>OW964182.2:14800000-16098000 GCA_943136025.2 Agrotis puta | reverse complement strand
ATTACACGTTAGAAAGAGCTTTAATGAAGTTTTAAAATAATACACGATAATTATAGATTCTATTTTAATTTAAGAGTTAGGTCCCTGCACAGAGTCTCTAAAAGCTACTGCAAATTTTAGAAAAGTGCTAGTGGCACTCTGTAAACTTGCTCAATGGCCCTTTAGAGGTGGGCCCCGTCATTTTGCTGACATAGAAGAAATTAATCATCAGAATAAGGTTTATAATTTAACGTCATCCTTATTTCCAGAGGGTCACGGTAATTCGTGAGTCCCGCGACCAATGCAGATATCATAGATTGATATTTATAACTAGCCTAACTATCCACAGTTGTTTTCGCCGCGCTGCTTGCGTGTGCGCACGCCATCGACATCTGCATCCTGGATGCGCCCAACGTTAAGGCCGAGATTCAGAACAACCCCTTGGCAGGATACAACATTATTTTGGAGAGAAGTAAGTGACTTAAAGTTGAAATTCACGAAACACAAAAATATCTTATTTTATAAATGGAAATAAAACCAGCTCATTTTTTTTTTCGATTTTATCGACATACCTGATCAACTTTTTTAATGGGACCAAAAACATTCTACATGGGAGATTTTTTTTCAGTTTTTGGTGTATTTGATTTCCTTTATATGCGACCAGATCTTTTTGTTATACGCTGTATGATATGAGTTGAGCCTAGCCTAACCAATCTGCAGAAGACCGCATAACTTACAGACGAGTTACATAATGGACAAGATATTCTTCTGCATTGGGGGAATGACAAAGAAATTAATCATCACAATACTTTTTAAAATTTAACGTTATCCTTATTTCCAGAAGGTCTATCAGAGGTGATAGCTGTGGTGGGACGGCGCACAGGAGCCATCAAAGACGTGGTGCAGGATGGGGACGTGGTCATCCAGTTTGAAAATGATACCACCGTCAGGATCAGCAGCGAGGAGATCGTTGGGGACCGGAACGGGTACATCATCACTTTCACTTGGGAGGCCCCTAAGGGCGTTGGGCTGGAGGACTGTGTCAATCTTGGTGAGATGATTTTTAGTCTCTTGATTCTTGGAGAGTGAAAGGATATTTTAAGAATTAGACTTGGGTAACCTTTAGAGCAACTTAAATGAATTGAGATCTTACAAACGATGCAATATTCAATAGCTTTAGACAACTCGACATTTAAAACGCAGTATTGCAGATGGTAGGTTCAACACTGAATGTTGTAATTGCAAGAAATAAATAATACTGAGGCATTTAAGAGCCGCATCTT
The DNA here is from genome assembly GCA_943136025.2 of Agrotis puta. NCBI lineage: Eukaryota > Metazoa > Arthropoda > Insecta > Lepidoptera > Noctuidae > Agrotis > Agrotis puta. The sequence continues at coordinate 16,096,738 of OW964182.2, read as the reverse complement.
GTTAGTTAAATGAGCCATCATACTCGTAAATTACGAGAAGATGAGTCCAAACAACTTATTTAAAAACCAAAGTAAGCAAACAAATGAAGGTAGAGCTATAGAAAATGATATCGAAATGAATTTTACAGGTTCCAACCACTGGTACGGCGGGCCCCAACAGAAGCGCCAGTACTGGCCGATAGAACGCCTGGTCCTCCCAAACTACGCCTACATCACCAAGGAAGCCGACAACTGCGGGGTGGCGGAGCCCTACTGGCTGAATTCTGAAGGCATCTTCTACTATTTCGACAAAAAGGTCCCCCTATTCGTAGACCAAAATGACTTAGAGAAGAACGCTGCATGCTTCATCGCGCAGATCAAGTCCCCATACTCGAGCAAAAGAGACAAGACTGACCTGATTTACGCGATAGGAATCTTCGAAGATGTAAGAAAGGCACATGAGTATGCTGTTGAAAAGTACTTGGAGAAGCCTACCGGGATTCCCGATGAGAGAATGATCACATACCCGGTTTGGTCAACCTGGGCCAGGTACAAGCGAAATGTAAATCATAACACAGTTCTTCAATTCGCTGATGAGATCACCAGCCACGGATTCCCTAACAGCCAGCTCGAGATCGACGATCTATGGGAGATCTGTTACGGTTCACAAACGGTAGATCTCCAAAGGTTCCCGAACATGAGGAATACGGTGGATATTTTGAGGGCTAAAGGATACAGAGTGACGTTGTGGACCCATCCGTTTATTAATAAAGGATGCGAGCCGTGGTACTCTGAAGCTAAAGCCAAAGGGTAAGTTTTCATAATAATACTGTTTCCTATTACCCCACTATAGGATTTTCTCCTGCATCGTATGTGCCAGAATTATTGATATCGCAATGAATATACGTATTCAGAGATAAAAACTTCTGCAAACAGAATTCACCTGAACGTGGTATCTGTACAGACGAAATTGCGGCATAGTCCCTGATCCAAAAAATCTTCTGCTGAAATTTTCCCCCCATCTAGTCTAATCAATTCAACCGCCTTTTGTTTCTAGCTACCTGGTAGCTTCAGAATACGGTTCAGTCGAGACTAGCTGGTGGAACGACAACGAAACGACCACATCCTACATCGATTTCACCAAACCTGCTGCGAGGCAGTGGTACCTGGATAGAGTGCACTTCCTCAAGAATAGTTCTGGAATCGACAGCTTTAAGTTCGACGGGGGAGAGTCTAGCTGGTCACCACAAGTAAGTACCACATTTGATTACTTTTAGAGTTAATTTTGGACACAATACACACTGTAACACATGGGGACAGACTCCCAAGTCCGGGATACTTGGCGTTCTTTGGAGAAGGATTACGTCCAGCAATGGACGGAAATAGGATGATATGAAATATTATGGACACAACAGCTTTGACTGCCCTGTTGTCGAGTGCTTCCAAGCGCTGTTGAAAACCATTAGGTCTTGATTTTTATATCCAGGTCAGGCAGATTGCAGATTTTCCCATTATGAAGCCAATAGTAGCAGCCTGGATATCCCATCGCGTTTCGTTATATGCAAAATTAAGACATACTTTAGGCACAACAGACCTTTAATGTCTAACCCTTCAGGATGTACTAACATCAAGTAACGTTTAGCAGCTACAATATCATTATATGTGTCTGTGATTTATATGTCTAATTGATTCGTCTTATGTCATTGAATGTTTTAGATCCCAGTGTTACAAGGAGACATTAGAGATCAACCGGGTGTGATATCAGCTGACTATGTGAGAACTGTCGCACAATTCGGACCTCTAGTCGAAGTCAGAGTTGGATACAGGTATGATTACTACACAATTGTCTTCTTTTCTTTTTCTTCTATTATTCTTATCCCGATAACGAGTCCAACGGGGTGTGAATGAACGTTTCTTTACTGAGAAAATTAATAGGGTCTGTCCTTGGGATCTTGGACTGCAATAGCTACTCATGTTGATGCATGATGATTATCTATCGTGCAAGTGTCCTGTCTTTAGTCTTTCTCTGCGTTATAGACATACACATAATACACTGTTAACAGTGTATTATTTATAGGATAGGATTAATCCAGAATAGAAATATCCTCCTCCTCTTCAATCTAAGAACCATCTAATCTTCCCTTAATCTTGTCACCAGAACCCAAGACCTGCCCGTCTTCATCCGCATGATAGACAAGGACACCTACTGGACCTTCGAGAACGGTCTCCCGACCCTCATCACCACGCTACTGCAGATGAACATGAACGGCTACCCGTTGGTGCTGCCCGACATGATTGGAGGCAACGGGTACAATGAGCCCCCGACTAAGGAGCTGTTCATCAGGTGGCTTCAAGCTAACACCTTCATGCCAAGCATGCAGTTCTCTTATGTGCCTTGGGAGTTTGATAACGAAGTAGGTTTTTTATTTTCATTCTTTTTTAAAAAAAAACAAGCTTGTCCAGGAATTTCTCTTGTAGCGTGTGGGTGTATAGAAATTTTTTAACTCGTAACACGCAGTGAGTATTATTAGATACAGCTCTCTTTGCCATCGACTAGATATGAGCCTATACTATCGATGACGTATTCAGGCATTTCGGATAAAGCTCACAGTGGTGTCGAAACAAAAAGGGACTATTATTACTTTTTGGGAGTAAAGGCGCATTTTTTTTTTGTTGTTATTTTATAGTCCTTCTAGGGTGATTTTACTATACTTAGTTGCCATTCCACCAAATTGCACTAAGCGCTTCCAAACATTCTTCGTAATATGCACAGAAAGAGGTGGAACTCACTACTTGCGTTTGAGCTCCCGAACGCATACAACCCAAATCTCTTGAAAGTTCAGAACAGGTTTCTCCATCGAAGACATCATTATCATCTCAAATGAAAATATCTGATATTAGAATGAATTGCTTAACCAATTGACTGATGAAACCATCTCCCCATGAACAGACGGTGGCAATAAGCAGGAAGTACGTGGATCTCCACGCGCAGTACGCCCCGGCCATCATCGCGGCGTGCAAGCGTGCGGTGACCGACGGAGCCCCGGTCAACCCGCCCGTGTGGTGGATAGCTCCCAATGATACTGAAGCTCATGACATCTCTGATGGTAAGTCGAAACTTCTTCATCATAGTACATAGAGAACAAAGTTACCCTCCAAAGGCTGTCTAACCGAGATAAACCCAAAAACTGCCACACGGATTTCATTCTATTTCACCAATGACCAGAGTCATTTATGAGGAAGGTTTGCATTTTCTTTTAATTGGCATAAATAATGACGATTATGGCTTAAGCATCTGACATAGTCCCCATAGTCCTAGTACCCAGAGACTCCATTAGGTTAAAAACTACCCTGGCTTCTCAGAGTAAGTTATATACTTTGTGTGCTTTTATACGTTTATACCCGTCATTAAGTATGGTTGACCAAGACTGGACTACATGTTTGACACCTTCAGAAGCGTCCATCAGCTCCTTTCTGTGTAAAAGCTGCTTTTTTATCCCCAGAATATCTCCTCGGCGAGAACATCCTAGTGGCCCCGGTGATAGAGCGCGGCGCCAGAGAGCGGGACGTGTACCTGCCGGCCGGCAGCTGGCTGCAGCAGGGGGACCCCGCGCGACCCGTGCGGGGCGGCGATTGGATACGAGGGTACCCCGCGCCCTTGGATACACTGCCTTATTTTATTAAAGTACAGTAGTTTGGAACTTGTACTTGACATTGGGCGCTTTCACTTTAGACGATAACGATATAGACACGATATGAGACGCTAAACCTGGTTCACAAAACAAAATACTCTAAAATAACAAATCGCTATGTGGTTAGTAAAATTAACTATGACACCCTTGACCAAGGAATGAACCGATTTTTCATAATTATAACGGACGCAAATCAAGCTACAAACCAGTTAGTCAACACCCTTATAAGTTTTGTGAAAGCCATTAGAACCACAATTAAGTTGTCAACGCACATTTAACCCTACCGATATCGACACGATATCGGTGGGATGGGTAGTTTCATATATTTCTAGGGAAAATGAGCAAGAGCGGATGATAAGCCAGTGTCGTGTCGTTACTGTTGTCTAATTTAAAAGTGCTCATCGCTACGCGGCCCGAATCGAATTAATCGTCGCCATCTTGGTTTTTAATACAATTTTATAAATGTGTACCAGAATAATCATAGAAGACTTTAATATCAATTCTAGAACACTTATCCCAAAGTTATACATGACAAAGTTCAAATTACATTGCAACCAGAAGAAATGTTTATAATGTAAAGTGATAGAGCAAAACTAAACTTAGGTATCATTTCCTTTTTTTTTATATTTTATTAATGTTCAGTTCTTCACGAGTAGAACAAGGATTTCGACACGTGACGGTAATCGGAATTTATTGCAATTATTTAGTTTTTTAAATATAATTGAATATTAACTGAATATTTCCCTGTAGCACTCCATGTCATATAAAAATAAAGTTCAAATTCAATTGCAGCAAATTAAAAATAGAATCTTTTTGTTTCTAAAATCAACTTAGAATACGTTATGCTAAGGTATACTATGAAGTATTAAGTAAGTATTGAAGTGAGCATAATATTTCACAGTGTATTTCATTTAATGTCACAACAATACAAAGCAAAATATAAATAATTATAATCATTATTACACCTAGTACGTAGTTTTTTTTAGCGTGAACACAAATATAGTGTTAATAATTTTACGTTTTGTTTCATTATTTACCTTTTATATTAAGATGGAACAACTTCAGTTTCATTGCTATGGTTTAGCGGCAGTATGAATACCTGCCTTAATACATTCGTCGATGTTGGAACAATTTTGTACTTTAAACAACTACTAATAAAGTGTATTATTCAATGGCATCTTCAGATATGTGCTATACAAAACTCTTCGTCTCAGTACAGGGGGAAAATAGATAATTGAAAACAGAACCAAACTGGTTTACTTAAAATAAATCTTTATATCCTTAACTTAAGGCATAATTTCAATTAACAGTAATATCTTTTACAAGTCCTTCGCCTAATATTCTGAAGTCTTCCACTATAGCTTCGATGTTCACTTTGTACTTTGTCTCTCCCTTTGAAGTGTATGGTTTGAGCGCATTCGCGTTTATTAACTGAAAGAGAAAAACCATACAAATGTACATCATAATTATGCAATATTACTATGTTTAACTAATACACCTAGATGAACTTAGATAAGATAAATAGTTTAAGATAATAGTATTTCAACAAAAAGTATTTTTATTGAAGAGAGAAAATGTCATTGTCAGTGATCTATTTCTAATAATTAACTGAAATAGAAAAACCATACAAATAAACATTTTAGTTTTACTATTTTTAAAACATGAACTGAAAACGTGTCAAAAGTGTCATAGATTTATATCTCAAAAATTTAATCTGGCATATGATATATCTGTATACAACTTTGACATATTCATGAAATTGAAAAAAAATACAATATTAATACTTGCCAGGTGTCATCAAGAAATAGCAAGATTCGAAGTTCATAAATATGTTTCAGGGTGATGAAACACGAGTGCAATTTCCTTTGTAGCGAAATTTTTTATTTATGTTTGTTTGTGTAAGTCATTCCGAATGCTTATTATCACTTAGTGATTTGTTAAAAATCGTTGACAATTTGTCTTTCAAATATTTTTAAATCATCAACTAAATTATATTTATATTAATTTTAATGCTATTTAATTACTCAAGTAGATATTTTTAGAACTAAGTCTTGTTACCCAAGTTAATATTACATACCTGAAACTCTCTATCGTCCTTGATGTCAGGTTTCCACAGGACAGCAATCACTTCTCCGCCGTACAGGTCATGGAAGAACAGAGCAAAGTCACCGTATGCACTCTGAAACCACAAGTAAATTAACGATGAAATAAAAGAATTTAGTTCTAGAAGTAATTTTGCCGATTACAAATATGTGTAACCTAGGCACAAGTAACGAGAAGGAATATCCTGTGGCTTCTTTATGCTGGTAATTAATAATCTATCTCGATTGCTATCTTTCGTTGTAACTTATTAACGATCGAATTTGTCTGGGCAGCGAGTAATGGGCAACTCGCTGTCCGACCATGGACCATGCGCGCGTTGTGTTCCACGCGCGCCTCAAAGAGTGTCAGTAAAGTGACGGGGCCCCCCTCTAGAGGGCCAAAGCCTGCCGGGGTCGCGGGACTGTACGAATTACCGTGACGCCGGAAAGTTAAGGGCTATTGAAAGACACCGTGGATTTTAGTCAGTACGAGTCTGACAGTCCCTTCCGCTCTACCCTGGGTTGGAGGACTCATAAGATGATTTTACCACTTAAAAAAAAACCCGAGTCTTTTAGATGTCCAATCAGAAGCAGCCGTCAAAAATGGAACGGGATTGAGATTGAATTTTTATTTCAGGCGTTAGTCGGTAGACCACCTTTAATTGGGGTTTGGAAAATCATCAGTGTTAGACTCATACTAAAAAAATCCCTTGCGTGTTCCTTTAACAAACCTTTGCGTTGCACAGGTACGGTATATTATCTATTATTAAGCACATCGGATCAACTTAGTGATGATTAGAGAACATTAACCATTAAAACATTACCCCGTGCGTTTACAAACATAGAAACACACGTACATAAACACTCAGACCCGGAAGATATTTGTTCCGGGGATGGAACCCGCGACACGTTGCGCAGCAGTTGACCGCTCAGCGACTGCGCCAACCGTGCCATCAATAAATATTCCACAAATAAATAAATATTCCACAACTATCACACAACGCCATCTAGTCCCAAGCTAAGCAGAGCTTGTGTTATGGGTACTAGACAACTGATAAACATACTTATATATTTCTAAATACATACATATTATAGATAAATTACACCCAGACACAGAACGAATGATCGTGCTCATCACACAAACATTTGTCCTGGGTGGGAATCGAACCCACGACCTCCGGCATAGCAGTCAGGGTCACTAAACACTAGACCAACAGGCCTGTTATCAATGTGTTCTTTATGTACCGAACACAGCATACCTACTTTAATCGGCACATTTTAAAATCCTGTCGTACTCACCCTCAACTCCTCCAGGTACCGAGCCACGGGGTGGAACTCCACCACAGGTATGATCTCCTCGCTGAACTTGTCAGGTAGTGGCTGCAGTGAGGGCACACTGTCCACTCGCTCGCTGCGGTGAGGGACCAGCGAGGAGTGGAGGTGGAGGAGGACGTTGTAGCCGGAGTAGGAGGGGATGAACATGCCCTGGAAATAAGAAATGAAGTAATTAATCCAAACTAATATTATAAATGCGAAAGTAACTCTGTCTGTCTGTCTGTCTTTTCTTTACGCCTAAACTACTGAACCCATTCGTGTAAAATTTGGTACAGACATAGTTTGAAATTTGAAAAAGGACATAAGATAGTTTTTATTACAAAAAATAAAAAAAAACAAGTGAATATTCAGAATTAGCAAAAGCTAATACTGAATATAAATAGATATCGTTCGGCGTGGAGGTCTATAGAGGAGGCCTATGTTCAGCTGTGGACGTCTTCCGGCTGATGACAGAAAACAGGCAGAAATCTTAAGATTTATAAAGCACAGATTACATATAACCTGTTTGATTCTTAATTAATTCTTATTATCGCAGTTACCACCACTGAACTTCGGTATCAGTTGCGATCTAAATCCTATTTTTCCACCTTCTACATCTTCAGCTACTATCATCTAGATTACTCAATTAAGCGATGGTAGCCGTAACAAAAGGTGGGGGAGTGGAGGGAGAGCTTTATCCAAGAGTGGGAGGGAGGCCTTTGCCCAGGAGTGGGAGAGAGACCTTTACCCAGGAGTGGGAGGGAGGCCTTCACACAGGAGTGCAACAGAGCAGGATAGAAAAAAAAAAGCCGTAACTTTGATCGGAAGTATTATTAGACTACCACTACTGTGGTACCGGGACTTTTGAGAAGCATAGAGCAATATTTGCATAAAAGAGCTTGTATGGAATAGAAAACTAAACGCTTATAAATATCCAGCAATTTTATAGTGTTTGCAGTTGAATCCCTTACCAGTATATTCTCCTTATAGCCACACAAGAGAGCGTCATCCAGATACTTGAGTGCACTCCCGGCCAGTCCCCTCGCCCGCGCCAGCACCGGGGTGGACGGTGCAGTTCCACTCCACACAGAGGACATGGGACCGTCGTACGCGGTCACTATACGTACGCACGGGGCGGACTCTGGGGCCGCTGCGAACTTCTGTTCCAGTTGGGTTATTTCTTCGTCTGAAATAAGTAAAAAGTTATTAGTTCGTACCGGTACATGGTGCGCATAACACCCTTACGTACAAAGCGTTTTGCCATATACATAATTATATCTAAATCTAATCTAATATCTATAGAACTACATACTTCTGGACTCTCTTTCTCCCTTCTTCAACCTTTAGCCCCTCAATAAATTTTAGGACACGTCTGGATGAACACCAATTAGTTTTGGGCTAATCTCGGAGTAGTGACAAACTAGTGATGAAGGCTAGCTCGACATACACACGAATTAAATTGATAAAGAAGGCGGAAGTATGTTGGAAGCATACTTTTGCTAAAGCCCTCTTGGCTCTTTTCATTAAACTTTAATACCAAATACTTACGTGACATATCTTCATTGAAATCCAAGACAATCATATCCCTCGTCCAGTCAAATTCCACCAATAACTTCAGAACCCTCACAAGGCCGATAGTGGGCGATGCTGGCGGCTGTGTTGGCTCCGGGTGCATGTACACAGTGGCCACCATCAGCTCCGCCACTGTGTCGGGGAAGTGAGGGGGGGCCAGGAGGTGTGCCGACAACCAACGTTTGAACAGACACACTGTGGGACCGAAGGATGGGTGCTTTTGGTGTAGACTGTGGAGAAAAAAAGGAAAAAATATATCCATTTCCAGTGATTCCATTTCGACTCTAGATTTCAGAGATTGGGCATGCGGATGGAGAGTAATGAGTGAGTCACTGTCCGATCATGGACCATGCCCGGGTCGACACTGCATCGTGTTCCACACGCGCCTCAAAGAGTGTCCGCATAATGACGGGGGCCACCCTTTAGAGGGCCAAACCAACCTACCTAAAATTGTCACTCAGCTGTCAGAATGTTATGTCAACATCTGCCTAGCCTTTTCCCAACTATATTGGGGTCGGCTTCCAGTCGAACCAGATGCAGCTGAATATCAGTATTCTACATGGAGTGACTGCCTATCGGACCTCCACGACCCGGTAACTGGGTAATACGATTCCTCATGGTAAGACTTGTTGTGTCGGAATGTTATGTACGAGATAGTTTTTCTATAGATCAGATAATATGAAAATATTAAAACTATAACTCACCCATGCAAGGCCCCCCTCAACCGTGGCATCAGTACAGTATCACACTGCAGCCTCACACTCTCTTCAGTGTCCCTGTACTTCACGACTCCATTCTCTAGCTCCCTCTTCAATAGCGTTATCTCTTTCGGATGAGCGATCTCCAGCCGAAAGACGAGGCCGTTCTTTAGTACGTCTATATGGGTGGCGTAGGCTTGTGTGGGTATGGAATATTGCTTTGTTAGACGTTCAGCTATTTGGAGGTGGAAGGCCGCTTTCAAACATCTAAAGGCGTGGATGTCGCCTGGCCATTTGCCGCTATGACCTGAAAATGAAAGTTGCGAAACATGTTTTACCTGATGCACTTTGAAAGGATTTTCCTCATATAAACCTCGAAAACGCGAGCAAGAGTCGATGCTAGCGCACTCAACGACTCAATAGTTTGGAAAAGATACGCAGACCACATCGGGCTTTTTTCTTGACACGTTGCCTTATAACTATCACTTCTTTTATTAAAGTCAGCCATTTAAGTCCAAATCGAGGCTTGATCCGGCTCGAAGGACCGACACTTATTATTAAACGCGGAAACTCGTCTCGTGATGAGTTATCCGCATCACGTAACATACCTAATGAGCACTAGTTGCTCGATATTTTGCTAAACTGTGCCTTTTTGGAGCAGCCGTGAGACACATTATTTATTCTTGTATTAGATTTAAGTTATTATCTTTTTTTTGTGTTTATTTATTTCTAAAGTTTTTTGTCTATTGCGGTCTCTTTGAGCCAAATAAATGTTTTTTCTTTCTTTCTGCACTGGGGTTAACTATTAACCCGATTCGAGCAAATTTTGTTAAAGTCACATGTAGGTATACCATTTATCTTCAACCGGGCGCAATTCTGACCTCCGACGCTAAAAAAATACATTATTGAAAAACCCAATAACATGGTTACAACCTGGAAATCCAATCTAGAACAAACAACAAACAACAAATATTAAGTTAAAAATAGACTCACCAAGTTCTAAAACAGCTTTGCACACAGGAGTATACTCCGGTAGTGAAGCCAACCCGTCCCTCTGCATGTCCTTCACCAGACACGTACTGGCGCGCTGCCAGGGGTGGCGGGGGGGGGCGCGGGGCAGCGCGGGGAGGGGGGCCGTGTAGCTGAAGATTGGAGACACTCCTAGTAAACATGTATTTCGATTAAGATAAGACCATCATTGGGAAGTTTCGCCAGGTCAATAAGCTTTTTTTTTATCGTGGTGAAATCATCAAATGAGTCGTCCCACCCGGGGCAGGACACGAGGGACTGTCAGACTTGTACTGACTAAAATCCACGGTGTCCTTCAATAGCCCTTTAAGTTCCGGGGTCGGGGTAATTCGTTAGTCCCGCGACCCCGGCAGAGGGAAACCTTGAAGAGAAATGATGAACACCTCTTCAGCCGCCTAGAACTTCAAGGTCAAAGTTCAGTCCTAACTCAATGAAGCTAGATGTGAATACCAGTATTGTACAGACACCAGCACACCAATCTACTCCAATCTGTAAGTTTCTCAATCGAATATGGAGCACCTCCTTTTGTGATGAGGTCGAAATCTATCATAGAAAAGACAGTAGATTGAGGTGCTGGGTATCTAAAAACGCCACTTTAGCAAAGTTGCTAATAGCAATGTTGAAAAATTGTTCTTAACCGCTCTGACAGGGTGGCATAAAAACAACTGGTGAGATCTTCCACCCAAGGTTTTCCAAAATGGGTACGACCTTCAGTAATGAAGAAACCGATGAAGAAGAACCATCCGTACAGCCAAAGGTCTCACATCCACATGTCAAATTAGACAAAACATGCTTAACCGAGAAAATTAAAACACAAACTACTGCTCTACTCACCATACACTGCACTGATGTCGAGCGGTAGTTGTGTGAGCTGCCTCAAGTCCCGTCGCAGTGCGTCGAACGCTTGCAGCGCGCTCAGTGAGCTGTCGTCCGCGTACAGCACTCGCTCACTCGCCCACTGCTTGCGAGCCAGAACGCTGTCCAGTTGGTCCGATATGTGGAATAGTTCTGATGCGTTTATATCTGTTGGAGATAGGTTTTTTGCGAGATTCTGGCAAGATAGCTATATTATTCATAAAAATACTGACAAATAAATAAATAGTTTAGTTCTCTTACCAAACTTCAACTTCAAGAGATAGTCTATAATCTGCTTGGTGACAGTCCGTCTCTCAGTCATGCTCTCTCCCTCCCACACGCACGTCTCTGTTATAGACCCGTCCTGGAACCGACGGAGTTCTGACTTGTCGCCCCAGAAAGCTCTGCAATGGAAAATTACGAGGTATTCTTATCAATCATCATTGTTTTAGTGCAAGAAAGAGACTGAGAGTGTAGCACTATCTCTTGCTGACCACCTTTAGATTATGTCCAGAAAGGGCATAAACTAAGTAGATGTGACTTTTGACGGAACTACTAAGTTTCGGATGGACTTACGTATTTAGTACTTCTTTGTACCATTATTGGGAAGAAAAAGATCAAATTAGAAATCGACTTGACTGAATAAAACCCACTCTCTTTTGCCATTTGCGTTCCAAAGTCGCGATAACTTATCAAGACTTTCCCGCGACGCCAGACTTAGTATAGAACAGAAAATGTTGCATAAAAACACAAGATGAAATGAAAAGCTTACCTAAACTCATCTGCTTCAGGTAAATTTGCAGGTGGTCCTTTTTCCACAACATTTATTGAATTCTCTGGGTTTAACACAAAACCGAAGGATAGTTTTTCTTCACATCTGCAATGTTAATTAAGTAGTTTATGAAACACTTAGAAATGTCATGAAACCGCTCAAAAGCTCAATTTTCTTCTCCACATTTGGAGAAGAAATTTGACTTTTACACAAAGTAGTGGGAAGATATTCATTTTTTTGGGCTTAGCTTCTGTATGAAAAAAATCTAGAATTTTCTACTCACCCATTTCTAACTTTATCCAAACTTTTCTTGACCGGCCAGGAGAAGTCATTCTCAACCATTTGCTGGATCAGTTCCACTCTATTCCCCAGCCCCTTGGTCAATAATGACAGTATGACGTCAGTGACAAGCGACAGCTGTTCTACACCATGGTTCACTTGCATCTCCTTCGGTGTTTTAGATAGCACTGAGTCTTTGACTTCTTTCAAGTTTTTGAATCTGGGACGAACATATAATAACTTTAGATAGTCAAAACAAATGATTGATTAAGCAATTTGTACACGATATTGCCACGTCCACTCGATAAAGCAGATCTCACGTCACAATGGTTTGTAAGAAATCTATTGTTGCCTAGCACACACATTGCACAACATTTATGCCGACAAGCGGCGTTCACCAACTAAACAGCAGTGTTGTATGCGAATCATCTTGTTCAGTGCTCAAACAAATGAATTTGATACCAAGAGTTCGATTTATTTAAATAATAATAATAATAATGAGAGTCTGAGGTAAGCGATAGATCTTTACAACTAGGACACTGCGACTTTTGGGTAGACAAAAAAACCCAAATGCTTACCTCAATATATGATCAAACTGCGTCAAAGGCTTCACAGGTACCATAAAGAGTGGTAGAAAGCTATTAATCTTCCCATTATCCAACATTTCTACGGCCAAGGCACATTCCCTCTTCAACGCAAGGTAAGTGCCTTTACTCATCTGCCAACAAACATTGTAGTAGCCAGTCTTCTCTATGAAGACTACGGGAAAGTGCTTGTGGAAGACTTCTAGAGATGGTGTTGTGTTGTCGTCTTTATTTAGAGATATGCCTTGCTTATCTAGGTCCGATGTTTCTGGAAAATAAAAGAATTGATTATAAACTTGATGGTTTTTTAACATCAAGGAGAGAAAAGATATTTTCTTTTAAGATTTTCAATAAAGAACATTTCGCTATAGCAATAAGGACTAACTTTTTGAAAGTGGCAAATTGCACAATTAGATTATGCTTTAGAGTAATTTTGTTACATAAATAATATAATTAGAAAAGACTTACTCAGTGCTATCCATATATTCCTGACTATCTGATAACTGCTCATTATGTTGTTTACCCTCTTTGCCTGCACAAAATATGCCACCAACAGAGCAACAACATGTCCAGACACTTTCAGATTCCGTTGACGTAACCAGATCTTTAGTAGCGTAACAGCTTGCTTCAAATTCTCACTTTTTTGCAGGGTTTCATTAAGGAATTCTTGATTTACTGCTGCTGTTAAGTCTGCTAAAACGCTGCTATTGTAATACGGTGTTGGAGGACCGACTTCAGTATTATTTTCTGTGTTATCGTTAAACAACCATGTTTCTCTCAAGTTATTCCGTTCAGGACTGAACCGGTGTAGCTTGTAGGCATCACTTTCGCATACCAAGTTGATTCGGACTGTTAAGTGGTTGCCAAGCTTGCCAGTAGGCTTGAAGTCCAAAACAGGCTTTGTTTCAGACCCATTACTGTATGAATACTGTAATTCTTCAACTAGTTCATACTTTGATAAATGAGCAGCAATATAAGCTAAATATGCTGCTCTTTTCTTATGGTATCTATAGTTTATAGAGTCATTCTTCGTGTATGTTTCACGTGGAACTATTATCTGTAAGTCTACTCTCAGTTTAGAGTTGATTGCACACCCTAATGAAAAAGATCCAACAATATCAACATCGGTGAATTTGTGGAACTTAAAAACACATTTTGTTTTACTTAATTGTGCACTCACAGGTAGTTTTACTTTGAGTTTTTTAGAGAGAGACTGTTCAGATAAATCATATTCTGCACCATCTTCAGGAATAGATAGTAAGTGAGATTTTAATTCTTTAAAGAACTGCTGAAACCGTTTCTCAGTTTTCTCTTTGACTTTCACTTCTTCGATTATTTCATCCACTTGTAATCGGAACAGATTAGAGTTGAACAAGTTTTCTGTCTCTTGTAGTCTGTTTAATTCATTTACTGTTGGCTGACGGTATAAACTTTTGGTTCTTACTCTTTTTGGTCCATCTTTATTTTCGCCTTCGGCAGGACGTTTTCCATTCTCATTGGTAACTTGAACCTCTCCATCCTCTTCAGATATAGATGCTTTAGCGACCTATAATGTAATTTCACAGCTTATACAATAACTTCTTGATTAAAAATGGCTTTAATTAGCAACATACAAAAAAACAACAATTTTATCAAAATTTCACAAATACTCCAGAAGTTATACTCTTACTTGCAAGAAATCATGTCTAGGATACTTACTCGTTTCACCATGTTTGATCATTCACTTACAATACACAGTAAACAATCGAAATTATTCACATGAAATAGGTTAGAAAATTATAAACAACGTGCGCAAGCAGCAATCTCAAGCAATCCGCTGTTGCGAGAACTGTCAATTTTGACATTGACACTAGCAATATTTGTTGCCACAATTTTTTTTAACTCTCATGATCCGTTTCCAAATGGTTTTTTTTTTGTTTTGTTTTATTTTTTACATATTACTAGTAAGTTTTTATTTATAGTCTGTATATAATCGTTAAAATAGTTAAATACATATACGTTTCCAAATGTTTCATCTTTAGAACAGCAGTCTAACTGTCCGAGGCCACCACCAACGCCGTGAATGTGGCAGAGTTTTGGTCGAAAAAAAAGGAATCATCGACACGACGAAGAAGAAAAACAGCAATGGAACAAAGGCCTTTTCTATTAAAACTTGTGCACCAGTATTAGGATCTGCTTTGCATAATTTGGGGCGGAATCGCAAAATGTGTACAAATTGCAAGTTATGATTTGCTTGCCATACCGTTGCCATCAAAGCTGGGAAGCAAGGACGTAGCGATTGGATTTTCATTTTCGTGCTTCTTATTAACTTCAATAGATTCCAAAGCCGTTCCAACTTACTGACGTTTTTACGTAATTTAGGACATTTTGCTACTGCGGCTAGAACCTCCGAAAGCACACAATTATATTTTCCGTCCGCTAGCATAACCACCTTATTTTTTTTGTTTGTGCTTTTCACAATTTTAAGCAAAAGTTATTGCAGATATTTATTTGGTCGTGTAGATGTGTTTTGAGGGTTAGAGTTATATAATAAACATGTTGCTGTCCTCGGCTTCGCTCGTCTCCGGCCTATATATATATACATAGACTATAAACTGAGTACATATACTCGTATAAATTGTAGCTTTTAAGCGTCTCTAAGATACTATCTAATTCTGTAGCGAAACTCATGAGATTCGGTACAGCTGTTTTGACTTTAAAACGGAACATACGTACATACACTTTCGCATTCATGTTGGGAAGTACAATCGACAAAGTTGAATTATGACCCACCATAAGCTTATTTTCTTATAGACATTCAAATACAATTAAGTCCACATTCGCGTTAACATACATATTCATGGTAACGACTAATCTATGTCAATTTGACGGATACAAACGATTTATTGTCAAAATGGTTCATGGTTCAACTTTGTCGATTGTATATTGAGAAGTATGATATTTATAATTTCATACTGGACATACATACTTACGCTTACGTACATTACACAGAATAAATAGTATTTCATTCAGCTTGGAACTCTTTGGAACTAAGTCTGTGCTCGGCTTCAATTGAAGAGCTAGTGATCAATTCACACCGACACGCAACGCTAATAGCACATTTTAATACAGCGACTCAAAATCTAACTTTATTTGCTACACGAAAAGACACGTTTCTAATATTGTCACGTTACGGCACATCTCGGTGTGAACTAACCATTAGTGGTTAAAGATTTTGTGTTGATAAGTAAAACTCAAGTAAAAAATTCAAAGATTTAATTTTTAAAAGTAGTTTTCGGTTTTTTTTTAACCTTTTGATGAGATTAGAGATGGTAGACGAAATAAAACCGTTTTAGATCGTCAAAATAAATATGTTAATGTCGCGTTGGCATCTACTCTAAGGTACATATCCCTGCAAAGGTGAATCAGCCGGATACTTCATAATAATATAAAATAATATTTACAATACCTATAAGTTTGGTAACATTGCTCTCAATTATAACGAAATAAATACTATGATTGCATAGCAATACTGTATGTAAAACTATTTGTTGAAATCTACTACTTATCTAACGATACAGTAAGCTTTGGTGGCGCTCCTGTTAATTTACAAAACACAATTTTATTGTGTTCTAAGCCATAATGTTGTGGCAATTTTTTTATCAAGGGCAAAGGAACTAAGTTTTGTACAGCCTAGTTGAACTTGGAGATGATGGCATTGGTGAACTCGCTGCACTTGCCCTTGCCGCCGAGGTCTCCCGTGAGGTGCTTGCCCTCGCGGAGGACCTCGTGACACGCCTGCTGGATGCGGTCTGCGTGTTCGTGCAGCTTCAGGTGACGTAACATCATGATGGCTGACAGCAGAAGGGCCGTGGGGTTCGCCAGGTCCTTACCCGCGATATCAGGGGCTGTGCCGTGAACCTGCATATGGAGAATTGTATTAAAAGAACATTTTTGTGAGAGATAATGTGACACAAAAAGAAATGGTTAGAAAACAATACTTACAACTATGTTAGTAAGGAAATCACTGGGTTTTTAAGAAAATATAATTGAATTCGAGTGATAACAGTATAAAAGTATGTTAACAAAGTGTGGCCCGACTGACCCAGCTTTAAAGACAGCCATTAGGCCGGGACTCCACCAAAGCGGAGACGAGAGGAGATGTGTTTGAACAACCAATCAGATTTCCACCGAAGCTAAGCGGAGAGGAGATGTGGATTTCTGATAGGTTATTCAAACACATCTCCGCTCATCTCTGCTTTGGTGGAGTCCCGGCCTTATGGATCGCCAATCCGCGACGCTTTACGAACTTATTTACTACAAGCATCTTATGTAATAAAGTTAGGTAATAAAGAACATCGCTTTTCCAGTTAATGCATTTATTTATTCGACTACTTATTTACATAAATTAACTAAACAGCTAAGGCTAAAATAAATACAATCATGTTCTCACAGCATTCTGTACTTGATCTAAAATAAATAAGTAGCATAATATTTGTAATATTCGGTAGAAATCCTACTTTTTATTAATATTTGTGTTCCACGGGAATCTTATTAAGTTAGTTTTATGTAGCCTTTGGCAGTGTTTTTTTTTGTATTGTTTACAGATAAGCATTTAGCGTTACATTCAGGTAACTTATTAAATCCATGTAAACAATAATGGATAATGTCTGTCTGTTTAAAAGCCTTGAGCTAGCTGAAATATATATTTGGAATTCAATCAGCATGCGTGTCGATAAAACAAAAAAAAAGCGGATCTACCAATGGTCATTGATTCCAAAAACAGCTGTAATTATTTAAAATAGGAGATCTTTGCCATCGACATTTTATGTTTTATTGTCTGATGTGATACGTCATCGACCCATCACGTCTAAGGAGTATCCGCTAGCTCATTTAATTTCCCATGAACATAAGAACACACAAAGTTTTAACATTTTAATGTTTATTTCCATTTAGTTTTTATATAAGTACTTTGTTAAAATCGTTATGCGGTTTTCATACGATACCGCGACACCTTGTTCGGATCTGACGACTCATTCATTGGCTTGTATGTAATCCGTCAATGCCAAAACACGTCCAGTGCCCGATGGCGGCAACTAGCGGTGTCGTGTAAGCCCTCATTGGCACGAGCGCTTTTTAATAGACGTTAAAAAAGCGCTGAGTTGGAACAAAAAGGTAATAGAATAGTCACTGCTCAGCACTTACAATCAAACACAGTTCAAAATAAGCACCGCGCTTTAAAAGCGCTGATGTTTGAACAGATACATATGCATTTGTTCCATTTCGGCGCTTTTTTAACGCCCTTATAAAAGACCGCTCCTGCGTATGGGGGCTAAGAATAACACTTTAAAGAGTGACCACACGTCAATGCGATTAGAAAGAACTTTTCTGTCCAAGCAATATGTGTGGTCTCTCCTTTATCGTCAGATTAAATCCAACTTAGTAATCTAGTAATAAGACCGTTTATTTAAAATCGCAACTTAAATATTTAACATAGCTAGCCTACTAAGTTTTAAATATCTCAAATATAATTATGTCATAGCATGGTACATTGGTATATTCAATTGGGGATCCTACATAATAAATGGGGAATAAATAGCATTAAAATCTAGCAATACTTTGAACTAAGACCAATTAGGCCTACTTGAATCACAAATAACCCATAATACAATCTCACTGTATCAAGCTGTACAGCTAACATATCAACCTACCCCAATATGTTTTTATTTCTTTAATACACTCGCGAGCAAAACTATGGAATCACTTACTCCAATATTGCGCGTACTTGAGTACTTAATAACTAGTTAAGAATAGTAAAAATATAAGTAACCATTTTAAAGGTTTAATTGATACCAAATTAATTCAATTCAACCATTATTTAAGGAGCTATCCCGGATCAAATCCAAGTGATTCCATACTTTTGCTTGCTAGTGTAAATTTTCTATTTTATCACAAAAACAGAAGGTTTATTTTAGAATGGGATGTTATCAAGTTTTGGATAGGTTGATGTGCTGGCATCTTGTATATTGAATTAAAATACTGAAAATAAAACAGCCCGTTATCACAACTACCTGTGTTTGTCGCTTTAGTAATCCTACTACAAAAATATTGTCTTCACACTATTTTGAACCAAATGCTAAAGAATTAAAGTTCAAAATTAATTCACATTAGAGACAGATAATACACAATTGAAAACATCCAATCAGGGGGATTCAATTGAAACTGTAATAATACTTATTGGCAAGTAATAATCTAATACCAAAAAATGCAGTGGTAACTTATACTTCATAAATTAATTAATAGAATTTAAGTAGTTTTTTTTTTATCGTGGTATGTTATGTGACTTCTCCCTCTAGGTGGAATGGAAGGGACTGTCAGACTCTAACCCACACAGTTGCTTTATTAGCTCTTTACGTTCTCTCTTTCACGATGTTTCTCAGCACTTCACCCATTACATCTTCTTGAAGACATATAAATATCCTTCTAAGCAAGATCTAATCTTGAAATTATTATTATTCGCAAAAATATCAATAAAGAACCTCGCCCTATGCGGCTACGACCAAAACTCGCACTACCGGTCGCCATTTTGAACCACAGTAAGTTTTATCGTTCCGCGACGTAACTTTCTTCTTGATTGTTTCTGCGACCAAAATTAAAGCCGATCATGTGACAAATTTTGTTCAAGTACTGTACTAGGTCGCTAATGGCTGAAACTGCGTTACGTAAACATCTACACCGATTTAGAGGCCGGTCGTAGTGATGCGCGGGCGACTGTCCCGGAGAGTCTGGTCTTTCACGTAACGTAGTTTCAGCCCTAAATATAAGTACAATTCTGAAGGCGATCGCTGTGTAACTATGAAAACGACAACATTCGTGAATGAGGTCAGCTATGAACCAAAGAGTTTTGATTCAATTACATAGAGATCAGATGTTCCACCGTTGTCTATCAAGTGGCTTTGCTGCTGTGATTTGCCTTCAGAATTGTACCACACAAATAAATTAAACAAGCAGATCTAAGACAAAACGGAATGCTCTTAAATAGTGAAATAAATAACTATGTTTAACTACATATTTCTTTGGCAGTTGCGTCCGTCGCATATGCTAACTCGCATTGTTGATTACGGGTTGTATATTTTAACATTACGCCTTATAATATATTCTGTGGATATGACGACCATGCATCGTGAGGACGAACAAGTCGAGGTTATGCCGAGAAGAGAGTACAGCTAGCAAAAAAAACGAGTTATTCTTCTCAACTTAAGAAGTCAAATGTCAGCGACATTGACACAGTATCGTGAGTGCGAGTATAAGCGAATGCGGCGTTACAGCTGTTTGTAAAACGGCTAGCTGAGATACTAATTCAAATTGGGATTATTCTGTTCCATAAATAGACAAAATAAAGTGTTTAATGTATATTCATTTTGCCTTATTAGTGTGACAATATAATAAGCGAAAAGAAAATGGTAAAAATATAATTAAATTTTTTGGAACAGCATTGGTTTAATATTCGATAATTGACACAAGAAAATAATTAATAGCTTCGAACTTTGAATGGTATACTTGAGTCAGTACCTCAGTCAGTCACCCTTAAACTTACTACTAAGTATGTTAACAAATTGATCTAATAATTGAACTAATTCCTTTCTCACAACAGTGGCTTTGATCTTAAGGTCTAGCAGAAAAAAATATCAAAGTACATTATCAACTTGACTACAAAAAAAATCGTTATTAAAAAAAAATCGTGGCTACAAAAAAAAATTAAGAAAAAGAGTTTAAATAAACTTAAAAAAAATTGATTACCTGCAAAAGTCGAATCTACATTGTAGTCAAGGTTATTATTTGTTAGGCAAATTGACACCCTAACTTGTTTTAGTATATTTTTGAACATATATGAGAACCGTTATCCCCGTCACAAGACAAACTAGCGACAAACGTCACATGGGCAGTGTGCGACAGAGACAACGTTATACGAAGCCGAAACTAACCGATTATCTCTTTCTAACGGCCGTTGTGCAATATTTTTTGCCAAAGGGTGTCAATTATCTACTTGACTTTCTTAACAACTACTAGGTTCATTTAAATACTTAATAATCTCCGCTGTGTACTCGGAACATTTGCTGGTTCCTCCTAGATCTGAAGTTAAGACCTTGTTCTCCTTGAGTACCCTGAAGCAGGCGCCCTCTATCTTGTCTGCGTACTGGTTGAGCTTCATATGTCTGAGCATCATGACAGCTGACAGCAGCAGGGCCGTCGGGTTGGCCAGGTCCTGGCCCGCGATGGACGGGGCTGTGCCGTGCACCTACAATGTATGGGAGGTTAGTACAATGTTGAACTGTTGAATGTACAACTTGTTTGTGGACAGACATAAACCCATGTTCCCATAGGAGTAAAAAGTTGTGCCATAACCTTTGACATAACAGCAGTTTTTTAGTAGTAGCTTTATAAGACTACCTTGTTAGTTGATGGTTTTTTTCTTAGTCTTTCATTAATATTTATTTTTTTAATTTTCAATAGTTTAACACGATCAAACATATATTAACATGTTTACAATGAAATTCGCATTTAGAAAAATGTCACGTGAGAGATTTGACGCGACCCCTTCCCTTTACCCCCAGGTAAGGGGAAGGGGGCGGGTCAAATCTCACGACATCCCATTAGGGTGGATCAAAAATACGCCACAATTGGCTATTTGACAGTAGCTATAAATTACAAATATAATTAGTAAGTCATTTAGAGTTTAAAAAATAACGGAGATGTATTTTTTCTTTAGTAAAATCAATGAATATTCACCAAAATACAACGCATCAAAACTCGAGAGTCGGGGCTCGTGACGTCAGAATTCAATAGAAATTGTACTAAATTGTGACGTATTGCCTAATTTTTAAAGCATCGTATCTCCGTCAATTTTGCTTTACGAAACAAAAGAAAAAATACGGGTCGAATATTTTTTGATAATCTAAGTGACGGACTAATTATAATTATTCAGTCAAATAGCCAATTGCTACAAGCAATCAAAAGAAGCTCTTTTCCATAGAATCTCTGAACGAGCGAAATCATTTGACCACAATCAAGTTGTACCATTATCGAATTAGTTTCCAGAGATGTATTAGTACGAAACAAAAGTTGTTATTATGTTAGCACGGTTTTCAATGGGAGAATGTTGTTCTTGCGTTTCGTATTCAGCTAATAAAACCAGACAAGAATCAATTTCATTAATGTCCATTTTCATAAGAATGAATTGAATTAATATATATGGAGCGAATAGAAACTCATCTCTCGTTTCATTAGAAAATAGACTTTATTTGTGTATTGTGTTCTTATTAGCATGATACGCTTGATCACAGTTGGTTTTAGAATATGCTCACTAGGTTTGTTTTTGGACAAATCATAATTGAAAGACCAGTAAATATGTTGATAGAATTTTAGTAATTTTGCAAACATGTCACTACTGGTAATACCATGCATCATTCATGAATGAGGTGTAGACAAATAAATTAATATTAGAAATAATGCAAAAAAAAATGGCAGTTACATAGTAATACAATGTAGTGACATTGTCTGCATGAAATTATGGATTATTAACGAAATATTTGAAAGCTCTTTAGGCTCTTGGCGTTATAGTAAGTTTTATGAATTTAATAAAATGTTGGTGATTGCCGAACGGCAAGAGCCAAACGGAAGTAGATTATTTTTGTAGTAGCTGCCTAAGATTTGGCTTCATTGTTCAATAAAAAGCACCCAGCCATTTAGGAAAGAGCTGTCATAATATTCTCAGAATTTCCATACACATATAAATAAAACTCAGGCATACATGCAACAATGCCAGAATCAAGTAAACATTTACATGTAGTGAGAAATAAAACATGTATTTTAGAGTTTTGTTAGACATTCACATTTATCAGAGGGCAGACCATATTTTTTTTAATCAGGTTTTGTAAACATTCATAACGGTTTTTTTTTTAAATCGTCATGCAGTTATTGCCAGATCAAAAAATATGTTTTTTAGAACATGGAACCCACACCTGTTAGTTCAAACTCAATAATTTGAAACAACTTATCTTTCCAAGTTTGTTTTTTTATGGATAGCCGAAACACTTTAATTTTGTTGGGATGAACTTTGATTAAACTCTAGGCAGACACATGAGAGCTTACGAGTATTTGTAAAAATAATCTAAGGATATTGTAAATTAAAGACACTAGTTCGTGCTCACTTTAGAGTTTCGGTGTATTAGGAAATTTTGCACGATTTTGTCTTTTATTAAAATAATTAAGTTATTTGATAATTTTTTAATTATTATACTATTCATGTCTGACTCAATTTTTATGTCGTTTATTTTTGTTTTACGTCATATAAAACACGGCTATATTTTAAGCATTTCAAGTGAGATTTTTTGTCGGCTAGTCTATTGTTTGCTTTGCCAACATCAAAACAGTAGATATTTTTGCTTTAGTTACATTTTTGTGAACTCAATTTCGACATTTTCTTTTGCTTTTGCTATTTCAAGGCACGGAAACCGATTTTGGGGGTCGACAAATCCAAGGCATAAAACGGACAATCTGCCTTTCGGATGTGACAATGAATTCTGTCCTTTTGTCTATTTGCAAGATTGATTTTCTGAAAAGCTTTTTTGTTGCAAAGACAATTTGAATAGACACGCAGATAATTACTTATTTTCTACTTTTTTTTTCATATCATCTATGCCAAGCACTAGGCGACGGTTGGAGGAATACCAACATAAGAGCACAATTTAAGGTATTCATTAAGGTGACGGAAAGGTCTTAGCAACAAACAAACTTGCCTATCAAACAGATTGAAATATCCATTCATTTACACAAAAAAAACAGATTTCCTCAAACTATCACTCAATTATTTTCAATGTTCCTTCGTTAAATTGACCGAATCTTTTCTCCAAGTCTTCTTCTTCAGTACAATATTGAACGTAATACTTACGGATTCAAATAGCGCGCCGTTCTTGCCGATGTTGCCCGAGGGCGTGAGGCCCAGGCCTCCGACCAGACCCGAACACAAGTCCGACATAATGTCACCGTATAAGTTGGGCATCACCTGGAACCACAAATTCAATGAAGTTTAAATTGTTATTTTAGTATGTAGTAGTAAGTTGAAGTAAGCTGATACTCGGATCGACTTGAGCCGATTACGTATAACATTTGCCGAATTGAATTAGGCACGGTGTCGCAGTCGTGGCGTTCTGACTGAAATTAAGCTAATGTCGTTCTTTTTCGCTAATGTTGGGGCTCCGAAATCACCTGTGTGGTCGTGTATACAGATAATCGCCGGTTAGTGCCTCATCTCTTATTAATAGTATTAGATGAGGGAAACGATGGGTAACGGACTTCGCTTACATCCATTTATATAAATAAATAAATATAAATATTTCACAACTATCACACAACGCCATCAAGTCCCAAGCTAAGCAGAGCTTGTGTTATGGGTACTAGACAACTGATAAACATACTTATATATTTCTAAATACATACATATTATAGATAAATTACACTTAGACACAGAACAACTGATCGTGCTCATCACACAAACATTTGTCCTGGGTGGGAATCGAACCCACGACCTCCGGCATAGCAGTCAGGGTCACTAACCACTAGACCAACAAGCCTGTCAATGTTATGTTTGTCTTTAGTCTCTAGTAGGCATTCTCAAGATTAGGGTTCACAGAAATGTAAAAAAAAGATACAAAATGATGTACTGACCAGCACGTCGAAGAGTGCGGGGTCCTGTACCATGTTGAGGCACACTGTGTCGAGGTAGCGCTCCTCGAACTTGATGTCGGGGTATTTGTTGGCCACGTCGCGGCAACACCGCAGGAACAGACCGTCTGACATACGCCTGGAATTAAGAACGAAAGATTTTATAGACAACTAAAATTATCACATTACAAATAACGTCACTAATTTTATTTTATTTTTATTTTTAAGTGAGGGACAGAAAGCTTATAGCGATCTATAAGCTTTCTGTCCCTCAAAAATGTTAAAAATCTTTCGCAATATCATCTCAACGAGAACCAATGTCTAAAATATATGGTATTTGGATTTATTTTGCTCAGCCCAAGAGCAGTATTTGACTCTATATCAGTGTCACAGTTCTTAGCTCAAGAGAAAGCAACAAATATTTTATAAAATTAATGATTTTCGGATTACTGCACCGCGAGTCTAAGAGGAGCAGAAAGTAGCTATATTTATTACTCAAAAAAGCTTCAGTTGTTCGTAGTTAGGTAAATGATTACTTTCAATGCATTACTTTTAAGAAATGGTTAAAAAAATATAGGACATTAACTTATAGTTTATATACTTAACTACTGATCAAGAATTGGCCCTCAGTACATTATAATGTCATTTTCTTTTTTCGTGGTAAAATCATCAAATGAGCTCTCCCACCCAGAGCAGGGCGGGAGGGACTGTTAGACTTGTACTGACTAAAATCCACGGTGTTCTTCAATAGCCCTTTACGTACCGGGGTCACAGTAATCCGTTAGTCCCGCGACCCCACATGATAATGTCTTAGTTAATTTTTATGGTAGATATCGTTACTAGTTGAACATTGCACCTGAATGTTCTACAATTATCTCGCACCGAGGCATCAACCACGGGAGCCTACGAGCTAAATTTAAAACAATTAAATACACTATGTGAAAAGTAAATTGACACCGCTTCGTTAGCACTATACCTTCACGTGACAAGCCTCAAGTGTATTATGTAGCACTTGAGCATTCCTTTAATGGAATGCTAGATTACGAGGAAGCGTTAGTTGTCAACTGACAATGGAGTTATGATTGTTCTTTAAAGTAAATGATAACTTAATAAACAATAAAAGTAATTGAAATCAAAAGGGGGTGGGTTCCGACCACATGTCTTTTTTTTTTTTTTATCGTGGTAAAATCATCAAATGAGTCCTCCCACCCAGGGCAGGGCGGGAGGGACTGTCAGACTTGTACTGACTAAAATCCACGGTGTCCTTCAATAGCCCTCTACGTACCGGGGTCACGGTAATCCCTTGGTCCCGCGATCCCGGCAGGCTTTGGCCCTCAACAGGCCCCGTCACTATGCTGACACTCTTTGAGGCGCGCGTGGAACACAACGCGCCGTCGACCCGGGCATGGTCCATGGTCGGACAGCGAGTCGCCCATTACTCGCTGCCCGCATGCCCGCGCCTACGGTGGCCGGAGATCGTCTGGCGACGTCCGACGCCGTGGGCGTCTACCACTGCGGCTGGGGTGGAGGGAGGACGCTGTCCTCTCCCTCAGGCGGCCCGCCTCCTCCTTCACGAGCATGACTGCTTCGCAGAAGGAGGCGACCGCTTCCCACTCCGTCTCGCCCCGCAGCATGGCCTCGACCAATGCCGGGCGCGAGAGGTCTCCGCCTATCGCCGTCGTGAGGACACGGCGGTGCTCTGCCCAAGCGGGGCAGTCCTGCACCGTATGCTCCACCGTGTCCTCCGGACGATCCTCGCAGTGGTGACACCCAGGCGTTTCTTCCCTCCCTATCAGACACAGGAACCTCCCGAAACTTCCGTGTCCGGTGAGGACCTGCGTCATGCGGTAGGTCAGGACGCCGTGACGCCTATCCAGCCACTCCTCAAAGAGGGGTCTTACCGCCGCGATTGCGGCGTGCCCGCGACCACATGTCTAATAATTTTATTGCCAGAATTGAGCAAGCAACTAATTACAACCGCACAGGCCGATCTACGGTTAATCCGCGCTTGCTGAGGTTGGTCTGTGGATGAGCGACCATCTGTCATAGCGAGTTTCCTCCGTAACTCGGAAGTTACGTAAAGCAATTATTATTGGTTCCTGCTGTCATTTGTAGATCTTTGACAGTCGTTACTATTAGTCAGAAGCTTTAAAGTGTAACAACCTGTCTTACCATGGGGTATCGTATTACCCAGTTACTGGGTTGTTGAGGTCAGATAGGCAGTCGTTCCATATAAAATACTGTTATTCAGCTGCATCTGATTCGACTGGGAGCCGACCCCAATATATTTGTGAAAAGGCAAGGCAGATGATGCTGACAGCAATGAGGAAGCTACCTTCCCTTTAAGTTTGTACAGCCCGAAGCCGGACATATTTTATCAATAACCGAATCGAAACGAGAACTTATAGATACAATACTCACATAATATTAGCTTTGTGTACAGCGGTGACCTTCTTCCTCTTGTTCTCCTTGGCGAACACGAAGGCAAACTCGGCGACCCTCATGGAGGCTTCCTCGGTGATCAGCTTGATGGACTGCACCACTCCGTCCACGATCTCGTGCTCGATACCGGAGTACTCTCCTTCTGTGTTCTCCCTCACTGTTACCACGTCCACGTTGTCGTATAGAGTTTTGATGCTGTGAACAATGAAGAAGTTAGGTTTAGGTTTTTTGGTCTGTATCTGACCGGGACCCCATACAGGGCCAAGCGCCTGCCGGGAACGCGGAACTATCCAAACGGGTATCCATGACCCTGGAACGTTAAGAACAATTGAAGGAACACAGTCGATTTGAGCAAAACAGAAAATGTTTTGGTCTGTGATTTTTAGGGATTGATACTATTAGTCTGAAATACACCACTGCTGGGCAAAGGCCCTATAACTTCAAATACCATTCAGAGCCAATGTGGATCACCGATCGCTTTATTTTTTTCACCTAGACACGCCATTTTACCGTATCAAACATTAAAGGAGATAGCGATTTTAAAGACAATGTAAATCACATTAACGAGGAACACCTGAATTTTTAAGGTAAGGCTAGCTGGAGTGCCAATCTTCGAGGAGAAATTGTCACGTATTTGCTGATAATCGAGCTGATTGAAAAAGTGCAAATACATAACTTCTATGGAATATCCATAGAAGTTTAATTATTTCTAGATCCTTCATAATTGCAAGCGCCTGTCAAAACAAAATACGTGATCCAGACTACACAAAAGTAGCGCAAGAATAGTTTGGTCCAATACGCAAGACGAGCTTCTTCGAGCGATGCCTACCTTGGCAGATGGCCAGACTTTGAAACGCACGATGGAGATGACAAATGAATATAAACTTTTTAGACTGCATGCGAGTAGTACGCTAATGATGAAGCTAAATAGAAATAGGCACTATGTAAAGCGCATAGCGTAGCAATTTGTTTAATTGATAAAACAGCATGGTCCCAGTGTAGGGCGAAGGCCCATTCTTATACAGAGAAAGTGTGAATATTGGTTACCACGGTTGCTCAGGACCAAATGGTGATTTTAGACTTAATAAACAAATCTATACTATCTATAGGAGGTCGCGGGACTCACGAATTATCGTGACCCCGGTACGTAAAGGGCTATTGAAGGACACCGTAGATTTTAGTCAGTACGAGTCTGACAGTCCCTCCCGCTCTGCCCTAGGTGGGAGGACTCATTTGATGATTTTACCACGTAAAAAAAAAACTATCTATATAGGAATTTAATATTATAGACGAGCTGAAGAATTTGTTTGGTTGGACGCGCTTATCTCAAGGTTACTAACGAACTATTGGTTCCAAATGTTTTTTTTTTTACTTATGTCATTTTATCGAGGAAAGCTATAAGCTATAATATCTCTACTGCTCTACAGGTCACATATGTAACTGACGTATATGATTAACATACAATTCACTTATGTATAGACTATAGACAAAAAAATAATACCATTAGGACCGGGCTAGAGCTCACCTCGTGGTTGAGCTAAAGTATTCGTCAGTAATCTTTGTATGTATCTTTGTTTTTGATATATCTTTTCTTTGTTTAAACTATTGAATACTTATGTCGTTGTCCTTGCAAATGTCTGTATCACAGACAATGAGATAATTATACATATGATAATGAGACTTAACTAGCATAGAAAATTACTGTAATTTTGTTAATGCCAATTGTATGATTATGGTATGGCAGTCAACATTATCTTTTGTATAAAGTGAATAAGGCTAATCTTAAGGAAAACGTTCGGGGAAATACCTCTATTTGGATTGAAATAGGAAAACTCTAACAAAAATCATAGTAGACAAATCCATACCTCAATAATAACTTTGTCTGTCCATCATTTCACCTGCCTGCGCATATTATACTACTCATAGTTAAACGGATCTGGATAAAGAAGAATACCGATCGACCATAATCTAGATTTTTCCCACTCCCCCGGCCAAACCCCCTCCATATTTCGCGACACTGTGCGTCCTTCTTCCGATTCGAATGAAACTCTTCCAGTTCCAGCCGCCTCATCTAGGTGGCCTGCAGCGATTCCGCTTCAGCTTCAGGGTATCAGTTTTGTGTTATTTTGGTCCAGTTTGTCCTGTCTAGTCTCATTTGAGTTGAGCAGCCTTCTGCGCCACGGCAGCTATACTTGTTATGCAGCACAAATTTGGGCTTCGTACGCGATCTGATCTAGATTACATTAGGTATTTCTTATGCTGATACAGTCAACAGCAAAAGTAAATGATCAAAATCAGAAATTCAATACTAATGAACGGAGTTCGTGTCAGAATTGTGTGGCGTCGAAGTGATTCAGAAGTATGTGATTGTAAATTTACCAAACATTTTGGTTCTACTAGTTCATCTATATCTACTTTTGCTGTTGACTGTACTACGTTCCTGTGGAACTTTCGACTTCTACTTGAAGAAGCATCGGTCATAAAACATTATTTAATTCAGTTGTTTTGTTTCTAATTTGTGGCTACATATCGGTGTATTGAACTGGCGCTATCACGAGATCGATTTTGTCACACAGCCTTGTAATTTGAAACTACTGGCGCTATGACTCAACGGAACATTGTTTGCAATCCATATCAAATAAGGAACAATAGTGGTATGATTTCAAAGGCTATTTAACAAGCCTGCCGGGGTCGCGAGACTCACGAATTACCGTGACCCCGGTACGTAAAGGGCTACTGAAGGACACCGTGGATTTAAGTTAGTACGAGTCTGACAGTCCCACCCGCTCCGCCCTGGGTGGGAGGACTCATGTGATGATTTTACCACGTAAAAAAAAAGATGGAAGCTCCAGCGAAAAAAAGAAATTTGAATATTATTAGAGAACCCTGTTTTAGAAACGAAAGTTTCAAAAAGGTGTTGATCTTTGGATCTACATTTTTCAGCATCATCTCTTTCCATCGTAGGCTTTGTCTCAGTCATTTTTGATCTGGACTAGAATCGAAACCGATGCCAAACAACAAAAAAACTTCTAGCCTGCAACGGGCCCGAGTGGTGGATATGGATAATGATCAACACACTTCTTTCATTCAAAGAGGAGGGTCTGAAGTCAAAAAAGTGGCATGTCCCCACTGGCAGGAAACAAGATTCTTTACTATAAGAGGTAATGGCCTGTGTTATCAAGGCGGCCCAGTAGGTCTCTACCAGATAGCACAATGTCTTAGAACTTTTTGTTCCAGAACAAGCCGGCTTCCTGTGGCATTTCAGTGACGAGATGCTGCAGTTACCTCCAGATTCTTTTTCACCCTTTGACCGCCACAGTCATGTATAGACGACAAGCCAAAAAGTGCCCAGCACGCCACAGTCGCGCGTCGCGACTACACGAAAGACTGTTAAACGTCAATATATGTAGCTTATTAAAATATATGTAAATTCAGTACTGTTTTGTGTGTACTTATGTATTTATTTTGCTTAGCTTGGCGCTGAGAGCACGTTCTTGTTTTTTCGACATAGCGGTCAAAGGGTAAAAGCAACTTTCGGTACAAAGCACAGAACCGCTTTTTATATCGTTCCCAGAATTCAGTAAGACCATTGACCGCACGAAAAAATCTCAGTAAAAACGCCTTGGGCTATATTTTAACAGTTATCGGTCTCTAGCTTAAACCTTGATCACGAATTTAAACGTAAAAGTCGTTGACATTGTCTGATAGTGTTGAGATACCCTTATCGGTACGTGCTGAATTAAACGTTCTTTATCTTTGTGGTATGTTCGTCAATCTTCAGTGTACCAGGAAAAGGTAGTATATTCTTTATGTGCTCGTTTGTAGGTAGATCTCATATTGCTTTCTGACAAACTAGGTTGGATGCTTAAGAGATCATAGTCTATAACTGAGTTATCAGGTTTTTTTGGGGTGGTAAGAGCATCAGTGAGTCTTCCAACCCTGGCTGAAACGGAAGATATTACGATAAATCAAAACTTCGCAATCAAATGCTTTCAGATTTCATGAAGAATATTGTTACAAAAAGCAATTTCCTATAAAAAATATATTGGGACTAGATTTTGCCAGTGGCTTTACCCGCGTGTAACTAGACAATTATCCCATAGGTGCACGGGAACGGGCATGCGGGCGGCGAGTAGCCCACTCGCTGTCCGACCATGGACCATGCCCGGGTCGACGGCGCGTTGTGTTCCACGTGCGCCTCAAAAATGTCAGCATAATGACGGGGCCACCCTTTAGAGGGCCAAAAAGTCTTATGTGTTATTCCAGATTATAACCTGTCTCTGTACCTAATTTCATCAAGATCTGTTCAGCCGTTTTGACCTGATTGATTAACAAACATCCATCAGTCAAATCATCGACTTTCCCATTTATAATAATAATTCGATGAGAACGTCTAACAGTAACAGTATTTTTTACATTTGCTCCGACGAACTACACGTCACCATCATCTACTTAACACACTCTACATCTATCATCTATGTACATCTAGTCTTAGCAGAAGCTGTTGAATACTAATATTTTACATGGAACCACTGCCTAGGTAATAAAATACCGACGATACATATCAGCCGGTTTCTCTGAAAAGCCACGGGAACACCCTGGTTTATTAGGAACGAGCGACTCCATATCGATCTCAAAATCTCAACAATATAACAGATTATGAAACGCCTTACAAAGCGTTTTCTCGATACAGCCGAGAAACACCCCAACCCACTTATATCATCGGCCGCCCGATACATCCCAACCAAAATAGGAAAAATCCCTCACCCCACCCTCCGACCCCATCACTATTCTTCAAGAAAGCGTGCAGGGAAACCAGCACAGTAAAGAAACACAAATACAAATACCGACAGCGTTTCCGGCCCTGCCGACGAGGCCCACCGCGAACTTCCAGTAATACTACCGCCCGACCTTTGCTCGACAAGCCAGCCCGCGAAGCTGAGCAAGTAGCTTTAAATTCCCTTAATCATAATTCGACCTAGCCTGACCCTTGCTGCCCCCCTCTCAATGACGCACTAAGCCTAGACCTGAACCCCACAGGGGGGGACCCCCTTTGTGACGTTCATTTAATTGAACCTTAGTTTGTAAGCCCTGGCTAAAAGCCTTAAAGTAATTTATGTCCACCTCAGGATTGTCCGGTTAAGTAGCATCATCCTTTTAGAGTTGTTGCGCTACGAGAGGCCTCGTCAAAAAAAAAGATAAATACATATTAATCATTGATAGGTATCAATGACTACAACAGTGCACACACGCAATAAAAAACTGATACAAAAATAATAATCATCAACAAACACGCAGATTGCAATAAAAAACCTGATTGCATTTTAAATCCGTATCAAAACATAACAGAATTGGATAATTCCGGTTTCTTTATTATCAGCACGTGCTAAATGTCTTATCAATAAGCATGTTAACCTTTTAATTTAAATTAATAAATTGTGACCACTTGGTTGTTTTTTTTGTACGAATTTTGTAGTAAGTTTAATTGGGTTCATAGCTTATTTGTACTACTAAATATGGAAATATAAATACAACTTTACATCAAATACATTAGTAACTTCAGTTCGCAAAATAAATGTCAATTGTTTTTTCGCTGCCTTCTGAAATACACTTAATTTAAAGAACAATTCGCTTGAGGTGGATATAACAACATTAATGCAGACTAGGATTTGAATAGCATAATTTTGCCCCATGTCTTATCAGGGATATGACATATTGACAAAAGGACATGTCGAGAAAAGGACATTTTGATAAAAACGACATTATCAGATGAGACGAGTAGAGGGTATTTAAATTTCATCAAAATCATTTTCAAAAGATTTTTCCTTTGAAATTTATTCACCAAAAACTAGTTTTACGTTGATTCTAGTGGTTTTAGTAGGCGTCACTTGACTTATTAAGCAAGCATATCATTTAGCACCTTATTATGTTGTGATAGTGCCTATAGGTGTTAAACAAATATTTTGGCGACTCTTTAATATTTACCCAGCAATTTATCACCAATAAGCTAATGTAGTAATTTGTAACAAGTTTGTAAGGAAATTGTAACAGCTGTAGGAAAAATGTAATAAAAATGTTTTGATATGTTTTAGTCGAAATATTAGGTTTCTTTTACTTGGTGTCTACTGTCTGTTAACATCACATTTTTAACACATCACAAATTTCTAGTATACAATACATGTCAGAAAATTATGTATTTGACAAGAATTTGGGTTGAATATTGAAACTAAAAAGAATAAAATAAAAAGCTTTTTCAAATAACATGTAACCGCCTTCAAAAAACAACCACAAAAAAGGGTAAAATAAAAAAGTGGCAAAAAAAACAAAGCCGACTTCCGAAAGATTAGATTATTTTACCATTTCTTGTGGTTGTTTTTGGAGGTGGTTACATTTTTTTTTTAAGTTTTTTAGTCTTTTAAACTTTTTTTTCCCTTTATCGTTTGCGTGTTTACAAACATAGAAACACACAAACCAGACCCGGAACTATTTGTAGGTTATACAGATATTTGATCCAAGCAGGGATCGAACCCACGACACGCTGTACCAACACCGTGCCGTTTTTTATGGTACTCGCTGACGAAATAAGTAAGGATCGTAGCCACCTGTGCTCTATAAGTTCTACACCAATGTAAAAAGGCGTGAATTTTATACGTTTTCGATAGTACACGTACCAACATAATATCAAGTTAAGACGACGATAACAGTTCCTAGTCTAGTCTAGCTACATAATTAAGATATCAGTAGTTGGCGGTAGTTTATATAACGATAATAATAATAGTCAAGTTGACATCTGACCTCCGCCAGATGCATTTACTGATAGTTGGAATGGCAAGTACGTGTGGAAAATAAAGCATTTAATTCCCACTTTAGTTGAACTGAGAAGGTGGTACTTCATAAATATGATGGATGGCACAATTAATACCGCGTCTTGAGTGTCCTATCAATTACTCATTACAGAAGCTGATGGACGCTTCTAAGAGCGCGGAAACGGTTGCCGAGATCTGGACCCAACTCCTGGGCAAGGTAGGGTAAGTAAGGAAATAAGTTGCGGACAGTATAATATATAGACCAGAAAATATCCTGTCAGGTGGAAACAAAGATAACCAACGCTAAAAGTATTGGATTTAGGCACATTTAGCCTTATCAGCAAGCCCCCCTAAATAACAAGATAAATTGCCACTCCATAAATCAATTCAAACCACGTATAAGCAATAAAACCCAGTTACCTATAAATCGTCGCATTTTATCGCCAAACAACTCATGTGATTGAAATCAATTTGTGGCACCCAAACTTATCTAGATAAGACTGGATCCGTACTAATAAGTAGCGGGCTTGCGAGAAATGGGTAGCTCACCGTCCGTCAAGGACCATGCCCAGGTCGAAGGCGCGTTGTGTTCCACGCGCGTCTCGAGGAGCTGTCAGCATAGGGTCAAACGCTGCCGGGAAGATCACCTCACGATAATCATCCTCTTATTCCTTCCTGTTCCTTTAATTGCCTTTTACCTGGGTTTTACCGCTCTATCAAGGGTGGGAGGACTTGTTAGATAATTTTACCAAACAAAAATAAAAACAAATTTTAAGTGACTCTGAAAGCTGCCCAACTCAAATGGGACTGGGCAGGACATGCCTGTCGTATGCCGGACAAACTGTGGGCCAAAATAGCTCAAAACTGGAGCTCTGGAACAGTGAGACGGGGTCGCGGTAGATCGCGAAGGAGATGGCGGGACGAACTCGACAGGTTCTGCCCGAATTGGAAGGAGGACGCACGGGCTCGCGAGAATTGGAAAGCGTGGAGGGAGGCCTTTGCCCAGGAGTGGGACAGAGCAGGCTATTAAAAAAAAAGTGACTCTTATTCTGTGTAACTTTTCTGACACTTGAAAATATTTCAATTTGTACGTTTCCGTAGAGTAATATCCCTGCAGATGGGTAACTGACGAGAGTAGCCGTTGCTCAAGTGAAATGGCGTCGATTGGAGAGGACTACATATGTCTAGCAGTGGACTGCAATTAGGCTGACGATGATAGGAAACAAACTGGTATCTCAATTATGTTGTATTGGTTTCCGTATTATTTGGCGGCTTATCAGCTTATTTTTGAATTACATTGTTACACAATTGAGAGGTAATTTAATTTATGATTGATAGTGATATGTGTTGGAAACCACGGGTTCTGGGAGTTCAAGACTTTAATGATACAGTTAGAAGTTGAGCCTGATTTCATTATTTTTGGTTGTTGGATTTGATCGATGTTGGATAAGATGTTATTTTTGGGACTCCACATTTTTATATAACTAAAATACGAGTATTACGTAAAAACATTGATGGCGATTTGAAACTCAGTTATCGACATCACTCTTCAAATAGGCGTATCGATATATGTACGTATAAAAAGCATCACCATCCAGAATCTAGTAAGAAATCGGTTAGATTCTTATAAAAGTTTATGGTACAGAAAGTGAAGAATGTACTGTGCATTGACAAGTCATAGCGCCGGTCGATCGAGGTGAACGTCCTAAGGCTTGTCATGGCTGGAGGCCAATTTATACAATGTAAGTTAGCATTAATAATCCTGTGAATACACATAAAGAGACACCTTGTACACCATCCTTCTCTCGTTTATTTTTCGCTGTGGTTTTAGTTCTCGGATTAAGGTCGGCACAGACGCAGTGCGACTTCAAGGTACGACCTTATAATATATTTATCATAGCGATGCCGCGATATATTTAGGTCGGGTTTACTTTATTTAGGGTAGATTCGACGCAGACATTAAGCGTTTCCGTGGCGTGCTCGGTAATACGCGTACGCCTTAATTTATACTTAAAAGTAATTCTTTTTTTCAGTGACTAAAATGCGCATGAATCGATGAGTGTCCCTTAGCAATCGTGGTTATGAATAATTTGAATCGGTCAACTCAAATAACTGTGGCCCCGGGGCCTTCTTTCCAAATGGACACTAAGCATTTACCTAGGGTCCCACTTACATATTTTGTGAGCCCCGAATTCCCGTAAACATCATAGAGAACCTAACTCAGGGGTCATGTAATTTCCAAACTGGCTTTGCTCGCTTTCGCATTTTTAATTCTCACGATTGTTCTACATGTAAGTCGATGACTACGTATATTTTTGTATGAACACTCAAAAGAGAACATAGCGTATCTTATGAAGTATCGTGTTGGGGCCCCAGAGTCCTAAAGTGCCCAGGGCGTCCAATAGGTTAAATACGGCCCTGTGTGTCCAAGGTAATTTACATGGAATAAATATTAATTGCGGTAACCGCACATGTAAGCCGATCCCCTCTATCTCAGACCTTGTATCACTGTCTAGACTCGTTATCAGGGGCCATTATCATTGACCCACAATGTGACAAGCTTAGCACACGTTGGCTATAACTTGTATTTTGTATTACTGAGCTCGTGATACCGGAAACTTGAATACCTAATATTAAATCCAAAACAAAAATAATTTACTTCATGGTTTACTTTTAAATTAAGTTTGTTTCTGAAAATGCTCTAGCTCTCAGCAGGGTGTGGTACCACTCCCGTACGGAACTTTATGTAAATGCACCAACGACGGAAGAAATTGCTAGGGTAGAGGATACGATGGATAAAAAATTTGTTCAGTGAAAAATTAATTATGTAACATTATTTATTACGTAATTATCAGGCCTGTAATCCCCGAAGGCTAAGGCAGACATGTATACTTCATTCTAATTTCGGTAGAAACATAGGAATAGAACTTTCATGTATTAGTACTTGCCATCTCGTAGCCGCGCTAATGAGGTAGAAAAATTGAAAAGTAAATTAACTTCTATTTTCAATGTTATCAGGTGAACTAGTGTTTGTTTAATATGTACAACATACACATTTGTGCTGTGCATGCGTTACTTCATAGTACTTGAATGGCCTTTTTAATTTAAAAGAAAACCTTGGTTAAATACTTTCATGTTTTTCCTGCTAAATGTTATCCATAAAGGTTCTGCAGAAATACAAAGATAAGCACTGCATAAAGCAACAAAATTGCAATGTTGTCTACAGTTTTCTGACTATTTATCCTGTTTGAGTCATTCAATAAATTCCTTTCAAAATTAACTGTTAATTTCATGTATTTCTTTCGCTTGCAACTCCACTGCTCGGCTCCTATTGGAGTATCTAACAAAAAATTATTTCCCTTTCCAGACCAGTAGTTTCTGAGATTAGCATGTTCAACAAAATAAACTCTTCAGTTTTAAAACAGAAGTAAAGACTAGCTTGAGCCTATGTGTATATATTATGTCTTACTAAGGACATGGTCTGTTATCAAGATTAAATTACATTTAAATACCTACAACAGAGCAAAGAAAAAATAGAAGCACTGACTTATTGTAATTCATTGTTACGTTGACAGAAAAATATGTAGCTACCAGCCCTAAACTAAATATAAATGCTGAAAGGTGCATTGCTATTTAAGTATTAGTACGAATATCAAATAAATACATACCCTTCCAAACTTTTGCAAGGCCTGACGTTAGCGTACAAGTCAAACTCCTTACGTAGAGCCAAGTTAAGGGAACGGTAGCCCTTGCCGATCGGGGTCATCAGGGGACCCTTAAGACCGATCTTGTTAGCGTTAACTGAGTCAATGGCTTTCTGTGGGATACCCATCTTGCCGTCTGGGCCCTGGAATAAAAATGTTCAGTTAGTAATGTATAAAAGGCTAGTGTTCACTAATAACAAGTGTCACCAAGGAATATTAATGATTTTGAAATCTCGGCCAGTTACTAAGAGTTGAAATTGCAATTAAGTGGCTTTTGTTAATACATTCATTTAAGTGTCACGAATATAGGAAAAATACACCACACAAATAACAGGTGTATACTAAACAGATATTACACAACATTATTTTTAGTATATGTGAAACCTAAATATAGTTTGTCCAGAATCAGTAACAGACTGATTCCAATAATTTTTACACCATGTTATATTTTTTACAATACAATCATTTTCATTTCATTTTCATCATTTTGCCAAACTATTAAGTATCAATAGGTGTAAATCAGAATATTTTTGAACGGACAACCAGGAAACATAACAAGCTTATAACTTTATGATTTTTCATGATACATATATGATGTACGTAGATTCTTTACACAAAAATACTAGACAGGTGAATCGGGTTTTGCATAAACAAAAAATTATGTCGTAAATATGGCGTGCCAATGGGTGGTCTTATGAATACTTTTTGATGACCAAGTATAAGTAATACTGAAAGAGCTTTCTAAAAACATCATTAAGTACTTGAATTTAGAGTTTTATTTGTTGCAAAATAAAAATCATTTAAGCATTGCATTGTTCATTTGATGAATCATTCATGATTATTAATACATTATATTTATTTTGGAGTTCAAAATAGCTGAGGTATTCAACATTGCTGCTAATTGGAAATGTCTAGCTCAAAAAGCATATTGCTTATGTAATCTAAAACCAACTATTTATTTGTATGAACCTAATTCTTTCAATTAATCTCTAGTTGCATTTATCCTGTACTCAGTCCTTCCATACATTTATGGAATTACATGTAGGTACCATTTAGGGATGTAATAAAAAAAAAGCAATATAAAATCACTTCTGTAAGGGGTAGGCAGAAGCGCACCTTAATGGTAACCCACATTTCGCCAGTCTTGTTTTCATCACATGCTTTAGAATTCAAAAAAATATATAAGTAAAAAAAAACCAGACAGCTTCAAAAATTGCATTGCAAATACAATAAAAGAAATGCTTAATGTGTGATAAACACTGACATAAAATAAAAATTAATGTATGACATTCAGTGAAATAACACAAAAAAAAATTAGACGGTTGCCCATTGTTTACAGTCGAAATAGTATTTACAAAGTGAATAAAAATATAAAACATTGTTTATATTTTTATTGAATAATCTTGCAGAATTTCTTGCTTTTGTAATTCACTTAAATTAAATAAGAATGCAGTTACATCTAGTTATTTTTTAACAAAGACATGGGGCTTACCCGAACAGCTGTGACGTCGACCTCATCCCACTCGATGGGAACTTTCGCGGCGTCGAAGATCTTCTGCACAGCGACTGTGATTTCAGGCCCAATGCCATGGCCAGGGATCAGCGTTACTTTGCGCACGCCCGAGCTGTACTGCGCAGCCCCGCTCCGGCTCACGGGAACCTGCACAGCAGCACCAAATACCAGTCACATAACCTCAAACACATCACCAATTAATCACAAAAAAAATATATGTAACCTCATTTTTCCCTCCCCTATTCGCCCCAGTACCATTGTTCACACCCGGCTCCAACCATTTCAGCAGCGAACCCAATACTTTACTCTCACGAAAAGGTTTCAAAAGCACTTTTATGTAATTCCTCGACATAACTATAATACTACGTCTATTTTTGGATGACGAGAATTTTAACACAGCAAACTGTTTAAGCTACAAGTTATGAGGGTCCATGCAAAAGGACTTTACGTTAGTTATTATGTAACACCACTATAAACTTACAATTTTCCTGATAATTCTTGATGCCATTTCTCGAATTTTTGCGAATTCGACAAGTGATAACTCCGCGGTGAAGGGCGGAGGGGAGGAAGTAGCAGCGCGCTAACTACGCATGACCGGAAACGGCTATCAAGGACATACCAAAGGTTTCATGACAATTTGATTCCAAAAAAATTGTAGTAATTTGTATTTTATTGAGTTACAAATAACGAGTTAGCAGTAAAACTAAAATTCCATTAAATTGTGTTTCAATTAAAAATGCAATGAGACAATTTTTTTTTAAACATATGGCAACATAGATTGTATAACTTCATTAACATTTGGAAACTGATGTAATATTGATTTTATAGATAACTCAGGGTCGTATGAATTTCCAAACAGCTCTGATTACGCGTTGTTTTTAAGGGGCTCATAGATTTGCAATCCAGAAATATTAAAACAGGAAGTCAAAAATGCTGGCAGCACTTAATTTCTTATGTCATTTAACTAAAAGGATACTTTTTCAAAATTTGTGTTATCTATGTGTCAGGAAAGAAAAAAGGTTATAGGGTTGTCACAACTTTTTTAATAATATTTACCCGACTACGACAAAAATATGAGTTACAATTTGGGGGTGATTTATAATTCGATGCGGTCCTTGAAATGGGTGATACTAGACCTTATTTGCAACAATTTTAACCCCGACAACATGAGGTCCAATATGACTGGTTTTGGAGATATCGAACTTAAAATTGTTCGAATTTCCACCTCTCTCTCATTAAATGCTTATTGTTAGAAATTAACGATGGTCACCACTTAGAATTCATACTTTTCCGATAGAATATGAAAGACTGAATCTAGTGAATACAAGGTTGTTATAAAACTAACCATAAACTTCCCTTGTCTTTATAAGCATATTTCTTTAAATAAATGTAGAACACTTGGTTGGCAAATTATTGGTTCTATTCCTAGTTCTAATCTAATGATGCAGTTTTCGTCAAAATTGGCCTAGAGACTCTTTTCAACGTTTTTCGAAATTCCTCATTCATTCTGTGTATTGATATTCCAAAAAATCCGATTAGGCATCCCTAGTGACACTGTTTGACGTTCCAGCAGTATTGACATGTCAGTAATGTTATGGTCGTGACTTTTGAATTTTTTGAATGAAATTGAATCAAACATAAAGCTTATTTGTTTTAAAATGTTACAGTTTTCTTGTTGATACGTCTGATATAATATCACCACTAAATAAGTAGTGAGTAAGTAGGTTGCCTCAAAATGGATCAACCCCTTTCAATGAAGTTGGCTTCAATGGGCCTTATTTCTCAAAGCAAATTGAAAGAAATCCTGTTAATATGCGGTGATAAAAAAGATCTTATTATTGATCCTACGCTTATCAAACCATTGGAGAGGATTTGCGGTGTCAGCTGGCTCAGGTATGTTCGAAAGTGTTGTACATACTACTTGAAGATTTTGTTGTTTTATTAGTGCTAAACACACTCAGGCGTACCATACACCCAATTAAAATAAAACACTGGTCAGTGGGTCATCTTAGCACCCTCTACACAACACCAATCTAAACATCTTGGTCATATTTAACCTTTTAACCGCTTGGCTAAATATCAATTGCCGTGCCCCTAGCGCCCGGCTTCGAATCGTGCTTTCCTCTTCTCCTCTCTTTCTGCTCCTTTTAAGCTCCGATATGTAAAATATCATGGTGTACTATAAAAAGTATTATATCTGTCTATCTATTTAAATAGAGAGATATAGAATAGATGCAATAAAATCGAAGAAAACAACAAAAATCGTGAATATTCTCTGTCGGATAAATACGACACGGGCGACAGGGGCACGGAAATGTTTGTCGTATATATGTTACGGCTAAAGGTAGGTGTGAACCTAAACTTAAGATTAGCCGGCTAAACCTAGGTTTATCTTCGACGAAATGTTAATGTTAGTTTGTTCTATCTTTAGCCGGCTAAACTTAGGTGTAGCTGCAGGTCTTTGGCTAAAAATGAAGGAAATGGAATGGTCTTGCTTTCGCGGGGCGTCCACGCTTCCCAGCATGTCGACGGAGCCCCGCTTCGCGGGGCTCCTACTTCTGGGTGGTTTAAAAAAAAAAATAACCACGAAGAGGATGGCGGGGTCTGAAAGACCCCGCCATCCTCTTCTAACCTAAATTGTCCGAGTCGGGGTGCCAGCGAGTCCCGAGCTCGCTTCGCTCGCTCATGTGTAATGAAAGTGATTATTTTTTAATAAAGTTTTCGTGTCAAAATAGTAAACATTATTACATTGTTTCCTTTTCCATTTCCTTCTACATTTTTAGCCAAGGACCTGCAGCTACACCTAAGTTAAGCCGGCTAAAGATAGAACAAACTAACATTAACATTTCGTCGAAGATAAACCTAGGTTTAGCCGGCTAATCTTAAGTTTAGGTTCACACCTACCTTTAGCCGTGACATATATACGACTCTGGCGGTTAAAGGGTTAAGCAGTAATTTATTTTTTCAGACAACATGGCATTGACAAAATATACAAAATGGACCCTCAACTTGGGAGTACAGCCAACAGAAACCGAGTGTACTTCATTCCTGCCTGCATTTCGAAATACAAATGTGTCCTAGACCAGATTGCATCAGTCCTCAGCCAGAACCCAGCTCTGGCAGACCAGAACTGCTTCCACATCATCATAGTACCAAAAGTACTGACAATATACAACTCCATGCTTGAAAGTAAGGGATTGTATGGCATAGTGAAGCTCCATACATTTTCATGGGAGCTCATGGCATTGGATGAGCAGCTACTCAGTTTAGAACTACCATTTCTTTTCAAGCAGCTGTTTGTGGAACAGAATCATTCCTTACTTTCCAGCATATCCATGTCTTTATGGAGTTTGTTCCATGTTACTGGGAAACCTAAAACTATTTTTTCTGTAGGTAAACTGTCAGCTAGTGTACTAGATATGTTAGAGATCTATAATGAAACTTATGCCAGAGATTTTCTGGACACACATAGCTCTAAGGAGATTGGAGCATTGATTGTTATTGATCGGAACCAAGACTATGCATCAAGTCTGCTCACCCCAGCAACCTACAGTGGTCTACTCAGTGAACTGTTCAACATAAACTGTGGACACCTTGACTTAAACGTCAAAGAGACGAAAGTAAAAAAAGGTAAACTGAACTTTGGTGTTGAGGCAGAAGGTGCAAGTTCCAAAAACACAACCATGACATTAGATAGTTCAATAGATACTTTGTATGGAGAAATTAAACACAGGCATTTCTCTGAAGTATTGAGTGTTTTAAGTTCTAAAGCAAAGCTTTTGAAGAATGAGGATATTAAAGCATTAGGGATACAAGAAATAAAGCACTTTGTAGCAACCAAGTTGCAACAAGTGTCACTTTTTAAACAGAATCTAGTCAATCATGTGCTTGCTTGTGAAACTATCATATCAGAAATGAGCAACAAGTTTGAAAACCTAAAACTAGCTGAAACAGAGATGCTAAACAATAGGAACAAGAAGTCAAACTTCACATTTGTTGATGAAAACTTTGGCACAGACATCCATATTTATAACAGCTTACGACTCATGTGTTTGCTAAGTTTGACCCAGTCATTAACTTACGAAGAATATAATTCTTTAGTCAGCAAATACTTACTTGCTTTTGGTTACAAATATCTGTATGTTTTCAACAACCTTGTGAATGCTGGGCTGCTAGTACAACCGTCAAGTCTAAAACTGTCCCTCAACATCTCAAATCTTGGCAATCTCAGTGATAGACTACCAAAATGGCAGAACGAGTTTCAGAGTACTGCAAATAAATTGAAGCAGCTTCCTTCACAACCTGATAAAGTTGGGAAAACATCACCCAGTTATGTGTTCCATGGAGGATATGTTCCACTAGTTGCAGTAGTTTGCAATGCAATATTAACTTCAGACACATTTGCTGATGCTCTAACAAAATTATCTGCTATCTCAGATTTGAGGGTAGGCGGTACTATTTTAGACAAATTCAAAGATGGAATGGAAACTTTGAATGAGAAACTATCCAATTTAAAAGTCCAGAGTGATTTAGAATTTGGCTGTAAAGATGTAAAGAGTTTTGCTAAAGTTTTGAAGACTGAGCCTAATAAAGGAGGTTGCTTTCCTCTGAAACCTAAAACTGTTTTAGTGTATGTGATTGGAGGAGTGAACTATGCAGAGGTAGCAGCTTGTGATGTTGTTCAGACAAATACTGGCAGTAAAATCTTTGTGGCCAGTGACTGCATATCCAGTGGTGCCGATTTGATGGCAGCTAATACTTGAGATAAGGATTATGTTGTCTGGAAATTCATTTATTTATTGGCTGTTGTTTATAACCAACAGACATATAATGTTAAGAATATATAATTTTTTATCATTTGCAATTTCATTTTTGAAATGCTGTTATAGCTTTACATAAATTGAATATAACACTTT
The DNA here is from genome assembly GCA_943136025.2 of Agrotis puta. Classification (NCBI taxonomy): domain Eukaryota; kingdom Metazoa; phylum Arthropoda; class Insecta; order Lepidoptera; family Noctuidae; genus Agrotis; species Agrotis puta. Next base: position 16,052,799 of record OW964182.2, on the reverse strand, counting down.
ATATATGTGTGCTGTATTGATGTAGTTTAAAACTTATATGTATCAAAGAAGATTATATCTGAGGCAGGTTTGGATTGGCAAGCGAATTTATTTACGTAATCGTAGACGTAATCTATGAGTATAATTTTAGCCCGTTTTTCACTAACATTAATACTTATTAATGAGGTCTCATTAGAAATCAAAACAGTATATTACAATATGTTTAATATTTGTGGAGAGTCCCATATTTCGGCAATAAGTTTATATTGTAATCATGGAGTGATTTCGGAAACTCAAAAGAAATGATAAACTTGGTATTCCCGTCCGTGCTGCTAAGCGTTGCTTATAGTTAGTGAAATCGGTCATAAGTCTTATGTGTCATAATATTGTTGTTAATAGATAATTTGAGGAAATGAAAATCTCTTTTATATTAAAATAGTTTTTTTTTAATTATATTTCATGAACACTTATAATACCTATTTTATCACAGAATATTGTTCGTCCATTTTCACAATGCGAACCAATTTTATGTAAAAAAGTTGAAAATGGTAATTATTTACTATGATTAAGTAGTTAACACATAATAATTTGTCAATAAATATGATATACATGAGAGCTTTTATATAGTTTTTTTTTTTTATCCTTGCAAGAAAAGTTCTTCAAAACTTTTGAATAAACAAAAAGCGACTTTTCCAATATGATGAATGATTAATATATTTAAATATTGATACAAAATTTAATATAGTCTTTAAAAGTCAATTAGTCTATAGCAACCAGACACTGACTATAGGGACTAAACTCATTTTTATTATTTCTTCACATGCACTGTGTGTGTTCTTCCTAAGTACCGTACTTTTTGACAAAAAAAGGCTAAAATGGTAGAGAAGTACCTGTCAAGAAAATTAATTATGGAACTAATACTTTATTGGAATGCTGAAAAGCACCGATATTCGGTTAACAAATTTTTAATGAGGTACCTATACACGTGCAAGGTTATTTACCTTGAGTAATACAACATTCAGAAAATTTATGAACAGTGTCACATTGCGCGAGAGGGATGCACTACCATCTTTTGCCCTCCCTTTCAGAACTCTATCAGTAAATCCATCGATAATAACATATAAACAAAATGTCAAAACAAAACCTGTTTGAAAGACAAAAAGTACTTCAAATGCGTAGGCGCTCCTTGTTAAAATAATAACACTTTTATACAATTGTCATTACAGTCTATTTTCTACTGAGTTTAGTCCCTAACCCCGCTATAGCGGCGTTGAATAAGTCGGGCCTATTTCCTCCAGTACTGCGCGAACTTGTGGAACTGCTCGACCAGTACCGCCATGACAGCTGTCACAGACATGTCCAGGAGATTCTGCAGGTAGTGGACTGCTTCCTCGTCGCCTAGGTCCAGTCTGAAAGTAAAAGGTTATTTTACTCAAAAAATTTAAATAGTCCAAAAAGATTTTTTTTTTCATCTTTATTTTTAATAAGGGGGTTTTTTCAATAATGAAGATGTCACCCCCATTATTGAGTACAAACAGAAAAACTATAAATTTAACTTATTATAAACTAACCTACCCGCAACCTTAAGCCTATAATAATAATTTTAAAGAGCACCCTGGCCTCATCCGACAATGGACGAGACAGAATACTATTAAAAAAACCTACACTAAAAATATTGTCTCCAAAGGTTGACCGTCTTTGAGGCTCCGTCCGAACACATTCTGATAAAATGTGATAGGCGTCTTCCATAACTCCACACACACTACAATTAGGCGAGTCGACCTTACGCATCAGAAACCCAAAATTATTGAGAGGAACATGACCAGATCGAAGCCTCAAAGCCGTCACGAGTTCTTGTCTTTTTATCCCGGTCATACTGAACCAAAGCGAACGAGATAGAGAGGGTTGAACTGTTCTATACCAAATCCCCTTTGTCAAAGATCTCTTATCAAAATATTCCGACCAAAAATCAAAACATTTATTTCTGACTATAGGAAGTAATTCAGTATACCAAGGGGAACAACGGTAAGATTGTCCATCAGATCCAGCTTCATTAGCTAAACGATCAACTATTTCATTAAACTCCAGCCCAATGTGAGAAGGAATCCATTGTAATATAATAGTTTTGTGTTTGGAGACAGTTTCTCTAAGCAGTCTTAAAATACTATAGGCCAGTGGAAGCCCCCTAAATGGTGAAGAAGTCCAAAAAGATAGTTATCAAAAAATATTTGACTCCTATTTTTACTTTTGTTGCGTAAACCAAAATAAACAAGGATACAACGCTTCTAAAAATCACAGAACGTCACTCGGTCGTTATAAATTTATAGGCGTTATGACGTCACATATATAAAAAATAAGTGTTCATTATTTTTCAATACTCTGACTGACGGACAAAACAGATTTCAAATTATATAAACAGTAAACTACCCTATTATAGAGTGTTAGTTACACTATTATAACTCAAGAACGGTTGTACCGATTTGGCTGAAAATTGGTGGGGAGGTAGTTTAGAACCAGGAGAAGGACATAGGATTTTTATCCTATTTCCGTGAGACGTGACATAAAACGTATGTTGAATGAAGGATCTGTGGTTTCTATTACCTGAAATTAATATTAAATCCCGTTTGTTTTTGAAGTTTGCTTCTGATAGGACATCTTAATGACTCGGATAGGTAAATTCGGATGTTGATTGCTTACAGACTAAGATCCAACCGAGATAGTTTATTAATATCCAGCGTATTTGGTTTTTGTTGAAAAAAATGGTTGGTTGTGGACTGTGTTTGACGATTGCTTTACCTTTTATTTTTTCATATACTCGATGCTTCTGCAATCGTTATGATCAACTTCATACTATATAGAGAACATCCTTATGTCGTAGTAATAATGGCGGTTATTTATTTTGTCTATAAGATATCTTTTCCATGTAGGGCTACATACCTCAGCTTGTCTTGTACTTTCTTGACAGCCTTGTCAGGTTCTAGCGCGATGTCAGGAACTGAAGCGTCCACCATCAGTGAAAACAGATTCAACATCAAGTTCGCGTGTCTGGAAATAGGGAATAATGTAAAGTTATAGCATTACTAGACAAAATACTATAAACCTACTTGCACGTTTTATGAATACCCCACAAAGAGGATGAAAGATGTGGGATTGCAAGCAGACTTCTAACCTTTCTAGTCCTCTGTGCCTCAAAAGCTACAGTCAAAGGGTTCTTCGCATTTCCAGAGACAAATTCATGGAAATGTTCAAGTATAAGGCTGGCCAAAGGCACACGTTTTCCGTATTTGTTTTTTTAATGTGGAATTCCGTATTCCAAAGTATTCTACGTGGCGCAAACGTTCGCAAAGTTTCTAAATGAAAAAAATCTAACGTTCGTTTCGAAACCGCGTTAATACAAAAAAACCTAACGTCTGTGCTAGCTTTACGGAATTCCAAATCAAAAATACGAATACGGAAAACGTGTGTATGCGGCCAGTTTAAGGTCTGTAAAATGTAGTGCCATTGACATGAATAACTTATTAACATACCTCCTCAAATGCAGGAATGCCGTGTAGCACTGCTTCCTGAACTCATGGTACAGTTCCGAGTGCACTCCTCCCATGGCCTCCACCATCTCCTTGCTGAGCTTCATGGGAGGAGGGAGAGGCTTGGGGTCGCGGCCCAGGATGTAGCCGAAGTCGATGTGGAACAGCGCGCCCGACTGGGTCAGCAGGAGGTTGTCCAGGTGACGGTCGCCCACACCTGGAGGGAGGAAAGGATTTTAGCATCAGCTGATAATGTGCTTACTACTGAAATATTGGTGTAAGACTCCTCTCAAAGTAAGGCTCTACCCATTCATATTCTAAATGTTAATTTATTTACACTAATAGTGTAAATAAATTGAAGAAAATTGTGTTTAAATTTCGGATTTATCACAGACAGCCTGTATCAGTTTATCTGACAATTCAGCTTTTTTTTTTTACGGCAACAATTCCCCAGTTTTTTACACTTGAGTTACCGAGTTAGTATGTGTATCTTTTTATCTCTCAATTATGTAGGTGATCATTTCCACTGTGGAACTGCTATACATTTTAAGAAATTAAGAAAAAACTATACTCACCAAGCAAATAAGTAATAACACAATACCCAGCACAGCTCCTAATATAAGTATCCATAGTTTCCGGCTTAATTCCATAGGGGGCGCCCTCACAAGGATTATATTTCCGGAAGAAATTCTGTATACTACCCTCCGTAGCCAACGCTTCAGCTACCGTCACAGATTCTATAAATTGTAGGAAGCCATGTTTAGAACTCGTCGCTAGAACTTTGTACGGTGTCAGTTTTAAATCTAAATTCTCCCTTCTTAATAGTTTGTCCATTAAAGTAATCATTTGTAGAATAAGTTGGTCTTGACGTAGATCGTCGCCGTGTTTGAATATCGCTTCGTATTCCATTCCTTCCGTTGTGAGGAATGTTAGTTTTGAAGGCATTAGGGCTGATTTGAATAGTGAGGCTTTTTTGGCAACGATTCCTGAAAGATAAACATAAAATAATTTAAACAGTATTTTTTTTTAATATTTTGATATATTTCAATTGGCTATTTGACTGAAAAAATTATAATTAGTCCGTCACTTAGATTATCAAAAAGTATTCGACCCGTATTTTTGCTTTTGTTTCGTAAGCCAAAATTAACGAAGATACGACGCTTTCAAAATTGGCAATACGTCACAATTTGGTACAATTTTTATTGAATTCTGATGTCACGAGCCCCCACTCTCGAGTTTTGATGCGTTGTATTTTGGCGAATATTCATTGATTTTACAAAAGAAAAAATACGTGTCCGTTATTTTTTTAAACTCTGTATGATAGACTAATTACATTTGTAATTTATAGCTACTGTCAAATAAACGCGGGACTCACGAATTACCGTGACCCTGAACGTAAAGGGCTATTGAAGGACACCGTGGATTTTAATCAGTACGAGTCTGACAGTCCCTCTCGCTCTGTCCAGGGTGGGAGGACTCATTTCATGATTTTATCACGATAAAAAAAAAAGATCTATAAGCAGTTGTTTCAGGACTGGGCATTTGTGTTTGTGAGTTTGAATGTTTGTAGTAATTCGCACTAAGCGTTTCCAAACGTCTTTTATAATGCGGACAGCGAAGGAGTGGAACTCTCTGCCTGCGACTGTATTTCCGAACGCATACAACCCTAATCTCTTCAAAGTTGAAGTGAACAGGCTTCGTCTGGGTAAACTCGGATGGATGGAGTGTTGTTAGTCACTCCTGACCCAGACTAAGGTCAAGAGCAACCCCATTGGACATAAAAAAACCCACCCACAGTACAGGAAAAAAACCTAGCGAGGGGTTTAAACTGTACCTTTAATAGTAACACTAGGGTCCAGAGGGAAGGGCATGGGCTCAAAGTTGGCGAAGTTGAACTTGAAGGCGTCCGGGTCAGCCAGCAGCTGCTGCAGCCGCTCGGCCTTCTTGTTCCTGTTGCCGCTCTCCCGGGTCACGGTCTTCACCAGCTTCACCAGCTTGTCGATGAACACCTGCTGCCGGGCCAGGAACGACCGGGTACGTTGGTGGTCCGAGTTACCTGGGGGGGGGGGAAGGGGTTTTATTAGACTACTAAATAACCTAACTGATAATAGCATGTGATCAAAGCTCAGCCTGTGGCATGCCAAGACACCCCACCCAGAGGTCTAATTGAATGCCTTGTTTAAGTGTAAGGAACTTTATCTTGTACAAATACTTAAATTAAAAAAATTAGAAAAAGAATAATAGAAAGGGTGGAGGAGGCATATGTGCAAGAGTGGGTTAAAAAGACCAGTATGACACGGGATGACAGGATTTGTCAAAATTATTGAGATTTATTTTTGTGTGAATATTAATTAGTATCTTGTTGGGAATGACATTGCGTTCTAGAAACAAAAAATCGAAAATTTGGTAAATGTTATATGTTCACCGTATTGGTTTACAGCCTCTTCTCTCTCACAGAAAAAAGTGTGTCCCAGCGGTGGGAATACTACAAGCTGGTTTATATTCCGACATACCCTTGGCCAGTCGATGGCTGAAGGTCCTCATGACGGCCAGGTACATGCCCCTGGCGGCGTGGTCCCGTCCTCCGTCCTGGTCCTCACACTCTATGAGCAGGTACCAGTACAGGTAGTTGGCTACCACGCTGTTGTTGCACGCGCGGGAGATCAGGAACGACGCCAGGGAGAGACGCTCTTCTGTTGGGTCGGTGTCACTGTGGGGAGAAGATAGAGGGAGATTTATTTCCACCATCAAGCATCAAGAAGAAATAGCAAGTTGATACGGTACTCGAATCGAGACCACGCACTGAAAAGCGCATCGTAGAACGTACACCTGGGCATGCGGACGGCGAGTAATGGGCGACTCGCTGTCCGATCATGGCCCATGCCCGGGTCGACGGCGCTTCGTGTTCCACGCGCGCCTCATACAGCTGGCAGAGAATGACGGGGCCCCCTTAGAGAGCCTAAGCCTACCGGTGTCGCCGGACTAACGAGTAACCGTGTCCCCGAAACGTAAAGGGCTATTGAAGGACACCGTGGATTTTAGTCTGTACAAGTCTGACAGTCCCTCCTGCGCCGCCCTGAGTAGGACTTATTTGATGATTTTATCACGTTAAAAAAATGAACGTACACCTACAAGGTGGACAGACGATCTGATAAAGACCACACGATCGCGCTGGAGGCAATAGGGGAGGCCTATGTTCAGCAGACAGAGACTTCCTACAGCTGATATGATGATGGATATTATAGCATTAACGTTTTAAATCTTGGCCATGAGCTGCACGCTCAAGCGATACGCGTGATATAAATAAAATAAATAAATTAATAAATATTCCACAATTATCACACAACGCCATCTAGTCCCAAGCTAAGCAGAGCTTGTGTTATGGGTACAGATAACTGATAAACATACTTATATATTTCTAAATACATACATATTATAGATAAATTACACCCAGACACAGAACAAATGATCGTGCTCATCACACAAACATTTGTCCTGGGTGGGAATCGAACCCACGACCTCCGGCATAGCAGTCAGGGTCATTAACCACTAGACCAACGGGCCTGTGACATATGATAGTAACAGCGGATAAAAAATAAATTAATTAAAGAGTTGTCTTGCGACTGCCATGACAAACTGCGACGCGACGGTCTCTCATGTCTTATTTAAAAAAGAAGAAGAACGAACTTTATGACCAGTTCACGATTTTGGTCTAAGCGGTGGTGGGCGTTGGGACATATTGTAGGCAGTGTCCCGGTAGCCCTGCTGGGGTCGCGGGACTAAAGAAATACCGTGGCCCCGGTACGTAAAGGGCTATTGAAGAACACCGTGGATCTTAGTCAGTACAGGTCTGACAGTCCCTCCCGCCCTGCCCTGGGTGGGGGGACTTATTTGATGATTTTACCAAGATAAAAAAAAATCAAAAAAAATCGTCCCGGTAGCAGGCAGAGATTGGTGGCAGTCGCTGTAGTCCCTGGTCCCGCACACTGTATGCACTGCTGTCTCCTGTCGTCGCCCTCATCCGAAACCGCACACGTTTTCGCTATGAGCGGCATCTCGTGTCGTGTTTCTAACAGTAGTCGCATCAATGCGTGATATATGACTATTCACGACTTCACCTCGGTCACCCATCCACAGACAGGTAAGAGTTGATTAACCTTGGTCACCTACTCGGAGGAGTGACATCATTATCTAGTTGTTTAGTGTTGTTACCTGAACGGGTTGTTGTTGTCGGCGTTACTGTTGTTGTTGTTGACGCTAACGATGTTCTCTAAGGCGGCGGGGGCTTCTTCTATTGTCGCGTCGGTAGAGCGTCGACTTGTGATAGATGATGTCATCTCGCTGGTTGTGAGTACTGGAAATTGAATTATTACCGTGATTTGATAGATTTACTTCTATGTAGATTGATGAAAAATGTGGGAACAGAAACAACATATCGTGTGGAATCTCATTAAGGGTCACACCGTGCGAGCACATTCCAATAGAGCTACTCAAAATCTAACTCTATTTACTACACCAAAAGATAAACATTTGCAGTATTGTTGCGTCACGTCGTGTTGCGTCGCATCTAGGTGTGTGAACTGACCGTAAACAACATTGATTTGGCTGTAATATCAACTTGTAGTTTGGAAGTAGTTAGAAACTATACCAAGAGATGGCGCCACGTTACCGAAAAACGTTCAAACGAGGGAATAGAAGATTTAGTTTTTTGAGTGTGAGTTTCGTTAGCCTAATTGGTAAGGCATCTGGAGTACTTATCCAGAAGACGCGGGTTCAAATCCCCCTCGCAGCTGAATTTTTCTTTCCTCAAAAATCGTCTATAAAGGAACAGAGCATAAGACGGGGACGCGAGGTATAATTGGGACTTTTACACTTAAGGCAAACTAAACATAACACTAACGTAGCGCAAGCGCTATCAGGACGTCATTTGCAAGCGGCCATTAACGAATGCCGTCCTGTTGGCGTTTGCACTACGTTAGTGTTGTGTTAAGTTTGCCTTAAGTGTGTGTTTTCCCATCATACGTCGCGTCCCCATCTTATACACTGTTCCCCTAAGGTAGAAATTCCGTTTATGATTCAAAATTTCTCTTCATATTGTTCTAAGGTCAATTTAAAGATGCTCGATTTCAAATTAGCAAGATCTGTAATTGGCCAGAGAGGCTTAGAAAATGCAACTTAACACGCGTATATGTGAGACTGGCGGGTGAAAATTGCACAGAGGAAAGATTGGAAGTCTAAAGCGAAGATCTTTGCCCAACAGGTGGATAGTTCGGGCGGCGAGTAATGGGCGACTCGCAGCCCGACCATGGACCATGCCCGGGTCGACGGCGCGTTGTGTTCCACGCGCGCCTCAAAGAGTGTCAGCATAGTGACGGGCCCCCCTGTAGAGGGCCAAAGCCTGCCGGGGACGCGGGACTTACGAATTACCGTGACCCCGGAACGTAAAGGGGTATTGAGGGACACCGTGGATACATGGATTACCATTGATGAATGGAGTCAGTACCAGTCTGACAGTCCCTCCCGCTCTGCCCTGGGTAGGAGGACTTATTTGATGATTTTATCACGATAAAAAAAAGCAGATGGATACTACAAGTTAAAAAAAAGAATAATAATAAAATATTTGAATGTGAGGCACCATTCTTACCTGACGCTGACAACAAACTAGCTTGACTTCCTCTATGTCCACTCTGCATGAGGCGACTCTCACGAGATTCCAACTCAGCTGTACTGGGGTCCTTACCGCATACACGAGCGTATTCTTAAAACAATAAATAAAACTGATTTTGTTATAATTGTCTAAGTAAGATTTCTTTCTTCCAGCTCTTTCGCTGCAGTTTTTGAAATCAAAATCAATCAAATAATTTATTTCATGGAGGCCAGTTACAGGCACCTTTGATCTGTCAAACAAAATTATGGTGCTACAGTTCCAGTCACAAGACCTGTAGGTACCCATTCCAAAGCGTAGATCTCTATTGAGAAGAATGGGCAAGAAACTCCATGAGTTCTCTTGAGATATTTGACACTCTCTCATACATTTTGAGACCATTATGTGAGAACCATGTAGCAAGTTAAAAGTGCAAATAGTAAAATAAATACAAAGAAAATTCAGAAACAAAATGATCAATAATTAAATGTTCAAGGTGTAATAGATGGCAACTATAAACTAGTACAGCGCGAATATATCTTGTTTCAAGGGGCAACGGCGCGAATAAGACATTAATTACGTTGTAATTTAGCGAATTCTAAACTGGCGGCGTTTCGTGGCGTGTTTGAAACATTTCTATACATTTCACAGCGGCAAGGTCGAAAACGAGCCAAATTAATACCCAAAAAAAAGTTGTTGTTCTGGGCGTTTGTATATGTGAGTTTATATGTTTGTAAACGCACCCACGACACAGGAGAAAATCCTTATGTGGCGCAAAGTTAAAAAAATTAATACCGTAAAAGAAAAATATTGCTTGGCAATCTTGAATAAATCTAAATAGCCTCTTTAACTACATAATGGTTCTTGCTGGGCTTTTTGTTCGTAATGATTACTGAATTGAAAATTTTCAACTTTCACCTCTAGTAAGTTTCATCATCGGTGAGCTATGTTGGCTATCTATTTTTATACAGCCAATGTAGCTCGTATATAATTCATAAATTCTTACCGTCATGTATCTCCATGAAGTCTTCATATTTGAGTGCTTGAACTAATTGCAGGAGGTACAGCAGCAGATCATCGTCCGGAGCCTGCTTTAGCCGGGAGATCGCGTACCTGAAATAAAATGAGCGAGTCTTACAGTGGTCGTTTATGATTACTTACATCTAACATCTCACCTTGGTACGACTTCGAATTACGACTTGAGACTGTGACTACGATTTCGACATACGATTTGATTTGAATGATGGTTAGTGACCCTGACTGTTATGCCGGAGGTCGTGGGTTCGATTCCCACCCAGGACAAATGTTTGTGTGATGAGCACGATCATTTGTTCTGTGTCTGGGTGTAATTTATCTATAATATGTATGTATTTAGAAATATATAAGTATGTTTATCAGTTGTCTAGTACCCATAACACAAGCACTGCTTAGCTTGGGACTAGATGGCGTTGTGTGATAGTTGTAAGAAAAAAAAAAAAAAAAATTTGTTAAACTGACCTATGACAGGCGGAAGGTGAAGACGCCGTGACGCCTATCAAGCCACTCCTCAAAGGGGGTCTTACCGCCGTGATTGCGGCGTGCCCGGTACCTATTGGTATGGGGCACTAAAATGATGCTGACGATGTAATCTATACGTACTTTCTGACAGCGGGATGTGTGAACTTGGGCGTCAACAACTCGAGCGCATCTTCTACGTCCATCGGCGCCCATTGCTTCATCATAGACAGTGCTTGACGCACCTCGCCTGGAAGGAAAGAAAAAAATACTAAGTATTACTTGATAAAGGTAATACATACATATACGTATAAATTCAAGGTCTTTTTCCCAAGCAGATAGAAATCTACGTGGCTAGCTAGCATAGCGCCGCCTGCTAAGATCTTTTCGTTCATCCGAGTAATGTTTAAGTCCTAAATTGGGGGCAGGCCTATTGAAATCAACTAACAAATGCCAATCTCATAGTTGTGTCTGAGAAACCTCTGATTGAAAATTTTCTGATTTGTTCTAGATTAGAGATGACAGACAAATTCGACTCTGTAACGAGTCTACCCAGCAGAAGTCTGTTCATTCTAACTTTGACGAGATTAGAGATTTATGGGTCCGGAAACATTATTTGCAGTTTCTAGTCATTTTTAGACTGTAAAGAAAGGATATTAACAAATTACTACACAAACGAGCTGACATTATAAAACACGTACCATTGAATTAATTGAATTCATACTATTAATGGATAGTATCCAATTGACAATGAACTGATCACCTGAGCAAAGAAAGCTGAATAATCATTACAATAATTGTAGTTAATGAATACGTGTTGGCATTCACATCAAAAGGTATGGTGATTTTCACTTGCATTCATTTCTATGCAGTTGGTAACGAATATCCTTTAAAAAATCATTGACACCCAAATTACAGATACTAGTAGTGGCCCGGTAGTCGAAATTCGACCATAGTTAATGTAATGAAAATTGAAACAAAAAAAAAACTTAAAACAAAAATACAACCACAAAAAGGGTAAAATAAACTACAAAATAACTTTTCTTTCGGAAGTCGATGGCTTTTTTATTATTTCATTGTTTTTTTTTGCCAACGACTTCCTTTCGGTTAAAAAACATGTAGCTTATTGCACTTTTTCGTTATATAAACTTTAACTGAGGCTTTTATAGGCATATCCCTCCGTCAAGGGGTGATGGGTATGAATGTTAATGGATAGAGAAGAAGAGGAAGGCCAAAGAAAATAAGGATGGATTGTGTGAGGCATGATATGAAAAAAATAATAGTATATGATGCTGTGGCATCTCATCATCATCTTCCTGCCCTTATCCCATTTTACGTGGGGTCGGCGCAACACTTTATTCTTCCATTCTCCGCTATCGGACGTCACAGTATCATTTACTCCTTTTTCTTCCATATCATTCCTTAGACAATCCATCCATCTTTTCTTTGGCCTTCCTCTTCCTCTCCATCCATCAACACATGATACTGTGACATCTGTCAGGGGAAAATGGACGTAAAAATTGTGTCGACCACAAGTAAAATTTATTTATTTATTTATTTATTCATCAACTTAACCTATCATTACAGGGCAGTTTGACCTAATGCGACAGGTCAGAATTTAAACTAAAAACTAAAATAAACTATTTTACAATTACAGTAAGTAAAATTAGAAAATAAAAACTTACAAAGTGGGCTAAGGGCGGAAGATGATGATTCGTTCGTTAAGGGGTTCAAAGTTTTTGCATCAAATAAACTCTTATTAGTTAAAAAATATAATAGTCAACTTTTATGATATCTCATACCTTTCCATCCTTTGCACCTCATCCTCGCATGCTTACTGATAGCAATAGTACACATATGTATTATCACTAATCGTCTTAATATTTATTAATAACAAACACTGTTTAGTCGATCGTCCTAACTCTTAACTGATATAGTTAATACTAATATTTTGATATCGAAGTAATCTTGGGTTGAGTTCCAGTGGTATCTAAACTGACCGTTACTGTGACGAAAATAAAGTCGTTTTTTAAAAGCATAATAAGTGAAATGTCGTATTATATGATTACCGTGAAGATGTAATAAATTACCGGTTTCCATAGCCAATAATGTTTTCACGGCTGGGACACAGGCCTCCCCTCTGTGAGGAGTGCGTTGTACCCAATCTACCATGTGGGCCCAATGCGTATTGGTAGATGTCACATGTCTTTAAATTTTGGTTCTAAGACATGCTGGTTTTTCTGACGATGTTTTCCTTCACCAATTTGAGATGGTGGTGATGAAATAAATTAAATAACGTATTGCGCCTGGCTGCGATGGAAACCCACGATTTGCAACTTGTCAAGGCTTTACCTCTGGGCTTGTATAACTCTCACTCAATAACATTTGGCGATGTTTAATTGTTTTTCTAAATAAATAGTGCATGCGTTAAAAATTCAACCATCGGCTGACCGCCTAAACTTGAAAGTCCTATAAACATTTTGTTTCAGATAAAGTAATTTTATTTTGGCGGGTTTTGTGATCGAATAAGTGACTAATATTATTTGAATGCAAAGTATAGTTGTTGGATATGTATTTACTAAACTGATAACGTTTTGTTTTTATTTAAGAACGAATTGTTAATGATAATACTGTAAAGTGGGTGACACAGAATAAATATCAGCTTTATACATTTTTAGCAAATGGAAACTATACTGGGGAATTAGTTTAGCCACTACTAACTTGATCAAAAATGACTTCTGATATATTAGCTAGGGCTAAAGCAGTGGTCGGGGGCTGTACGAAGTACCGTGACCCCGGAACGTAAAGGGCTATTGAAGGACACCGTGGATTTTAGTCAGTACAAATCTGACAGTCCCTCCCGCTCTGCCGTGGGTGGGAGGACACATTTGATGATTTTACCACGATAAAAAAAGGGCTAAAGCAGTAGGAAGTCATTTTTGGAGACTGAAGGCATACAACCCGTTATTTTAAAAGTTACAGCAAACCAGGTTTCATCTGGGTAAGTTCACTCCATCGTAGTTTTTTTTTTTATAACTTTGTCATCTCTTTTCATAGTAGTTCGACATCAACACACATACATCAATTTCATGTTGTTTTACAAAAAAGACTTGTAAAATAAATATTATATACATAACAAAAAATAAGAACAATTAACTATCAATTTGTTCTTTCATTTCGAAAATAAAAACCTCACTGAACTTTTATCAGCGGTCAATAATGCCTTGGGCAACAAAAAATAGTAAAACATAATTTGAATACAAAAGTAACAACAAGAAACATTAATTAAGTCACAAACAAAAACACTCACATTCATATTTCGTCAATGTTTTCAGTTCAGTCTCAATTATTTCTTTCATTGTCACTTACACTATTTATCACTAAATTTGAACACAAAACCTCACACAACACTTCACATTTATAAGTAACTTCAGTTTATTTCATCACTTAAAACAGAGTTTAACTATAACCAATTTAAACTTAGCTCGATACTTATTTTAGGACCGACATACTTCACTAAAGTTATTTTTAAGCTACAAAATACGTGTATCATTGCCGATGCCATTTCACCACAACTAACTTAAATAACTTAAGAAGTTTATCGGAATTCGTTGCGTAAACACCACGTGTACAGGTACCGGCAATAAAGAATGTACATCAGCTGTGCGATTCTCTGAGTCGTTATGGACAAGCGCGTCGCTCGCTCGGTGAAACTTAATTTTGTCATTAATAGACCTTTAACTTTGTGCTCTGGATCATAAAGTTGAAAATCTATTATAGACAAACTGTATTTTCAATGATGGTGCTGCGCTAACACAAGATAGTATCTTGAGAGAATATAACCCCAGATCACAGCTTTAAGTCGAAACTCTCTTTCCAAGCATCTTCCGTTATCCCACTTTATTTGCGGGTCGACGTAACACATTTTCTTTTTTCATTCTCCACCGACAGAGGTCACAGCATCATTATTTTTTATCTTTGCCCTACATTAGGAATTTGTTCTGTGAATGCGATACTAAATTAAACTACATGATCACAACACAAGAACTACTAGATGATCGTACAAATGAATCCGTAATATGCAGTCTTTACTTCACTGCGCCAACCGTGCCGTCATTGGTGATGTGCATACTTTATTGCCAGTACCTGTAGCTAAGTTATTTCGAAGGTGATCAAGTCAAAGTTACATAGAAAAAATATGTTAATTGATTCGTGCAGTTAATGTTTTTGATTGCCAAAGTTCGTTGGCTGTTCAAAATGATTTGGACTTTATTGGGTATATTTAAAGTTTGTCTTGTTTTGGGTGTAGTAAGCAGTAACCACTTTTCGCTTAGTAAATGGAAACGGAGTGTGCTCACACATTTTGAAAAAAAAAAAAAAGAAAATTGTCTGATGTAAGTATTGAATTTTTGTGTTGTGTAAATTTATTTTCTGTGCACAAAACTTCTTCCGTTGCGCGCGTGTGAATTTTACTCTATAGTGTAATTATCTACAACGACTATTAAAAAAAAACATAACAGTACTCCTGACCGATTTCGGTCTCGGCGGCTAATACAGCGGGATTTAGCCATCTGCGCGGCACATATTGTAGTGCACAAGTGTGTGCGCAGGAGCACTCTCTGTTCCTTTACTCTCATCGTCAGATGGGTCGGCAATCCGAGACGACCGGACAGAGATCAGGCGCAGGACCAACGGCTATAACTTCCTTGTTGGTGTCGTGGTTGCAGCGCGACCGCTGAGCGGAGTTTTTCGGTAGCAGTCCGGAGTTTGGAAGTTGGCGGTATAATACCTCCGTGTCTCGGGAAAGTATAAACCGTCGTTCATCTATCGACTCAGTTGGCACTGCTGAATTTATGCATCTCATAAGATGCGATACAATACCCTGTTTGGTCACCTTTTTATGAGAGCGTTCCACGAAACGTTAGCCGATATGCTCAGAAATATATTCTTTAATATTATGTATGTAAAATATTTTATCTCTTGCACAAAGAAGTTTTGTATTATAATAAGTATGTTAAAGGTTAATTATATCATCAAATTCTGAGCCAAAATGAAAAGGCGCATTCTTCAAACAAAAACAAATTCTAAAATAATCTTATATGTTGTGAAACGTGTGCTAGATTATCTCAGCACACAGCTCAGGATGTTAGATAATGATAAGTTGATGATGTATTAAGAAATATAAACATAATGAGACACAGGAAGCATATTTAGAACAGTCTAGTAAAAGCGACGTCTTTATAATTCAAAACATTAATTAAATCCGACCTCCATACATAACATTAGCAGTGAAGTATGTAACTATATCAAGGTTAAGAATTTTCATAATAACCCTAACCGTCTTATTACAAAACGGGGTTTATCTAAAGACCCAGGTTTAAATCTCGTTAAACTACGGTTTACACAAACGTTATTACAAATCGTGGTTTTACGATAAACCAAGGTCTAACAGTCGTAACTGTCAAATATGTCAAAGTTTCTCATAGCTATATTTTCAGTGTGTTTAAATGGATGTAAAAATGGTACAAATAATTGTTATTAAACATGGTGGATTTAATTGTTTAAATGACGGCACTAAGGCCCACGTTTTATCTAAGTTTTGTAATACGGAGAAATTTAAATCATGATTCTGCAGATAAGCTTGGACTTGATAGACCAGGTTTAAACCAAGGTTTATTTAGTTTTTGTAATAAGGTTGAAGAATGGCGGTGTTGTATCATCGAGGAAATTAAATTGGTAGGCAAATGTTGCCCTACGCTAATAGGCATGTAGACAGCATAAATGAATTACATATTTAATTAGTCCGTCAATTAGAGTTTTGAAAAATAATGGATTCGTATATTTTCTTTTGTTAAATCATTGAATATTTACGAAGATAAAATGCATCAAAATTCTAGAGTGGCTCGTGACGTCAGAAACAAGTTGACGGCACGTTTGGCGCAGTGGCTGAGCAATTGGACTCCCGCGCTATGTGTCGCGGGTTCGAAATTCCTAGTTTGGGGAAGTTTAAGAAAAAACTGTACTTGCTTGTGACGTAGTTATTGCCAGTTTTAAAAAGTGCCGTATCCTCTACAATTTTGGTTTACGTAATAAAAGAAAAAATACGTGTCAAATACTTCATTGCTACTGGGACATAATCCTTTCCTGTGTGAGAGGAAGTGAGCTGTAGTCCACCACGCTAGGCTAGTAGGGGATGGTAGATGACACATGCCTTTTTTTTTTTTTGCGTGGTAAAATCATCAAATGAGTCCTCCCACCCAGGGCAGGGCGGGAGGGACTGTCAGACTCGTACTGACTAAAATCCACGGTGTCCTTCACTAGCCCTTTACGTACCGGGGTTACGGTGATGGGTAAGTCCCGCGACCCCGGCAGGCTTTGGCCCTCTACAGGCCCCGTCACTATGCTGACACTCCTTGAGGCGCGCGTGGAACACAACGCGCCGTCGACCCGGGCATGGTCCATGGTCGGGCTGCGAGTCGCCCATTACTCACCGCCCGCATGCCCGCGCCTACGGTGGCTGGTCATCACAGATACGTTAAAAATTCGAGTATTATTATTATTTTCACTGCTATTGGGACATAAGCCTTTCCTCTGTGGGAGGAAGTGATCTGTAATCCACCACGCCAGACTAGTAGGGGATGGTAGATGACACATGCCTTCGAATTTTTTTGTTGTCATGTCGGTTTTATCACTATGTTTTGAGAGCAGTGGTGATGATATAAATTACACAAAGTAAAGCGTCTCAGCATAGTAACGGGGCCCCAGCATAGTGACGGAGTCTCAGCATAGTGAGCCGGTGTTGCGGGACTCAGAATTGACCGTAACCCCGGTATACAAAGGGCTATTGAAGGACACCGTGGATTTTGGTCAGTCAAGTCTGACAGTCCCTCCCGCCCTGCCCTGGGTGGGAGGACTCATTTGATGATTTTACCACGCAAAAAAAAAAGTAAGCGTCTGGATGGGCTCGAAGCTATGCTCACGACGCGTGACGTATAAGTTTTGGCCGGTACCACTACTTTTATTGTACTGCATGTTATAAAAATTATTGACTTTTAAGTTTTTAAGTAGTACATAAATAAGGGAATTTTTAACACGCCTCGTAAATTTTAAAACACTTACCGACAAAGACAAACAGAATTCAACTACACTAATATGAAGTAACGAAAAAAAAAAATTTAGTTGAGGAAGATTGTCTAGATACGGGGAAATCCTTCAATGAGGAAAAACTGTTCAAAAACAGTACACTGCATAATAATTAATAACACGAATATGCAGGTACCTGATCCTAGACCCAGATCCATTCGTAAATAATCATAATTATTTCTTGTTCATTCTAAGTTTTTTGGCTTAAGTAGTTTAATACTTGGGCATGCGAGCGGCGAGTAATGAGCGACTCGCTGTCCGACCATGGACCATGCCCGGGTCGACGGCGCGTTGTGTTCCACGCGCGCCTCAAGGAGTGTCAGTATAATGACGGGGGCCTTAGAGGACCAAAGTCTGCCGGGGTCGCGGGACTTACGAATTACCGTGATACCGGAACGTAAAGGGCTATTGAAGGACACCGTGGATTTTAGTCAGTACGAGTCTGACAGTCCCTTCCGCTCTGCCCTGGGTGGGAGGACTCATAAGATGATTTACCACGCTTAAAAAAAAGCCGAGATTAAGATCAGGTGAAACAGGTTTTCAGAAGATTGTACTGAGACCTTTTCGCCTCAAAATTCGAATGTTTGTAGGATAGATATTAAACAAATGAAAATACCTGGTCTGTTCCAGTTGACGCATTCCAAGAACTTTGTCAGCGCTCTGCGGTGCGATGACAAATAGAATCTGAAAGAAAAAAGTAATTTTAGATGTTTTTTACCCTTTGGGGCCGTTCAAGTATTACGTAAGCAGATTTATTACAATTATTTACCCCCCCGTCCCCCTTGTCAGCAAAAGTAAGCAAAGCTCTTACCCCCTCCCCCCATGCTTACGTAAACAGTTTTTGCCTAAACATATGCATTATTTGCGGGAATCCCCGAAAATGCGTTTTGTTTTCAACCAAAGATAATTTGAGGGTTGCCATTCGTGTAAAAAAGTAAATAACTACCGATGACGTAATCATCATCTACACTCCCCTACCCCCCATGTCATCTAAAATAAGCAAATTAAAGACCCCCCCGCCCCCCCATAGTGCTGACGTAATACTTGAACGGCCCCTTTGTTTTAATTTAGTTTTTTTTCATAACGTTTAGCAAAGAGATTTTGATGTTTCAGTATCATTCTGATAACAAAATAACAATAAAAGCAAGGTCTAACCTTACAAAAACCAGTAAACATAACTTTTATGACTATGTATTTTATGTGCAAATTGTACACCACAGACTACCTACAGTATTGTTTCTCCTTCTCCCTTAAATTCATCCAAAGGTTGCCTTGAATAGCTTTTAGTGATAAGATATCGTCCAAGATCTACTTTGTCCCCGCAGTGGTAGACGCCCACCATCCACCACCATCTCCGGCCACCATAGGCGCGGGCATGCGGGCGGCGAGTAATGGGCGACTCGCTGTCCGACCATGGACCATGCCCGGGTCGACGGCACGTTGTGTTCCACGCGCGCCTCAAAAAATTTCAGCATAATGACGGGGGGGCCCCGTCTCTAGAGGGCCAAAGCCTGCCGGGGTCGCGGGACTCACGAATTACCGTGACCCCGGTACGTAAAGGGCTATTGAAGGACACCGTGGATTTTAGTCTACTTAATTTAATTTAGTCTACTTAATTTAATTTACCTGAACTTCCACAGTAAGTCCTGGTCGGTGGCGGTGAGTGGTCGTGCAGGTGGCGCGGCTACTAGAGCAGACAGCTGGTCTCGCTCGGCCGCGGTCGGCTTCGCGTCGCGTCCTGAAACTCCCGAGCGAAGCGAGCGAGCAAGACGGTGCTGTTTGCTTTCTACTAGATTTTCCTGTTAAAGATATAGAAAATAGTTGTGATCCTAACTAATATTATAAATGCGAAAGTAACTCTGTCTGTCTGTCTGTCTGTCTGTCTTTTCTTCACGCCTAAACTACTGAACCGATTAGTGTTAAATTTGGTACAGACATAGTTTGGAACTTGAGAAAGGACATAGGATAGTTTTTAACCGACTTCAAAAAAAGGAGGACTGTATTTTTTTTTAACGTTTGTTACCGCATTACGACCGACTGGGTGAACCGATTTTCATAATTCTTTTTTTGTTTGAAAGCTGGTGCTTCCCGTGTGGTCCCATTGTCACCAAATCAGGATCTGATGATTGGATCTTGGAGAAATCGAGGGCAACCCTCAAATTTTATAGGCCCACGCATCGATTTTCGTAAATCTTATGAAATAATTTAAGTACTTGCGTATGGTAATCATTATCTTATGTAGCTGAGCTGATGATGGAAGGTACAACTCCTTAACAGTAAGGAGTAGGCATCGACTGATTCATTGTTCGCATATCTCCGGAACTTCACGTCCAATTTTTTTTTTTTTGTGCTAGGTATCGTTCAACTTAGGGAATACTGCAAGTTTCATCAAAATCGGTTCAGTAGTTTTTGAGATAGGGAATTTTATTAGCTTATTGTGTACATGAGGGATGTTATTACCAGTGCTGCGGATTATATTATATGTATTTGGCAAGAATTTGGGTTGAATGTTTTAACTAAAAAGAGTAAAATAAAAAACTTTAAAAAAAATAAATTGTAACCGCCTTCAAAAAGAACCACGAAAAAGGGTAAAATAGTTGTTTTTTTTTGCCATCGACTTCCGAAATAAAAGTTATTTTGTAGATTATTTTACCCTTTTTTGTGGTTCTTTTTGAAGGCGGTTATATTTTTTTTTGAAAAAGTTTTTTATTATATATATTTTTACGGGTTAAGCTGCGCTTGCCGAGGTTGGTCTGTGGATGGGTAAAAAGCACTCGGAAAGCACGTAAAGCCGTTGGTCCCAGCTGTCATTTGAAGATCTTTGACAGTCGTTACTGTCAGAAGCTCTAAAGTCTGACAGCCAATCTTACCATGGGGTATCGTATTACCCAGTTACTGGGTTGTGGAGGTCCGACAGGCAGTCGCTCCATGTAAAATACTGATATCCAGCTGCATCTGGTTTGACTGGAAGCCGACCTCAATATAATTGGGAAAAACGCTAGGCAGATGATTAACGGAGTATAGATAATTCTATTAGTACTATATGTCGAGTGGTCCTTATGCTCGATAGATGGCGGTGATCGCGCAATGATGTCGATCGTTACACGAGTTCGATCGTTACACGGGACAAAGAAAGCTACGTTGTTTTATACTATGTAGTGATTAAATGCAAGTAACATTGGTCCGACCTGTTTATTAGTCAGTGTTTAGTAATCCGTTTGTGCTGGATAGGAAATTCTCAAGCCCGGGGAAGGACATAGGTCTACTTTTTATAAACACACCATACAGGTAAAGATTGATGAAGAAACCACTGGTAGAATTTCGAAATTTGCAGAGTTCTGTTATTATTATTTTTTTATCGTGGTAAAATCATCAAATGAGTCCTCCCACCCAGGGCAGGGCGGGAGGGACTGTCAGAATTGACTGACTAAAATCTACGGTGTCCTTCAATAGCCCTTTACGTACCGGGGTCACGGTAATTCGTAAGTCCCGCGACCCCGGCAGGCTTTGGCCCTCTAAAATAATGAGCACTTAGAAAGGAATTCAGATAGTTCCACCCTCAAGAGATTCCCTCTAAATATTAGGTATAGGTGTTCAAAGATTGTATGGAAACTAATTTTGAAGTTAGAAATTTGGGATGTACGATGTGAAGTTACATAAAAAAATATAAGTATTAAAAAAAAATGTCACGTAACTTAATGGGGCAGACCAAATTCTACGCGAGCGAAGCCGCGGGCAAAAGCTAGTTATTTTTATATGTGAAGATGCATCAGAACATGAAAGATTTAGTGATTATAAATGGATATATTTTTACCGTGCACACAACAGGGACGTTTGAAAGTCAAATTTAAAGAATTGAACGCAGGGCAAAATTAATCAGTAACTTTTATGTTTCTTGTTTACAATTTTACTCACTTCCTCGAAAGCCTTAAGTAATTAGAGCCTCTGGTTCTGCAAATCCGTTGAAAGAATCGGCATGTCTTACTGTCAATCAGACTTCCAAACTTAGTCTTGTGGAAGTCAAATAAGCAGTCACTAACTATTGTCCTTTCTTTGGTATTGTGCGTAGTGTCGTTGAGCTCCGTGAGTTATGAGTCAATACACGATAACAGACCATAGACCATTTTACAAAAAAAAATATGGTCCGAAATATAATTATTAAACAATATTAGACCCGTATTGTTTCTTTTCTTACGTAAACCAAAATTAACGAAGATACAACGCGTCTAAAAATCATAAAATTTCACTTGGTCGGTACAATTTTACAAGCGTTATGACGTCACAAGCTCTCGAAATTCGAAGCGTTTTATCTTTGTCAATTCATCGATTTAAAAAAAGAACGTGTCTATTATTTTTCCATACTCTAACTGACGGACTAAACAGATTTTAAATTTATTTACTCAGTAATATACCCTATTGCTTGCACTTATTGGACAGGTAAATCTATATGGTTTTTTCCAAAAAAAAGCAAGTTAGGCAGATGATGATAAACTTCACTCACTTGCATGTTTAGATGATATTATTATCCAACTAGATTTAATATCAGGAGCTCCTTCCATAGCGATGTCACGAATAAAACTAATCGGATCATGCCTACCTACCAGAAATAGTCCAATAAACATTTTATTACAGAATTTGAAAAATTAATAGATAACCTTTAAATTAAATTGAATAGAAAAACGTGTTCAATAAACTTGAGCATGAAATGTAAGTTATACCGGAAAAAAAATCTTAATATTTTTAGAACATGCCATATTATAAGCAGTTGTGCAGTGGCTGAGCGATTGGACTGCTGCGCAGCGTATCACGGGTTCGTATTCCACACGGAACAATTATTGTTTGATCTGCAAATAGTTGTTCCGGGTCTGGGTGTTTGAGTATGTCAGCTTCTATGTTTGTAAACGCACCCACGACATAGGAGAAATTCCTAATGTGGGACAACTTAAAAAAAAATTAAGTATTTTAAACGCACCCACGGTTCATGAAACTTTTCTAGTGTCCTCGCATCGAATCCACGACATATATCACAGCAGTCGATGGTTCAGCCACTGAGTCAACCATGCCATGCTTGCAGACATAAAAGTTGTGGTAGTAATCGTAGTTCCCCGAACGAGATTTCACTAAGATGTACAACATTATTTTTACTATATGCGAAACCTCAATATAGTTTGTTCAGAATCAGTAACTGAATCAATTCCAGTAATTTTTACACCATGTTTTATTTTGTTCCAAAAATATTTTTATTTTAAGTTTATTACAATACAATCACTGTACGGTTAGGTACCTATTGCCAAACTATTATCAATGAGTGTACGACACAGGAGGCACGGGTTGAGCGGGGGTACCGCGCCTCGCCGCGAAATTAAGATAATTTTGAACGGGCAACCAGGTAACATAACAAGCTTATAACTTTATGATTTTTCATGATACAGTTTTGAAAAAAATACTAGACAGGTGTATCGGGTTTCGCATAAACAAAAAATTATGTTGTATATTCTATCTATTGGTCGCGGGACCAAGGGATTACCGTGACCCCGGTACGTAAAGGGCTATTGAGGGACGCCGTGGATTTTAGTCAGTACAAGTCTGACAGTCCCTCCCGCCCTGCCCTGGGTGGGAGGACTCATTTGATGATTTTACCACGATAAAAAAAAAAAAAAAAAAAAATCTATTGCTTGCAAGAATGTCAAACCCTTCTGCTATGTAATAAGGTCGACTTTGCCTTGACGCACATACCTGTAAGATCTCATAGTCCGGCACGGTGACGATCTCAGCTTGAGCTCTGAACTGGTACATCTCATCGCCGTCTTGTTCGTAGTATACCACTGCATGCTGCAACAAGATTTTAGCTATAAAAACTAAACTGTAACAAAACAGGCCAATTAAATACTCGTATATCGAGCACTGACATGAATTATTCATAATATTATCATTTTAAATATAAACTGTGAAAGGTCAATGCACAATACTACGTCAGAGAGACACAACAAGATTTTCTTTTTTAAAGGTTGCCCCACACTAGGAATTTCTTAAGCCGGGTATCCACTTAGGTTCGCCGTGGTTTGCGAACGCGCCCGCTCCGCAAACCAAACATAATGGATACGTCGTGATCGCGGAGCGCGACTGGAGCACGATCGGAGCACGGCGGCGGCGGAGCGCTCGGGAAGCGGTTTTTTGCGCGATCTCAAAAGGGAGCGCAGTTTGTTCGTGGACGCGAGCGTGTCACGAGGTGTTTGTTAAGTTCGCGAACATGGAGTGGTCCGATGAAAAATCTCTACAGCTCATAGAAGAATACCGTAAACATAATGTTTTATGGGACCCACGAGATGAAAACTACAAGAAAAAGAATTTAAAAGGAGACGCCTGGAAGATAATTGGCGAAGCATTAAACACTGTACCCGACTTATATAAAAGTAAAATATCTATACTATTATTTGGCTTTAGACGTGAGAAAACCAAAAGTTGCATGTTTGCACCGACCGTCTGTCGTGTGTCGACGGGAGACTGGAGCGCGGAATGTTAGTGCTCCGACAGGAGCACTGATGTTGCAGCCTAAGTGTGTACACTGTACACGTTCACGTTCGCGGAGCACACAATGTTCGCAAACCACGGCGAACCTAAGTGGATACCCGGCTTTATGTGTCGTGGGTGCGTTTACAAACATAGAAACTCGCATACACAAACACCCAGACCCGGAACTAACGGATATTCTCCGGATACTCTCTCAGAAATAACCACGAGCACTCAGCACTGGTTGTCACATGGTTTTTTCTTCCATTAGTTGTTGCAAACTATGTTCAACGCTTTAATATCAAAAATCTAGTTAATACTTACAATAATCCCGTCAATCTGCACCGTAGGAAACTCGACCATCAAGTACATGTAGTCTGAACTACGTTTCTCTTTCTCGTTGATCATCTCAATCTCCCTGAATGTCAGTCTGTCTAGCCAGTCTACCTGTTAAAGAAAATTACACTTTATTATAAAGACGATCCAGTATATTTTTCGCCGGCTAAATTGTGTGGCTTTGTAGGCAACGAATTTTAGACTTCCACAAGTAGATTTGTATCATTCTAGTCATGAATTTCTTTTATATTTTAAAAACTTTGCCCCACATTAGGAATTTCTCCTGTGTCGTGAGGACGTTTTGAATCATTTAAACTTACATAATATACAAACACTTTCGATCCAGAACAACTACTTGTAGATCATACAAATATTTGTGCAGGAACCCGACTCGCTTAGGCCTGTGCTAATCGTGCCATCCAAATTAAACAAAACAGCTCAAAATGAAATAGGCTTTTCACTAATCAACGTGTAAGGTATAATAGAAAAATTTACAGCATCATTAAATTGTTTTAATTAGTCCGTCAGTTATTTTGTTTTTAATTATGTGGTAAAATCATCGAATGAGTCCTCCCACACGGGGCAGGGTGGGAGGGACTGTCAGACTTGTACTGACTAAAATCCACGGTGTCCTTCAATAGGCTTTCACATTCCGGAGCCACGGTTAGTGTCGCAACCCCGGCAGGCATTGGCCCTCTAAAGGGGCTCGTGATTAGTCCGTCGGCTAGGGTGAAAAATAATGGACACGTATCTTTTCTTTCGTTAAATCAATGCATATTTACTTTACAAAGATAAAACGCATCAAAATTCGAAAAACCTCGGGACGTCAGAAGCAAGTAAAAACGGTAACTGCTTATGACGTTTTGCCAATTTAGTGTCGTATCTACGTCAATTATGGTTTACAGAACAAAAAAAAATCGTGTCAAATATTTAATAATCGAACTGACTGACTTATTAGTCATATTCCCTGTTACACTAAAAATCTTTCAGTGATACCACTTGGCACATGCTAGATTGTTATGTATGTCTATACTTGAATAAATGTTTTCTATTCTAATCTATTCCAGAGAAAGTTCAGTGAGATATGAATTTTAATTTGAATAAAAATTTAACTTTTACTTTTGTGATATAAACATCGTAGGTATACCGGACTTTGATTCAAAGATATGTATATACCACTGATATGCATGTCTTATGAGCTTAAAGACGCCTATAATGCATGTTATAGCATGCATCTGACATACCAACCAAGTCACAGGGGGTCACCAGTAAGAGATAACACTAAACGTCTTGCCCCCTCTGACGTCATTTGACTCGCTTCGTCACTGTCATCATAACTTTCTCGAAATATGGAGCAACGCAATTAATGAATCGTCGCAAACTCAAAACTCGGTTCGATTCTTAGTATAGTCGGGCATTTTGATTTTTTTTTATTATTATTTAAAATGTGTTTGCTAACGGCTTCATTAGCTCAGAGGCAAAGATGAGGTCTACAATTTACCACATTCTGGAAGTTTGGACATTTTGGGATTTGGACATTTTGACACCGCTAGACATTCTGCCCCTGAACGATTGAAGTTTTTTTTTTTTATCGTGGTAAAATCATCAAATGAGTCCTCCCACCCAGGGTAGAGCAGGAGGGACTGTCAGACTTGTACTGACTAAGATCCACGGTGTCTTTCAATAGCCCTTTACGTTCCGGGGTCACGGTAATTCGTTCAGTCCGGCGACCCCGGCAGGCTATGGCCCTCTAGAGGGGGGCCCCGTCACGAACGGTCTAAGCTGGAGAGAGCTCACCCAGAAGTAACTGAAATTCGCAGTAAAAGCTGTATGGCACCGAACTCCGATAGGATGGTGGTCGCAGCTCTGTTGAGACCTACTACCGCCATTGGGATCGCTCAACCGTCACCGCAGGTTACAAGTAGCCTATGGTGTCGTTCCACGGTCGCGGGACTCCGTCCTACGAATTACCGTGACCGGGGTCACGGTAATTCGTGAACGTAAAGGGCTATTGAAGGACACCGTGGATTTTAGTCAGTACGAGTCTGACAGTCCCTCCCGCTCTGCCTTGGGAGGACTCATTTGATGATTTTACCACGTAAAAAAAATGGTGTCGTTCCACGAGTTGGACAGCTAGGAGGTGGAACTCATCCACCTCAACAATATATCTCAATAGCAGCCTGGAGTTTAGATCCATGCCCGGTCGATGGCAATACGCTTGTACTTTTTAAAACAAATAGCTGATTCTTTGTTTTTTTATTAAACTTTGCCCCAAACCAGGAATTTCGTCCTTTATTATAGGTGCGTTTACAAACATAGAAACTCACATACACAAACACCCAGACCCGGAACAACTACTTGCAGGTCATACAAATATTTGTTCCGTGCGGGGATCGAACCCGAAAAATGTGTGTTCTTGAATTTCATCTATGTTTTAATTTCAGCAGATGCATCTGCTCTGTTTTTATGTATTTTGCTAACTTTTTTCCCTGGGTCTGTTTCCTGATAGCTATAAACTTAAGTCTCAAATCAAGTTGGAATAGGTTATTTCTGGGCAAGCGTGCTTCGTCGTCGACCACATCGTCGCTTACCATAGGACAAGATAGTGGTAAGCGCAAATCTATCGTTAAAAATTACAAAAAAAGTTGTTAATACTTGTCAAGTTGAATATTCTCTATGTTTTTTCCTTTATACAACTGAGGTAAGGTATTTTTAGCTTAATTTACACGCTCTATTAGATATTTTGTCCCGATAAGAGAATTTAATGGCACAAGATATTGGATATCTTAGTCATCTTAAAGATCTACAGATAAGATAAGCGCATCAGTTAGTAATAAATATGTGTAGATAAGCTTCATTTAAATGTTTTTTTTTTTTTTCATAAATATCAAAAATATGTTTTAAAACATACGAATTAGAAACGATATTTTCTCGAAGAACTGAACTTTGTCGGCAAGGTTTTGTTGCGAAGCCTTTTATTAATTAAAAATTAATATAAAACCGGCGGTACACCTACTTCTTGGTATTTGTTACTACCCACACACACTTTTAAGATACAATATCGCATATTTTGGCAAAACACCTTTGAAGGTTTTAATTGATATTATTTGAGGTCATATTCTACACGAACTCGTTTGGTTTCTAAAAGATATTTTTGACGAGTTATATTTACATCTGAGTTGGTATCGCCTTGTAAAAACCAGTTTAGAGAACAAAAACATCATTTATCAAACACGCAGTTATTTTGTTTAACGATACCTTACAAATAACAAATAAAGTAAGTGTAAATTGTAACTACAACCCCTTCTAGACGCAAGAACTTGCATACAAGTTTGAGTACTTAGTGTTTTTTTTTTATCAACAAAATTAATTCTATATTAATAGTAAGTTGCATGCAAGTTCTGGCGTTGTCTAAACAGGGCTTAAGGAGAACGCACAATGTCGCAAAAGGCGGAAAGAGTGGGACAGAGCAGGATAGAGAAAATAAACTGTACCTTCGGTATATGTCCATTCCGATGTTTCTTCGCCAGTTTAGCTAGCCTCTGCATCTGTTCCTTGCCCCGATCAGGAGCTTTGCCCGGAGTCTTCTCACTGCCTTCCACGCCCGGCCAGACTCGGAGATCGAACATTCCCTTTTTGAATTCAAATAACTTTTTTAATCGTTCGATGAAATTGAGGTAACACTCTTTGCAGAGTTGTAACGTGCTGTGGGACTTGCCCATTTTGGTTTATGGTTTTATTTCAGTCAAAAAAGGTTTTGATTAAAATAGGTCACTGCTTCTGCTGTTGAAGACTTCTTGGAAGCGAGAGTTGGTGGGTTTTAGAATTTTACTATCATTTTTAAATGCGAAAGAAACAATGCACTGCATTTTTTGGCACACAAATATTAAAAACTGCACTCTTATTTTTTTCCAATCAACTTTTAGCACACATAATATTAGGCGCACAACTTTTTCGCAAAATTAACTAGCATATTATTAGCGAGTCATTTTTTAAAGCGCGGTTCTCCTCGTCAATGTTGCAAGCACACTGACTGACGCCGTGGTATTTTCCAGTCAATCGAACCTTGCGCCAATGTTCCTTGGTATCGGGTCATAAACATTAATAAATGTCCTATTACATATTCTTGTGATAACGTGAAAAAAACAACAGCTGTATGATGCTTGATGCGGATTGGACTACTGCACACTTGCAAAATAAAATGCTAATGGTTCGGAGAAGTGGAGACAATAACATAAATATTAGTTTTAATTAAGAGGTAGACATAATAAAAATGCGATTTGTTTTCTTCTATTGTTGCTATATTGTTTAATTTGATTAAAAAACCGGTAAAGCTTTTAACAAATTACGTTCATTATAGCACCCGGTCCCGAATCTCATGGGTTTAATTATAATTTATATGCGTAATCGCATGTATTTTTTTATATGAGAATGCAAAAAAATGGATAAGTACTGAGTTTTTGAGTTTATTCACTATAAATCAGTGGTGGCCCAGTGGTAACGGTCTCAACTTACGAGTTACAGGTTGTGGGTTCGATTGCCCCAGCGTATTTTTTTGGTAATATATTTCGTGGTAGTTTATAGGTCACTCCTTCTTATAAGAGGAGCCTTTGTCCCAGCACTGGGAACACCATGGGTTGATTATGCTATGCTTCTAAGTAATTGTCCTATCATGGTGTTTGCTATTTTTTGAGCACACCGGATATCTGTGGTAAACAACATAGCTGTGAAGTTAATTTGGCTAAACTGCCCATAACTGTAATGTTTGTAGGTTAATCATATTCAAAGGTCTAGAAAACATTGATTACGTAACTTTCCATCATTTATATTCATGTTTATAGGTTTCAATACTGGTTTTTAATTAGATCATACCGCCAACTTCCAAACTCCGTGTCTTGGAAAGCATGTTATGCCGTTGGTCCTGCGCCTGATCTCTCCCCGGTCGTATTGGATTTCCGTCCCATCGGACTATTATAGTAAAGGAATAGAGATTACTGCTACTATACCCCGCGCAGATGGCTAATCTTCACTGAGATTTAAAAAAAATGTGTCCGTAGATTTGAATTAGAGGGTTTTATTTATTGGTTTACGGGTTTTTTTTTAACGTGGTAAAATCATCAAATGAATCCTCCCACCCAGAGCAGGGCGGGAGGGACTGTCAGACTCGTACTGACTAAAATCCACGGTGTCCTTCAGTAGCCCTTTACGTTCCGGGGTCACGGTAGTTCGTGAGTTCCGCGACCCCGGCAGGCTTTGGCCCTTTAGAGGAGGGCCCCGTCACGTTGCTGACACTTTTTGAGGCGCGTGTGAAACACAACGCGCCGTCGACCCGGGCATGGTCCATGGTCGGACAGCGAGTTGCATCTCAATATGTATAAATACGTAAATAATGTCGTTACGGGTAATATGGATTAATTTTGATTTAGAATAGAATAAACTTAACTGGACACCAAAATGAATAACAGTTTTATAATATTGTTAATTCTAAGGGTACCCTCATCATCGTCAGCCTGCATTCGTTCACTGCTGGACATAGGCCTCTCCCAATGTACGTCACTGAGCCCGGTCTTTAGCTTTCCTCATCCAGTCTCTACTGGCTGTCTTTCGCAGTTCGTCTGTCGTGTGGCGTCCTATACTACGTGTGCCTAGTTGTGGCCTTCACTCAAGGACACGTGTACCTTATGGTACAACGGCGGTTTTATCTCTGATAGCGATATCATCCAGACACAATGAGTATTTCCCGGGTCGACGGCACGTCGTGTTCCAAGCGCGCCTCAAACCGCCGCCCTGCTGACAGCTCAGCAAAATGACGGGGGGGCCCCGTCCCTTAGAGTGCCAACTCCTGCCGGGGTCGCGGGACTAACAAGTAACAGTGGCCCCGGGCTTAAGGGACGTTAAGGGCTACTGAAGGACACCGTGGATTTACTACAAGTCTGACAGTCCCTCCTGCCCTGCCCTGGGTGGGAGGACTCATTCGATGAATTTACCACGTTAAAAAAAAAACTATAAGAATTTCAATTTTCGAGTTACACGCGGGCAAAGCCGCTAGCAACAGTTTGTTATCAATAAATTATAATCAACCGGTCGCTGTGTTTGTGTA
This sequence comes from Agrotis puta, assembly GCA_943136025.2. Lineage (NCBI taxonomy): Eukaryota > Metazoa > Arthropoda > Insecta > Lepidoptera > Noctuidae > Agrotis > Agrotis puta. The sequence goes on along the minus strand of OW964182.2, from coordinate 16,022,069 downwards.
GCATACGTTAATTAAGCTCTTGAACACCGAAGCTAGAATAATTGAGAATATTGGTCGACATTTACTAGAAAATTGGTTTATCGCCAATTAGTTTCTGTAAGGTAGTGCTATACTCCCGAAACTAATTACGTAGGACCTCAATTCCAACATTGATAAAGGTCTTTGTCTAGAACAGATCAACAACGAGTTTGCCAATCTAAATTATTTAGAGGTTGAATTACACGCGGGCTTGGAACGCAAAGAACAACAGTGTGGGTTTTGGTTAATACGAGTTTGACAATCCCTTCCACTCCACACAAGAATGAACTTATGTGGATACACATTAAATATATAAAATACTAGCTGTACCCTGCCATGCTTCGCTGTGGCACAAAAACAGTTTTTTCGCAGTCGCGGGTATATGTGACTGATGCAAAAAATTGATAAAAACAATCCTTGATGCGGATTATATTATTATATCATGCTAAAATTTCAACTCAATCGATGCAGAACTTTTTGAGGTTTTGAAGTGTACACAAACCAACATAACATTTTTATACATGTAAGATAGATTAAATAGTGCCACCTTCCTGCCGACACGCATAATTATGCCTTCCTGTATGTTCGTAGGTATGCACGAAGGCTGGAGGGTGGGACTGCCTAGATGTTTGTCGCGGAATTAAAACTAGATATTTTTATAACATTTAATGCCATGGATTTCCGAAATAACGCCTGATTTTATAATTTATATAAGACACTAGCTTTTGCCCGCGACTTCGTTCGCGTGGAATAGTGACATCCGAGATTAATGTTTTTTTTATTTTTTGTAATAAAAACTATCCTATGTCCTTTCTCAAGTTCCAAACTATGTCTGTACCAAATTTCACACAAATGAGTTCAGCAGTTTAGGCGTGAAGAAAAGACAGACAGACAGAAAGACAGACAGACAGAGTTACTTTCGCATTTATAATATTAGTTTGGATAAATATTAGCTGTACCCTGCCACGCTACGCTGTGGCACAAAAAACTGTTTTTTTTTCAAGAAAAAAAAATAGATAAAAACAATCCTTGATGCGGATTATATATCATGCTAAAATTTCAGCTCAATCGGTGCAGAACTTTTTGAAGCATACACAAACCAACATAACATTTTTATATATATAGATTAATTAATAATAAGTAAGTAGAGTATTATATCACTGACATCTGCGAATATGTTTTAATTAGAAAGGTGAATTTACGTATCGCTAAGACGTAATAACGTTGGCTTACGTAAAACCTGAAAAGACAAAAGATTAAACTTCGTCATTGCCGAGAACATCACATCATCGATTTAGTCATCATCATCCGGAAGAAAAAGGCCTCTCCTTTATTATCGTGGCAAAATTATGAATAATCAAACAAATTAGTGAACATTATCAGTCCTCCCGACCTGGTTGGAGCGGAAGGGATTAAAAGACTCGTACTGACTAAAAGCCACGGTGTTCCTTCAACAACCCTTTGCCCAGGGTCCGGGTTACCTGATAAGGCAGTCCCGCGGACCCCGACAGGCGTTTGGCCCTCTATGGGGGTCCCATCTGATCGCTAACATCTCTTTCAGGCGCTTGTGTAACACGACGCCGTCGCACCGTCGACCCGGCAAAGGGCTCCCCCTAAGACCAGCACGCCGAACGACAATCCACCACTTGTTTCCATCAGGTACACGGTCGATGGAGCAGACATGTGCTAGAGTGGAGACCGCGAACGGGCAAACGTGGTGTAGGACGCCCGCGGCAAGATGGGTCGGTGATTTGAAGAATGTGGCTGGCAGCAGATGGTTGTGAACTGCCCAGCACCGGGAGAGTTGGCGCTCGCCCAGGGGGCTTACGTTCAGCAGCGGACGGCAATTGGCTGACAAAATAATATATCTATCAGTTGCCCGCGACAATAACACGGATTAAATAGTATTTTTTTTTATCGTGGTAAAATCATCAAATGAGTCCTCCCAGGGCAGGGCAGGAGGGACTGTCAGACTTGTACTGACTAAAATCCACGGTGTCCTTCACTAGCCCTTTACGTACCGGGGTCACGGTAATTCGTTAGTCCCGCGACCCCGGCAGGCTTTGGCCCTCTACAGGCCCCGGCACTATGCTGGCACTCTTCGAGGCGCGCGTGGAACACAACGCGCCGTCGACCCGGGCATGGTCCATGGTCGGACAGCGAGTCGCCCATTACTCGCTGCCTGCATGCCCGCGCCTATGTTGGCCGGAGATAGTCTGGCGACGTCCGACGCCGTGGGCGTCTACCACTGCGGCTGGGGTGGAGGGAGGACGCTGTCCTCTCCCTCACGCGGCCCGCCTCCTCCTTCACGATCATAACTGCTTCGCAGAAGGAGGCGACCGCTTCCCACTCCGTCTCGCCCTGCAGCATGGCCTCGACCAAAGCCGGGAGAGGTCGAGAGAGCGAGAGGTCTCCGCCTATCGCCGTCGTGAGGACACGGCGGTGCTCTGCCCAAGCGGGGCAGTCCTGCACCGTATGACACGGTGGAGACCGTGTCCTCCGGACGATCCTCGCAGTGGTGACACCCAGGCGTTTCTTCCCTCCCTATCAGACATAGGAACCTCCCGAAACTTCCGTGTCCGGTGAGGACCTGCGTCATGCGGTAGGTCAGGACGCCGTGACGCCTATCCAACCACTCCTCAAAGAGGGGCTTACCGCCGCTACCACTACTGAGAGATTTTTCAACGGTGTGTGAAGCCATGTCAGACGCCTACGGGCAGTTTAAACTCTGACATCAGGTTGTTCATCAATCATACGATACGAAGAAGAAGACCGCCGCGATTGCGGCGTGCCCAATTTAATAGAGATGGAATAAACTTAGCTAAGTATGCTGTTTGCCAATACTTGGAAAGGTCATAAATTACAAAATAATTGATTACGGCTCTAAGTAATTGAATTAACTGATAATGATAACCTTTTCAATGAACAGGTTTATTCTAAGACACCGTGGGTGCATAACATTAACTTGACCTTTGCATTAGGTGAGATAGTGGAAGACGAAAGAACCGATGAACTGTGTAGAAGATGATTTCTGAAAGAAGGTCGATAACTGGCCGAAGTCGATTAGACGGCTTTTGCTTTGAGCTGAACAACAGTCAAAGGTAATAAATAACTTAAAGAAATTCAGTCGATTTTTTTTTTAAGATAACATCAATAATATGGTGTTTTTGAACGATTAAAAAGAAAAAAAACTGGTCAAGTGCGAGTAAGACTCGCGCACGAAAACGAACACTAAAAAAAAGCCGTTGGAATCGTTTTTTTGTACTTTTAAATTATATGTTTAGTTATGTTGACATAATTATACGCATGTAATAAGATGATTGAAATGTCCTTGCATATTTGTAAAAAGAATTACTCTTCAAAATATGTGCCCCTGCCCTCGGCGCGTGTCTCACTCGTTTGTGGAATTTCGTGGTAAGCTTAATTTTAGGCGAAGCCGAAAGTTTGGCAGAGGGTTATTTTTTTTTCGAAAATAATACTGGTAGGTTGAGTGAGGCAGGATAGGGTAGGAGGTGGTTGGAACTGGATAAGTTCCGTCCGAGCTGGAAGGAGGACGCATAGCAGTCGCGGAAGGTGGGAAACGTGGAAGGTCTTTGCCCAGGAGTACGATAAGATCATGAAGAATATTGAATGACCATAAACAGTAAAGTTTGAGTATACGTTATGCGCGAAGTCCGTGGTGGGGCCTATCAAATCAATTGCACCACGCGATGTGACAGAGTTGTCAATAGATTTTTTTTTACGTGTACGACTGTCATACTTATTAAAAACCACGATGTCTTTTAATAGTCCTTTACGTTCCGGAGCCACGTCCCGTAACCCCGGCAGGCTTTGGCCCTCTAAGGGGGACCGCGTCATGTTGTTGACAGCGCTTTGAGGCGCGCGTGGAACAACGCGCAGTCGACCCGGGCATGGTCAACCTGCTTAAGTACTTTTTTGGTATTGTTAATTAAAAAAAAACAAGTCAAATATGTAGTTGGGAAAATATCTAGTTGGGAAGAATTTGTAATTAGCTATTTGACTGAAAAATTATAATTAGTCCGTCACTTAGATTATCAAAAAATATTCGACCCGTATTTTTTCTTTTGTTTCGTAAACCAAAATTCACGAAGATACGACGCTTTCAAAATTGGCAATACGTCACAATTTAGTACAATTTTATTGAATTCTGACGTCACGAGCCCCAACTCTCGAGTTTTGATGCGTTGTATTTTGGTGAATATTCATTGATTTTACAAAAGAAAAAATACGTGTCCGTTATTTTATTAAACTCTTAATGACGGACTAATATATTTGTAATATTTAGCTACTGTCTAATAGCCAATTTTATAGCGCCCAATTATATGGTTACTACGAGGCGCTGTCGCGCACACAGCGCATACGAGAAATTTCACAATATCGTCATTAGTTCTAAGAATAACTCAAGACCATATAGACTTGGTTATCATATCCTTATCTCCTGAGAAAAGTCTCCATATTGAAACAATGACATCACTAACATATTTTATTAATAAGAGGCGCTTCTTGTGGAAGAGGCAGTGACGCTAGTCAGTAGTAAATTCAATCATATTTTCAGTGTATTAAAGTGCACTGCTCAGCGACAGAGTCTCTGAACAGGATTCGTGTCAAGGTTTCTTTAGAGATGTTCATACAACTCTTTACTTTATAGGGGCAATAACTAAGCGTGCATTTCAATGTCATAATAAAATTGTCTTCGTTAGGCTAAAAAAAAAACTCTTTAACTTCATTAGATTACTTTTGTTTACAAACATTTCCCTACACAATGAATTTCTCCTGTGTCGTGGGTGCGTTTACAAACATAAAAACACACATACACAAACACTACTTGTAGGTCATACAAATATTTATTCCGAGCGGAAATCGAACCCGCGACATGCTGCGCAGCAGCCCCTGCGCTAACAGTGCAGTCCGTGCCGTATGGATAAGTTACTCTTTTCCGAACATAAGACCCAGAATTGAGCGCGAAAAATAGTCATTAGCTGCTTAGCTAGTACTTTTCTCTTTGGCAATAGGACAGGACAGTAAAATAAATAATCTTTATACTACACCTGCGTGGAAAGTACCTTGATACTTTATCAAATTTACGGTAGAAAGTACGTCATTGCATATCGAACAAATATGCGGGGAGAAAACGTACGAAAATTGCAAACGCCATTGGCGCCATTTTCAATTTGTGTGTTGTTTGAGGATTCAGTTTTCGTAGAAAGTAAAATAAAAATGATAAGTAGTGATAGTGATGATGAAAAATTTTTCCTCGTAGGTGTAGTATAAAGCACTATGTATCACTCGAGAGAAAGTGCTATTCCCGATCTCGGGTATTTTAAAGCCCTCCCCTAAGGGTCGGGCTTCAAACGACACCCTCAACGGTAATCGGTCACTTTCTCCTCTCGGTAAACAATGTACTATACTAACCTGTCTTAACATGCCATGTTTCCCAAACAGCGAGATAGTGGTCCCGCCGACGACCATGACCTTGCCGGGTCCAGCGCAGTCGTAGATCGTCATCGCCAGAGTGGCATTGCGCGGCAGGTCGCTGAAGTATACTGGCAGGGTCACCCATTCGTTCCAACTGGGGAGAGAAGAGAAACAGTGTTAAAATTGAGGTGTTCCCAGTAGTCTTACTGCGCAGTTTGAAGTTCCTCCATGATCTTGATCAACGATTGTCCTGACTGTAAGGTACGTTTTAAGTAAGAGCCCTAAACATCTAGACCGTAATAAAAATTGCTATGACGTTTATTCGTGAAAGGTAAGTATAATCCATTGTACAATCTGAAAAAAAATGGTATTTATAACAGCAATTGCAGTGTTCAAAATCCAATTTTTGTTTCAATTCAGTTTTTTTATTAATGCCACACACTAGGTTTCATAGATGCGTTTACAAACATAGAAACAAGATACACAAATCGAAATAGAACAACTACTTGTAGGTCATACAAATATTTTGTTCTGTGAGGGGATCAAACCCCATACACAGTTTGTCCTCATCCGATGATGAGTCAAGTCAAGTTGCATTTTAAATATTCCCAATGCTGGGACACAGGCCTTCTAAGAGGAAGTGGGATTGACTACTAATGAATTAGAAATACATTACTCCATAAAATTCTTTGAAGGTTCCTGGACTAGGGCTTCGCTACATATTATAAAGTTCTACGCCACATCTGTCTGTTGTTGATAAACTCAAAAATGACTGTATCAATTTTCATACTGTTTTCACCAATGGATACAGTCGTATTCGAGGAAGATTTGAGGACATAAATTGGTCCCGAGTGAAGTCGAGCGGGTTGCTACTTTTCATTAAATATTATCTATTAAAAAATATCAAATACACTTACTTCCACCTATTACTAAAAGACTTGTAAGAAGTTGTGACGGGCAACGCCAGGGGCTGTCCATCGCTCAGTATCTGACAGGTCACATACAAGTCAGAGCATCCTTCCTGGTACAGCCCAGAGAACTTGAGCATGGGGTCTGATAGTAGCTTGTCATATTCTGGTTTGGCTCGCTTGCCTTCCAAAGTGCCACTGAAAAGAGAAAATTTATGTAAGGTATGTTCACAGAATTTATAGAAAAAATTTAGTTATGACGGACTGGGCACCTCCAAAAACTTTTTTTTATGTGGTAAAATCATCAAATGAGTCCTCCCACCCAGGGCATGGAGGGGGGGACTGTCACACTCGTACTGACTAAAATCCACAGTGTCCTTCAATAGCCCTTTAAGTTATGGGGTCACGGTAATTTGTGAGTCCTGCGACCACCCCAAAAAACTATATATTTATATTTATAATAAACTATTATATATTGGTCTTTGTCACAAAACAAATTATTTTGTGACAAAGACCAATATATCTAAAAAAGCCACTTTAGCTAATGTTGCTTATAGTTGAAAAAAAATCTTTACCACTCTATAGTGCGAGCAATAGAATAGAATATTCCATTTTGCAAAATTTATTACAAAGCATATTGTGATGAAAACCAAGAAGTTTTGTCTAAAAACTAACTCCCACAGCAGATTTAATTATTGGTTTCAGCATTAACAAAATAAAGAGAACCCAATGAAATTGGAATCCATATTCTTCTTTAAAGCCAGTTATTCCAATATAGATATATTAAAGCATACATATATTGTTGGCAGAGGTTGTAGTATACATAGAGTATGCCAGTTTTTGCCCAGTTATGTTTTAGCCCTATGTAAATAGCCTTAACAAGCAAACAATAAGGCTCCATTGCTACTGTGAAAGTTTTGGTGGAAAACTGCAGTAAATATACAAAACTGCAGTAAATAGAATTTTGAAACTTTAGGCAGAAACTTCATGAAGAAGTTACCAAACAGGAAATGCCTCCTGCCTCTTGCCAACAAAACCTTTAATAAACATAACTCTGCCTGAGTAAATTTCAAAGCATTGTTAATTATTATTTATACATGATAATGTTATCTTTATAATTATAAGCATCAGTAGGTCAGTAATTAAACACGATGCTATAAAAAGTACTTACATACTCACTATCAAGGCAAGACAGTTACCTATACCTAAGACTAACCTATTTGCTATGAGTTATCTCTTTCTGAGATTTTATTTAGATCTTTCTGCCTTGCTGTGGATTAGACCGTGATGTATTTGAAAGATTGGAACTATTCAATTCGCAAGACAAACAATGAAACCACTCGTAACAAAACACGTAATTGGTAAATACAAATTGCAAAATAAAATACACAATGGAATCTTACTTACATCTTTATCTCTACTTTGTGATCCAATGAAGAACTATATACATAGTAAAATTTATCATCAATCTCGTTCATTTTGGGTTGATAAAGTAATAAATCGTGGTTTTCACAATACCACAGCTGTTAACACATTTATCACTAAACTGTTTTCAATATTTTCTGTTTTTATTTTCAGTAACGTCAAATGCAGTGAAACGTCAAATCATCACCACAAAAATCAGAAATATTATTTACTTGGCGTATTGGTCACTAAGGTATTTAACTGGTTGTAGGCGTAAATGTTTCCGAACGAAATTTAATAACGCTGGCAACAAATCGTACAAGTAACGTCACTGTCACTGTCAAAATCGAAATCAGCTGTCAAAGACTACAATATAATATAGGGTATCAGCTGTCATGTCAAGCACAGAGTGGTGATGTGTTTTAATTTTGCCGATACAATTTTCCTTGCAAATATATACCTCGTGTCTTACGACAATTATTCTTTAAATCATTGGGGATCTAAATAAATTATTGGACCTACTATAAATATACAGGTATGTAATTTGTCTTCTACACATAAAAACCAGCTAAGTTCTTCTTTGTTTACTTCGATAAATATTTTTTAAATTGTTTTATTTACAGATATGACAAAGTTACTGGAGTGGGTCTCAGTGCTTTCAGCATTCTTCGCTGTATGGTATTCCTTGATTGGCGGTTACGTTAAGCATCCATGGATTGAGAAAAACATGAATTTGGTACTTGTCTCTCCTGTAGTTTTTGTATTGCTTTTTGGCTTGTATGCCGTGTTTGTGATACTCTACCGAGTCTTTACGTTTAACGATTGCGAGGAAGCAGCCAAAGAGTTACAGGAAGAAATAAAAGAGGCTAGACAGGACTTGCAAGACAAGGGATTAAAATGGTGACTTTATCATTCCTGATTAGTAATATCTAAGTATAGAGTTTAAATAATTATATTTTGTTTATTTCAATATGTATTTTCATTGACCTTATGTTCACTTTGTAACACTCAAAAGTCAATATTAAATAATTGGAGGAATTGTTTTGCATTCATAACAAGGCATGAGAACATTTTTTTTTGTTTTTTTATTGTGTAGAATAGTAATGAAATTGAAACAGTTTATCATAATGGACACAAATTCAACTGGGGGATTAACCTTCTTATGTATTCAGTTTCACATAAAATAAGTATGCTGCCTTCTTCAGTAAACTTTTAATAGAGGTGTAATTTTATCATTGTCATAGCAGCTATAAGACATTAAGACTTACACTGCTGGACTTAGGCTTCTCGGAAAAAAAAAATATTCCTCAACTACCACACAACGCCATCTAGCCCCAAGCTAAGCAGAGCTTGTGTTATGGGTACTAGACAACTGATAAACATACTTATATATTTCTAAATACATACATATTATAGATAAATTACACCCAGACACAGAACAAATGATCTTGCTCATCATACAAACATTTGTCCTGGGTGGGAATCGAACCCACAACCTCCGGCATAGCAGTCAGAGTCACTAACCACTAGACCAATAGGCCTGTTTATTTGATAGGGCTTGTAGAAAATAGATAGACAGACGACCTTATGAAGGTCGCCGGAAGACGCTGGATGCAGGTCGCTTCCAACCGGTATATGTGGAGATCTAAAGGGGAGGCCTATGTTCAGCAGTGGACGTCCTATGGCTGAGATGATGATGATGATGTAGAAAATAAAAACAAAATCATAAATAGTTTATTGGGTATCTTTATTAAGCTAATTAATTAAAATTATTTGCATACAATATTTACAGTTGATATATTTAGTTCTACAGTAATATCTGACTGAAACCGTTAATAAAGTAGGATAACTTAAATCATAATTTATCATTATGTCAACACAGGTAATAACATACAATAATTATGCATCTTGTATTTATTCATTTTTTTTAACATATAAATCAAATATTTGATAAATTGCTGATGTAACAATAAATAAAACAATAATATTTGTTAAACAATTGGGTCTTATTATCTATATTTTAAAGCTGTCATTCTTAATAATTATGTATGCAAAATATACAACCAGCAAAATATCACATACCTTTATTATTTTCATAATTTAACTTTAGTTTTGTTGTAGATGGTGCAAACAAGAGAAAATCTTGCTCATTTTAAGAAATTAAATATTTATATTATCCTTGAAATAACCTTTTTTTTTAAACAGAATTGGGCATAATAAGTGAATTTCATAGTAAAAAGTCAGCCAAGATCACAGCACTTATAATTTATTGTGTAAATTTTTAAATGGTGCAGAAATACTCATGCAATATTCAACAGATTTTATTAATAATATGGCACACTTCATTTTATCATCATTGTAAGCAATATGTGACTCAAGTATTTTTATTTTATGGACACGGCTCAGTACCTAATGTTTAATGTTTGAAATACATTTTCAAGGAAAGGGATAGAAGATAGGAATAGTTGTTAATTTACAGAAGTAAAAGTCTTGTATTTTGGCCGAAGCTTTTATAAATAAGTAACAATAATATTGGAGGTACCTATTGTTAATTTAATAATTAAGAAGAATTGTGGGAATTCATTTTGTTTTCTAATTTATATTCTAAAAAATGTTCCCCTAACTTCATTGCCGTTTTCATCATCATCATCATGATGATGTTTTAATCATTTATAATTTACAATTAAATATTTCATTTTTAATGATATTTCTACCTACATAAGAATTACAATTTAGTAACATAATATTAGCAAAAATCGAAAACAAGCGTGTTATTTAATGCACAGTTTATTTATATTAATTAATATATTTTGTTGCACAAAATATTAATCAATTAATAGAGAGGGTTAAGACCATCAACTCTTTAGCAATATTATTTTAATTCTATTTATTTGTGAAGTGTGAAAGGGATGAATCTATACATCTTGTATAGCTTCTAGCTGTCTCTTTCCTACACGATTAATATTACTACACAAGATTAAATAATACTGCTATTAAGTGATATCTGTCCCCATGAACAAAAATAATAATAAATAGGGATGCTTACAAGGACAGTTGCCCATTTAGATGAGCTAAATAAATCATTATTCTACAATAGTTCCCTAGTTCTGATCCCGCACTTACGTGAACTACCCCATACTTATAATAAGTACTATTTATAATAATTAGGTACCTACCTGCTGAATGTGTGACTAAAATGGTAATGAAATAATATCAATTCCTTGTTATTTTACAATGGATTTCATTAATAATTGTTACTTCTGCTTTCTTACTAATTTCCAAAAAAAAAAAAACATTTTGTCTCTTCTTTTTCGTAGCTAAATGCCAGGCTTTAAACCTAGACCACTTTTTTTGTATGAGGGTTTTTAGCCATTTTCACTAATAAACACTACAATAAAATTGATGCCTGGATATAATTCCACTTTTGTAATTTATGCTGTCAACGCTGAGCCATGAGTTAAAAAATAGTACAAAAATGCGTTTTGATTAAGACATTATTTATCTAAACGAATATTAAACGTGAGTAAATAAGTTCTGAAACCTATCTAATAAAGATGGGCAAATTATTTCAAATACCTGGGCACGATTTACCACCAAAATGTTAAACCCGAGATGGAATAATAATACGCACCAAATCGACCGTTACTAAAATCACCCGATTAGCTTCGTTAAATGATAACGACTTCAGGACATTATTAAATTATACTGTCGTCTCTGCGGAACATTTCGCGTTCATTTCAGTATCTTGGGAGGTATATAAGTTTCAAGGAAGGTCCTATAAACCTGAAACAAAGATTTTTGGTGATCTGCTCTTACAATGTAAAGTAGAAAATTCTTTTGAAAAAACCGAGAGCAAAAAGCATCAATCTTATTAACTTTATAATTTTTCCTTATGCAGTTTATAAATAACAAAAAAATCCTCGTTATTTTGTTTATTGAACTTGGCGCTACACTACCGTGCCTCCAGCAATAAATAACAAACTCCGAAAAAGTTATGAAGTCTAACAAATAAATTCTCTTTGATAAATCTAAGGGTTATGCTAACGCAGGATAAAATTCCTTTGATATTATATCGACTGTAAAACCCTCCTAATAAACGAAGCCCGCTTCATGGAAATTGTATTCGTAATTAGTTGCGGGAATTTTGTATTTCTTATTGTCAAGGTTATATTCGGTATTAGAAATGGTATAAAAGTCCGCTAGCAATTGGAGCATAACTTTCGTTTAAGTAAGCCGGACACGCAAGGGAGAAAAAACTCAGTCATGCAGGTTTTATTTCACGACATCCTGCTCTATGGCTGTTAAAATAGAAATAACTTTTTTTTAAAATTTTATTTTGTTGTTGCTACCTGATGGCGTGTATTAGTCGGTTACATCAACACCCTTAACAACCATAGTGTGAATATGACGTGCCGTATTCGTTTTTCTAATATTTTAGAGTGCATTTTAGGTTTGATTGAGGGCACTATAGTCTACTGAGGCAGTTTTTTTATAATACAGAAATGGACTTTGGAATATTAAATAAGTATGAAAGCCTACCTAAATGTTCCTATGTTATACAAGTTTCAATTTATTCCTACATGGCTACATTTGAATAGATGAAATGTTAGTAGGTAGGTTGAGGTGGTTGTACAAAGTAAGACGTAATCTCATAAGACCATTGTATCCATTTGGATGAGCTCGGGAACAATTAAAGTGACAATGTAGACTGTAGTCAATCCGTAACATTGCTACATTGTTTTTAATAGGCGTATAGACAATAAAGTCTTGCAAAGGCACTGGCAGTCTCCATTATAAACACAAAGGTTCAAATAATAGTGAAACAGTTTAGTTTCGAAATGAAACATTCAAGACTGGCTGTTATCAGACTTGAACATCATGCGCGCTATAGTGATATTATCAATCATAGTATTTAGGTAATCGTATATCGCCATAATGTGATAATATACATATTTGGGTATCTATAAATATGTTGACGAAGTTTTTCGATATAAATCGTCCACTTCATACATTAATCATGATAACTATTTTTCATCCCTTGACAGGCCTTTTTATCTGTCAGACAGATAAAAACTGAGACGCATTTTTATTCCCTTGTCGCTTTATGTAAAGCGCTCGATAAAAGATCGTGTTTGAACAAGATGAGGATGTCCTCATTCGGGACGTGCCGCTTCTTTTTATAATGGCCTACAAGGACTATAAGCTAAATCTCTAAAGTTTATACAAAAAATCTTGATTGTCTTTGGGCGGTTTAGTTTTAAACTAGGGGTCATCAATGGTATTGGAAAAAAGCTTTACAGCCTGAGCATAGTGTGGTCAACATGCCGAATTTTCCTCTCTCTTCTTTTTTAACTTCTTTACGCCACATAATACACTTCTGCCTGTACGACATTAAAAGGGCTTTCCTAAGTGTACACTTTGGGCACTTTGCGTGACGTGACCCAGACATGTCAATGTTTCCAAACCAAACTTTCTTATTGTTTAGCGTGAGGCGAAGTTAGTAAAGTGAATAATTTTAAAGCACTAGCTATCATGCCATTCTGCATTTAATAAGGTACAGTTTGCCCTCAAACAGTTTGCTCGGAGTACAACACTAAGTCAATTCCAAAGTCGGTGAACTCATCAACTATTCACGAATACAAAGTAATGTTACATCTCTTCATTTTAACTACAATTATGTATTATTGCACTAGGTATTTTATTTAATAAATAGCTGGGGTGCGATTCTGTACATATTTTACATAGCAGAGAAACTCACAGCCCCTGATAATTTTAATAAGAAATCAATTTTAAACGCATTCGACTTCCGAAGTAAGCCAGAAATGGGAAAAATTTAAAAGTCATAGAGTAAAAATTTATTTTTTATTCATAATAAACTCTAAGCGTGTTACAAGATTTGCCTCGAGTCTCTCAAGGCACTTTGCTTTTTACCTGAATTTTGCTTGAAAGCATTTCTTATTAAAATTACTGAAACCATTTTCTTCAAAGAGATTTCCACTATTTCGGTGAGTTAGTTCTCGAATAGAAATCCTTGAAGTTTTCAAATAATTTACAGAATCGGACGCCCGATGATATGAGATTTAAAGCTACAATTTGGAAATGTGTCTAGCTAAGTAATATTATCTTAAGAAGTGAAGAAATACGCATGCGTACCTATAGATTGCGTGAGTCGACTAGAATGTATCGAGATTTTTACTAAAGTACTGCCTATTATTACAGATTAATGGACATACAATTTACATATTTATGGACCGGGAAACAAGTATTTTATTTGTAATGTGACACGACCTACTTCTTTCCTATTAATTTTCGACTACAATGGCACCATTATTGAAAGATTTTTGTTTTAGAGATTTGTAGAATATAAATGAGGTTTTCCCTTTAGTATTAACTTTTTTCTACCAAAACATTGTGACTTTTCGTCTAATTGTCTATGACGTAAGGATCCTACTTTTACACATATTTCACATACAACATTGAAATTAAGAAAAACAAAAGACAACACGACGCTACTCGGTTACATAAAATTGGTCCGAATTTATTCATTTTGTTGTAAAGGGAAATAATATAACAATAATACGAAGTGTTAGGTACTCTGAATATGAAAAATCATAATTCTAGAGAAGTAAGGTCCCGAAGTATTAGAACAGGACATTCTTAAGGTTTAGGCAGATCGAATCGAAGTACATCGCAGGTGAGTTTTGGCTTTCAATACAAACTAAAACCCTCCAGTGTTGCCAGGTAAATAATTCCTTCAATTAGAAATAATTATCAATTGGTTATGGTCTATGCAGTCCGTGTTTCATACGAATCGTGCAACGGCTACTGCTAGGAGGGATATTCCGGCCTTTAGTTTCATGGAGGGGCCCTGGTCGGGTGCCGAGGAGTTGCCGGCGAGGATGAGAGCCCGGAGACGCTCCCTCTCCCGGTATCGATGGTCCTCGCCCGGGGGGTCGAGGCACTCGAACTCGCAGCACCGCGAGCCCACGCGGAAGTTCTTGCAGAACTGTGAAAGTATAACGTAAAAATGTGAATATCATGTCCTAGAAAAAATATATCGTGGGTAACATTTTATAAAATAATTGGTAGATGTATATGAATATAGGTACATCTACCAACTAGTCGCCCGCAGCCCTCTCCTGTGACCCAGTAGGGATATTATAGGCTTATAACGTTACGCGGAGGATGAATCTCACCACACGATCAGCAAATTTAATCTATGACAGCGGCCGTAGCTCTCACGCTACCACAGGGACTAAAGCTTGCTATTCACTACGCTTCTGACAGCGACACAAGCGTTCACCGCTCCCTTTGCACGATCGGCCGATCTCAATGCCGCCTCGTCCAAAAACTCATCTTTGAGTCCTGCCATTTCTTTTACGTGGTAAAATCATCAAATGAGTCCTCCCACCCAAGGCAGAGCGGGAGTGACTGTCGGACTCGTACTGACTAAAATCCACGGTGTCAATAGCCTTTTACGTTCCGGGGTCACGGTAATTCGTGAGTCCCGCGACCCCGGCAGGCTTTGGCCCTCTACAGGAGGCCCCGTCACTATGCTGACACTCCATGAGGCGCGCGTGGAACACAACGCGCCGTCGATCCGGGCATGGTCCATGGTCGGACAGCGAGTTGCCCATTATTCGCTGCCCGCATGCCCGCGCCTACGGTGGCCGGAGATCATCTGGCGTGTACTGCTACGCTAGCGCTTTTGGTCTGCAGATTTTCAAAATACCGTTCCCTTATTACTAATTTTAATTTGCAAATTTAATTTGCTAATAAATATTGACTGTGACTGATGTGACTGATGCACTGCTGCGCCTACGTCGTTGCTACGGCGTGCTACGCGGTTGCTACGACCTGCTACGCTGTTGCTCCCAACTGCTACGCTTTTGCTGTGTACTGCTACGCTTTTTTTTTCTTCTATCGTGGTAAAATCATCAAATGAGTCCTCCCACCCAGGGCAGAGCGGGAGGGACTGTCAGACTCGTGCTGACTAAAATCTACAGAGTCCTTCAATAGCCCTTTAAGTTCCGGGGTCACGGTAATTCGTACAGTCCCGCGACCCCGGCAGGCTTTGGCCCTCTACAGGAGGCCCCGTCACTATGCTGACACTCCATGAGGCGCGCGTGGAACACAGCGCGCCGTTGACCCAGGCATCGTCCTTCGGACAGCAAGTCGCCCATTACTCGTCGCCCGCATGCCCGCGCCTACGGTGGCCGGAGATCGTCTGCCGACGTCTGTCGCCGTGGGCGACTACCACTGCGGGTGGGTTGGAGGGAGGACGTTGAGTCCTGCCATGAGATTTCTTATTGAGAATAGCATGCAGCCATAGAATATCAAAAACAGCGTTTTAACTCAAATTAAATGTATTGATTGTGTTCAGTTGTATCAATGAAAGTCTTTTGTCGAATCTGTGACTAAACCTCCATTTAGTTGACTTATAAAATCCATGAAATATGTACTAACCACGTACCAACTAGGTGGCATGTGTCGTGACACTCGTCAATTATAATTTGCCTTCGTAACAGCAGTTTGTTCCATAAAATGACTCATAGGTGGTAGTTATTCGAACTAACAAGAGCGGATTACAATATACACGAAGGGCGATAATTGTCACGGCTACATAGGTAGCCGAAAAGAAGTTCGGACTACGGTTTTAAACTGGAGAGATTTTTTTGTTCAACCATACTTAAAGATAATCCGAAATGGTTGATCATATGGATCCTTGTTTATTAAACCACGGCTGATCACCTTGGTTTGCGCTAGGTATTAAGGGCGAAAATCACCCATGAAACTGAAACTGAACGCAATTACCACTTAGAATCAGAGTTCAAGAGCTGTCAGTATCATTATAGTTAATTAATATTGCCGCTGAAAATTATTGAACTGGGTTTAGATGAACATCAGAAGCTTCAAGGTCAGAAACAGTTTTGTACTTACATAAGGAGGATCACAGTAAATAGCCTTGCACCACATAGGCTCGGAGTGGTAGCAGACGCACAGCGAGCAGACCCCTGGACCAGGCACGTACAGCAGACCGTGGGGGACGGACTTCCCTTCCCAGTCGATGCATTCTTCTTCTACGCATGCTGGGGACAAAGGTCCGGAGTTAGGTTTGGTTCTACCCGATATACTGTAGAAATTTTTGTGGAAAATGCAAATATGTCCAGGCTCGAGTGTGTGTGATAGGGAAGAAAATCGTAGTCGGTGCGAGTCTGACAGATCCCTATGCCCAATCCTCGACACAGGACATCCATACAGGATTCAAATTCAGACATAAAAAATAGTTTGATTTGAACCTTAAGAGGCTTAGAAATCATATGACAACAGTTTTCAAAATAGCCCAGTTTCTATAGCGAGTGAGTCCGTGCTCCGTACGGACTTCATTGGACTAGCAATCAATAAAATACACACAAACTCTTTCCGAACCGAATCCTACTGCAGCTTTATTGACTTTATAAGTACAATATTCTTCCGCAAAGTGGTTGGTCCCAGCACTTTTGGGAGATATGGGCTTCCAGGTGGAATGCCTCTGCATAACCTTTTCCCAACTATATAGGTGTCTGGTTCCAGTCGATCCAGATGCAGCTGAATATCAGTATTTTACATGGAACGACTGCCTATCGGACCTCCATAACCCAGTAACTGGTTAATACGATACCCATGGTAAGACTGGTTGTCAGAATTTTTGAGCTTCTGACTAATAGGTAGTAACGACTGTCAAAGATCTACAAATGACAGCCGGAACCAACAGCTTTACGTGTTTTTCGAGGCACGGAGGAAACTCGCTAGGACCATCCACAGACCAATCTTGGCAAGCGCGGCTTCACCCGGAAGATCGGCCTGTGTGGCTGTAATTATTTAGCCACGAGCTCCCCATTCCGGGTGGAAAGTACACCGTAATATTCGGAATTACCATCGCAGTTTATCCCAGGAGAATCCTAATTGGTGTACTTCCTATGGTGATCTTTAATGCCCTGCGACGAAGCAAGGTTTAGAGCCTTGCATAATTTATTACTGAGGTTCATAGTAATGAGTAGCTACCGCCATATTTGCGGAGTCTATTATACAGGGCCACGGGGCTCCCCAACGTGGGTAAGCATAAAATAATAAAAACGTCCTTTTTTAATTTCGTAACTGACAAAAGTCAAAAATGCAATTTCTTTGTTTCACTTTACCGCGGAAAGTGTGCGTTCAAAAGTGTGCACCACCCTACATCGGTTATCGCGGCCTGCGGGATTTCCCCGTTTTAGACATTTACTTCAAATACAAAATAGTGACAGATAATAATTAATTTGATGAATACACAAATAACATTTAATTTAATGCATTTTTTTTTCTTTTGTGGTAAATACCCTTCTTAAGGGCCCCCAAACATTTTTATGAAGGACTTGTTACAATTAAAAATCAAACGAACTTACCAAGTGAAGTTCGATGATAATTATGTGAACAGCTTCATTCGAAGCGATTTATTGTTTACGTATTGTAGCAGCGCCTCCATGTACCAGCCTTGCACGGATTTTTAGAGGTAAGTAAACGGTTTTTTTTTTTTTTTTTTTTTTTTCTCTGGGAGGTATCTTTCATTTCACTGGCAACACTATCCGTTACCCCTACTATACCCCCACTACTCGATTTCTCTTTAACGGTCCACAGTTATTTTAATATCATTTTGTTCAAAGCTAATAAATATTTCACATTTTTTATTTGTCTAGGGTAGGGTAGGTCACTATACTAGGGAGGGTATAAATCGCTTCGAATGAAGCTGTTCACATAATTATCATCGAACTTCACTTGGTAAGTTCGTTTGATTTTTAATTATGTTTCACAGCTTCATTCGAAGCGATTTATTGTTTACGTATTGTAGATGTTCAGAGACAAAAATGTGAAATTAAATAAAACGGGTAAGTAATCACAATCAAATCACAAGTGCTTTTTAATATAAATTTCTATAACTAGTTATCGTTGATCATAATTTTATATTTGATTAACATTCATGTTCTAATATGGTAATTATTTGTTACAGATTATGACCACCAGATAATACTGTAGAGGCAAAGAGATGAGGATCAGTTACAACCTGTCTATTATAATGTTTTGCGAAGACGGAAGATGTTGCACTCCATCCGGCAGTTTTTCTTATCAAGTCAATATTGACTCCAAGTCTATTGGCTGAGGATGTGGCTGCGTGACGAGTGCTGTGTGCACTAAACATGGACGTATCTATGCCGCTATTGCAAAGTGTATCTTTTATCCAGTGACTTAGTGTTTGTGATG
Organism: Agrotis puta; assembly: GCA_943136025.2. NCBI lineage: Eukaryota > Metazoa > Arthropoda > Insecta > Lepidoptera > Noctuidae > Agrotis > Agrotis puta. The sequence goes on along the minus strand of OW964182.2, from coordinate 16,003,029 downwards.
AGACTTTTGAATGTGGTTTTTTATAGCTGACAAATAAAAAATCATTTTTGCGAAGCAGTTGGGTCTTATTTATATAAACTTCTAAGCATTTAGCGGGACAGATCTGAGGACGAGTATCGAAAAAAGGTAATCTTAAAACTGGTTGTGAAGAATTAGGTTTGGATGTTTTTATCAAATCAGGTATTGTTATAGTTATTCCAATAGTAGGATTTACTTGAACGTTGCATAATTTTATTAACGAAAATGTTTGAACGCGATGCGCCGTAACCAAAGCCAATAGAGTTATAGTCTTTTTGGAAATAGTTTCCAAATCAAGGTCTGTGTTAGGCCATTTTTGTGCTAAATAATTTAGAACAATGGTTGGATCCCATGTCAAATTATATTTTGGATTACTAGGCCTTAATCTGTAAACCCCTTTCATAAATCGCTTAATTCTATCATCGTTTGCCACATTACTTAACAACAAGGATAATGCGGATTTATATGAATTGACAGTACCGTATTTTGCCCCTTTCTCAAAAATTGTAGTAAGAAAATGAATGACTACAGGCACTGAAACCGAAGAATAATCATAACCATGTTTATTACAATAATTTAACCAAGATCTTATACAAACATCATATTGTTTATAAGTGGAATCCGATAATGATGATAACATAATTTCAATAGATTTATTGGATAAATGTCTTTTTAGTAATGTTTGCCTGAAAGCTTCGCGGCAACCAATCTCAAGGTGCGATGCAGATTGTGAGGCGTTCTGAAAGGAGAAGTTAACAAATTTATGTTTGGTTCAAAATAGATTGGTGTAGAACATATTAATTTTTGGAAAACAGGGAACCAGGGTTGTGTTGGCCAATATGGAACAACTATTATGCAATTTGATTTATCGTTAATTATTTTTTGCAGTGTCTTTGTGATAAGTGAAAATGGTGGAAATGCATAGAGTAGTTTATTTTTCCATGGAATGGTGAAAGCATCGATTGTATAAGCGTCAGGGTCGTTTTTCCAAGTTATATACTTGGGACACTTAGCATTACATCTACTTGCAAAAAGATCTATTTCAGGATATCCAAAATAATATATTATTTGGCTGAACGCATTGTCATTGAGTTCCCATTCAGTGTCCTGAAATTTCATGCGTGATAATTGATCAGCCTCATAGTTATCTTTTGTGTTTATGTAAGATGCAAAAATAGTTATTCTACGCTTTTCGCACCACTGCCATATTTCTTTGGTGATATTATGCAAGTGTTCAAACTGTATACTGCCCATGCGATTGATACAAGATATGGCAGTTACATTATCAATTCGCAGTAGTATTTTAAGATTATAAGATTTATGGGCGAAACATTTAAGCGCGAGAAAAGCTGCTTTTAACTCTAACTCATTAATATGCATGGTTTTTTCACTATCTTTCCAATAGCCAAAAGATTCATCAGTGCTGCAATAAGCTCCCCAACCCGTACCTGAAGCGTCGGAAAAGATTTCTAAATCATATTGATTACAAGTTAAAGAAACTGAACCATGATCAATATGTTTCAACCACCACAACATGTCATTATGTAAGCTATTGGGAAGCCAAACAAACTGTTCGTAGCTAGGATTAGTAAGTAAACAGGAATATTTAAATTGTTCAAAAAGTTTAGTGTAAAGCCATCCATATTGAATTGCAGGACAAGCTGAAATTAACAAACCTAGCAACCGAGCAAATTCACGAAGTTTACATTTCCGCTTTTTTAAAAAGCTAGATATGTATTCTTTTATTTTTGACTTTTTTGTACCAGGTAATTTTAATAACATACGATTTGAATCGAATTCGAAACCTAAGAATTTGCACAGTGTTTGCGGTTTTAAGATACTTTTTTCTGTATTTATTATAAAACCTAAATTTTTTAGTAATGTTATTGTTGAGTCAACGTTATTTTGACATTCAAGAAAGGTGGTTCCAATGCAAAAAATGTCATCGATATAGATAACCGATTATGGAATATCTTAGAACCTATGGCATGATGCCATAGGTTCTAAGATATTCCATAACTGGCTTTAATAATTTTGTAAATACATATGGAGCAGTGCATAAACCAAAGGGTAGACAGTTAAATTCATAAAGAGTGTTATTATATTTAAAACGGAGGTATTTTCTGTGAGATTTATGTACGGAAACTAAGAAGTAAGCATCTTTTAGATCTATTGATGCCATACAACAGTCTTTTGTAATAAGCTTTGAGGCTGTACGATAATCCTCCATCTTAAAATGTTTGGTCTCTACGAATTTGTTTAAGCATTTAAGGTTCAATATGAATCTCTTGTCACCGTTTGGTTTTGGTACTAAAAACACACTTGATATAAATTCTCCTTTAACAGAATGACACTGAGATATTGCATTAATATCCAATAGATTCTTGATTGATTTATCAAAATCTTGGGCTTCTTGAATATTCCTAGGAAAAACATTAGGAGAATCAGTACGATATGGTGAACATTTAAAAGGTATTAGGTACCCCTTGATCCAGGATAGAATCGTTTTATTAGTAGTTATATTTAACCACTTTTTGAAAAAATACTGAAGTCTGCCAGCGATTAGTACCTGATCTGTCACTTCCGATGAGGCGGTCTCGTCGGGGACGAGTGGCGGCGCGAACTGCCGCTGGGCTGCTGCGGTGGCGGCGGCCGATACGCAGGGCGAGCTGCTCGCCTCGTATTGTTCGGTTTGTTGTCCGTCTTGCGGTGCTGAGGGTTGTAGTTTAAATGGCCCTTGCCTTTTGGGATTCCTTTGGGCTTGTTGTATTTTGGACGTATGGCGTGTTTTAAAGCATCTCCCGATTGCTGTATTGTCTTGGCGGCTTTTACTTTGTCGGTAACGTTTTCACCGAATAACAAACTACCCCTTTTTGTGTCCAGCAAGGCGTCCTTTAAATTTATATTAATGGATGAAATTACAAAATTACGTCTTGTTTTTGTCTCCCAAAAATGACTGTCGCATAATATACGACAAGCGTCACTGATGGGTTTTAACAGTTTTTGTTTTGACGTCTCATTTGAAATAATCATATCAGTAGCGGACGCTAAGGCTGATAATGCTATTCCAAGCTGATTTTGCTTGTACATGAGGGCCGAATCTCTTTTTACTAAAGTGTCCTGCAGAGCTGCCTTTACTTCCGGGTTGAGAGCTGGCGCAAGCAATAGGTCACAATTGTTAGGCACGAAGTAACTTTTCAAAAGTTTTTCCTTTACCTCCTTAGCCAAACCCTTGGTAAGGATGTCTTGCCAACGATTGGCAATGTCCTTATGCACAGATGGACCCATGGTTATATCTGTCTTTGGAGCGTCACCAAGTAACTGTAGGGTGTCTTCATCCAAGTCTTGGTCTTCCATTACTTCTGGCTGTGTTTCTGCCGAGGTGCCGGGTTTAGGTGATAAAGGCGCGGTGCTTAGCGGTGGCTGAGCCGGTGGTGGCGAAGCAGGACATGGAGAACAAGCACGTGGTGAAGAATGTGGCGAGCCACGTGGCGAGGCACAAAGCGGTGAGGCAGGAAAAGGTGAAGCTTGAAATAAGCTGTCTTCCTCATTTTGTGACATGGCACAGTCCACATCTAGTTGATGATGTGAATAATCTGCAACAAATGCAGTATTTATTATTTTTGCCGTGACAGAGGAAACCCAAACTTGGTAGCCTCGCATCACCTAGGTAAGTAATTATACCTTAAAGTTTACGTGACAGTATCAGCCCCAGTATGGCAGTACGCATCACTTTATATAATGACAGAGGAGACCCAAACTTGGTAACCTCGCATCACTGATACAATTTTTATATAAAATTGTTTTACTTACTGTGTAAGTCTTCTTCGGATGAGAAATTAATACGGCGATTAGTTGTTGCCTGCAATTTATTTTGTAATTTTTGTATTTTTCGCCGTATTTCTTCTTCAGTTTTTTCTGTCTTCCTTTTCTTTCCCATTTTGAGGAGCTGGATCTATTTGTAGGAGCGGAGACGTGCGAAGGCTTGAGCACGGAAACGCGGAATGATATTAAAATAACTGTGGACCGTTAAAGAGAAATCGAGTAGTGGGGGTATAGTAGGGGTAACGGATAGTGTTGCCAGTGAAATGAAAGATACCTCCCAGAGAAAAAAAAAAAAAAAAAAAAAAAAAAACCGTTTACTTACCTCTAAAAATCCGTGCAAGGCTGGTACATGGAGGCGCTGCTACAATACGTAAACAATAAATCGCTTCGAATGAAGCTGTGAAACATAATATATTTTGATACAAACAATTGCATAGGATACACTGAACTAAATATGTTGATAACATAGAAACATACCTACACTACAAACATACACAAAAATACTATTTTTCCCATTGCGATAAACTGAAATTAAAGAACACAAGGTCCATCCGTCTGACGAAGAACGCGTTACAATCTTGACATACTCCTTCAGCTCCTTCCATGTTCATACATCGGATCGTAGGCACGTATATTAGGAGTGGCCCATAAGGCAACAGATATTGGCAATAACTGTACTATAGATGAAATAGTTGTAGATAAGACGTTTTACGAAAAATGTTTAACAACTATTCTCATATACTCGTATACCAAATAAATAAAAACAAAATCGGTCGAGCCGTTCAAGAACTGCAACAACAAATATCGTGTCAAGGGATTTTTATAACACTAGCTGTTCCTTGCGGTTTTATTCGCTGCTCGGCTTTTATTAGTCATAGCGTGGTTTTTTATAGCCTATAACCTTCCTCGATAAATAGACTATCCGAAACAAAAATATTTTTTCAATTCCAACCAGTACATCTTGAGATAAGCTCTTTCAAACAAACAAACTCTTGCTGCTGCTTTTTAATATCTTATACACTATAATAAAATAATAAAATAGTAGGAAAGTAAAAACTGTCCATTGAATATTTTTTTAAAAAAATACCTGGGGTTTGATCTACAATCGATACCGAACCCAAAAATATAGTTTTCAGAATTTTCGTCTGTTTGTCTGTATGTATGTCCGGGATAAACTCAAAAAGTCCTGCAAGGATTTACTTCAAATTTGGAACCAATGTTATAAAGAAGTCGGGTCAACATATAGGCTACATATTATCACGCTATCACCTACGGGGAACGAGCAGTGAACCTTTATTTCTTCAACGCATTCACGCAGACGACGTCGCGGGCAGCAGTAAGTTATAGTATAACATTATACAATGGTATGTAATAAACCGCTAGCAAAAAGAATGAATGTCTAGACTTCCCAACTACTAAATGCGAAGAGCATTGGAAAGCATTAGTGTCTGGAAAATGAATCCCACTGCAAATCGGATTGATCAGGCCGTTAGCGTGAATTACTACAACCAAGGAAAGGTGGTAAAACTTGGCTTGAATCTTTTTATTGCAAATAGTTTTTTAGCTTCGTAGGTACCTTGTTTTTTATTTCTTTTATTATCAGTAAATTTAATTTTATGCAGTTCGGTAATAGTAGTATACTGCACACATAAATAAATTAAAAATCTGTGTGGTCCGTGTGTTAGAGTATTGACAAGTATTTTATGTTTTTTTTTTTAATCAATGAATATTGACAAAGATGAACGCTTCGAAATTCGGGAGTGGGGACTTGTGTGACGTCATAACGTCTGTAACGGATAGGTATAATTCCGACCGAGTGACGTTTTGTAATTTTTAGAAGTATTGTATCTTCGTCAATTTTGGTTTACGTAACATAAGAAAAAAAAGGGTCTAATATTTTTTAGTAATCTATATTTCCGAATTATTAATTTTTTTTTAGAATTTTTTTATAAAAGTGTGTGTAATTCAGGTTATGTGTGCAAACCACAAAATGTTATTCACATCTGAGCGGCAGTTTTTGTAACGTAAAATGAATGTCCATCTTTAATGCATGTGTAACATTCAGTACGTGTGCGTGCGTATGCGACAGCGCCGCAATCTTGTAAAGGACGAGCATTCCACATTAAACCACGTTACTAGCCACACGTTCGTATTATCCAAACACCTCATCATCCTGGATGGATGGATATTCATTTTACGTTACAAAAACTGCGTACTCTTGTATTAATATTAGTAGTACGACTAGGGCCCCGTTCCGGCTCTGTTACTTTCATTTCATAAATTATTCCACTGAAACGGCAGAATCATATGTCCTAACCTATATCAAGTTTTTATTAATGCCAAATTCTGAATCCATTTAGAAATTAATTTATTTGTATGAACCACAATAATTTGTAGCAGTTATCCAGTAACGCATTTATAACATAACATTAAATATAGATTGTATTGCAGAAGTCAAAGATGCAAGTATGTATTACAAATTGTAAACGTCCAAGGAAATTAACTGTGTGAAGTAATGTTTGCTACGAAGTAGACCTGCGTAGCCTGCTACGTCGTAGAGGTCATTGCTACGTCGCTACGCTGACGTAACCAACATATTATTCTTAAAACATGCGTCGATCGGACGCAATGTTTTGTTACATCTATTTTAGAAACTGACTCTGTAGCATTATAAGAGACTATTTTTTTTTTTCTTGGTAAAATCATCAAATGAGTCCTCCCACCCAGGGCAGAGCGGGAGGGACTGTCAGACTCGAACTAACTAAAATCCACGGTGTCCTTCAATAGCCCATTACGTTCCGGGGTCACGGTAATTCGTACAGTCCCGCGACCCCGGCAGGCTTTGGCCCTCTAGAGGGGGGCCCCGTCATTTTGCTGACACTCTATGAGGCGCGCGTGGAGCACAACGTGCCGTTGACACGGGCATGGTCGGACAGTGAGTCGCCCATTACTCGCTGCCCGCATGCCTGCGCCTATGGTGGCTGGACATCGTCTGGCGACGTCCGTCGCCGTGGGCCTCGTGGCGACTACCACTCCAGCTTTCACAACTATGCTGGGGTCGGCTTCTAGTCAAACCAGATGCAGTTGAATATCAGTATTTTAAATGATAATTACTATGCAGCATAATATCAAGTAACATATTTAAAATACTTAAAAAGCGTTTACAAACTTAGAAACTCACATACACAAACATCCAGACCCGGAACAACTACTTGTGAATACTACGCACCGGACTTTTAAGCACCTCACAAATTAATATGGTCAGTGAAGGCCTTCCAAGGGGCTTGGTTACCGCTGACTCTCTCTGCTTTCATATTCATTTATTTGCGTTCCACAAAGTACAAAGATGTTACAAAGAGCTTAGAGCTAAGATCCGTTGTAGACCCTGTCAGGGCACAGCAAAATAGTGGGATATACAATATCTATTACCTATAGCTAAGTACTACTTATAGTTAAAATTCGTAGAAAACTAATAATAATCCAAACTAATATTATAAATGCGAAAGTAACTCTGTCTGTCTTTCTGTCTGTCTCTCTTTTCTTCACGCCTAAACTACTGAACCGATTTGTGTGAAATTTGGTACAGACATAGTTTGGAACTTGAGAAAGGACATAGGATAGTTTTTACTACAAAAAAAAAATCTGACGGAAGTCACTATTCCACGCGAACGAAGTCGCGGGCAAAAGCTAGTCAAATATAATTTTACATGAAACTAAATCAAAGAAAAAATCAAAGTAACAGTAACATAAATATAATTCTGTTATTCGTTAACTTAAATACTAATTAATACTAGGTTTATATAAAGCTCTTATTTAACGAGAGATCTTAGAATAAAGAATACCTTTACGAAACCTGTTTATTTTTGAATAAAAAAAACGACACAAACGACTTCCGAATCATATAAATTTTAAAACGCTTGAAGAAACCCATCCTCTACCTATAAATTCCAATTTCTCCATCAACTTCAGTGGCGTGCACACGACAAATGAAAAGTTGCATATTTCATTTGATATCGATCTAATGGAGTACTCGTAAACAAGTAATAGAACGAGTCACGATTTTAATGCATTTACATTGACATTGATTTGTCATAAACATTGTTTGGAGTGACCTTCACGTGCTGAAGCTGAAACTGGGTTATTGCTAATGTGTATTTGATTTCAAAACAACGAAATGGCAGGTTTTTATCGACCACGGTACAACTCTAGCTGTGTTTCTGTGTCATTCGACATTGACATAAAATTGCCGGAATCACGATTCACCTAAACCTGTGGCCATAAGCTAAATGTCTTGCGAAAACGACTGCATAAAAACAAGAAAACAAACAAGATGACGTTTGCTTTGCTGTTTGTTTGTGCGAGTTTAAATGTTTGTAAACGCACCCACGTCTCAGGCGATATTCCTAGTCAGGGGTAAAAAAAAAGTGTTTATAGAATGCCAAGACTAGACATTGATACTTAAACGAAGGAATCAAGACACAATCGCGTGTATTCACAGTTGCATCACATGGTGTTGTGGACGGGTTTCCCACCCGTTACGTCAACGTAACGGGTGGGAACCTGGTGTCTTGAAACACAGGCTGTGAGCCTAGCTTAGGCACCAGTCTCCCACAATATATGAAATAAACTATATATAATGTTCTGTCTCAAAACTATTGTTCTGAATACTGTATATTGTGGTGAGAAATAAACAATATGAGTAGTCGGGTTTTTTTCTCGTGTATGATATGTAGCAGTATTGAATTAGGCCTAAGGCAACAAAAAAAATACTGAAAGTCTACACGCTGCCACTGCGGGATAGGGATGATCCTTAAGCGTTACTTTGAAAGCGTTGGAAGCGAGGTTGCGAGACTGCCTTTGCCCAGGGTCATGTTACCTCGTGATACTGGAACGTAAAGGGATATTGAAGAAACACCGTGGAATTTTAGTCAGTACTAGTTTTTTTTTTTTTAAACATTGCCCCACACTAGGAATTTCTCCTGTGTCGTGGGTGCGTTTACAAACATTTAAACCCACATACACAAACACCCAGACCCGGAACAACTACTTGCAGATCATACAAGTACTTGTTCCGTGCGGGGATCGAACCCGCGACTCGTAGCGCAGCAGTCCAATTGCTCAGCCACTGCGCCAAACGTGTCGTTTGTCTGACAGTTCCTTCCGCACAGGCTTACAGGGCGGGAGGACTCATTTGATGATTTTAACGCGTAAAAAATGGCGTCTCTACTGGAGGAAAGCGAGGGATTAGGTAACTATTGTACATTATAATTATTTCTTTTATTGCCACGGGATGTGGGACAAACGCTACCTGAGCGAGAAATCTACAACTAGTCGTTTCTTTCGCTCGATAATCGCAATACCAAGAGGTTTGCCAACATAGTCGTCGCCTTGAAGACAAGGCTGACTAAGTGTCTGTGTCTATAACTTGCCAATAACCTTTTAGATCGGTGTGTATGACAATGGCTTGGTAATAAAATAGTGAGAAATTCATATTAAGTTTATTCTACTGGTCGCGAGACTTACGGATTACCGTGACCCCGGAACGTTAAGGGCTAATGAAGGACACCGTGGATTTTAGTCAGTATGAGTCTGAGAGTAACTCCCGCTCTGCCCTGGGTGGGAGGACTCATTTGATGATTTTACCACGATAAAGAAAAGCTTATTCTACTCATAATTATTTTGCGTGTGTTCGTGAGAAGTGAAGGAATTAATGGAGGCTTTTGCCCAGGAGCTAGATTGAGCAGACAAGGAAAATTAAATTTTGCATGTTGTATTGGTGGATGCCATCATGTCAGCGATGTCGGTTGGTGACGGTCAGCCCTGTGCTACTGTCTCGTATTGTGTCATAGTAGCATTATGTGGATCGATTTTGCTTGGAAATAATGCATGTTTTCTCTCCTGTTCATTTCATTCAAATAGTGATAATCAGAAGAAAAAGCAGAAATAGCTACCGATATAAAAACAAACTTCCACCACATTTATTTTTCATCGTGATAAAGTCATCGAATGGGTCCTCCCACCCAGGGCAGGGCAGGCGGGACTGTCAGACTTGTACTGACTAAATTCACGGTGTCCTTCAATAGCCCTTTACGTTGCAGAGCCACCGTTACCCGTTAGTACAGCGACCCGGTCGGCTTTCCCCACTTGGAATTCATTCAGTGTCGTGGATTACAAATAGTTAAACTCACATACACATACACTGAGACCCGGACGGAACTACTTGGTAGATTATCTAACCCACCACAGGCAGCAGCGCTCAGCCACTGTGTCAATCAAATGCGTCTTATTACCAGTTGGATCTACACAATCATTTGGTGGCGATGATTTAATAACTTAAACAACTGTTCTTAATGAACCATGAACTGAAAACTGAATTTGCATAATAATATTATTACAGTAAATGAATGGAAGTGACATAAATAGTAAATTAGTTGAGGAAATGCCAAGCAGGTACGAACTCTACCTACAATATGATAAAATAAATGAATGAAAGCCAAAGACAAGAATAGATGTTATTGCGGAAGTCAATTTGTGTATTACGTTGATATTATTTGTGCCAAATGAATAAAGAACGAATTGATAAAGTCGTGAAATCTCTCGGCGCGTTAATATTTTAATTTTAAACAAAACAAATTAATGTCAGACAAGAATTTATTATTACAATTAAAAGAAATGAACATTATTTTAAAAGTTGATGTTTAGTTATAACGCTAATTTCTTTATACAAGGAAAATTAAAGCTCAATTCGTTATTTAAAATTAAATGATTCAGTGTTCCTCTCGGAGGTTTTTCCTAACCCTGTTAAAATAAGTAAAAAAGGACACAAGATAAACAAAATAATTATGTAGATCCGACGTCTAAAAAGTAGCAGACCCTAATTTCATTATAAGGTCAGACCGGCCCTTCAGACCTTAACAAATAAAACATGATTTGTAAATGATATCTACGCTAAAATGGCTAAAGTCTACGTTATTTGACTAACCAATAAGTTAAATCACAGTTTTGAACAAAGGGGTAAAGGGCAACACTTCAATAAAAGAAGTAGAAACTTTTTACTGTGGCATATTGACTTTTGAACTGACTGAATGGGATGAAGTTAAAAAAATCTGCTGTCAATTTTCCCGCGCAAGTTTAATGGATGCTTTTACTTTTTTTTTCTTTATTGTCCGTACACAAATGATGACTGCATTTTGCAAAAAATGTTGAGTATGTCCAGAAATGACATTTGAAGATTATAATGAAAAAATTATCAATACGTCAAAAATATAATATTAAATTCATCAGCCCAGCTATTTCTGTTTACATAACAGAAGCTACAAAACTATTACTGGAACGTCTGGAACTTGCCACCGCCAGACGTTTGTTTTCTATTTTTGAGATACACTGATGACTAGGGAATTTTATTCGTGGTGTAGCTTGGTTGAACTTGGCCTTTCTACAATAACTAGAACTAACGACCCTGCAAAGTAAAAGAAAAACAAGTAATGCCTAAAGTAGCTGCGGTAAAAGAAAACGGGTAATCGTTAAAACATTGAATGTTTGCCGTTTTGTTTTACACATAACCGTAAAGTCTTTTATAGTGGGAATTATGGCGCGAAATACTTTTAGCGGTCTCAAAACCGACGTACAGCTATACATCCAAACAAACCATTTCAATGAAATGAATTGTTCTTCAGATAAACATTGCATAAAACTTTCGATGTTACTAGCTTGAAAATACTAGTTTTATTCCAAAAAGTGTGTTACAACACTTGAGTTTGTCGGAGAACGGAATAAGCTATTCCTATTCATCCTAAAATTTGAATTATAAATGTGTTCGCCGTTGTATAAAATTGTATTTTAAATCTCCCGCGGGATGTTGAGAGGTCTCGGCAACGTGTACCTACGCCAGAAAAGAAATATGACTAAATAGGAACTTGGGAAATGAGTAGGAGTAGGCTGGGGCTTTGTTCACTGCCGGTATCAAAGAAGGTTCCACTACAATACAACATGTTTGTGTGGTAACTAGACTGTGATAAAGAGCACTCACCGTCAGAACAGACATTTCCTTTGCCTGTGTGATTTTCGCGGTCTATTTTACCGCGCTTTTTTTCATCATGGCTGCTCAGAATAAAAATAATGTAATTTATAACGCAGGGATTATACTTGCGGTGGGAGTTTATTATAGTCTGCACGTGTTATATTCAATTCATATTGCTACAATCTAGAGTAAACAATATTTCGTGAGTAATTTTGTTAAAATATTTGTGTTTATTTCTACACATGCTATTTTGTTCGATAGTTTTATTGAGCGATAGGTACCTAAAGCTGTCGTTTATTAGCAGTTATAATAATAAGATAATTCCAGTAACAATTAATAAGTAAGTTACAATAAGATTTTAAATTTAATTAATAAGGGACCTATTTCTTCAGCATAACCATTTCTCCCGTAAGACGTCCACCGCTGGACATAGGCCCCCCCTTTGGATTTCCAGTAGGACCAGTTGAAAGCGGCTTGCATACTGTTATTTATAAGAGGAGTACCGCTTTCTGAAAACTTGTCTATACCTAATAAGCCATTTGCAACGGAGTGTCATAATTTTTAAAACTAATTAAACGTTCATCTGACCTTCTGCTTTACAACTATAACTGTTTATGAGTTTCCCTGATAGAATCCTTAACATGAATTGCAAATACCAAACTCCGGTCTTGGATTTGCGTTTTATGGCAAATGGCTTGTCCACTGTTATCTATACTTCTAGCTAAACCCTTTTCGGAATACAGACATGATGCTTTGTTATTTTTTTCTTAAACTGCTATAACGTTGTCAATTAAAATATTTATCGCCAAAATCTGTTAGAAGGTTCGTGTGAAGGATAAAGTAACATATTATTACTCTATTTTGCGAAATATTCCTCATTAAAAGGGCAAAGGACGACCATGATAGAACGGACGATAAAACTGACAAATGAGGACACTCAGAAAATCAACTATAAGGTTAACATAATCTCTTTAAGAATGTCCCTCATCTCTGTGAATTTTAGACCCGCATTGCAGTGGCAAGGCTCAAGAATTAGATCCCATTTTCGTAGAACTTGAAATTATATAGCTATATAAACTGATGTGTACATTGCCAGATTTAGGAGCACTTTTTGGGGATGTCTTCCGCAGTAATTAAGGTCAAGTTGCATTGCGACTGAAAGTATCGTATTTTTGAGAGCATTTGTTTGTGACATCCAAGTGTGCGGATTCGCAACATGCAATTTTGTTTATTTAAAAGCAACAAAGTACAAAAGGACTGCTTTAATAGTTTATTTCTATTATGAGGCTTTTAGACTTGCTAAAAATATTTAGACAGCTTTTATCAGCGGTTACATCTAGAGGTGGTAACCTAAAATTATAACGCGGGAACATAAAGTAAAAGTTAGTCTATGTTTCATTACTATGGGTAAATTAAAATTTCCCGTGGTACTACTGGTAGTACTTATGCAGTGATAGCCGAGTGGTGCGACCGTTGGACTGCCAAGTCAAAGGTTGCAGGTTCGAACCCCGGCACGCACCAATGTCTTTTAGAATTCATGTGCGTATTATAAATTAATTATCACTTGCTAAAAAAAACGGTGAAGGAAAACATCGTGAGGAAACCAGCACACCTGAGAGATTTTTCAACGGTGTGTGAAGCCATGTCAGAGGCCTACGGGCGGTTTAAACTCTGACACCAGGTTGTTCATCAACCATACGATAAGAAGAAGAACTACTGGTAGTAACACGATCAATAAACGGAATTATTCAAGTCTAAGGTTAGCCACTTTTTTCTTTCCCATCCAGGCGTTTCTTCCTTCCCCATCTGACACAGGTACCTACCGAAACTTCCGTTCCAGTGAGGAACTGCGTTAGGCGGCAGGTCAGGACGCCGTGACGCGTTTCCACAGACCCCTCTTTTAGGAGTCTAAAAGAGGGGTCTTACCGCCGCGTCTGCGGCGTGCCCGAAGGTTAGCCACTTGGATTATAAAATAAAATGTCCACATGCCGTGTTCCAAACAAAACGTAACGTTTTAGTGGAGCTACTTTTTTAATAAAAGTGTGAGTGAGCGCCACGTACATATTTAAATGTTTTCCAGGGAGGTGTTCACTTGTTTTTGGCTTCAATTCGAAGTGGCCTACTAGGAATTTAGATTATCTAAAAGCTAGCGATACATACGCTGAAGAAAGACTATAGCTAACGAGTCACAATATGTCTTGTCTGAATGTCAAGTTGTTATCTTGACACCATGTTCCATAAGCACGGTAAGTGTGTGTCAAACTGAGTCTGAAGTTGCTTGTACAAAGCCAGGAAACAACAAACAATGTATGTAGGCTAGACTTTCTTAGACGTTCGTACAAAGCACGAAACTTGTGTTTAAAGGTAAAGCTAGCATTCAAAATAGTTCCTGAAATAGTGGATGATTATGTGGAGTTGAGGACTAGACCTACAAGCATTTTAAAAGAGGTAAGTAGAAATTATGAAGTTTCTTTTTCATTCCAATACGAATGGGTGTAGAATAAATTCCATTTCCTAAAAAATTGTCTTTTATTGGAATTATTGCAATGGTGCATACTCTAACTTTGAAAAACATTAAAAAATTAGTTAAATCTTTTGCTAAACTGGTCTGAATTTTATCATTTTCCTTAATACATTTACTGGGGCCTAAACACATAAAACTTTAGTGTTTATGTTCATAATGTTTTTATGATAATAAGGGTCAAAATTGCCTATCAGTGAAAACCCCGGAAACAGAGGCCGGTAAAGGAATGGGGACCTTTCAGTTAAATTACAAGTTGAGACTTATTGATAGTGAATTTGCCAACATTGTTTGGCTCCAGATATGTATTCTAATATCTTTGGTCGTGTAATGACATAACCTTATTTCAAATTAAACACTTAGCTATCGTAGGAAAGGGGCGTTTCGAGAAAGGGACACAGAAAGGTGAACATTTTACCAGTCTATCAAGTCATCATAATTCTTCTAGTTAAAAGTCATACTTATAAGTAAATCTTTAAAAATTGCTCGGTCGCCATTAACTCTCAAGAAAGATAACTACAGTTATTTTTTGTTATCTTGGGGATATTTTTTTTCTCTCTAAACTACTAAAATACAGCTGGACATTAAGAACTAACACATCAACACTACCAAGAATTCTATTCATCTTCGCGCCAAAACAAAAGGGCGCCATTTTTATTTTGCCGATCAAAGTGAATGCTGTCATTTTCCGTCGTGCGAGCTAAGAGCCACTAAATCCAAGATGTTCAGACGATATCCGTCAGTCGTGTCTCTCGATATCTTTTGATACAACGTTTACGACAAACATTTTCATTGTACGACTAGTTTTCCGTCGTCACGGCAACATAAAGCCAGAATAGAGTATGACGTTGGGACGTGTTCTTTTATTATAATTTTAAAAAGTTATTTTGGTTGTCTATGATATGAATTGTTTTTATTGCGTTATCTATTTTTATTTGCAGAAAATGGATTGATATTTTATGGGAGTGAGAATAAAAAAAAAACTTTTGCCCAATTGCTTTAGTAAATAGATTGAATAGAATAGTGTGGAATAAATTTATTCCACTGTTACAAAGTTAACCTTATATCTAAACATTGTTAAATCTGTAATTAATTTAAGAGATCATTGTTTTGTTTGATCGGTGGTCCCCAAACTAGGTTTTAACCTGTATCTTGGGAACCTGAGTTGCGAGTCTTGGTATTACTTTCGGGATGGTGGACATTTATTTCGTTCTGATTAAACATTTCCAGTTTTTTTTTTTTTTTTTTTTTTTTCGTGGTAAAATCATCAAATGAGTCCTCCCACCCAGGGCAGGGCGGGAGGGACTGTCAGACTTGTACTGACTAAAATCCACGGTGTCCTTCACGAGCCCTTTACGTACCGGGGTTACGGTGATGGGTAAGACCCGCGACCCCGGCAGGCTCTGGCCCTCTACAGGCCCCGTCAGTTTGCTGACACTCCTTGAGGCGCGCGTGGAACACAACGCGCCGTCGACCCGGGCATGGTCCATGGTCGGGCAGCGAGTCGCCCATTACTCGCTGCCCGCATGCCCGCGCCTACGGTGGCCGGAGATCGTCTGGCGACGTCCGTCGCCGGACGATCTCACTGTTCTCTCCCTCACGCGGCACGCCTCCTCCTTCGCGAGCATGACTGCTTCGCAGAAGGAGGCGACCGCTTCCCACTCCGTCTCGCCCCACAGCATGGCCTCGACCAATGCCGGGCGCGAGAGGTCTCCGCCTATCGCCGTCGTGAGGACACGGCGGTGCTCTGCCCAAGCGGGGCAGTCCTGCACCGTATGCTCCACCGAAAAAAACATTTCCAGTTGTGAGAAATTTAAAAAAAAAAAAAAAAAAAAAAACTAAATATACAATAAAATAATAATTCTAAAGAAATACATAAAGGGCTGCGTATGTGGTCGTGGGACTCACGAATTACCGTGACCCCGGTACGTAAAGGGCTATTGAAGGACACCGTGGATTTTAGTCAGTTAAGTCTGACAGTCCCTTATCTATCTATATATATATAAAAGGAGAACTGACTGACTGACATATCAACATACAGCCGAAACTACTGGGGCTAGGAATGTGAAATTTTGCACACGGCTTCCTATTATAATGTGGGGAGCACTAAGAAGGGGTTTTTGGAAATTTAACCTTTAAGGGGGTGAAAAGGGGGAATTAGGAAAGTACGTAACCCACGCGGACGAAGTCGCGGGAAATGTGCTAGTTCTAAATAAACGCGAACAAAGATTCTGGCAAAAACTAGTTATTAATTTCGCCAAAAATATAAAGAAACATAAAATAGCGAGTTACACTCCGACATTAGTTGTTGATAATTTCCGCATAGTATTGCGTCACAGATGTCCATTAAATAAGCGCTTTTTATTTTAATATACATATTATAAAGAGTGCTTCGGTACGTGCCAAGAGCTATTAAAATTATATACTGACGTGTACATAAATAACGTAGGTATACTGCTTTCAAAAAGCGAAAAGTTTCCAAGCGTGGAAACAAATACGAGTACAAGTGTGTAGGACAATCAACTTCTCACATAAAGTGCAGTTTGAGATACTATTTGAAATATTTATGACGTATTCAAAGTATTTGTCATTCTGATGTCAACTGAATTAACACTTTTTTATCGTGGTATAATCGTCAAATGAGTCCTCCCACCCACAGCAGAGCGGGAGTTACTGTCAGACTCGAACTGACTAAAATCCACGGTGTCCTTCAATAGCCCTTTACGTTCCGTGGTCACGGTAATTCGCAAGTCCCGCGACTCCGGCAGGCTTTAGGTGGACCAATAATATCGTCTAAAATAAACGTTTTGTCACAAAATGCCGATGTTATTTTCAACAATATAATAGGACCTGTGTCAAAACAGGTCCCATTTTGCGGTTGACGTGTGGTATTTTAAAGAGGAATTTCATTCATCATTTTATTCCATGTAATATTTATGGCCTGTGTATTTTGCGTGAATTTATGAGCGTTCTTTGACCGGCCTGGCCATGCTACTACAATTTATTTATTTCAATAAGTAGGTACATAGTTGTATGGGTAGTCGGCAAAAAAACTCTGAATAGTCTTACCAACAAGAGGTATCGTCGTGTCAACCATAAACAACTGGGTTGAAGAAATCAGCAGGAGTCGCTTTAATTTACTTTTTTAATATGGTAACCCAGGAATCGAAATAACACATAGTAGTCAGAAGTAGACATATTTAAATAATTCTACCTACCGTATTTACCTATCTTAGTCGATCAAAGTTGATCTTTAGGTTAGGATCAAATAAAGAATTTAAGGATAATGTTTAATGACACAATGCAATGACAGATACGTAAATAGAAAGATATAATACTCTTTACTATGAACACCATACAAATGACTGAAATCATAATATAGAACTGAAGAATATAATAATAATGGTAGAAACTTTTATCAAAACTAATGCCAAAGCATTAAATCCTAACAATGTTAATGTGTCTTAAGTTTTAATAAATAATAATATACGCAAAGTAAATACAGAAGAATCGTTAAAAACGGAAAACATATCCAATATCTTATACCTTTCAAATAAGTAAGTTTGGTAGCTTTAGAAATACGAAGGTATGGCTCCCACCTACCGTAGATTCCAATACCGGGGGCCATTATTAAATATGGGTCAATACGATCCCCGTATTAATTTTACAAGTGCTCCGTTCTAGTTCAATTTTACTAAAAGTCTTTTACACACGCACTGTTATTAAATTTCGTTTTTTGGGGTCATGTCTTTAATGATTACCTCGTTCAAAAGCTATCACCGTTGTGTGTGTGTCATATTATTTTTGTAAGGAATTTCATAATCATAGGATGCAAGTCACTTCCAACCCGACCTATTGGAAATCTGAAGGGGGCGAGGGGCTATGTTCAGCAGTGGAAATCAGAATATGATGAAATATGTAACCTATTTTAAGTTTTGATGACAGGGCCAAAGCCTGCCGGGGTCGCGGGACTTACAAATTAACATGACCCCGGAACGTAAAGGGCTATTGAAGGACACCGTGGATTTTAGACCGTACGAGTCTGACAGTCCTTCTTGCTTTGCCCTGGGTGGGAGAACTCATATGATGATTATAAGACGATAAAAAAAAGGTAAATGGTTCTAGCTCTGCTGTGGAAAAAAAATTACAGCAAATCGCTTGTCCATTGTGCTGTGCTAACATTGTGCAATCAAAGTCAGATTTTATTTGGCGATCAATTAAGTTTTGAGTTCAACTTAGTTAGGATATAATACGTAAATCACAGAATTAAAAAAAACATCATTCAAAATGTACACTCAAAGTCTTGGTTGTTTCAAAGAGTTATTTCATGAATCTTACTAAAAGACTCAACTCTAAAATCCTAACACTTTCTGTTATGCAAAATGGATTTTCAGCTCAAAAGTATTTCAAAATAAATATTATGCATTTTGTATCGGAGGGTTAAAGCCCGTGCTCGGGGAAGCGTCGAGCGGATGATCAGCTTCTAGTACTATCGAACTTGTCACATGGAAAACCTGATAGTACAGTGGGCAAAATTGATCGATACACAAGTCTTAAATGGGTACGAACTCTTGGGCAAACGCCACTGGTTATAAGTTTTTTAATTCAAGGCATAGGTTGACAATCATTGTCTTAAATACTGTATGGAAAACACGTTTTTTAGTTATTTGTATAGCATGACATCTGCTTATGAAATTCAAAATTCCTTCCTAAACTTATGACTTCGAAGCGTAGTTTACGGCACACTAATTACCAATGTTACAATCTATACATCCAAACAAAACAGTGTAGTCGTTTGCATATTTTAGAGTTCCGTATCTTAAAAGAAAAACCCTGTTATCAAAATAAACTGGCTTTTCAAATGGTGCTTATTTTGAGACAGACAATAATGCAAGTAAATGTTTAAAATCGAGTGCAATTACATAACTGTTTTGCCAGACGCTAGACGGCTCATATAACAATTACGCAAACATTTTAAAGATCTTTATCCCCTTGGTCCGACTAATTGGATGACCATTACTTACCTGCTAAGCTATCAATTTTATCGTGTGTACAATAAGTTCATAATCCGTCGCATACGCTGGATTAATCGTCGGAACAGTAGACATAGCGAATGGACATACAGTATTTCAACTATGGACATAAAGTCAGAATCACACATACACTGCGTGTTTACACGAAGTCTAAATAACAGATACTCTTGTGTAAGTCACTTTCAGCTCAGTAGCCGTATTACGACGTCTTAAAACCAGGCTTGTTCCAGTGAGTGAAAGAGACAGAGCTATACATGTCGTCTAGCGCCACCTCGTTCACTCACTCGAACAAGCCTGGTTTTAAGACGTCATAATACGGCTCCAGTTTCTTCTTAGCGCATTAGTGGCCATTTGCCATTTAAATTGAACTTTTTCCGATTTTAACAATGAGTTTGTCACCTTCAGTAGCGTCCATGATCAGTTTCTTTAATGTACATACAACAGGTGTACTAATACGATGGACAACTTTCCTATCGTTACTTAAACAACAATTCGGAACTATCGCAATATTCAAAAAGTTTAGTTATTCAAAGTCACAGTCAACATTTTTTTACGGTAAATGTGGTACAAAAGATGGAAAAAGTAAAAAGTAAGTGCAATGACAATCCACTACATCTGCGTTTGATTTCACAGCTAGAATCTCGAAAGTCTAAAAACTAGAAACTCGAGGCATCTTAAAAATACACTTTAAAAAGGAATCTAAAAAAACCTTCCTAAGAGAATCTTAAAAAGACCCAGTGATTGGGTCGGGTAGGTCAGACAGACCGAAGCGCTGCGTAAAATACTTGAAGGTATTCAGTTGTATTCACTTAGACTAAAGACCGACCCCAAAATAGGACGAAAAAGTCTTTGGACAATAATGGCCTACTTTGTCTATTGGTCATCTTAATACTGTGGTCTCGGATAGAATGGACTCATCGAACCGGTAACGTGTTTTACTATTGTGAGGCGCTCATGTGAGCTAAGGACAATATTGTGGCATAAATAAATCTATTAGATTAACAAGCTTGTTTGTTTGTCATGTCTTAGCTGATGTTGTCAAGTGACCCTTTGACAGTTATCATTTGGAACACTCATGTGGCGGATTATAAAGCTGTCCTAGACAGCAGGCTTATGTGTTACAGCAGTGGGATTTAAATGACTGAGTGTGTTATGTTAGTCACTTCTGAGACTGTCTTTGTCAATTGCTCGAAAGATCTGATGATAATTTTGACAGAGCAGAGGACAGAATGTCTAAAACACCCACTTAGCAATATTCCTAATGTTTCACTTCGTGAATAATAATAGAATAGCCAATGACGTTTGCTGGAAATTCACGAAGTGAACCATTAGAAATATTGCTAAGTGGCCGTTTCAGACCTGCGGATGTGTCTGGAAACGGGAGAGGCTTAACTGTGGTAGAAATAACAGAAATAATAATATGCATGACGAGAAACTCGTGAAGGCAGAAAAATATAAACAAATCTATCTGGCAAAAAAAAAAACGACGGGTTGCACTCTGGGAGTGCCGGCAGAAGTGAAAACTTCAATAGTAATAAACACACACGAACATTCGCGCAAGCGCCCTGCGCCGTCTTACGAATTTTCGATCAGGTCACGTGTCCTGACGCGAGATTAAAATTTTTTACCCATGCCAAAAAAAGTGCACAACGCCGCTGAAGAAGTTTTCACTTTAAAAAAAAAGCACCTGGTCATAATAGACACCTGTATTTTGTTTGTGTCAGCTGCTGTGGGCAGTTTAGTAAAAGGCATAATTTATTGATTTAAACGACTAACTTCTAAGGATATAGGTAATACAGGAGAAATGGTGGTATATACCTAACTAGATTTAATTCGTGAGTAAAACTGCTGCCGTAGCCATGAAAGTTGATAGTTTTCAAGGTTTCAGTATTATGAAAACTTACAGGTGACTAGAAAATACTTAAATGTATGTAGATTGGATATGAATAAGTAATTTGGTTAAAAATTGTGAGGATTTTGTAGCGTGGGTCTCTTATACATTTTTTTTGTCGATTTATCTTGTTCTTTTATACAATATTTTTTCTTTCAATATATTTTTTGACGGCTAGGTTGACGTAGAGGCCAGGATGAAGGAAGAAACATTTCTGTGTCCGTAAGTAGTTGCACCGGGTTCTGTTTATGTATGTGAGTTGAAATTAAATACATAGCAGCTCTATATAAGGTATTCAAACGTGTAAACTGCCAATTTTCGAATTGAGCTGTGTGTAAGGTAAAGGACAATATTAGGATACAAAAATAATTCCTTATGTGCAACGTTTGAAGAAGAAATCTACATTTCTCTAATGAAAGCGTCTAAGTTTTGAATAGCTCTATAAATCTGATATGCACGTATTAAAAGTTTTATGTACATACTAGCACTCCGCCCGCGACTTTGTCTGCGCATTTTTTTATCTTCGAACTCAGTTAATTTAAATCCCCGGTCACCCCCTCCTTATAGGATACTTCTGAAAAATCTAATAACGGGCCATTAGTTTAGTCAGTAGCCAGCAGAAAAATACTTCCCTTAAAACTTAATCACCCCTTTTCACCAATTTAGGGGGTGGTTTTCGAAAAACCCAAAAACACGTGTTTGATTATTTTTGATCTAACTTCTATATACTAAGTTTCAAAAACATCTGTTAGCGCGTTATGATTTTGTCAAACAAACGTTAACATCGTCTAGATTAACAATGGAGGGTAGTTTAAAAAAAACTAATAGTGCCAATCTTATTTATTTACTTGTCTTCTTTTTCGTGGCAAGTTTCAAATTTATAAACCCAAGGAATAAGTCAAAAAATTTTTCAAACAACAGTTTTCACCCCTTTTCACCCTCTTAGAGGAGGATTTTCGCAAAATCCCGTCTTATTGCTCCCCTACATGGTAGACTGCAACTGTTGTCCAAATTTCAAGTTACTGCGTTTAGCGGTTTCGGCTGTAGTCGAGTCTTAAAACTATACCCTGTTCTTTTATACGAGTATATATAGATTATTCTAGTTTAAACAGTTAAATTGTTACGTTTACCTACCCTAAATATATAACCTACAAACGGTTCAATAACGTTTCTCAATAGAATAACTGACGATCTCCAATTGAATAAATGATAAACACAAGACGGTGCACACTATTTGGGACCCCACGTTGGCCCCGTGTATTTTTAACGTCGTGACCTCGACCCCCAAATGTCTCAAGTTTCCGTAGTTTTCTTCGTATTTTGCATATTTAAACGACACGTAGAAAACGTGGAATATTTGCACGTATGCCTTAACAATCGAGCAGTGAAAAGGTCGTATGTTTTTGCATGTTTCGAATTTATTTGCTTTTTTTTTTAAGTTTCAAGTATGGTTTGTGGAGGTAAGTACAACGTGTTTGGGTTGAAGTGGGATTATTTTTATTATTTTGGATTAGGTTATTTATGAGGTGGGTTTGTTTTTAAAAACTTTTGTCTTCTGTTCTCTGGTGTGTGATAACACGGCCTGGCAAGTTATTATTTTTCTCTTCTTCTGAAACTACGATTATAACTAAATATGACTATATTTTCTAACCGATATTCTAGGGTCACTAGGGCCTGTGGGCTCCCAGTGCACAGCCTCTTTAAATATTTTTTAAATATATTTGTTGACACTAGGCTTTTTTTTTTTTTTTTTTTTTTTTTTTTTTTGCGTGGTAAAATCATCAAATGAGTCCTCCCACCCAGGGCAGGGCGGGAGGGACTGTCAGACTTGTACTGACTAAAATCCACGGTGTCCTTCACGAGCCCTTTACGTACCGGGGTTACGGTGATGGGTAAGTCCCGCGACCCCGGCAGGCTCTGGCCCTCTACAGGCCCCGTCAATGTGCTGACACTCCTTGAGGCGCGCGTGGAACACAACGCGCCGTCGACCCGGGCATGGTCCATGGTCGGACAGCAAGTCGCCCATTACTCGCTGCCCGCATGCCCGCGCCTACGGTGGCCGGAGATCGTCCTGTGACGTCCGACGCCGTGGGCGTCTACCACTGCGGCTGGGATGGAGGGAGGACGCTGTCCTCTCCCTCAGGCGGCCCGCCTCCTCCTTCACGAGCATGACTGCTTCGCAGAAGGAGGCGACCGCTTCCCACTCCGTCTCGCCCCGCAGCATGGCCTCGACCAATGCCGGGCGCGAGAGGTCTCCGCCTATCGCCGTCGTGAGGACACGGCGGTGCTCTGCCCAAGCGGGGCAGTCCTGCACCGTATGCTCCACCGTGTCCTCCGGACGATCCTCGCAGTGGTGACACCCAGGCGTTTCTTCCCTCCCTATCAGACACAGGAACCTCCCGAAACTTCCGTGTCCGGTGAGGACCTGCGTCATGCGGAAGGTAAGGACGCCGTGACGCCTATCCAGCCACTCCTCAAAGAGGGGTCTTACCGCCGCGATTGCGGCGTGCCCGGTTGACACTAGGCTGGCCTTTATATTCGCCAGAAGATTAGCGTAGCTATACCTACAACATGGCAAAGACTCCCGACTCTTGGGAACCGCCGATGCTCTTTAATAGTTCAGTTTATTTTAGAATATATATTTTTAGTTTTAAATCGTTAATTTTATTGTATTTATTCCTATGTTGCATCATCGTCTGCCTAGCCTTTTCCCAATTATATTAGAGTCGGCTTTCAGTCGAACCAGATGCAGCTGGACATCAGTATTTTACATGGAGCAACTGCCTATCCGACCTCCACAACCCAGTAACTGGGTAATACCCACGGTAAGACTGGTTGTCAGACTGTTGAGATTCTAATTGTGATTAACGACTGTCAACGATGTACAAATGACAGCCGGAACCAACGGCTTTAAGTGCTTTCTATCTATGACAGATAGTCGCCCATCTACAGACCAACCTTGGGAAGCGCGACTTAAACCGGAAGATCAGCGTGCTGAAATTATTTAGGTAAGCTGCAATAAAATAAAAATAAATAGAGCATCGTTCAACCCTGTTTGCGGTAAATCAGCCGTATCATGATTCTATGAGAACGACCATCTGCTTAACAATCGTGCTTTGTAGTATATACCTAATGGTCAAGTAATTTATAAGTATGCTCAAAGCCTTTTAATTTATCTTTCAATGACCTTAGTACTTATGAAACTTAAGGTGAAATGCAGGGTCGAGTTATTGCAACTATTAACATATTGGATACTTTTTTTTTGCGTGGTAAAATCATCAAATGAGTCCTCCCACCCAGGGCAGGGCGGGAGGGACTGTCAGGCTTGTACGTACTAAAATCCACGGTGTCCTTCACGAGCCCTTTACGTACCGGGGTCTCGGTAATGGGTAAGTCGCGCGACCCCGGCAGGCTTTGGCCCTCTACAGGCCCCGTCAACATATTGGATACTAACAGAAACTTCATTATTTGTCAGAATCAGGTGGCTTACCTTGACGTATTAAAGCCAGAGTAGTTTTAGTGTAGGAAAGAGACAGAGCTATACAAGTCGTCTAGCGCCACTTCGTTCCCTCACTGGAACAACTAGGCCAGTTAGGCCACCAGGTGTCTGAAGCCACGCGTCGTCATAGTTATTACGATTGTGAAGTCACAAAGCCATTATTCATCTTAATCTTTTTTAGGGGTTAAAGGGTTTTATTCAAATCTACTTTATTTATAAACTTAAAAAAAGAAGTTTAAGTAAATAGAGTAATGAAGACAATTAAAGAATTTTTCAAACATACCTGCTGAGTATTAGGACAGACTGCCTCGTTGGTTCAGTAATCGAAAGCACGACCATTTAGCAAGTTGTCCTGGTTTCAATTCCCGAGTCGGACAAACTTACTGTTTATAAACATAGATCCTTGCCTGGAATGGCAATAGGTGAGCCTATTATCCCCTGTTACCTATGACTCAAATATAACTCAAAATATGTGCTATTAGGTAGACCTCTGGTCGCGGGACTCACGAATTACCGTGACCCCGGTACGTAAAGGGCTATTGAAAGACCGTGGATTTTAGTCAGTCAAGTCTGACAGTTCCTCCCGCCTTGCCCTGGGTGGGAGGACTCATTTGATGATTTTAATACCATAAAAAAAAAATTGCTAGACCTCTGCCTCATTTTTCGGAGATTACAAACGTGATGGATTACAAATTACCCCAAGTACCTTCAGAATGTGATAGAAAATAGTGTTACGCAATTAAGGTACCTGCCTACAGATTTATCACTAGCTTCAAATTAATGTCTTACAATTAAACACATAGTACCTGCAGTAACTCTTCATTAACAAGTCACAGTGAATGGGACCGCCCGTAATTAAGTTCATTTAACGAGCAGCTTAGATAAACTTGCTGTTACTAGCGGAACATCAAAGGGATGCACTTCTTGAAAATTGTGCATACGATGTTTTTGAAGGAATTGCGGATAAAATTATGTTCTGATAAGCTTTTAGAAAATATATGCACTACTTTTAGTAAGTAGGTCGAAGCGGCTTATAATAATTTGAAATTTCTTGCTGAATGAATTATAAGCCTTTTTCCTGTAGTTTTAGTGGCGTTCTAAGAGATGGTATTGTGTTATGAGATACAATGGGTTTTTTTTTGTTAGCCTGCTCTGACCCACTCCTGGGCAAAGGCCAATGCTATAGTGGATATTAGTATTTGTATAACAAACATCTACAGTAAATATAGCATTTAATTCTTTCACACCACAAAATACTTAGAAAATATATTGCATTGTTCTATGCAGTTTATGGATATTACATTTTAGTGTTCAATTAGACGTGGTTTTAGTCGGACAACTTGCATTTTTATTTCGATTCATCGAGTTGAGCATTCACTGACATTTTCTGCATTTAAGTTTAATTTGACATTTACATCTGCTTTGACATTACTTATGTTAGGGAAGCACCCTACACTTTGCATTCGAATTCGTGTAGACATAAAAAAACATGAAATCATCTCAACCCACCAGATTTCTCTCCAGCATCTAAGATCCACATTTAAATACATAGAACCTTCAGTAACTCTTCATTAACGAGACCTAATTAAGTAATTTAATGCGCAGCTTAGATAAACTTGCTGCTACTAGCGGAACATCAAAGAGATGCACTTTACAAACTTAATATTGAAAGCAGTTTCAGGAAATTGTGTTTACGATGTTGTTGAAAAGGATGGAAGAAAATGCGGATAAAATTATTTTATAATAAACTTTAACAGAACTTAAATCATTCATTTTTAGTTCTTAAGAGGATATAAATAGAGTTTTCAGAACCGAGAAGTTACTGCAGCTTTTAAGGATTTAAATTTTACATTTAAGTCTCTGCGTAGCTTAGTTTTTAATAGTTTTTTTCGTGATTTCGCAAGCTCTCTTTCTCAAGGATGAAAATAATTATGTATATTTCGCGTGAGGGAGAGGACAGCGTCCTCCCTCCACCCCAGCCACATTGGTAGACGCCCACGGCGCCGGTCGCCGGCAGACGATCTCTGGCCACCGTAGGCGCGGGCATGCGAGCGGCGACATGGTCCATGGTCGGACAGCGAGTCGTCCGACCATGGACCATGTCCGGGTCGACGGCGCGTTGTGTTCCACTCGCGCCTCAAGGAGTGTCAGCATAATGACGAGGCCTGTAGAGGGCCAAAGCCTGCCGGGGTCGCGGGACTCCTGTGGAACCCCGGTACGCAAAGGGCTATTGAATGACACCGTGGATTTTAGTCAGTCAAGTCTAACAGTCCCTCCCGCCCTAACCTGGGTGGGAAGACTCATTTGATGATTTTATCACGATAAAAAAAAATGTCAAATCTCCGAATTTAAGAAACAAATAAAGACATAAATAAGTGATACCACATGCAGTGTCTTGAGATTAAAATCTTTAGAGACCTTGACCGAACAGAAATGTAATAAATTTTTACGAAACTTGTTACGTATGTAGTTTGGCACATATGCTATGTAAATGTAACCGGATTACCTGCGGAACGTTTGTTTCTTTGAAATTGTCTAACCTACGGTGAGTTGCGCTATCTTCACGAAAAAAAAGCTGCATGAAGTTCAGAATGTTTTTCGTCTACACTTCTTAAAGGGTTTTTGTTGTATTTATTATTGTGAATAACTTTTTTATGAGACCAACACTGAAATAAAATCTAAAAACTATTTTATTTCATTTTACGGAATCAGTTTTTTTTTTGCGCTTCCTGAGTTCGTCCCACTGTAACCCAATATTGATGAAAATTAAGCTTTCCTTAAACGCCTTACTCATAATTATTTACCAGCGCAAAAATGATACATGAACGAACAGTTCATGTTGACACGAGATAAGAAGATCAGGGCCGACGAAACACCTCTCTAAAATGATCCCAAGAAGTCACTAGGTATGATTAATTACCATATAATTCCCTAGTAAAGTTATAACACGGTAAGTGGTCGCCCCTTGACAGATAGCTTAAACCCCTGGTATTATAAGGGATGATTTACGGGTGGTGGGAGCTGCGAAGTAAATACCTATGTCATACTGTGCCTATGGCCCGTGCTTATGGTGAAATAATTACGTGATTGTATTTTATTTTACAGAGAATTAGTCGGTCATTTAGAAAATAACGGACACGTATTTTTTCTTTTGTAAAATCAATGAATATTCACCAAAATACAACGCATCAAAACTCGAGACTGGGGGCTTATGACGTCAGAATTCAATAGAAATTGTACTAAATTGTGACGTATTGCCAATTTTGAAAGCATCGTATCTCAGTCAATTTTGGTTTACGAAACAAAAGAAAAAATACGGGTCGAATATTTTTTGAAAATCTAAGTGACGGACTAATTATAATTTTTCAGTCAAATAGCCGATTGTAACATGACTTTTATAAAAAAAATAGTTGCAAGTAGGATGAACATGCGACCTTCCGATTCAGTACACCAGACGTTTTAGCAAATTAAGCATACTTTTGACACGATTTCACCGGCTTTATTTCCCAAGGTCAAAATACCTTCTTTATTTTCTTTACCTATTTACTTATCCCTCTCAAGAATTAGTCGTTTAGCCGTGAAAACGCTTAATAGGCTGATTAAGAAGCCATATTGTTTATGAATAGTCTCTATTTACTTTGACGGTCGGTTTAATTTCTTATAGCATACTAATTAATTGGCAAGGTTGACTTCACTCTTGGGGAACCCTATCGTTTATTAGCATAATTAATTAATTCCTTGATAGGAAAGACCGATTATGAGCTCATTAACTATGGTAATGATTTTATTAATGAGTATATTTTGACGCATATTGTAATATAGTTTTGTAGACCTATTTATATCCAGGATGAATAGAAAACCTACTGATTCCTTATCATAGTGACAATGACATTTCGACAGTTTAATTACATTCATTGTGTGATTTCATGATGTTAAGCAGTTGAATTTTGCAAACTTACTGTACTGTAGTATTCCGTTCGCATGTAAACATATAACATAGTTATACAGGGAAACCTATAATTGGCCATCAAAACTATAATACGCATATTTTGTAAAATATTATTATGTATTGTTGTTGGTTACCTAAATAAATACGAAGTAAGGACTGTTTTCAACGACTCCCTCAGGTTTCTTCTGCATGGGGTGGCTATATTTATATTTAAAATCTTATACATAAACTAACAGACCCAGAACTATCTGATAAAGATAAAGATAATTTTATGCGCAAACATGGGTAACATTAAATGGTGACAAAAAAACATATTGACAAGTTCAGCCATATTTTACCACGTAGGCATGCAAAAGATATAAAAAAAATAATCAACTTATAACTGGAGAGTACAATTAAAAAACATTAGGTGCACGAAAATCTAGAGACACAAAAAATAAATATTATTCTAACTTAAAAAAATCTTTCTCTGTAAACAATATTTGCGTCAGATTCGAAGCCGTAACACAAAGAGCAGCAGACAATCACTCAGCCACTGCGCTAACCGTGCCGGTCAATTCTTTAAGTCTTTGTCAAACAGACAGGCGTCGCGAATGCGAAGTGTGACGTTTTTATTTGTAATGTATGGAATTTTTTGAATCCAGTCACATAGAAACGCGAAAGCGTTCCGATAGCGTAACAGAACTATGGGACTGACGTCTCGCTTCGGTTCGGTATCGCTTCGGAAACGCTTCGCTTTCGCCGGTCTGTTTGACAAAGGCATTAATCATTATTTTTAGCTGCTATGCAATAGTCTGTCAATTTGGATACTGTGAAGTCTGCCTTGGTTACTTTTGAAAGACTGGCTAATTAAAGGTACAGACATTAGTACATCAATTTACCCCAATCTGTCAAACTTTAACATATTTTCAGCTTTATCGCAAAAGTAGAAGGTTTATGTTTGATTAGGAAATTTTGTCAGATTGTGGTAAGTAGGTGTGCTGTTGTTTGTACAATCGACAAAGTTGAATCATGACCCGTTTTGACAATAAATCGTTTGGAACCGTCAAAATAACAAAGATCAAGGTTGTTAAAATGAGCATGTGAGTCATGACTCAACTTTGTCAATTGTACTTTACCACAGATATGCACTGTTCCTACTAGTCCATAAAGGTAAACAAGAAAATGAAACATACACCAAAGACAATGCAATAAACAAAAGAATTGTAAAAACAAACAGAAAAATAAACAATGAAAAGATTACATAACTTAACGTCTTGTCCGAACGTAATGGATTCAGTAGAAGCTCGTTGAATAATAATCTATCGAATGAATTATTTATTAAAGTGCTTCCAAATGCGGCTGTTTCTGTAACATTGTTGAAGACTAATGGAATGATACCTCTAGCTAGTACTACTAGTACGTTGACGTCACGTCGCTGCAAGCAACGTGACGTCAGCGTCGCAAAAAGGTTTAATTCGAAGAGCAAAAATTTCTACAATTAATAAATAAAAAAGCCAAGGAACTTAAGTATAATCCTAGTTTATAACTATCCTAAATCCTTATAACCATGTTTAAACGGTAGAAAAGCTCGATCGATCGTGAAAACTAGGACAACAGAGAAGTTGATACGCTTGCCGCCATTACTCAAACAACACTCTGTTTCTGAACGACTGATCAATTCATCTTCTGTCAAACCTTATGCCGATTTGTGATTGGCTGGTAGTATTTTTAAAAAAGGAAGAGATTCTCAATTTAACTGCATTTTATGTTTGTTATCTCATAACTTACGCCTGGGTGAAACGATTTTGATGATTATTTTTGGAAGTGAAAACTTCTTTAGCGGCGTTGTGCACTTTTTTGGAATGGGTAAAAATGTTAAACTCTCGTCAGAACACGTGACCTGATCGAAAATTCGTAAGGCGCAGGGCGCTTGCGCGAATGTTCGTGTGTGTTTATTACTAATCAAGTTTTCACTTCTGCCGGCACTCCCAGAGTGCAACCCGTCGTTTTTTCGAACAACTATGAATTTGTAATGCGATAGACGCCTGGATACCAAAGTCGTAAGATATCGGAGACTTGCGTCGCTTAGTGTTCGATGGAGCTTACTTGAAGCAAGAAGGGTTGCTCTTCGTTTGTCGTACCGTCTGAGGTCGTGAACTGAACATTATATTTTATTGGAATAATATTCTTCCAAAAAAAGAGATGATTCATTCGCAGCCTATTCTGGATGAAAAGAAATAAAATGTGTAAATAAGGAAAATAATAATACAACCAACAGTCTACACGAGATTAAACCAGCATGGAATGTCAAATTTAATCCTTTTTAATTGTTAATCAAAAAAGAGAATGAAGGTAAACGCACAGTTATAACTTACGCTTGCGTATAAATCGAAAATTATTCCACATAATCGCAACACTTTTTTTTATCGTGGTAAAATCATCAAATGAGTCCTCCCACCTAGGACAGAGCGGGAGGGACTGTCAGACTCGTACGTACTAAAATCCACGTTGTCCTTCAATAGGCCTTTACGTTCCGGGGTCACGGTAATTCGTACAGTCTAATCTATCAGTCAGATCTTTCTGGTCTGATCACTTTGGTTAGATATTGTCCAAAACTATTTTATACCGCAAGATCTCGTTCGGGATTTATCCTTTAGCGAGATCCTAAGCAAAGACCTTTCTGGTCGCGGGACTGTACGAATTACCGTGACCCCGGAACGTATAGGGTTATTGAAGGACACCGTGAATTTTAGTCAGTACGAGTCTGACAGTCCCTCCCGCTCATCATCCTCCCGCCTTGGGTGGGAGGACTCATTTGATGATTTTACCACGATAAAAAAAAGCAAAGACCTTTCTGGCGGGCCAGCTTTACTGTCATGTTCTACATGTCGGCTCTGTAGGTTAGGACCGGAAGGACGCACTGATTGAACACCCGGTTTTTTAGGTACTGCGGCAGTGACGACGTGGGGATATGACGCATTTTCCCAAATGCTGCCCAGCCAAGCTGCACTCTTCTTGCAATTTCCCGCTCGAAGTTGTCTCTACCTAGCTTTAATACCTGTCCGAGGTAGATGTATTTTAAGACAACTTCGATTGTTATGCCTTCAACGAAAATTGGTTCTGGGATGACATGGTCAGTTTTGTCCAAGTTCATCCCGAGACCCACACGTTTATAGATACTGCGGCGGTGAGAGAGGAAATAAGTGTGAAATTAAATACCTTAAAAATCGTTGATCAAAAACGAGAACACCTAGATAACAGGACACGCCACAAAGTTATCAGCACGTGAAGGAATAATTAATCAGTAATTATTACAAGGTTGTCACGTAATGCCTTGTCCATCCATCACTACTGTAATTAATTACCGCCAACCCTAACGACTTTGTGTAAAAGGAGGGTACTTCGTCTTAAGATGGATGGCGTTGATGGCTCATAGGGAGATAGGACGACGACATTTGGGGTTATTTTTCGTGGAACATCATAATTTCGTAAGGATACCAATATTTTAATTTTTTTTTACGTGGTAAAATCATCTTGTGAGTCCTCCCACCCATGGCAGAGCGGGAGGGACTGTCAGACTCGTACCGACTAAAATCCACGGTGTCCTTCAATTGCCCTTTACATTCCGGCGTCACGGTAATTCGTACAGTACCGCGACCAACAATGTTTTAATTGGAATAATTCTTCATTATTTTGTTTTTAATTGATTCTAGGAACAGAGGTGTTACTTGTCTCTTTTGACCCATGACTGGATAAAGTAGCGCGATTCAACAGCAAAGAAGATGGATGCAATTAATGGCGTGGTGGCCCAGTTGTATCAGCTCGTATTTTTTATTATTGTATCCACTCACGACCTTTTTTTTTAACGAGGTAATTACATCAAATGAGTTCACCCACCCAGGGCATTTTACTTATCCACGGTGTCCTTCAATAGTCCTTTACGTTCCGGGGCTACAGTTAACCGATAGTCCCGCGACCCTGTCCCCGATCAGACTACGAGTCGCCCATTACTCGCCGTCCGCATGCCCGCGCCTACGGTGGCTGAAATCGCCCCGCGACGTCGGTTGCCGTGGGCGTCTCCCCCGGCGGCTGGGTAGTGAGGTGGACGCTGACCTCTCCTTCACGCGTCCCGCTTCATCCTTCGCTACCATGACTGCTTCGCAGAAGGAGGCGACCGCAAACTCACACGACTAAACTATGTATGAATATTATTTATTACAATCAAAACAGTGAAGAGTCTTTCTCTTGAGAGAAATAAGTATCGATGACGTTTTTGATGTTAAAATGTGTCAAAGCAGTCTAGCTAATACTTCTTACAACTAGAGAAATTGCCTTGCTGCGTGGGCAATATTTTATCAGGTTACAACGGTAATTGCGATCGGTGTGGTTGTGTTTATGATGTGGTTGTGTCACATCTGATATCTCCGTTGAATAAAGGTGCGACAAAAGATCGTGCGCTGTCGCGTTTCCGTCGCAAGACGCGCATCGCTTGAGCATTAAGCTCGTGGCCAAACCATAAGTCTATTTAAAGAAACCCCCAGTCACAGTCAGTTTACATGCAAATGCAAGCAGTAGAACTGCATTTCTCCTACAATTACATTTGTAAATCTTATACTGGTTTTACTTCTACTTTCAATATAGGTCACATCGCGACCAGAAACACTTTGTTATACAATAAGGATAGGACAGACCGCAGCGGAGAGCTTCGCACAGTTTTAACTGTAAGATTGATCGCCTGGCGGAAGATCTAGTGATCGGACAGCTACAGCTATTTGTTATAGGAATTACTGGGGTATTGCGATGGATCAAGGCTTTCTTCTTGCTGTGCAATCTGAGTTTTGATATACATATTTGTTTATTTGTGTGAAATCTATGTCAGTTATAGAATAAATTTCGTTTTTATTTAGTGAATCCGTGTTCAAACGAGAATACCACATAACTTAAGTATTTTAGAGAAAAAAATACTGCTTATTGTTTTTTTGTCTAATAAATACGATTCCTCACTACATAAAACAATATCTAGTGTATATAGAGTTTACATATTAGAGTTTAACTTAACTTTATTGAGGTGATAATTTTTTGAAGTGAAAACTTCTTTAGCGGCGTTGTGCACTTTTTTTGGAATGGGTAAAAAAAATTAAACTCGCGTCAGGACACGTGACCTGATCGGAAATTCGTAAGATGGCGCAGGGCGCTAGCGCGAATGTTCGTGTGTGTTTATTACTATTCTAGATCTAAAGGGGAGGCCTATGTTCAGCAGTGGACGTCCTATGGCTGAGATGATGATGATGAAGTTTTCACTTCTGACGGCACTCCCAGAGTGCAACCCGTCGTTTTTTTGTTCTCAATTATGTTATTTTTTGGCTAATTAGTAATTAGTTGTGCCCAATCAAGGTAGCACTTTGGTCAAGTACCTAGATTAGATCTGCTCTGACCCTTCTCGGGTTTGAACTTTAATTTTAGGTCAACCGCAATTCACTCATTCACACACACGACCACTTTTTAACCTGATTGTAATCATCATCAGTGTAGATAGTTTAGACCAGTGATACTGCTGTTTATGAGGTCCTGGATTCTTATCTCAGATCGAACAAGATGGTATTAGCTTTTCTTGAGCACAACTTCAATACTGAGAGATCCAGAATACGGTCCGAGGTGGTCCGTGTTCTGGATTAAGTATACAGCTGTAAAGGGTGTATTAGATTCTATGAAAAATACTTACAGGAGTCTCGGTGGCGACTTTGGTGAAATTTTCGAAAATTTGGTATTCCTAGTCAAGATTTGATCGTTCGTCGTTGATTATGAAAAATAAATCACCTGCCCAGAATATATCTATACATATAATAAATCTGTAGAAGGGTCAATTCTGTACATTGAAAATATTGAAAAAATAAATAGCGGGGGGTGTTGCTGGATCGATACCAAACCCAAATATGTGATTAAATTTTTTTTGTCTGTCTGTATATGCAGGCATCACGTGAAAACTAACCGTTCGATTTCGATGAAACTTGGTATAATTATACCTTATTATCCAGGGCATAAAATGGGATACTTTTTATCCTGGAAAAATACGTAGAAAAAAAATCTTATTTTTCAGTTTTATCTACAGAACGCGAGCTCAACAGCAGTAGCTCAATAGAGGGATCTCCTTAATTATTATAGGCTTAGCCGTATTTGGGTCCAATAGATATTTATAAGATGTCATTGTCAGAGTTACTCAAAATGGAGAAATAAACCATCCACGCGAAGACCGACATCCGCGCGGACGGAGTCGCGGGCGGAAGCTAGTCTTAGAATATATCCTTATAAGCGTCAGTACCGAATAGTCTTATAACATAGGGTGTGTTTGGTTCGATTCCTAGCCAGGTATATGGATTTTACAAAAATCCAATGACCACCAACGAGATCGATGTTAGCGAAAACTAAAACATCGTGTTTTAGTTTTCACAAACGTCGGTCTCGAGACTGCTTTGAAACTAAAAATTCCCAGGTCATCCAAACCAACAATAGCTAGAGTTCACTACACCCGGAATTAGAAGGTTCTGTTATGAAAACAGAATATTATGCCAAGTAACTTAATGACGGGCACGCCGCAATCGCGGCGGTAAGACCCCTCTTTGAGGAGTGGCTGGATAGGCGTCACGGCGTCCTGACCTACCGCATGACGCAGGTCCTCACCGGACACGGAAGTTTCGGGAGGTTCCTGTGTCTGATAGGGAGGGAAGAAACTCCTGGGTGTCACCACTGCGAGGATCGTCCGGAGGACACGGTGGAGCATACGGTGCAGGACTGCCCCGCTTGGGCAGAGCACCGCCGTGTCCTCACGATGGCGATAGGCGGAGACCTCTCGCGCCCGGCATTGGTCGAGGCCATGCTGCGGGGCGAGACGGAGTGGGAAGCGGTCGCCTCCTTCTGCGAAGCAGTCATGCTTGTGAAGGAGGAGGCGGGCCGCCTGAGGGAGAGGACAGCGTCCTCCCTCCACCCCAGCCACAGTGATAGACGCCCACGGCGTCGGACGTCGCAGGACGATCTCCGGCCACCGTAGGCGCGGGCATGCGGGCTGCGAGTAATGGGCGACTCGCTGTCCGACCATGGACCATGCCCGGGTCGACGGCGCGTTGTGTTCCACGCGCGCCTCAAAGAGTGTCAGCATAGTGACGGGGCCTGTAGAGGGCCAAAGCCTGCTGGGGTCGCGGGACCAAGGGATTACCGTGACCCTAGTACGTAAAGGGCTATTGAAGGACACCGTGGATTTTAGTCAGTACAAGTCTGACAGTCCCTCCCGCCCTGCCCTGGGTGGGAGGACTCATTTGATGATTTTACCACGATAAAAAAAAAAAAAAAAGTAACTTAATGAAAACGTTTCATTAACATGCAAGTGGGTCGCTTGCATGTATGAATGAATTTATTAAATGGCAGAAAATAAGATACAGGATGACGTAGTAATTGCAATTTGTGTTGTGTTACTTAATAATAGCTGGTGTTGCTAATTTGACGGCACGGTTAGCGCAGTGGCTGATCGATTGGAATGTTGCGCTGCGTGTCGCGGGTTCGATTCCCACACGGAGCAAATATTTATATGATCTACAAGTAGTTGTTCCGGGTCTAGGCGTTTCTGTATGTGAGTTTATATGTTTGTAAACGCATCCACGACACAGGAGAAATTCCTAGTGTGGATAAACGATTAAAAAAAAATGGTGGTAAGGAAGAGACGACAGTGTGATTTAATACAAACAAGATGACAATAAGTTTCGTTTGCCCCGCTGCCGGTTTTAACGGGGAGGTTTGGATTTCTTCTAATAACGGGGCAAATTAAACTTAATTTGTATCATCCGTCCCGCTAAATGCCATGCCATGCTTAGCGGGATCCCTGAAACCATTTTTTTAATCTGCGGGACAGGGGCAACGGGTTGGGTGGGAACAAGTCTTTCATTCTGTGCCATACACCCCGTTACTTGCGGTGCTTTTGCTTAATACAGCTTAGCCGGTGATACACCGGGGTCGCGGAACTAACGATTTACCACGATAAAAAAAAAAAAAAAGGTACACACTTAAGTAGAAACACAGAAAACAAAGTAAACGCGCCACCAATAATACTGCGGCCATAAAATGTGAACATTGGACACAAATCAGGCGTCGAACCAAACCTGACGTGATCGTAAAATGAGTTAAGTTACTAACATCATTGTGGGGTTAGTTTATGTTGGGTGACTTGTGAAAGAGTGTTTTTGTATATCTAAAGGGGTATGCAACTTTTAGTATGGACAGTGGCATGAATTTTTTTTTCTTTCGCCTGTGATTAAATTTTGGGCATAATTAGACTACTACCAAAGAAGTCCATAGAAGAAAATACATTAATTGATTTACTCCTGATTAGAACAAAATAAATCCGTTATATCCCTGGTTGGTTACGGTTTACAATTTTTTTATTATTTTTTACGAAGTTCTTAGGTTGCGGTCTACGAATGACCAACATTTCTTCATTGATGCCAAAAAGTTGCATACCCCTTTGGTGGCAGTCTTTTTTTGCAGTCTTTTCAGAACTTATATGTTCACAAATAGGTGCGATCGATTTATTATTGTGAGTTAAGCTTTCAATAACTGCAAGTAATATGTTCTTTATTTGGAACACTATAACATTGTTATTTTACATATAAAGAAAATATTGCACAAAAGGTGACACAGCGGACATTTTCAAAACAAGTGATGATTGCAAAAATTCTCAAAATCACATGAAAGCATTTGCAGCCGTTTAAAAAGCTAACCAAACAAACATTTCATACAATCGTTTGATACAGAAAGACACACGGACATAAATCAGTAACAAAGACATAAAAGAACAGTATCTTGAATTCATTGCCACAATAAATCAACGTTGCTTCTGTTGGAAAAACGAAACAAATCAAGAAGACTGCACTGCATCGAAATATATATCTCTATCTTCGGCACATGTTCCATAGACGACGAGTAAGCTACTATGTTTTCGCTCAAGAAACGTGTGTGTAGCTTCCTTGTCATTATACTAGCTAAAAGAGTTATTATACTAGCTTACGCGGCACTGTACGAATTACCGTGACTCCGGAACTTAAAGGGCTATTGAAGGACACCGTGGATTTTAGTCAGTACGAGTCTGACAGTCCCTCCCGCTCTGCCCTGAATACATAAATAAAAGCTTATGCCGTAATTTCGACCGTGTTGTGTGTTCGGTAGTTTTTTTAAACGCTGCCCCACACTAGGAATTTCTCCTGTGTCGTGGGTGCGTTTACAAACATATAAACTCACATACACAAACGACCAGACCCGGAAAAACTACTTGTAAATCATACAAATATTTGCTCCGGGCGGGAATCGAACCCGCGACACACAGCGCAGCAGTCCAATCGCTCAGCCACTTCGCTAACCATCACAGGATCTTGCGTTTTTGGTGTAATATTTTTATGAGAAGAATACAATCATGACAACGTTAAATAAATTATACTATGATTGAATTAATAGTGTAAATTCCATTTCAATAAATAAATAATATCCTATGTGTTAATCCAAGTTATTAATTGAACTGTTACTGTCTTTGTGTAACATGTCATTCCAATCTGTTCAGTTCTTTTTAGGTGAAGGAGTCCACAAATGTTTGTGTGATGAGCACGATCATTTGTTCTGTGTCTGGGTGTAATTTATCTATAATATGTATGTATTTAGAAATATATAAGTATGTTTATCAGTTGTCTTCGCCTCCTTTACGGGACTGACTAAGCAGGATACCGTGACCCTGGAATGCAAAGGGAAACTGAAGGAAAAGGGTGGACTTTTAGTCAATAAGAACATGACAATCCATTACACGTCACCTGGAGGACTTATTCGATGATTTTATCAAACATTCATGTACCCTCATAAACATGGCATTCAAAACTATGGCAGGCGCGTGGGCAATGCCTGATGCACTAGCGCACTAGTTTATAGCTCAGTGATAAAACTAGGTCAACAATTTTACTCGACTGCTCTCAACAATATATATTAAGTCAATGACTGCTCCTGTTTTTCATCTATTATGTTCCCACTGCTGGGCTGCTGCCTCCTCTCTGTGAGAGGGAGTGGGCCATAATCCACCACGCGAGGCTAGTGCTGGTTGGTAGATGTCACATGTCTTCGAATTTGATGGGTCTAGGACAGGCCGGTTTCCTCACGATGTTTTCCTTCACCGTTTCGTGGCGGGGTTCGAACTCACGACCTACAATTCGTAAGTCGGGACCGATACCACTGGGCCACCACTGCTCCTATTTTTGGTGGTTGCTAATTCCATTCGCTTCTCGCTAAAAGTTAACGGTAGAACCAGTGCCTTAACTGCTGTGTTGGATAGATCGGATCACGTGACCTCCGCCGAATAAATCTTGGTTTCCGATTGTTGCTTGTAGATATAGTTGCAGACGATACAAAATGTATGGCGGATTGTGTTCGGAACGACATGACGCGGAATGGAGCGAAGAATTTATTTTCTTATTTGGTTTTATTCCGGGATCGCGGGACCTAGGGATTACCGTGACCCCGGTACGTAAAGGGCTATTGAAGGACACCGTGGATTTTAGTCAGTACAAGTCTGACAGTCCCTCCCGCTCTGCCCTGGGTGGGAGGACTCATTTGATGATTTTACCACGATAAAAA
Source organism: Agrotis puta (assembly GCA_943136025.2). Lineage (NCBI taxonomy): Eukaryota > Metazoa > Arthropoda > Insecta > Lepidoptera > Noctuidae > Agrotis > Agrotis puta. The sequence goes on along the minus strand of OW964182.2, from coordinate 15,963,635 downwards.
AAAAAAAAAAATTGGTTTTATTGAGGAAAAATAGTAGAAATGTAGAGCTTTTACAATTATTAAGGGAACTCTGCGTATTTCAAGATAACATCTCATATTTTTCCAGTGATGTTAAAATTTAATTTAAGAAGTAGGTGAAAAACTCCTTTGCAATTAACACGTTAAAAAGTACGCATTTTGGACCCCGTTACTGGTCGCTATTAAAAAAAACCTCGAGCAAAATCCAAATAACACTTCATTTAACCAAACATTAATCAGACTTAAACGGCGTAAATACATTAGCTAAGCTAGTAGATATAATGTTGAGCCGTTTGGGGTTGAAACACTACGGCCATGGGGTCCGAGTGTTCACTAAGATATCGCCTGGCGATTAGTCGACAGTTCACGTCACCAGAGGGCGGGCCTAGGCCTTTCTAGGCCAAAGAATCATCATTGCCATACAAACGTGGTGATGCTGTCAGCACTCTGAGCACTGGTAGTCTACCATGAGGTGTTAAAGCGTGTGTGGTTCCGTTCAGGGAACGAGATGGCGCTAGACGACTTGTATAGCTCTGTCTCGTTCCTACAGCCTAACTACTCACGCTGTAGGAAGTCATAGTAGGCGACCTGTTCCCGGGTTCCAATTGATAGCGATGTGGATATATTTTTGACTCCTTTTGAATGTTTTTCCCTTTTACATATATTGTATTTTAGTAATATTATGCCAACTATTATCTTCCAACCGAGGATATCATGCTTAGCAGTAACACTTGGAATCTTCGAGTTTATTAGACATTTTGGCTTCCTCACCGGACACGGAAGTTTCGGGAGGTACCTGTGTCTGATGAGGAGGGAAGAAACGCCTGGGTGTCACCACTGCGTGGATCCGTGTCCGGAGGACACGGTGGAGCATACGGTGCAGGACTGCCCCGCTTAGGCAGAGACCTGCCCGGCAACAATCAATCATCAAATGAGTCCTTCATTTGATGATATTACCACGCTAAAAAAACACATTTTGGCTTTTGAGAGCAGAATACTTAAATCATCAATCAGCTAGTCAACCGTCGATGAAAGTGTTTTACTCATAAATCGACCAGAGTTTCATAGTTCACAAAGACTAAAAATGTTTTCCTTCCATTGAAACAAACGTATTAATCCACTGAGCGTGAGTAGTGACATTGGCACATCCGCGGCAAGGGAAAACGCTGGCACTCTGCCTACGAACAAATTCGTTACATCTCCCCCGGCTACCTTACCTGCATAAATTCTTTTTTCTTCTATAAGGATCATCAAAATATTTACATAGTAACTTCACGCGTTTGAGTAATCCTCTTGGGGTTTGGCAGGATAGAAGAAATAAAGCCTACACTAGAGGGAAATGAAGAAACATGTTGCGGAATATGTCCTTCAACAACTACGTGAAATGTCCCGAGACAATGGTTTCGGAACATTTTGCCGGCCATACTAGTCAGTGGTCATTGAAATGTCACCCGAGGAGGTTGTGGTTATTAGTGCTGCATACTTAGTAATTATATCGAATGTGTTGAAATGTAAGAGAAAGAAAAGGTGGTGGATGCGGAATTTCTTACCATTACGAGAGTTAATATTCTAAGTGATATCGACAAGCGACACTGACGCGGGACACGTGCGCTCGCTCTCGAGGCGGGAGCAAACAACATGCCCCGCAACACGTACAATGTGCGGCTCATGTTGCGGCACACTACGCAACTTTGCAGCGTTACGTGTGAGTGTTGCGCGTCGTGTTTCGGGACAAAGTCCCTAGTGCCTCACTCTTAATTAGTATCTTCATGTAGTGCAGTGATAAGCTGCATCTAAGATAAATCCTACTTATTACCTAATTAATGAGAATGGATATTCATGTACATAGATGTTCAATACGTTGGTTTCAATGTAAGTTGCAATATACGTATTAACATCGATTGTGTATCCCCGAAGTGTATAGTAGAGATCTGCCTATGGCAGCACCCACATTAGGCCAGTTCTTTTAAGTCCCATAGTAAAAGAAGGCAGGGTTCTATCCTTGCCGGGCCTGTCTCACCAGGTATCCTTGACCCCGGAACATAGGAGACTGTTGTAGGACACTGTAGATTTTTGTCAGTACAAGTCTGACAGTATGCGTAGGACTCATTTGATGATTTTACACGTAAAAAAAGGCTTTTATCCACGTCATTATATTACGTTAATAATTTTAAAAGGTTTACAATTTAAATAATAGGGGTCTATTACAACAGAAACACGAATTAGTTTGTAGACCACCTCAAGGAAAGATATCAAAATGGTTTCATGGAGGAACTTTTTCAGCTTCTAGTTTGCCGTTATTAATCTCAACTCTAAGTAGCTTGAACTTGGCACCTTGCAGAGCTTCATTTAGCATATTAGAAGCTGGCTTAAGTTTACACCCGTAATATATTGGAAGACAGATATTGCAGCTAAGGCCCTATTCACGGCCTCATGTGATGAGACTTCTCGCGCGTGTCACTTGTTTCCTTTACGTGGGTATCGTCGCGTCCCAAATGTCGCAGTGACATGTAAACATTTATTTTCATTTGCTTCACCTGTATCTTGATGTTATTGGAATGTGATAAGCCAATTTATGCCAGCTATTGTAGCTAACTAAGGTCCCGTTAGTGGCTTAAGGCTTAAAACTTGAGTTAAGTGAAAAGCGCGTGTGTTATTATTTCCTTCAAGTGAGCGATACATGGCATGCTCTAAACAACTACCATAATTTTAATTTGATTAATTCTCTTCATAAAGACGCGAATCTTTTGAACGTGAAGGTCGTGGCCAAGGAGTAAGCATGAAAGAAGCCGACTGAAGTCTACCGCAGTAATATAGTGGCAGGCAGCTATTGCAACTAATAATGCCGGAAACAGCGCAGTGACGTAGCTTCCTTTTCGAGTCCCAGTTCTAATGGAAGACGAATTTTGTATGTATTACTCGTAGTTATGTTGGTATTGGATGAATGACATTTCCACTTTGAAAATAACCTACTTTGTATGGAAATATTTGAAGAACATAAAATTTGGTTTCATTTTATAGCTAGTACTAGCTTTTTCTAGCGGCTTCGTTCACTCCCCCTCCTCTCCCCCTACACCACAGAATGCCACCTTCTACGACCCTAAAACCTTTCGTACTTAACACGACGCAAGTCTCTGATATCTGTCGACTTTATCAGGCGACTTACGCAATACAAACTATAGAGGTTCGTACAGGCACGCGTCAATGGATACCAAAGTCGTAAGGAATCGGAGACTTGCGTCGCTGTGTATACGGAATCCTTTGGCCTCGTCCATGTTCATACTTAAATACGTCTTCCGCAACGTTCTCATATAATTCATGAATCTCATTTCTCAATATATAGTTCAAAGTTGAAGTGTTTTTCCAAAACCACATAATATTTTGTTCATATACGTTATTGTTTTTGTTATATACCCTCTTAGCTGCTCAGAATACGAGACTGAGTCCAGAGTTTAATAGAATGATAACAAATTCAGATAAATCATATTTTTACAGCTTCAAACAGCTTTCAAGTAATAAAATAGAGCAGCAGAGACTAGAACTTGATGGTTTTATTTCAACACGAACATTTTAAACGTTGGCAAGTCGTAAATATTTAAATTTTTATTACCTAACTAGCTGTGCCCGCGACTTCGTTCGCGTGGATGTCGGAACTTAACAAAGCAGCATTTTCAATGTGCAATTTCATGTGTTTTTAGAGAGATTTGACTTTCTTTTAGGCATAACTAATGAGTGTGCAAAATCAAACTTATAAAAATATGTATTTTAGAAAAACGAAACAACTATCTACGCACGTTACTAACTAAATAAAATATTGAATACAAAACAATATGTACTGCGAAAGGTTTGTTTTTTTAGAACCAAACAAATAAAATATTAAACCAAATAAATCTACAACACAAACTTAAAAAAAAAAAACTACGAAGTAAATAAAACTACTTGACTCAAATTGCAAGACTTCGCACTTCAAAATTCAAAACCGAATCTAACCGACCAATTTACCAGACCAAACTTTTAAAACGAATTAATGACGGACGTTTACGATTTACGACACACTAAAACGCAACTCACAAGAAAGAACGATTTTAACACCAAACCTTGGTATAGACAGAACTATACAGGCACCTGCAAAACCCAAAGATGCAGCCAGACATGGGAGAAGGTCGTTCTTTCAAGGAAAATCTTAACACCGCGATTCAGGGAATGACGTCACACGCGCAACGCCATCTATCGCATGCGTCTATAATCAATACCGCACGCAGTTGATCTAGATCTCTCGATAGATGGCGCTGTTTTAATGTTATACTCCGGAAACATTGTTTTAATTTTTATTAATTTACATTTTTTTAAGATGTGAACTGATTACGATTAAACAAAAAACTTAATGTTACTTCAATTGACTCACATATTGTTGCGTATAAAAGTTACGTGAAGTTGTGATACCAAGTGCACATAATCCATTTTTTTTTTAAATAAATGAATTTTTGTAAAATAAAAGTAGCCTATGTTACTCCTTATTACATCAGCTACCTGCCAATAAAAGTCCCGTCAAAATCGGTCAAGCCATTTCAGGGATTAGCGATTACAAACAGACAGACAGACAGACAGACAGACAAAAATTTTAAAAAATGTTATTTTGGTGTATGTACCGTATATATATTCATATGCAAGTAAGAAAAAACGGTTATTTCAATATTACAGACAGACACTCCAATTTTATTTATATGTATAGATGTATAGATGTATAGATGTATAGATGGATTATGGATGTCGACGTGTTATACAAATATTTTAAAGTCTATTTAGCTTTCAATTTTTTGTATTGGCTATGGGTACAGTATGAATCCTAACTAATGTGTAACTCGTAGGCTAGGTTTCTGGGTGTTTGTCAAAAAAGTTTGCGATTATTTACAAAAATTGAAATAGTTTTTGTAACTATTGATTATAGATGTTATGATTTCTACTTCTTTAAAGATTCCTTAAAAAAAAGAGTTCAATGGTTTTTCCATATTTTTTAAAAAAAATATCAGCGTTTTATGTGTGTTGTATGTATGTGGGGAGAAATTCCTAGTGTCGATGTCAAGCAACAATTTAAAAAAAATGAAAGATAAAAAAAAACAGTTATTATCACTAGATTAACAAGCCTATCAAAAATATATTTAAAACTGTACTGTACGTACGAAAATTACTTGTTATGAAAGCCTGAATTTCATAAACGCTTACAAGGTGTTGACAAAGATTAATAACACCGAGAGATTCTCGCTAAAAACTCTCATTAGAATTTATCATTTCGACGTTTAGCTACCGTTACACATTTTGCTTGATTTAAGGAGAAATTCTCTTAAATGGCTGTAACCATTTTCCAGCTGTCATTGACCTCGGAGGTCAACGACTGATCTAAGGTCATACGGGTTAATGTACAAATCATCATAGTTGAAGAATGGTTTAAGTAGAATTTTATTATTTTATACTGCTGTTTGTACTTATCCGTGAATTGCTGAAATTATGATCATTCGTTGCGAAGTAGAAACTACGTATTACCCGCTATTTTTTTCTGATTAATTACGTAGCAGGATCCCAGAAAGTTTAATTCGTTCTTCAGGAGTTTTTGGACCTTAATTGTCTCGGCGATTTTGGCTTTCAGGAGTTGCAGTGGCATAGTAATGTTCAGTGTTATACGACAAAAAATATTATTGGACTAAAATCTATCTGTAATTTACATGTCTTACGTCCAATCGAATGCCAAATTATCGAATATAATTTTATCAAGCGCAAACATCGAAGTTTCAAATTTTCTAATTCCAACCGAACATTAATGTTATCGAAAATTCTGATAAGGGTTTCGAAATGGGCATGTATAGCGCAGCGTAGCCACGGTACCAACCTTACACTCATATAACCATGACACCTATATCTCTGCCCATGCCCATATCCCAAGATGACCACAACAAATCGTATCTACCCCATAATCCAATAGAACAAAGAATCTTAAGCAAATTCAATTACTAACTAATGCAATACTGCTTGTAAATAAACGGAGATTTTAATGTGATTACGTAAACATTAAGGTGCTCCCTCACCGCGAGTATTCGCCTGCAATGTAATGTTACAGGTTTGAGCGTTATATTAGTGAAGGAGGAGAATCGAGCATTACAATGGCCACCTTGTATTGACATAATGTGTAATGCCTTGATACAACTTGTAATATCAATGGGCTCAACTTATATGGCAGGCCGCATAACGTTACATTACACGTGAATGCTAATCAGCCAGGGAAGTAGTATTGTAATGTAATGCTTAAAGTCGAATCAGTAATGTAACAATACACGCGAATGCTCCTGATGAGGGAGAATCTAATAAGTGCTTTTAAACTTGAGCATTCACTTGTAATGAGCATTCTTACGAATGTTACACGACAGATTAACAAACGAGAACGTTTTAATAAGCATTCAAACGTTCGTTCTGGCGAGCTATTCGGCGCCAGAACGCTCCTATCTTTATGAAGTAAAATTTTTACATGACTGTGTAAAACTAAACTAACTAAAGCGTTCAGCGATGTTTGGCTCTGTTATTTGTTTGGTTCGACAAAATTATAAACGGTGAATACTCGATGTTCTGGTACAAGTTAATGCGCGAATCTATCAGTGCCTTAACGTTAACGTAACACAAACAGTCTGAATGTCACGGACAAGTCTGTAGGAGAATAATGTGGATGATTTAAGTGGGTAATATTTGTATTACATCAAAAGGTTTGCTATTAGGATTTAGGTGTCGCCTTTGACATATTTTACAAAGTCGCGTTTCTATACTACTTGCAATTCTTCACACAATGATTCTGCGAAGTAATCTTCGAGAATCATTCACTTTCGCAGACTTTTATTGTGCGAATTATTTTATGTGTAAAATTGGCAGACCAACCGTTTACGTAATGAATCCTAAAAAAGATTCAACCTTTATTGTTTTACTATACTTGCTAACGGATACACCGCATTCAAAATAGATAGGACCTATCTCGGAGCCAAATTTCATCAAGATCCGTGTAGCCATTTTGATTTTATGTAGTGGATTAACAAACATCCAAACTTTCGCAATTAGAAAAACATTAATTAGACGGTGTCACCTATAAGGGCTTTATTATACTCCTCACATTTCTAAGTAATGCTACTAATGTTATTTCAGGTGTTTTTATTCTATTCTTCCCGATAAATCACCACGCAACCACTTGAACAGTGTATAAGACGGGGACACGAGGTATAATGGAGACATACATTCTTTAGGCATACTTATCACAACACTAGGACGTCATTTGCAAGCGGCCATTAACAAATGGCGTCCTGTTGGCGCTTGCGCTACGTTAGTATTGTGTTATGTTTGCTTTAAGTGCGTGATTTCCCATCATACCTCGCGTCCCCGTCTTATACACTATTCCCCTACAAATTTTAATTTCATATAACATTCTCTGACAAATAATCTAAAACACCTTATACTTTTCGTGCAATATAACTTAGACCACACACCAACGATGTCGTTATGGTGCCACACTGTCTACGGCTTCCACTTTCGTAACATTTGGCTGGAACAACATTCAGTTGTTTGTCATCCCATGAATGAGAACAATGGGTTACTCCAGTCTGTTTGTAGGGCAGGAACGCCGTGACATACTTCACAACTTGCCAAAATATTGTTGGGACTAACCTACCCTAATACGACACCTTTTTTTGAATTATTTGGTTGATTATGTTCTTTCTTCTTTGAAATCTGCGTTCTTTGAATGATGCTTTGTTATCTAAACGGCTTGATGGATTTTAGCTTTTGAGATGTCGTTAGATTCGTTTTAATGGGCTATTTTACTCTAATTTTTATTAGTCCGAAAGATATTAAGACATAAAAAATATTTGACAGGAATATGCAACGATTCTACTTTAAGTATAAATATTGGTTCTACTGTGAAGAATCAACTTTTAAGTAGTTTCAAGCTTCTCTCTCGAATCCATTCCATGAAATGGATTGAAACATTCGTAATTTGTTAAATTTATTCCTGGTTTTGCATTTGGAGGACGCATTTGTGATCTGAATATTTTTTGAAGGTTTCTGAACGACTGCTTGCTGTAAAGCCTGATTAACACGAGTTAAGTAAACGGGTCAGTAACAGGCGTCAGTGGACACGTTCAGTTCGGAGCTGGTGGCTAAATAATTACAGCCGCACAGGCCGATCTTCCGGGTTAAGCCGCGCTTGCCTGGGTTGGTCTGTGGATGGGTGATCATCTGTCATAGCGAGTTTCCTCCGTGCCTATGAAAGCACGCAAAGCCGTTGGTTCCGGCTGTCATTTGTAGATCTTTGACAGTTGTTATTCTTAGTCAGAAGCTCATAAGTCTGACAACGAGTCTTACCATGGGGTATCGTATTACCCAGTTACTAGGTTGTGGAGGTCCGAGAGGCAGTCGCTCCATGTAAAGTACTGATATTTAGCTGCACATGGTTCAACTGGAAGCCGACCATAACATAGTTAGTTGGGAAAAGACAAGGCAGATGATGAGTGAGTTATACCCTGTGTTAATCATGCTTTATATAAGAAACATCTAGTTCTAGGTACTCTACTGGCCATAAACAAAACCCACAAAGTGACTTACTTAAACATAAATAAATCTCTTTGTAAAGATTGTGATTCTGGTCACAAAAACGAAAAAAACATTACATCTTAAAGATTTACCAAGAACATTGAATAAATAAATAAGTATTCTGTGTGTTGCGGGCTACTAAACCCTGGCGACCCAGTTCAGTGCGTGTGTTATAAGTTGGACAAAAACTGCGCACGCACTTAATTTGTCTTTTATTGTCGTCTAACAGACAGATTGAGTGAAATAACATTAGTGGAGATAAGAGGGAAATTGAGGAGGAGGAATTTTATTAGCTATTTATGTAACTTTACTGCTGGGAACACAATAGGCTGACGATGATGATGGTTGTGGGTAAAAAATTCACATAATGAGTTTATGTACATTATTTACCTGAGAGTGTAATCTAGGTCGCGGTACTCACGAATTACCGTGACTCCGGAACGTAAAGGGCTATTGAAGGACACCGTGGATTCTAGTCAGTACGATTCTGACAGTCACTCCCGCTCTGTTTAAAAATATTAAAAATAGAGTATGAATTTTACGCACGGATGTGCTTATAAGATCACTTTATACTACCGTTGTTTTAAAAATAAATTTACCTGGCACTTTAGTAAAATATTGAAAAAATAGAAAGCATTATCATTAAGTGTTACATAAATTGATTACAGTTTCGGATTATAGTTTGATTTATTTCTAAGAACATTTAATACAAATCCACAAATCAACGGTTTATAATAAACCTTCATCTAATCTACATTAAGACGCGAAAAAGAGAATATTTGAAGCTTATTTAAGACCCGTCAGACTTCGTAATGCTTTCTGCCGCAGTGTGCTTAAACTTGGATTAATGCAAATACCGATTGTTTTAAGCTTATCAAAAATAAATTTCTTAATAATCAACAAACCTTTTTTTACCATCAAAGAACAAGGAAAATGAAATATGAATTATCTTGAGACTTACCGAATTTAATATTGACAAAAGAAACTTTATCAAAGAAAATCTTATTGTTTGGATTAGAGGTCTTATGAAGAGTTTTAGGTATTTTATTTACAGCATATTTTAAGTATTTACTGCGTGTATAGAATGCCCTAGTATGAGTTTTCACGTAAACGGGAACTTTGTCGTTAATTTGAAGGAAATTAATAGTTCCTCTTTCATCTGTGGGTGCAGACGCTTTTTCTACACAATAAACGCAGTAAATACTTCAAATACGCTGTAAATAAATAAAAAATAACGTCAAAGTTCCCGTTTTGTTTTCGTCACAATATGTGAAAAGCTATGGTAGAATGCCTCTGATGAAGTTGAAAATCTAAGCAGGTTTAAAAAAAGGAGCTCTGCCGTAAATCCCGCCGTGGTTTGTTTATTTACCTACCGATAAAACTCGGTAATTTGACCTACATCTAGGGAACGTTAATCAGAATCACTTAATTATTTACTTTTACGCTTCTTTTAGTGGAAGGCCGGTTGTGGTAAGAGTGATAAAACTTTTGGTATAAAAACAGCCGTTGTAACCGTCATTACTGTCCTATTTTCTGTTTCATATTATATGACAAGTACAGCCGAAGACGACTGTTCTACCAAACAAATTTTATTCGAGAAAATAAAATTGAAAATTCAAAAAAAGAAACATCGATTTTTTTTATTTGACCGTATTTTGCTGATAAACTAAATAGAAGATACTTAAGTATAGTTCCATGCTTATAAATAAAAACTATTTCAAATATGGAACATGACTTTGATTTACTTCTAAATCTGGCACACACTATAGTTTTAGAGGACGATTAGGGCGAACCATACGATCGACGCGACTTAAGGACAAAGAAGACGGTAGACTATGGTGTACTTATTATAATGGATATACTTATTATTTACTTTTTGTTCATATAAAACCAGACTTATTTAAAAATAATGTGTAGTAACAGCATTCAGAGATATCTGCATTATATTGTACTTTGCATAATTTTGAAAGAAACCTCTTTGTTTATTTACTAACATCTCACTTCATTGAAATAATGACCTTTAAACGAAATTGTTTTATTTTTGTTTATTATACACGATTTCCGTACCTTCCTTAGGAGATAAGGCAACGCTGTTGTTCATCTTCATTCTCTTATATAAGCTTTATAACAACCATATCATTATAATAAGACAAATAAATAATGACACTTTCTTTGGCAAAAAAACATTACTCTTGTCTTAAAACAACAATTAGACCACTGCGGTATCCTTAGCCAAACTATAGTCTGACCCAAATAAAAAAGAAAACAATAAAACCTTCTTTCGAATTCAGAATACAAGTGTTTCATATTCAAATGAAGTTTAGTTTTTAATGTAATCAGCCAGGGCTGCATCAAACTCGTTTAGTTTGTTCCCAGTTTTAATTTGTGAAAGTTGTATGCAGCATTTTGTTATGCAGATAGATTTCGTTGCGCCTAGATATTGTTCTTTTATTAAGCCTTGTTTATACTGTAGTAATAAAACCGGTGTTTTATGGAAAAGCTTTCCAGTTTAAACGTATGGATATAGTAAATTTTATAAACAGAATTTTCGGTTTACTTTATCCAAAAAACAAATAAAACCTTATCGAAGGAGTAAGAGATTTAAGTGTATTAAACTTATTTAATCACTGGCAATTTATACTTACAATTCAAACGTAGAAAATTCCTATGTTTGGAATCCTAGATAGAGGTCGTCGTCATAAGTAAGTAGAGCGAAAGGTTGAGTTGATTGTCTACACAAGTATTGTCGGTATTTGTACGTTTCAGAACAAAATGTTCTGTTCTTACGTTCAGTTTTATATCGCAAAGCAGATGCCGGTTTCTTACAGGTTAAGATTTTATATTTAGTTTTTAATGTGTTACTAAATTCTCATTATGTTTAGAACAAAGCGTAATAAACGATCAACGTTAGGTAATAAAAAAATGCATACTTCCTGTGACTCAACTAAATCCGTAAACAATAACCATTTTGACTCATGAATCTCATGAATAGTACACTGAAAATGTAAAAAAAACAAACTGTCTCGAACAACCCCTTTAAAAAACCAATCACAACGAGAATACCACCTCAAAAATCCAAAAACACTAACACCTAAATAAAGAAAAATATTTAAAAAATCAAATGACAGTTGACAGTTGGTGATGATTTTAAAATTCGAAATTGAACTCACCGACGAGTGCCGCGAGAACCGCAAGTGTAGCGGTCGCGAGCGCGGCCGTGGCGGCTGCGGCGCGGGGCATGACTGCCGGAGTGCCGGGCAGTGGAGAAACGCCGGGTATGTTGCCAGATACAGACGGAAAACTACGCCAATTTTCCGCACGGGGAAATTATTGTAGGTACCTAACTTGTTTGTGAGTCGTGAACTTTGTTATCATTATTAATTGTTGTTCATAAGTAAATAGGTCATAGGTTAGCAATGACGTAAATGTGAAGATTTATCGAAACTCATTATAATTATTGGTGTACCTATTATTACAATTTGTTTTCTGATGTTTTGCTAAGAATAAATAAGTAAGTTGGTAAATACTACAAGAATTTCGCTTTCTTCTCTTAGTTCAAAAACTAATCAGATAATATATTTCATAAAATTGTTTCACCATGGAAATGTAAGGATTAACCTCATGGAAAAACGGCGTGCTGTTTTGTATGTATGGAAAGTCACTAAAGTATCGAAATAACCCACTATCTCATAAAACCCGTAATAATTCCACGCCTCCGTACGGCTGGCAACCCCGGCGGCGTCGCACGCTCGCCGCACGCGGCCGCAGCACGGCGCGCCCCCGCCCGCGCCCCGCACTCCGCTCCCCCGAATGCGGCAGTGCGCTCTGTGACGACTCCACGCTTGTACTGACTCCATTGTCATGCGGTAAGCGTGAACAAGTTGTTAAAAAAGGTGGAAAGAGTTTCCACAAGTGACGGGATGGCTTTCTGCCTCGTACATAGAAAACAGATGGAATTATGGACTAAGCCGGGCAGGAATGTTGGGCAAACTTGACAGTCCTGGCGACACCAGCAATATCACCGCGGCTACGCAGGTAACTGAACAAATAGGGTGGTTTTTAGTCAGTCTACTAGCAGCTTCCATAAAAAAGGTATAGTGGTATAACATTAAACTTTTCTTAAGCTCTTTTATATACCGGGGTTGCGGGACTCAGAAATTACCGTGACCCCGGTACGTAAAGGGCTATTGAAGGACACCGTGGATTTTAGTCAATACGAGTCTAACAGTCCCTCCCGCTCTGCCCTGGGTGGGCGGACTCATTACATGATTTCATCACGATAAAAAAAGCTCTTTTATATAAACTTAACGCCGCATTGTGTTTATTTATTTATTTATTCGTAAATACGTATAATTATACAACATTTCAAATACCTAAGTCCAAAAAAATAGAAATTAAATTAAATAGGTACGTAATTACAAGAACAATTAACAAAACATATAATAAGAATAATTTATTATCATCTTACATCCATTTTCTCACAAAACCTCAAAAATCCACGACATTACATCCATCTTGACGCATATAAATTAGTAAAAAAATGTGTTATATATTAGCACTATACTGTGACGCTAACGTCAGTGGCGCGTACGTTGATGCATTTTTAGCTGACGTACGCGACTGACGTCAACTTTAGAAGAATTAAGTCCTTACAATCAAAGCACACGAACTTACATTAAGAGACAATGGAGACACACTATCTAGTGTGTGATACAGCCACATTCATCTCACGCCAGCACCTAGTTACCAACACACTGCTTATCACCTGCAAGTGCTAGCGATGTATAGTTCTATCGATATGATATTATAGTTGCACATTATATTAATATGGTTAGTTTGTTATTAAAACGGTTTTATGTAATCCTTACAAGATTGAAAGACAAAAAGGTAAAAGCATTATTTTTATTGGTTGTTCTTTTTTAACCGACTTTAAAAAAAGGAGGAGGTTTCTCAATTCGATCTTATGTTTATTTATGTTTGTTCGCGGATAACTTTGTCGTTTATGAACCGATTTAAATGTTTTTTTTTTGTTGGAAAAAAGATATTTCGATAGTGCTCCCATGATAAGGAAGTCATCAAGATGGCAAAAAAGTCAATGAAATAATATGAAAAAGCCACCGACTTCCGAAAGAAAAGTTATTTTGTAGATGTTATTTTATCATTTATTTATACAGGCTGTATTCTTGTTTGATTATTCCTTAATGTCGGTTCGTTCCGCTTTAAAGAAAACAATTTAAATGATTGAAGACAAATTGAATTAAAATTAAAGTTTAAAGACAGATGCGATTAGAAACGGAGTGATTTGACAACATAACATCTCGCCTGTTATTCCCGAAGTAGTAGGCAGACTTCGTTAAACATATACTTCACATACTAGAAGTTATATGTTTGTAAACGCACCCACGACACAGGAGAAAATCCTGTGTGAGGTAAAGTTAAAAAAAAAGTCCTCCCGCCCTAGGTGGAGCGGAAGGGACTGTCTGCCACATACTAAGATCCAACATCTGAAGCTGAATCTTGCATTCCCTCGTTTGAACCTTACGGAAGCGTGGCGCCATCTCTTGGTGGCTGGTTTTCTAGGTAGTTACTATTTATTTTCTTTTGTATTTACGTTACTTTATTTTGTACACAAACGCCCAGACCAGACACGCAGCGCTGCAGTCCAATCGCTTAGCCACTGCGCTAACGACTGAGCGATTGGATTGCTGCGCTGCGTGTCGCGGGTTCGATTCCTGCACGGTACAATTATTTGTATGACCTACAAGTAGTTGTTCCGGGTTCAGGTGTTTGTGTATATGAGTTTTTATGTTTGTAAACGTACCCACGACACAGAAGAAATTCCTAGTGTGGGGCAACGTTTAAAAAAAAATTGACGTTTTACGTTTCAGGGTCACAGTGGTTTAGGCGTGAAAAGTTAACAAACAAAAGTAAAATTTTCAATATTGTACCACAACTGGTAGGTATTACTAACGTGGAAGACAATCATATTCTTGTTAAACTCTCTCATTAATCTTGATACGCTTTGTGATTGGAGCAGCCATTGTTTGATCTGGTACTAATTGATTTTGCAATATCTCGGTTCATGTCAGAGTTGTAATGTCTTCCCAGCTCGAATGTTCAACAAGAATTCACTAAAGTCATTAGCACGACTTTTCACGTTACTGTGACGTAAATTGAGTGAAAAAGTTAGTTCCTCATTCGTACACGAGAGGCGCTTTTTCATTTTCCATGCAATAAACGCTGTACTTACTTCAAGTACGTAGTAGTACGTAGAACTGGAAGTAAAATATGGAAATCTTTTGCTAAAGCCTTTCTTTATGTGGTAAAATCATCAAATGAGTCCTCCCACCCAGGGCAGGACGGGAGGGACTGTCAGACTTGTACTGACTAAAATCCACGGTGTCCTTCAATAGCCCTTTACGTTCCGGGGCCATGGTAACATGATAAGACAGTCCCACTAAGGCCTATGTTCAGTTTCTGGACGAGGATGATGAAGTGCTGAAATTGGTTGAAAATCATTAACAGATGATCACATCACTCGACTTACATTTGAATTTTTTACAAGATATTGAAATCTTGCTTAAAATAATCTTTGGTTCAATTTAACCGTAATCCGTAGCATTTCGTAGCCGATCTACGATAGTATTTAGTGCGTCTACGAAAGTCGTAGACTCGTAGCATGCTACGATGTGATTTGAATCGCTACGATTGGGTACTCGTAGCTAGTGTAGTGTACACCTGTTTAAGTCGTTTTTGAAGTGAAAACTTCTTTAGCGGCGTTGTGCACTTTTTTTGGAATGGGTAAAAAATGTTACACTCGCGTCAGGACACGTGACCTGATCGAAAATTCGTAAGACAGCGCAGGGCGCTTGCGCAAATGTTCGTGTATGTTTATTACTATTGAAGTTTTCACTTCTGCCGGCACTCCCAGAGTGAAACCTGTCGTTTTTTTTCATTAGTTTTATGTAGTGTTCGCAATCTTGGAAACAAAATCTATCATTTTTGGTGAAAAGTGGTGTACTATAAGTACACTTTAACTTTTCGGGAATTTCATGCGTGATTTTATTTATGATACGGGGGAAATGTGGGTTTAAACATTTCAGCATGAAATGAAACATTTCATATATTGAAGTTCATTTGGTAACTGTCCAATGCCATCGGCACAAGTCCTGGCTCTAGCTCTAGGCAGCTGCTGAGATGTTTTTAATGGAAAGAGTCCAATAACTTACGTTACTTTAAACCTTAAAGCCTTAGTCAAACAGACAGGCGTGGCGAATGCGAAGCGAGGCGTTTTTATTTGTAAAGTATGGAATTGTTTGAATCCAGTAACATAGAAAAGCGAAAGTGATCCAATAGCGTGACCGAACTATCAGACTGACGTCTCGTATCGGTTTGTTATCGCTTCGGACTCGCCTGTCTGTTTGACAAAGGCTTAAGTGACAACATGGTTGGCTGAACGATCGACTGCTACGCAGCTTGTCGCGGGTTGGATCCCCGCACGGAACAAATACTTGTGTGAAGTTGTTCCGGGTCTGGGTGTTTGTGTATGCGAGTTTCTATGTTTGTAAACGCACCCACGATATAGGAGAAATTTCTAGTGTGGGGCAACGTTAAAAAAAAAATTTACCTGTCCTAGGAATCAAACGCAGGCGCCTCATACTAAGCAGCCGTATTTACCACGATTGATCTATTGGTTCTCACTTGGTCGAGACTTCCATCATTGAATATTCGTTTTTAAACGTGAAATTAATCATGGATGATAATTAAAAAATGTTTCTTCAACTGCCTCGGGACCTAGTGGTCCCAAGCGCTGCTGCTGAGTATGAGGTTTTGGGTTCGATTACGAAAGCAGGCAATTAGTTATTGGGTTTTTCTAATAGGCCCATGGGTGATGAAATGAAATGAAATGATGTTTATTTATGCAAGTAGGTTATATCAACACTTTTACACGTCTTTTTATAAAACTAGAAGGGGCCGGTGTTTCGCACCTGACTACTCTGAGAAGAAACAGCCGAAACAAACTCAGAGGTCGCAGTCTCTTTTGAAGTCCAGACATTATATGTAGATCAGGCTATACGAGGACCATGCAGGTCAGTGTCTGAAATGGTCTTTTGAAGAAAGAACTACACAAATTCGAGTGGACCTGTCCAGTCAGTGCAAGCATTTGTCAGTTATCGTGTAGCTCGACTCATAAACTCAAGGAGCTCAACTGATGGTAATAAGCTCGTCCCCTATAACATGAGACTTGAACATAATTAGCGAAATCTGCGTCTTAGTTCACACCTCTGCCCAGCCATTGGGAGATTACAGGCTAGATGTTATTTTTTTAACTATAGAAAAAACCCTTACAAATGACGGTATCATCATACTCACTTATCAAGACTGCGACAGTCTCGATTGTCTAATGTTTTTAATGACACATTTTAATTACAGCCTTTTCAGCGCTGGATCCACCACGGCTGAACTTAATGAAACGCGCTCAAAGGGATGGGGGCCGCTTTCAGCAGCTTTCTAACAAGCGCTTTCTTTGGCTGTTGGCTTTTTTCTGTTGAATCTTTTTTGTCCGCCATGTTAAACTGAGATGTTTTTAACGCTTCTTTGCGCTAATAAGATGGGTTTTGTATTATGGCTTTTTCGGTTGATTCACAATATAAAAATAGAACTCGTGACAAAATAGCTACCCGAACTCAAAGTCAAAGTATTTATTTCAATTAGGCCTTTACATATACATTTGAATTGTCAAAAAAAAATACGTGTGGCACTCGGGGACTGCCGTGGTTAAGCTATTGCATAGCATTTTTTATCAACTCATGCAATTGTAATTATTTATTTATGAAAGAAAAGAAAAAAATATCGCCGACCCTGAATATTTAAGGAGAATATCATCCCATCGTTGCTCTATAGGAAGTTACTCTACTATTCAGGCTTTGGTCAGCCACGTCAATCAAGTGAATGGTCAAGAAAAAAATTCATTCATTCAAATTTTATACATTCACGTTGACATGACAGATCTGACGGTGACAGTGTTAGTATCATTTCCGTTACGGAATTTCTTGATTCGGTCGCCGCGCTCTAAGCCCGCGATAAAAGCTATGCAATAGCTTTAAAACTAGCTAGGCTACAGTCTCAGACACAAGACGTAGTAACTTGTGTCAGTACTCTAATTGCATATACCAAAGCATAGATCTCTATGGAGAAGAATGGGCAAGAAGCTAAAGTCTGAACTGAGGGCTTATCAAAAGATTTCTGTATTTAATTTACCAATATTCTACTAACGAGGAACTTCTTCTTCTTATCGTATGGTTGATGAACAACCTGGTGTCAGAGTTTAAGCCGCCCGTAGGCCTCTGACATGGCTTCACACACCGTTGAAAAATCTCAGGTGTGCTGGTTTCCTCACGATGTTTTCCTTCACCGTTTTTAGCAAGTGATAATTAATTTATAATACGCACATGAATTCTAAAAGACATTGGTGCGTGCCGGGGTTCGAACCTGCAACCTCTGACTTGGCAGTCCAACGGTCGTACCACTCGGCTATCACTGCTAGGAGGAACTAATTTTGTCTATCAAATTAACGTCAAAGTTTCTTTTTCCTTTAAGCCACAAAAGATTCTTCGTAAAAATTTTCATAATTGAATTAATAAGTTGTATTTTTTAATCTCGTTGGAGAAAAACTGAACTCTACTCGGGCAGAGCTGCGGGCAGAAGCTAGGTTGATAATACTTTAATCATTTGCAGAAGCACCACTTATTGGACTAATCATAGAATCCCGAAATACCACCTTGAAGCATTAGACCCTATTTTAAATCAACAAAAGCTGAAAACCTATTCTTGTTTATTTCAGTCCCACAATTGAACCCACGACCCTTGTCATGAAAACCGTCCATTCCACGCTACGAACACCAAAAATAACCAAAGTTAAATATTCTTGACCCTTAAATTAAGTAGATTATATAATCGCCTAACTAAAACATTGACCTCTTAGGGTTGGTTATTGGCCGTTGCCTAGCAACGCGACTCCCCTAGCAACGGATTGAAATAATTCGAAGACAAGTTTAGCAATCATTATTAAAAAGTACTAAAATATAATTTATTTGTGAAGGGAAATGCAAAATGGCTGGAGTTACAAGACCCATGAGCCAAATGAGGAAGCTTGAAAGTGTGAGTTTTTATATTATGTAAATAGATTTCGGAGAATTTGAGAATTTGCGGGAGTGTCCTGTATGAGGCTGGCGCGAGACCGTGGCACAAGCAAAGAGAGGCCTATACCCAGCAGTGGGTGAAGATGGGCTGTGGATGATGATGATGAAATAGATTTGATCATCATCATATCAACTGTAGGACGTCCACTGCTGAACATAGGCCTCCCCCACAGATTTCCAATAGGACCGGTTAGAAGCGGCATTGAAATAGATTTGTGTTATTTTATTTATTTATTTCTTTGTCTCCGAACTTCGTGTGTGTCACTTTTCTATTCTTAATCTCTTCACCTTATCTGTGCAGTCTACAGGCCTCGACTTACCAGTTGTAAGACGTAGGTTCAAACGTAACCAGGACCTATTACTTTGTGTTTTTATTTCATCATCACTGCTCTAAAAACAGTGCAGGAAAACATAGGCATCTCATATAACCAAAAATTTGAAGACATGTGGTATCTAGCAACCCGCACTGGGCGTGTGTGGTGGATAAGGGAGAGAGGACGCCTATGCCTCAGCTGTAGGAGAACATTATAATGATGATAGCATCCAGTATTCAGTGTTGGATCGGAAAGTACGTTTCTACTGCTCAATTCAGTTACGCTGGATCCAGCTACTAGATCAAAGTAAATTAGCCTCTATGCCAGTCATATACAATCCAGCTTAACTTCAAATTTGGCGCGCTGAAAACGTCGCGTAAAAGAGGTCGTTTTGCAGTTACACTTTTTTTAGAGAAGTGTTCTACAGATGTTTAATTTTTTTGTAGTGAGATAGATAAAATCGGCGACACTACTCAAGTCCTTTTTTTATCGTAGTAAAACCATCAAATGAGTCCTCCCACCCAGGGCAGGGCGGGAGGGACTGACAGACTCGTACTGACTAAAATCCACGGTGTCCTTCACTAGATCTTACGTATGGGGGTCACGGTAATTCGTAAGTCCCGCGACCCCGGCAGGCTTTGGCCCTCTAACACTACTCAAGTCCTGCGGAAAATTCGAGGTGCTATATTCTTATAATTCAATTTGATGTAATGATAGACACTAGCGCCGCGTTAAAAGGACTTGAAGTCGTGGCTGGGCTGTAGTTATACTTACCAAACGCCGCCTTCGAAAGAACAGATGTGATATGATTGTGGAATACTATTTATCATTAACATTGACAGCTGGTGAGCGCAGTGGTTGACCAATCGACTGCTGCATAGCGTGTCGCGAGTGCGAACCCACACGGTTAAAAGATTTGTATGGTCTGCAAGTATTTGTTCCGAGTCTGGGTGTTTGTGTATGTGAGTTCATATATTTGTTAACGCAACTGCGATGAATTCCTAGAGCGGGGCCACGTTATCATTAAAAAAGTTCTTAGTCGCTGTCTTTCAAACAATTTAATAACATCTAGGATCAAGCTATATAGGCCATGCCATTCGTCCTGATTCTCGAATCGAAAGCGTGTCCCATAGCTCGGAAGATATATGTCTAATCGCTGAGCCAAATAGAGCGATGGATTTTTACTATGTAGGTCGCTTAACGTGCCATGTGGTCGCACTTCTATGGGGGATGAGAAAATCGTCATTGATGTCCTGTTTTTTGCATGTGGGTGACAAAATTCTAAATAATAATAAATAAATAAGTTGGTTTATTTTTTTTATATTTTCAGCTAAATTTTAATAAATGAAACGTTCATGCTACGTTCAGGTTACGTTTTTTAGCATAAAATTTTAAGAGGTAAAGGAAGGTAGGGAGGCGTTAGAAGCCGCAGACAGAAGCTACTCGTAGTCACTGCGGACCTACCACACCACTGGTCATACCCCTATTATGGTGGGTCTAAAACCATACACTGAGAAAATATGGTTGCAGTTTTTATCGATAATGGTGCGATACCCTTCGTGCACGATTCTGACTGGCGTAGTTGTCCTAGCTACGACGAAGTCGCGTAGTTCTCGTAGTTGCTACGAGAGCAGTGCTACGCTATGATTTCCTAGTAATCTTTGCACCGTAGTGAGACTCATAAAATTGACGTAATTATTTTACACGTAGTGTCCACAAAAAAAGGTATTTTTTAATTTTCGACATTAATATGACCAATATGTTTCTATTGTTTCAGAAAGAAGCCCTGTTCCGCGCAAGGAAGCGTATCCTCAAGTACCTGGTGCTGGGCTACCTGAAGCAGGAGGGGTTCTTCCACACGGCTGAGACCTTCGCGTCAGAGGCGGCGCTGACCGGGGAGTACGAAGTCTGTGACAATATCGACCTGGATATCATGCTGCAGGTAAGGTTTTGAGGATGAGAGAGACCTGCAGAGGAATTGCGGAAAGCCTCGTTCATTTGTCCGTCAATTGGCAGTATAAATAAATTGCAAATCTAATTAAAACCGTCAGTTAGAGTTTTGAAATAATGAACACGTATTTTTTCTTTTGTTCAAATCAATGAATCTTTACGAAGATTAAATGCATGCATCAGAATTAGAGAGTTGTGGCTTGAGTCGTTAGAAAACACTAAACACGACACCACGAGTTGTCGAATAGTGAATTTAAAAAGCATCCTATCTTCATCTAGTTTTATTTTACGCAACAAAAACACGGTTCAAATATATTTTGATAATCTAACTGATGGACTAATTAAATTGTTTTGGTACACAAGCTAACTGTTTGTTAATTGTCGCCTCTTCTCTGTGAATTCTCTGTACATCGCCGTATGTTTATATCTTGCCTCTTGCGTCTTGCCCCTTGCATCTTGTCCCTTGCATCTTGCCCCTTGCATCTTGCCCATTATTACCCCGCGTGTCATTGAAGGAGGCTTTACAGTAATTTTAGAAAAAAAACTAGTGTGCAAAGTTTTTGCTTCACGTGTTTATAAATAGATTCACAAATACAGAAACCAACGTTGCAGTTCATGCAGCATTATCTACCCCACTCAGTTGGGACGCCACAGGGGACGAGAAACGTGCTACTGCAGAGCAAATGTAGCTTGAAACATAGAATGGATAGTACTTGAAATCATTGTGTATCCGTTTAATGTTACATAAGGGACTTTCTGCACTAAGCAGCCTGGACCACAGACATTGGTTGCACAGAAAAACTAGGTTAATGGAAATTATATCCTCATAATCCATAACAAGACATACTATTAGTAATTATTATGCATAATTGCACAAATTCTATTTCTAATCTACCAGACAGTCTTTTATGAGTGAATTTCAACAGGTCCTATAAAATCTTCATTTCCGTGGTTTTTTTCAACTTAAGTTTTTTTTTAAAAAAGGAACGCTTTTATTAAAGTTTTTGATACTGTATATATTCTTGCTTAATGTCTAGCAGATAACTTAAAAAACTAACGACATATCAGGATTAAAAATTTCGTGGCACGGCGATGAAACATGCGTGCACGGCAATGAAACAAGCGTCCACGGCAATGAAAGAACTGTGCCATGGCAATGAAAGAATCAATCCACGGAAATTAAAAATATTTTATTTAATGAGATAAACAGATAGATGGAATAAAAATGACTGTTAATAAGAGGTTTTGATGCCAACAATTGTATGGGAGTAAAATTTGGGTAAGGAGAAATTACAAAAAAATAATAAGAGTACAATAAGTAAACAAAGACTGTTGAATTACACTACTTAGAGACTTTAATACTACTTCGTCTTTCTTTTCTTACATACTCCTATTCTTCCTTTTGTAATATCTATCCAAATTTTACTCCCATACACAATCTGTCTGGGTTGGCCTTTCCCTTTCGGAGGCAGGCATGATCAGATATATTTTTGCATTTGAGAAAACAAAATAGCTTCTTCAGAAAACGTATATTGTGATTTGTAGCAAGTAAGATGCATTTTCAAAATAACAAGTACTAAAAACATAATCATCTTAATCATCTGATTCTCTCTCTATATACTCTTAAAACCTTTCATGTGAGAACATTATAACTATGTTTCTTAGTACCGATTTCATTGATGCCACGCAATTTTCGGTCCAGGGAAATTCACTCTTATACATTTTAAACATGGCTTTACTTGGGGCGATGGCATTTTTCTACATTTTGTTTCTTTCTTCGATAAACCAGTGTCTACGGTGTCATATGATATGCGTGATGAATTAAAGTCCACTTTTTCTGGAACGTTATATTCTAATAATTTAGCTCCATGTTAATTTTGACACTTAAAAAATAGGAAAAAGTGACATTTTTTTTATATTTGTGCGATTGCGTAAAAAATGCATAGATATGTGATAGCGGCGATCGTGGTTGGTTTGTTGTCATGTATTAAAGAGCTCCCTAGATTACTCCAGGATTCCATTATCAAATTCTGACTTTATGATCACCTCGGAAACATACTCTTTCAAACAAAAGAAGACTTTTCCAGAGCGTCTTTGGAAATCGTTGAACATACAAAACGATGCCGTCCAATTGAGAACCTACAAATAATTTTAATTGAATTAAACCTCCTCCTTTTTTCGAATTCGGCTAAAATATGTACAGTTAACACAAGGATACATTCAAATATGCAACAGGAAACGCGAAAGGTAACTGACACCGAATAAACCTGTATCATACGATAACAGAAAGTAATTGTGTTATCACACGTCAATTACATCGCGCACTGTAGGACGCAAGTTATTGTAATGTTCATAAAAACAGATATGAGTGTTGTATAAATTCGGAGACGCTGATACTTCCTTACAAGAAGTCTTCACGATGGCTTTTAAGGTAAGCAGTATTTTATTATACTAAGGTTTTTTGTCCTACTCATTTGCTATTATTTTCTGATTAATAATGTTGTGGTTTTCATAACAGTTAAATTCATTATCTGGGATTTTGTAGAGTTTCATTGTCACTACCGTTTTTTTGGTGGTCGCAACTGTTGATTCTATCGCATAGAAGTTGCAGTGGTTTGGGATTTATGTAGTGGAATTACCCCCAAAAACACGTACAACAATATTGGGATTTCATTACTTTTTCCAGAGACATAATGTTATGCGCCTGTAATTGCTGAATGTCTAGATTATAGATGTACTATAAAACGCCTAACTCATCAGCAACTCTTTGAGTGACTTGGTAATCGAACCGAAGACTGTGCTTAGCAGTTACTATCACAAAATTAAACCAGGCAGTACTTTATTTAATATTTTTAAATATGTCACATTACGCGCCGATTGACCCAGTGGCTGAGCGATTGCACTGCTGCGGTGTATGACGGGTTCGACTCCCGCACGGGGCAAATATTTGCATGATCCACAAGGAGTTGTTCCACACCACTTGTGTATGTGAGTTAATACGAGTATATTTGTAAACGCACCCACGATACAGGAGAAATACCAAGTGGAACAAATTAAAAAAAAATTGCACTCTGGGAGTGCCGGCTGAAATGAAAACTTGAATAGTAATAAACACACACGAACATTCGCGCAAGCGCCCTGCGCCGTCTTACGAATTTTCGATCAGGTGACGTGTCCTGACGCGAGTTTAACATCTTTTACCCATTCCAAAAAAAGTGCACAACGCCGCTAAAGAAGTTTTCACTTCAAAAACCCAGAATTCAGCATTGGTAGTCTACTCTTGAAATGTAATCAGCACCAATTAGTAACTAAAGAATTTTTAATTATTTCAGATGAACTTCGTCACCACTCTCCTCTTCGTTTGCCTGATCGGCTCCATTCAATCAGCTTCATTCAGAGTGAAGCGTGAAGATGGAGATGAGTCTACAGTAGCAACCGATCCAGATACAACCACCCAGGCGACCTCAGAGTCTACAACAACCAAGGCACCATTTGATTTATCAAACTGGGGACAGTTGTTTCCAGTAGGCAACTCTGATAATTGGGTGTCAAGTGCTACTTCGTGGTTCAATAACGTACCAAGTTGGTGGGGTTCAAGGAACTGAAGCTACGTTCGTGATAACTAATTGATAAAATAAAATATTGATGAACATTTTTTTTTTCTTTTATTCAACGGGTTGTATAGTCCCCGGGTCGACGGCGCGTTGTTCCACGCGCGCCTCAAGGAGTGTCAGCATAGTGACGGGGCCTGTAGAGTGCCAAAGCTTGCCGGGGTCGCGGGACTTACGAATTACCGTGACCCCGGTAAGTAAAGGGCTAGTGAAAGACACCGTGGATTTTAGTCAGTACAAGTCTGACAGTCCTGCCCGCCTTGCCCTGGGTGGGAGGACTCATTTGATGATTTTATCACGGAAAAAAAAGGGGTTGTAAGTCGCGGGCATGCGGTCGACGTGTAATGGGTTACTCGCCTTCTGATCATGAACCTGGCCCGGGTTGACGGCGCGATCTATTCCACACGCACCTCAAAAACTTGCAGTATTCTGAAGGGCTCCAACAGAGGGCCAAAGCCTATCGCGTGTCGCGGGCCTGTCTAAACAGGTAACCAGGTCCTGGAACGTAAAGGCTATTGAAGGAACACCGTGATTTTTAACATTATTAGTCACTCCGATCGTTTGATGATTTTACCACTATAAAAAAGGGATAGTATTGTCATAGCAACTATTTTCAAAAATGTGTAAAAATAGGTTACTTTTATTAGAATTTTCGCACTGAAACTTTACGGTGAAATGGCTGACGCATTTTATGAAGTGTATTTACGTTTAAAAAATCTAAAGAATTTGATGTAAATGTCCATTTGGGGGTACTGGGATCCACCTATTAGCCGTCCATCCCAGGCCGTTGCCGTCAATACAGGTATCAGACTATATATATGTTAGCTGTCTTGTCGATAATTATTCATAGATATTTTCTGGGGCAAATTTTGACTCTGTTTGTATCATTCGCAAAACAGTTGATCTTTAAATACAAGTAACCAACCCTCTTAGTAGATCAGTCTCATTAATAATAACCTCATATTTCTCGCGTTCAAACGAGATGTCTCTATCGGAATTTATGAAGTACTGGAAGTCAGCAATCCCAGAGGAGGCGTGAATTCGAGAAGGTAGAATTGAGCCAAAATAGTAAACTGGGAAGAGTTGGAATTATATATTAAATTTTTGGATTCTATAGGTAAATTCAAAAGCAAAGTCATATGAAACTTAAGTGATACATAGCACCGAACTCAAGGACTTTTTCCTGTACCGCGGTGACTTTTACAAACATTTAAAGTCACATACACAAATACTCAGACTCGGAACAATAAGTAGTTGTTGTTGTAGATAATCCAATAAATATTTGTTCTGAGCGGGAATCAAACCCACGCGAAAAATAAATATCGTAGAATGGATGTATTTTCGGGTAGGCTGAAAGCCTGCCCAAACATAATTGGAACAAGTCCAGCCATGTGTCACCTTATTTTTTTTTTCATCAAATTAGTCCTCCCTACCCAGGGCAGGGCGGGAGGGACTGTCAGACTTGACTGACTAAAATCCACGGTGTTCTTCAATAGCCCTTTACGTACCGGGGTCACGGTCATTCGTGAGCCCCGCGACGTCGGCAGGCTTTGGCCCTCTACAGGCCCCGTCATTATGCTGACACTCCTTAGCCATGTGTCATCTATGACCATTTTTGCATACCACAAATGCGACCCCAGAATGTACCAAGAAAGCTTGTTCAACTAAAATATTGTTAAAAAACCTTTTGAGATACGTTCAATAGCTACTAAACTGGTGGTTGGCTCCCAGGAGAGGTGCACTCAGCTATCATTGAATTATGTTAGTGCGGTGTGGACTCGTGCCAGCGTCGTTAGCGGGAAGGAAGTATTTTTCGCGCTTATGCGCCTCTGGGGGGTAAGCAGATGTCCAAGGTCGACTGTGAATTTTGTGTCGGGTGTAATTTGTAGTTATTGCTTTTAGAAAGTTACTTAAAGTTAGACTAGTCGCATTTTTAGATTGTAATAATCGGTCGTAAGTTGGTATATGTGTCGGGACACGAGGTGCCAAAGAGTCACTCTTCGATAATTCCAGCTTTATACTTAACTAGCCTTTGTCAACGGTTTTTTCTTTTTTTGAGTTTTTTTTACTTCAGACTGTTCATAATCGTTATTCTTACTTAACCCAATGATATTATTAATAAAAAAGTAATTATTTCACTAAAAGCAGCAATGTAAATAACACTAGAAATGGGTGTGTTCTCAGCTGTTTATAAAAGTTCAAATAAAAGGTCATCGTAAACCTAAATACTGTGTCCAGTACCGCAGTACCTGTAGTACTTAATGCGCGGCACATTGTTTAAAAAAAAAAAAAACAAATATTAAAAAAGAAGATTGGAAAGAAACCGACGAAAAATTCCAAGACGGGGGCGTTCAGAATCATGTCTGGACCCATGGTAACCGTTTGTGCGTCGATGTCTCTTACCTGTATAATTTATTTTATCAGGTTCAACATAAAAAACATCTTCGGTAATAAAAACCGCGTACTGCATCGCTCACGTACACTTTGTGGTACAACAACACATTCGTGCGCCTTTGTCCTTTGTAAATTGACGTGAGTGCACGTCGCTTGTTAGTGGCGACACGTAATGCCCGCGTTAGCACGGCAGCACGGGCCCTGCTTGGTATCTAGCTATTACTAGGACAGACAGACACGAATATCTCGTAAGTTGTTCACACTTTTAGGAGTGAAAAAGACTGACAGACTTGACCTAAAATCAACTTTGATTTTCAGTTGCATTTTTCTTTCCAGGGCCGTGGTGCTCTTTTAAGACAGCCCCGCAGATGATATTGAACTTCTTGCTCATGTTTTGTTAATGTTATTGACAAAATTTAAATAAATATTGACTGTGACTGATGTTACTGCATCGGGTTCTATAACTGCTGCGCCTACGTCGTTGCTACGGCGTGCTACGCGGTTGCTACGACCTGCTACGCTGTTGCTACGAACTTCTACGCTTTTGCTGTGTAGTGCTACGCTAGCGCTTTTGGCCTGCATCTTTTCAAAATACCGTTCCTTTATTATATTTGAAACACAGTATTAATATTCTTCAACATCAGATATGAATTAATAAATCACATTTTTTTTAAGTGTCGCCCCACACAAGAAATTTCTCCTCCGGGTGCGTTTACAAACATATAAACACACAGACATAAACGCCTAGACCCGAAGCAACAACTTGTAGATCATACAAATATTTGCGCCGTGCGGGAATCGAACCAGCGACACGCAGCGCAGCAGTCCAATCGCTCAGCTACTGCGCTAATTGTGCCGTGCACTAATTTTTAAATTATGATTGATTGAAAAATAACCCGATCATTTCAGCATCTCCTAGTACAAATATCGTTATTAAACTTCCTACTTAACATTTTTCCAAGCAACGCCCTAATTTTACGAAAAAATAAAAATGACTTTCCCTACTTTATTTCTCCATACCTGTCATCATCGTGCAAGTAATCAACATACTCGCACGCACGCCCCACATTCCAACAGCTCTCGTTTGTGACAATATGGCGGCAGGAAACTTTCAATTTGAACCAAATGTTCTGACTCCCTGCATAGTTATGTTTGTTCGGCATCTAATGAATTTTCATACCTCGTTTGTAAGGACTAAGTAGGGATGAGGTTTTAAAAAAATGGTTTAATTTGGATTTGAACTAGTGGTTTTTTTTCTATTTTGCCGTCCCTTTATCAATATTTATGTTTGGTTGTCCGGGTATTTAAATATTAATTCCTAATAAAATTGATGGTAAATTAATATAATTAATTAATTATATTTTCTCTGGAGCCCTGACCGGTAGCTTGGACCCTGTTCCCGATACCGGTGGGCCACTATTATTTATATTTCTAAATGTTTGTTTTTTTGTTGTTTTGTTTTTGTTAAAAATATTTAAAAATGTATTTAATAAGTAAAGGAAATGAATAAAGGAATTCATGGTAAATACATATTTTATCAATTAAATTCTAATTGTTTTAAGATCCTCACATACTCTTTTAGCACAGACATGTCGCCTACACCTTTTTACCAATATGCTCAAAATATACCTAAGTTTATTCGTATTTACGTAAGTTTACGAAAACATGACTCCGTTTTTACCTCAACAAATTCTTCCGGCGGTGCGCACATCATCGGTTTACGCAAAAACCCTAATCTTGATCAAACAGCGACTTACCCCATTTACATAAAGCCTGGTCATGGTGTGTGAGAACGTAACAAGACTGAGGAGTATTGTGAGTTCATGGCCTTATTTATGGCGGCTCGGAAATTGAGCGGATGGGATTCAAGGATGGCAGGAAGGGGATTATTTTTTGCTCATGATTTTGAGAGTTATGAGTGGTTTCAGCCGAGCGATACGTTTCCTCGCGGCTGCGGCCTCACGTGGTTGTGTCGGCTTTCTGCCTGTTCGAGTCCTTGACAATTCAAAAATGTCTGTATATAGTTTTTTTCTATACCTGTTTTTTGTTTTAATTTAAATAAATGTTTAGGCTGTCTTCTGCTTATTTGAAAAATAAGAAGATTTTGCTTCGTGTGACGAGTAGGATAATACGATACAAGTAGAATTAGAATCGATTCGAATAGCAACTGTACCAATAAGGTAGTTACAGATATCGAAGTATCAAACGAGAAAATGTGCAAAAAACCTCTTAGTACTATCTTCTAGTAATCTTCCAGTGAAAGCAATTCTTTTAAATGGAAGCATCGATTGGCAACTGCATCAGTGCGAATTGACCGGACGTTTCATTTCCACTCGCGTCTGGCGCGATGGACAAATCACGTCGTAAGGTTAGCGCAAACGAGAGACTCTTATCTGAGGACAAAAATCTTCGATGAATGGAAAAAAATGGACGTTAAGGACTTGTCACAGACTTAACGCACATGGTGTGATCATCATTGTCTGCTGATAATTTAGCTATAACAGTTTGATGTGTGCATTCATGCTATTTCGATTAGGTTCCAAACTTATGTCCGCTCTGATCATGATTTCGTGAAACTTTTTGATGGACAAGAGGAAATAGCGAAGGGCGGACGCTTTGAAGGACTCAATCAAGAGCAGTCCACCACTGGACATAGCTTGTCCCAGGCCACAACACCCTATTCTTCCTTCCTTAATTCCTGTTTATGTAATAATACCTTTTTTTTTCGTGGTAAAATCATCAAATGAGTCCTCCTACCCAGGGCAGGGTGGGAGGGACTGTCAGACTTTTACTGACTAAAATCCACGGTGTCCTTCACTAGCCCTTTACGTACGTCTGGTGACGTCCGACGCCGTGGGCGTCTAACACTGCGGCTGGGGTGGAGGGAGGACGCTGTCCTCTGCCTCACGCGGCCCGCCACCTCCTTCACGAGCATTACTGCTTCGCAGAAGGAGGCGACCGCTTCCCACTCCGTCTCGCCCCGCAGCAAGGCCTCGACCAATACCGGGCGCGAGAGGTCTCCGCCTATCGCCGTCGTGAGGACACGGCGGTGCTCTGCCCAAGCGGGGCAGTCCTGCACCGTATGCTCCACCGTGTCCTACGGACGATCCTCTTCTTTTTGAAATTACGGTAATTATAGTCCCGTCTCTGTGCGCGCCTTATAAGCCTACCGAACGGTTTTCTATTGAGAACCGATGCGTGACAGCCCTGCCGGAAAGTGGCCGTTCAGACGTGTATAATAGTGTGTTCCACTACATAAACTCAAGGCTCTTTTATGTTATAAAGATTGCTTTTGGATATTTTAACACTTTGCGGAGAGAGATTTTATTCTAAGATTTTTACTGCAATTTATGAGAATTTTATAGTACGAGTACTTCAGTCTCGACTTAATAGAGTTTGCCTATAAAAGTTTTCCCATAGTCAATATTTGAAGATTCTGTGCAAAGTTTATTGGCTTAGATACAAGTTGCTTTAGAAGTAAAATTTTTAAACTAAATAATAAATCATTTTTGTTTTCCCGTTTAAGATATTCTATCTGTTAAGTCAATATTTAAATTATAAAAATAAATTAATATAAAATGGATATTTTGAGAAAACTATCACAGTTGTTGACCCAAGAAAAAAAAGCATTTTCAGTTCTAGTTTCAATTTCAGTTTCAGACGGCACGGTTAGCGCAGTGGCTGAGCGACGGCACAAATATTTGTATGATCTGCAAGTAGTTGTTCCGGGTCTGGGTGTTTGTGTATGTGAGTTTCTATGTTTGTAAACGCACCCACGATATAGGAAGAAAATCCTAGTGTGGGGCAACATTAAAAAAAAAACAAAATAGCGGAACCCTTTTAAATTTCTGTCCGTCTGTCTACCTGTCAGTCTGCAGCGTACAAAAATCTTATGTCATCTAAAAATCTCATTCACCATTAGGCACTTGAGCTTTCACAACATAACTGGAACAAGTCATTAGCTGGCTTGAATGAGGAGTTGTGTGCTGTGTCAGTGACACGGCTCGACTTAGACGGGGTCATAATGACGGAGTGCCCCCACGGACTGGAGTAAATTATTAAGTAGAAAGTTATTTTTGGAAGTTTCGCTTTCCCTGGTCTTTTGTTAATTACTACTACATAGCCGAGGGTCGATATCAAAGTCAAGCAATATGTTACGTCATGAATTTTTCAGTAGTCCCTAAGCCTAGATTTGTTCGGCGCATTGTGTTCCACGCGCGCCTCAAAGAGTGTCAGCATATTGACGGGGCCTGTAGAGCGCCAAAGCCTGCCGGGGTCGCGGGACCAAGGGATTACCGTGACCCCGGTACGTAAAGGGCTAGTGAAGGACACCGTGGATTTTAGTCAGTACAAGTCTGACAGTCCCTCCCGCCCTGCCCTGAGTGGGAGGACTCATTTGATGATTTTACCACGCAAAAAAAAAAAGCCTAGATTTGTTCCCAGTTGATGGTAATTGTAGAGCTTGTTAGTTGTTGATAGCTGATGCGGAGCTGGCTCGGTGCCGGGGAAGATTGAATAAAATATCGGAGATTATAAATGCACGTGTATATTGAGACAATGTCGCAGATAGAAGGTTAGAAATAGTGTTGCCACTACATGTAAGAGGATTTACACTAATTTAATGTTGGTGTTGCAAGATAATAATTAAAATCTCCAACAGTAATAAGTTCGACCCGTAATAGGGTCAGGTAGGTAAAGAACTGTGAAAATAGTAGGGAGTAGTTCGCTCAAGGGTTTTTTTAGCGTAGTAAAATCATCAAATGAGTCCTCACACCCAGGGCAGGGCAGGAGGGACTGTCAGACTTCTTCTAAATAAAATCCACGGTGTTCTTCAATAACCCTTTACGTTCCGGGGTCACGGTAGTTCGTTAGTCCAGCGAACCTGGCAAAGTAGTGGTACTTTGATAATATAATGCTAGCTAGTGTGGACTAGCAAGCACTACATTATATTTTCAAAGTCATGGTTAATATCTACGCTGCGGATATTCTCACTCTACTAAATTATCTAGTGTATTAATAAAACAGTTTCCGAGATAGTTGTAAATTATTTTAGTTTGATGTAAACATTTGAGCGAGCCAAAGATCGCTCGTTTTATGATGTCTATGCTAACGTGATAATTAAAAATGTTTTGAGTATTCATAAAAACCAGATCCAGGTGTTGGTTTATCCAAATAAATATCTTTAATTAAAATGTGTAACCGCTATTATCTTTACCAGTTATATTGCTACTAGCAAATTTTTTCACCTGTTTTTCTATGGTCCCGGTACTTACGAATTACCGTGACCCCTGAACGTAAATGGCTATTGAAGGACACCATGGATTTTAGTCAGTACGAGTCTGACATCCCCTCCCGCTCCGCCCTGGGTGGGGGGACTCATTTGATTATTTTACCACGATAAAAAAAAAACTACATATTTTTCTTTTGAAATAGATTTACTCCAAATTACATGTGGAATGTGGCTGATCAATTTGGGCATAATAGTACTATTGACGCAGTGGCTGAGCAATTGACTCTAGCGTTGCGTGTCTCGGGTTCGATTCCCGCACGTAATAAATATTATGTTTTACAATCTACTATTAGTGGTTGTTCCGGCACTGAGTGTGTGCGTATAATGTGATTTTAAATATTTGTAAACGCACCCGTGACATAGGAGAAATACTAATTGGGGAACTACGTTCTTTTTTTATAGAATGATGCATCTGTGCCTAACCCTTTGTAAATTACAAGCAGATGCCATGTTTATTACGACGATAATTACAATCAAGTACTTAGTACTCTTTTCAATGTATCTAAACAGAACAGTCTTGTTCCTATTTATTGCAAAATACGTATTTCTGAACTTTAAAATCACTGCCCCACTTCATGCATCCGTGTTTACGTCCCCTCACCTTGACTGAGCTGCTACGCGAGACGCGCAGACGCCGCTGACGTCACGGGCGCCATGTTGCGTAACCAAAAGTTTGCTTGCATTTCCCTGTTTTATGAAAATAATGTAATCGTAGTCTGTGAGGGTGACTATGTTTTGGGATTTACTCGTTTTACGTATTTAGGGTGCTTTTATACTTAAACAGGTTGTTGGTACAAACAGGTCGGTACTGGTCGGTGCAGGAAAAATTTAACGGCACGTTTGTAGCAGTGGCTGAGCGATTGACAGCTCCGCTGCGTGTCACAGGTTTCTTTTCTGTTTCCTGCACCAAACTAATATTATATGATTGTAAAGGTACCCACGTTGCAGGAGAAATTCGTAGAGTAATTCGTTTCACTTGCCAGGACTTTCGCTTGTATCGTAGGCGTAGGTGTGTTTAAAAACATTTAAATTCACATAAACAAACAACCAAACATAATGTAATAAACGTGATTGGCCAGATCCTACAAAATAGGTACGCCACCTGGGACGATGATTTTCAGTAGCAGCCCACGAACAAAAAATGTGTGTGTCTGACAAAATGTTTCGATTCGAACTCCCTACTACTAATAGATCGGCAAGCACGGAAATACTTAATCTTATTTCAAACGGTCGGAGCTTCTTGGACCTCTGTAGTCAAGTCGGATATTTGTCAAGCTTGTGACCGGACGATCCTGTAATGCCGTGATATGTGGACATAGTAACAGCTATTTATTTAAGTCACTTAGCTTTTGGGAGAATGTCCGTATGTTATAAACATAGTATTATACACGTACTTTCAAATATACTTTTTAGCCGATACTTTAAAATCATGTTTCTTAAAAATTAAATCGAACATACTTTTCGCTAATTGACATATTTTAGCAAAACTTTCTGTGATACCACTTGGCACATGACGTAGCAAGTTCGGTGTGGTGTGAATTTTAATATTTTAGCTTATACTTTTGAAATATTACTAATTTAATATCCTACTTGCTGCTACGATGCACTTTTGGTATCATGATAGCCTTTATTACGTATTTCTTGTTTTCTTTTGCACTTTCAGGAGCAGCGGTGAAGAAACAAACTAAACGAAGTAATATTGCCAGCCAGCTGCAAAGTCGAGGCCGATACCACTAGCCTAGGCTACCACTACCCTTGTTTTTAACAATATCTTTCTTAATTCTCCTTTTCTTCTCCAGGACTACTGCAGCTATTACCTGATCAGGTTCAACAAGCAGCCCCAGTTCTGCCGCAAGGTGGAGGAGCAGAGAGCTGTACGTAGACCTCAGACCAGGAAGACGAGGGAGCGAACAGAGCCTGTGGTCAGCACAGAGTGCGTCTGTGAGAAGGGTGCCGATCTGCCTTCCACTTTCACTGTTACCAAGTTGCTGCAGGTAAGGCTCTGCTCTTATTTCCCGTGCCCCATGATGGTAGAAGGACTAGTGGAGCTTAGACACCAATATAACGCACCACTCAACCCAGACGGAGGGTATCCGTGAGGATTCTGACAATTCAAGCCAGCTTCAATTAATTGCAAATCTAATTATAATAATAATATTCCACAACTATCACACAACGCCATCTAGTCCCAAGCTAAGCAGAGCTTGTGTTATGTTTACTAGACAACTGATAAACATACTTATATATTTCTAAATACATAAATATTATAAATAAATTACACCCAGACACAGAACAAATGATTGTTGCTCATCACACAAACATTTGTCCTGGGTGGGAATCGAACCCACGACCTCCGGCATAGCAGTCAGGGTCACTAACCACTAAACCAAACGACAATTAGTCCGTCAGTTGGAGTTTGACTAATGAAAATGTACATATTTTTTTAAATGACTGCAGTTTAGAAAAAGATATACCTAGGTACAACGCTACTGTGACGGTACTAAATTCGAGTCTCGTGACGTCAGAAGCCAAAGATGAAGATAAAGAAAACTACACTTGCTTGTGACGTATTGGCAATTGTAAAAATATCGTATCTTTGTCAATTTTGGTTTACGCAAGTACCTAGAACAAAAAAAATACAAATATGTTTTCATAATCTAACTGACGGACATCACAACACAGAATTTTATTTTTTCAGTCAAAAAATTTCCTTTTATGCTCTGCCGGCCTAGACTTGTCCGCCTTATTACAAAAAGGAGTTTAACTATAAACCCAGGTTTAATCTTGTAAAACTACGGTTTACACAAACATTATTACAAATCGTGGTTTTGCGATAAACCATGGTCTAACAGTAGTAGCTGTCAAAGGTATGTCAAAGTTTCTCATAGCAAATTTTTCATTGTGTTGTAGTTTTTGTGTTATTTTCACCCAAAATAGATTGAAACAAGGTAGATTTAATTGTTATTACTCATTGTGGATTTAATTGTTTAGACAATCGTTCAAATGGCGGTACCAAAGTCGACGTTTTATCTTAGTTTTGTAATACGGACAAATTTAAACCATGGCTCTGCAGATAAGCCTGGACTTGATAGACCAGGTTTAAACCAAGGTTTATTTAGTTTTTGTAATAAGGCCGATTAGGTTTAACTAAAGAAAAGCCCGCTGTCTGTACTTATGCAAAATGTGGGCAAAAAAACAACCGTGACATTCAGTTATGGTATACAATTTGTCGGTTAATAACTTTTTTTTATCGTGGTAAAATCATCAAATGAGTCCTCCCGCCCAGGGCAGGGCGGGAGGGACTGTCAGACTTGACTGACTAAAATCTACGGTGTCCTTTAATAGCCCTTTACGAACCGGGGTCACGGTAATTCGTGAGTCCCGCGACCGCGGCAGGCTTTGGCCCTCTACAGGGGGGCCCGTCACTATGCTGACACTCCTTGAGGCGCGCGTGGAACACAACTCGCCGTCGACTCGGGCATGGTCCATGGTCGGACAGCAAGTCGCCCATTACTTCCCGCATGCCCGCGCATACGGTGGCCGGAGATCGTGTCGGTTAATAACTTTGATAACCATTTAAAATAAAATGCAGGTGGAGGAAATATTATTATAACGTTATTTGGCAAGCTTCCAGCAATTTGTCACGTCTCAGGGTCAACGCGATTTTGATGGGTTAATATTTTAATGCAGTTGGCAAATAAATATGGCTTTAAAAGCAGTAATATTTCTTCTGTAATATAATTGGGTCATTGGGTGCTTTTCCATTCAGTAACTGGGTTGTGGAGGTCCGACAGGCAGTCGCTCCATGTAAAATATTAATATCCAGCTGCATCTGGTTTGACTGGAAGCCGACCCCAATATAGTTGGGAAAAGGCTAGGTAGATGATGGGTGCTTTTCCATATACAATATTTTCAAAATTTCATATTCATAATATTAGTGACATAATATTATAATTCTGCTTTTCAGGACGAACAATCCATATCAACAGTCCCAGCGACCGAGAGGAGGTCCCTTGCAGCTTTCCTGAACCATGCGACCCCTGACAAAAAGCAGTTGGTGGAACTCCTGTACCAGGACATCATCAGACCGACGGGAGTGTCGTGGGATGATGTGAAGGGTCTCGCTTCAGCTAAGAGCTTGCTTATGGAATCCGTTGTGTACCCTGTCCGGTAAGGAACTGGCGAGATATTTTGGAGATATACTATTTTCGTAACCTATGGTTAACTAACTTGACATTAACCCATGAGATAAACGTCGTAAATAATTAAGCATCTTTTTCCTCAATTAAAGTTTCAGTAGTTATGTTGGTTTGCAACTGGCCTTGAACTCGTATTGGTATGATCATTGAACTATGAGTCTAAATGTGGTATGCCTGATGCGCGTAGATAACATCATGGTAGCTCTTTTAAGAGATGATGGATGGCTGGACGTATTTAACCAAACCTACGATTACGTCTGTATTAAAGACTTGGATCAAAAGATCAAGAAGTCATGAAGAGGTGCTTTCGACTAGATATAGGCTTACAGTAATTGTACCGTTCATAGACTTTAATTTTAGTCCATATTGGTCCAGTTATCCAGATGTATTCACTGGTCTCCTGGAACCGTGGCGAGGGGTGCTGCTGCACGGTCCGCCAGGCACCGGAAAGACGATGCTGGCACAAGCTGTGGCTGGCGAGAGCTGTTGTACCTTCTTCAACGTATCTTGCAGTACTATTGTCAACAAGTGGCGTGGAGAGAGCGAGAAGATTATAAAGGTAAGAACGTATAGTGTCAAGGTAGGTCTTTACGGCCTATTTCTGATTTCCCGTGCGGGAGCACTCTCAAGCCTGATGTTCTATTTACTAGAGATTTATGTGCAGCACGATAATCTAGCAGTTGTTTCATTTATACCCAGGTTCTTTTCGAGATGGCTTCCTACTACTCTCCCTCAATAATCTTCATGGACGAAGTCGAGACGTTGGCGTCGGACCGGTCGTCTCCAGGGGAACATGAGGCGTCACGACGACTGAAGGCCCAGCTTCTCACTGAACTTGACGGTATCGGTGGCCGAGATGGAATCATATTCATGCTGGCTAATTCTAATATGCCTTGGTAAGTTATAAGCTATTGATGTTTGTGTTCCCAGGAGAATTATGAAATTTAAGTTGTGTGGTCGTATAAACTGGAATTAAGTAACCATTTACCTATCTCGTAGTAATAGCCCAGAGAAACCTTTTTTTTTAAATTTAGGCCGTATTAAGAGAATGGGGTCTTGTCGCCATGCTTTTCTAGGGATGCATAATCTAGAGTCTTCCAACTCGAGGTAAATTGGAAGGAAGTGTCAGACTTGCCTAATCCCAACTTGTTTTTCAGTTGGCATTACGATGCATCGCCACGGTAACGTTGAGATAATAGTAGGATTGCTTACTAATAATTATGTTTCTACGTTATCTGTCCTGCATGTCCTTAGAAGACTTTGTGATGTTATCAATAATCTTGAAAATAATCATTATTCTTCCAGGGAAATAGATCCAGCCATGTTACGAAGACTAGAGAAACGAATTTTCATCCCGCTCCCAGATCTCAAAACTCGTGAGGAGTTGTTCCAAAAGTACCTGAACTCGAAGAATGTGGAGCTGTTCCCCAAGGTAGACTTCAAGGAGCTGGCCACTAAGACTGAGGGGTATTCGGGTAGTGATATAAAGCTGGTCTGCAAGGAGGCTCTCATGTCCACTGTCAGGAAGATGCTGCCTTCTATGGGAGGAAAAGGTTAGGATTACCAATTATAGACTTATGCCTGTTAGGCGTGCATTAAAAAAGTGCGGGTGCATGCGCGCCTATTTGTATTAAAAAATGTAAGAGTGGCGCTGAAAAAGGTAGGCGGGCACGGGCGCGTGTGACGGATTTTTAAGAAGACTGACATTCTGTGCAGTCACAAGAGTTCTAGCAACACGTCACATAGCTACCACATTGGTTTATCAATGTTGTGAGGGAAGCCTGTAACTAGAATCAGCATGGTTAGGCAAGAATTCATGCAAAAATGATAGTTCGTCATCGTAGTAGTTTATGACATGAAGACGTTTTGGATTTCTCCACCTTTTTATGCAATTTCGGAATATGGTACCGTGGGTAACGGGTATTGAGAACGTTCTAATAACACGATCAGCATGCTCTATAACTTTGTTTTGTGATCCCATAATCAGCATAATTATCATTATTTACTTTATTCTTTATTCCTTGATGATGAGTACTTCATCTTGCCAATTCAAGAGGAAGTCACTCAAGACCTCCCGATTTCTTAACAAACTGACATTTTATTTCAGGTAGCGTAGCCAATCGTAAGGATCGACTGGACCTGAACGACATACTGACAGCCATCGAGAAGACCAAACCAGTCTCCAAGAACCTGACTAAGCGACACATTGAGTGGCAGAATGAGATGGGCTGTTCTTAGTTTTAGAAATGAAGGCAATATGGGTTCTGTCGACAGTTTTATTATTTTTTATGTAGGTAGGGGAACAGTGTATGAGACGGGGACGCGAGGTATAATGGGGGCATACACTCTTTAGACATTCTTAACACAACACGAACGTTGCGCAAGCGCCATCAGGGCGTCATTTGCAAGCGGCCGTTACCAATCGGCGTCCTGTTGGCGCTTGCGCTACGTTAGTATTGTGTTAAGTTTGCCTTAAGTGTGTGATTTCCTATCATACGTCGCGTCCCCGTCTATAATCCCCCTACTATCTATTAATATAGAGGTACAATATTGACGCCGTCCGCAACCAAAACTAAAGGAAGAACCTTTTTAGGTCGTAAAATACTTAATCGTAATCACATCACTTATTGCATATCGCGAAGTTTCTAATGATTATGGATATGATTGGACTGTCATCACTCATCAGTTATCGCAGTTGTTATAATTTTATTGAATCGCTATTTATTAGAGCTTTTTGGCTCTTCTAAAACAGCCAAAATAATGTGACAAGATAAATGAATGAATTGTGGTTTTTTGATTTTGACAACTACATTATTTTTTACGTTTTTGTATTTGGGTAAAAATGTGTGATCATTTTATTTTTGAAAATAATGAGTTTTGATTGATTTTCTGGTTTTTTATTTTACTGTAGTTATCTATTTTTTTATATTTTGCCTTAGGGAGCTTCTCCATGACGCGATTCGTGCGATTTGCAATTTCTACTAACTAAAAATGAAAATCGTCCTTGCTACAACGATATAATGATGCAATTGGATTGACTTGACGTCGTCGTGGCGGGCGTGTTTTGTTTTTCACCTACCCGTAGACAACCGCACTTTTTATGTCATGATTATGACGTAGTGGTAAGGATGATTTTCACTTTTTTACGGCACGGTTAGCGCAGTGGCTGAGCGATTGGACTGCTGCACTGCGTGTCGCGGGTTCGATTCCCGCACGGAGCAATTTGTATGATCTACAAGTAGTTGTTTCGGGTCTGGGCGCTTGTGTATGTGAGCTTATATGTTTGTTAACGCACCCACGACACAGGAGAAATTCGTAGTATGGGGCAACTTTTTTTTTTAATAAAAAGAAAATTGTGCGACGCAATTCGACCGATTCAAACTGGAATCGCGTCATGGGGAAGCTCCCTTAGTTAGGCATACACGGGTAGCTGTAGTTTACTACAAAAATAAAACAATAATAATACACTGTTATTATTTATTGACGACATCTAGACCAACATCAGTTCCTCTATACAAAATATTGTTCATTTAGATACAATTCTTACGCTACAAACACAGCTCAATTCCTGCCTTCGCTCCCACACAGTCTAAAACAAGCTTTATACAAACACAATAAGGTCTTAAATTAGTTACGATTCGTCAATGATAAAATTATAATACTTGATAACAAATGGTCACCCGTTGTTTAAGCAATTTTGATCGAAAAGATTAAGGATTCCGTTTAACGTAAAGCATTTTGTTGCAATGGCACGACGTTAGGTAATTACGTACCGGGGTCACGGTAATCCGTTAGTCCTGCGACCAAATAGTTAAAAGCTAGGTAGGTTTTGAGGAATAGAAGTATGCTCGTTTCTCAAGGACCTTCATTGAAAAAAACTAAAAAAACGCATCTTAAAAAATTTCAGGCTTGATTAAATCCCGCTACTTTACAGCCAGGACTGCATTTATGTGTTTAAGGATAATTGAACAAGTATTGGACAAGTTTTCAGCGTGCCTCAAACACCTACCCAAAAATCGATGATTCCCGATGGCCACCCCCAATTTGGCCACCACTGGTGGACAGCAAAACTTTCCCTCTGTCCACCCCAGGATGGACAAATGGAAGATTTTAAATATATCTCTCTAGCCACCACATTTCCGACCTGGGAATAGAACCCAAGACCTTATAACCAGCAATGGTTCTTGCCACCTCCAGTTTAGTGGTGGACAGCAAAGAAAAATGTATCACTGTCCACAAGTGGTGGACACAGAGAATACTCATGCTTAAAATTGTTGCGCTGTCCACCAGCGGTGACCAGACAGAAATTTTATAAAAAAATCTTCCCTTTACAGGACAGGGAGAAAGTTTTATGTTAAAAGTTTGGCTGTCCACTAGTGGTGGCCAAATTGCGGGTGGCCTTCGGGAATCATCGCCCAAAAATTGCATGTAGTTCTTGTCCTATATGAGATTGCGGAGTATTGCTGATAGATCAAACGGAATCCTTAAGGATTGACGTGCACCACAGCCAACATTGAAGTCATTGTTCATAAAATGAACTATTACACTGACTATTTTTTTTTTGTATCCTCTGATGTATTTTTCAAGTCTGTGTTAATCAGTTACTGAGTTTTAGAAGTCAGATAAGAAAGTGGCTCCATGTAATATTCTCAAGTGTTTAATGTCATGTGGTTGCTCGTCCGCGATAGTGCACGTAGGTATACCCTCGTTCATACAAAACAATATAATTTGACTAGAAAAGTACCAATTCAAGTTTAATCATATTTTAATGAAGATCAACTAAGAAGACATTATAATTATTATTTTTTATTAAATTTAAATTATAACGAATCACGAACGAATATATTTAGTTGACATCTTTGGATAAACAAAATATGTATTAGGAAAGATTTTATCAATTTTACGAGTTTTTTTGTTTATAATTTTAAGAAATTAATTTACATTGTACAATATAATGTAACAAAAGCATAATAGCGCCTTTTAGTACATTTTGCAGTAACATAAAATATTCGATCATCCAGCGCATAGACTCTTGCACCCATAAATAGACAAAAATAATAAAGCATACATTTTTTTTTTTTATTTAAAATAATATTTTTGGCACTTCGTTCAAACGAAGTTCTATAAATAATAATAGTATAATATTTTATAATCTGCCAAAGAAATGGTGTTTCTTTAACAAAACATCAAGCCTGTAACCTCGGAAGGTATAGGTAGTTCACCAGATAAGACACAACTCCAGACTAGATGGCTTCTACTGGGACCTTCTTGGTGGAATTATACATTAAATAAATGTATAATAACGACGTCATCTCATAAAACATTGATTTGATTGTATATTCATAAATCTACGCTAGATGGCGCCAACGTCACCATAAGACGTTCATAATGGAATGAAGACCGACCGCAGCGATAGCTTACTTGGCTTACAATATTGAAGCGTCTGGTATACTGAATCATGAACTGAAATTTTTTTTTAATGAAAGATAGAAAACGGAGTGAATACTGAAATTACAAATAATAGAAAACTTTGTGAGACCCCTAAGTTCATATTTTAGCAAGAGAATGCAAAAACCCCATTTCTTCGATAGATTACATCAAAATTTAAGTCAAAACGATAACAATAAATAAGGCAGCTTACAACTAAAGCTAAGATTCATGTTCAAGGGAAACTCTCACTCGTCCTTCGAAGAAATAGACCAAATAATTGTGGTCCCATACAAATATAGCTACCATACATAAAAACAAATAAATCCATTCTTTTTCACTTTCCACACGCCTATCACAGATTTATCTATAGAAAAGGGAGATTTTTAAGGCCTATTCACAACGATTTATTATGTCACCGTACACTTTTGAACATAGTAGATTTATAATGTGAAAAACAACGCGCCGTCGAACCGGGCATGGTTCATGATCGGACGTCGAGTCACCCATTACACGACCTCCGCATCATGCCCGCGCCTACAGTGGCCGTTAATAGGTTCCCAACGTCGTTGCTGAGGCAGTCTCCCGGCGTGCCTGGATCGTGAAGTGGAGGCTGTCCTCTCCTTCACGCATTCCGCCTCCTCCTTCGTTAGCATTACTGCAGAAGGAGGTGATTGCTTCCGATTCCTCGTCGCTACGCAGCATGGCCTCAACCAACACCGGGCGCAAAAGTCGCCGCCGCAAATGGCCTCAGCTCGTACACGGCGGTGCTCTACCGCGCGCGGGGCAGTCCTGCACCGTATGCTCCACCGTGTCCTCCGGGCGATCCTCGTAGTGGTGACACCCAGGCGTTTCTTCTTCCAATTAGACACACGAACCTCCCGAAACATCCGCGTCCGGTGAGGACCTGCATCTAGTGGAAGGTGAAGACGCCGTGGCGCCTCTCCAGCCACTCCTCAGAGGGGTATTACCGCCGCGAGAATCACGTGCCCAGTGGTAACAACCATACGGTGACATAATTCATTATGAATCATTAATGTTATTGTATGCCGACTTCGACATTCGACTGAAATATTCGAAAACAAACCTTATTGCTTTAATTTTACCAGAAGAACTAGACAAACTGAAATACTATTGACAGTCGGTGTACAAAACCTTTGGAAAGAGATAATCGGTGGAATGTTATCTCTCTCACAAACTACCTAAACGTCATGTTTATCAGCGGTTCATCATTGTGGTTAGTAAGTGCTACGTTACGTGCGACAGAGATAACGCACTACTAAGCCGAGAGGACCCGATTGTCTCTTACTAATAAGGTCGATGTGTAATATTTTTCGCTCTTATCTGTATAAACCGTTTGGCAATGGGCTATTTTACTTAAAAAGATTTTTAGTTTGAAAGATTTTCAAAAAACATTTGCGTCGTATTTTTTCTTTTGTTCAGAAACCAAAATTTACGAAGATGCAACACTTTTTTTTTACGTGGTAAAA
This sequence comes from Agrotis puta, assembly GCA_943136025.2. Lineage (NCBI taxonomy): Eukaryota > Metazoa > Arthropoda > Insecta > Lepidoptera > Noctuidae > Agrotis > Agrotis puta. The sequence continues at coordinate 15,920,121 of OW964182.2, read as the reverse complement.
TCATCACATGAGTCCTCCCACCCAGGGCAGAGCGGGAGGGACTGTCAGACTCGTAATGACTAAAATCCACGGTGTCCTTCAATACCCCTTTACGTACCGGGGTCACGGTAATTCGTGAGTCCCGCGACCAAGATGCTTCTAAAAATCAGAAAACGTCACTCAGTCGTTATTTTTTTTTCATTTTTCAATTTATTTATGTGGTAAATTACCCTATTGTCACTTGTCTAGTCCTTCAGGTTTATGTGAACAGGCCTTGTTTACGACTTGAATCTTTCACACATTAAATTCAGTAAAAAAAAACAACCTTTTTGAAACTAAGTTCTGATTAATTCGGCCTCAAGACAGTTATTTATCCTCCTTCGTTACAATTCAAGAATCACTGTCCTTAAACATATTTTTTTTAGTTCTGGCAACAATACTTGAGATTTTAATGTGGGTTTTAGAGGTGAAAATGTTGGCTGGTAACCCGCGAATAACTGTCAGGTAGAAACTCAGCGGATCCCCCTTTTATATATTCAAACAGTTGAATTTAAGTGGTTGGTCCGATTTCAATTCTATGTTCCAAGAGAATTTATCTCAGTGTTAATGAGGATTTGAACACATGTGCAATTATAAATCTCAAATGTCGTTACGCGAACTGTACTATACTAGAGAATTTCGTATCAATATATTAATAATTAACCCCTTTTAGAATCAGTCATTTTAGATTCCAGACAACTCGAGTCGTTTCTTAAGAAATTGCACTTTATTTGTATGAAGTTAATGCGTATATTCTTATAACTGACTGTAGTTAACAATATTAATCATTAACTTCCTATGAATAAGATCCAATTTCAATTGAAACGTATCCGTAGAAGTCTGGCTTAAAACCCAGATAGATTGTTCTAAAAGAGGCAGTTATGAAAGCTGGTGACCTACCAGAGAAATTCCACTGTGGGAAAGAGACAAAGCTATACAAGTCGTCTAGCCATCTCGTTCCCACAGTGGAACTACTCTCGCTTTAAGACGTCACGAAGGCTGCCTGTTATGCAATTATACACAAGGCGATTTGCGACAATATTTTTTATATATATTATTAATGTTGCCACAAAATTATTAAATAACCAAATAATAGTAATAATTGTACCCATTTCTATTCATGATTAGTTCAGAGAGGAACTTTAATGTCCGAATACTAAAACAGACTAAAAATGGAGTTCTAGTATGTACCTACTTTTATATGAAAATATGGTGATTACAAAATGTATATTTTACTTTCTATTGCAATGACTACTTTTTATTCCAGCCATCAAAGTTAATGGCTATTTAATATTTTATACAGCAATTTTACTGGACATTTAATTGAATTTAGAAGAAATACATTACTTTATATTGGCAACACTGAAACTAAAATCTACCAAAGTTCTTATTAGGTATTCCTGATTTTTTTTTTCTAAGCGTGGAACACCGATAATTTCATTTTTAAAAAGGTCACATCCTATAAAATTTAGTATTACTTTTGTGTATGTTTTTAATGGTTTTTCTGTTGTTTGTGATTTATTGAAGACAATATTTTCATTCCGAAGCATTTAGTTGATATGTTTGAGTAAAATCACTGTTTGCTAAATTGCAATTTAACTGTTATTTTGATAAATTAGTTGTTAAACATCTATTTTCAGTTCAATTCTTTTCTTTTCGAAAAAGCATAAAGTAACTTGTGATTTGATTTTAACAGATGAAGGAATGACAGCCGATATAGACAAAGCACGCACGAATTCAGCTTCAGACTACAAATCTCGATGTTAGTTAATTATTTGAAAACGAGTTTTTAAAAAGACCCGCTTCGTTGTTTTCTTAAAGAGACAATCATTTTAAAAAGGGGACAGCAAGAAAATTCCCGAACCAGACTATGAATATCACACATTTTTTTTAAAATACTTTCATAAAGCTATAAATGAAGACACCAGGATCTTTGAAATACTGCAATTATATCAAAAACTGAAAGCATATGTTCAAAGCCAAACATAAACATAATAATTATTATGCCTAAATATTATTGCACTCTTCGAATTTCAAATCTCAGCCCTTAGCCGAGTGCTGAATATCCAACGACATGCTTTCTTTGAACATATTTATCTGTCACCTGGTGTCACTGAATGAAACTGAAATGTGTCATATTTACTATCGGGTGTTTTGTTGAGAACTTTTCTATCACACTTAGCAGTCTTTACCAACCAAACAACAAAGCAGGCCTTAAAAAAACACCAAAGTTACCAGCCTCAAACAAATGTTGCCAGTCCAAAATTTTATTTTAAACACCGGCTCTATAAATGTTGCCAGCGTTTAGGTGGGATTATATGTAGAAAATAATGGCCGGTATTTGGCCGTCCTCAACTGACGTGCCGTTGTTGTTACCACCGGCGTAGGAGAACTGGAATACGACCTTTTCGCCGTTGTTGCAGTCAACTGTTGCACGGCGGAGACCCTTCGTGCCGTAGTAGGAATCGGTGCCCTGGAACAGAAATGAAAAGGTTTAGTGACGTCATAGCTACCGAATTATTACAATAGGAGAGGAATTCAGTACGTTCATTCTTTTAGAAGGGGATTTTTGTAGTTAAGTACACAAATGTTTGGTCATCGACGTAAAAAGTTACCCAGTGTGTCCAAAGTGGTCGCGGGACTCGACGAATTACCGTGACCAGGGTACGTAAAGGGCTATTTAAGGACACCGTGGATTTTAGTCAGTACGAGTCTGACAGTCCCTCCCGCCCTGCCCTGGGTGGGAGGACTCATGTGATGATTTTACCACGTAAAAAAAAAAGTGTGTCCAAGGTCATTCTATTGAGAAGTGATTGTGTTCTTTGACTGTTGGTCGTCAATGCCATAATGAAATAAGTTTGACTTAACGACAAATAGTCACATTACAAAATCAAAAAGTAGGTTTTTTTTTATCGTGGTAAAATCATCAAATGAGTCCTCCCACCCAGGGCAGGGCGGGAAGGACTGTCAGACTTGTACTGACTAAAATCCAAGGTGTCCTTCACTAGCCCTTTACGTACCGGGGTTACGGTAATCCCTTGGTCCCGCGACCCCGGCAGGAAATCAAAAAGTAGGTACCTTGAGTTTAGCACTAGCTATGTAGGAGGTGTTCGGTAGGATCTCGACTGGCTCCTTGAACATGGCGCGGAAAGTGTCGTCGGTTCCGTCACAGCAGAACGTGGTCGTGTTCGACCCGCACACTTTCTTCGTAGCCAAGTGAATTATCTGTAATGTCACATAGAACATTATAGGATTTAATGATATTCAATAATCTATACATATAATAAATCTGTAGAAGGGTCAATTCTGTACATTGAAAATATTGAAAAAATAAATAGTGGAAGGTGTTGCTGGATCGATACCAAACCCAAATATGTGATTAAAAATATTTTTGTCTGTCTGTCTGTCTGTATATGCAGGCATCACGTGAAAACGAATGGTTCGATTTCGATGAAACTTGGTATAATTATACCTTATTATCCTGGGCATAAAATAGGATACTTTTTATCCTGGAAAAATATGTAGAAAAACAAATCTTATTTTTCAGTTTTATTCATAGACGTTGTTCTGTAGAACCGCGAACACACGTTGCCCCAGTGGATGGCACCCGCAGTGGATTCAGCGCCGTAATATTTATAAGATGTCATTGTCAGAGTTATTCAAAATGGAGAAATAAATCATCCACGCAAAGACCGACATCCGCGCGGACGGAGTCGCGGGCGGAAGCAAGTCTAAACATAAAACTTTTATTGGGAGATAAATTTGCTCTTGACTTTCGTTAAGGACAGGGGTGACTCGGTCAAAGTCTACGATTGAGTGAGCTTTTCCAAATAAGCCTCTTAGATTATAAAATGTCCAGATTTCACCTTCAAAACAAAAAGTTTTTTGTAAAGCCACTTTTTTATAGACACACGTATATTGAAATATGTGTGTCTATAAAAAAAAATGGCTTTAAGTTCCTTGTGTAGCATTGTGTGCATTAGTAGTGGCATTTTAATTCCTTGGCATGGGGCGTAGGGTTCGAACTTTGGAGATTATTTTTCTTCCCTTTTTGGCTTCAATTTTCATTGGCTTACTAGGAATCTAGACATTCTATAATTTAAAGTGAGCCTTTGCATTAACTTTGAAGTGGTCCGGGTTGTATGCGTTCGGGAAACAGAATTAAGTAGCATAAGGTCCATATGATTGTATATATTTTTCTTCACTTCCGAGTTTTCACGTTAAAGTATTTTTTAGGTACCAGTTTTCTTAAAGGTCACGCTCTGTTGTGGTGGAATGCGCTCTTAAAATAGGTTAACCTTTTCCTTTTAACTGTACTAAGACAGTACCAGGACATAAATCATAATAATATAGCACCATAAATATGTACTTGTAATGTAAAGAAGGAATTGATTCTAAATAGGTTGGAAACATAAAAACAAAAAATACTGCCCGCCCAATCCGGTAGAATTAAGGCACTACGCTCAGTAGATACTCGTCCTATTCATCAAATAAAAATAAAAAAACTGTCAATAAAAATAAAACAAAGAGAATAAATAAAAAGCGACTAACCTGTAAGTGTACCTCATACTCCGTCGGCCCAAAATACGATCCATACAGTCCAAAGCCGACCACAAAAATTCTCTGATCAACCGTAAACCGGATCCTGTCCGTGGTTCCACTGTACCCCCATCTCGAGTCCGTCTGGGGAAACCTATTCACCGTCAATTCCTTCCCAGTCATACAACATCTGGGGGTGTCGAGAAACCCCACATTTGGTTTGGGGTTGACTGTAAAATATAGGAACAGTTGTACTATTTCCCGGTCATCTAAAAGGCCGCTTTGGGCTGGACCCATGGCGAATTCTTCAACGGACATTAGGGGAAATCGGATGGCGTTGAAGGCTCTGCCCAGGACCATCCTTTGGTTGGTTGGGGTAACGGGGAGCTGGCGTCGTATGCATTCTGCTTCTGACCAGCGTAAGACTGCTGCGAAGATTTTTGCTTCTCTGATGCGGAGTGTATCCCTGGAGAAATAAAGATGAGAATTGTCATAATTTTATAGAACTGACAATAAAATGGACTAGAAACAGGACCCTGAAGAACTCAAGCGTAGTCTTATTTAATTTCCTTCATGTTACCAAATAAAATCGCGTTGTTGGATAATTTTACCACGTAAAAAAAAAACAAGTAATGGTGAGGGCGAGGACGTCGGCAAACGATCTCCGGCCACCGTAGGCGCGGGCATGCGGGCGGCGAGTAATGGGCAACTCGCTGTCTGACCATGGACCATGCCCGGGTCGACGGCGCGTTAATTTCCACGCGCGCCGCAAAGTGTGTCAGCAAAAAATTACGGAGCCCCCCTTTAGAGGGCCAAAGCCTGCCGGGGTCGCGGGATTTACGAATTGCCGTGACTCCGGAACACCGTGGATTTTAGTCAGTACGAGTCTGAAAGTCCCTCCCGCTCTGCCCTGGGTGGGAGGATTCATTTAATGATTTGACCACGCAAAAAAAAAGTAACGGGTTATATAGCAGATATAAAATCAATTTAATTACACTGTTCTAATACGTGAAATTTCAAAGCCCAATTAGTATTCTATCAGTGGCAAAATTAGCTGGGGTCTAAAAACGTCACTTTAGCAATTTTACTAATAGAATTACGATAAAAATTTGCTTCACTTTTGTCTAGAGTAGAATATTTCATATCACGAATTTTGTCGCAATGCTCAATACGTTTATTTTCTTCTTCATTACAGTTGTACTCTTATCGAATAATACATACATCCTAGGAGATCTCTGTGATAGTTACATCCACTATCCACATTTGTACTTAAAACTTTTTTCAAAATCTTTTCCCTCATTTTAAAATACAAGAAATAGCGAAGAAGAACATATAAGTAATAAAAGTAAACAGTTATTTAGAAATTCCCAGACAAGTCGCGATCGATTCTGCAAACTCCTAAGTGGCTGACTTTTATATTCAAACTAACTTTTACTCGTAAATACCTACACTATTTGTTAATTTATATACAGAAGCTGTTGGTGTACTAAAAGTACCTACACCAACAATAATTAATAAATAAATAAACGACTGTTTTCCATTTAGGTACCTACGCAATACTGAATCAAGTAAAGTGCAGTTTTAAAATGGAAACAGTAGAAAAAACTTCGTATTTGTAGAAGTAAAATATGATTAATGCAAGTGTTTCAATGGATATTTGTTACTCTATTACGCCCAAACAGATGGTAGAAACGCATAGGTTTCTGTTTTATTATCGTATAACAGTCAGAGCCCTGCATTAGCCTTACCTTTTAATTTAAAGCAGAATAAATGTTGGGTCAGATAATGTAGTATGACAAATTCACGAAGCGGGCGTAGCATAAGCTAGTATAGCATGAAACGTAGATGACACCCGGACGCCGTGGGTGCTATTTAATGATTGATACGTGCACTAATACGTTTTGTCCACCACCTTAGATGATACTGGCATCAATCTACAGTTTATCAGTCACATAATTTCGGAGTACTATCGGGTGGCACTGACTCGTGGACGCAGACTGAAAAAAACAAAAGCTTGATGCTTGAGTGCTAGGCTTATGGGCAACTTAAGCTTCATTTAGACGGAGCAAGTACTCGCATGCGAGTTTCACTAAATTGCGGTATTTCTTTGATCAACTGAATTCGTTGTACCTATAAAGTCCGCAATGTAACGCAACTCGCGTGCGAATTCTTGCATCGTCTAAATGAGGCTTTAATCGCAAGATATTTCAACAGTTAACTGAAACTGCACCTACATCATCATATCATGTGCGTTGAAACCTGAACACTAAATTCTTGATATCAATGCCTTTAGCTCGAAAAACTACAACCACTACAATAATATAAAAGAAACTTTCTTGTTGACTGTACCTTTTTTTATCGTGGTAAAATCATCGAATGATTCCACCCAGGGCAGAGCGGGAGGGACTGTCAGACTCGTACTGACTAAAATCCACGGTGTCCTTCAATAGCCCTTTACGTTCCGGGGTCACGGTATTTCGTACAGTCCCGCGACCTTGTTGACTGTACCTACTACAACTTTGCGTAAATCAGACCGCTGACGGAACTCTAATTTATGACGTTGACAAGTTGAGAAAATGAGAACCGAGTGTATAAATAAGTAGAATCTATAAAGAATACCTTATTTAAAAACTGGTACGATTTCATGTATCTATACAAATAATAAATCTGTAGAAGGGTCAATTCTGTACATTGAAAATATTGAAAAAATAAATAGCGGGGAGTGTTGCTGGATCGATACCAAACCCAAATATGTGATTAAAATTTTTTTTTGTCTGTCTGTCTGTATATGCAGGCATCACGTGAAAACTAACGGTTTGATTTCGATGAAACTTGGTATAATTATACCTTATCATCCTGGGCGTAAAATAGGATACTTTTTATCCTGGAAAAATAAAATTTTATTTTTCAGTTTTATTCATAGACGTTGTTCTGTAGAACCGCGAATCTCCTTAATTATTATAGGCTTAGCCGTATTTGGGTCCAATAGATATTTAGAAGATGTCATTGTCAGAGTTACTCAAAATGGAGAAATAAACCATCCACGCGAAGACCGACATCCGCGCGGACGGAGTCGCGGGCGGAAGCTAGTGCTGAATATTTCTCTTACAACTACTGACTACTAGGGGCGGCAGAATAGCTACCTTTCTTTTGCGGACAAAACAGAAAGAACCAAGTAAATAAGTGTCACGTTTTAAAAACTTGACGATCGTGCCTAAAGCTAGAATAAGCAACACGGCAAGTACTGAAGCTATTTGTAAAGTACTCATAAACTAGTCGATAAAATCAATTAGGTACGTGTCTTATCAAACCTTGCAAGTTGTGAGCTTTTGAAGTGGAACAGTTGTCTGGTGGTACTTGAGTAAACTAGTACAATAAGACCTATCGTCTACGAGATTGCTCAAAGGGAACGTGAGTAGAACACCAATGAGTAGTCAGTGTCACAAGTGGCATAATATCACAATTCATTCAATATCGGTGCAGCATGACCACTAAACTTGTTCCATACTTTTTTTTGTAGCCCAAAGGAAACAAACAAGTATTCGGCCTGATGGTCACCGTAGCCTTTACATGTTTGCAACACCTCGGTATTGCCTGCGTATTCAGGCCAGCTACAAAGTCGTGAAAACTCTCAACTAAGGTCCGACCGAAACTGGTTTTTCGGCCGTAACCGAATCCGAAACCGAATATTCGGCAGTGGCTTCAGTTTCGGCCGAAACCGAAACCGAAACTGACGTGGTCAAGTAAAGAATTCCTTAAAATACTGAAATTTGGTGCATTGTACGGTAAAACTTGAAATAAGTTTACCTATACAACGTAATTTAACAAATTAAACACTTTACATTTTTCATTTAAACAATCTCTTTTTTACATGTAACTTGATTTGTTAATAACAACAAAACAAAGTTACTGACTCAATATTTATTTAATTTAATTAACTACATAAATCATTCAAGAACAAAAACGAAACAAAAACTTACATTTAATAATCACTTCCATCAAAGCATAACCTCTGTTGGTCTAGTGGTTAATGACCCTGACTGCTATGCCGGAGGTGGTGGGTTCGATTCCCACCCAGGACAAATGTTTGTGTGATGAGCACGATCATTTGTTCTGTGTATGGGTGCAATTTAACTATAATATGTATGTATTTAGAAATATATAAGTATGTTTATCAGTTGTCTAGTACCCATAATACAAGTTCTGCATAGCTTGGGACTAGATGGCGTTGTGTGATAGATGTGGAATATTTATTTATATTATTTATTTATTATTTGAGTCGGGTGAAAACGCAGTAAGTTTTGTTGCTACGGAGCTATCCGAACGGCGCACGACAATTCCCGAACAGGGCCGCGAGTGCGAGCGTCCGCCAAAGCGTTGCCGCGAGAAACGAAGTTAGACGAGCGTGCACGACAACTTCCGAAATCAGTTTCGGTTTCGGCAAAAGTTTCGGCCAATTTTGGCCGAATCCGAAACTCCCGCCGAAACTTGATATTTGGCCGAAACTCGGCCGAAACCGAAACCGAAACCGAACCTTCGGTCGGACACTACTCTCAACCAATGAGAGCGCCGAACGCGTAAAACGTTACTATTGCGTCAACGTAAAAAAACTCGCACTAAGCACATAGGAGCAGGACTAACGGCTTTTCGTGCTATCCGAGACACAGGGGTGTCACATCATCAACTTCCAAACTTTGGGAGTCTTGGTTAGTACTGGGAAATTCCATAGGTTTTTCTAATAGCACTTTTCCCCACCCGGGATCTTAACACAGTCAGGCTAGCGACCACGAGACCAATTGCTAGTTTCATTATTTAATTGGCGGAATCAAGACGCATCCAACTACCACAAACTACTTAGCAACGCGTTTGAAAGTCACAACGTAAATTGGTATCGCGGTATGCTGAACTAGCACTTTTCCCGCGACTTCGTCCGCGTGGGTTACGTACTTTCCTAATTCCCCCTTTTCACCCCCTTAAAGGTTAAATTTCCAAAAACCCCTTCTTAGTGCTCCCCTACATTATAATAGGAAGCCGTGTGCAAAATTTCCCATTCCTAGCCCTAGGAGTTTCGGCTGTACGTTGATATGTCAGTCAGTCAGTTCTCCTTTTATATATATAGATAGATAGATAAACTCTGTTGATTTGACTTTGCAATGCAGAACTTTTAAGTAGTACCATACACTATAGGCCTATAGGCCTAACAGTTGCACATGGTGCTGGTAAATGTATGTCTACCTTTACCAGCACCATACATGTTTATTAATACTACAGTTGATGTTTATATTCCTACAAATAACTGTGATCTAGTAAATCATAGGAATAAGAACAATATCTGTATGATTATAAGGTTCATTTTTGCTTGAAGCGAGACTGAATTATGCTTGAGCTATGTCTAAGTCAGTTCTATAGATTTGGCCCTAATTGGCCCCAGTTGCAGTCATAAGTGGTTAAGTTTAAAAGCCCTTATTTAGATATCCCCACAAATGATCCACATACACTGAACCATGTTGCTATGGTAATATGTGACACAGTAATTAACACTACAGTGTAAATAAACAAGTTTACTAAACATGTATTCTGGTGTTGGCAGATAGTGTACCAACTGTTGGCATTTTGACAATGACCTTCTTTCGTCGGCAGATAATGTAACTATTGTAAATAGTTAACAATTAATACAGAAAATTGGGGAAAATACGAACCAAAGAATATATAAGAATATTGGTTCTAATAAAATCACCAATTTGACTAGCTTCTTCCCGCAATTCATATGACATTCAAGTTTGGCCTCCTACCCACTGCGTTGCATCCCAACACCTGCCCACACTATTAATTTTTCTGACGTGCTAAAAAAAAATTGTGATAGCTTGATAATATTCATAATATAAGTTATATGCTATAGCATTTAGGAGTCAAATGTAGCTTACCACAATAAAAAACAATTTTGGATCATGAGTTCCGAAATTGTCCCCTAAATTCAAGAAAATTATACTTCTTTATAATGTTTTAGCACACATTTTGACATCTGTGTTTATTACGGTGTTTATGAAAATAGTCTGATTGCTAGAAGACACAAACCTAATGTAACTCAATAAAAGAACTGTTAAGTGAAAGAGTTATTATTGACCAATTTACAAAATGTATAGTATAATTTAGACCACATAAAAAATTTAGACTGAATTTTATTTTCTAAACTTCAAATAAATTAATTAGTCTAACAGTACTTTTATTTGGTAAGATTGCTCAAAAATAAACTTTTCATATTCAGTAAATTTTAATTGGATAGGAAGGCAGTGACATTTTATGTAAAATTTTGTGTTCTGTGCTTATGAATAAATTTAAATATGAAACAAAAATAATTTAGACATTGCTAATTATAAAAAACAAACATACCTTTCTAGCACTGCATTTAGTGTGTCCTGATCAATATCTGTAAAACCTTCAGCGTTTAACGCATCAGCAGTATTCTTATCTATCATCTCCAAGCACAGGGCAGCCAGCTGGGGCTCATCAAACAGTCGTGCCTGCGTCAGCAAGAGAAATGCATTGTCCGTACCCAAGTTACTCTTCAAGAAATCTACACAATGCTCTTCTAATGCTGCCACAGCATACTTCTTAGCAGTGTACAGCGTAGTCATCACACTCTCGGGACCAATACGAACTTCATCTGAATATAGGAACTTAAGTAAGTGTAGGAATGCTGCGGGCTCCACATCAGGTAACTCTACCTCATCAGACTTTGTTGCTAGCACTCCATTGAACATGGCATCGAACACCGCGCTCCCCACGGATAACACAAACTTGTGCGCGGGTATCACCTGCTGATTAGCATCCTTGCCGACGATAAAATGCACGTCGCATAAGATCTCGTTATTAAAAAGGAACGATAGCCTTTCTTTTACGGTAGTTTTCGTCGCCTGCCAGTTGTGCAAGCGGCCGCCTGTGTTGTTAATTGGCTGGAGGTTTTCTATTGCGGAAGACGAAGCGAGAGGCTCGCTCGCCTGCCCGTTGTCTTCCTCCTGCTGGCCGAGCTGCTGCCGCGCCTGCTGGTTGGACGGCAGCATGTTCTGCGGCGGCAGCTCGTCTCCGCCTCCTCCATCATCCAGCCGCACGTTAAGTAATCTATTAACTATATCATTTTTAGACCCAGATGCCATAACGCGTGGATTTTTAACTATCACACATTACATGGAATGCCGGTCGTGCTCGAAACACGATGTTTATGTTTGAAAACGGCTGTTTGTATTAAGAATGTGGGTGTGAGACACAATTTGAAGTGATTTGTTGTAGTAATTAGCCTCAATTTTTGTTTATCACAGCACAGAGGTGTTTCAAAGATTTTTTGACGCGTGACAGGAAAATTTCAGTATTGCCATTTTGTGAAGAAAGAAATGACAATCTGTCATTACATCAATCAATCAAATCCATTCTCTCAATAAATTCTAAAGTAGCAGGTAAAATAAATTAGAATACATACCGTATTCTATGTATTTCTTAGCTTCACAATTGATTTTGTTGAAATTGAATTAAATGTGTACGTTTTTAGTTCATCTTAGTTTTAAAATTCATGTTTAGTAGCTATTAAACAATCACTTTGGTAACACTAAAATCTGTCGTCATTGGTGTGGCGGTTTTTTTGAAGAACAAGCGTTTTAGGCTTCTCTTTTTATTGTGAAAATGGCGAAAGTATGTAAAAAAATGTAACAATACAGTACGGTGATTGCTGGATATTGTTTTAAAGATAGAGAATGATTAAGATTTTGTTTAGTAATGATAAGTGTGACTAAAAAATTTACCATAAACAAGAGACACACATTGAGGGTATCACAATTCAACAGCAAGAGAGAAATATAGCATCAAATGAGATGTCGGGATATGGGGAAAAACTTTGAAAGTGTGGTGTAATTCTTTTTACTACTAACCGGCTTTTTTTTTCTTTTACCACCCAGGGCAGAGCGGGAAGGACTGACTGACTCGTACTGACTAAAATCCACGATGTCCTTCAATAGCCCTTTACGTTCCGGAGTCACGGTAATTCGTAAGTCCCGACCCCGACCCGGCAGGCTTTGGCCCTCTAGGCCTTTGAGGCGCGCGTGGAACACAACGCGCCGTCGACCTGGGCATGGTCCACAGTTGGAAAATCTAGAAGATCTAGGTCTAGCGACGTCTGTCACCGTGGGCTGGGGTGAAGGGAGGACGCTGTCCTCTCCCTCACGCGGCCCGCCTCCTCTTTCGCTAGCATGACTGCTTCGCAGAAGGAGGCGGCTGCTTTCTATTCCGTCTCGCCCCGCAGCATGACCAATCCCGGGTGCGAGAAGTCTCCGCCTATCGCCGTCGTGAGGACACGGCGATACTCTGCCAATCCTGCACCGTATGCTCCACCGTGTCCTCCGGGCGATCCTCGCAGTAGTGGTGACACCCAGGCGTTTCTTCCCTCCTTATCCGAAACAGGTACCTCCCGAAACTTCCGTGTCCGATGAGGACCTACGTCAGGTGATAATCAGGACGCCGTGAGGCCTATCCAGCCACTCCTCAAAGGGGGGTCTTACCGCCGCGATTGCAAACTGCAAACTTCGTAAGCTAAAAAATGAAGTATTGTTTTCGCGAACTACACTGCAATAAATTTAGCATAGCTTGCCGTCTGCAACTCGCATAAATACCAATCGTTATTTAGGTCGGGTAAAAATATAATCGAAAATCTACTTAGTTACACAAAGTATTTTTTGTTTTGGTTTTTAGGGTTACGTACCTGACGTATGACAGGCCTGTTGGTCTAGTGGTTAGTGACCTTGACTGCTATGCCGGAGGTCGTGGGTTCGATTCCCACCCAGGACAAATGTTTGTGTGATGAGCACGATCATTTGTTCCGTGTTTGGATGTAATTTATCTATAATATGTATGTATAATAATATTATATTGATACTGATAATATTTCGGAACACTTTGTGAGCGAGTCCGACTCGCACTTGGCCGGTTTTTCTGTTTCGTGGGTGCATTTACAAACAACTCGCATACAAAAGCAACCAGATCCGGAAGACCTGTCGACTATAAATAACAAAACACTTCGATAACAGTTGGTTAAAAATACATATTATAATGAGAATTAATTTTACAGTTTTAATTTGCTAAACCTAATTTTCAAGTGACAGTTGATAGATATAGACAGAGATCATTGCCAGTTTTGTTTTATCTTATCCGCATAGTACGGACGCCAGCACATGAACCTATCACAATTTGTCAAAATTTAATTGATGTTCAATCCTTATCACATTAGTAGAAGGATAATGTTCGGTTGGTAAAATTTTACAGATTGGGGTAGGCTGACCTGCAGTGCTGGCGTCTGTACATAGTACATACAAAGGTATTTAAGAGTATACCTACAATAAATACGAACCCACTTCCGTACCTGTCTACAACGTAAACACTGCCCGTTCGTAGATAAACGATGATTTACATACTGCTGCGGTCTGCTGGTGTCAAATAAATGGAACCACTTACACACCCGGCCGTTCCCCATGAGTGTCGTAACTGTTATAGGGGGGGGGGGGGGGGGGTGGAAGTATTGGGATCTATTGTGTTTACTGCTGGTGCTAAAATTATACTGCGGTCAACAGCCTTTATGTGATGGGTATTAGGTAATGGTACGACACAACCAAAATAGTATGTGGTACATTTAACTTTTGTCTTGGTAATTTAATCATAAGTAATTTAATCATAGTACATCTATTTTATTGCTTTTTTTATTATTACCACGTGCGCCTCAAAGAGTGTCAGCACAATGACGGGGCCCCCTTTAGAGCGCCAAAGCCTGCCGGGGTCGCGGGACCAACGATACTGTAACCCCGGAACGTAAAGGGTTATTGAAGGGCACCGTGGATTTTAGTCAGTACAAGTCTGTCAGTCCCTGCTGCCCTGCCCTTGGTGGGAGGACTCATTTGATGATTTTACCACGATAAAAGAAAAAGGCCAGTCAGTGGTGATAATATGAATATAGGAAAAGCACAAGAACTGGACATCATCATTCGGGGATGATCACGCCCACCACATGTGATAAAAAATATAAGAAAATGCCTGTTCGAGTGCAATCCCAAAGGTCATATTAACTTTTTCTATAAAGATTCCTAAGCATACACGAGCCGTCTACAATGTCAGTATTGCAATATAACGACGTATAGCCTAATGTTATGGAAAAACTTCTGGGCGCGTGTGTCACAAAGATATGGCGGGCACGGGAGTTTTATTGCCGCGGAAACTGCGATTCAGTGAACACGCATAGGGCTAGGAAGGGGAAAATATTTCCCATTTTTGTATACTTTCACTTTTTATCATGCTAAATGTTAGTTAGGTACCGATTTAAAATTATAGCTGTCCTTCTTAAGCTGGGTACTCACTTAGCAGTGTTGCATGTATCGTATCAGCGGCTGTATCAACCTGCAAGTGGGTGCAGCTCCTTCGAGCACACCGCAAACCGCCTTTGTGTTCGCAGTGATACCGCCACACGGGGCGGGTGGGTCACTGCGAGCTTACAGCGCTCAAAACGCGTGTGGTTCGCAACAGGCTCGTGCCTACGTACTCACTTGATACCGTATCTGGTAACATGCAACACTGCTAAGTGAGTACCTAGCTTTATGGTGTCAATATTAGAGTGATTTTGTTGCATAAACTAAAACATGGTGTTTTATTATTTTATTATGCACATAAATTAACAGGAACTTAAACCATTTGCGTATAATATTATTTTGATCATTAGGTAAAAGTATCTGATATTAAAATTGGCAAAAAAAAAAACTTAAAATGAAGCTACAGTCACTAGGCATGCCTACATATCTCGAATAAACATTATAGTTATAGAAATATATATAGAAAAGCAGTGATAGCCGAGTGGTACGACCGTTGGACTGCCAAGTCAAAGGTTGCAAGTTCAAACCCCGGCACGCACCAATGTCTTTTAGAATTAATGTGCGTATTATGAATTAATTATCACTTGCTAAAAACGGTGAAGGAAAACATCGTGAGGAAACCAGCACACCTGAGAGATTTTTCAACGGTGTGTGAAGCCATGTCAGAGGCCTACGGGCGGTTTAAACTCTGACACTAGGTTGTTCATCAACCATACGATAAGAAGAACATTATAGTTGCCTATTCCAAAGCGTAGATTTCTATGGAGAAGAATGGAACTTATCCGGTTAGCTTACAGACTTCGTTGAGGCCGACATGATGTCCACATATACCACTTTTTAAAATAAATCCGAGGAATAATTCGCAAATAATTTGCATACCTATTTATTTTAATTAGCCAAAACTATCTGTTCTCTGTTCTATGGCCTTTCTCGTACGTCATCAAGGGCACGCACGCGCGCAACGGTCGATTCAGCTACAGGTGCTGGCCCGGCAGTCGCACCGCCGCCGTCTGCCACGCACCACCCACAGCTCTCGGCTGCTGGCGACAAACAAGGCGAAACCGACTACTGACAGACTGATCACCCAAACATCATTCTAAACTAACCAAAACGCTTATTAAAATAACTTTCCAGCCTGTACCAATACTATAAGCAAGACGTTGTGTCAACAAAACTCATTGCGTTTACAAATTCAACAGGCGCTCGTAACATTTCGTACTCGAGTCTTATGACTAGTGTAAATACTCTTTAAAGTTTTAATATTAATCGTTGTCTCGTTTTCTCTACTGTTGTTATAAAGTGTTGTCTGTTCGCCTATTGACTTGTGTGTGATCTAAGTGTTCACTTTCTAAAAAATGTTGTTTCCAATGTTGTTGATCTTGAACTCGACGATACCTGCGTATGATCGTGTGGTGTCTGTGACATAATTGTATTATAATATATGAATGCTACTAAGTAAAGGTGAGTTGAGAATCGATATTTTTACGGTATGTTGTGTGATTAAAAACATAAACATACGTCCCACATGATGCTATAAATACGGATAGCTAGTTGGCTAGGTCTCGTATTAATATATTAACGATAAGAGAGGCGAAGCTGTAGCCTGTACCCAGTGAAGTAAAGATAATACTTACGTAGCAGAATACCTAATTATAAACAGACCTTTACATTAATCATATTTTGGATCGAACATTATCCAAGTTTAGATTTTGTTTCAAGTTAGTATCTACTTAAAATTATAGGTACTTATGTTCAATCTAAAAGGTCACATAAAAGATTAATAACGATCTTTCTAGAAGCATAAATTTAACTGTTTTTGTCGATATTGGGTCATAAACTTAAAAAGCGTAGCCTGAACATTACCATCAAGGGAACAGTAAACTTTTTAACTTTATCTCAAACTCAATCTTTTCATTCTTTTTGGACTTTTATTTATGACTGCGGAACCATCCAGAATCATCTAGGAACTCCAACACACCTCACAAACTCTGGATCAAGATACAGTCAAAACAAAACTTCAAGCTCTTATATATTGTTCCAGAAATCACGATGATGCTAAGTCCGAAGATGCAGCGGTCAGTCCGCGTGAATGATGGCCAGCTACTCGCCCTGTCGGACAGGGCGCAGTATGACCATTCACAGGTTGGTAGACCAAAAGCTTACGTACTTAAAATACCACTGGGTAGACTATTTTTTTTTTGTTATCGTGGTAAAATCATCAAATGAGTCCTCCCACCCAGGGCAGGGCGGGAGGGACTGTCAGACTTGTACTGACTAAAATCCACGGTGTCCTTCACTAGCCCTTTACGTACCGGGGTTACGGTAATGGGAAAGTCCCGCGACCCCGTCAGGCTATGGCCCTCTACAGGCCCCGTCATTATGCTGACACTCCTTGAGGCGCGCGTGGAACACAACGCGCCGTCGACCCGGGCATGGTCCATGGTCGGGCTGCGAGTCGCCCATTACTCGCTGCCCGCATGCCCGCGCCTACGGTGGCCGGAGATCGTCTTGCGACGACTGGGTAGACTATAGTACAAACTTATTAGGCAGCAGGCAGATGTGCACGTCAAAGGTCTCCCAAACTGGAACTTTGTCAGATAAAGATTTGCTTTCATTCTGTGTTTATCATCAGAATTTCTGAGGAGAGAAATAACCCACGATTGAGTATGACACGAGAAGTTGTGTGAGAAAGAAACTCTTCTATAATTAATAACAATCATGTGAAGCGATGAACTTCACAGTTTGGTTAGTGATGGATGAAAGAATTGGAGCTCAATGGCAAAATAACTGGAAAGGTCCAACTTTAACTGGTATGATGATAATTATTATGCAAAATGTATAAGGAGTAATTCAAAGTATGGTAACACGAGAGTTCTGAATGCGTTAAGCTGATGATGTAGGATATCGCCCAAGGACATTAAAGCGATGATCATTCATTCATCTGATAATGAAGCCAGTCAAAGAAAACTTAGCAGTTTTATTCATTTAAATTCACTAGGTAGGTATCATTAAAAGCAAATAGTTTTTTTTTTGTTAGTAATCTAGTAGATAATTGGTAAATATTGTGGAATTGTACGAAAACATTACAATTTCCTCGAATTATCTTCCCCAAGAGTTCCCTATTCTATTTCTATGGATTGGCTATTCCAGTTCTTTACTTTAGGTTATATGAAAACGTAAACTAACATTTTATTTGATTTTAGACTGGCTACCTGCACAAACGAAGCTCCGACAACACCAAATGGCAGCTTCGATGGTTCATCCTCTATCAGGTAAGAGAAAGACGCTTTTTATTGTAAGGTTTAGGGTGCATTTTGTCAAAAAGTACCGCGCGCTGGCACGGGCTTTACAAAGCATCGCGGCCGCATCGCTGTAGCCCCGCAGCAAGATTCAAAGGCATTCATGAACACAGCAAAAACTTAAGTAATTACTGATTAAACATTATTTAAGCAGTGTTAAACAAAATTTTTCATATCACTTTGAGAGTTCCACTTAATAAAGTTTTTTTTTTATAAATAGCGTTGATTGCCTGGCAAACACAGTATTTTATACTCTTGTGTTTTTGGCTTAGTTGCTCCCAAACTGTTGTTGTGTATTTAAATTTCCTGTCTTCGGTGAAGCCTGTCTTCTAAACTTCCTGTCTTCGGTGAAGCCGAAAAGACCGTCAGATTCTTACTGCCAAAAAATCACCCTGCTCCATCTTTGACCCTTTACGTCACAGGGCCAAGTACCCTGCTTAGATAGCCCCGCGATTCCTATTACATGGTACTTAAATATAACTGGCGAAAAAGTGTCATATTAAATCGGGTATGCCATGTTCGTGTGTAGTGGTCGCCAGGGGACTTGCTTGTCATAGATTCGAATTCGGTATTGTAGTATTTTTTTCATTGAATCCGATCTAACACGTATTTGGAAATAAAAACTCAATGTTACTGGTAGCTAAATGCGAAATATTGGAGCGTTAATGTATTATGGATGGATGGATATAGTATAGTTACAACTGATGAACGGATTTGGATGTTTGCACACAGATTGTTAATAAGCTGGAGTTGCATATATATGTATAGTAGGTACTATACGGAAATCTTGTGCTAAGGCCTCTGTGGTGGTCGCGGGACTGTAAGAATTACCGTGACCCCGGAACGTAAAGAGCTATTGAAGGACACCGTGGATTTTAGTCAGTACAAGTCTGACAGTCTCTCCCGCTCTGCCCTGGGTGGGAGGACTCGTTTGATTATTTTACCACGATAAAAAAAAGGTCTCTGTGGTCTTATCACAGGATTACTGTATTTTATTTACAGAATACTTGAAGTATTTCCTGCGTTTATTGTATGTTTTTACGAAACATATAATAAACGCAAAGGCGCCTGTGGTGTACGAACAAGGAACTTTTTTTTTTATCGTGGTAAAATCATCAAATGAGTCCTCCCACCCAGGGTAGGGCGGGAGGGACTGTCAGACTCGTAATGACTAAAATCCACGGTGTCCTTCACTAGCCCTTTACGTACCGGGGTCACGGTAATTCGTAAGTCCCGCGACCACGAACAAGGAACTACGAGTATTTTAGTATTTTATACCATCAAATTAACGTCAAAGTTCCAGTTTATTTTACGTCATAAAAATGTGAAAACTCATGATAGAGCCTCTCTTTAGACAGTAGGTAAACAAACTTTAGGTAGGTAGGTACATAAATAAATATTCCACAACTATCACACAACGCCATCTAGTCCCAAGCTAAGCACAGCTTGTGTTATGGGTACTAGACAACTGATAAACATACTTATATATTTCTAAATACATACATATTATTTTTAAATTACACCCAGACACAGAACAAATGATCGTGCTCATCACACAGACATTTGTCCTGGGTGGGAATCGAACTCACGACCTCCGGCATAGCAGTCAGGGTCATTAACCACTAGACCAACAGGCCTGTCAAACATATACCGTAATACATAATTACTGTTGGCAGTGTTAGAGACGTGTTCTGTATCAGTTACCACTCGAAATAATATTTAAAGAGCAAATACCCTAGAATTAATTCTACGTATTTGGCCGTACAGCGTACTTGAATTATTATGACGTAAATTGTAACAAAAATGAAAAAGCGCCCCTGGTGTACGAACGAGGAACTAATTTCATCTATTACATTAACGTAAAGTCCCCGTTTACTTTACTTCCCAAACACGTGAAAACTCGTGATAAGGCCTCGGTTAACCCTTAAAAACTATTGAGTTTCGAAACTTAGTAAAAGGTAAGTTGATTATAGATTGGGGAGAGGGAGAGTACTGTGAGAGGACCACAGTACTCCCCGAGAGGTTTAGAGAGATTACAGATTACACGGCTAGTACGATATGATCGGAGGATGCATTCAAGCGGAGGGGATCTACGAGAACGGGGACTAAAGCTTATGTTCGACTGCTGACGATTAGCGAGAAGCGGGCAGAAGAAGCTTGACTGTTTCTCTGGCTCATAGTTGTTCGCTCCATTGCTGAGTATGAGATTCTGGGTAAGATTTCCAGGACGGATAAACTTTTATTAGGTTTTACAATCAGGATTTTCTCAGTGGTAACCACGAAATCTAGATTGGCATAGAACTCGCTTCTATAACGTGGTTAATTCATCAAATGAGTCCTCACGCTTTGGATGGAGCAGAATGGACTGTCATACTCATACTGACTATAATTCAGCGGGTTCCTTCAATTGCGCTTTACGTTCCAGGTATCAAGTAGCCTGTTTAGACAGTTCTGAAATCACGGGAAAAATCCCGTGTAAATAATAATAAAGAAGGTTTGGGGAATCATTCTTCAGTTTCTTGAGCGGGAACATAGTCGATAGTTAGTCGCTTCCTCGCTTGCAGTGGGACGTTTACCTACGTCAGGGGGACGAAGGCTTAGGACGTTTGTTAAGCTTGTCCAACGGTTTCCGATCTATTGGGCGATACTGTAAGATAGACCGAAGGGGAAGAGATGATTATTTGAGATTAATAACTTTTATGTGACCAGTGAGTGGATTTTATTATAGAATGTAAACCTGTCTATTAGAAAACTCGTATAACGGGTGTGTTCTACGTTTTATGTCTATGTGTGTGTTTATTTGTTTGTAGCCCCGTAGCTCTTTTTTTTATCGTGGTAAAATCATCAAATGAGTCCTCCAACCCATAATGTCAAACTTGACTGACTAAAATCTACGGTGTCCTTCAATAGCCCTTTACGTACCGGGGTCACGGTAATTCGTGAGTCCCGCGACCCCGGCAGGCTTTGGCCCTCTACAGGGGGATCCGTCACTATGCTGACACTCCTTGAGGCGCGCGTAGAACACAACGCGCCGTCGACCCGGGTGGACCGGGTGGTGTCCGACATGGTCCATGGTCGAACAGTAAGTCGCCCACATGCCCGCGCCTATGGTGGCCGGAGATCGTCTGCCGACGTCCGGCGCCGTGGGCGTCTACCACTACGGCTGGGGTGGAGGGAGGACGCTGTCCTCTCCCTCACGCAACCCGCCTCCTCCTTCGTGAGCATGACTGCTTCGCAGAAGGAGGCAGCCCCGTAGCTCTTATAAAAAATATTGAATCGATTACCTTGTTTAAATTTTGTTAAATTATGACGTTAAATAGGTAGTAAAACATTCAGGCAATTTTACTTTAGTCGGATAAATTTCAACTTTGCCAAGCCAGTTGATTCGAATGTTCTTTTCTTACTGTCAATGTTTCGTTTTGGGACCAAAACAAAGATAAATTCCACTTACTGGATCTCCCTCTGTTGTGTTCATAGAAAATAATTCCCCTTCCGCAACTTGTTCGTCTTTCTAAACTAAACTTTTATAGAGCATCAAAAAATTCATCCTCAACGCTGTCAGTTACTTTACTTAAGCTCTCAGTATTTGATTCGATGTAACTTACCAAAAGGTTACATAAAGATATTCCTAGTGCCCACCTTTCTTGCGAAAGCGTCACAATGGACCTTCAAATTTCACCCTTCACCGAGCACCGAGTCTGCCAGAAAATACCCTGAAACTTGAACATAAAGAGACGAGACATTCCGTCGCATATAAGCTTGAACGCGACATAAGCGTGTCGTATATTTAAGGGGTGTGACCCGTAGGTTCGGGTCGGCATTATTGCGGTATATCTGTAGAAATATTGAGAAGAATATTCATCTATCTCTATACTATAATAAATCTGTAGAGGGGTCAATTCTGTACATTGAAAATATTGAAAAAATAAATAGCGAGGGGTGTTGCTGGATCGATACCAAACCCAAATATATGATTAAAAAATGTTTTGTCTGTCTGTCTGTATGTCTGTTTGTGCAGGCATCACGTGAAAACTAACGGTTCGATTTCGATGAAACTTGGTATAATTATTCCTTATTATCCTGGGCATAACATAGGATACTTTTTATCCTGGAAAAATACGTAGAAAAAAAATCTTATTTTTCAGTTTTATTCATAGACGTTGTTCTGTAGAACCGCGAACACACGTTGCATTACCCGCAGTGGATTCAGCGCCGTAATATTTATAAGATGTCATTGTCAGAGTTACTCAAAATGGGGAAATAAACCATCCACGCGAAGACCGACATCCGCGCGGACGGAGTCGCGGGCGGAAGCTAGTTCTGAATGTAAGTGTGCGTACTTTTGGGTTAAACGTACTTGGCTAAGCTAAAATTGTGCTGTACCGACCCCTCAATGATTCTGGGGTGATAGATGCAATAAATAGGGGGGAGGGAGGTGATAAATGAAGTTTTCCGATCAGCACGAGCAGAGTATAAGAACGATCTACGATGTTGCAGGCCTGTTCCTTGTCGTGGCTCTGTCTCATCAGGTAACCATGACCCTGGAACGTAAAGGGCTATTGAAGGATCGCCGTGGATTTTATCCAGTACAAGTCTGACAGTCTCTCCCGTCTGGCATTAGGTGTTAGGACTCTTTTGATGATTTTACCACGATTAAAAAAGGTTTCCTCCTTATAGAGTGGACCTTTAGCCACTTCATATCCACCACATTGGTCAGTATGTACCATATGGGCCATTGTGCATCTTGGTTGATTTAATTTGACAGGCCTGTTGGTCTAGTGGTTAGTGATTTTGACTGCTATGCCGGAGGTCGTGGGTTCGATTCCCACCCAGCACAAATGTTTATGTGATGAGCACGATCATTTGTTCTGTGTCTGGGTGTAATTTATCTATAATATGTGTGTATTTAGAAATATATAAGTATGTTTATCAGTTGTCTAGTACCCATAACACAAGCTCTGCTTAGCTTGGGACTAGATGGCGTTGTGTGATAGTTGTGGAATATTTATTATTATTATTTAATTTTATCATTATTCACCGCGCTGGCCTAATTACCGGTTTATCTACCAAGCACTGGTTATGTGAAGTTTCTAAATATACTTCGGGAGAACTTTATTATACAACAAGTGCTACCGAATCGAATGTGCCGACCCGAACACGTGAGATGTAACTCTAGGTATGAAAGCGAAACAAGCGTGTATTACGTTTTATCGCTAACTTCAAACGAAAAGGAAATCCTGCGAGAACAAATTCCACGGGAAATGGAACGTGCATAATGCCGGAAACGACACGGGGACGACACCGGTGCGGGAGGCCGTGAATATTTGTGTCGTGTAGTGGAAAGTTTTGTATACAAATAAATGCATGTTTTATTGGCTAGAGCTAGCTACGGAATACGTGGTACCTGATTATCGAAGTCAAAATCCTGTAATTTCCTTTCATCCCTCTGTGAAATAGTTATTTAAATTCCACAAGAAAAGTAGTACGAGAACTAAAGAACTGCATATTTTTTAAATAATAAGTAAGTGCCTTTCTACTTTGCCTAAGAAATAAACAAGTTTTATGGGGGTAAAAATCTCATGGGTCACAAACATTATAAACTTTTATTTTTATTGACAACTAGGTGTTGTAGGAAACCAATGTTAGAAAAAACCAAGAAGATGGTGACAGTTATTTCACGCCTCCTTTTCCCACTTAATTCTTCCATCTTCACCCAGTTAATCTGGGTTCTCGACCCTGCAATGTAAATACTTTTATCTTCAAGACAACTCGTTTTACAAGAAGCGGAAAGTGGGACGACAGTCAAAGAGTTAATTCCTTATTCATTATTTACATTTCTTTCTTGAATAGGTAAGCTAGATGTAAAAGAGCGTTTTCATCACTTGGATACTCTGGACGTTTGAACTAGCTAAATAACTTGAAAAATTAACTCAAGCCCATTTTAATGTATGCAAAATGAATATACTAAAAAGTATATTCATTTTACTTTATTTAATTTCATAGGGTTCGTATACAACAAAAAAATTTAAGACTGACTTCATATGACACCGTAGGTATCTGACTATAGATAATTAATTGAAAAAAAAATAATCAAAACTCCAACACGTAGCGCGTACTAAAGAGTTGCGTTGCGTTTCAGTAAATTTTCGGTTCGGTTTACTTTGAATTTCTCCTGTGTGGGTGAGTTTACAAACATAGAAACACACATACACAAATACCCAGTCCCGGAACAACTACTTGTAGGCAATACATTTTTTTTCCGTACGTCAATCGCTCAGTCACTGCGGTAACTAACAAGAGTTCCTTTCTCCCTCACAACAGTCTAAGGCGTTTGACCTTATGAGGGTTTTAGTAGTTTACTGCCAGCTCCGTGAGGCTCTCACTGTTACCCGGGACCAGTCCTTGATCGGACGGCGAGGTACCCAGTATACCGCCCGCAAGCTTGTGCGTGCTCAAACTAAGTTGGGAAAAAGCTAGGCGCATCAAATTCTCACAAAATATTAAAACAATAATTGGTATTCCCTTGTATACAACTATGTCAACATTATCCTAGACGAGCTTGTTAACATATTAAACAGGCAATTACTTAACCGATACGAATCCTTTTATAGTTAATGGCCCAAAATGAAAAGCACACAGTGACAGCCCATCCAATTAAGAAGCTTTGTGCTGCGTAAGAGCAAATTAATTGTCGAGCAAAAGATTTCTAGGTTCTATTCAGTGTCGTAGCTAGGCCAGAAAGGGCGCCTGCCAGGATCGCGGGACTTACGAATTACCGTGACCCCGGTACGTAAAGGGCTAGTGAAGGACACCGTGGATTTTAGTCAGTACGAGTCTGACAGTCCCTCCCGCCCTGCCCTGGGTGGGAGGACTCATTTGATGATTTTACCACGATAAAAATAAAAAAAAAGGCCGGAAAGGGCCCCGTATCAAAACTTGTTTGGGGCCCTTCTAATTTAAGTGTATAGTTTTGCAGAATAAAGACAATAGCATCCTGACTCGTGTAACTAATGCTATTACTGAAGTCATAAAGAGAATTTTGAAGGGAGCTAGAAAATTGGGAATGATGATCGACTGATCGTAGCTCATTTATGACAACTACATTAAGAAAACTGTCAATTAAATGAAAATTGAGCTATGTTATTTTATTAATTTTAAATGTATCACGAAGTTCCTTCTGGGTATACCTACTTCTCCAGTAAATCCAGGTTCACATCAATCTGATACTGATAGCCTGCATCATCCCATTGCTGGGCAAAAGGCTCCTTACGTCTTCATGTTTCCTCGATACGGAGTTAATGTGGATTACTGTTCTTTGATTTTGTTCAACTCGTCTCGCCAACTTTACCGCCTTCTGCCTGAATCAGGCCTCCACAAATTGGTTATTTTGGTCCACAGCTCATTGGGTATCTGGCAGACGTGCCTGGATTTTGCCTACTTCAGCTTACCGGCTTACCGATTATTAATTTAAAATGTTTGTCCACAGAACATGTTGTTCTACTACGAGTCTGAGAACAACACGCGTCCGACAGGCGTGCTCATGTTGGAGGGCTCATACTGCGAGCGACTTAGCAAGGCGCCCATGGAGAGGAACGCTTCGGTGAGTCTAACAGATGTACTGTGACTACAACGCACGGCCAACAGGCTATTGTTAATAGACCAACATAATTTTGAGAAGAGACTTGGACTAACGGTCTACATTCAAATGTTTTCTAAGCTTCAAATCTGGTTGTGACGGGCCCCCCTGTAGAGGGCCAAAGCCTGCCGGGGTCGCGGGACTCACAAATTACCGTGACCCCGGTACGTAAAGTGCTATTGAAGGACACTGTGGATTTAAGTCAGTACGAATCTGACAGTCCCTCCCGTTTTGCCCTGGGACTCATTTGATGATTTTACCACGATAAAAAAAAGAATTAAAAAAAGGCTTCGAATCTGGTTACCCGAGAAGCAGACACAATCTGACAAGTGCGATTCGACTAGCGACTGGAGAGAAACAGGATGTAGATTTTAGCCAATGTAATTGGTCAATTCCAGAACATCCCTTTCACTCCGCTCGAGTCTGCTTTGCTAGAAACCAGACTTGAAACCTTATCATCATCAGCCGGAAGATGTCCACTTGACTACTGTATAAATGCCGCTTAGACCAACCCGTGCATCCATCGGCCTGCGATTTTCACAATAGCTTGAAACAATCTAACATTTAAGATTTCTCCTTTACGAAATAATTTACTGAGTGTTTTTGCCTCCAGTTCTGCTTCATCATCTCGTACCGTCGTGAGAGTCAGCGTCAGTACGAGCTGCGAGCTGCCTCCGAGGTGGACTGCATTCACTGGGTCGACGCCATTCGGGAGGCCAGGTACTGTGAACTTTTACTGTTATCACCATCGCCATCAACTAACCTCAGGCCCTGCTGGGTATAAATCTTATTTGGATATGGCTCTACGTTCCTGTGACAACCTCAGCCAGGAGTAAAATGGACAGACGATGGCACCAATATCGTCTGTCCATTTTACTTTGGCACGAGGTATTTTGGCTGGACAGGTTAATCAAGACGTCATTATAGAACCACAATTATTATATTACGTCGAACTGTAATCGGCTTTATTCATACCCAGTAAAACTCCTTTACACCCATTATTAATTTAATGAATAATCGGAAATCTTTTTGGCTAATCCAATTCATTTCTTTGATACTTTTATTTTTGGTGTACTCTTTTCGGCGAAGAAGATGCTGAAAAAACTGCGTTCCACACCATCTAGGCAGCGTGATGGTGTGTGTGGCTTGCACCCACTAAAACCTTCTGATAAAGAAAACCTATTTCTCAACCTAGATTAAAACGACCCGTTTAGGCTTAGTACAAAGACACGAGCTTAAATAAGTAAATACTAAATATTGAACGTTTTGTACAACGGCATGGCACGCAAACCCATCATTTGTGACATCCATGATAATCAACCCGTCATATGCGGCCTTGGAGGGGAAAGAATTGATTTTAAGTATTTTAGTACGTTATGTCATGACATGTTGTGTGTACTATGTTGTGAGTTTTGTTGCCGACCGCGTCGTCTCGTGAGTTAAATTCAATTCACTTAACAGGTTTAGGGGGGCGTCATCAAATGAGTCCTCCCACCCAGGGCAGAGCAGGAGGGACTGTCAGACTAGTACTGACTAAATTCTACGGTGTCCTTCAATAGCCGTTTACGTATCGGGGTCACGGTAATTCGTGGGTCTCGCGACCTGGGGAATGATGGCTTTTTTATTTTTTTATGTGGTAAAATCATCAAATGAGTCCTCCCACCCAGGGCAGAGCAGGAGGGACTGTCAGACTCGTACTGACTAAAATCCACGGTGTCCTTCAATAGCCCTTTACGTTCCGGGGTCACGGTAATTGGTACAGTCCCGCGACCGGGGGAATGATAACAACGAGATCAAGTACGTTTTCTTTCGAAATTAAACACAAAAAAAACCGGCCAAGTGCGAATCGGACTCGCCCATAAAGGGTTCCGCAGCAGCAAGTAACTTAATATAAAAGTTCTTATAGTTGGTTGTAACTTTGAAAGGTAAATTGCGGTTTGCGATTCATGACGTATAAAAAATAATAATTTCTTGATCTCGTTCAAATCAATTTTCGCTGGTAGTTTGCATGGTAATGTCCATCATATATTTTTTTTAGTTTTATCTCTATTCTCTTATTTTAGAAGTTACAGGGGGACACCTTTTGCCACTTTGTGGTACTCTGTATCATTTTGAAAGACCTATCCCTAGATCCCCACACGTATGGGTTTCGTGTTTTTTTATTTATTTCAATTCTAGGTATGGGAAATCCCCAAATTTTCTTTTATATTTTCTTTTGTGTGAGTATCCTAATGCGGATCACATTAATACACCTACTTACCAAGTTTCAACAGGATAGCTCTCATATATATACTTTAAAAGAAAAGTGGCTGTGACATACGGATGGACAGACAGATAGACAGACAGACATGACGAATCTATAAGGGTTCTGTTTTTTGCCATTTGCCTACGGAACCCTTTTTTTTTTTTTTTTTATCGTTGTAAAATCATCAAATGAGTCCTCCCACCCAGGGCAGGGCGAGAGGGACTGTCAGACTTGTACTGACTAAAATCCACGGTGTCCTTCAATAGCCCTTTACGTACCGGGGTAACGGTAATCCCTTGGTCCCGCGACCCCGGCAGGCTTTGGCCCTCTACAGGCCCCGTCAGCATAGTGCTGACACTCTTTGAGGCGCGCGTGGAACACAACGCGCCGTCGACCCGGGCATGGTCCATGGTCGGACAGCGAGTCGCCCATTACTCGCTGCCCGCATGCCCGCGCCTACGGTGGCCGGAGATCGTCTTGCGACGTCCGACGCCGTGGGCGTCTACCACTGCGGCTGGGGTTGAGGGAGGACGCTGTCCTCTCCCTCAGGCGGCCCGCCTCCTCCTTCACGAGCATGACTGCTTCGCAGAAGGAGGCGACCGCTTCCCACTCCGTCTCGCCCCGCAGCATGGCCTCGACCAATGCCGGGCGCGAGAGGTCTCCGCCTATCGCCGTCGTGAGGACACGGCGGTGCTCTGCCCAAGCGGGGCAGTCCTGCACCGTATGCTCCACCGTGTCCTCCGGACGATCCTCGCAGTAGTGACACCCAGGGCCTACGGAACCCTAAAAATGCGCAATTCTAATCAATATCATCCAATTTAAATATAAAATACACATTTAGTCGCATAAACTCCATTATAAGTAAAATTGAATTGAAAATTCAAAACATGGCTCTTCAAACATCACTGCTGGTAACCATGGAAACCTCAGGATTAGGGTCACGGTGACCCTGACCCGCTCCCGGGCACCGCGGCACACGGAGGGTTGAAATTTATTTTTAAATTACCTGTTACACTTTTATTAACGCACCTTTTATACCAGGTAAACGCATTGTAGGGTTATTAAAGCAATGTAGCTTTGAAGTAGGGTTTTAGGGTTGATTTTCTTGGTTATGGTAAAACTTCTGCATTTCCCTTGGGAGATTAAGTACAGGCTTGAGAAAACGTTAATTTTATTTGTTGGCAATTGCATTAACAGAGGCCTTATCACAAGATTTCTCATTTCATTTACGGCGTACTTGAAGTATTTACATGACATTTTATTTAAATTGAAAAAGCGCCTGTAGTGTACAAACAATTAACTAATTTAAAACCTGAAAAGTTGTAGTAGGGCTTCATTTCTTTTATCAGTAATAGAAACTATGCAAAGTGGGAGAAGTTTGATGATGATCTCCCAACCCTCTTAAAAACGGAAATTCATGAAAAACTACCGTGTACTACCCGTTGTACTACCAGTAGTACGGGTAAAAAAAATACCCGTGGTAGTACACCAAGCGATTTAGTAGTACTACTAGATTGCTTGGTAGGCCAACTGCACATGGGTAATTTTTGAAGTGAAAACTTCTTTAGCGGCGTTGTGCACTTTTTTTGGAATGGATTTAAAAAATATTACACTCGCGTCAGGACACGTGACCTTATCGAAAATTCGTAAGACGGTTTTGCGCGAATGTGTTTATTACTATTCAAGTTTTCACTTCTGCCGGCACTCCCAGAGTGCAAACCGTCGTTTTTTTTTATCCGTGGTACTACTGGTAGTACACACAGGCAATAAACGAAAACTCGTTTATCTACCACGATTTATTTAAAGTAAAAACTGTTCACAGAATATCAAAAGCACCAGAAATTTAATACTAAAAGCTCTAATTCATCCAATAAACGGTCCAGTTTTGGACAAAGGAACTTCAAAAGCTCTTTAACACAACGTACCTATAGAAGCACAGCACACCAGCTCGAAGTTGCATTAGTTAATTGAGGCTTTATTTCGACAATACACATACAATTTTGATGGTCAGATAATTCAACGTGGATATACAACAAGCCATATTCTCAGAATCTTTATTAAACTTATTGTATGGATAGTAGGACACGCGCGCCTCAAGGAGTGTCAGCATAGTGACGGGGCCCCCTGTAGAGGGCCAAATCCTGCCGGGGTCACGGTAATCCGTTGGTCCCGCGACCCCGGCAGGCTTTGGCCCTCTACAGGCCCCGTCAATATGCTGACACTCTTTGAGGCGCGCGTGGAACACAACGCGCCGTCGACCCGGGCATGGTCCATGGTCGGACAGCAAGTCGCCCATTACTCGCTGCCCGCATGCCCGCGCCTACGGTGGCCGGAGATCGTCCTGCGACGTCCGACGCCGTGGGCGTCTACCACTGCGGCTGGGGTGGAGGGAGGACGCTGTCCTCTCCCTCAGGCGGCCCGCCTCCTCCTTCACGAGCATGACTGCTTCGCAGAAGGAGGCGACCGCCTCCCACTCCGTCTCGCCCCGCAGCATGGCCTCGACCAATACCGGGCGCGAGAGGTCTCCGCCTATCGCCGTCGTGAGGACACGGCGGTGCTCTGCCCAAGCGGGGCAGTCCTGCACCGTATGCTCCACCGTGTCCTCCGGACGATCCTCGCAGTGGTGACACCCAGGCGTTTCTTCCCTCCCTATCAGACACAGGAACCTCCCGAAACTTCCGTGTCCGGTGAGGACCTGCGTCATGCGGTAGGTAAGGACGCCGTGACGCCTATCCAGCCACTCCTCAAAGAGGGGTCTTACCGCCACGATTGCGGCGTGCCCGGACCTCGGTTGCGACAGTCGCTCCCTCCATACTGCCCTGAGATCACGCCGGAGCTCTTCCCGCCGCGCCTCGACTTGTCGAGGCAGCGGGGATTCGCCCCGACGCTGCGCCTCCACGCGCCATTCATAGACGCGCTGGAGGGCAGTCGCCTCCAGATCCCAGGGCAGCAATCCTGCTAGGAGGTTGGCTGATTCGCCGGGGATCGTGCAGTATCCCCGGATCATCCGGATAGCCATGACCCTCTGGCATGCGACCAGCTTGAGTGGTCGCGTCCGGATGCTTAGGGCCCACACGGGGGCCCCGTAGAGGGCCATGGACCGCACGACACCGGCGTACAGCCTCCGGCAGGAGGCATTTGGCCCGCCGAGATTGGGCAGGAGCCGCTTGAGAGCAGCTGCTGCCCGGTTCAGCCTTGGGGCCAAATGCAGGAAATGCTCCCTGAAGTTCCACCGGCTGTCGAGGACGAGTCCCAGGTACTTCATCGTCCTTCCGACGCCGATGCGAACCCCCTCCACCGTAATGTGGGACTCTGAACGTGGCGCGTTCAGACGGCCATGAAAACACATGGCCTCTGTTTTGTGCAGCGCCACGTCGAGTCCCAACTGCCGGATCCTATTAGCAACTGTCGCTACCGCCTGCGTCGCCACGTCGGCCGCCGCCTGGTGCGACTCTCCCTTCGCCAGGACGAGCGTGTCGTCGGCGTAACAAATTACGCCGACGCCGTCCGGGAGGTCGCCGCGCAGCACCCAGTCGTAACCGATGTTCCACAGGAGTGGCCCCAAGACCGATCCCTGTGGAACACCGCACGATATCTCTCGCCGGTTCCACTCTCCCCGGTGACCGGGGTAGGACCGACGACCTGAAGAAGGTAATTGGTAGTGGCTGGATGTAAAAAACGGAAGAACATGCGCTGTAGCGATTCCTGGGAGTGACCTATGTCCAGCAGTGGCTTCCGACCATAGCGGTAACAGCCCATTCACGACTTGGTCTTAGCGGTGAGCGACGCGGCGGGCGGCGCAATTATAGTACGTGAGTTTGCCACTGGCGGAGCCTCGTGACGTCTCTCAAACTTTTATATACATTTCATCTTACCGCTCACACCGTAAAGCCTTTGTCAAACAGACTGGCGTGGCGAATGCGAAGCGTGACGTTTTTATTTGTAATGTATGGAATTATTTGAATCCAGTCACATAGAAACGCGAAAGCGTGACAGAACTATCGGACTGACGTCACGCTGATCTCTCGCTTCGGTTCGGAAACGCTTCGCTTTTGCCGGTCTGTTTGACAAAGGTATAAGCTCGTGATAGTAAGAGCAGCTGGCAGCGAATTGCAACTTGTCTAGATTTCAATGAATAGAACATTCATATTTTTTCAAGATGTGTACTTGCCACGTTGCCACTGTAAAATTGAACTATTTTTATAGTGGCAATGTGGCAACAACTCTGAACTGCAACGTCTTATCTAGAATTATCTTAGAACTTGGTAAATCTGGCAACCCTAACTGTTTAATACCTTGTAAATCTAGCAACCCTGTTAACGTCTACCGCTCAATTAATAATGGCAGTGTCTTGTTCTGAACTACCGACCTGTGAGTATATTAAACAGAGCTTCTCAACAAACTAGTACATATAATATGAATACCTAGATTAAAATGTACCTTAGTGTAGCCGAGATGTAGCTAGGAAACATATCTAGGCAACGTGATTCGGGTTGTTTCCTATATTTTAACTAAATGCTGATGTTTGTCGCGTGAAATGCGCTATAATGGAAGGAAGATGTCAGTGACCTTCATCTATCAATTGCCATTTGAAAATAACGTTTAGCAAGAAAATACCTGATCAGACAATCCCGCGACACCGGCAGGCTTAAGCCCCGTAAGATGGCTGACAGCTCTTTGAGGCGCGCTTGGAAGACGACGCGCCATCGAACCGGTCATGTTTCCATGATCCGACGGCGAGTGATCGGTGATCCGCGGACCAACGTATACTATGCCATCGTACACTTTTTTTAACTCTTTTCCGCTTATAAATAAACAATTATCATGTGAAAAAAAACTCTCACAAGATAATAAAGATATTGCACACTATTCAAAAACAATGAGCACTAAGTATTTTATTGCTACGAGTCTGACAGTCTCTCCCGCTCTGCCCTGGGACTCATTTGATGGTTTTACCACACTAAAAAAAAGACCAATTTTATTGACAGTTTTTTTTAATAAAACATTGTTTTAAAAAGATTTCTTTCAGCATTATAGAAACAACTTGACCATACTTTTTGTGCATGTGCCTTGAATCCCTTTGTTTGACGACAGTTTCAAATCAACACTGTTCATCTAATCAAATCATTCCGACTACCCCCACTCACCCTATATCAATCACAGTTAACGAATCAAACTGCTCACTAAAAATCCACACGTTCGAAAAAACAACCAATAACTTTAAAAGCGCTTTTATTTGATAACTCGATGTGCGATCAACAAAAATAAGCGCTTACAAAAGCTGACCTTTCCCGATCGGCGCTGTATTGTTTGAACATTCTCTTTGTGATCCGATCGCAAAGTGAAACGGTATATGTTTGTGCCGATGGAAAACAATCATTGTTTTCAAACAGCTGGGTATTTAATTAAAATGCAGTTCCGAGGATTTCCGCGGAGATACGAGGAGGTTCCGAAGGTGCGTTTTAATTACACGTGCAAGATCTAATAGTACGATTCCTCCAAAATTGTATGCGGCATATTTATACGCGAACATTTAATCGAATTCATATTTTGATAAAAAAAAGTATTTACACAAGTCTTTAACAAAAGGCGCATATCTGTCATATCCGCTTAATGCTGGGTGAGTTTTAACTCTAACAAGATAAGACTGAGTATTAGTATCATGTAAGTAACTGAATAGTTATTACAATGAGCACGGTTATATGATCACTAGAGAGTAAGAAATGAACTTGACTAATTGAAAAGGATACACTGAGATAATTTGCAAGATAAAATTATGTTTAGGGAACGGGATGTACTGAACGCCACGTGAACAAGACTTTAAATTATGCACAAAATTCTAAGCTTAACAGGAAAACATTTTTTTTTAAACGTTTCCCACACTAGGATTTTCTCCTGTGTCGTGGGTGCGTTTACAAACATAGAAACTCACATACACAAACACCCAGACCCGGAACAATTACTTGTAGGTCATACAAATATTTGTTCCGTGCGGGAACCGAACCCGCGAAACGCAGCACTGCAGTCCAATCGCTTAGTCGCTGTCGATCAAAATTTGTCGTCAAATGTTTTGACGTTGACAGTTTTTTTTGGAAAAGTGCTCAATAGATGTTTAACTTTCTTGTGGTAAGACGTTTGTAAACGCAACCAAGACATGAGAAATTCTAAAACAACCCATATTGTACTGGGGCATTGTATTAAAAATATAAGAGAGAGGTAGAACGTTGTAAATACAAATAAAATAAGGCTTGCTACATAAACAAGGATTAGTGTCGGCCGTGACCTGAGCTCGCCTCGCAGTGTAATGCAGTTGTCTATTTTGCTGTTAGCAAAACAAAGGCTACCTCCTGAGCGGCAAAACAAATGGCAATCGATTCAAAGCATTTTGTATTTCTATAAGCAGTTTCAGCAGAAGTTAGTTGCTAAATAATTACAGCTGCACAGGCCGATCGTTCGAGTTAAGTCGCGTTTGCCGCGGTTGATTCTTCCTGTATCGTGGTTACGTTTACAAACATAGAAACTCACATACTCAAACACCCAGACCCGGAACAACTACTTGCAGATCCTACAAATATTTGTTCCTTGGATGGAACCCGCGACACGCTGCACAGCAGTCGATCGCTCAGCCGCTGCGCCAAAACAATTCCATACATTACAAATAAAAACATCACGCTTCGCATTCGCCACGCCTGTCTGTTTGACAAAGGCTTAAACGGTTTATTTGTAACGGGTAATTACTATCCAAATGGCATCTTGCTGAATCAATTTAAACTGTGTGTAAATAGTTGTCATACAACATGTCGCCCGACCACACTACATTATGTAATGCTGAGCCTATAACATAACCACATTAGTTAGCGTCTGTCTAACAACTTGTCATAGTGGTTAACCAGCAAATGTAATATTCAGGCAAAGCCGCTGTCAAGCACATGCACAGGATGTAGTTATAAAAACGTAGCTACTATTAAAACTAACTATTATATAGCGACAGGCCTGTTGGTCTAGTGGTTAGTGACCCTGACTGCTATGACGGAGGTCGTGGGTTCGATTCCCACCTAGCACAAATGTTTGAGTGATGAGCACGATCATATGTTCTGTGTCTGGGTGTAATTAATTTATCTATAATATGTATGTATTTAGAAATATATAAGTATGTTTATCAGTTGTCTAGTACCCATAACACAAGCTCTGCTTAACTTGGGACTAGATCGCGTTGTGTGCTAGTTGTGGAATATTTATTTATTTATTGTGAATTGTCGTCCAATCGAGAGTAGAGCAGTGGTGGCCCAGTCATATCAGCCCCGACTTACGAGTTGGTGGGTTCGAACCCAGTTTGGCGCATAACTTTGTGTAATTTATTTCATCACCACTGCTCTCAAAACGGTGAAGGAAAACATCGTGAGGAAACCGGCATGTTCTAGAACCATCAAATTCGAAGACATGTGACATCTACCAACCCGCACTGGGATCGCGTGGTGGATTATGGCCCACTGCCTCTCACAGAGAGGAGACCTGTGTCCCAGGAGCGGGAACATAATAGGCTGATGATGTCGACCAGTCAGGTGCCTATTTTGTATTAATTGTCTGAGCAGTTCATAAACATTTTACGATTTTTGATGGCACGAATGGCAGCAGTGATTGAACTAGTAACTGCTGTGCTATGTGTCGCGGATTCGATACCCACACAATAAAAATATTTCTATGAACTACATGTAAGTAGTCGTTCCGGTTCTGAAGTTTTGTATAGGTATGTTTAGGTATATGTGAATTTATGTATAATTTTGTGTCAACAAGGGATGTAATTAAGGGTCGGAAATTACCTTCGGCATAAAGCATGAAAAGACACAGAATGGACCGAAAGATACTTAAATTATTAGTAGTATCGATGAGGGTCGCTTTAGTATTCATTAGCATAGGGGAGCAAAAACAAACACCCCAGTGAAACACAACTACTACCCTCCAACTACCCTCTTTACAACCCCTTTTATTTACACCTGTGTGGACAGGTGTAAATACCCCGTTTGTTTTCTCGGCGACTATTTACAGTTTAATCGGATGTCAAACTTTTCACACTTCATCAGGCATCGTCCCTTTAGGTCCCTACCTAGCTAGTCCCTACTTTATGTACCTGAAATCGTTAGTATGGAAATACTAGGGTAGTGAGTGAAAGAGGCATATTTACGCGTCGAGCGGCGGCGGCGCGTCGGGCGGGGCGGGCTGCGTGACGCCAATTTGTTCGTCTAAATATAATTATTGTTGCCGATGTGGGTGGTGATGACTATCAAATCTATCGAAAAAAAAACTGCAC
The DNA here is from genome assembly GCA_943136025.2 of Agrotis puta. Taxonomy (NCBI): domain Eukaryota; kingdom Metazoa; phylum Arthropoda; class Insecta; order Lepidoptera; family Noctuidae; genus Agrotis; species Agrotis puta. The sequence goes on along the minus strand of OW964182.2, from coordinate 15,883,679 downwards.
CAGAATTTTTTTGAAATATATTTTTTGGTTTTATTTCATTATTTTTAATGAAAAACAAGCCGAAATTATTTAAGGTCAAGTCACACTTAGACGTAATGCTGCGTGTACATTTCAATAGAGCTACTCAAAATCGAAATCTATTTACTACACGAAAAGATATTGATTTGTAGTATCGTTGCGTCATGTCGCGCAGCGTCACGTCTCGGTGTGAGCTGACCTTTACTGAAATATCCAATTGCAAAGAATTTGACAGATCTTATAAGTCCCGAAATAATGTGGTAGTAGGAGGCTATATCATCGCGCACGCACCCTTTACGTCACCATTATATTTGTGTTCCGGGCGGTACGCTCCGCACATCGCGCCGCTTGACGCCCCGCGTCTCCTTAAACAAGACCTAAGATCTACGCAGATTTGAAAATTTAATTCTTGGAAGACAAAAATCCCATAAATTATACCAGCCTGTTTTGTTGCTTAACATTAAAGACGACCCCTGTTAACTTTAACCCATTACCCATGAACTTCCACAATTATGCCAACATAATTAGGATGAATTTTCCATCTGAGCGTAGATATCTAAATCCGAAACTATGAGAAATATTGAAAGGAGTCTCGAAGCCTGTTATGATGAAAAGTAAAATTGGATTATTGAAGAATCAATATTTCTGGCCAGGAATCGAACCCTCTCATTTTGGAAAAAAAGTATCACACGGTGTATTATTACACCATTCGATAGTATTACTAAGGATCAAAATCTTGGGCGATTAGCTATACGACCATGGACCATGCCCGGGTCGACGGCGCGTTGTGTTCTACGCGCGCCTCAAAGAGTGTCAGCATAGTGACGGGGCCTGTAGAGGGCCAAAGCCTGCCGTGGTCGCGGGACCAAGGGATTACCGTGACCCTAGTACGTAAAGGGCTATTGAAGGACACCGTGGATTTTAGTCAGTACAAGTCTGACAGTCCCTCCCGCCCTGCCCTGGGTGGGAGGACTCATTTGATGATTTTACCACGATAATAAAAAAAGGATCAAAATCTGGGAAGTAACGATATACGACAAACTTAAGGAAATAGCTGATTCATACCAAATTGTATTTTTTTTTTTCTTGTTGGTAAATTCACCCTGTACGTTTGTACAATATTCAACAGTTGTCGGTTTGCCCTTACCGCCCGCCTCGTGGAGACCTCGCTATGTTATGTTATGCAAACTGCAAGCATAGCAAATTGTGGTACATAACTAACTTCGTTTACCTACAGCAGTATATAACACATACATACAGTATTTGTAGTCAGGAGATAGAGAAATATGAGTATGAAATAACTGAACATTACCTTTACGCAAGAATTTCTTATATCTACGATACTGACTACTAATTCTAATTAAGAAAAAATTCTGTAAATAAATCCCGAGGTTTTATCAGTAAAAAAAACCCAGTGCGGGTTGGTAGATGTTATGTCTTCGAATATTTGGTTCTAAGTCATGCCGGCTTCCACACGATGTTTTCTTTCACCGTTTTCTGAGCAGTGGTGATGAAATAATTTACGCAGTTTTGGTTCGATCTCACGACCGTAAATTGGGGCCGATCCCAACTGGGCCACCAAACATGATTTTTATAAAAGTAAACACAAAGAATGAAAATAAAAAGTAAAAATTAGATCAATAAAGCAGAAATCAGAAAACGTCGATGCTACAGGACAGTTACGGAGGACACGTCCTAGATTGTTGCCCTTGACCCGGAGGGCCCAGTTACGGGCCTGAACAACCCAGATACAGACACGAGGCAGCGCAGATACAGGCAGCTTTCGTTCATTGGGGATCTCTAGCATTTTTCAGCGTTAATTGTGGATTTTTTCCCCCTTTTTGGGGAAATATTAAGTAAAGTAATAAATAGTCAGGAAAATGAGGAAATGAATATAGCATAAAATTAAAGGCCTCTCTTAATATATTTTGGCATTAGATCATGTCTGTTATGTTTTTTCCAATGATATCAAGACGGGGCATGCGGGCAGCGAGTAATGGGCGACTTGCTGTCCGACCATGGACCATGCCCGGGTCGACAGCGCGTTGTGTTCCACGCGCACCTTTAAGAGTGTCAGCATAGTGACGGGGCCTGTAGAGGGCCAAAGCCTGCCGGGGTCGCGGGACCAAGGGATTACCGTGACCCCGGTACGTAAAGGGCTATTGAAGGACACCGTGGATTTTAGTCAGTACAAGTCTGACAGTCCCTCCCGCCCTGCCCTGGGTGGGAGGACTCTTTTGATGATTTCACCACGATAAAAAAAAAAAGGATATCAAGACTAAAACTTAGGAAATCAACCAAACTTGGAGAGGAATCGAAAATATTATCCCATGGCTAGTTAAAATCGGGGTAAAACTTTACAGAAATTCTCAGTGTTAATCCAGGTTATAAACTATTTCCGTCTTATTCCAAAACGCCGACTAAATATAGTACTGGGATTAGTTCTAGGTTTAAACCATGGACTAAGAAAAACCTTATTATAAAATGAAGTTTATCTCTAATCCTTGTACTATCTATGGTACTAAAGATAAACCCGCGAGACCCCTAGTTTATCCACGGTCTAACTTTGGTACTATTGTCAAATGTCAATTTCTACAATTTGAGGTTACCGTGGCTATAATTTTCTGTGTTTAGTGTTTATAAATCGTTGAAAAATGAATATTAATATGATTGAAGCCGGCGAGTTTTTTGAAACGCTACGGCGACACAACAGAATCGTGTTCGAGTCAATCCTTTCATGGAATTATTACCTATCCGATAAAGATTTCAGGCAAAAGTATCAATGGTTCAATAAACACCTAGCAATAAAATAGTGTACTTATTATGGGAAGAATCAACATGAAATGCCCTGTGTCTCCTAAAATAAAACTTCAACTGGTTTCTTTTGTTGTTTCATCTACCATCACAACACACAACACAACATCTTACTACTGATAGAAATGTATAGGTTTGTGTGGCTGAATGAGTTGATAGTTTATTACTCTTTCACACAAATTTTCTGTACGGTACACTTTTATATCCTAGATCAACACATAAGGATACTTTTAATTTCGTTATCATGATCCTGCGGGATAATATCCTGACATACTTATCCCAAACATACTTTACTCAGGCATACACAAGTAATATTAACATTACTAAAGAAGGTGAAACTATTAAAAAGAAGCTACTGTTCTATTATAGAACTATTATAAATCATTCCAAAAAATAATTAGAATGAACTTGTCATGGTTTCATTTGACGCGCGAGAATGTTACGTTTCATTACGCGCTTTAGATGCTATATTAATAAAGAATCCAACATTAAGTAATGTGCTCAAAAGATCAAACTGCATTATAGAAAATGACTTATATTTAGATCCATACAAAATACCAACATATCAATATTTTTAACACTACTAAACATCAATTAATCATTAACGAATTATCAAAACGTTCTATTTTCTGGTAAAACGGAACGATGCAATTGAATGATATCATGGTGAATGAATGTTATTTGTTGTAATCTGTGGTTGATATTTAAACTTTGGTTCAAATGACAGTACTAAGAAGACCATGGTTTATTTAAGTTTTGTAATACGGAGAAACTTAAACCACGGTTTTACAGATAAGCCTGGACTTCATAGGCCAGGTCTAAAGCAAGGTTTATCTCATTTTTTGTAATAAGACGGTTAGTGTGCCAAAAATTTAAAACCATTCAATAGTTTTATGCGTGAAATTAAATCAAAGCATTTATTTCAGTTACAAGCACTTTTGAATTGTCAAAAACATCAATAATATTATTAAATACTACAAAATTATGCTACAATCCCAGTCACAAGACGTAATAACTGTGAAAGTAAAAGAATCTCTAGAGAAGAACTTTTTATTTTATTTATTTTTATAAAAACACACTAAGAATTTCTCCTGAGTCGTGGGTGCGTTTACAAACATACGCAGACGCCCAGACCCGAAACAATTACTTGTGGATCATACAAATACATATTTGATCCGTGCGGGAATCGAACCCGCGACACTCAGCCACTGCGCCAACCGTGTCGTCAAAAAACTTCAAAAACACTCTTTTTAAATCGCTAAAATCAAAATCAAATGTTCATCTATCCATCCGCACAAACTTTGATATTACTAAGATATTATATCCTTTGTTGATTACCTATTTGAATGAATGTTAAAACTAACAAAACGTATCATTTTATGGGTAACAAATGAATTTGGTGGAAATCGAAAACTGAATGTAGCAACCCTAGCTACTGGCATAAGGGATGAGGCAGGGATCCGTGTGTCTCTGGCCACTTCGTTCCGCATTTGGTATTAATGAGTTATTGATTTTGCACGCCCGTGAGGCACGTGAATTTACAAATTAACATTACTATGAACTTATGTACGGTGAGAGGCCTTAAAACAAGATTTCTGTATTTTATTTACAGCGCACTTGAAGTATTTATTGTATGTAACTGTGTTTGGTTTTGCGGGACTCACAAATTACCGTGACCCAGGTACGTAAAGGGCTATTGAACGACACCGTGGATTTTAGTCATTCAAGTCTGATAGTACCCCCGCCCTGCCTTGGGTGGGACGACTCATTTGATGATTTTACCAAGATAAAAAATTAAAAAAAATTGTAACTGTGTTTATTGTATGTAAAATTTAAAAGGCGCCTAGTGTACGAACGAAGACCGAATTTTTTCCTTCAAATTAATGTCAAAGTTCGAGTTTAACGCCAAAAACGGGAAAGTTATGATACGGCCTAAGGTTCAGAGCAAAGTTGGTCGGTTGGTACAACACTATCAAAGGGGTTTCTTTTGTCTGAAGCTCTACATTGTCCATCTTACTACAAAAAATTTAAACATCTGTTATTTGTTGATTTTTCCCCCAATTGTAGCCTGATTTTATTGTAAAAGACTCCTTTTGGATATTGACCGCTTAAAAAAAAAGAATTTCCACCAAAGAATTTCGTATTTCTAAAACTACTTTCCACAATATTGACATAAACGTTTCGAGAACTGCTAGAATACTTGCGGCGGTTGCGGGATTGTCTTAACAGGCTATCGAAGTCCTGGAACGCAAAGGAAAAGTGAAGTAAAAGGTTGGTTTTATCCAGTCAAGTCTACAGTCCCTTTTGCTTCACCTAAGGTAGGACTCATTTTAAGATATTTAAATCTTAAAATAAAAAATAGAAATGGTAGGCTCAGTTGAAAACCAGTGTTGGGCACTAGTTGTCCGGCATTTGCTGAACTGGGCCTATTTGGCGCAGCCATGAGTCACACAATATTTATTGTTTAGTTGTAAGTTTTCTTTTTAAATATTTTCTTTCTTTGTTAATCTTGTGTGTACTTATGACAAGTGTCAATAAACGTTTTTTCTTTCTTTCTTTCAAGTGTAATCTTACATCTCTGTCCACCCCAACAACGGTAACCTCTCCAAGTTTGAACAAGCTTATTTACCGCGTGGCCTTTTCATACAATTTTAATTTTATCATCGACTCGCAAACCTCGCGGCCAAATAATACAGCGTAACTTTAATAATGAAAGCTACTGAATTATTCAGTTGTATGCCGAAAGTTTGGCCGATTCTGGCCCACCGTTCCGCCATTTTGTAACTCGCTGTGAAGTCAAGGGCCTCTATTGCGTTTGTAGATAAAAGATGAATTATTAATACGAGTATGTCATGACTTCTTGATCCGGTTGGATAAAATATTGACACGGTATATTGCTGCCTATGAATAAATATAATGTTTATTGCGCGAAGTATGGGGCATTAGCTTGCCGGGGTCGCAGGATTGTCTTATCAGATAACCGTGACACTGGAACGTGAAGGGCTATTGAAGGATCACCGTGGATTTTAGTCAATACAAGCCTGACAGTCCCTCCCATCATGCCCTCGGTAGAAAGACTCATTTGGTGATAACACAACGATAAAAAAAATTGCCCTTGCATTGACGTGTTTTAGCTGAAAAGTTCTATGTATTTAGTATGCAAAGGTCATACTGGGATATCCTAGTCTCTGGATGGAAGCATATAGCAGCTTAACAAAGGTGTTGGTATTCTCTGCTTTTGATGGCTTTTTACAGTATACCATCAGTTGGAGCACGGGACCTAAATTCAAATTGATAATCTCCGTGCTCCACCCAGTTGGAAAAACTAAGTGGAGCACGGGTCCGTCTCCCACCCATCATATGCATTGATGCTCAAGTCTAGACTATATGGCATCATTATCATCACTAATGTCCTTGTCCGGTCTAGATGGACACCATTGCAATAGAGTTATTTGATGCTTTGCCAACTTCACGGTATAAGTTTAAATATTCTACGCACTTCTAAATTTGACGGTAACAAAACCCCTTATGACCAGAAAGTCGTGTATTGTAATCTACTGTAGTATAAATAATCACAATATCTACCAAAATTTTACTCTGAAAAGCTGCTGACAAGACCTACTCTACTCCGTCGTACCACAAAAAGAAAAGGCTTATGTTTAACTTACGACCAGATACAGTAACAATTAACAGACAAAAATAGTAAATGATCATCAAAATTAAACCCGCATTTTAAATGTAAATTTACAACCAAAGTTTTAACATCTCGCTATCCTATTTAAGCAAAATTACTCCAAATAAAATAAATCATTGTTAACCCAAAAGTAGTAAATGATCACCAAAACTAAAACATCATTTTAACGTAAAATTATAACCTAAATGTTTACATCTTGCTATCCTATTTAAGCAAACTGACTCTAAATAAATCATTGTCCCAAAAACAGTTAATGAACACCAAATTATTGGGTACGTATCCAAATCCCGAATTTTAAAATACCGATGGACAAAATCCCGAAAATTGCACTAATGAGCAGAGTATAAGGAGCTCACATTTGGGTGGTTTAAAAGAAATAACCACGAAGAGGATGGGGGGGGGGGTCTTTCAGACCCCGCCATCCTCTTCTAACCTAAGTTGGCCGAGTCGGGGTGCCAGCAAGTCCCGAGCTGTATTTCCAGTCGCTCAACAGCGCAATTAATGCTTTCTTTGCTAAGCCTACATTTTATGCCTGCTGGGGTCGCGGGACCAAGGGATTACCGTGACCCCAGTACGTAAAGGGCTAGTGAAGGACACCGTGGATTTTAGTCAGTACAAGTCTGACAGTCCCTCCCGCCCTGCCCTGGGTGGGAGGACTCATTTGATGATTTTACCACGATAAAAAAAAAAAAAAAAGGCTACATTTTATGGCAATCATAGTGGTTTACTTAGGCAGGAATAGCGCATTAATTTGCTCGTTTAGATTTGGTGATCATTTACTACATTTGGTGTTCGATTACAGTTTGAAGTGCAGACGTGACTAAAATAGCTAGTGCTATTGTAATTTTGGACTTTATTTTTCTGGTGTTACGTATATATTTTTGGTAAAAGAACTAAGGGTATCAAAGTATTTTATGGTGGTCATTATATTTAATCCCAAAAGAAAAACATCTGAACACTTGCCTAAAAAAAGTGTTTAACAGATTACTTTTGACTTATATCAACGTCAGATGTCTTTTTGCAGTTGACAGCTTTTTAGATAGCTGTTCAACAGATGTCAAACTTTTTTGTAGTAAGAAGGACTAAGTTTACATACTAACGAATGATTCACAAAGCATACCTAATTTATGTTTGAAACTAGTTCTAAAGCCCCAAATGAATGAACGTGGTACATCTTTAAGTTCTCTTATTTCGGTTTAAGCTATTAGTGCTGATGGTGGTAGTAAATAACAGCATATCCGTTACAAAATTATTGTGCTATTCAGCAAGGAAGGATACGCCAGTAATAGGTTCTTACTTAAGTATTCTACACTAGTATTATAAAGAGGAAACATTTGATTGTTTATGTCTTGTGACTGGGACTGTTGCACTATAATTTTGTAGTATTTAATTATATTTTTATGTCTTTGACAATTCAAAACTGCCTGTAAATGGTCTACTTGAAATAAATTCATTTGATTTGTTTGTGTTGAATAGGCTCCGAAACTACTAGACCGATTTCATAATTTTTTTCACCAGTGTAAAGGTATTATGTTCCTGAATAACATAGGCAACAAGAGTAGGGGGGCGGGGGGTGAGCGGTTGAAGTCGCTGGCAAAAGTTAGTAACAAATATAGAGGCTTACATTTTCACCATGAATAAGCTATAGACCAACCTGACCTAACCTACAGTCTAAACAAACTAATAAAATATGAATATAGTACTTACGTGTGCCAAGAACATATGCATTACATATATACAGTTTGTAAAATTGTCAACATAATTCAAATCTAGATATCCTAGATCGAATAAAGCGTTCACCGTAATATCGGATACGATGTACATAACGTGTCATCTCATAAGCGGGCAAGCGTAGTAACTAGAGATATCGGTCGCCATGGCAACAGGGTCACGGTCACTTTGACATTTCTGATAACAAGGACAGAGATTTTATTTTAAAATTTATAGATGGTCGATAGGGCGTAGCCTAATTAACTGCTTATATTATTAGGAACGTGGGTTAACGTCATGATAAAAACGTTAATTGGTCAAATAGGGTTATTTTTTACCTTTAGTCTTATTATCGTTTTATTGGTTTATCTACTTTAAAGTTTTAAGCTTTGAAACAGTGTTTGGTAAATTATGATCATAGAGTTTCAAATGAAAAAAGGTGTTTACGTATAACATTCATGTTTGGTTCTGGTATAAAATAAACAAGAACTGTTGAAAATTAGAAAATCGAACTTAAGGGAATGGCGCCCAATGTGGGACAGATTTGGCGCCCGATGTGGGACGGATTTGGCGCCCAATGTGGGACAGATTTGGCGCCCAATGTGGGACAGATTTGGCGCCCGAAGTGGGACGGATTTGGCGCCCAATGTAGGACAGATTTGGCGCCCAATGTGGGACAGATTTGGCGCCTAATGTGGGACAGATTTGGCGCCTAATGTGGGACATATTTAGCACCCAATGTGGGATAGATTCGATGTCCATTGTGGGACAGAAATCGGGCCCAGTGTGGGAGCGATATTTCACCCAGTGTGGGACCAATAGAGCACCCAATGTGGCAGGATTTTGCACTCGTCCTGTCTTTGTTTTTTAAAGCATAAATGAAAATTATAATATTTACTAAGTAAATAACTGAAGCCAGGAAAACAAATACCAAAAAATAAATGCGTTACAAACAATAGATTTATGCAAATATACAAAAACATCCCACAAACAGCAATAACATTAGGACCGCCATATTTATTACGCAATTGCAATTAAAATGTTAATGATTAATTAAACCGCAGAGCAGAATTCTCTGTTAGAGGTGAAAATGAAACGTAACAAATAATTAACATGATGCATTATGCCTGGGAGTATTGCAACATTTTAATTAAAATATTTTACGTGTTTTGCTACAATTTAATTGAAAGTTGTATTTTTACAATTTTCACTGAAAATCATTATTGAAACTAAGCCGAGCCGCTGATTCAGTTTAAGTTTCAGTGGCTGAGCAATCGACTGTTGCGCAGCGTGTCGCGGGTTCGATCTCCGCACCGAACAAATATTTCTATGTTCTGCGAGTAGTTATTCCGGGTCTGTGTATAAGAGTTTCTATGTATGTAAACGCACCCACGATACAAAATAAATTCCAAGAGTACCTAGAGCAACGTTTTATAAAAAATAATAACATAGCTTACATAACGGGAAGTTCATACGCATCATTCAATTAAATAAATACATATTATTGTACGATAACAATATATTATATTGTATATAACATTGCGTTAGATTACATAAGAATAAATAATAAACAAATCTAGTCATGAAATGAAATCCGGTCTGAGTCTATTATTTCAAGACCTTTCTAGATTAAAATAACAAACAAACAGACGGATAAGGGTTGAGGGTGGCTTTTAATCTATTATTGCCTCGATTAGTCGTAAATTAAAGCAGTTAATTGAAAATTCCCATACAATGTTGGCGCATTGGCAGCTGGTGACATTTGGTTTTTTTTTAAGTTGGTAAAATCATCAAATGAGTCCTCCTACCCAGGACAGAGTGGGAGGGACTGTCAGACTCGTACTGACTAAAATCCACAGTGTTCTATATTAGCCCTTTACGTACCGGGGTCCCGGTCCGAAGTCCCGCGACCCCGACGGGCATTGGCCCTCTAGAGGTGGGTCCCGTCATTTATGCTGACACTCTTTGAGGCGCGCGTGGAACACAACGCGGAACACAAGAGGGCCAAATCCTGCCGGGGTCACGGGACTGTACGAATTACCGTGACCCCGGAACGTAAAGGGCTATTGAAGGACACCGTGGATTTTAGTCAGTACGAGTCTGACAGTCCCTCCCGCTCTGCCCTGGGTGAGGACTCATTTGATGATTTTACAACGTTTAAAAAAATAAAATTGGGCTAAGGCGGAAAATAATATTCTTACCATTCAACGAACTATCTGTAAATAGGTTGTGTTAAATTTAAATAAGAAGAATTACCTATTGAAACACCCAATTATGCCATGATAGGCTCCATTTCAAGCTATGTTGAAAATTATACAGCGAGAGCATGATTTCTCTAAGGACTTTGAAGAATAAACGACAGGCGCTCCGCGTAGCAATCATGCAGAAAGTCGGATGTTACGCTGAAATGAACTTTATACACATTTTGAATAAAACTTGCATTTCGTAGTATATTAGTGTAGTTTTTGGGAGTCAACATTTATAAGTTCGGTTGAGCAGTACACAACCTACTAGAGGTTGACCTGCGAGATGCCATACAAAAAAAAGTCAACATTTATACCGGCCATCTTTCTTTTCAATCAAAAAATCTTTGCATTTATTTCAAGGACGCCAGTACAGGCACTTTTGAATTGTCAAAAGAAAAAATAGTTATGGTGCTACAGTCCCAGTCCCAAGACATAATAACTGTGAAAGTACTGTAGGTGCCCAATATGTCTATTCCGTATATATTTATGGAGAAGAACGTGCAAGAAACTCCATGGTCACTTATTTTTAAATTTCCAAAACCATTACAGAAACTTTGTTACATCATTCATCTTGAGATTATTTGAGCAAGCAGATAGTGTCCACAGAAATGATAAAAACTGATTTACCTTCATTGAACTTCAAGTATTTAGTGGATTTAGGCAAGCGAATAAATAAATAAGAGATTTAGTGATGCCCAATCTCAAAGCAAAATTTTGCATACAAATATTATAAAGAGGTGAAATTATTAAGTTTGAGTGTTAGCGCTAATCTATGGAACTGCTGATCTTATTCTGAAATCTGTGATGAATAGGAAGTTACATTATCTCAAAGTGTCATTAATACATTTATCTACTATCATGCTATTAATCCTCTATAAAAGAACCTATAAAAATTAGCTTATTGCCAACATTAAAACACTCAATGATATTATGATCATTATATCATCCAAAAGCGTGATAAAATGAATTTCAAAAAAAGAACATTCTCATGCAATGACATTTTCACCAGGAGCTCGCTAAAATTTTGAAAAAAGAACAATAAATTGTAGACTAATTCGTAATTTCGGATTCTCGTCTTATACGCAAACATAATTATTACAATAAATAATTATTTTACTTATTAAGGTTTGTTTATTTTACATGCTTCGCAATTATACTTTTCTTGAATTTACATAGTTCTTACAACCCTGTACAACACCCTATTGTATGAAAATCTGTTATAGAGGATTCACATAATGATTGTAGATAAAGTCTTGTATACAACTGTTATAATTAGGTATCAAAACACTCATGTGATACTATTATCACACTCGGCTACGCCTCGTGTGATAAACCCACATTCGTGTTTTAATACCCCTGATTATACAACAGTTGCATAAATAACTATTACATACAACAATTTTCAAATATAGCGTGACCGAAACCGCATACAAATGGTAGTATATTTTTTTTGGATGAGGCGTAGTGTAACTAAATATTGAAATTGCATAACATTTTACTTCAAAGGATTTCCTCTAAATTGTAACATGTATGATTCTACACTCTAATATACAAGAGTATATTCAACAAAGTGCCTTTATTTGAATAAACGTAAAAGGCGTATAAACGAAAACAAGCAGGCGTGTCATTATAATGAAAGCATGCAACGTTACGTACCATCCGTCACCGAGATTGTCGTGGTGATTGTCCTGTAAAAGGGGCTGCCATAGACGTGTTCGGGCATGTGTGAAACAGCCGACTATTTTGTTGAATTAAAAAGCCGAGCCCAAAGTTATATAGGTATCTGCACATTTGAATAGCAAATACTACTAGAAAGTCATTAAATGAGTTCTCCCGCTATAGGTGAAACAGGGGGGACTGTCAGACCCGACTGATTAAAAACCATCCTAAAATCCACGGTGATCCTTCAATAGTCCTTTAAGTTCCAGGATCACGGTGATCTGATGAGATAGTCCCGCGACCCCGGCAGGCTTTGGCCCTCTAAGGAGGCTCCGTCAGATTGTTGAGAGCTGTTTCATTCTGTTTCGGTTTGCGTTTCGGAACGCGGTCATTGATAGTGGTGCCTATCATAATTCAGTTCTGTACATTTTATGTCTGATACATGTTCAATCGGCTCTACTCAAATAAAGCTAACTTGGGCCGCTTTTTCCCGCTCATTTGTACAAAAGTATCTATTGCATCTATTTCAAAGAAGGTTGTACCCAATTTATTCCGTCCCGAAGTGTGTGTAGCAGCCCTAACATAGCGACGTCACCAGTGAGGTCTCGGTATTAATGTTCGGAACGTGATACGACGGTTTCGAGTTATTATATGACCGTGTAATTGAGATTAAAAATGTGGCGGAGTATTTGTTTCTATCAGTCTCGAAAAACCATCTTTAATTGGGATAAAACATAACTGAGGTCTTATCACAAGAATTCCGTAATTTATTTACAGCGTTCTTGAATTATTTACAAAAAAAAAGAAATTGAAAAAGCGCCTCTGGTGTACGAGGAACAACTTTTTTCATCAATGTAATTTCCAGTTTACTTTAAATCGCAAAAACATAGTCGAAGTACTAACGAATTACCCCGGAACGTAAAGGGCTATTGAAGAACACCGTGGATTTTAGTCAGTACAAGTGTGACAGTCCCTCCTACCCTGCCCTGGGTGGGAGGAGTCACATGATGATTTTACCACGTTAAAAAAAGTCACAAAAACGTGTAAAATCATGTAGAAAATCTTTCACTGGCTCTTGTGTATAACAGAGTTTGAGTTTAAACGTTTTAAACGCACCCACGATGAAATCCCATTATTAATAGTATCAACAGATTTTTATAAAACATGTATATTATAAGAACCATGGTCGCGGGACTGTACGAATTACCGTGACCCCGGAACGTAAAGGACTTTTGAAAGACACCGTGGATTTTAGTCAGTCAAGTCTGACAGTACCTCCCGCTCTGCCCTGGATGAGAGGACTCATAAGATGATTTTACCACGTATAAAAAAAAAATAAGAACCATCGCTAGAACATCTACTTTAAATGAAAAAACAGCATTCGAATCGAAAGTGAACTATGGTGCCACAGACAGACAAACACAAATAGCGGCCAAACTTATAACATTTTTAAAAAATAATCTCTGCGCAAACTTTAGAGGACACACTGATTCGTCTGAAACTCTACAATTCCAACTTTGGCCATCCAATATATTATATCCATATTTTATGACCCAGAATACCCGCCAAACCGATGTTCTAGAAAGAAAATCCGATTATGTATGCCGTTCCTTCAATTTTGCATCCGTGATCCGGTTACGAGAAAACCGTTTTCAAACCGGACGCGGAACTCGAGCCAATAAATGGGTTTCAACCTATCAACTTTCTATAATATGTAGATATGCAGTTTTAAAATAGAGTAAGGATAATTAAATTTATCACTTAAGCCTTTGTCAAAAAGACAGGGGTGGCGAATGCGAAGCGTGACGTTTTTATTTGTAACGTATGGAATTGTTTGAATCCAGTCACATAGAAAAGCGAAAGCGATCCGATAGCGTGACCGAACTATCGGACTGACGTCTCGTATCGGTTCGTTATCGCTTCGGACTCGCCTGTCTATTTGACAAAGGTTTTATTGTATGTAGTACTAGCATTTTGTTTTTATCTGAGTACATCCCACGTGGATTTTGTGATCGGGATTCGAACCGAAAAAGAAAATGTACTACGTCTGATGTACTACTTCATCACATTTTTGCCCTTTGGGTTTTAAAGATGTGACGTTCTAAGAATATTATATGTTACTTGAAAATTGAGTTACATTAGGTAATTGTGAAATTGTAACTATGAAATAGAACTGCAATCTCCATCCGTATTGTTTCAAAATTTTCAATGTTTTACTGATGACCTTTCTGACTACAACATAAAAGGTAACATTCGTCAACAATAAAAACATTCTTTATCCATCATTGTATGGCTGGCTTTAAATTTTCTTTACTTGAGTCTTTTTAAAAAAAAAAACGTTGCCCCGAACTAGGAATTTCTTCTGTATCGTGGATGCGTTTACAAACATAGAAAGTTACATACACTCAACTCCCAGACCCGGAATAACCTGCAGGTCATACAAATATTTGTTCCGTACAGGGATCGAACCCGCGACACGCTGCGCAGCACTCGATCACTCAACCACTGCGCCATCCGTACCTTTACTTTGTCTTCATCTTGTTCAACATGTAACTTAATCTTTTTGTCCCCAGTTTTAACAAGCTGCTCCTACAGAAGGAGGAGTTGGAGCAGAAGCAGCTGCACCTGCTTCAGGTGGTGGAGAGTGAGAGGACGTCGCGCTGGCAATACGCGCAGCAGTGCGAGGAGCTCGCCAGCGAGGTCAAGAAACTGAGAACTGAAGTGAGTTTTTTTACGTGGTAAAACCATCACATCAGTCCTCCCACCCAGGGTAGAGCAGGAGGGACTGTCAGACTTGTACTGACTAAAATTCACGGTGTCCTTCAATAGCCCTTTACGTTCCCGGGTCATGGTAATTCGAGAGTCCCGTGACCGGAACTGAAATGAGTTTCCGATACTTTAGTTACATGAGCTGCTAGCTCACCAAAAATCTTCAGTGGTGTTTCCGCTTCAAATACCAGTTTTATATCCCATGGCTCCATTCCAAGTACTATTCAGTGTCAGCCAGATGATGAAAATTTTATGTTACAAACAAAATGATTTGTAATTTGTGTGTATATTAATGTAGTATTAGTGTGTTATTATTAACTAGCTTTTGCCCGCGGCTTCGCTCGCGTAGAATTTGGTCTGCCTCATTAAGTTACGTGACATTTTTTTTAATACTTTTATTTTTTTATGTAACTTCACATCGTACATCCCAGATTTCTAACTTCAAAATTAGTTTCCATACAATCTTTGAACACCTATACCTAATATTTAGAGGGAATCTCTTGAGGGTGGAATTATCTGAATTCCTTTCTAAGTGCTCATTATTTTAGAGGGCCAAAGCCTGCCGGGGTCGCGGGACTTACGAATTACCGCGACCCGGTACGTAAAGGGCTATTGAAGGACACCGTAGATTTTAGTCAGTCAAGTTTGACAGTCCCTTCCGCCCTGCCCTGGGTGGGAGGACTCATTTGATGATTTTACCACGATAAAAAAAAAAAATGTACACAATAAGCTAATAAAATTCCCTATTTCAAAAACTACTGAACCGATTTTGATGAAACTGCAGTATTCCCTAAGTTGAACGATACGAACGTGAAGAACGGACGTGAAGTTCCGGAGATATGCGAACAATGAATCAGTCGATGCCTACTCCTTACTGTTAAGGAGTTGTACCTTCCATCATCAGCTCAGCTACATAAGATGATGATTACCATACGCAAGTACTTAAATTACTTCATAAGATTTACGAAAAACAATGCGTGGGCCTATAAAATTTGAGGGTTGCCCTCGATTTCTCCAAGATCCAATCATCAGATCCTGATTTGGTGACAATGGGACCACACGGGAAGCACCAGCTTTCAAACAAAAAAAGAATCATGAAAATCGGTTCACCCAGTCGGTCGTAATGCGGTAACAAACATTTAAAAAAAAATACAGTCCTCCTTTTTTTGAAGTCGGTTAAAAACTATCCTATGTCCTTTCTCAAGTTCCAAACTATGTCTGTACCAAATTTAACACTAATCGGTTCAGTAGTTTAGGCGTGAAGAAAAGACAGACAGACAGACAGACAGAGTTACTTTCGCATTTATAATATTAGTTTGGATTAGTTAAGTAGTATTAGCATTTACGTACTCGTACTTCTTTATAAATGATTTTGCACCATATTTTGTATTTTAATTTTTTTGAATTGTGTAATAATTTTTATAACTTTATTTTATTGTTTCTAATTTGAATATTGTATTTTTTATAGTTTATGTTAGTCTAAGTTTAGTTTAGTGTTATCTGTCGCATAAGGGTAAACCCTGTAATGATAGAATAAGTTTTTTGATAAATAAATAAATTTATTTATTTATTGATAAAGGTACACCAACAGCTTCTGTATATAAATTAACAAATAGTGTAGGTATTTACGAGTAAAATGCTTATACAGTTGTCAATTACAGGTGAACCAACATTCACGAACATAAGTGATAACTTAAGCTAAAAACTAAATTAATGCACCAAATAATAAGTGGAAATTAACTATAAACTAAAATTAAAAGTATGCTTGATTAAAATTTAAAATGAAACAAACCTGAGATCAAAATTATATCAACAAGATCTTAAATTTCAATAACATCACTTTTATAAATTTCGCTGGTGCTGTAAATTTTTCACACACTTAAGGCACAACACACATAGGACGCCATTTGTCACACATGGCCACTTGCAAATGACATCCTGTTGGCGCTTGCGTTACGTTAGTGTTCGGTTAAGTTTGCCTTAAGTGTGTATGTCCCCATTATACCTCGCGTCCCCGTCTTATAAACTGATCCCCTAGTACCTTTGGGAAAACTCCGGAAAACTTTTCAAAATTAACAAAATAATTTTCTTTTGAAAATTAAGCCTGAGAAATAATGGTAGATATCAAGTATTGCTTTCTATCACAGCTGTGCACTTACAAGAAGGAGCATGAACCAGCAACACGGGCCGCTTCAACCTCCAGCTCCTCACCGAGCCACTCACCAGAAATAGATCCTGCCGAGCTTAAGAAGATCAAGAAAGTTCAAGTAAGTACACCATCTGAAGCGTTCTTAGTGTATGTTTCTCAGGAGTCAGGACGCTTTCCATTGGTCATTGTCTTACCATGGGTGAACTCCTCAGACGACAATCGTTGTGTTCATAGAAAGTTTCATCAACTTTCTATGGAGTTAATGTCTAACAATTCCTCGGAACACAGCCTGTTTTACAAGCTATAAAAGCCAGTGTATGCATATAATATGCATTTTTTATTCATATCGGTACTCCATCTTCGAGCAGTGGTATTGGTTCCGATTTACCAATTTTAAGTCGTGGGTTCGAGCTCAGCCATGCGTATTACTTTGTGTTATTTACTTCAATACCACTACTCTCAAAATGGTGAAGGAAAACATCATGAGGAAACCGGCATGTCGTAGAACTAAATATTCGAAGACATATGACATTAACAACCAGCACTGGGCCCGTGCAGTTAATGATGGCTCACTTCCTCTCACAGAGAAGAGGCATGTGTCCCAGATTTGGGAACATCATAGGCTGATGGTGATGAGTCTATCTTTACGTTTATTGCACAGAGCTTCTTCCGCGGCTGGTTATGCCGTCGGCGCTGGAAGCAGATCGTGGACGAGTACATCAAGAGTCCTCACGCCGAGAGCATGCGGAAGAGGAACAGCCTCGTCTTCAAGATGGTGGAGGCTGAAGAGGAATACTTGGAGCAGATGGAAATCATGGTAAGTGTTCTTTTTCTTTCTTACAACAATTAATTTGTAAGTTTATTTCGATAGTGCCATTTTTGTCAGAGAAATAATCATGTTTTGTTTTCTTTTACGTCTTCTTCTATTGGTACCCAGTTGAGTTAGTAGTGGTGACCAGATTATGGTATTGATATTAAATCCATAAAATAAATAAATAAATATTCCACAACTATCACACAACGCCATCTAGTCCCAAGCTAAGCAGAGCTTGTGTCATGGGTACTAGACAGCTGACAGTTTTTCTTTACGAGCAAGAATACTTTTAAAAAAGATGACTAGAGCACTCATTTAACTCTTAAAAACTAGAAGGTACACCCAAGTGATAATAAATTGTTTTCAAAGCATTTTAATTATTCTGCTACGTCTTCGATAGGATTGATTTCCTTTAATACAATAAACGTGTCTCTGAAGCTCATGTGGTGTATGGATGTTCCAAATCCTAAAATAATTCATCAAATTAATCTTCCCAAGGTCACCTGCTTCCTCCGACCATTCAAAATGGCGGCAAGCTCCAAGAAGCCACCGTGCACACACGAGGACGTGAACTCCATCTTCCTGAACAGCGAGACGGTGCTGTTCCTCCACCAGATCTTCTTCAAGGGCCTCACGTCGCGCATGGAGTCCTGGCCCACCTTGGTCTTAGGTGAGTGTTATATGAATTTATTGTTTTAGTGAAATTCTCATCTCATACATTTACTTTTGCTGTGGATTTGGATTTAGAACATAATTAATTATGTGTGTGTCCATTTTCTATCAGCAGTGTTGCAGGTTGCTTTTGGCGCGTGCGCATCGTCGGGATTAATAAAAATAGAGACAATTTCAAATTTTTTCAACAACAGCGCCTTTCTGGCAATGTTATCCAAACGATAAACATACCATGCTACACTGAAAACTCTTTTGAATTTGTATCTGCACCAATCTTAACTTGAAAAGCATTTAATTTTAAGAAAAATGTTACCTTTCCATTCAAAGCTATGTATGGCCGCTTTTAACTAAAATAACAATGATTTTATTGATGAAATGTTTCAATTAGCTGCTAATGTACAAAAACATTTAATTTCGTACCATATTATTACTCATCTCTCAATACTTCAACCCTTTTTTGATCAAATGACTTGTGCCGCTCATGGTAAAACAGAAGGAAGTGTCAGACACGACCCAAACATACGCTGTTCCATCAATTGCTCTTCAAGACCATCCATTATTTCTTAAATTTCTTCAATCAATTTAAAAGTAAACAAAGGATTACACTTAGTAGTGCACCTACATACAGGAGACCTATTCGACATGCTGCTCCCGATGCTGACGATCTATCAGGAGTACGTGCGCAACCACCACTACTCCCTGCAGGTCCTCACCGAGTGCAAGCAGAGCCAGCCCTTCGCGCAGCTGTTGGCCAGGCTCGAGAGCAAGCCTGCCTGTCAAAGCAGGTCGCTCGAGACGTTCTTGACGTATCCGATGCATCAGGTATGATTTTGGACTTATTAGGTGACTAGCACTTTTCCCGCGACTTCGTCCGCATGGGTTACGTACTTTCCTAATTCCCCCTTTTCACCCCCTTAAAGGTTAAATTTCCAAAAACCCCTTCTTAGTGCTCCCCTACATTATAATAGGAAGCCGTGTGCAAAATTTCACATTCCTAGCCCCAGTAGTTTCGGCTGTACGTTGATATGTCAGTCAGTCAGTTCTCCTTTTATATATATAGATAAAATAAGAATGGATGGAGAAAAATATCCTGGAGCTAAATAAATTAGGATTGGGATATTAATGATGAATGATAGAATCAATTAGTTAATCTGGTAGTAAGAGTTTACTGCAACCCTAGTGATAACTATATTTTTGAGCCGTTTGGGATTGAAACTATAGGATTATGGGATCCAAGTGCTCACAGCTTTTATAGAGAAATATCTAAAAGAACCGTGTGGAAGAGTCTCCCTACAAGGTAAAAGACAGCTCTTAGGTCACAACCTAAGAGCTGTCTTTTACCTTGCAGAGAGACTAAGCATAGCCATACAAAGGGGCAACGCCGCCAGTCTTTTGGGCACATTACCAGATGACAGTGTTGAGTATAAATTTTACGATGCTTTGTAATACGAGTAGTGTAGTTTTATTTCATTTTATTTGTTGTATTTATTTTGCTACTAGCTGACCCGGCAAACTTCTGTCTTCTGTCTCATGTTTACTTACCTTTTAAACCTTTCCTGGACTATCAAAAATAATTCAAAACCAAAATTAGCCAAATCGGTCCAGCTTTTCTGAAGTTTTAGCGAGACTAACGAACAGCAATTGATTTATATAGATATAGATAGTTAATTTTGTTTTAGTACGTATGAACTTAAAAATTAAACAGAACAATCTGCAACTATTATCTTTAATACCGGGACTATTGTAGGGAATTGTTATCGTAGACATAATTTTGCATGAGTTTTAGAGATTACTAATTTGATAAATAACACCTTTATCACTTTTCACCTTCAAACGGGTTATAGTAAACAACACTACATGGCGGTAGAAATATATTTATGACCTTTGTTCTTCTGCATTTGAAAATTAATTTATGTGACATACAGACCTTGCAAATCACACTCATCAGAGATTTCTTATTGTCAAATGCTACATAATGGGACATGCCTAGTGACTAGCCGTGCAAAAAGTCGCATCGCTTGCAAAAAGTAGTATGTAGTAAAAAACTATTCGAATTGTCATCTAGACGGTTAATTTTCGCCGCACGGCTATATCGACTGAAAAATTTACCCGTGTAATTGCTCCATAAAAGAGAAAATTCTGAGGGGGCTTAAACAGGCTAAAGTTTTGTCACCGTAATATCGAACTTTCTTGGAGTTTCTTTTAGCGCAGAATAATTAATACGAAAGTCGTTAACATTCAAAAGGGGTTTCGTTCTTTTAGCAATTTAGGAGGAAATTAATTACCAAATTGTGTCATTTTGTTGGCTTAGTTAATTTTGTTTTTCGTCGGTAAAAAAAAATGTGTTAGCAATTCATCATTTGTAGTCCATGGCAATACTTTTACCAATCCTTTTAGGAGCCTGTCGAGGTAGCAACCATAGAGCTCTCGGCTATTTTCTTGCACAAGAAAATTACCTAATGTATTATGGGTCAATGTCAGAGAGCTAAGATACATAATTTGTTAATAGATCGCTTACTGTTCCTACGACTAGTGAGAACGTTCTCAAAGAAATTATTTTTCTTCTATATAGTTTTTCTTGCTTTATTTATTACCTATTTAAATATTAACACGCCTTATCCTCACCGTCACGATGGCTCAGTTGGTGAGAGCGTCCAAAGTACTGTATCAGGAGACGGCAGGTTTAAATCCTGCTTGCAGTCGAAATTTTCTTTTCACATTTACCTATTTGTGAAGTTTCCTTCATCAGAATGATCTAGTTATGTAGGCTCATCATTCTGTGTCCTGTATAATCCCAGATACCTCGCTACATAATAACTCTGCACGAGCTCCTGGCGCACACGCCGCACGACCACGTGGAGCGTCGCAGCTTGCAACATGCGCGCGCGCAGCTGGAGGAGCTGTCGCGACAGATGCACGATGAGGTGAGTTGATTCAAGCTCTTGATTTTATATTCTTCTTCATATCCCTTTCTTAATTAGGTTCTAAAATACGAAAATAAGCAAAAGTGATAAGTGGCAGACAATAATTTTAATACCCTAATTGGACAGGTCAGCGAAACCGAGAATTTAAGGAAGAACTTAGCAGTTGAACGCATGATTATCGAGGGCTGTGACATCCTTCTGGATGTCAACCAAGTCTTCATTCGTCAAGGTACGTTCTTTTTTTTTTAAAAAAAGGAAGTGTTACAATTCATTTAGGCAGCACTTTTAAAAACTGACGAATTTTTAGACTAAAACTTTAACTAGGGAGTTTGTTTCTGCCAATTTTTTTGGTCAAGTTTTAAGAATGAGCGTTTAAAGGAACTTTCTTGTACAAAATCCAAAGTTCTAAAAGTTCTGATATATTTGAGTAAATGGTTCTTATTCATTTTCGAAACAGTGATACAATCATGATAAAACAAATACAACAGAAAGTTATTGACTTCGAGACACGTCGGCTTTAAAAACTAGATTCTAAGCGTGACGAACTTAAATCCCGACTACCAACGACGATCGTGTCCATTCGTGATCGTGTTTCTAGCCCCATGAGAGCCCATGATCGACGTCAATAGGTTGATGATGAAATAGTCGCTATAGCAGAAAGCATAGACGGATTATTATTACATGACAATTTATCGTTTTCTTCAGGAACCCTATCGCAAGTAGTTGGCAAAGGACGTCGTGCTACCCTTCAAGCTCGACAGGCATTCCTCTTCAGCAACCACCTGCTGCTAACTACACGTGCTGCAGGCGGCAGGCTGCACCTGCCTCCTGCAGGACGACTGCCGCTGCATGACGCGCTGCTCATTGAGGACCCAGCTAACCATGATGATGATGGTAAGTATTTCGTCCCTTGTTCCGTCAATGTTGAATATTGGTATAGTATAATGATGTGACTCCAACTTACACAGTCTTCTAAAGCTTCAATGGGACTATAAATCGTTAGGTTTATGCTCCCTTCGAAGGCCTATATGCTGTCTGATCATCTTGCTGGAGCTTTACCACAATCAATTCGGTGATGATCAATACATTTACAATGCCAATACGATACACAAGGCATCTACAACGCTAAGCGATAACGCTGGACAAAATACATGGAACTTGCCGAAAAATTTAGTCACCACTGTGTTGAAAGTCGTTCACAAAATACTCTGAAAGCGAGGCCACTACTGTTTGTACAGTAAACATCAAACTATGAGCAGAATCTAATGATGTTCATGCAGATACAAAAAAACACGCAATACACAAAATGATACCTACATCAAAACGTGACAAAGTCAGGAGATGAAAACCTATCTCAAAAAAGCCTGCGAAATCGTCAATGAATAAATTGAATTTAAGTACACATCTCTTTATTTCAGACACAACATCAGTCTGCTCATCACCTGGGGGAGACATCTACCAGGGCAAGGACTTCAAAATTCTTGTCGAAGTGAAGGGAGAGCAGATTTGTGCGCATCTAGGTAAGCTTCCATGACATGTTTTTATTTTCTACTTCAATGTTGTAATTTCTGTTATACACATATGTTATAACACTTTCTATTATAAAGTTACTCTTTTTATGGCAGTATCAATCCTTCCAATCGATTGAAAACTACTTAGTCCATCTTTTATTATGTGTGTTCCTTCTTGAGGTGCACTGAGCACTTTATTTTGTAGGTATTGAATGAGATTGTGCTGTTACTCTCGGCTATGTATGGCTCATTCGGGTAAAGTATGCATCTACCCGTCACTGCTATACTCGCTCGGCGAGCGAACTTTTTACTGTCATAAGATCTTTTAAATTCATACAGCTATCTTCTTTAATGCTCCTACTAACGCCTTTTTCCAACAGTTTTGCATCACTAGACTTCGAAAAACTATTTCTATATCTGGTGTTATCTTAATAGAGATATATAGAAACGCTACTTCCATCTCTAGTACAGCAAAACTAGAAATAGATTGAATATTGGGAACAGCTGTACACATATGATTCTTCTATCAAAATTTGTTGCTACAGTTGCCGGCAGCGTCGAAGAAAAAGCCGGCTGGACGAGCGAGCTGGCCCAGTGTATGGAGAGCGCGGCGCTGACGGAGCTGCTGCGCGCGTGCGGCGCGTGCGGCGCGGCGTCCGCCAGCCTGCCCGCCTGCCGCTCCGACCGCGCGCTCTTCACGGACGACGTGGACATCCGCTTCAGTCGCACTCTCAACTCCTGCAAGGTGCCGCAGATCAGGTCGGCCACGCCGCAGCGGCTGCTGCAGAGATTGACAGGTGAGCGCTTCATGATATCTTTACATTCCCATAGCTGGGACACAGAACTCCTGTGAGAAGGAGTGGGCGGAACGACCATCCAAACTAATATTATAAATGCGAAAGTAACTCTGTCTGTCTGTCTGTCTGTCTGTCTGTCTGTCTGTCTGTCTGTCTGTCTTTTCTTCACGCCTAAACTACTGAACCGATTCGTGTGAAATTTGGTACAGACATAGTTTGAAACTTGAGAAAGGACATAGGATAGTTTTTAACCGACTTCAAAAAAAGAGGAAGTTATCAATTTTATGTTTGTTACCGCATTACGGCCGACTGGGTGAACCGATTTTCATGATTCTTTTTTTGTTTGAAAGCTGGTGCTTCCCGTGGGACCACCATTGTCACCAAATCAGGATCTGATGATTAGATCTTGGAGAAATCGAGGGCAATCCTCAAATTTTATAGGCTCACCCATCGTTTTTCGTAAATCTTATGAAGTAATTTCAGTATTTGCGTATGGTAATCATCATCTTATGTAGCTGAGCTGATGATGGAAGGTACAACTCCTTAACAGTTGTTTATTACCGCATAACGACCGACTGGGTGAACCGATTTTCATGATTCTTTTTTTGTTTGAAAGCTGGTGCTTTCCGTGTGGTCCCATTGTCACCAAATCAGGATCTGATGATTGGATCTTGGAGAAATCGAGGGCAACCCTCAAATTTTATAGGCCCACGCATCGTTTTTCGCAAATCTTATGAAGTAATTTCAGTACTTGCGTATGGTAATCATCATCTTATGTAGCTGAGCTGATGATGGAAGGTACAACTCCTTAACAGTTGTTTATTACCGCATAACGACCGACTGGGTGAACCGATTTTCATGATTCTTTTTTTGTTTGAAAGCTGGTGCTTTCCGTGTGGTCCCATTGTCACCAAATCAGGATCTGATGATTGGATCTTGGAGAAATCGAGGGCAACCCTCAAATTTTATAGGCCCACGCATCGTTTTTCGCAAATCTTATGAAGTAATTTCAGTACTTGCGTATGGTAATCATCATCTTATGTAGCTGAGCTGATGATGGAAGGTACAACTCCTTAACAGTAGTTTGTTACCGCATAACGACCGACTGGGTGAACCGAGTTACATGATTCTTTTTTTGTTTGAAACAGCTTTCAAACAAAAAAAGAATCATGTAATCGGGAAGCACCAGCGTGCTTCCCGTGTGGTCCCATTGTCACCAAGTCAGGATCTGATGATTGGAACTTGGAGAAATCGAGGGCAACCCTCAAGTTTTATAGGCCCACGCATCGTTTTTCGTAAATCTTATGAAGTAATTTAAGTATTTGCGTATGGTAATCATCATCTTATGTAGCTGAGCTGATGATGGAAGGTACAAATCCTTAACAGTAAGGAGTAGGCATCGACTGATTCATTGTTCGCATATCTCAGGAACTTCACGTCCGATTTAAATATATTTTTTTGTGCTAGGTATCGTTCAACTTAGGGAATACTGCAAGTTTCATCAAAATCGGTTCAGTAGTTTTTGAGATAAAGAATTTTATTAGCTTATTGTGTACATGAGGGATGTTATTACCAGTGCTACGGTTAACTTACCGAGGTCACGGTAATTCGTAAGTTTCGCGACCCAGGCAGGCTTTGGCCCTCTAAAATAATGAGCACTTAGAAAGGAATTCAAATAATTCCAACCTCAAAAGATTCCCTCTAAATATTAGGTATAGGTGTTTAAAATCTTTAAACACCATATTGAAACTAATTTTGAAGTTAGAAATCTGGGATGTACGATGTGACGTTATATAAAAAATATATAAGTATTAAAAAAAATGTGACGTAACTTAATGAGGCAGACCAAATTCTACGCGAGCGAAGCCGCGGGCAAAAGCTAGTTTTATTATATAGCTATGTTATCATTTCACAATCACTCCACAGATATTCCTTGGAGAATAATAATAATCAATTGTCATGTTACGCTAGCCTCTGGTGACTGCGTTAAATAGACCACCCCTGGAAGCCAACATGCCTCTGACAGACATTCGACTTATATTGATCATTATTTATGAGACCATGTTTCCTCACGATGTTTTCCTTCACTATCAACTGAGAAAGTACCTACGCATTGAACAAGATGTATTGTTATTTATCTGATTTTGAACTCAGCCGTTCATTATCATCTTCCAGATCTCCGATTCCTGTCGGTGGACTTCCTGAACACGTTCCTGCTGACTTATCGTGTGTTCACGGACGGGGTGACAGTGCTGGAGGCTCTGAAGCAGGTGTATTACGAGCAGTCGCAGCAGGAGATGGAGCTGGCACCACCACCTGACTCCACCAGGAAGACCAGTGCAGCCAGCTCGGTTTCTGGTGAGAACTCATGCTTTTCTTGTTTTTTGGCTTGCTAAAATCACCAAATGAGTCATTCCGCCCTGGGTGGAGCAGAAGGGACTGTCAGACTCTTACTGGCTATATCCAAGGCCACGGTGCCTTTTTAAGATAAACTCGCGACCCATTTTCCCTTGTCTGTGATCCCTGAAGGGTGTATCTAATAATAAGAATAGCCAGTTATATTTAGTTTCATGTAATAGGAGACGAGCCTATTGCCATCAAATGTGGACGAATCCAGCCTCCCACTTGCTATTGGGAATATATTTTAATTATTATCATAAAGCGTTAGTGTAACTTAGATTTAAGTTTATTATAAGCAGGCTGTTACATAAACTGACAGAAAAAAAGCACAAACCATTTCAGGTTACGGATCGGAATACAGCGACCGGGATTGGCAGTCAAGATTTTGGCGAGCCTCTCGAAAGAGTAAGTGTATAAATGAACCCATTAGTATTGTAGAAACCTTTGATTTGGAATGATGGAATAAGAAACTTGATTCTATGTAATAAAGTCTGTCGAATTCTAGGCGAAGATGAAGACAAGCTGTCTCCATACTTGACAGCACCATCGCGCAGAACGTCTACAGCTAGTAAGGTAATGTTCCGTCCATTCTTTTTAACCTTACATAGAAATATGAAAAAGAAAATATCTCAAGAAATGGCAAGCCTGAAATTAATGACGCCATCAAAGCTAGTTCCGTCATTGGGTGAAAATCTGATTAGGTCATCATAAATAATAAAAAAAACTGACCTCTTTGTCCAGACTGGGACTTATTTGTAGTCACGATCGCTGCGAGCTAAGATATGTCTTTCCCAATAGGGAACAATACTGAAAAAAATAAGTACCTACTAATAATTCTCAATTCTGTATACACGCTTACTAAAAGACTGAGGAGGATAACAGTCACTTGACAATACCAAAGATAATGGCAACATCATCCAGTAATGAGACGTTGAAAGGTAAAGGTACATACCGCTTTTATCAGTAAGTAATTAGTATTCTAATGCATGATTATTTTATAAAACCCCGTTTGTCTTGAGACAAATTTAACTTTTAACCATTATGAATGAAAATCCAGTGTTTCTGAAAACATTATTTCCAAATGTACTTGGTGAAACCCTGTCCTAATATCCACAGAACAATTCCTGTTCTACATAAGTATTTCGCTCTAGGGACATCACCGTCTTCTCCCGGAGCAATAAGCTCAGTCACTCTAGTTGGAAGTCCGAAGAAGGTCAGTCCAGTCAACGATCCAAATACTAAGAAGAAACCAGCGAAAGATAACGATGCTGCAGCCTCTGCGCTGATGAAAGATGAGAGCATTGAGTTGGTTGACCAGAGTGATGAAGACGTGAAGTACAAGGAAGAGGAACAGGAAAAGAATAAGAAAAAACCTGATGATAAGTTTAAAATATCACAACGGTTTTCAGAGGTAAATCTAGTATATGGCCTTATTGCTATAAAACATATTTTGTATCATAAAATTTTCAGCAAATGTCTTACAGATGGAGATCATGGTCAAGAGGCATTGATTCAATGGATGTGTCTAATAAAATTGATTGAGAAAAAATACACTGTCATTGCTATAATCGTCTTTTATAATTATGATGTTGAATGGCTTGCAGACTCAGGAATGAACCGTGCTAACAATTTTTTTGGATGTATAGCCTATACAGCTTTATGAATATGGATTGCTGAAAGGACGTGAAATCAAATCCTCGTATTCGTGGTAAATAAAGGTTTACCATAAATCCGAAGCTTTATTTAGATGACTTCACCAAAGCAGTGTACCAGCTCAATATTTGCCGCCTATACTGTCGCCACAGCTTCAACTAGAAAGTAGTGACAGAAACACAACGAATTAAACAGTTTATCCAACAGCGCGTCCGTACTATGTCGGAGTCTCCCCGTCGGTTGCAGCCGTCGTCGGCTACATCCGAAGCTAGGCGCAGGTCTGATAGTGCCCGGGAAACTGCTGAAGCTGCCGCCACAGCCGCTGCTGCTGCTGCAGAGGAATGCAGACGGGCTTCTGATTCTGGGACGAGATATGCTGCTAGAAGATCAGTTAGGTAAGAGATGAAGCTTGACACTTGGACAGATATTCATCAGGAGATATGTACATATATGATTGTGTTCAAACAAAATTGTGTAGATTGAGGACAATCAGGATCTTAATCTATCTTGCTTAGTGATAAATTACTTATAAGATTTTAGGTTACATATACACACCAACAGCAAATACAGACAGCTAACAGCCATTCATCAGGTGACCTTTTGATATTCAAATTCACTTTTTTGTCTTTATATCGTTCTTGTTATCTGATTCGGTTTTCTATCTGATTGTCTTATCCTCGTTCCGAGCCCCAACTTCTCCTATGACTTGAAGGCATTTTAGACCATTTTCATGTGTTACTTTAGTACGGAGTGTTGAATAAATAAATAAATTTAATTTTAGTGAACGTCGCTACACGAATTCATCGATCAACAGCGAACGTCGTCGATACTGGGGCGGCTCGGAGCCACGGTCCTCGGTTACTTCCCAGGTGTCACATGCTCAGGTATGAAGAGTTTTGTCATTTTCATTAGAAGTAGAGCAGGAATATATTAATGTGTAATGGTTAAGAGAAAATCTGCACCCAAAACGATAATGCTGATGATAATTAATTAAAATATTTCGGTTAGCGCAGTGGCTGAGCGATTGGACTGCTGCGCAGCGAGTCGCGGGTTCGATTCCCGCACGGAGCAAATATTCACAAGTAGTTGAATATATTTAGTTAAGCAAATATTCACAAATATCTACAAGTAGTTGTTTCGGGTTGTGAATGTGAGTTTATATCTTTGTTAACGCACCCACGACACAGAAGAAAATCATAGTGTGGGGCAAAGTTTAAAAAAAAGGTGACATACATTACATTTTTAAATTCAGAACTATCGGCGTGAGACCAGCCAACCAAAAGCGGGTGTCGTCATTACATCCTTCAGACAATCTCATCGAAGGTAAGAAAAATAACACTCTAGTTCTCATCCAACTCATTTTTATCATTAACATTTTACTTGGTATCTTAAGGATTGCGAAATAACTTGGTTATTGACCATCTAGCACACATGGGAGCTCAATTCTCAATGTTGTGGCATGCCACTCACCTTTTTCTTAACCATCTAAAATTCTTTGTAAATTTCACTTAAATTATGATGCTTTTGCACGACATTCTATCGAGAGAATCCTTCTAGTCTCAAAATAGTTTCTCCATACTTGTTAACTATAAAAATGATAATGAAAGTATTACTATTGATTTAACAGCTTTGGAAAAGACCTCTTATGGTGAGTGATTGGTAAGGTAAAAGACGTAGAGACTGACCCTAGTAGTGATGCCGTAGAAGAATATTTTAATAACTCCGCTTTACCTAGCATTCTGACGTTTCCTTACCCTTTTTTTTATCAATTTCTTAAACCGTAAAGTAAAACGTAGACATGACACTACAGTAAACACTATCGATATCGTCAAAACTTAACAAGGAGTAACTGAAGTTACTCTTCATAATCATGACGCCAACAGAATGTTAAACCTGACAGCACTAAAATGAATATAGAGATTTGAAACTCTCAATGACCATCGTGAGTACAATGCATTGACCAGCACAAAGCCCTTATTGAAGCAGGTAAATTCAGTAATCTGCCTGCTTCGCAAAACCTTTCTTGTGTTTCTTATGTGACTATTTTCAGGAATGTTGCACACTATAATGGTTGAAATGATGCATTGAAGAGGTCTTTTCAGTTGTCAGGATTCTTTTCAGATTAACCTGGGTGGATGTAACCTATTCACCGTTTTTACCTTCTACATTATTTTCATCATCACTTATCATATTTAACATCTACACCTATCATTTCTTCTTCAAAAAATACTTTAACACACAGAATAACAAAATTTTGTAATTTTATGTATTTGGCTTATGAAAAACTAGAATTAGATTTTATTTATTCAAAATTAGCTCTAAAATTAACATTTTGATTCACCTCGGTTATTTGTTTAGGTAAATAACTGCACCTTCGGTAATTTTTTGTTAAGTACATATTTCGAAATAGAGTTGGAATTGGAAGTTGGTATTTTGATTAGATTTTTGTTTTTCAAAATTCTAATATAAATAGATTGTCAAAATTTGCATGCTTTATTACAGAAGTTATCGATTTATATTAAAAAATATCATTCCGAGAGGAATATCTTTTGTTCCTAATTCTATCCCTTTTTAGGGTTCCGTAGTTAACTAGGAACCCTTATAGTTTCGCCATGTCTGTCTGTCTGTCTGTCTGTCTGTCCGTCCTCGCTTAATCTCTGTGACCGTTAGCACTAGAAAGCTGAAATTTGGTACCAATATGTATATCAATCACGCCGACAAAGTGCAAAAATAAAAATTGGAAAAAAATGTTTTTTTAGGGTAGCCCCCCTATATGTAAAATAGAAAGTGATTTTTTTTTTAATTTCAACCCTAACGTGTGATATATCGTTGGATAGGTATTTAAAAATGAATAGGGGTTTACTAAGATCATTTTTTGATGATGTCAATAGTTTCGGAAATAATCGCTCCTAAAGTCAAAAACAATGTGTCCCCCCCCCCTCTAACTTTTGAACCATAAGTTTAGAAAATATGAAAAAAATCTGGAAAGTAGAACTTTATAAGGACTTTCTAGGAAAATTATTTTGAACTTGATGGAAAGAACAGTTTTTGTGCAAAAAAAACAAGAAGAAAATGTTGTCTATTTAACGGACGGGAAACTACGGAACCCTACACTGAGCGTGGCCTGACACGCTCTTGGCCGGTTTTTTTCCTGTACCTTCACTCTGCCTGTCGTCTTTCTGTCTATGCATGTGTATACTAATCTATGTTATCTTTATATTCTGTCTTTATTCGTCACCATCGGACTCTACTCTTAATTTCTTATACTATTTCTTTCCTGTTTCACTTTTAACATCACTACAAACCATTATTAGAACATTATCGGGTCGAATATAAAATAACTGATACATCAATGTCAAATGTATGCTTACTTTGACTACAATGATTTAGGAGCAGTACATCTACTGCGGCAGTGGCGTTTGCCGTCGCCACGTCTGCTTCTTCAAACCCAAGATCGCCTCCACCTAATTCACCACCAGCTACTCGAAGAGATTCAGTCATATCTACTGCTGCTACCATGAGGGTTCTTAACGTTTTGAGGTCAGTAACGTTAACTACACTTAACTCTTGAATTTAAATTTGTGCGAATTTGTTTTGACTTACCCGAATTAGTGAATAACGGAAGCAAGTGTCAGATGCATTATGTGCTCAACTGAAGTCGTGATGGTTAAGCTCGTGAACTGGGTCTGAAAGACTAACAGTCACTTAGATACATTAATTTGTTTCACTACTTCCATTCTCATAACATCTTTATTACATTTTACAGGCACTGGATTTCCAAGCACTCTCACGACTTCTGGTCTGAAGAGCGTCTCAGAGGACTTACGATGGACTTCCTCAAGGAGATAGAAAGCAGTCCAGGTCTACTACCAGCTGAACATAAAGCTGCAGCGCAACTGCTGCGTCTGTTGGAAAGAGCTCCGGAAAGATCTGTTGATCTGAAGTCATTGTTCGTTCCTCCTCATGTGAGTTAATCCTTAGGAATATTAGTTTCCTTACCAAAATATTTTGAAATAAATTCTTGCTTCTATTTATTTTTAAAGAAAACTGTAACAACGTTTATATTTTGTAAAACCATAATCCATTTTAATGGCAATGCTCTTAAGTTTGTTGAAATCTACACTAATATAATAAAGAGGAAAGATTTGTATTTTTGTGTGTGTGTATGTTTTTAATGAATAAACTCAAAAACTATCGATTGTGTTCGTGTCGATTTCAAAAAAAAATTGACCCCTAGAAAGCTACATTCAACCTGAGTAACATACTATACCTACGCTATATATCATGATCACCCTCGTGAAGCCGGGACGGGCCGCTAGTTATCTTAATATCTAAGTATATTATATCTATTATAATCTTTTTCAGGTGCCAACTAAAGAAAGTGTGGAGACACTCTCTGCGTTAGAAATTGCTGAGCAAATGACCTACTTGGATTACCAAATCTTCAGTTCGATTAACAGCGAGTAAGTTTATACGAGTATAAAATTTATATTTAATTTTAACATGGTTCATGGTAACATGGTGTAATAATATTCTTTTTTTAAGGGAGTTTTTGGGTCAAGCTTGGACGAAGGCGGATAAAGCTGAGAGAGCTCCTCACATCCTCATGATGACGTCTCATTTCAATCATATATCCAATTTGGTCATATCTGAGATACTGAAAAAACACACTTTGGCTGGTAAGTTCAGAAATGTTGTGATTAAGGAAATAAACTGCCTAGTATTCACCTTTGTGAAAACTCCGAAAAATAATTTTCGAAAGATTAAGTTTTTTATTTTTTCACACAGAATAATTGTGTTCTTCCACGATTCATACGTTTTTAGAAGCCTATTTTTGGCTTTCATAACGCGTAATTATTATTTCAAGGCCGCGTAGCAGCAATAGAGAAATGGGCAGCAGTCGCCGACATAGCTCGTTGTCTGCACAACTTTAATGGAGTGCTGCAAGTTTGTGCAGCACTGTCCAACACGTCAGTTTACCGGCTCAAGAAGACCTGGGAGAAGGTATCCAAAACGGTAAGTTTGTGTCAGGCGAGTTTTTGTAATATTACCTCTTAGCCACGAAAATTGAATTGCAAGTGTGAGAGACTCAGGAAAGGAAAAATATTAAATGAAAAAAGCTCCATGCATTCTCATCGCCCGAAGGCGAAACGTTAGAACTATGATGATGCTAATCATAAACATTATGTTACAGAGTAAACAGACGATGGAGCGAATGCAGACTATAATATCTTCGGAATGTCGATTTAGAATTTTGCGAGATACTTTACACAGGTATTTTTCTATTTTCTACTTGTTTATTACAAAATAATAGTTTTTTATGTCATTTGCGTCAATTGACGTAATTTAATAAACGGGACTCGTATAGATAAGAGATTTTTTTTACAGGTGTGATCCTCCATGCATTCCTTACTTGGGGATGTATCTATCTGATTTGTCGTTCATAGAAGAAGGAACAACCAACTACACGCCGGATGGTCTTCTTAATTTCTCAAAGATGAGAATGGTAAGTAGTTGTAGTTAGCAGCTTGGTTTAGTATGTACTTTGTTTGGTATTAAAAAAAATAATTAAGTAAATATTCAAAGATTTAACCGTCAGATACTTTACCAGTAATAACCAACATATCGGGGTTTAAGACAAAAAAATCTCATTGGCTTGTCATTATTGAATTGCAGATAGCGCATGTCATCCGTGAAATAAGGAATTTCCAACAAACCCCATATAAGATTGATCACATACCAAAGGTAAGCTATACCCTTTTTAATAAATATACATATTTAGCATTGAATTCCCGAATTTGCGAAAGGACCCATATCTACAAAGAAGTTTTACATTACAAAATTAGTTGTAGACCTCGAAGCCATCCTTGTGGAACTCCATGAGAAACACACACAAACGTTATCAAAATTATGATTAAACTGGTTGGACGCTTCAGGTATGCGATTTCCTCTTGGACAACTCGCTGGTGATCCCCGAGGAGCGGCAGTACACGCTGTCGCTGGAGCTGGAGCCCCGCGTGGCGCGCGGCTCGGGCGCGGGGCTCCCCGCGGGCGCGTCGCCGGGCTCCTAGCGCCGGCGCCGCGCCTCCCTGGCCGCGCTGGCGCCGCTGCGCACGGAGCGCTAGGGCGCCGGCCGGACCAGGGTAGTCGCACGCACGCTTTGCATCGACCACA
This sequence comes from Agrotis puta, assembly GCA_943136025.2. Classification (NCBI taxonomy): domain Eukaryota; kingdom Metazoa; phylum Arthropoda; class Insecta; order Lepidoptera; family Noctuidae; genus Agrotis; species Agrotis puta. The sequence goes on along the minus strand of OW964182.2, from coordinate 15,849,675 downwards.
CATTACTTTCACTTTTGTGTGTCTAATTTCAAGTGATTTGCGAGGAAGATGCTTATTGACTTTCGTAGTTAAGTTATTTGATGTAACATGTGTTGCGAGTGTTTCGTTTGATTCTGAGGGCCGCCACCTCTTACGGCAGTATTATTTTAGTCTTTCATCATTGTAGAAAAGTAAGGGTACAATGATAAAATTAATTAAGATAATACTGTTATTAGATGTAGTGGCAGATTGTCTGCTACAATGGCGGCTGAATACTTAATCTCCGTTTAAAATCGCTCATGCGGTCTCTGTCACTTCATGGAGTATCTTAACGATGGAAAAAGTCTTCAGTCGTTTGTGAATTCGTGAGTGAATTGTACAGTTTCTACTACCAATACCATGTGTAATGGAAAAGCAAGATGTAGTCCAATGACATACTGTCACTATCGTCTGCGTACTTTGGCGTTGACCAATTTGTAGGCTCATTTGATATTACCATTTGCCATGGATTTGACAAAAGTACTGCTAAAAGCAACGATCCTACAAATTGTTCAAAACATAGTTTAACTCAGAGTAGCTTCGGTGTAGTAATTCAATTAAATTGTACTTAATTTAGTATGTAGTTTGGTTAGCTTATTAGCTGTACCAAATTGAATTCAGTTCGAATATATTTTTAATAGCAATAATGAAACTATCAGTAATGATTATTTGATACGAATATATGTTAGTAAAGCTAAACACGCTTCCGCTATACGCTTCAAAATAATATCCAACTTAAATAAGAACACAGATCTACTATTTGAAAATCCAATTCCAAATATTTAAAGACATAAAGTCCCTAAAAAAGTATTTTAATGTTGTCTAACTACTTCCTTAAATATATTTATTTAAGGAGTAGTATAAGGGCTAAGAGGAGCTCGTGGCTAAATAAATACAGCCGCACAGGCCAATCTTTCGGGTTAAGCCGCGCTTGCCGAGGTTGGTCAGTGGATGGGTGACCATCTGTCATAGCGAGTTTCCTCCGTGCCTCGGAAAGCACGTAAAGCCGTTGGTCCCGGCTGTCATTTGTAGATCTTTGACAGTCGTTACTGTCAGTCAGAAGCTCTAAAGTCTGACAACCAGTCTTACCATGGGGTATTGTATTACCCAGTTACTGGGTTGTGGAGGTCCGACAGGCAGTCGCTCCATGTAAAATACTGATATCCAGCTGCATCTGGTTTGACTGGAAGCCGACCCCAACATAGTTGGGAAAAGGCTAGGCAGATGATGAGTATAAGGGCTAAGATTAGTCTGTAGAGGAGTCACATCCTTAACTTTAAGATCAATGAGATTGAATGGATTTATTAAATTTTGCCTACAATGGTTCTCTATTTTTGTATGATCTTCATTATTTGTCAATTAGGTAGGTAATAATAATAATAAGCAAAAACATATCACTGAGAACATCTGATTTAATGCTACGAGCAATGCATATAATGACATAATAGTCAAATATTATGAAAGGGTGAACACGAAAGAAGGACTTTCAATAAATGTCAAGTATGACAATTATAAGCACGCGGGAAACCAAGCAATTATTTGACTTAAAAAGAATACCTGGAAAATATCTGACGATCATTTTAAGTAATAAAATTTTCGTCAACTTATCAGGCTCGGTAAAACTATAAAAATTATCTATCTTGGAAATTATCCAAGAATATAACGTATTATATAAAGTGAATAATGAAATCTTCGTAGACTGGACAATTAAATAATAAAACACTTACTGTTAGTAACAATAATATAGGAAAATGAGCTTTTGTAAATAGTTTCCTAAAAGATGGTAAATACTCGTATAAAAATTAATCTAGATAAAGTCGATGTCTCCCTTTGATGTCCAATGTAATAATTTCGATGACCTATAATCAAGTTGAAAAGTTTTCTGCAGTATTTCACACTTGTGTGTGAAATACTGTTGCCATAAATAAAACATAAAATCTGTTACTAAAATAAGTAGATTGAAGCCTAGATGGTGAAGTTAGTAACGAAAATGGAAGTTATCTTGCTTGATGAGGTTTGGCCTAAATAAATGTTAACATACAAGATCAATGAGAAAATCTTAATGAAAATTTTATTAATTCTTACCCATCTGTAATGGAAAGTCATGCTATTTTCAAAAGTAATACAAGCTTAAGGAATTGAATGAATGGAATGTTGAGAAGATTATTCTTTCTTTATTAACATTTATTTATTAACATACATATCTTGACACTTTACCCAAAGAAACGGTGAAGCTTACTTTTAAAATGTAGACATTATCAATGATTGTGATTATATGAGAGTTATTTAAAGCATTTTATAATGTAAAGCATTATGAAACAGTATGAAAGTGGTTGTTACATGTTACTACGGTTGTTATCGTCATTTCGACTGCTTTTACACGATCGTCTTAAATATTTCCCCTGTTATTCTACCGTGCTTGTTAGTTATAATGTATGTTAAGTCCTTAGGTGTACTACAAGGATCTATATTAGGACCCGTTTTATCTTAATCCTTTGGAATGTGTTAAACGTTGAATTATTCCTGTTTCCTAGTATGATAGAGAAGATATACATGTATGGAAAATATAAAGATAAGTGTGTTTAAATAAGGAAGAAGGAATATATTACTGTATTGTTTGAATATAAATGTAAAGTTAAGTACTTGTTAGTATTACTGTTTCAGTAAATTAATATGATTATTATTTCGACAGTATTATGATCTATTGTAGTAGGTACTAATTTGATGTTAACATACAATTATTCTTTCCTCGAGTTTAAGAATGATGAAACTTCTTCATGACGTCTGACGTAACTAAACGTGATTTCAAGTGAGAATACTGTCTGTAAGTCTTTTCTACGTCCTTTTCTATGTCATTTAATGTTAGTGTTATTATAGATTTAAATGTATTGTATTTAGTAGTCCAGTTGAGATCATTGTCGTCTACAGGCATTGTTTTCTTCATAGACAATGTCAAATTGACAATTATTAAGAATGCTACTTTAAGATGTTAAATCGCGAATTATAATCTTAAAATCTCATAAGTATTTGCTGGATTGTGGCAAAATTTAGGGTAATTAGAATAGATCTACATTTAAAGTACTGTTATTATCATTATAAATTATAAAATTATTGGCTGTTTAAATAGGTATTATAAAATTATTAACAAATATTTTGGTGATTTTCCACTTACCTTTATATGCACAATTTTTAAAAGTATTATCACTAAAGGCTGTCACGTTTATCTAATTTAAAGTAAGATTTTAATCATGACTTTTGTAGATAAGAATCTTATCATTTGTTTCGTTGTTAATAGTCTTCCCTATATTATGATTTTAAATTAATCTTTTTCCTAATTTAAGTAGATTAGTAGCCCTAAGATTGAAATATTTTATTCAACGATTTAATTACATTACAATCATTTTAATTATTTAATTATGCTTATTATTGTAATGTAATTACAACCGTTGTAAAATATGTACCTACTTATGAAATTTCACCCGACTACGCTTCGATTTTAATATCTCTTATGAAATATCCAATAAGGATTTTTAATGAATACGTAATTATAAAAAAATATATTTTAAAAAGTAATCTTCGGATCTACCTCTTCAATAAATGTTCTAAATATTACAGAATTATATCAAATTTAATATCAAGATTATATTTATAGATAAGCTTTGTAATTTTACGATTTAGAATCTGAAATAATGTATTTATTTTGAAATTAAATAATTTTAAAATACGAAATAAAAAACGAAGAAGTATATATTGCATTCATGGTATTTGTTTGGTAACTTTCTTTAAAATTGAATCGAAAAAGATTACGCATATCGTGAAAAATTGCTGAAGATTCTTAATCATATCATCAAAGTTACTGAATAAAAATACTAACAATTAAAAGTTATAATTATGCAATGTTAGATCTATATTATTATATTGTAGGTGCTTACGGAGTATTACTTTAATTTATTATAGAATTCTGTATTTTTTCTATCATTGTAAAGTTAATGTAAGATTCATTATGTTTATTCCTACCATTCCCTTACTCGTTTAAGATGCGTCGCGAGATTCTGCAAGGTCTCTGATTTTTTTTATATAAAGACCCATACCTGCAATATTTGATAAATCATTAATGATCAATTCCATCTCAGTCAAAGGAATAATTGAGGTAAACTGATGTACAGGAGTAAAAATTCTGAAATCTTTTTCTTTTGATTCAACAACGCGGTGCTGATAATAAATGAGTAATCATCATCATCTGCCTAGCTTTTTCTTAACTATGCTGGCTGGGTGCCGACACCCAGTAAACGCGGATGCAGCTGAATCAGTATTTCATATTGAGCGACTGCCTATCTGACATCAACAACCTGGACTGACGAATAATGTGGCGGAAATATAAATGAAAATGAATTGACACGAGTATTTGTAAGAAAATGTATGTAGGTATAAAATATCATCTCATTAAATTCGTAATGAATTGAAAGCCAACAATGACAAATCATTTTGAAGAAATCGATGACTTGTAGATCGTTATTCGAGAAATTGATGATAATTAAAAGAAATATGATATTAGAAGAAATCAATGCAGTAATAACCAGAAGTAACTCCAACAGTACGTAGAACAATGCAAACACTATTTTTGGCGTCATTCCAACGGATAAATTTAGTATTGCAGCAGCTAATTTTAATGGCATAGTAATAGTTGTGCTATTGATGAATATTGACGAATTACTGACGAATTTAGACGAATTAATAGCTTGATCTTGCGACGCGTCTTAAAAGCGTATTCGGTGACCGTAGTAAAGATTTGCAGTATTGGTTCAGTTTAATCTATTTTAGTGTATCTTTCACAGTTATTATTGTTTCTGACTACAGGAGTCTTTTTGTGTTTGTGTCAAAAGTGTCCCTTATCTTACTATTCGAACTGAACGCTTAAGAAATTGAAGCGTGGTTCACCCGTAGCATTATTTTTATCTTTACTTATTTGCTCGATTATTAGAATTTCAGTACTGGGCATGATGACAATTATTTTAAGATCTCTATGTGTTCAGAAGCGTCTACTCTATAAATTGTGTAAGTTTTTTGTGATTTTTTTTCCTTTGCTGGTCTCTACTACGGTGTCTCCCTATAGTATTTGGTGTTACATAATATTTAAATATAATTTATTTATTTATGAATTTCATGCAATATCAAAAGATCTAAGTTACATTAAAGAACCTAAGTATTATAAGTAAGTTGATGTTTAAATTAACCGTCATAATGTTTGGTTTGTTCGTGGGGTCATCGGATCTAGATGCTTGTATCATTAAATGCTATAATGGTACCCGCTCTATGTAATTTACACATAGATGTAATAAAGAATAGTTTATCTGTCATATTCTTAGCCTTTTCCCAACTATGTTGAGGACTGCTTCCAGTGTATCCAGATGTAGCTAAATATCAGTATGTTTCAGGGAGCGATTTGACCTCCACAACACGCTTAATACTGGGTAGTACGATATATATTGGTGATTCCTGAGACTTATTTAGTTTTATATGTGTACTTACTGTTATAATTTATAATTATACATTGATCCAATTCTTGATTTTAGAAAGTGTAAAACTGCGACGCTAGATTGCATTATGTGACGTAAACGTAATGTAAATAGGTACGCTCTTTTTTAAAAGAAAATCAATGTTAACGTGTCGGTCAAATGTTTAAAAAAATAATAATAATACAGAGCCAAAAAAGAAATTTTTCACAACCAGTAAAGAAAGATTAGAACAATAATGCTAATTTTAATATACATTATACTAAATACCTACGAGTTCTCATAATTTGGCTGTGAGTGTGACCATATTTTTAAAAAGTGTTATTTATAATGGATACCTATGTAATAAAATCTTCCGATGACCCCGTAATAGTTTTTTTTTTTTTGTGAAAACAAATCTGTAGATGATATCGCTCAGTGATGGATTGAAGAAATAGTCATATAATATTGGAATTACAAAGATTAGACAAAGAAGTATAATTTCTGACTGACTTTTTAGACAAAACTTAAATAACTTATCTCTTGCAGAGAGAAGCCTAAATTCTTGCATAAAGGTTACTAAGTTTTGGTAATCATAACGACACACAATGCGATCACTTAGTTGTATTTTCTATTAGCACCAATAAGAATTTGATCACATTCCGCGATGATGTCATCACCTCGTTTATTGACTTTTCCTGTTTCTAAAACTATGTTATTTTTAGAATATGTTACTCTAACTAGTATAGAATTTTACGGTGCCTGTTAGTTTATTTTATTTCATTTGCTAGGTCGTATCGTCTTGAGTTTGTTTTGTTCTGTCTCCTGCTTGATATGGAGGGAAGAGGAAACAACGTATTTCCCACTCCTCCGCTATTCTTTTCTGAATAATTTCTTTGCTGGATCTAAGAGTTAAATTCATTCTCTTGGGCACGACGAACTTTATTGACCCGACGCTTTTCTGGTGATGGGCACTTTTGATTCTGGCTTTCAGGAGTTGCAGTTGTTCGGGGATAGAATCTAATAGAAATCATTTATATGCATTGATTGTACCAAAAAAAAAAGAAATGATAATTTGGTGGAGTATTTTATCTGTACCTATCTGATTTTAATATTGCTTCTACTATCCTCATTACAGTGTCAGTACACAATATGTCAGACGCCTTCGCAGGTACAAATATTTGCATACCTTAGTTATCTAGTTTACGATAAAATTTTATTGTACGTCTTAACCATATCAACTGGTTACACATAGTAACAGTTTATGAAAATAAAATGAGTAAGTTAGCAGTGGTATACCTAGTGGCCAGCAATGTTTTATGAGATGCAAGAAGAATAGACAAAGCAGATATTTAAAATTTAAATAAAATAAATATTCACAACTATCACACAACGCCATCTAGTCCCAAGCTAAGCAGAGCTTGTGTTATGGGTATTAGACAGCTGATAAACATACTTATATATTTCTAAATACATACATATTATAGATAAATTACACCCAGACACAGAACAAATGATCGTGCTCATCACACAAACATTTGTCCTGGGTGGGAATCGAACCCACGACCTCCGGCATAGCAGTCAGGGTCACTAACCACTAGACCAACAGGCCTGTCATATGTGTGAACACGACATAATACCTAAATATGTCCTCATAAGTTTTTAGACTGACATGATCACTAACACTATTATTAATACAACGACGAATTCCTTTCAACGATCTCGATCGTGCGCTATTTTCTTCCAATTCTCAAGAAAGACATCGAGTTCGTCCCGCCATCTGCCTTCGTGGTCTGCCTCGACCCCAAAAAACATGGTAAATATCCCGTTTTAAACCTTAATAACAATTATGGCCTTGTTGGTGTAGTAGGTACGTAGTAGCGCTACGGTTCGGCTGAGAATACCCAGCTAAGCTATTCTCCAAACGCAACACTCTACGAGCTCATCGAAAAGACATCCTTGAGGTCGACCGATCGATTTGGGGGATTTCATTTAGGGAATACCAAAAATATTTCAATACAAATATGATTAACAGGTTTTTTATTACTTTTCTACATATTTGGAAACTATTTCTTTAATTGTAGAATGCTAGATTTATCACTGAGCGAAATCATAGCTAAAAACTAAATTAAACAGGTGAATGTAAATTGTGAACACAAATAATATATATTTAGATTATATGTATACGGATCATACAAATGTATTATGTTCGTTCTGTGTATTGTAGTTTTTTTATTCTACACCAAGTCAGTGTATCGAAGTGATACCTTTCTAAATTGTTTTGTATTCTCTAAAATATTTATTGTTTCGTTAGAATTACTTTGATTAACACTAATAAAATTAAAGCAAAATAAAAATTTAAAATGATATTATATAATTAAATAATTATATAATTTTAGATTTTTATTTACTTACTATGAAGTACAATCATTAAATAACCACAGAACAGATAAATATCACACAACAAGAAATTAATCGGAACTTAGAACCAGTTTTAAAAGAAGGCACAAAAAAACTTCCGCTGCTAAAACAAGCCATACCTAACAACTAATAAATTATAGCAAAAAAAAGTGAATACAGTAAAACTTCTTTTTAACCGATTTCAAAAAAGGAGGAAGTTATCAATTCGACGGTATGTTTTTTTTGTGTGTTACTGATTACTGACAGATACTTCTGAAATGGTCCCATTGTCACCAAGTCAGGATCTGATCATTTGATCCTTGAGAAATCGAGGGCAACCCTCAAATTTTATAGGCCCACACATCGTTCAAAATGGGTTCAGTAGTTTCAGGGAATTTTATAAGCTTATTGTGTACATGAGCGATGTTATTACCAGTACTACGGATTACAAAATTCTAGTGTGAGATAATAATGTATTTGATTAGGGAATACTGCTAGTTATATCAAAATCGGTTCAGTGGTTTTTGAGATAGGGAATTTTTAGTGTGTGAATTTAGCCACTTTCGGGTGTCAGAATTAACTAAATTGCCCTTAATCAACAAGGATCTCGTCGCCACGTCGCCACGTGTCGCCACGTAGCTTTAGCAGCCTAAACTTATAATATTGATTGTTTCCGTATCATGTTTTCCTTTTTGTTTAAAATTTGAATACCATTGTTATAGCAGAATGTGTCCTGCCCTAACATATGATATAACACCTTTGTATACCACATTTTATGCAAATAAAGAATACTTACTTCACCGATGTCAGTCGTCATCGTCAGCCTATAACGGTCCCACTGCCGGGACACAGGGCCTCCCCTCTATGAGAGAGTGGGCCAGAGCGGCAATAGCCAGTGCGGGTTGGTAGGTAGATGTCACATGCCTTCGAATTGTCGGTTCTAGGACATGTTGGTTTCCTCACGATGTTTTCCTTCTTCATTTTGAGGCAGTGGTGATGAAATAAATCACATAAAGTAATGAGCCTGGCGAGGTTCGAACCCACGACCAACAACAACTCGTAACAACTCGTAAGTCGGAATCGATGCCACTGGGCTTACGGCTCGATTTCAGTGATGTATTTCAAATAAAATAAAGACACATTAGTACTTACCAGGGTTTCAATTTCGTCCAAGAGAGACTAGGTGGATCTCTCGACCTCTCGACCTCTCGTCTACATACAGTATTGAAGATTCCAATAGATTTTCGAATACACGTATCATACAATATTTGCCTAACACATAAGTAATGCTCCTTACAAAAACAATCACAGTCTATCAAAGTATTCATTTCTTAAGTTATTCATGAATTTGATATGAGCATACCATTGTCTGTCTACTCAGTTTTGGTTTCGTGTCGCCATGCTATTGAACTCTTATATTTTCAACTAGGTATAAAATATTCGTTGAAAATGTCCTTGGTTGTAAGTCAGTTACAGTTGTTCTTTTTTTAAATTCTTTACTTTTTTTTTGTTCTTGGGCTTTATTTTCTTACAATGCAGGTCTTATATTTATTTCTTCTATGATTTTAATTATTTCGTCTTTTTTAAGTCATATTTTATTGTTGCTTTTTATGTATCATTGGTTATCTTTGTAAAATGTAGTCTAGAGGGACTCACGAATTACCGTGATTTTAGTCAGTACGAGTCTGACAGTCTCTCCCGCTCTGCCCTTAGTGGGAGGACTCATTTGATGATGAAGACCACGATAAAAAAAGAGGGACCCACTGAGCTGAGCCATATTGATCACGTGGTTCGTCGTACCTATGAATTTACTTGCATATAAATTTATCATACATTCCATTAAAACATTCCAAGCTACAAATTCCAACCAGAAACGAATTTGTCGAGTATATTTAGTGGCACTTTGCACTTTTATCGCAGACATAAAATTAACAATCAAAGTCACAGGTCAACGTAATCTGAGCCCAAAAGTCAATCACATTGAATTCAATTCAGAGTAGAAACGATCGCGAAATATTAACTTTTTTATTTGTAGACTAAAACAACAGAATCTTTAATGGACACCGGATATCTAAAAAATGGATCTACACGTGTAGAGTTTTAATTTGGTTTTTGAATAGACTTTTAATTCATCACTTTCGTTATGGGATTTTTACCAGAATTTACGAGACTAGTTGCTATATTTGTATGCATAACCTTCTTCCTTTTTTGGAATCGGTTAAATTAATGTACAGACAGTGCTGCTGCACATTAACCTACCCGAATCTGTAAAATGTTGCCAATCGAAAGTGAACCTTCTTGTTTCGTGATAAACTTTAAAACGTATTACAGTTTGACAGATTGTGGTAGCTCGATATGCTGGCGTCTGTACATTTATGAAGCAATTTTACCAACAGAGGAACATGTTTGTAATAAGCTTTATAGTCAGCAAAATAAATACTCTTTTACTAGACTCCTTGCGTTACTATTTTTTCTATCAGATAAAAATAACGTGTTTGCTAAGGTCAAGCTTTCTTTTGTTTTACATTCTATTCCCGTTTTTCTTTGTTATAAACACCACGTTTCCGTTGAACAATATAATAAACGCATTCTTGAAGTAATTCTTCCTGTTGATAGAGCTCTATTTACTTCTCTTTTATGATTATAATCGCCAGGCAAACTAAAAATAAACAAGTTATCTAACATCACCCGCGACTGCGCAGGAGTGGCTCTAAGGAATTCCATTAGGAGAAAAAACTTAAGGCTAAGGAAAGAAGGAGAGCGAAGTATCTCTCTATCTCTTTCAGTAGGATAAAATAACGGTAGATATCGCCTAAAATATAGGTGCAACATTCGTATCAAGTGGGTTCTCCGAATTTGATTCTTTTAGCAGTTCGATATTAGACTTTACTTAGTTGGTTGTAGGTTTAATTTCGACAATAGTCACTGACAAGTGAAGTTTTTGTTATTTACAAGACTAGCACGCGTAATAAATATGACTAAATCTATCACTATTCTACAGAGAATAGAAAAAGTTATTTCATCGTCAATTCTATACAAGTCGATTGTATTTTTTTGGAAGTATTCCACATTGTGCACCCGCTGAAATGGCACTTGAGCGAATGGCACCCTAACTATTCCACATACGGTTCAAAATTATTCTCAGGAGCCAGGTAGCCAATGTGGAATACCTCTTTTTCTGCACGATTTGTACATCATAGAAGAATAGAAATAGTACATTTCGATGCAAGGGAGGAAAGTTTATTTTTGCATTCGTGGCTAGATACTCGACCGAGACTGCAGCTAGGGTGGTAAGGAGCCGAGCCGCATGCATATTAGGTTGAATTTATTATAACCGCAAAGCATTTAAACCGCCTAATATTTTTTTCTTCAAAGCCTAAAATAGATAATTTTATGAATATATCTAAATATAACTGATTTGGTGTAGATTCAAACGACTATTGTTAACAAACCCGACTAACTCAATCGTTGTTCTCTTCACAATAAAGTTGTTATTGTAAAGTTTCTACTGTGTTTATTATTTATTTGTCCTGGTTTTCCTTAACACAAAATACACCATGACATGCCTATAACGTGCCCATTGCTGGGACACATGTATCTTCCCCATGAGAGACACAAACACACTTGTCGTTAATGACCGACACATTGGTAAACAGGAGGTTTTTATTATGAAGCTGAAGAGATTTTTGTTGGGTAGTACTGGTTCGAAATGATGATTTTTATGAAACAGTAGTTCCTGAGATTAGCACGTTCAACCAAACAAACAAACAAACTCTTCGGAATGGCTACAATAATTAGCTGATCTCAATGTACTTTATTTTTCAATATTATCCAAGTTAACCACCGGAAATGAAAGATTAGCTGAAAAATATGAATTATTACAGTAAATGATGATTAATATAATAACATTGTTGCTGCTAGTTTAAATTGGAACCAACATTATTACAACAGCTGCAACATTATTATAATACACAGAATGAAATATAATATACAAGTTCTTTCCCGTTTTTTCACCCCTGCTGCTCGGCTGCTATTGGTCGTGGCGTAATATTATATAGCCTAAAGCTTTCCTCGATATCAAGAATAACCCCAACACAAAAATATTTCTTCAATTCGAGCCAGAAGTTTCTAAGATAAGCGCGTTTAACCAAACAAACAGACTTTACAGGTTTATAATATCAATACAGATACAGGATGCATCAAGTCCTCTCCTGTCAGACTCTTGCTGACTAAAAATCGACCTTGTTTCTTCAAAATCGAGACCATTATCGATTAATCTCGTCCCGCAGCATGGCCTCGACCAATGCCGTGCGTGAGAGGTCTCCGCCTATCGCCGTCGTGAGGACACGGCGGTGCTCTGCTCTAGCGGGGCAGTCCTGCACCGTATGCTCCTCCGTGTCCTCCGGGCGATCTTCGGAGTGGTGACAACTCGGTATGCCTTACTATATTTTGTAATTGTTGCTCCGAAAATATAACATGGAGCTTATCTTTTATTGATAAACTCGGTGTCGGTAAGTTTATTTATTTTAATTTATTTATCGAACTACCGAACGTTGATAAGTTTCACCGCTCTAGGTATCGTGACATACGATAATACGGTATGATACGCTCGTGTCGATACTATGTACGATAACACACGCTTTTAGGAGCTGACCAAATTAAAATGAAGTTAAGTGACTCGTGCCATAACACTGCGTGAATGAATTCATGACGTTTCGTAGTCCAGAGACCCTATTATGACTTCGTTTTTTTGTGACGTATAACTGGATTTTTATTATCTGTATCCAAGGCCCGAGTTTATCTTTTTTATGACGAAAAGCAAACTGGAACTTTGACGTTAATTTGAAGGGAATAAATAGTTCCTCGTTCGTAAACTAGAGGCGCTTTTTCAATTTTCCATACAAGGAACATGAAACATGATTTTTAGCAAACTTGTGTGTATAAGATGTTGGTCCGACGAATAAAATAAATGAGTGAACTTGTCAAGTCAATGCAAACATTTGTCAGTTATCGTGTAGCTCGACTCTACTCAAGGTGTTTAACGAAATCAACCATATTGCTCTCCCAGCGTAAATATTTGTTTTACCCATTCTAGGATAAATATTTTCTACCTACATTCCTATGCTGCGACCAACGTAAAGAGTAGGTATGTCAAAACTTTTGACAGTCATTTTGCTCTGGACTATTAAGTCAGTATTTCCCTTGAAGCAGTGAATAATAATTATATTGTCGTTGTATGTTTTCTGTTAGCAAGAAGCAATTTCGATATCTTCTTGCAAACTTATTCAAGGGGTGTACTGAAACAAAACTAAAACAGTTAAAAACATATTTTATTACAAAGCTATAAGCTACAATATCATACTTCGGTGGGTCCACTCTCAATCCTGGCCTCCTCAGCTTCCTTCATCAGAGGAGAGGACCCACAGAGGCGCAGGTCATTCGTGTAAGCGATGACTGCCACAAAAAGACCAGAAATGACTAGCCAGATACCTCCCATGTAGAACGTCAGGTCCCAGGAACCCGTGAGATCATACAGCATACCTGGAAATGACAGAAAATTTCACCTTGTGAAATCCTAACCAATTTGTTTTTTTTTTTGTTACTCTTAGAAGCCTAAACAGCAGAACCTGTTTTGATGCTGTTTGGTACATAAATGGGTCCTAAGTTTATCTAGAAGTGCCCATTCAAATGGAAACAAAATAAAATGATAGAAGTGGTTTTGAGAATGCTACAAGTCTCTAAGTTACAATTGGCTATTTGACAGTCGCTATAAATTACAAATATAATTAGTCCGTCATTTAGAGTTAAACAAAATAACGGACACGTATTTCATCTTTTGTAAAATTAATGAATATTCACCAAAATACAACACATCAAAACTCGAGAATAGGGGCTCGTGACGTCAGAATTCAATAGAAATTGTACTAAATTGTGACGTATTGCCAATTTTGAAAGCATCGTATCTCAGTCAATTTTGGTTTAAGAAACAAAAGAAAAAATACGCGTCGAATATTTTTTTGACAATCTAAGTAACGGACTAATTATTATTTTTCAGTCAAATAGCCAATTGTAACAATAACAAGTGCCCATCAGTAAAAGGTGTAGCCATTAATTTTTTGCAATAAATCTTATGTTCACAAGTGATATGGAGTAATAAACGCTCGTTACTCCGGCCGAAACTACGGGCTTCGTGCTTAGATTGTAGATATCCTGGCCATGAACACTGAACAGGGCATTGTTCCTACGAGTATAAATAAATGTGGCCAAACAACGTTCTGCTGATTCAGTCTCTTCGTTCATGGGTAAGCTTACAAAGTCACGGCAGATAATAAAAATAACATCGCATTCCTGGATGTGGGGTTCACTTCCGTAATGTACACTGATAAGTTAATCTGTTCGCAAAAAAGGCCCGCTTTAAAGTTTTCAATGTGATTTCATCTGTATGGATATAGAAGGTATTTTTTTCTTACCTAAATTACATATGCAAATCTGTTTTTAAAGTGAAAACTTCTTTAGCGGCGTTGTGCACTTTTTTTGGAATGGGTAAAAAATGTTAAACTCGCGTCAGGACACGTGACCTGATCGAAAATTCGTAAGACGGCGCAGGGCGTTTGCGCGAATGTTCGTATGTGTTTATTACTATTCAAGTTTTCACTTCTGCCGGCACTCCGTCGTTTTTTTGCAACCCGTCGTTTTTTTTTCTGTTAACCGTAACTGTTTTACTGGAGAGCAAATGCTTCCTCTAATTCTGTTCCGCTACACCTCAAACTTTAACATGAATGACAAAAAAACCTGCACTACCTTAAACTGCCAAATGCTTTAGAAAAAAATATTGTATACAATAAGTGTTTTAATTACTACGAGTATTCTTACCTCCAATAGGCGGTCCAACTAAATGCCCAATCCCCTGACTCAACAGTATCAGTCCATACGCCACAGTGAAGTTATCCAGAGGCATCAACTCCATCAAGATCGTCGGGGTGTACGAATAGGAACTGGCGAAGGAGAGTCCAAAAACTGCAGAAATGACGGTCAGGACCCAATAGTTGGTGATGAAGATGGGGTACGTGGCCACTGAGGCGCCGCAGATGATGAGGCAGACGGCGTAGGTCTTGGTCACGTTCAACCAAGGCTGGTCGCCTGCCCAGCCGAGAGCTACCTAAAAGAGGAAAAGGAAAATATGGTAGGTGTTCTAACTGTTTTAAGTTTGAGTTTACTTTGCTTGAAGAGAACACCAAAATAATTATAAGTTATAATTAATCACGATTGATTGACACCACGGTCAAAAAACAATAATTAGCCACACACAACAAAAATAAATTTATATTGGGAACACTAGCTGTAAAGTTTTTCTTCAATTCACACCATCTTATTAAAAAACACACGAGTTCTTGTTTCGTAGATACGTTTACTAATATTTCAATTCACATACAAAAACAATCCGACACGGATCAATTACCAGTAGCCAAAAAACTTAAGTACTTACAATTCCAATACTGCTAGCAACTCCGATAATGGAAATCATCGTGGGTCCACCCTCCACTTTCATCTCATTCATGTAGGAGTTAAGGAAGAAGTATGGCACGATGAACCACACGGACAGAATCAGAGAAGATAGGTTGAACATCAAGAAATGAAACTCCGTAAACATTTTGAAGTCAAACATTGATTTGAGAATTTGTCCGAAGCGATGGTACCATCTCTGCAAAAGTAGAAAGAAGTATTAGTACATTTAAACATAACACCTATTTATGCTTACGAGTATAACAAAAAGAAGTCTGTCTTAGTATGGAGATTTGAGGAGAAAGTACGACATGTACATAACTAAGAAAATGATTGGAACTAAGAGGAGGAACGATAATTATAAAAGGAAGTAAACAGTAACGTGACGTTTGACAGGGGAAAATGGAAGAGAAAAACTTGTTACGACTCCAAGTAAAATGGCATAAGGGCTGGAAGATAATAATGATAATGAAGATGATCCATGCAAGTTTATTTGTTTGTTTATTGAACCAGAACTTACCATTTCATCATCTGATTCAGAATCAAGAGACCAAGACGAGTTCCTATACATATCTGGCAATGACGATGCTCTTAGCTTGTACCTAATAGTTGACATCATAGCACCCCGGTGCATCATGGTGGTCTTATACAACGGCACGTCTCTCAAGTAATGATGATCAGTCGATATTTGTCTGAACCAGCTTTGTTGTTGTTGTGGCTGGTGTTGCTGGTGCTGCGTCATCTTTGAGTCTTTACCAACAACTTTCTGCTTCGTGGAGTTGATGTTCGTGTTTGACTTTTGCACTGCTGTTTCAGTTTTCACACCGTCGCCCTCACTCTTTTTCGCTTCTCTCTCCGTACTCTCTCTAGGCTTCTTTGCTTTCAGTTCTACAGGCAACTGAGCAGGTGGTGGTGCATTAGCTAGATTTTCAAAGTTTACGTTGATATCAGAATGCCGCCGTGTCAATACGTCTGGGTAGTTCTGCAGTATGATGTTATACAGCCGTTTGTTTTTCATCAGTTTGTCTAAGACTTCCGCCGGAACCTGTGAAAAGAAATCAAACTTTATTGATGCTGTATAAAATAATGGTAGCTGTTATCAAACTGTCAAATTACGTGACGTACCCTTTCGTTCTGCTGTATAAATGTCGGCAGGTGTATGGTTGAATGCATTCTCTTATTTGCTTGTTCCGCGTTTGCTTGTGTAGTCGCTTCTAACTCTTCAGCCTCCTTTATGCTTGTCGCTAACGTCGCTAAAATGTATTCGGGACTCTTTCCACTTTTCAATAAAGTCTTCAGTTCCTCGGAGTCTAAGTACGCTGATTCTCCTCCAATAGATCTTGACGAAGTGGAACCAGCACTAGACGACTTTCTGGACCAAACTTTAGAGAGCTTACGCTCTCGTTTTTGCTTTATTTCTAACCACTCTGGATTTTTCATTAATGCTCCACAGACACACATATTAAGTAGAGTACCAGCTAATAAAACAATAGTATTTCTCCAATCGTATATTTCTAAGAAATAAGCAGTCATTGGTGAATAAATAAGCGTACCAAAACCTATACCGCACGAAGCTAGCGATACGGCTAAGTTTCTTCTTTTGTCAAACCAAAATGCTACTGAGACTACAGCAGTTACGTATAAAATTCCCATCGCTAGTCCACTAATGAACCCGAAAGTCAAACACAACATTTCTACTGAATTACTGACAGCGGCTAATAAGAATCCAATAGTAGACAGCACTCCAGCAATCATGGTCATAATACGACATCCATATCTATCTACTAAGGCACTCATTATTGGCCCTGCTAATAAAGGTGTAGCGATAAAAAGACTACCAATCAGCGATGTTTTTGATTGCGTAGTTTCGAAGAATATAGTGAATTCTTCATGGAGGAGTCCAAAAGAGAATGCCAGTCCATCGGCACATGCTGATACGAGGAACGCTGCAGCTACTACTACCCAACCCCACCCGCCATCTGGTATCGGTGGTAGAGCTACGTTATCACTTCCATCCGAACATATACTATCATTATCATCTAGTCCTTTGAACTTGACTCTATCGACGGGTGACTCAGACCCATCTCGTGTATATTGAGCGACTATGTCTTTTTCTTCTGATTTAATAGAATTAATTGTGTTAATGTCTTTATTGTTAAGAACGTTTGCGTGGCCATTTTTAGATTCTTCTTTGAGTTTTTCAGCTTCCTTTGTTTCAACCATAATTGTTTCCTTATTATAGCATAACGTTGATTTTATTTGTTGATTCTGGTGATCTGAAAAGATGATAAAAATAACAGATTACTATTTGTTGTTTTGCAGTCACACAATGAATTACTTAAAATAATTATCCCTATTGTGCCCCAACGAAGGCCCCCGCCCCATCAAATAAATTAAATGTAACTTGATAATTATTACATGTAATTTATTTGATGAGCCCTACTCTCGCCTCTCATTTCATTATACATATTATATTATAATTTACATTTAAATGAAATACTGCTCAATAATCCACGACAATGAATGAACCTTGGTGGCATAATCACAACGCTGTCAGTGAAGATTAGTAATTGTGGAGTGATGTCATCAGTGCATGAATAGAATAGAAGCTATTTCTCATTCATCTAGTACCATATTCATCCAGTACAATATATTCATTCATCAAGATAGAAATATTGTGTTCAATCGTAGTCATTGTAAAAAAAAATCGATATCAACTTAGTTAATAAAAATGTAGGCTCGCGACACCCTGCTTTCATATCTATCGCACAGACTTACTAATATGTATATATTTTCATCTGGGGTAAGATTTGCATAAAAGCTGCACACAATTCGTTTTGGGAATCACTGAGTCTTATTTTTGTCCACTGCTCCTGCCATATGTAGTAGATATTAACAAGCCGAGGTATAAGTCCTTCATTCAAACCATTTTCGGTCACAGACGTCTCAGTTTCAAATTATCAATCGAGATTGACCATTGGCGAGGGAGTTACAAGTATGTGCGTAGATGCAGATGCAAACCTGTTACTCTGTTCCTAGACTCGCATGGTCCGACGTGACGGTAATTCGACACGACCAGAGATCAGGACGACTTAAACTAAAACAACCAGGCATAATTGCGATCTATCAAAAACAAATAGCATTCGACCATAACCAATAGAATTCCTGAAGGTCATTGCTCTGCATAATGACAACATAGGCTTAGAATAACTCGACCTGAGGAATGGAGATGTAATTTTTGGTTAAAACTCTTCCAAACTCAGTATCAGTAACTGCAATTCAGTTTACGGTAACAGCTGTTAGTCCTCAAACATGTAGATGATATCTAAACATGGAAATGATGTTCTAATTCGGCCATCTGGCGGTCCTAATCACTTCCACTTTTATAGTGGGTATTTTATAATGAGTCTGACGTCTGGTTCAGTTAGATTTTGTAGGTGAGGCGCGTAATATCACTCCTTTTACTGAAGCGTGACGGGTGTGGCATAATATGTGTGTCCTTAGTTTAACATTCATGTATAGTCTCTCAAGCCACATGCTAGATTATGCACAATAGTTTTAAATGTGTATTAAAAACCGAATGGTAAGTGCCTGTTGATAGCTCTAGACTCGGTCTGTTTTAAATAGAACTTAAAATAATTGACGAAACATGAGTGTCCTTTTAGACTTCTTAACCGTGCGGAGTACAAGTTTAGAAGTCGTCATGTTGTGTTTTTTTTGTTTTGCTCCTCTATCCCTCTTCTGGGCAAAGGCCAAGATATACTCCTTCCACTATTATTTATACAGCCGCCGTCATGATAAATATAGACTTTTTATTACACACATTCACGCATGAAAAGGGGCATTAAGCTCGTCAATTTTTTTTAACGTGGTAAAATCATCAAATGAGTCCTCCCACCTAGGGCAGGGCGGGAGGGACTGCCAGACTTGACTGACTAAAATCCACGGTGTCCTTCAATAGCCCTTCACGTACCGGGGTCACGGTAATTCGTGAGTCCCGCGACCGAGTTAAGTTATGCTCGTGTAAGTATTGCCTGTACCGTCAAACTGTTCTCAACCTACTCGTATTAACATGGCGACTTCGATGGATTCGAGCAGTAAAATTCAACTGCTAGAAGCTGCCATAGCCAATTGTTTCAGCAGTCAGTATCAACTGTTCCTGAAGCAGTTTGACTGCCCAAGCGGTGCCGATGAGGTGTACGTAGAAGACTAAGGTTCGCTATATCGTCGCAGTTTGTAGCAGTTGATATTGACTGCTTCAAGTTATCCGTGTATTGTCGAGACGGTTATAATTGACGGCCCAAATGTGCACTGTAGTTTACAAAAGGGTATGCAACTTTTAGTATGGACCTTGGTATCATTTTTTTTTTCTGTTGCCAGTGATTAAATTTTGGGCACAATTAGACTAAGACCGTAACCAACCAGAGATATGACGGTTTTTATTTTGTTCTAATCAGGAGTTATTTTTTGTAGGAATCCATACATTTATTGATTTACTCCTGATTAGAACAAAATATAATCTGTTATATCTCTGGTTGGTTACGGTTTAGAATTTTTTTATTATTTTTACGAAGTTCTTAGGTTGCGGTCTACTAATGACCAACATTTCATTACTGGCGAAAGAAAAAAAAATTGATGCCAAAAAGTTGCATAGCCCTTTAGAGTAAGCACGTAGGGAAGTTCGAATTCCGAAAGTGTGGTTTGTTGTGTGTTATACATTGATTCATCGAAGTCTCGCGTACGGCTATGAGACTGCTGGTGACCCGGTTGAAAGGCTAATAAAATTATCATTATCGCTGATAAATTCAAGGATTATCGATTAGTCTAGTATGTTTATCATTATAAGTGTTTATCTTCATAAACAATCACGTTTAGAGATATGACACGTTTTTAATTAAATTTTTGTAACCTTGTCTACTTCTTGGAATTTCCTTTTTTTTTAAATTAGGGTAGTTTACTGCATTTCAATAAATTGAAAATCTGTTAGTTAAAGTATTGAAAAATAATAAACACCTATTTTTGTGTTAATAAATCATTGAATATTGACAAAGATTAAAAAAAAACGTTACTGATGGCAAGTATTACTATTAGCCCATGGAATATGGTATCATTGGCAGCTCAAGCTCGCTCTATCGTCGACTTTGTATTTGTCACCCCTGATTTAGACTAAGGTCAAAAGCAATCCGGGGTCGCGGGACCAAGGGATTACCGTGACCCCGGTATGTAAAGGGCTAGTGAAGGACACCGTGGATTTTAGTCAGTACAAGTCTGACAGTCCCTCCCGCCCTGCCCTGGGTGGGAGGACTCATGTGATGATTTTACCACGATAAAAAAAAAAATAACCTGGATTAACACAGGCCAAGTTTTATACCGATGTTATCTTCCCGAGCCCGGCTTCCCGAGCGAAGCCGATAGCAACGGCTAATCCATAATGAAAATATTAGTTATTGCATATTTTACCTTATTTACTATTTATAACTGCCTTATATTTACCGTTATAACTGACTAAACATCCAACATGTTCTTTCAACTGCCTTTTACGTTTAATAGCCGTGGTAACCTATTTAGGCAGTCTCGCAAAGCATCTGACTACCCTGGGTTGGCTTTAGTTCTAAATGTAAGTATTTGGGATGTAATTGTAATGTAATGTAAGATGTAAAAAAAAGAAATATTTCTATTCTTCAATGGTGTACGCATCGTGCCATAAGCGTACAAAAAAAAAGAGTAGAATTGTAAAGGAAATAACTTTATCTATTCTCGGTAGAATAAAGATAGAATTGCTACGGGGGTGTAGGAAACAAAACAAACAGACTTTATTGTACGTTATAAAAGTTTTTTTTTTACGTGGTATAATCATCAAATGAGTCCTTCCACTCAGGGCAGAGCGGGAGGGACTGTCAGACTCGTACTGATTAAAATCCACGGTGTCCTTCAATAGCCCTTTACGTTCCGAGGTCACGGTAATTCGTACAGTCCCGCGACCACGTTATAAAAGTAGAGATAGCATACAATACATCCGTCACGGAAGCTATTTTTAAACACTTAGTGTAGTGTGACCGCGTGCATGAATTATAATAATTAAGTAATAAAATTACACATACATACTACGTACGTAGGTATGGTATTACATAACCAATTGACTTGTATACACATTTAGTGACCTTGAAGCTGATAACACTTGTACAGCCAATACAATATACGTATTTCTTTTATTTTAGAATCTTCATCTGCCTAGCCTTTTCCCAACTATATTGGGGTCGGCTTCCAGTCAAACCAGATGCAGCTGGATATCAGTATTTTACATGGAGTGACTGACTGCCGGACCTCGACGACCCAGTAACTGGGTAATACGATACCTCATGTTAAGACTGGTTGTCAGACTTTAGAGCTTCTGACTAACAGTAACAACTGTCAGAGATCTACAAATGACGGCCGGGATCAACGGCTTTACGTGCTTTCCGAGTCACGGCGGAAACTCAGTATGACAGATGGTCACCCATAGGTCATACACAGACCAACCTCGGCAAGCGCGGCTTAACCCAGCAGATCGGCCTGTGCGGCTGTATTTATTTAGCCACGAGCTCCTCTCGATCTCAATTCTTCTCCCCTGTCAGAATTTACTCCTTTTTCTTTCATAACATTCCTCACATAATCTAGCCATCTTTTCTTTGACCTGACATACGATTCATCCATACTCAATACAACTGTACTAAGAAATAAATAAACTCTATGAAAACTTTTAAAAGTAAATATATATAGACTTTTGTAAAAAGTAACTCTTTCATCTATACTACTGTTATAAAGCTGAAAAGTTTGTTTTGTTCAATTTGCTAATCTCAGGAACTAATAAAACATGCATAACATAGTAGAGATTGCACCCGTGCGGAGCCCGGGGCGGCTCGGTAAACTATAAAATATATAACCCGAGCAACAGAGACGAAACCACGGGGAACACCTAGTCAAAGATATTATCGAAGTTTGTATTTTAGTCCCAGATTCTTTGATCCAAGATTGAATCCGTTTTGATCATAAAACAACAGAGATAAGTCGCTTCTAACTAATTTTAAATCGGAGCAACAGCCACGTAACACGTTTGAAGGCCAATCATTCAAGTTTATTGAACAGATTAACACGATTGTGTATGTACTATCATCATTCACGCAATTTATTTGGGTTTAGCGCAGAATGTCTTTTTTCATCTCTCCCTACTTTTTTGTAGAAAAGGAAAATGTTACTTCACACTAGGAATAAAACCTGTGACGTGAACGCGTTCACAAACATTATTATTTTTATGTTCGTGACTGTGCATTTTCAGCAGCTTTTGGGGATGTAAAATGCCACTTAGCAACATCATAATAGAATTTCGATAAAGCTTTTATTTTCCTTGAGCGATTTATTCGTCAACTGGCGACTGATAAACTCGCGACTCCGTGCGAGTTGGCACCTTCCGATTTCACCTATGCAATAAAATAAGGGGTCGCGGGACTGTCTGGGGCACGGGACTGGCTCATCTGTAACTGTGATCCTGAAACGTAAAGGGCTATTGAAGGATCACCGTGGATTTTAGTCAGTACGAATCTAACAGTCCCTCCCACACTGGGCGGGAGGACTCATTTGATGATTTTACAAAGATAAAAAAAAAACAAAGTCGTTCTCCACCGTCTTAACGCATAGATCTACCAAACAAGAAGCAAGCAAGCAAGAGGATAAGCAAGATGTCGGGTCAGGTACAAATTCAGAAAACTGAAGGTCTATAACGGCCACTTACCAATATTCCTTATGATTTACTTCGTGAATGAATAATAGAAGAATAGCCAGTGATGTTTGTCGGAAATGCACAAAGTTGTAAACCCTCTGAAATGAACTAATGTGAATTATTAATTCATTGTACTTTTATGCAAGAGTATGATAAGAGATGTATGTCTCAGCCGTGGGAAAAGTTTATGAAGTGATAATGCTTTTGTTCTTAGATGCTCACGATAATTATTTCATGAGCATGGATACAGCAAAACTTTAGTTTTGCATACCTATGCACTAGGTGCTGCTGATGTTGGCACTAACCTTCGTGTTAATTTATAACAATTTAATCTCGAGATGGATCTACACAGAGATAATATTGTTGCTTGTATTTACGGAAGTTAGAGGAGATCAGATAAAAGAAGACAATATGATGATGAATTACTACTTTAATTGCCTCTAGCTGTTGTTCTGTTGAGAAATCTACTACTGATAAGCATTAGAGTTTTATTTCCTGAGACGGGCAAAGTGGTATTCGTTTCCGGTAAGGGGATTACTCTTATCTTTTTGCAAGACTCTTTACCCCCTTGACGGGACAAATGCATCGGGTTGGATGGAACTTAGGCTAAGCCCCTTCGTACGCCTGCCGGGGTCGCGGGACTCACAAATTACCGTAACCCCGGTACGTAAAGGGCTATTGATGACACCGTGGATTTTAGTCAATCAAGTCTGACAGTCCCTCCCGCCCTGCCCTGGATGGGAGGACTCATTTGATGATTTTGCCACGACAAAAACAAGCCCCTTCGTACACAAAGCGACGGAAGTCTCCGATACCTTACGACTTTGGTATCAAGGCGACTATCGCAAGCCAATCCATAGAGGTTCCATAGATGATACGTTGTGTACGAAGGGGCTACGGTGAAAATCACTCTACAGTGTATATGTCAATGCTATGGCCGCCATGCCTTAATTCACTGTATTTCGTATGTGACATAAAACAGCAGGTTGACTCCATTTCCAAGTACTTATGTTACTGTAGAACCTAACGCTGTACGCCCTACAGGAGTTATTATATGAATTTAATTTCATTGACTCTACCCGGAATCTGTCCTATCATCATAAATAATAATTGATTTGTTTAAACATCCATTACGTACGTCATCAATCGTCTCACGTGAATGACATTTTGGCAGACATATTGATTGTGAAATTGTGACTCAGACATGGAAATGTGCTGCCTTTGCAACGTTAGTCACCCCCATGGTGAATTGGGTGATTCTACCGATCTCTCCGCTATACTAAACAATTCTCGCTATTCATACCTTTTTAGAGGATTCATCTATACATATGTAGATATAAACAAACTAGCTACCCTAAAAACAAATCCTTAGGGGTTTTCGCAAAATCTTAGTTATTAATTTAAAAGTTACGTTATAAACAGAGGTTGGAATTAGGTAGAGTTATTTTGGTACTTGCATCGAAATGTTAATATTAATATGGATCTTCCCGGAATTTCTAATAGACAATCTCGTATGGAAAACAGTATTACAAATAAATAATAATAATAAAAACATCAGAGATAGATTTGACAAATAAATTGTGTAAAAGTTTTGCTATTTATTAAATCACGGGATTTTTCTGCTCTTTAAAAGTAATTCCAGAATTTGGGCAAATCCACTTTATTCTTTCGCAGTATGAAACCAGTTACAAGGTGAGTACATGAATAACTAAATGACTATAAATAAGTACTTCAACACTTTTGGAAAACTCTTTGCTGTCCACTGCGCAGTTAAATATTAGAGTATACGGAAGTATACTGCCGTCCTCTAACTAAAAGGCCGTTAAGCCACATTTGCTCGTTTTTCACTTTTTAATGTAGTCTTATACAACTTTCGATGCTCTATCTTTTGGTCTAAGAGTAATTTTTCTATGATTAATAGTTTAGGAGATACAGGAAGATTGCTGTGCAGTTAAACCACATAAAATGCATAATTTAAAATTAGAAAATGATTTTAAATAAATATAAATGAATTAAACATATAACATATTGTGCAATAACACTATGCCTACATATATAATTTGCAGCCTTGTTCCTAGATAGCATATTTTTCAAGAGACATCAATTCACAATTTTCTCGAAAACTACTTTTTGCACTTAACGGCCTTTTAGTTAGTGGACGACAGTATATACAAGAGGGAAGTAACATTCATTGTCAAAATCATTTCGAGACACTCGGCAGCGTGTCAAAGCCGAGTTCAAATCCGACGCGTGAATCTCTATTAGTGCGTTGCGTCGCGTCGCGTCGTGACGAAGAATCAATGCAATTTGTACGACAACTGCGTTGTATCGACGTATCGCAAGAGGTTACGTAGGCTGTCGTAGCGAAGCGTCTCAGTTCAACCTAGCAGTGAAACAGGACAGTGTTTGACTGGTAGGTTGCCAAAGCTGCGACGACGCAACGCACTACTGAGGGCTCAGTCTTTCTCAAATCAAGATTTAAAACCTTTAATCAGCCGACCGATGTTTTTTTTTATCGTGGTAATATCATCAAATGAGTCCTCCCACCCAGGGCAGGGCGCGGGAGGGACTGTCAGATTCGTACTGACTAAAATCCACGGTGTCCTTCACTAGCCCTTTACGTACCGGGGTCACTGTAATTCGTAAGTCCCGTGACCAGCCGACTGATGATGGCATAGTAACTATTTATATCAACGCTAGACGCCGCTGCCCGCCGCTTGATTTCATCTCGACTGCACAAACATTGAATGCGTCACAGTGTGATAAAGTTTGTTGAACCCTATTGAAGTGACAACTCATTAACTTTCCCAATTAACGCATAGGACGTGCCTAATTGAAATGATGATAGGTAATGACTAGATAAAACGGCTTTGTTGCCAATTTTCATCGTGATCGTTTCAAGGAAATGCTTATTTATGTTTTTATTTTGAACTAGTTTATCTTTGTGGCGTTGCTCGCGTGAAGTGTGGTGACGAGAACATGATGATCATCTTTGTTTCTTTTTTTACCATATTGGTGAATAACTAGCACACGGATGGTGGAAAGAAGTCACCGTGGTCTAGAGATCCCAGTGACACCACAGGCATCTCCTACACGTTGCACACCAAATCACCAATCTGAGAAGTCTTTCAAACAAAATACTAACAATTTCCAGATCGGTCCAGGCGTCTTGAGTTTTGGGGTTTCTTCTTTTTTGAAATTCATGTGTATTTGGGGTTTCTTTTTTTTTAAATCGTTTAAAAGTATTACTTGAAAGAGCGAACGCGTATGGTTTAGCATCCTAGTGCATTCTTATTTCTCAAATATCAAAGTCCTATGTAAAAGGCCAAGTGCGAGTCGGACTCGCCCATGAAGTGTTCCGCAGCAGCAAGTATCATCATAATATAAAAGTTCTTCTAGTTCTTCGTAAGTTTGTTTTATATTTGAGTTGATTGAATGAAAGGTAAAATACGGTTTACGATCCACACATTCTACTACTTTGGAAGTGTCTCTCGCACAAACTGTTCAGTTTAGAAAAAAAATGATATTAGTAACCTCAATATCATTTTTTTCAATATCATTTAAAGACATGGCATGACATGGGTCCATTTGACCCTACACGTATGGGTTTGTTGAAAAAAAAATTGAATTTCTATTCTAAGTATGGGAAACCCCCAAAATTTGTTTTTTTTTTTACTTTTGTGCGAAAATCCTAATGCGTTCTCTACTTACCAAGTTAACAGGATGAACAGACATGACGAATCTATAAGGGTTCCGTTTTTTGCCATTTGGGTACGGAACCCTAAAAAGGAGCGAGCCTTGTAACAGAGAACCTATGTTACTACTATAAACTGTCTCAAAACCTCGATTATATTTTCCATCACCGTCCAACGTGAACACTTGAAACCTGTATATTTGTATGACTACAACCTACCTGCCCTGCGCACGGGCAAAGGAGGCGTTGCTTTCACAAAAGGCCTTTCTCTTTTTGTATCATCCTAGGTATCAATGACCTGTATATTGATGGCAACGCTGATTTTGAACTTAAAAGTTACTTTACTTTGATTTGAGCAGTATTGTAGGAGTATGAAGCCTGTTATTTCAGGTTATAAACTGTGTACCCTTAATCCTAAATCCAAAACCAGTCAGTAATATCCATACATTCATCCTTACATTATTTTGTAATATTTGTAGGAGTAAGATTTTTAGAATAATCGAAGGACCAATTGCAGTTAGACAGTACAAAGGACTCTATTTCGTAGTCGTAAAAGCGAAAAACAAAAGCACGGGTTCGATTTCGCTACCTACTTAAATGAAGTATAGGTCTTAGATCTTAATGTCCGGCAAATAAGATATATAATAGTAAAGATTTCTGTGGGTACTGTACTAACTTTAAGCAACTTTATTTATTTTATAATGTTATTGTTATTAGTTGACACTATTTATTTCATTCATTATTTGTATTTATTATTATAACAATTTATAATTAATTTATTCATTTAATTCTACCGGTCTGCACTACAATACGTAGATAAAAATGATTATATTTCGTGGAATTATAAAACCCAATACATGAGTAGCATTGACTTATATCGTAAGGATAGGCCCAACCAAACAAAAATGGCACCAGCTTTTTTGGCCCCCAGCTGTCAGTTCCGGGCCAAAGCGACTCATTGAGCTCAGGGCCCCAAGTCTGCTATTTTTTATAAATTCATCATTCCAACACGATCCCATTGTCATTTTGATAAAAGTTTGTAATCTGCTAAATTCATAATGTCGATCACTGGTCGGTCAGTGGTCTTGTAATGGAATCGTGGCAGAATGACGTTGTTGTATTGCCATTATTATAAAACCCGGTAGTAGAAATGATTTTCGAAAAACTACTATTAAATTTGAACATTTACTCATGCCAGATTTCATTTATATTCATTTTTACATATTATTTAATAACGTTATAAGCAATCTGAAGTAGTAAGAAGTTCGCAAATAGCAAAAACATCAAAATGTGTAACGCGGATAAAAGTGAAACTTAATATTGTTTAGATCTGTTTAGCTGTCAAAGTCCAATGTGACATTAGTGTTTACTGTTTACAATTCTAGCGGCCGGTGTTTTGCTATTTATTTTCGTTTAAGTGTTTTATTTTTTAATTGTTTTGCAACATTATGGAGGATACTCTGTCCAATCAAATTTTGATAGGACCCTGATGCATAAAATGCAAGTGCTATTAGAATCTGAAATAAAAAATATAACATTACTCAACTATTTCGTGTTTAAAGCTACAGAATAATAAATCAATGAAAATCAAATTCAGTTTTCTAACTTTCATTTCTGCCGATATGCTATCGTTTCAACGCGGTCTGGCCATAAGGTGAATGACCCTTACTGAGTCCTTTCCAAGGCGAAACGTTTTTACAAATTCCGCCTCGGAAATATCAATAAAGGGGTTTGTACTACTTCTCGTCAAGCGACGGGCTCGACGACGTCTTCTGCATTCCGCCCATCTTCTTTCTCTAGCATCCACTGCTGCGGCTAGCTCGCGAGTATTTGCTCGTAGTGAATACATTTCTCCACTCAATATTTCACGATAAATAACAAACTCTTTTCGACAACCGAGCTATTAAAAGCAATGACTGCACAATGACGATCCAGTGGTAGGTCAATGATCAAAGGAGCTGTCAAAATTTTAGCAGATTACCCCTTACGTCAGTCATTCATTTGTCATTATGTACGAGATTACCATTCTAAGCCATTTCTTTCAATGGAATGTCAGTGGTTGACCATTGGAAAGTCATAATGACGCCATTATAATAGTAGATTACCAAACTTGTCAAAATCAACAATTATGAAATCAATGATAGACCATTCTGACACTATTGTAATAGCAGACTTGAGGCCCAGGTTACGTCGTCGATTTAAGCAACGTAGTTGAACTTAGTTCGTATTATTTATCATAGATGGCGCTACTTTTTGCTTGTATGAAGAAGGTTTAGGCAAAATGTTCTGATGGGCGTATCCTTCCTTTTGAAATCATTTACGAGTAGATAAAAAACTGCCAAATGCGAATCGGACATCTCTACGAAAATTTATCACACATTCGCACTTAGAGGATTCAAATAATTATTAGTTCATTGATTAAAATAACGGAATAGTCATGTTACAGAAAAACCTTATGTGTTCGTTGACCCCGACATATTTTTATTATGTATCAAATAAAATTACTTTTATATAATCATTAAGGCAACCACTTCGAGAATTTTCCCACACCTTACTTTTAAAAATGTAAGTACAATCGACAAAATTGAATCATGACCCACCATAAGCTTATATTCTTACCGACATTCAAATGCAATTAGGTCTATATTCGCGTAAACATACATATCCATGGTAACGACTTTGATCTTTCTCAATTTGACGGATTCAAACTATTTACTGTCCAAATGGGTCATGATGTCGCGGGACTTATGATTTACCGTGACCCCGGTACGTAAAGGGCTATTGAAGGACACCGTGGATTTTAGTCAGTACGAGTCTGACAGTCCCTCCCGCTCTGCCCTGGGTGGGAGGACTCATTTGATGATTTTATCACGTTAAAAAAAAATAGGTGATGATGATTTAACTTAGTCTATTGTACATATACTTTTTACAAATTCCATAAGAATGGTTTAAATATCCCGAATCTGTTCAAAGTTAGAGTAAACAGGCTTCTTCTGGGGAAGATCAGTCCATCGTAGACTTTTTCTCTATCACATCTGACCTAGGTTATAGTCAAGTGCAAAGTAATTTAAAAAAAGGTCGTTGCAATGCAATTTAAAATCAGAACCAATAGACTCTTTTTTTTCGTGGTAAAATCCTCAAATGAGTACTCCCGCCCAACGTGGAGCGGAAAAAACTGTCAGACTCGTATTGACTAAAATCCACGGTATTCCTTCAATTTCCCGATACGTTCCAGGGTTACGGTTACCTGTTTACACAGTCCCGCGATTAACACAACAAGTAACTACCGAATTTTATTCACCTCTCTATTCTAATGTCAATCCGTACGGCCTCTTACAGTCCACTAGCGCCGCCAATCGAAAAAATGTCATAACTCGTAAATAGAATCAAAAATACAAAATGTGGTCTGCATACGGCCATTATTCTAAGGCCGTTTTTGTTACAAATGCACGATTTAGCTAAACGGCTACATTTCAAGTGTTGACAATGTGTTATAAAATTACGTTATTGCCTTTTCTACAGTAATTACAGACCACATTTTGTATTTTTGATTCTATTTACGAGTTATGACATTTTTTCGATTGGCGGCGCTAGTGGACTGTAAGAGTCCTCATAACAAAAATTTATAAGAAAAACTGATTGTTTAAAAAGTTGACAAACTACAGTATGAAAGAATTAAAATTCAATATCTTTGACCTTAGACTACGGTCAAGAGAAAACATGCAACAAGTCAAAAAAAAATATGTTGCGAATTACATATTATAATCATAACCTATAGAGAACCATAAATAATTCGTTAGCACATGTGTAACTACCGAATTTTTAATTCATTTATCTACGCATACTGAGGACAACCGGTACCTTTTTTTTTTTTTTTTTAGCGTGGTAAAATCATCAAATGAGTCCTCCCACCCAGGGCAGGGCGGGAGGGACTGTCAGACTTGTACTGACTAAAATCCACGGTGTCCTTCACTACTAACCAAAAAATTTAAAAAAAAACACCAAATAAAATGGTGATAAACTTACCGTTTATTAATGAAAGAGTTAAAATCCAATAACTGCACACATAATATATCACTGTTCACACTATTTTATAGATAACCTAATATTAACTTTATCGTAGTAAGTAAATATAATATAAACAAAATTCTTCTATACGGGACACGTCATGCCGTTGGCACGTCCAACGCGTGACTGACGGCTTGTCTTGCCTTGGCTGACTTGAATGAGAATATAAAAATTGAGTTAGCTATGTTTAAATAACGATATTTTTTAATTACTGCCAAATAAAGTGATTAAACATAGTTCTTGCTACTGGCTGGTGTCAGAATCACCAGTTTGAGTCATTATTAAAAAATAGAAACATAAATGTTCATGTATGCAGGTTTGGAAAGCAAAATTATATCTCAAAAATTAAAAGTAAGCACGTGGTTTTTTAATAAATAGGTTGGTTAGCATGATTGGCGCAGTGGCTGATGAGCGTCGTGTCGCGGGTTCAATTCCCACACTGAACAAATATTTGTATGACTTATAGAACCTAAAATGTAAACCTATAGTCGTTCTGGGTAAACCGTTTGTGTATGTTTTTTAAACGCATTCCTTGTATGGGGCAAAGATTTGTTTTAAAACAAAACAAAAATAATAACGGTAACCACGTGGTATTTTAAAGAAAAAGTGTCGTGTCAATTATTTGGTATAACTAGGTTCACTGATCGTTAGTATTGAGGTCGTAAACACGACTGCGAATCAAGAGGTTCGATTCCCAGGCCAGGCATAATGTTATTAAGTTTTGCCACCAGAAAATTCAAAGGCTTATGCCGTTGCCGCCTAATAGGAATTTCTCCTGTGGGGTTGATGCGTTTACATACATTAATATTCACAAACAGGCCAGCCGCGAAGGAACTACAGTCTTGTAGATCATATAAATATTTGTTCCGTGCGGCTACCGAACTTGAGAATCGCAGCATAGTAGTTGATCATTCCGCCACTGAGCCAATCGTGCCGTCTATCTATGACCTTCATGCATGGATGGCTACCATCCATGTCAGCTGTGCTCTAACTTAATGAAGACCCATCATGCACCATTCACGAATGTGATTGTCATATTATACAAAGTTAGAATTATGTAAAATAAAAACGGGCGAAATATTTAGGTTCATAACTGAGTGACTGATGAGTCAGTGAAGATATTATTAGTTTCTGTGATCGCCATTTTGTAACTGTAAGCTTAGGCTTGACATATTCCTGCTGATTTTCAAAAAACGTAGGTAAGTGTGGAGTTTCTAGCCCATTCTCTTGCGAATAGGTGTAGAATCAATCCCATCCCATCCCACGTCCTTTAATTTTAATCTTCAACGTACAAAAATGCATCTTTGGTGGCGTTTATAAATGATTTATTTGACTCTGATGATGATAGTAAACTTAGGCTGCCGCGTTCGGGCACGCCGCAATCGCGGCGGTAAGACCCCTCTTTGAGGAGTGGCTGGATAGGCGTCACGGCGTCCTTACCTTCCGCATGACGCAGGTCCTCACCGGACACGGAAGTTTCGGGAGGTTCCTGTGTCTGATAGGGAGGGAAGAAACGCCTGGGTGTCACCACTGCGAGGATCGTCCGGAGGACACGGTGGAGCATACGGTGCAGGACTGCCCCGCTTGGGCAGAGTACCGCCGTGTCCTCACGACGGCGATAGGCGGAGACCTCTCGCGCCCGGCATTGGTCGAGGCCATGCTGCGGGGCGAGACGGAGTGGGAAGCGGTCGCCTCCTTCTGCGAAGCAGTCATGCTCGTGAAGGAGGAGGCGGGCCGCCTGAGGGAGAGGACAGCGTCCTCCCTCCATCCCAGCCGCAGTGGTAGACGCCCACGGCGTCGGACGTCACAGGACGATCTCCGGCCACCGTAGGCGCGGGCATGCGGGCAGCGAGTAATGGGCGACTTGCTGTCCGACCATGGACCATGCCCGGGTCGACGGCGCGTTGTGTTCCACGCGCGCCTCAAAGAGTGTCAGCAAATTGACGGGGCCTGTAGAGGGCCAGAGCCTGCCGGGGTCGCGGGACTTACCCATCACCGTAACCCCGGTACGTAAAGGGCTCGTGAAGGACACCGTGGATTTTAGTCAGTACAAGTCTGACAGTCCCTGCCGCCCTGCCCTGGGTGGGAGGACTCATTTGATGATTTTACCACGATAAAAAAAAAAAAAAAAAAAAAAAAAAAAAAAAAAAAAGGCTGCCGCGTTGGTCTAGTGGTCGCACGTGCGGCTGCTGCACAAGAAGTCTTGAGTTCAATTCCTATGTCAGACAAAGCGTTAATAGGTTAGCCATACAAAACTTTTTTTTTGTTCCATTTAAAGAAAACAGTGTTATTCACTCATAATGAATTTATTGAAAGTTCAAGCTAGATATTTTAGCTTAACAATTAAATAATGATTAGTTCATCAACAGTAATTTATCATGTCATTATCTAATTATACATTCCATAGTATTATGATTCAGAGAGATTATTCAAATTAGTAGTAGGTACATAGAGTTCCGGGGTCGCGGGACCAAGGGATTACCGTGACCCCGGTACGTAAAGGGCTATTGAAGGACACCGTGGATCAAGTACAAGTCTGACAGTCCCTCCCGCCCTGACCTGGGTGGGAGGACTCATTTGATGATTTTACCACGATAAAAAAATAAAATAAAATAAATAGAGTTGGTCATGTAGACGGCGAGTAATGGGTGACTCCAACCGACCATGGATCAGCATGCATTCCATGCATGCCTCAAAGCCCAATCAGCAATCTGACAGGGTACCCATAGAAGGCCAAACGCCTGCCGTAGTCGTGGGACTGTCCAAATGGGTAACCGTGACCCTGGAACGTAAAGGGCAGTTGAAAGAACACGGTGTATTTTAGTCAGTACGAGTCTCACAATCCCTTCTGCTTTAACCAGTTCGGACTCATTTGACGATGTTACAAAAGAAAAGGTTTGCACGGTTAGTGCAGTGGCTGAGCGATGACTGCTGTTCTACGTGTCGCGAGTTCGATTCCCGAACGGAGCAAGTATTTGTATGTTCTAGAAATAGTTGCTTGGGGTCTGGGCGTTTGTGTATGTGACTTTATATGTTTGTCAACGCACCCACGACACAAGAGAAATTCCTAGTGTGCGGATAGGTTTAAAAAAATAAAAATAAAAAAGACACGTAGTGTTACAATGTACACTTTAGTCTTTAAATCTATTCTTTGACTTACTTTTCCGCTCGGCGTAGAGTGTCGACGGCGACGTAGGATGCACCTTAACGGTACACCCACGATGAATAAACTTTGTGACAGGATTCGCGAATTGGGTATATTGGTACAATAGACGGGTTTAGCACATAAATATATTTGTCATTTGGACTGGCATCCAATCGTCGCGAATTGCTGCATAGACTGCGCTCTCTGAAATTCAGGAATCTAAAATATATAATGGGCACCTATTTGTCAAGCTTTTCTACCTTGCCAATTTGATGCAAATGGACCAATATTGTTTTGACGCTAACGTCAAAAGCTGCTGCTAATTCAGCCGTAGATTATGTACACAAATATTTACACGAATATTTAACGTATCCATGATGATGAAAAAGATTGAATAGAAGACCTAATAGATTTATTAAACCCTAAACCCTACTACAACATTATTGCGATGACTATAAGCTTTACGGTAAAAGTACTTCAATAATTGCATTTGAGTTTCCCCTGTTCTTACCTAGAAAATGGCAATACACCTTTCTACTTATATGTCGTCAAGAATCCCAAAACAAGCAACTTCTGAGTTATGGACTTGTTTTTCTGAATCATCATTTCTTCCAACATAACAACAATAAATAATGAATGGGAGATTTATGGATTACTTAATTTGGTTTTGGAATATTTCTTCTTAGGTCTTTTACGAATACCTAACAATACCATAGCTTTATAAATTGCGAAAAAAAAAATATTTAAAAGTATGTGGATAAAATGCGACAAATCCCTATGTCCTAAGCACTGTAAATATCGATTGCATATTATTTAGCCCTTTATTGTCCAATCGGGGTGTTATTTTTAGTCAGGTATTCGTCATAAACATTTATGACCAACTGCTGATTACTAGGTCACCACATAAAAATAGGATAATAAGCTACGAATTAATTACACTCTGCTCACATACACACAATCATGGGAACGGGACGTGTGCAGCGTTGCCATGACAATAATAATTTGGTTGATTAAGTAGTTATTTTGACAACAATTAATTGCTCATTTATCTTGATAGGTCCGGCCCAACTAGTTAATCAAACTGACCCTACATACAACCCTGTCGGCGGTCCATCTTGTAAACTAACTGACGGTCTAAAACGGCCACTTAGCAATATTCCAAATGATTCACCTTCGTGAATGAATAGCCAAAAGCGTTGCGGGAATTGCACGAAATTCGTGCATTTCCAGTAATTTACAGCATCATTATTGACTATTCTTTCATTCACGAAGTTATGCAATCTGTGACGAAGTGAATCATTTGGAATATTGCTATGGTGCCGTTTTAGACCCTCTGTAGTAAACAAGCCGTAACGACTGGTTCTTGGGATCAATGTGTGCTTCTTAGACGCAGCAGAAATTTTGTGAAAAATAAAACAAAATGTTGAACAGTGTTCGGAGTCTGGGTCTATGTCCAAATGATGAATTGATGACTAATGGTTCTAATACTTTAGAAGGCGAATCCATCGTACATGGACAGCACAAAAGGAAGGTAAATTATTATGGGACAAATACTAACTTCTATATTTCTGCTTTGACGATACAAGCATGAAGTTATGGTAATAACAATACCTATGAAGTTCCAAGACCTATCAAGAATTTATAAGCTTGGAAGAAAACTTGTAAGAAGGTTTCGCCTGAATTGAGCCTTTGATCATAGACAATAGTTTCCTAGAAACTTATCTATACTCCTAGCTGCCAGCTTTATTCTTTTTTTCATCGTGGTAAAATCATCAAATGAGTCCTCCCACCCAGGACAGAGCGGGAGGGACTGTCAGACTCGTACTGACTAAAATCCACGATGTCCTTCAATAGCCCTTTACGTACCGAGGTCACGGTAATTCGTGAGCCCCGCGATCCCGGCAGGCTTTAGCACCCTACAGGGGGCCCCGTCACTATGCTGACACTCCGTGAGGCGAGCGTGATACAACGCGGCGTCGACCCGTGCATGGTCCATTGTCGGACAGCGAGTCGCCCATTACTCGCCGCTCGCATGCCCGCACCTACGGTGGCTGGAGATCGTCTGCCGACGTCCGTCGCCGTGGGTGTCTACCACTGCGGCTGGGTTGGAGGGAAGACGCTGTCGTCTCCCTCACTATCATAACTGCTTCGCAGAAGGAGGCCTATCGCCGTCGTGAGGACACGGCTGTGCTGTGCCCAAGCGGGGCAGTCCTGCACCGTATGCTCCACCGTGTCCTCCGGGCGATCCATGGTAATAACAATAACATGAAGAAAAATAAGTTTGTTAACAATATACCGGTACTTTTAGGTATACTATAACGTTATTTGCTTATCACCTAAACTTACTCCGATATTCATGATAATACATTAATGGAATTTTCATAATGGAACGACCGAGAAACTTTCGATATTGGATCATAACATGCCTGTGACTAACGAATCTAAACCTATCCCGTAGAAAATACGGATAACAATGTCCGTAGTCTCGGCAAACTGGCGCCAGATGTCTGACGTCATTATTCCTTGATAAAGTACTAACACGCGCCAGATTTGTGCCACCTATACTTTGTTATATGTTGGGATATTTGCCCGAGTCTCGAAATAAACCTACTTTCCAAAAAAGGGTCATTGGCCGAACTTTATAGTCTGTTGTTTTACTTTCCATGGATGTGTGTTGAGACTCTCCTCAATAACTTTATGAAACTTTAGTTAGAAAAGGATATTTCTTTCTTGGATTTAAAGGAAGACTAAATATATGTGCATAGTACAAATTAGAACGTATTGAAATAAGTTTTTTATTCATTTCTTGACTAATAATAACTTGTTACATTTAGCGACACTAAAAATGAAGGATGGCACAAAGACCTAGATGTCATGCCAACAATATAAAAAAGGGAAGGTATATAAAATGGCAACATTAAAAATTATGTCAAAACTCGCTTGACAAACAAAAATCCAAGCTGCGTTTATTTTATTTCAAAATAAACTTTAGACACTGTAAAAATGGCTGAAAAACCACCGGAGGAAGGCTACATATCGGTGGTGGATGAAGAACCAGAAATTTTCGAGTTACTAAAATGGGATTCGTCACACACACAGAAACCAGAGCAACCACCACGGCCTATAGAAAAACCTAGGAGTCCGGAGAAGAGAGTTCTTAAACCTGCAGAACTTGATCCTTTTGATTTGAATGAGCCTTCTTTTATAGAAACTTACATACTGTCTAAGGATTTGGCGCGAAACTTGTGCGAAGAACTAAAACCTGTGATGCCTGATTCTATAAAGTCAATTGAATTCTCTGTTGAAAGTAAAGTAAGTGCATTGTTGTCTGTATAAAGTATGTAGCAATACAATGGCAGGCAGGTACTACCACGGGTGGGTTAAGCCACGTAAACTAGAAAATAAATATGTTCAATACTAGCTGTTGTAATTTTATAAGAAATTAAAGTTTTTTTTTAGTGACAATGTAACAATTTGATGTCTTTGTTGACAACTTGCATGTTTAGTCATGTAAAATTTTTTTTTTTTTAAATATTCCACAACTATCACACAACGCCATCTAGTCCCAATCTAAGCAGAGCTTGTGTTATGGGTACTAGACAACTGATAAACATACTTGTATATTTCTAAATACATACATATTTTAGATAAATTACACCCAGACACGGAACAAATGATCGTGCTCATCACACAAACATTTGTCCCGGGTGGGAATCGAACCCACGACCTCCGGCATAGCAGTCAGGGTCACTAACCACTAGACCAACCGGCCTGTCATGCTTTATTTATTTACCTGCTGTATGATTGCCAAACATGTCTGTCACGTAAATAGTTGTTATTTATTACTATTAGATAATTAATTGGCATCTATGATGACAGTTTTAATTAAAATACTTACATACAAAGTAAAAACTTTCTTGCATTTATGTAGAAACTGATAATGATTTATGATATATATATATTTTTTAATCACTATTTTGCATAGAAGTTCTATATGAAATAAGATATTTTATTTAAGTAATAACTGCGAAGGTAGGGAAGTTCTATGATAGATCTACTATTTACCTGACCCCTGCAGTTCTTAGGTAAATAAAATTATTTTTAAGACTTGTCATATCACAAAACAAGTTCCTTTTTAATGTTTGCAGGTAATGGCAGCTCTAGCATTCTATGCAACGGGAAAGTTCCAGAAGTCTATAATAGGTAAAAACGACCCCAGTATCACACAGTACTTTGTATCGACTGCAGTGATGCAGGTCTCGGAGGCTATGAACCATCCCTCTATAGTTAAGAAGTACATACACTTCCCACATCTTAGACAAGAGAGGGATATTATTAAAGCAAGGTGAGAAAAGGAAAAAACCTATTAAAATTTCATGAATGTAAATGTAAAGTTTATAAAAAAAAATTGCTAGAATGAAATTTGGCTGACAATAAAATCGACTTGATCGTTTTACTTACCATAGCAGATTATTGACTAAAGCAATTTCCTTTGTGACCCATGTATTTTTATAATTAAAGAAACATATTAAACAATTGAATCTTTAGTTTAACTGCTTTGCTAAAAATGTGAATGAATAAGATACTTCTTAATTAAACAAAGAGGAAAGTTAAATTAAAACCAATTTCCATGATTCTTTCAACTGTAGAAGTTTTAGTGGTCAAAGAATCTGGCAAAAGCTAGTCCTAAATAATTACTTCAATAACCTCTTTCAGATTCTACATGAAGTATGGAATTCCTAATGTGGTTGGATCCGTGGACTGCACACATGTGCCTATGGCACGTCCTGATGATGACCAGAAGAGCCACTTCAATAAGTCTTACCATTCCAAGAAGGTGCAAATTGTGAGTATACTGCTCCACCTGTTGTTCTCCACCAGATGTACAAGCATCCAATAAAAAAAGAAAAGAGGAAGTTGCGCACGTCTGAAAAATCATATGAGTAGCACTAGATATTGCGTTTGCACATGATTGCTTTCATCATCATCGTCATATCAGCCCGGGATCACCCACTGCTGGGTATAGGCCTCCCCCTTTTAATGCCATATCTCTCGGTTCTGTGCATCTCTTATCCATCTATACCCCGCGATCTTGACTGATGATAGCTTTACTAAGCGAATTTAGAAGCCTATTTCAGTTCTTAAAAGCTTTTGTATACCTAGTTTTCATGGATTAATATGTTAAATCCTTCCCATGTAAATCCTTAAGTGCTGTGCTGGTAAAGAGAGAACTAAACTTCTTTGTTTTTTTATTCGATAGGTGGGTAGCAATGGCTGACAATACAGAATTCTCAGAGCTTGAAAAAAATTCAGGGCAATTTTTTACTTGCAGTGTGTGGTGCTTCATGCAATTCCATATGCCACAGATATGAGGTGGAATAAATCTGTGTTGTCGGCAAAAATTATGTAACTTAAAAAAAAAAAACACTACAAGATTTCTTCAATTTAGATAACGTATATTTTCTACCCACAGATTTGCGACAGTGACCTCACAATAATAAGTGTGGATGCGACAGCAGGCGGGTCGTACTCACACGATAACATCCTCAACAGACATGCTGTTAGAATAGACCTGGACAGCTTGAACTACTCCGGAGAACCATGTTGGCTTATTGGCAAGTGTCAATCAATCATTATATTTTGTAGCCTGATGCCTCCTCTTTGGATTTCCACATAATTGAAATTGAATCTAAACGACATAACTTAGCGGTTGGAAAAGCGCGGCACGGTAGCTATTTCCTTGCGGCCCGTGATTTTGATGTAAAGTGAAGATTCACTTAATATACAAATAAAAATAATTTCCTTTTAATAATTCTTGCGGCCAAAACCCAAAAATGTTGCTGAACTAATTTATTAATATTGAAAACTAGAGTAGATATTTTTTTAATGTTTTGAAATCTATGTTCAGTTAAGTGTTGCTGATCACAATAAGCAGCAATTTAAATATATTGTTAGCGAGGCTAATCTATCTAAAACCATCAGTCACTTGGAGTAAAAAACTATCCTATATCCTTGCTTGGTTCATAATAAGATCTCTTAATGCTAATAATTTTACTATAAACTTTCAGGAGGACCACAATACACCCAAAAACCATACATAATGACACCTATCCCGAAAATAACCAAAAAAACACCTGTTTCACCAGAAAAATATTACACGAACATACACGCACAGGCCCACGGCGCCGTCCTCGAAACAATTAAGCAGTTGAAAAGCAGGTTTAAATGCCTTCAAGCTAACTGCAACAAGCAATTCGATCCTTCCACAGTAGCCATGATAATAGTAGCATGCTGTGTTCTACACAACATGTGCAATAGACGAGGGCTACCGGTAGTTCCTATGACCCAAACTGAAGAGAGATTAGAGGTTATGAAACAGAAGGTAGCTAACGGACCCATATCTAGGAAGCAAGTTGAAGATGCCAACGGTATTCAAGCACGAGCAAGACTAGTTGAGAGATTATGGAACGAGCGAAGAGTTGTTCCTGAATGTCCTCCTAAAAAACGGATGTCGAAGAAGGACAGGATATTGGAGAACCATCAGACCCATGTGCAGCCGCCTCCGCCGCCGCAGCAGCAGACTCATCATCATCAGCAACCGATACATCATCAGACTCATCATGAGGATATGAGTAAACGGCCTCGTATCTTATCGATGACTACGCCTACGTATAGTATAGGAGTGCCGCCCGGATGGGGACACTATCCGCAGCATTGAGGGTGATATTATCGAGGGTATTGGCTATGGAAAATACGTCTTAAATGTCGTTTAAAGCGTTATGAATGTCTGAAATATTCTATTTGTATGTTGTATTAAGCGTACTCGAAACCTGAAAAATCTGATCGAGAGACAAATATTAGATGAACTGAAACCCGTTTATAACAATGCTAGGCGAAACCTAAAGATACTCTGAATATTACATTAGTTTAAACAAAAAACTTTGAGCTAAATGTTGAATTTGAAACTGCGCTTTTATTTTGGCTATAAAAAGTTTGAAATATTAATATTTTCGTATTTTGTGGATTGATGATCCACAAAATTAAATATTTCGTAAATTTTGGGCTACGACGAAAATATTGTTTTTTTTTTTAAATTTATATTAGAATACTTTACGTAAACATTATAAATTTACACAGACGTATTTTCCGCGCAGTAAATCTTTCAAAACGTAATGTAACAGTGAGATTATGAAGTTGCTAATTTTATATATTTTTTACTATGGTCACACCAGCAGGGTTCATACATATAGCAACACAAATGACAAAAATATAAAAGAAATGATACGTGAAGTAGCACATTCCGCATTGGACGAAAGAGAGACGAGGGCAAGACTATTAAAATGTTCACAAAATTGACGTTACCGATTTCTACTCTAATTAAAATATTGTATTATTTCATTTTTAAACCCTGTTGGTTTATTTGTATAAGTTAATGGTGCAGATAATAAAACATTGAGTGGCAACGAACTGATAATGTATTGACTAAATTCTAATATTTTTATCATTTCGGAAGTATTATATTACGCC
Organism: Agrotis puta; assembly: GCA_943136025.2. Classification (NCBI taxonomy): domain Eukaryota; kingdom Metazoa; phylum Arthropoda; class Insecta; order Lepidoptera; family Noctuidae; genus Agrotis; species Agrotis puta. The sequence continues at coordinate 15,808,072 of OW964182.2, read as the reverse complement.
GGCGGCGCACGGCGTGAAGTCTCGGCGAGATTTTATTCACGCTTCTCGGGGTTTCTCGCCGTGAGTCTGTTTTGGGCTTTAGGGACGAAGTTATAAATTGTATTTTAATCCTTGTCCTTTTACCTATCTTTATGTATTTATGTTAAGTCTAAGTTATATTTATACTTTATTATTTCGGTAAAAAACATAAAAGACATTGAACATCACGCAATGTTGTATAAACGAAGTGTAATTTAGAAAAGATTTGAAAGTTATAAGGTTGAAAATGTAATTACTGTCTACTCAATTGAGGAAATAAGCGTGATAATATGATGAAGATGAAAAGAATCTCAAAGGACTTCTGTAAATCATTAGTTTTAAATGAAAAATACACGCTGTGTACATAATAATCAATGTTTATTATTTCAATTAGACCTTCCCATAAAGATTCTTCGTTTCAATATAATTTTCGATACTAAATACATTTTTCATAATAATTAATAGACTCTTTAGTCATCATAATAATATGAATAATTTATAAAAAAATAACGTAAATATGTAAGAAGTCTTCGTCTTTTATGTATTTCCATACAAGAGATATCTTGTACTATTTACTTATGTCAATTTTGCACATGGTAATGGGGTAAAATGCAAAACAAAAAAGTAAATAAATAAATATTCCACAACTATCACACAACGCCATCTAGTCCCCAAGCTAAGCAGAGCTTGTGTTATGGGTACTAGACAACTGATAAACATACTTATATATTTCTAAATACATACATATTATAGATAAATTACACCCAGACACAGAACAAATGATCGTGCTATCACACAAACTTTAGTCCTGGGTGGGAATCGAACCCACGACCTCCGGCATAGCAGTCAGGGTCACTAACCACTAGACCAACAGGCCTTAGCTATTCAGATAGAATTAGATGAAATAGTAAAAGTATACTTCAGTCTTGAGTACAAAGATATTTATTGACTGGATATTTTAATATGTGCTTAAAACTAATAGACAAGAAGGCTTTATTTGTAACTTGTATTTTATTTAAAGGGCAGTCTTTTTAGACCTCTGGCGCGCACTGCGATGTTTGGTCTTAAAGACGACGCATCTAATAAATGAATAAAATCTCTTTTGAATTTCCTGACGTCAGAACTCAGTAAAATTGTACAAAGTTGTGACGTTTTGCCGATTTTGTAAACGTCGTATAGAATGTCTATTAATTATGGTTTACGTGGCAGTTAAATTTGACTGAAGGAGAAAAATTTATTTAATTTGGAATGAAATAGATGCTTAATCATACGTCATAAGTGTTATTTTTCCAAACATTCGTAATTCAAGTAAAATACAAATATTTATAATAGAAATTTTAATAATAGTCCGGTGAGCAGATCAAAGAGTAGATTTCAAGAAACTTAACGCGAACAGTACTTTTATACGCCTTTCAAGATGAGCCGTGAGTGTTATAATCGATAAGACCTGTCAGAGCTCATTATAGATGGCGTGACCATAGCTTGTCCCACTCCGAATCTGACCAATGAGGTTAAATTATTTTGAAATTGAAAATTAGTTTAACATATTGTAACCAAAGTTAGTTTCGTAGAATCAGTGCCACGACTGAAATCTTGCGGATAACTCGTGGTACTACATTTTTTAATTTGATGTAATGACACTAGAGCGCCGCGTCAACAAGACTTTAGTCGTGGCGCGGACTCTAGTTGCATCTTCATTTATATGGAATATTGACAGTGATAGCTCTTGAACGCGATTAAGACGTTGATCCCGTTCAGTTTAACTTTCAAAACTCTCCCAAAGTCGTGTTGTGTTTGTTCTAAGTCCTGGCGAGCGCCTGCGCAACTTCGTTGGCGAGTAGGGAAGCGATGGCCATGTTGGAACAGTTGGCTGTCACCCGGGAACTGTCCTCGTCCGTCCGCACTGATATCAGGACTAGGTCTTGAGATGACATCATGCGACCAGCGAACCTGTTGACCAAATAATGGTTTGAAATACATTTAAAGTATGTTACGACTACAGCCAATGGCCAAAATTCTTCAAACATCAATCAGCAATAGGCTAGTCCACTGAAAAGAGTATAATAAGTCAGTCAGTTAGAAAAAAAAAAAAAAAACTTTTTTTTCCTTTCGAAATTGCCGAAGTAACGTTTTATATTTCACAGTATGCCACGCCGTGGTATTATTTTAGTCTTTTCTGACGTATCCCCAAGTTTTGATGTGATATATCAATTTATAATTTACCTTTGTCAATAATTGTCATGTCTTATTTATTGATACTCTGACGGACTAAATAGGTATGCAATTTAATGATGCTTTTAACTAGGCTGTTGTGATAATGACCATTTTTCTGGAAGGATATAATTATTGTTACTAATTTCGATTATAATTGTTACCTGAGGAAGTCTCCGGTGGACGTTATGGCTGCCACGTTCGCTGTCTCGAACACACGCCTGCATATAGTTTGTTCGTCTTCTACTTTTACGGCCTTCTTGTCACACTGAAACATTTTTTACAAAAATATCCTGTACTTTCAACATTGAATACTTACACACTTGAATTTCAACCAACTGTCTGAGTGTCATCATCATCTGCCTAGCCTTTTCCCAACTATATTGGCTTCGGCTTCCAGTCGAACCAGATGCAGCTAAATATCAGTATTTTACATGGAGAGACTGCCTATCGGACCTCCACAACACAGTAACTGGGTAATACGATACCCCATGGTAAGACTGGTTGTCAGACTTTAGAGCTTCTGACTAACAGTAACGACTGTCAAAGATCTACAAATGACATCCGGGACCAACGGCTTTACGTGCTTTCCGAGTCACGGAGGAAACTCGCTATGACAGATGGTTACCCATCCACAGACCAACCTCGGTAAGCGCGGCTTAACCCGGAAGATCAGCCTGTGCGGCTGTAATTATATAGTCAAGAGTTCAAACTCCAGTGTGAGCAAAGAATTTACTTGTGCTATCTCGTTACCTCAGTCATTCCTCTTAATTTCTTGTGTTCGGAGTCCCACCGTGTCTGTGACATTGTTACTGATCGCATCAGTTCACCCACCGGCGGCGTTATTGATACGGGTACTTCACCTGTCAAGGGAATATATCAAGTTGGGATTAGAAATAATAAAAAGTAAACTTTGTGTCATACATGACGTTTAATTTCCATGGCAACCAGAAAGTATTTAGGGCTGTCGTAAAAAAAAATCTGTTGTGTGTGTTTAAGTTAAGAACTCAGCGAGTGGCTGTTACAATTATTATGGGATTTATGTATGGTTGTAGTAAGAGCATGATATTCTCCTCACAGTAAAGCCTTTGTCAAAAAGACAGGCGTGACGAATGCGAAGCGTGACGTTTTTATTTGTAATGTATGGAATTGTTTGAATCCAGTCACATAGAAAAGCGAAAGCGATCCGATAGCGTGACAGAACTATCGGACTGACGTCTCGCTTCGGTCCGGTATCGCTTCGGAAACGCTTCTCTTTCGCCTGTCTGTTTGACAAAGGCATAAGAGCACATGTTCATGACTCGATGCGATGGAAATCGATCGATTTGAGTCGTCGACAAGTGAAAATTATACTTACTACCACGACATAAAGGCGCTTTCAATTTAAAACTGTAGTTGTCGATGGGTAGAAACTGAGTAAAAAAAAACAGGCTTGCCACAACAACGTTAATGGAATTGCATCATTATGTCATAGTGATAGGATGATTTTCTCGCGTCATGAGCACACTCACACACACGTGTGCGTGTGTGTGAGTGTGCATCACTTTCACACATTATCAGCACTTAGGTTGCTGATAATGTGTGAAAGAACTGTATAAAATTGACCAGTTGGAGAAGATATGCACCGTGACTTTTTGGTCGTGTTACAACGGCAGCCCATTTCATGTATCCAATGACTAGTAAACCTTCATAATAAAAAAAGGTATTTAAGAGAATTCAATCATTTAAAAATAAAAATTGTTAATATTAAAATAGAAACACCCTTTTGATACGTAAACATTTTTAACAGGGTGTTTCATATTTCTAATGTACCTATTTACTAATGATTAAAAAAAATTGCGCCTAGAGGTATTTTATGTCGGATACATTGAGTGGACCACTTTTGTAAGACCACTAAAAAGTCAGGGTGTATAAAACTTACCTATAGAACCACTTAGAGTAAACTCAATAGGTTGTATGGTATCTGCGAAGTCCACTCCCAGTGTGACGGTGGCAGAGGACGACGGTGATAGTAGCTGGACTGGAGCGAAGTCGTGGATGTTACGGGACCCTGTGAGTGTCTGAAGAAGAAAGATATTGTGAAAAAACGAGATAAGAAATTCAAGAAATCAATTGTACAGTATAATTTGAACCCTATTGTAACTATACAACATTATTTTTTGTTTATGCGAAACCCGATACACCTGTCTAAAATTTTTGTGTAAAGAATCTATGTATAAAATTTTAAAACTGTATCATAAAAAATCACAAGGTTATAAGTTTGTATATTACCTGATTGTCCGTTGAAAAACATGCTCATATCGCGGTACACCCGCGTAAACGGCGTCTCCTGTATTAGACACTCGCGATAATAGCTTGGCAATAGGTACCTAACCAAAGGTAAGGTGATTGTATTGTAATTAACTGGTAATAAAATTTAATTAAAATATTTTTGAAAAAAAATATAACATGGTGTAAAAATTATTGGAATCGAATCAGTTACTGATTCAGAACAAACTATATTCAGGTTTCGCATATACTAAAAATAATGTTGTATAAGGTCCAAAAATGTACATATATTTTAGAACTCGACAACTAAGAATAGTATAAAAACACTGATTAAGGAATGTTTGCTGCAGCAAGATGTTACTTTGGATACGACACGTTGTGTCACAATCCGCGGCCGCAGGTCACGACACGAGTGTAACAATACGTGGCGCCACGACACGCGGGACAAGTCGCTGTACCATGACACGGAGCGCCACGTTACGCGGGACACAAACCCAGTGCCTTGAAATCATTTTTACGACACAGTACCATGACACGCGAGAGGTAACATGCAGTGCAACGACACGGGGGTATCAATACACAGTGCTACATGGGACATTGGCTCTCTGGTACAAAGACGTGTAGGATGTCTATTGGAGATTTATTGAACTTCGGTTTAATGAGTTCTTAAAAGAAAAAACAAAGTTCATTTAAATATGAGAAACTTAGCATAAAAGAAAACTTAAGTAGTAAATTATTTGTCGTTTGAACAATCGACAAAATGTAGGTAGTGGTATATCATTGTTGGTTGACCAAACAAAACTTTAACCTATTTCTAAACATATTAATTGACTAGCTTTTGCCCGCGACTTCGTTCGCGTGGAATAATGACTTCCGGCTTGTTTTTTTATTTTTTGTAATAAAAACTATCCTATGTCCTTTCTCAAGTTCCAAACTATGTCTGTACCAAATTTCACACAAATCGGTTCAGTAGTTTACGCGTGAAGAAAAGACAGACAGACAGAGTTACTTTCGCATTTATAATATTGGTTTGGATGAAGAATCCCTATTTATTATAAATGTACTTATGTTAATTACCTTCTTATGTATTCTTATGTTAGTGACGTCGTCAGCACTATGGTTGGTGAACACGAGCTCGATCGCGCACATGTTCTGTGAGTACAGGTGCGGCGCGCGCGGCCAGCGCAGGCCGCAGCACACGCCGCGCCACGACACACGCGACACTAGCTCGCGGCTGACCGGGGATGTGTGCGATGGACCCACGGGGATTATGCTGTCCGCTGAAATAAAAAACAATACGTAACTATCTGATTCAATACTTCGAATCGAGCTATCGCAGTCATGCTCAATGTCAGAATTCTTTTTCCGTTCTAAAACTAATGCAAAATTATCATTTCAGAATAATGTAGGTAGTGTAGATGACCTCTCCCGTGCTAAATTTAAATATTTTAAAAGTATTAACGTCTGCGTTGTGAATGTTTCCTATTATGGAAATCCTGCTCGCAATTGTATTTTTCTTTCCACAACAAGAGATTTTATGATCAAACTAATACTCCGCCTGCGACTTCGGCCACGAATTTTTCGTATTTGCTATTTGCTAACTATTTCGAAGTTTTAAGACAATGAGATGATTTTAATTTCATTTTTTTTTAAACTTTTATCCCAATTTTGAACCATAACCTAGGGAACAATTTTTCTAAATACATTCTTAGAGCACAGTTTACATCATTTGAGGAGCGTTTGTGCAAAACGGCTGACTGACTGATCGATTAACACATAACTATGTATCAACCAACCAGTTTCTTCTTGTATGTACACAGAAGAAGATGACCAGCATTACTTAACCTTTTTTTTATCTTGGTAAAATCATCAAATGAATCCTCCCACCCTTACTGTCAGACTTGTACTGACTAAAATCCACGGTGTCCTTCAATAGCCCTTTACGTATCGGGGTCACGGTAATTCGTGAGTCCCGCGACCAGCATTACTTAACCTACTTTAACATTATTTTGCCGAAGATGAACGATGAGCACGTCATCATCATCAGCCTATAAATGTTTTCACTGGGACATAGACCTACTCTTTGTGAGAGGGAGTGATCCATTATCCACCACGCGGGCCCAGTGTGGGTTGGTAAATGCCACATATCTTCGAATTTAAATACTAGGACATGTCAATTCGGGCACGCCGCAATCGCGGCGGTAAGACCCCTCTTTGAGGAGTGGCTGGATAGGCGTCACGGCGTCCTGACCTACCGCATGACGCAGGTCCTCACCGGACACGGAAGTTTCGGGAGGTTCCTGTGTCTGATAGGGAGGGAAGAAACGCCTGGGTGTCACCACTGCGAGGATCGTCCGGAGGACACGGTGGAGCATACGGTGCAGGACTGCCCCGCTTGGGCAGAGCACCGCCGTGTCCTCACGACGGCGATGGGCGGAGACCTCTCGCGCCCGGCATTGGTCGAGGCCATGCTGCGGGGCGAGACGGAGTGGGAAGCGGTCGCCTCCTTCTGCGAAGCAGTCATGCTCGTGAAGGAGGAGGCGGGCCGCTTGAGGGAGAGGACAGCGTCCTCCCTCCACCCCAGCCGCAGTGGTAGACGTCCACGGCATCGGACGTCGCAAGACGATCTCCGGCCACCGTAGGCGCGGGCAGCGAGTAATGGGCGATTCGCTGTCCGACCACGGACCATGCCCGGGTCGACGGCGCGTTGTGTTCCACGCGCGCCTCAAAGAGTGTCAGCAGAGTGACGGGGCCTTTAGAGGGCCAAAGCCTGCCGGGGTCGCGGGACCAAGGGATTACCGTGACCCCGGTACGTAAAGGGCTATTGAAGGACACCGTGGAATTTAGTCAGTACAAGTCTGACAGTCCCTACCGCCCTGCCCTGGGTGGGAGGACTCATTTTTTTGATGATTTTACCACGATAAAAAAAAAAGGACATGTCAATTTCCTAACGATGTGATGTCTACCGCCGCAAACTGATGTGATGATGTGTGTTCATCGTTTTGAGAGCAGTGGTGATGAAATAAACTCCACAAAGTAATGCGCTTGGTGATATCAGTGGTGACTCTCTCAGATGATGGGCACCGACTATACTTATGAGATTACTCACCGTCCCCGGCCCCTCCGGGCGGCACAGTGGGCGGCGACAGGAACCCGCCGCACGTGGGCGTCATGGTCGGTAAGGAACTGGCTACTTCGTCTAATTCCAGCAGAAGTTCAAGGTTGGACTTCTCGTTCTTCTTATGTTCTTCTTTAGTAGGCTGCTGTTGAGCATTTTGCTAGAATTTAAGAATTGTTGTTAATACAAATTTATTTTAAAGATGAGACTAAGAACAATGAAAACTGTAACACCAATTTAAAACTAAATAAAACGTAATTAATATACAATGCTTGCACAATTCTGTCAATAAAATTATTCTACATTTAGGGTCGGAACCCAACCCCCACTGAATTAAAGAGATTTTAGTTCTTTGATCGCTTTTTATGAAGCTTGCATCCTAAAAGTAAGTTAAGTATGGAAGACCGAAATCGGACACATTGTTTATGCGTGTACGATATCGTAATGAGTAATGACATGTTCATTTAGTTGCATGCTGTTTAACAAGTACCCGAATTCAACATAGTTGGGAAACGACTAGGACCTGACTAGGTCCTGACTAGGTCCTAGTCGTTTATAAAATATTATCTACCTAGTGACTACTAGGTAGATAATATTTTAGCATTTAATGGTGTGCAAAATGCAAAGAACGGAATAACAATGGATCTCATATTCATCTTAATGATTTTAAAATTATACTAAATTATAATATTAAGTATAATTTAAATGATTTTAATTTTATTACTTTTCAAAGTAAGATAACTCATAAGGGGGTATGCAACTTTTTGGCATCAAACTTTTTTTTTCTTTCGCCAGTATTGAAATGTTGGTAATTAGTAGACCGCAACCTATGAAGTTCGTAAAAATATTTAACAAAATCTAAACCGTAACCAACCAGAGATATAACAGATTTTATTTTGTTCTAATCGGGAGTAAATCATTCCTGATTAGAACATAATTAAAACCGCCATATCTCTGGTTGGTTACGGTTTAGAAACTTTTTTTTTTTCTATGGGCTTCTTAGGTAGTAGTCTAATCGTGGCCAAAATTTAATCACTGGCGAAAAGAAAAAAAAATTGATGCCAAGGTCCATACTAAAAGTTGCATGGGCCTTTAATGTAATGACCAGTTACAATAATTAAACAAGCTTCTTGTGATAAGGAATAGAAAATAAAAATAAGAGTTATAGCACCCAGCATGCTATAGAAATTAAAATAAAAAAGATATTTAAATTCCCCATACATTTATTTATAAAATAAATATAATACACAAATAAATAAACTTAATATACAACTACATGACTATCACAACCATAGCTATTTTTAATCACTAATCTATGAGTACCAAAGAGAATATTTATTACAAATAATCCTTCTAACAGTCTACTTATTACATTGTCTATACTTAACCTAAAGGGGTTTGCAACTTTTACTAGGGACCTTGGCATCAATTTTTTTTTCTTTCGCCAGTGATTAAATTTTGGGCACAATTAGACTACTACCTAAGAAGTTCATAGAAATAAAAATTAAGTTTCTAAGCCGTAACCAACCCGAGATATGACGGATTTTATTTTGTTCTAATCAGGAGTTATTTTTTGTAGAAATCCATAGATTTATTGATGTACTAGCTTTTGCCCTTAGCTTTGCCCACCCCAACCACTGTTATGTATAGCCTATAACCGTCTCTAGAGTCCCATCTATCTCTGTGCCAAAATTCATCAACATCGGTTCAGCCATTATGACGTAAAAACGGAACATACCTAAATACTTATTTTCGTGTTTGTAGTAGTGTATTTTAGTGAGTACAGGTGCTGTCATTTGTTAGAGAAGAGTTCCCTCGATTTCTCCAAGATTCCGTCATGAGATCCTGACCTAGTAACCATGGGACCATGTGTTAAGATACCCTTTCAAACAAAAGAAGAATTTCCCAAATTGGTGCAGGCGTCATTGAGAAATAATGGAACATACAGTTCCGACGAATTGTGAACCTCCTCCTTTTTTGAAGTCGGTTAAAAAGACCTTAACATTGTTATAAACAAACCACTCATTATTCCTCGTAAACTTACTAGTATTACAAATACGAAAATAAGTATTTAGGTATGTTCCGTCTGACGTCAAAACAGCTGGACAGATGTTGATGAATTTTGGTACAGATATAGATGGGACTCTAGAGACGGTTATAGGCTATACATAAAAGTGGTTGGGGTGGGTAAAGCCAAGGGCAAAAGCTAGCACATCAATAAATCTATGGATTCCTACAAAAAATACTACTGATTAGAACAAAATAAAATCCGTCATATCTCTGGTTGGTTACGGTTTAGAATTTTTTATTATTTTTTACGAAGTTTTTAGGTTGTGGTCTACTAATGACCAACATTTCATTACTGGCGAAAGAAAAAAAATTTTGATGCCAAAAAGTTGCATACCCTTTTACTTTCTTCTAAATAATTCTACAAATTTCTCTATAGTAATATATCTTCTGTGTAACATACCTTTTTGTCGCGACTACCGTCATTCTTCTTACTCGCCTCGTCGTCACTGCTGTCGGCCGACTCGTCCGACTCGCTGTCGGACGCGCTCTCCGACTCGCTGTCCGACTCACTGTCCGATGTGCCGGAGTTAGAAGACCTATATGAGAGGTTATGTTTTTACTATAAACCTAGTCTTGTCGAAGATTTACAATAATTGCGCTCAAAAATTGTAAAAATATAAATGTGTAATTGCTAAAGCAAATAGACAAATTATTGTTAATTTCATTTATGTAAAAAAATCGATATTTGACAATTAATTTTATTGCTAGAGTTAAATTAATTTAAGCATTGGAAACAGAGCCTTTAGTCCCATAATATTATTATTAAGTAACATTTTCAAAATGAATGTAAAAACCTTTCAATGGTAGTTAACTCACCGGTAATTATTAGTTTCTTTCGCGGGTTTTTCTGGTTTCTTATCTTCAGTTGTGCTTTCCTCCCTATTAAATAGAATAACATGATAAAGATAACATTACTGTAATTCCCGTATCTATATATAGGGGGACAGTGTATAAAACGGGGACGCGAGGTATGATGGGAAATCACACACTTAAGGCAAACTTAACCATTAACAGCCGCTTGTAAATGACGTCCTGTTGGCGCTTGCGCTACGTTAGTGTTGTGTTAAGTGTGCCTAAAGAGGGTACGTCCCCGTCTTATACACTGTTTTCCTATATCTTGTTTTAAACTCAGCTTCATTAGTGAAAATTGCCTTAAATATGTTCTTTTTCACTCACTCTTCTGAAGACTCCTCTGAGCTGCTAGCTTCCGAAGATGAGGAGGCTGATCCGGTGCCACTGCTCTCTGGCTCCGAGTAGAAACTTTTATTTTTCTGAAATTTTTCAATCTACATTATTATAGTTGTTTTTGGCTACCTTTTTTTTAAATAGTCAGCATGCACTAAGTACGGATTTCATCAATAAAACTGTTAGCCTCTACTTACACAACGCGACGCAATGCTCCGATACCTTACGACTTTGGTATCCAAGCGACTATCGCAATACAAGTCCATAGAGGTTCGTACACAGGCACGCGTCGACGGATATCAAAGTCGTAAGGTATCGGAGTCATGCGTACGAAGGGGCTTATACATCACTAGCACTTTGCCCGCGACTTCGTCCGCGTGGGTTACGTACTTTCCTAAGTCCCCCTTTTCACCCCCTTAAAGGTTAAATTTCCAAAAACCCCTTCTTAGTGCTCCCCTACATTATGATAGGAAGCCGTGTGCAAAATTTCACATTCCTAGCCCCAGTAGCTGGCTGTACGTTGATATGTCAGTCAGTCAGTTCTCCTTTTATGTATATAGATATGTTATCGAAGAATAAAACTGCCTCTTTTAAAGTTTAAAACACTGAAATTCATTCATCTGTAACTCATATTTGCTATAAGTAAGCGAAGGTATTGCAAAATAATCATTAAATTAATGCATTAAAAAAAACCCGTAGCTCGCACAAAAAGTGAAATTGGACATTTTGGAGACCTCACGCTACACTAGCGCCTCTAGCGGCGAATTCATACGCAATCTCTCTCTCTCTCTCGAAGTTGGTTAAGAAGTATTGGTCGCGTTCAGTTTAATTGTGAAATTCTTCCTAAGTTGGGGCCTCTCTCTAGAGGGCCAAAGCCTGTCGGGGTCGCGGGACTTATGATTTACCGTGACCCCGGTAGACAAGCTGGAAGTTGGTAAATGATCTATGAAGATGACCTGTGTATCATCATGGTTGTCGGCGGGCGCGTCGTGTTTGTTGGTCGCGATCTCCCTTTGATGCGCGGCCAGCGTGGCGCGCGGGCTGGCGGGCAGCGGACGGTACCCGCCGGCCGCGCTGCCGATGTACTGCGACAGGGAGCCCACCGTGAAGTTGCCGCGCTCTGGAAATATACCAGGGTTGGATAATGCGGCTCAAATTATGAAGACACTCATACAATCTGTAAAAAACTTTCAACAGGTATGTTATGAGTGTAGTTTATAAATATAGGTACGAGATAGACGTTATATCTTCTTTGAAGGCTTCGTTGTTCTGTTGATTATAAAAAGCTAGAATATGCACTTGATACTAAAAAGATGCAAAAATAGACTCCAATTAGATCTTCAGACCGATGTCTATTTTATAGTACTTATTTCACCTATACCTATGTTTGATACGAGTTCACAATTCGAATCGATTAGCTATGATTCGATTTTGAACTATCAAAAATGTATACGCACATCTCTAAATCGTTTTTTGCAGTTAAAAAAAAAATACCGCTACATAAATTGACGGTTACGATTGGCGCAGTGGCTGAGCGATCGACTGCTGCGCAGCTTTTCGCGGGTTCGATTCCCGCACGGAACAAATATTTTTATGATCTGGAAGTAGTTGTTCCGGGTCTGGGAGTTTGTGTATGTGAGTGTCTATTTTTCCAAGCGTAGGGCAAGGTTTTTAAAAATATATATATACAGGGTGTAAGAGACATCGACGCACAAACTGCTACCATGGGTCCAGGACATGATTCTGGACGACCCCGAGTTGGAATTTTTCGTCGGTTGCTTTCCAATTTTTTTTAAATATTTGTTTTTTTTTTTTTAAATAGTGTGCCGCGCATTAGTTACTACAGGTACTGCGGTACTGGACACTGTATTCAGGTATACGATGACCTTTTATTTGAACTTTTATAAACAGCTGAGAAAACACACATTTCTAGTATTATTTACATTGCTACTTTTAGTGAAAGTAGCGAAATAATTATTTTTTTATTAATGATATCATTGGGTTAAGTAAGAATAACGATTATGAACAGTCTAAAGTAAAAAAAAAACTCAAATAAAAATGAGAAAATTTGGGAAAAACCAACGAAAAATTCCATTCGAACCCATGGTATCAGTTTGTGCGTCGATGTTTCTTACACGCTGTATATAAACGAACAAATATACCTTTAAAACTACTCTGCACATCAGGCTTAGGCTTTTCAGGCAGGAAGATATCGGAGACGTAGTTCTGCAGCAGTTTCCCAGGCGTGGGCTCCAGGAACCGTCGCAGTAGACGAGCTCGGTCCCGCACGTCGTAGCTCACGTCGTACCGCGCCAGGGACACCACGTAGCGACACACCGGGAGGGTGTCCGGCTGGGTCACTGACAGCTTCACTGCCAGGGACAGCAGCTGGAGCTTCACCAGCTCGTCCTGCGGGGAGAGACTGGGTTCAATCTATACTAACCACTTGATTGCTGAATGAAATGTCATCCGCACAATTCTTTGCAACAAATATCACTAATGACAGATTGGGAAGAAAAGTTCCTAATGGTGTTTACGAAAGTTCGACAGTAATGATAGTTTGTTAAATTTGTTAGTTAAATTTACCGAGTGTAAAATATTTTTATTTATTTTGTTTTCTAAAGGACATTTCTACGAGTATGTTAAACTAAGTTAATGGCTTCGTTCTAAGAAACGCTAGAATAAAACACTTACCTGGTCAGCGAAGTTAGCAACCATGTGAGCCAGTATAGCGGCAGCCCTGGGATGCCTGGCGCCGTGTTCAGCTACTAACCATACTGCAGCCGCGCGAGCATTGCCGGCCAGTCTACAGGCAGAACATGACGGTTTTATTGTACGATACATTTTTTTTTGCGTGGTAAAATCATCAAATGAGTCCTCCCACCCAGGGCAGGGCGGGAGGGACTGTCAGACTTGTACTGACTAAAATCCACGGTGTCCTTCACAAGCCCTTTACGTACCGGAGTCACTGTAATGGGTAAGTCCCGCGACCCCGGCAGGCTTTGGCCCTCTACAGGCCCCGTCAATTGTACGATACATGACGTACAGTACTCCAAAATTAATAATGCACATAGAAATCTTCGTCACTGTTCGGCAACGGTCGTATTCCCCGAGCATCGGAAGACGATATGTACATAGAGTGGTTAAGTGCATTTTCTTCATGCATAATTTAGTAGAATTATGTGTTTTGTGCTAAAAGAGATAAATGTTGATTTATCAGTAACGAAATTGATTCGATAATTCGATGTAAGTAAAAAGCGAGGAAAACGAATTCACCTTTGAAAACAAAACTAAAAAGGGTATGTAATAACAGCTCTATATAATTCCACACAGAGAGAACACGTGATGTCACCACCAATATATAAAGACGACTGACGGACCTTTGACTGACCGGCGACAGCCGCCGACCGCACGAATTGTTTTCAATTGTTTCACATGATTCGACATATGACATTGACTCCTGTTTATTTCGAACAAGGTGCAAAATGCAAGTGCATTGTTTAGGGCTCTCTCCGATTCAATGAATCGGGTGTTTCCGGGAATACGACAATTAGCGAAGATTTGCATGTGCATTATTAATTTGGGAGTACTGTACTTGAGTTTTGGAGAGCACGCTGTATACGAGTCGAGCTACACGATAACCGACAAATGCTTGCACTGACTGGACAGCTCCACTCAAATCTGGGTGGTTCTTTCCTCAAAAGACCATCACAGACATCCGCGGTCCTCGTAAGACCTGAGCAAAACAATGTCTGGACTTGAAAAGAGACTGTGACCTCTGAGTTTGTAACGGCTGTTTCTTCTCTAAGTAGTCAAGTACGAAACACCGGCCTCATCTAGCTTTAAAAATACTGTTTGTGTCGTGTTAAAGTCTTTTTATGACCAACTTACAAAATATGTATCATTTTTTCTCAAAATAAATCAAAGTTAAATGACGGGACCCTCTTCTACTGGGCCAAAGCCTGCCAGTGTCGCGGGACTTACGAATTGCCGTGACCCCGGAACGTTAAGGGCTATTGAAGGACACCGTGGATTTTAGTCAGTATGAGGCTCACAGTCCCTCCCGCTCTGCCCTGGGTGGGAGGACTCATTTGATGATTTTTAAAAAGATGAAAAAAAAAACCAAAGTTGTCGAGTTTTAAAGTCTTTAAACCGGTAAGACATGGGAAATTGCTATCCAGCTACATAATAACAATTCTGGCCAAGGTTTTTGTCGATTGACATTATTTATTTTGATATCTACATTTGTCTTACCGGTTTAAAGATTTTAAAAGTTGGATGTCGACAACTTCGTTTTTTTTTTTCATCTTTGTAAAATCATCATGGGTCCGTCCACGCAGGGCGGGACGGGAGGGACTGTCAGACTCGTACTGACCAAAATCCCCGGTGATCCTTCAATAGCCCTATACGTTCCGTTCCGGGGTCACGGTTACCTGATAATACAGTCCCGCGTCCCTGCAGGCTGATGATAATTTTTTACCTGTCAGATCTGAGCAACTTAGCAGCCCTGGACACGGCAGCCCTGGCAGACGTGGCGCCACCACCCACCACTCTCTTCACCACCACCACGGCCTCGCACACCACCCACTCTGTACAACATTCATGTTATTACAATACTGTGCGTATCGCGGGTTCGATTCCCGCACGGAACAAATATTTGTATGATCTACAAGTAGTTGTTTCGGGTCTGGGCGTTTGTGTATGTGTGTTTATATGTGTGTAAACGCACCCACGATACAGGAGAAATTCCTAGTGTGGGGCAAAGTTTAACAAAAAAAAAATGAATTCAAATAAACATTGGAAGACTTCAAAGTTACAGCAATCCCTTCGTTCTTTATCGTCTGATTTTGGCAGTATGTGGGAGTAAACTTATCTGAAAGTCTTTCAGTAAGACTTCGGCACTTCCGTTGTTAAGTTAGATACACTTTATATATACCATCATCTTATCTATATATCTATATATATATATAAAAGGAGAACTGACTGACTGACATATCAACGTACAGCCGAAACTACTGGGGCTAGGAATGTGAAATTTTGCACACGGCTTCCTATTAGAATGTAGGGGAGCACTAAGAAGTGGTTTTTGGAAATTTAACCTTTAAGGGGGTGAAAAGGGGGAATTAGGAAAGTACGTAAACCACGCGGACGAAGTCGCGGGCGAAGTGCTAGTGTTATTATAAAAATGCGGAAGTAATTAAAAAAGAATTTTATTTTGGAGTGGCTCCTACTCTAGGCGAGAGGCAAAGTCGAGTAAGTATCTAGTATATTCCTAATTTTTGTATTGTAACTGCATTTAATTCTTTTTTTTTATAATTTGTTATTGGTCCTTATTGGCTTTTGATTAAATAAATGAAATGAAGGTAGTAACTGAGCGACGTATCGGCCTGATTTTTGAATACTATAATGTGGAATTTTTTGAAAGATAAAGATATATTTATTTGTAAAAACATGAGTGGTATACAATATACAGGTCTTATTGATAAATGATGAGGTAGCTGCATGTTTTGCCATTTAGGTATGGCGTACAAATATGGTTGAGAAATAGGGTGAATTTAATTAATTTGCATGTATAATTTATGGCCCGGAGCATAAAATACGTTATACTTATATCCGCAAAAATTAATGACACCAATCGAATAGACCATGATTTCGTACCACAGATAAAATAACTCACCATCTTTACTGGAAAGGAGATGCAACAGTCCATTAAGACAGGTCTCAGTCTCAGAATGTATGGCCACAGCGAGTCTCCCTATGGCCTGTATCGTGGCCCCGGCGAAGGCCTTGTCACTGCACGTCACATACGTCTGGAACTCCCTCAGTATGACACCAGCGCTGGCTTCCGTTGCCAGGTTTGTGAGGATCTCCAGCTTTAGAAGCTTGATGTGAGTAGGGTCTGAGTTGCGTACGAAGAACGATTTGAGGAATGGCTCGAAGAGTGTCTGTTGAATAATGGGATTTGGTCAAAGTGATGGCTATATAATAGTTGATCGTTAAAGGTATTTTTTTAAATAATTTGGAGTTTAATTTTTTTCTTACGGGGTAAATCATCAAATGAGTCCTCCCACCCAGGGCAGAGCGGGAGGGACTGTCAGACCCATAATGACTAAAATCCACGCTATCCTTCAATAGCCCTTAACGTTCCGGGGTCACGGTAATTCGTACAGTCTCGTGACCCCGGCAGGCTGAAATAATTTGGAGTTACAATAGCTATTAATTATTTATTCATAAATAAATTGGAAGTGTAATTAGTCCGCCAAAAGAGTTTTGAAAATTTAAGGACACGTATTATTTCTGTTGTTATATATTCATGAATTTTTATCTCGTTCGTGACGTCATAAGCAAGTAAAAATTGTATTTGCTTGTGACATTTTGCCTATTTTAAAAGGGTTGTATTTTCGTGAATTTTGGTTTACGTCACAAAAGAAAAAATATGGGTCAAATATTTTTTATTATCTAACTAATTATATTTTTTTTTGTGAAATATCCTATTCATCACTCTATGGTCCTTAGAACTTGGACAATCAGTGCGATACTTCACTTCACAGAAGTAAAATAAAAACATATTAAGTAAAATTTCTTTTCTAGAAGAAACTTACCCTTCTGGTCACTGTTAGAGATGCAATGGAATTGAGTACGACGCTTTGAACTTCGAGTGGAGCACGCAGCAGACGAACCATAGCTTTGGCCACCGGAGGTAGTTCCTGAGCTAAAAGAATACAATACATATAAATATCACATAATAAACATGGTCCATTCTTTTTTGGGATAAAAATCAATGAATGAGTCCTCCGTCCTGAGTAGGAAGGGATTCGCAGACCCTCACTGACTAAAGATCATCTTTCTCCTTGGCGTTCCAATGCTATTAAAACATTCCTGCGACCCACGTGTCATGTCCATACTAAGCTCTGACGGCACAGTTTGTGCAATGGCCAAAGAATCGACTGCTGCGCTGAATGTCGCGGTTTCGATTTCCGCGAGTCACAAATATTTGTAAACTATATGAGTATAGATTTATTCTAGATTTGACTGTTTTACAAACAGTCAGTGAGTATATTTTTTTTAATGCACACACGTAATAAGAGAAATTAGTTAGTCTATATATATAAAAGGAGAACTGACTGACTGACATATCAACGTACAGCCGAAACTACTGGGACTAGGGATGTGAAATTTTGCACACGGCTTCCTATTATAATGTAGGGGAGCACTAAGAAGGGGTTTTTGGAAATTTAACCTTTAAGGGAAAAGGGGGAATTAGGAAAGTACGTAACCCACGCGGACGAAGTCGCGGTCAAAGTGCTAGTAGAAAAAAATAGAGTTGGCAAGACAGACAAGTGGTTAACAAAGTAACTGAGTTCACTACATAATATTTCATTACCAGGTCCACAGTGATAGAACAGCTGCGCCACAGCCAGCACCACGCCCGAGTTCCTGCTCTGCAGCAGCGGCTTGGCGGCGCGCAGCAGCAGTCGGTGGTCCGCGTCCAGGCTGGGCGAGCTGGACGACTGCTTGCGACCCACGCCGTCGCTCGACGACTCGTAGAACGGCTTGTCTGTGTCACTGTCGCTGGAGTACGTCTGGGGAGTATTGTTAGGGTTAATTCGAGACGAGACGGGACGAGACGAAACGAAACGAAACGAGACGAGACGAGACGCGACGATACTGGAAATGTGTATCTTTGTGTCTAGTCAATGAAGTTAGATTTTGAGTCGCTATTAAAATGTCCATGCGATGTCCTGCTGCTTCACGTCATCGATTAATGCCTTTGTCAAACATATAGGCGAGTCTGAAGCGATAACGAACCGATACGAGACATCAGTCCTATAGTTCGGTCACGCTATCGGATCGCTTTCGCTTTTCTATGTGACTGGATTCAAACAATTCCATACATTACAAATAAAAACGTCACGCTTCGCATTCGCCACGCCTGTGTGTTTGACAAAGGCTTAAATGTGTATCTTTTCGTGTAGTAAATAAAGTTAGATTTAGAGTTGCTCTATTGAAATTTGCGCGCAACGTCGTGGCTCCTTGTGAATTGAGCCTTACAGATTTTTGGGGAGCTGGAGAATATATGGAAGAATAGAACGCCAAGGTCATTTAATATAATTCTATGCTGCATAGAACGGAACGTGGATAACAATGGAAGAACACTTAAGCCTTTGTCAAACAGACTGGCGTGGCGAATGCGAAGCGTGACGTTGTTATTTGTAACGTATGGCATTGTTTGAATCCAGTCACATATAAAAGCGAAAGCGATCCGAACTATCGGACTGACGTTTCACTTCGGTTCGGTATTGCCTCAGACTCGCTTCGCTTTCGCCAGTCTGTTTGACAAAGGCATTATTAATAGAGGACATCAATCTGGTGCGATCGTTCTTAAGTTACTAAGACATCCTTATAAAAAAATCTGCATTGAATTGAAACCATATTTAAATAAATAAATTAAATCATTATATTTCGAGTATCATTGACTCATACATTGAGAAACACACTAGCAGTCACATTACATAAGACATATTTGTTATCCAGTCATTGGGGATCGAAATAAGAGGGGAACCTATTTTTTTTGGTCTGGTAAAATCATCAAATGAGTCCTCCCACCCAGGGTATGTTTTTTTAGTATGTTTATATGTGGTAATGAAGGGTAGCGGTCTTTATTCCCCACGGTGACCAGCCATGGAGGAGGTGGGTTCGACACACGATGAGGGAGAATCGGAATAAATGGTCTAAAGATATATCAGAATAGACCCCTAGATTCCTAACAAAGAGAAAGAGAGGACAACCAAAAAAAAACGTTGGTCTGATGAAATCAAAAAGTTTGCAGGTCCACTATGGCATAGGATAACACAAACGAGAGTACACTGGAAGGAGATGGAGGAGGCCTTCGTGTCACATATGTGGTAATGATTCAGCTTACCTCGCTATTAGGATCAGCAAAGCATGTCTTAGCATAAACAGTGAGTACATTGAGCAATGTCAGCTGTCCCCATTCATCAACATCAGCTAAAAGAGAGCATAGTTTTCTGTGGACAAACGAGGTTGTTTTTTAAGTATTCTTCTTTTAGCTACGTACAGTCACGAGCAACAGTATGTATACACTAAGCAGTATTCAAAAGCGATTTTCTGCTACCACATTGATTAAACTTTTGCCTTTTCATTACACTTCTAATTTGGAAGCCATACTATTACGGTCTTATTTCAAAGTTGAAACCAGTATTTTACGAGTAAATTGCGTTTGAATTTTGTTTAGTGTATACATGTCATTGCTCGTGACTGTACGCACTGTTATCGCAAAATGCGGAAATGACATTTGGGGCCGTTCAAGTATTACGTAAGCAGATTTAATACAATTATTTACCCCCCCCGTCCCCCTTGTCGGCAAAAGTAAGCAAAGCACTTACCCCCTCCCCCCATGCTTACGTAAACATTTTTTGATTATTGTATTGTTTTTATCTAAACGTATGCATTATTTGCGGGAATCCCCTAAAATGCGTTTCGTTTTCAACCAAAGACAATGTGAGGGTTGCCATTCTTGTAAAAAAATATAACTACCGATGACGTAATCATCATCTAGACTCCCCCCCCCATGTCATCCAAAATAAGCAAACACCCCCCCGCCCCCCAATAGTGCTTACGTAATACTTGAACGGCCCCTTTGAACACTGTTTTAATAAACCCGCTATGTAAACGCCACGATGCAGAAACAGCTGGCCTACCATGACGTCTTAATGCAAGAGTAATTCCACTGTGGGAAAGAGACAGAGCTTTACAAGTCGTCTAGCGACATCTCGTTTCCACACTGGAATTATTCTCGCTTTTTCGACACACAGTGCAGAGACTAGGGTGCAGAGGCTGGGTTTGATGCGCGTTTCGCAACAAATACAT
Organism: Agrotis puta; assembly: GCA_943136025.2. Classification (NCBI taxonomy): domain Eukaryota; kingdom Metazoa; phylum Arthropoda; class Insecta; order Lepidoptera; family Noctuidae; genus Agrotis; species Agrotis puta. Next base: position 15,787,311 of record OW964182.2, on the reverse strand, counting down.
TACCAATACTAATATTTGTATGACCTACAAGAAGTTGTTCTGAGTATAGGTGTTTGTGAGTTTAAATAAAAAAAAAAACAGGAGAAATTCATAGTGCAGGTTCCTGTTTTTTAAAATATCAAGAAGTACATCACATCTCTGAAAATTTATAGTTCTTATCTTTAAACTAATATTTACCTGTAACTTCTATGTATAAGACTCATTCTTTCCCCACACACTTCTGAGAACGCCATGGCTGCTGAACCAACGACAAGGGGCGCCTTGTCCGATAGTAATTTGTCTATGATTGATACTAGCTCCTCTTTTTGTTCTGGATCTAAACTGTTGAGAGAAAATCACACAAACATGTAATACAGGAAAATAATCACGAGCCAGAATTGAAATATGAATCAGCAATGGTAGATCAGCAAGAGACAATTTAGCTGAATATGTGTACGTCCTGTTGTAATGTATATATAAGTCCTGATCGCAATGAGGCAACTAAACTGTTCAAACACTGCTGAACTTAATCAGCTGTCTTGAACAGGTGTTTAGTACCTCTGTGAAGTAAATCTTATCAAAATGACAAAATGTTCTTTACAGTCCCTTCCGCCCTGCCCTGGGTGGGAGGACTCATTTGATTTTACCATGATAGAAAAAAAGCCATTTTTGCAATCTTTGGGGGAAAAGATAAAAAGTTTTCTTTAATTTTATGCTTATTTTTGAAAAGCTGTTCTCCGTGGTTTTAGCCTCGCTGCTCATCTCCTATTGGTAGTAGCGTGATGATATGTAGCCTATAGCCATCCTCGATGAAAAGTCTATCAAACACAAAAAGTATTTTTTTTAATTTTTTCTATAAGTTTCTGAGCGCACCACATTAGTGTTCGACCGAACAAACACTTCAACTTTATAATACTAATATAGGTGACATACAAATATACTTACCTATACAACTTTGGTATGGCATGAGCAGCAGTCTTCCGGACGTATGGAGACATGTCACTGGCAGAATCTCTGATAGCTAACATCACAATGGGCACTATCATTGGCACTCGAATGGACGAGAGGACCCGGAGAGCACTTGCACGGATCAACTGGTTGGGATCCTGAGAATGGAAAACAGTAAAGATCATTGTAGTTTTTATTGTTAGTGTTATTTGTTTGTCAAAATAGAATATCCTCAAATTAGGTCTCACTTAGAAGATGCAAGAAATTAGTTGCAAATTGCATGCAATTTTTTGCAGGTGTAAATGGACCTTTATGGTATTTCTAGACTATGAATAAGGTATGGAGCTAAGTTTTTATTCAACATTGTTTTGATTTTAAAAGATCATTAAATAAGTGATCATTAAATAGTGTATATCATTAAAAAAGTAGTTAATTAGGTACTTTTGCTAACTGGAAATGTTCAAATGAACATATCTTTTTTTATGAAACTGGTAAAAAAAGAAACAATATTACCTTCAAAGCTCTCTGGAAGGTGCTGATGGACAGCAGTGCTAGATCCTGCTGCTCCTCAGCATACCTCACCAGGTACACATAAACCAGCTTCTTCACCTCAATGTTCTTTGATACCACATTCTTTACTACTGCTGGAAATCTGAAGAAATACAGGCACTTTTGAGTTGTCAAAAGACAAAAACAAAACTATAATTTAAAATAGTTATGGTGCTACAATCCCAGTCACAAGTCATAATAACTGTGAAAGTACCATACATTCAGAAAATACCATTCCAAGGAGTATATCTCTATGATAAGAACGGGCAAGGAACTCCATGGATACTCTTTTTCAATTGCCAATACTATTACAGAACCTTTGTTACATCATTCATCTTAGGATGGTAAACAATGTGAGAACGATGTAGCAAGCAAAAAGTGTCCAAGGCATTATAAAAAAAAAAACAATTCAATAAAATTATCATTATCAGAAAAATAAACTACATTTTCTCTTACCACTGGGTGAGATTGTGGTCTAATGTGAGCCTATCTATCAAAACAATATTAATCATCAGATTCAATGAGGTACAATGAGGAAAATGTGACTTTACATTTTCCTTACCATTAATTCATCTATAATATGTATGTATTTAGAAATATATAAGTATGTTTATCAGTCGTCTAGTACCCATAACACAAGCTCTGCTTAGCTTGGGACTAGATGGCGTTGTGTGATAGTTGTGGAATACTTAAAAAAAAAAAAAAAAATTAATTACTAGGTGAGTGGTTCGATCTAAAACTTATCTAATAACAAGAAGGTATGTACTAAAGTTTTATATCAGTATATAGTCTGTATATAGAAAACTAGCTTTTGCCAGCGTCTTCACCTGCTCACTCCCCCTTATTGAGATTTTTATAAAATAAAAGTAGCCTTAGTTATTCCTTATTACATCAGCTACCTGCCAATAAAAGTCCAGTCAAAATGGGTCCAGCCATTTCAGAGATTAGCCCTTACCAACAGACAGACAGACAAAAATATTGTTAAAAATGTTATTTTGGTCTATGATGGACAGACCTAAAACAGTTTAATATTACAAACAGACACTCCAATTTTATTTATATGTAAAGATAGATGTATAGATAATGTTACTGTACAAAACAACAGCACAGAGAAAGTTCATCCAGTATCATTGATCTACTTCAAGAACCAAGTGAAAGTTAAACAATATTTCATTATTTTGGGACTGAATGTGTACTTACAGATCTGAGGCATCCCTTCCCTTGGCAATCATGCCAATGATCCTCTTCATAGCCTCCAGTTTGAGAGAGTCTTTGGACCCATCTAACATGGCTTTCAAGTCTTCATTCCTAAAACCACATAAGACTATTTAAAACTCTGCTGTTTTAATACAAAAAATATATATGTAGGATATAAAATTTGAATCAGAATGTTTTTGGCTATATATGAATTACGTAGGGCATAAAAATAATTAGGAAATGTTTGATAATGCCCTGAGATTTAGAGTGTATTTTCGAGATACAAAGATCGTTGTTAAAGTGCATTTCTGACTTGAATTTATGCCAGGAGATGAATTGATTGTGGCTTTAAACCATTAAAAGATTAATTCATACAGTTAGTAACACATAAAACATTTATTTACTTCTTGTAATCTGGCTGGAAAAACGCCCCAGAAGCTGGATCATTTGCCGGGTATTCCACTTCACCCATCACCACTTTATCATTATTGTAAGATGTCGTAGCCGACATTTTCGATAAAATAACACTATAAACTTTTCACTGGATACTTATTTTTATTTAGATATTTGCATCCAAATTTTTATAATCAGTGAAATCGCAACATTTCATTGCAGTTTGACATTTACTTGTTGACGTTGGACAAGCGACGTTATGTCAAAGTTTCGTTTCGTTAGTGCCATGTAGTCTGTGCATGCCAAAAACTAAAAACATAATTATAAAACAGAAAACAACGTACAGACGCCAGCACTTCAACCTACCTTAATCTGCTAAATATCTTTAATAGATTTTCAACCTTATCACAATAGTGGAAGGTTAATATATATATTTTTTTTTTCGTGGTAAAATCATCAAATGAGTCCTCCCACCCAGGGCAGGGCGGGAGGTACTGTCAGACTTGTACTGACTAAAATCCACGGTGTCCTTCAATAGCCCTTTACGTACTAGGGTCACGGTAATCCCTTGGTCCCGCGACCCCAGCAGGCAGGTTAATATATGATTGGTAAAATTTAACAGATACGGGTAGGTTGACCTGGCTGGTGTCTGTACATAGCATTGCTACAAATTGCAGAGGTTCTTTTAATTTACAAATCAATACAATTTATAAATTCGTAAGATACAAACATACAAACCTTCCGAGTTCAGAAAACGAACAGCAAGTAAAATCTTTTTTCCACGGGTGTGGGTAGGCAGAAACAACATTTACCACGACACGTGTCTCAGGACAGTCCCGCGACACCGGCCGGCACCGGCTATACCATAGACTAGATAGGTTGGCTATACACGCTTTTTCACTTGTCTGCGTTCAGTAATCCTCACCTTTTTTTTTCGTGGTAAAATCATCAAATTAGTGTCCCGCCTAGGGCGGAAGGGACTGTCAGACTTGACTGACTAAAATCCACGGTGTCCTTCAATAGCCCTTTATGTACCGAGGTTACGGTAATTTCTGAGTCCCGCGACCCTGGAGTAATCCTCACCTAAGTTTATTTTATGTCAAAAAGGAAAGTATGGAATTTATTTCCACAGTTCTTCAAATTGAAACAGTTTTGATTGGTTTTAACAGGAATTAAATTTTACTACACTGATTTGTCGGTCACTAGTCCTACAAATTGCACCTCGACTTCCAGATAGATTTCCTTCATGGTTTGCAACAACGATCACGAGGAAATAAAGTTTTGGATTGCGGACAAAAAAGCAATGTGTAGAAAAAAAAGAGTCAGGTGAGAAGGGCTGGGGTCGCAGGACTGTCTTATTAAGTAACCGTGACCCTGGAACGTAAAGGGCTATTGAAGGATCACTCTGATTTTACTCAGTACAAGACTGACAGTCCGTCCCGTCCCGCCCTTGGTAGGAGGACTCATTTAATGATTTTACCACGACAAAAACAAACAAAAAAATGCATTTGAATTTTGTTACACACACTGATAGTTTATAATCTGAATTAACACATAAAATAGTTTTAATCCAGGTTTTATCTTCCCGAGGGATAATTTTGGAGTTGTGGCGGACGAAGTAACTGGCACCAGTCAATGTCTTAGACCAAAACATATTCATGTCCTTGATAAAGTCCTAGTCAATAATAATTGAATAATTGATGAAACTATTGTGTGGGCTGTTATCTAAATACAATAAACAACACGGGGCATTATTAATCATAAGAGTTTCAGTAATAGATTGTGTGGTTAAGAACGTTACCTTTATCGCAGTTTTCGAACGTAATAATAAAAAATAACGTCTTTCTAAGAGCACGCGGCGTATTTTAAACGTGCAGACGAAACACGTTTCAGGAACGCGCGTTGTCTACGTGTTCGAAGCAATTCTTAATGCCTTTGTCAAACAGACGCGCGAGTCCGAAGCGATACCGAACCGAAGCGAGACGTCAGTCCGATAGTTCTGTCACGTTATCGGATCGCTTTCGCTTTTCTGTGTGACTGGATTCAAACAATTCCATACATTACAAATAAAAACGTCACGCTTCGCATTCAAAGGCAAACGAGCAAGACAAAGGCTTAAGCGTTTATAATGACACAAACGCGCGTGAAACGCAATACAAACGAGCGTTCGAAACTAGTTTGAACTTTGAATTGCGTACAGAGAGTAAGAGTAGTACACGTATACGTGCAAACGACGTTGTGTAGATGAAGCGCAATATACGCGCGTTTTGCGACCGCCCCGTGTGCTAAGGTAACAAAGTTGCGTTCAAATCAGGTTTGTAGTAGTTTGTAGTACGTATACGCGTCATCATTTGCACATCGTCTACACGTTTAAAATACGTCGTGTACCGTGGCTGTAACTTTTAGCGTCGCAAATTAATAATGTAATCGGTCGCAATCCTGATATCAATCCTTGTCTGTGCCTAAACAATCAACGATCGTATTTGCCAATGTGAGTCTTTAGATATCCAATTACAAGCAAACGACAAACAATAATTAGGTATTTACTTAATAGAAATATTAATATCGGGCGTAGGAAGACATATACTCGTAGATAACAACAACATAATTATAATAAGTTATATACAGAGTGATTTTTTCAGCTGTGTGTGGATGGCTAAATCCAAAACTTTAAGGAATACCGAAAAATTGAGAAAGAAGTCACGAGGACAATTATGCTGAAAAATAAAACTGCGTCATTGGATTTTTGAAAAATTAAAATTCCTACTCAGAAAAATCGAAACCATGTGATATCATGTGTTTTATTTACAAATGATTGAATTAAAAAAAAAATCCCCACTTGTTCCCCGGAAGTGGGGGTTTCTGGTATAAACCCATTTGTATACAGGGTGAATTTTCCAACTGGGCGTTGATTGCGATATCTGAAACTATAAAGAATAACGACAATTGATATCGTGTTTTTTTTTCAAATAATTTGACCCCCACTTCCGGGGAACAAGTGGGGATTGTAACTTTTCCTTTCCAGAAATCTCCTTTAGAAAATAGGTACCCACTGGTGGGGATATATTATTGATAATTTGTAGAATAAACCATCGCATCGTGTTGTAACTATCTGTACTTTCCAAGCGTTCTATTTCACGGTAACAATTTGACTTTGTAGTCTATAAAACTATTCAGACAATTCTGAACTCATCAAAAGTATGAGCTATGTTTGAAACAATTAAATAGCGGGTGAATGCAGCTTGTTTGCAATGAAATGAATGTTCGTGAATCAGGCGCGCCATTGTTTTAAACAAAGTTGAATATCGGTATCAAATAAAACACAAATGCTGTAATTTGTTCAGCCTGCGTAGGGTAGTTTAGCCGGTTTGCCGGCCACCTCTGGTTTTCGGCCATTACGTTGTTATATTAATATAATAAGGACGCTTTATCCTACTCATTTCAAAAAACAACGCCTACTAAATGTATTGGTATAACCCTACAATTTTTGAATTTTGTAGAATTTTAATGATCCAAATGTGTCTTCAGTGACCCTCCAAAAGTCTTACAGAGCACGTGTGTGTCGAAATTTGTGAAAAAAATAGAGCGCCCAATATTTTTGCAAGTTAAGTTACAAAGTTTTTTATCGGTTTTATAAATATAATTGTTGTTCTGTGCACGGGAGATAAGTTAAATTAGTGTTATTTTAATTAAAATGGAAGAAAGATTATGTTATTTACATTTAAATTTGTTGGCCGGGAAACTAGATAATGATTTGGGGGACTATTTATTTCTCGGCCGGCCGGCCGAAAACTAGAAGAAGACCGTTTATATTTAATTGATTATTTTGATGATTAAATTAGGAATTCTTTAAAAATAAATCATTTGTACACAAAGTAGAACCGCTTCTCATTTGTGTATTCAGATTTCGGCCGCATGTTTTGAGCTTAATTATGTGGTAATAACACTTTTTAGTTATTGAATATTTGACGGCCGGAAATTAGAATTTTAATATTTACCTTTCGGCCTAAGCTAATCGATGTGTCCGAAAATTAATAATTTACTAACTGATTTTCGGCCATTATAAGCTAAAGATAATAAATCAACTAATTGAAGCGAAATCTTCACTCACACGAACAATACAGATATAAAGGAACTTCCCCAAAAATTTTCTTATTAGCTAGTTAGAAAATGAAGCAAGATAATCAACGGGCGAAAACTAATTAATTTAAATTTGTTTTTCGGCCGTGTTTGGAGGGATGGTCGAAAATCAGTTAAATTAATCTTATTTTCCGGCCAGTCAAAACGCATCAGGATTATTTTTGTTATGCCATATTATACTTTTTTCTTTTTGAACGAAGTTCCTATCAAATTTCCTAGTATGTTTAAAATGTTTCTATAATTATGTTTAATGTTTTAAATATTTTAATTAAAAATACTGGATTCATACGTATTTTTTTTCTTTTGATCTATTATAGAACTTACTACTTAGCAAATAGAGATCATTTTTCTAATAACAAATTAGTGGCCGAAAGCTAGCAAAATAATGGCCGGAAACTGAAACAGGTGGCCGAAAACAGGCGAAATCGCTATTTTCACATATTTTAATTTTTAGTAATTTTAATGTGACGTTGACAAGTAAAATGTCTACAAATATCAAAACTACATTATATTTTGAGCTCAAAAATATTTAAGAAACTAGTCTACGTTTTTAATGTAATGGAGAAAAATCGCTACAAAGTCATACATTCGCTTAAGTGGCCGAAAACCGGCTAAGTTACCCTACGTGATAGTTGTGCAATTTAATTATTTCATCAAAAACATTTAAAACATTTAAATGTGGGAGTTATGACTATGATCAAATGCAGGGGCGGACCGGGGGTCTAATTAACCGATTAATTGCCATTTGGCGGAACAACTGATGAAGTCTTGATAACATCTTGAATGATGTAATAGGGGTATGTACGATAAAATATATAGTATTCAATAGAAATTAGTTGGGGGCCATTTAGATTCACGGGGCCCTCATCCCTGAGCTACCGCCCAAAAAAGCCTTGGTTTATAACTTTATACCCGCCCATGATCAGGTGGGCTATTTATACGTGGGCTAAAAAGCTTATTCATAGAAGTAAGTAAGTATTCTTTATTTGCATAAAATGTGGTATACAAAAGGTGTTACATAATATTTAAGTGCAGGACACATTCTGCCATAACAATAGAATGCAAAATTTAAACAATGATTAGGAACTAAGTAGTTTAAAACGAATATTAACATGTAATAAACAAACCAAAATTACAAAAAAAAAAAGAGTAAAACCAATCGTTTTCTTTTGTACAACTTCAAACAGTCCGTTGCGGGAATTTTTTTGCTGTTCTACTCATACATTGCATGTGTCATTCAAATAAAATGGTTTCATGATTGACAGCTAAATAATTAAAGTTATTCCCCATAAGAGAAATAAAAGTTGCAATTTGTCGGGTAAAGTTTCGCTATTCACGCAAAATTGGACACACGGACAGGCAATTCCCTTGATGACGCAGGTGCCTATAAACAACAGGGACTTGACTCGTTAAATATAAAAATAACCCTGAATAGTTGAGGAGGTAATAATACCTCTGCTTATATTTTTAGGAACAGTAAGTAGAATATCTACGCCCACACATTCGCCAGTCCCGGACGTAATCTTTTCACAATAAATGAATACAATGAGTCGCCCCGGTTGTCCAAAACCGCCACCTCTCTGTGATACGGAATGGGTGGGGATCTTCGAATTTTTGGTTCTAGGACATGTTTTCTTCACATTTCCTTCACCGTTTTGAGACCAGTGGTGATAAAATAAGTTACAAAAAGTAATGCAACTTGCGTTCGAATCCAAGACCTGTTCATAAGTCGGGGCCATCACCACTGCTCACATTGCATGCTCAATTTGTATCACAATCGTTCCTCCTCTTTTATGTTACAAATTCGACTTTTAACGGCACGTTTAGCGCAGTGCGCTGAGCTATTGGACTGCTGCGCTGCGTGTCGCGGGTTCGTTTCCCGCACGGAGCAAATATTTGTATGATCTACAAGTAGTTGTTCCGGGTCTGGGCGTTTGTGTATGTGAGTTTATATGTTTGTAAACGCACCCACGATACAGGAGAAGTTCCTAGTAAAAATAAAAAAAATAGAATACTATTCAGTCGGATGGAAACCTAGGTGTTACTCCGTTCAGTTCACAGGTGAGCGCCTTTGGTTTATGACAACCTTTAGTACGGCCATAATCTCTGTGCCTGTTGTCAGACAGTAAGGGTAAAGCCTGTTTGTTCATCTTATCTTGTAATTTTTACCCTTCTCGTTAAGTTTTGGCCCACGACACAAATTTACAGATAGTGCTCGGCCAGACTGACAGCGGGGTGCGGCGAACGGCGCGGGCGCGGGAGCGCGCGTGAGTGCTACACGTAGTGGTTTCAGGTTTGTGTATCTATGTGATTTTCTATGTTTACGATACAGGTAGAAACTCTCTTAAGTTCTGAAGATTACCCCCCCTCCTTGTTCAACCTTTAGCCACCCAATGCTGAGTGTAATTAGGTCTCTTTACCCCCTACTTAAAAACTACCTCTTTATAATATTAGTATAGATGAACATCGATGAAAGCGATAAAGGCTTCCTTTAGAATCTGGTGATTTTCCATACAATTTGTACTTAATTAAATAGTTAATGTAAACTTCTCAAAGGGTAAAGACCATTATTCTTCATTATCTCTTTAGAATATTAGAGATGGTCTAATTATGAACTTTGCCGGTTTACGTCCTTTCATGTACTAAGTGTTTATACTAGGAATAGGACTGCCTCGGCGCCATATTATGAGGAAAATTAGGTACGTTTAAAAAGTACTTTATTTCAAATTAATTTACAAATGTTAGTAGTCTCCTTAATGTATCACTCCGTGGTTGCTACGAAGAATAGACCAAAACTCCAATAGGTAACACTTTACCCGACCTGGGACTTGAGCTCAGGACCTCATAATCTGTAGTCGCGCTTGTAACCACTAGACCCATGAGGCAGTTTAATTAAGAACAATAAATAAAAATACCGATCCTGCCCACTTTGGGTATTCTTGAGTTCTTCAGCAAAAAAAATAGAGCTAGCCTTTTCCCAAACGACACTCGTTTTATTTGCTATAATATAAACAAATCGTAAAATAGGATTTTTCGTTCACCCGTATATTTTAAGTAATGAACTCCTCAGTAGCAACCACAGTCTGAATTTGTGCCCGATGGATGGCTATAGGTTTGCCCTCGATTATATGGGACTTTAACATAACTGGCGGAAATGTACGCTTTTTTTTATCGTGGTTAAATCATCAAACAAGCTCTCCCACCCAGGGCAGGGCGGGAGGGACTGTCAGACTCGTACCGACTAAAATCCACGGTGTCCTTAAATAGCCCTTAACGTTCCGGGGTCACGGTAATTCGTGAGACCCGCGAACCCGACAGGCTTTGGCCCTCTACAGGGGGGCCCATCATTGTGCTGACGCTCTTTGAGGCGCTCGTGGAACACAACGCTCCGTCGACCCGGACATGGTCCATGGCCGGACAGCGACTCGCCCATTACTCGCCGCATGCCCGCGCCTACGGTGGCCGGAGATCGTCTAGCGTCTAATTTATTTCAGTGTTCTCAAAACGGTGAAATAAAACATCGTGAGGAACACTAAACTTATACTCTTATAATAAATTAAAATTTAATAAGTCCAAAGCGATGTCAGAGGCCAGGTTCCCGGGACTCCCCTTAGATGACGGGACTTCCCATAGTTGACGGGGCTTCCCTTAGATGACGGGGGCCCCCTTAGAGGGCCAGAGCCTGCCGGGGCCGTAGGACTGTCTTATCAGATAATTGTGACCCTGGAATGTAAAGGGAGATATTGAAGAATCACCGTGGATTTTGGTCAGTACGAATCTGATAGTAATGGGCAGGAGGACTTATTTGATGATTTTACTAAGATAAAAAAAAGATTACTAGAGACGGCTCAATTAACTTTGGTTTTAGAGGAATAAACGAAAAGAAGGAGAATATTAACTTACCGTAAACGATACTAAAGTAATACGCGTATTTACAGGGCTTTTTCGGTATTATGAGTTTATTTAATAACCCTACTAATAACTCTTCAGTAGCATCAATTTAAAGTTTATTCTGAGAACATTGTTTACCGAGCGTTCATTATTTCGGAGTAAAATAACTTCTGGTTTTCATAAGATAGTAGAGGTATTCAGTTATCATTAATTTCTTTCTTTTTTGTTTTATAAAAAAAAAAAACAAATAAAAAATGATCTTCTGCTTGAAATTATCAATAATAAAATTCTTATCATTAAAGGTGCGCTTCCATTAAATAAATTGCAAATTGAATGCAACTTGAACAAACCTGATTATAAGCTACAAGTTGCAAGTAGGTTAGTTTGAACTTGTACATTTTCCTTCAAAATCAAAACCAAAAGTTTTTATTCATTTGATGATTTTACCACAATAAAAAAAAGAACTGTCAATCTTCTCTATTGGGAATTATGCAAGTAAAACCTGCATGTAATTGGCACACTCGAAAACATGTTTCCAATTCCAGCAACTTGTATGCAAATGTGACGTCATACATAAGCAAGGCTTGCGTAATGAAAACGCGCCTTTACAGAAATAATCTCATTTTATTTATGGTTTTATTTGATCGAAAATTCTATTATTGAAACCAAAGCTTTAAAGGGAAATGTTCAATTTGATTTAATACTTAATGTATTTTCGTAAATGCTCAATTAGCTTTAAAATTGGTAGAATCATGTTGAAAATCCGACCGTAGTTTTTAAGTTTATTAAATTACAAACAAAAATTATTTTAAATTTTGACAGGCCTGTTGGTTTAGTGGTTAGTGACCCTGACTGCTATGCCGGAGGTCGTGGGTTCAATTCCCACCCACGATAAATGTTTGTGTTATGAGCACGATCATTTGTTCTGTGTCTGGGTGTAATTTATCTATAATATGTATGTATTTAGAAATATATAAGTATGTTTATCAGTTATCTAGTACCCATAACACAAGCTCTGCTTAGCTTGGGACTAGATGGCGTTGTGTGATAGTTGTGGAATATTTATTTATTTATTTTATTTATTTAAATATTTCTCTTTGTGATATAATTAGCTGCTGTCAGCGGTTTCGCCCGCGTTCGCGCTCGTCATCAGGTAACCTTGAACCTGGAACGCAAAGGGCTATTGAAGGAACACCGTGATTATTAGTCAGTACAAGTCTGATAATCTCTCTTGTCCCGCCCTGGGTGGGAGGACTCATTTGATGATTTTACAACGTTAAAATAAAGGAGGAAGTAAGATTGGTGTAGATCACCTATTTTATTAGGGGGGTTTCAGTACTTTTTCAGATTTTTGAATGGCTGAGAATTTTATAAAATGTGAGATTTTTAATAATTAAAAATCAAATATATTTTCAAGTAAATAGAAAAGAAATACGATTTGGAATAATCGGCTCGATAAAAAAAAATGCCGAACATGGCACTAAATCACAATTTTAAACGCGTACTGTTAAGAGATTTTATCATGGATATAAATGCTAGTTACATCAATAGATAGAGCTGTTAATTTTACAGTAAATGGGAAAAAACGTATTTTACACTTTCTTTTTTGTTTTTTTACAGGAAGCGAAAAACATTCAAAATGCGGTTTATTTCGCTCACATTTTGGCGGGGATGAGGTAGTGCGTCCATACATTTACACACTGAACTGCAACCTCGCCTTAAGTAAAGAAATTCCCGGCAATGTATCTATTTGTGTCACCAAGGTTTCTTGTGTTCCAAGACCTATCAAGAATTTATAAGCTTGGAAGAACACTTGTAAGAAGGTTTCGCCTGAATTGAGCCTTTGATCATAGACAATAGTTTCCTAGAAACTTGTTATACTCGTAGCTGCCAGTTTTACTCTTTTTTTTGCTTGATTCTGTTTAGGAGGCGACCCAGCTTGATTCTATTTAGGAGGCGGGCCGCGTGAGGGAGAGGACAGCGTCCCCCCTCCACTCCAGCCGTAGTGGTAGACGCCCACGGCGACGGACGTCGGCAGACGATCTCCGGCCATCGTAGGCGCGGGCATGCGGGCGGCGAGTAATGGGCGACTCACTGTCCGACCATGGACCATGCCCGGGTCGACGGCGCGTTGTGTTCCAGGCGCGCCTCAAGGAGTGTCAGCATAGTGACGGAGCCCCCTGTAGTGGGGCAAAGCCTGCCGGGGTCGCGGGACTCACAAATTACCGTGACCCCGGACCGTAAAGGGCTATTGGAGGACACCGTGGATTTTAGTCAGTACGAGTCTGACAGTCCCTCCCGCTCTGCCCTGGGTGGGAGGACTCATGTGATGATTTTACCACTTAAAAAAAAGCTTGTATGATCTGCAAGTAGTTGGTCCAGGTCGTGTTTGTGTATGTGAGTTTCTATGTTTGTAAACGCACCTACAATAAAGGAGTGTGAGGCAACGTTTAAAAAGATGCCCTTTGCGTTGTAGTACCCTATTTCGACAGTCTTGCAACCTCTTCATCTTACCCTCAGGCCCTTAGGGATAAGAAAATAATTTCCGCCGAAGCGGTAATTTCTCCGGGTTAAATGTAGGTCATTATGATAACGAAGTTCATACTGAAGTAATATTAAGCTTTTAAAATTAGGTTAATGGCTCGTAAAGATGAGCAATTAAAAGAATTCGCTGATTTATTTAAACACAACTTGATTGATAAGGGCGTCGGACATCACGAAAGAAAGAAAGGAAGAAAAAAACGTTTATTTGACGCCAACAGGAGCACACAACATGAACAAAAAAAAATGATACTAAAAAAAAGAAAAATCTAAACAATTAAAAGAAAACAACATTGTGTGTCCAACAGTACAAATCCGACAGTTTCGTCCGCTCCACGCAAGTCGGAGACGAAGCCGCTGGCAAAAAGTAGTTCTTCAATAAATAGCCTTGAGGTATTCCAAGAAGACACCGGTATTTTTTCAGAAGGCGCGCGTATTAATATTTGTGTTGAACCTTTTGTTAATCATAAAACGGTATTTCTGACAGAAGCCCTTTCAGAGGCGTTTCATTAAAATTTATAAACAAAAATCATGAGAGTTCTAAATTAAAAATAAAGGGTTTTCAAACAAAAACTTTGTTTTCTAAAACAAATTAAGAATATTAAGGATAATGTATAATTTTTTTATTGTACTAGCACTTCGCCCGCGACTTCGTCCGCGTGGGTTACGTACTTTCCTAATTCCCCCTTTTCACCCCCTTAAAGGTTAAATTTCCAAAAACCCCTTCTTAGTGCTCCCCTACAATATAATAGGTAGGAAGCCGTGTGCAAAATTTCACATTCCTAGCCCCAGTAGTTTCGGCTGTACGTTGATATGTCAGTCAGTCAGTTCTCCTTTTATATATATAGATAGATTATAAAGAGAAAAGTTTAGCAATTATGAATGAAAAATGATATCTGGCAAATGTCCACCACGACCATGCTGACAGATGTTGACTCTTTCATCATCAGCAAAATGGAGGGTTTATTTCGACATCACGGATTTTCTCTGTTAGTGTTGGCACATTTTGTACCGAGCCTGTCAACTCAAATTTCGCGACCAAATTCTTATTAGCGGTCTCAAAATGACGATTATGTTATCCGAATATATCACGAATTTTACGAAATGCCTTAAAGAAAACGACCATTTTCATAGTGGATTTGAATTATTTTAATGCGATTTTCGAGCGAAATTGAATTCATTGTAACAATTGCCAAAGCGCCTACTACGAATACTGTCAAAAACTAAACGTATTTCCACACGAAAGATTTTTTTTTACTGTTTTTCAATTAGGGCAACACGAAGAATGTGATAGTTTAGACATTTACCGCCTTACCATAAAAAGATAAACATCTGTTGAACGGTTGTCTAGAAAAAGTGTGACTGCAAGACGACCCTCATATCAACGTGAAAAGTCGTTTTGACGTTGACAGTTTTGTTAGACAAGTGTTCAACAGATGTTTAACCTTTTGTGGTACGTATTCTTTCAATTAATTTTAACTATTTATTGGGATAATTTTCGAGTTGAACGCTAGTGAAACCGCTGGCAACATCTAGTCAAAGCAAACATAGTCTAGACTTCAACTTATACAACTACTTCGCTGCTTAAATTTTTATTAAAGCAAAAATCGTATCAATTCTGTCTGAATTGGTACAATTGTATTTAAGCAGCGATCTGGAAATCTGTTCCAATTTAATTGAAATTTACTGAAGGGTATTTCATTACAAGAATTGAGTGGCTTCTCTTAGAAACATAATTCATTAGTGAAACTAGCTTTTTAATGCGGCTTGGTTCGCGTTCATTTAGAATTTGACAATTTGTTTGAGTTGTACTCTGCTTGTAATCAGAAAATTGAATTATTATACAAAAGGCACAAGTTTTCCTCCGAATGTTAATTTTTTCGGCATGAAAGGTACCCTATGTCCGTTTCTGTGGTCCCCGCGACCTCTCAACAACTCACGAATTATCGTGACGAATTACGTTAAGGGCTATTGAAGGACACCGTGGATTTCAGTCAGTAAGAGTCTGACAGTCTCGCTGTGCCCTAGGTGGGAAGACTCATTTGATGATTTTAAATAAAAATAATAAAATTTCAAACAGGGTAGAAGAAACAGGTTATAAGAAAAACAACAATTTTTCATAAATGAATTGTTTCCTACTCCTCCACTATTCTTTTCTGATTAATTTCGTTGCAGGATCCAAGACAGGTAAATTCATTCTCCGGGACACGTCGAGCTTCATTGTCTCGGCCCTTTTCTGGTTGGTTGCCACTGTTGATTCTGGCGCACAGGAGTTGCAGTGGTTAGGGAATAGTGTGGTGGGTTTGTCCCAAAAAAAAAAAAATGAATTGTTTGAATCAAGTCACACAAAAAAGCGAAAGCGATCCAATAGCGTGACAGAACTATCGGACTGACGTCTCGTATCGGTTCGTTATCGCTTCGGACTCGCCTGTCTGTTTGACAAAGGCAAACATCTGAATGATTTTTCCCACAAATTGGGAACGGTATCTCCAATCTGCTCGTACTGTTTTTTCTCGAGTCTGTAGTCGTTAAGGTGACGTATGGTTTAAGGGGTCTCTTTCATATTTCTTTTCCGCAGTCTTTACCCCAATTTCCAAACACCGAAAGATATATGTTTGACCATTTTTCATGGTTTATTCCACCTGATTGCACATTGGTATACACAAGAAAAGTAAGGAAACTAAATAAGGTTTTTCTGCAACAATGAAAATCCTAATTTCCTGTTGGTCTCGTTCTAGGTTCGGCCCCAAGGTGGGGCAAAAAATAACTGAATGTTCAACGTAAGTATCCAAAGTAGGTATCCAATTAGTTTGACGAAACCATTAAACGGGAATTTTTCCACGTTCAGTTTAAGACTTATATCGAATTGGTAATAGAAATCGTAATAGCCAAAGGAAAACATAGTTACTTGAATTTATTTTTTAATAAGCTAGTGGAAATACATTGAAACGAGATGAAAACAGAAAATAGATTACATGAAAAACATTCATTTTCTCTTTGATGTTCAAAGCTGGAAAACTACTCGGGAAAAACGAAATCAAATATACATACAAAAATGAACACAGCATGTTTTTTTTTTTCGTGGTAAAATCATCAAATGAGTCCTCCCACCCAGGGCAGGGCGGGAGGGACCGTCAGACTTGTACTGACTAAAATCCACGGTGTCCTTCACTAGCCCTTTACGTACCGGGGTCACGGTAATGGGTAAGTCCCGCGACCAAATATAGCAAGCTTTACTAAAACTTCACTGGGTCTACGCCGTAGCTCCGTAGCTAGTCGTAGCATCGTAGCCGCGTAGGCCAGTCGCGTTCGCTCACGGGCCGAAAGTGCGCGAAGTGTTACGAACTTTTCGTGTTCAAGATAATTCAACTTTTTTAAAATGCGGTAGAGTTTAGTTTACTATGCATATATTGTGGTAGTTAGTAATTTTAATGAAGTTTTTAAAAATTCTCTTATGAGTGTTCAATTATAATTAAATCTTGCGTGAAGCATTAAAATATTTTTGGTTCAAAAGTTTTAAATGAACTTTTGTTCTACAATTAAAACTTTCTTCTTATCTAACTAAAGTTCTTACCAAATAATTATATTTGTGAGTGTGTGTGTAAAAGTGTACCCCGAAAAAAAAAGTTTTATAATCTGCTCAAAAACTAATATGTAAGCAAAAATGCCTAATATGATACTGAACAACTACGATTATGAGGAGGAACTTCCTCTCCTCACAACCTCGGAGATCGATAAGAAGTTCTGGGACTACTTCGATGGAGCCACCACAGTCAGTTCCAATATCACGGAGACTGTACTGCGCGACCAGGGTCCAGTCCTCGTGATCTATGGGATTCTGCTGGCAGTTGGAGGAGTAGGCAATGTGGCTGTTCTGGTCAGTCTCGCCAGGTCGAGGAGAAGGAAGTCGAGGGTCGACCTGATGATGACTCATTTGGCGCTTGCTGATGTCTGTGTTACCTGTGGAGTTATACCTCTGGAGGTAAGTTTTAGAAATCTAAGGCACGTATTACAGAACGTTTCTCAAGCATTTATTGACAGCGATGTGGATGAATTTTTTGATACCTTGTAAATTTTAATTTAGTCGTTTTTGACAATATTTTAATTATAATTTTAGTATTTAAATATAGAATGTATTTAAATGTAAATAACCTGTATAAAACTTTAAGTTATAATTTTAAGTAACGCTTGAGTTTTGAGTGACGTTCTGTAATACGGAGCTAAGGCTTCTTTTTTATTTTTTTTGTTAAGTTTTTTGCCCTAAAATTTGTTCAGGTTACGAAGTTAGTGATCTGATGGATAAAAGTTCCAAATTACTTTTTTAAGACATTGTTTAAATATAACTTAAAAATTTCGCCCCTGAGTGCAATATTCTTACGTGCGTTTCGTTCTGTCATACCTTGTATACTTCTTACATGACTGTCCATAAAAAGGAGTATGTTGCTTTGTGAGATGAATATAATATTAACGTCATTTTAGTTGTACAATGACGTTAATATTATATTCAAACGAAAAGCAATTTTGTCTATTACAGCTTTGAAAAATTACAAGCTTGTTTCTCATTGTACAACTGCAGTGAGTGCAAATATCAACATGTTGAAAGAAAGTAAGCAAGCAAGCAAGAATCATGGTTGTAATCTTTCAAAGCTGAAATAGTCAAAATTATTTATTAAAAGAGAAAAAATATGGGTCAATTTTTTTTAATAATCTATCTTTCAGACTAATAAGTATTTTTAAGTAAATTAGCCTAACTAATGTCACAAAGATATAATTAGTCCAGTAACTTTAAACATCAACGTCAAATCCGGTACATCTAAATATTTACAGACTTGTTTATAATGTTGAGACGAACGCCTTCAGAAGTTATTATCAACTAGCGGTTCCCTGCCACGATTCGCTGTGGCACAAAAAAACTATTTTTTCAAAAAAAAAAAAAGTTGAAAACAATCCTTGATGCGGATTATATATCATGCTAAAATTTCAGCAGAACTTTTTGAGTTTTTGAAGCGTACACAAACCAACATAACATTTATATATATATAGATTACTTGTCCTTTACGGTTATATCGCCAAAAAATTAAAAAAAAATGATGAGACGGTTAGCGCAGTGGCTGAGTGATTGGACTGCTGCGCTGCGAGTCGCGGGTTCGATTCCCGCACGGAGTTAATATTTGTATGATCTACAAGTAGTTGTTCCGGGTCTGGGCGTTTGTGTATGTGAGTACCCACGACACAGGAGAAATTCCTAGTGTGGGGCAATGTTTTTATAAAAGAAACAAAAACAAAATGGTTGTGGGCTGCCAGGAGATTTATCCCGCTTACCACGAAGGAAGCTTTTCTACTGTAGATAAGATAATGTTTGAACACGCACCCACGGCCACGGTACATGAAAATTTCCTAGGGCGAAGAAAAGTTCAAAAATAATAAATGAAAGCCATCATTGTTAGTAAAGAATGCCGCATTTTTATGTCAAGCCGCCTTGTCAAGTCATGTTACTTTACAAACTTGGCGGATTGTTACCGAAAACTTTTGTTGGAATCTTCTTAAACTGTAGTTAAAATACCATCTCAAACCTTGTTTCTCCGGAGTTATAAAATAAAATAGAAAACTTTCGCGTCTAATTTTTTTGGGTAGTTATACCATCAAATGAGTCCTACAGACTTAATGACTAAAAGTCAACCCTGTTCCTTCAGTTGCTCTTTACTGTAGTGTCTTTTTCAGACGCTCCCGCGACCTAATGCACAACGACCTTGAAGTGTTTGGTTCACTAATAATATTACTTTCAATGCCTTAATGATAAAAGTTTTAAGTATTTTACGAGTATTTTGAATACAATACAAATGGGAATACATTATTTTTTTTGCCTTCCAAAGGGATTTAACTCGTATAATGTCTTTGTTGCCATCTATCTCTCTACTTAATACAAATATTCTAGTTTTTTTTTTCGAACTACTATATTATGTAAGATTTCCAAGTCATAAATATAGGGTAGCTACACGCTCCGTCTTGCCTGCGCAGTCCGGGCCTGTGCAATCATGACCATACTAAAAATCGGAACATTTCTGGACTGCGCGAGCTACACAGTTTTGCATTCCAGACGCACGCGGTTTGCGCAGACATGCTCGCTTTCAGTCAGTACGAGTATGACAGTCCCTCCCAGGCATGTAGCAGGGGCATTAGTCAAGTTAAAATCTAGGTGAAAGAATAAATCAAGTCTGAATGTTGAAACTCAATAATTTCATTAGCGCTCGCTTCCAATCTTCTGAGATATTGGTTTCGTAATTTATTGTTCAAGTCTCTATATTTTATAAAAAACCGGCAAAGTGCGAGTCGGACTCGAATCCCAATTTTTTTTTAAATTAATATTTTTGTGAGAATCCTAATGCGGTTCACATAATACATCTACTTACCAAGTTTCAACAGGATAGCTTTTATACTTTCGAAGAAAAGTGGCTGTGACATACGGACGGACAGACAGTCAGACAGACATGACGAATCTATAAGGGTTCCTTTTTTGCCATTTGACTACAGAACTCTAAAAAGCAAAAAAAAGGGTTTAATCTACGTTAAAGCTCACGAAGTGAAAAAAAAAACTTTTCAAGCCGCAGAATCAGAACATGAAATGAACTTCATAATCCTCAAGTTTTTTTTCGGCGAATCGAGGGTATCATTTCGCCAGTTTTGTGTAGGTAATAGGGACGGGCCATTACTATCATATTGTAACAAAGCCAAACGGCGGAGTTTCTGACAATTTGCCCGCTTTGGGAATAGAACCCAAGACTCTATGCTCACAATTACTATCATTGTAAGTAATAATCTTGTAAGAGGTTTAGAGGAAGAAAGAAAAGAAGATGTTTTGTTACAAGCTGTGTTTCTTTTTAACCGACTTCAAGAAAGAGGAAGTTCTCATTTCGATTGGATTTTTCTGTAAACGACAGTATCAAACTGTACAGTCTAAAAATGACTGACGTCCGTTATTTATTTCTATACAACATAATAAATCGGTGTGTGCAATAACTGCTACGCGGTGACTTACATTAGAGAAAGGAATCGTCAACAGTTTTTATTGTAAACACAATGATACGTTATAAAACTAACGGAAACGAGTGAATCTTTCTCCACGCACTCCAACCTGAACAACAACCTCAACAACATCTTTGCAAGTGTACGCACCGTACACAAACATTTCAGACCGTCTGACTTCCTTCGAAGGTTTCAAAAAAATAAATAAACGAAAAACAAGTTGAAGAAGGAACAATCTTACTAATGTTATAAATGCCTAAGTTTGTATGTTTGTAACTCTTTCACGCAAAAATAACGGAATGGATTTGAATAAAGGATAATAGATAGTTTTTAATCCGATTTTATGTTCGTGGGATATTTTTTGAATTTTAGCGAAGCCGCTCGCAACTTCTAGGTATTTTTTTTTACGTGGTATAATCATCAAATGAGTCCTCCCACCCAGGAGCAGAGCGGAAGGGACTGTCAGACTCGTACTGACTTAAATCCACGGTGTCCTTCAATAGCCCATTACGTTCCGGTGTCACGGTAATTCGTACAGTACCACAACCAACTCCTACGTAGTAGTACAGTATAATATCAAAATAATTAAATGGTACGTAAACGACATTACAAAAGTATTGTCTTATTTGAAATATAAAAAAAAATAAGAAGTTCTTTTTTTACATACACAGGGTTCAAAGTTCAATCACATAATATATTTGATGTTTAGCCTCGAAGATTAAAAAGGAGAAAAACATTTGTGTGGGTCGAAGTACTGTTCTCGAACAAATGTTAAGAAAATAATACATGTAAGTATTTGTTACCAACTGGAGACAATGGATACTTCGGTAGATAAAAGAATTGCCTTATATAGTCATAATAATTAGGTACAAATTTTGTGTTACAAAAATACCGTTTATCGACTACATTTATCATTATATTTATTTTAGTATTATTCATAAGAGAGCACACTAAAAACCTTTGTCAAACAGATAGGCGTGGCGAATTCGAAGCGAGACGTTTTTTTTAATGTATGGAATTGTTTGAATCCAGTCACATAGAAAAGCGAAAGCGATCCGATAGCGTGACCGAACCGATGCGAAGACGCGGCGAAGGCGTATTTGCTCTGTTTGACGTCGTTCATAAAAAGCCAGCTATTACAACTGCCACGCCTCGGTTCGCTGCACCCAGTTTGACGTCTCGGTCCGGTTCGCTATCGCTTGTCTGTTTGACCAAGGCTTTAGATACGGTAAGTTTCACATGAATGAAATCCCAGTTGAAACGCCTAATTAAGTATTTAAGCGTTTCCTAATCCCAAAGTCTTACACCGAAACCGCCTGTCGCTCTAAATAAAGTTCCGTTTATATTTGGCCTTAATTAAGTTTGTTTTAATTAGGCGAAGCCTATCATGTCCTTAGAGCAATCAGGCGGTATTAGAGACGTAGGGCAAAGTTCAAGATTCCTGTGAGACTGTTTTTCCTGTAACTATAAAACCTTTTTAACCGACTTCCAAAAAGGAGGAGGTTCTCTATTCGACTGTATGTATTTTTTTTTTTTTTATGTATGTTCACCGATTATTCGAAGTCGCCTGAACCGATTTGAAAAATTCTTTTTTTGTTTGAAAGGGTATACTTCCAAGTTGGTCCCATAGAAATATTGCCATGATCTGATCACGAACTTCGGAGATATGGAACGGAACTCTTCAATAATAGACAGCAAATCTGTCGTGATTGCTGCAATCGCTTGGATGTTTATTGTTTACACAACATCATAACATAAAATCACGCCTGTATGCTCTGAGGGGGTACGCAGATGTGTACAGTGTACCCATATTTCGACAGTTTGGTATGTTAAGTTTCATTTTATTGGGGATAAGCCTATTACCATGAAAAATATTGTTAATAATAACAATGTAAAATAAATGCATAGCAAATATTTGTATAGGATATTACAACTAATAAAAATAATTGAGAAATAAAAAAAACTTTTTTGCAAAAAATAAAACCGACTTTAAAAACACAAAAAAAGTGAAAAATAACTTCAGAAGTAAGTCTAGTCAATTGTTGACCGATTTTCAAAATTATTTTTTCATTGGAAAGAGTATACTCCCGAGGTTAGAAAGAGTATACATGGTGACAATGGGAGCACCCATTGTCACCATGTCAGGATCTGATGATGGAATCTGGAAGGTAAAATTCCTTAACGGTTAAAAGTCAAAATCAAAGTCAGAATAATAACTCAAGTTATATGACGTAGTTCACCTACGATATTTACACTAATAAAAATAGAAAAAAAAAACAACCTACTGATCAGATGGGGTATCAAGACAGAGGGTTTTATAAATTACTAAATGTAACTAAAAGAAAATGACAAAGTTAACTTACTACATACGTACCTTTTTTTTATCGTGGTAAAATCATCAAATGAGTCCTCCCACCCAAGGCAGGGCGGGAGGGACTGTCAGACTTGTACTGACTAAAATCCACGGTGTCCTTCACTAGCCCTTTACGTACCGGGGTCACGGTAATGGGCAAGTCCCGCGACTCCGGCAGGCTATGGCCCTCTACAGGCCCCGTCACTATGCTGACACTCCTTGAGGCGCGCGTGGAACACAACGCGCCGTCGACCCGGGCATGGTCCATGGTCGGACTGCGAATCGCCCATTACTCGCCGCCCGCATGCCCGCGCCTACGGTGGCCGGAGATCGTCTTGCGACGTCCGACGCCGTAGGCGTCTACCACTGGGCTAGGGTGGAGGGAGGACGCTGTCCTCTCCCTCACGCGGCCCGCCTCCTCCTTCGCAAGCATCACTGCTTCGCAGAAGGAGGCGACCGCTTCCCACTCCGTCTCGCCCCGCAGCATGGCCTCGACCAATGCCGGGCGCGAGAGGTCTCCGCCTATCACCGTCGTGAGGACACGGCGGTGCTCTGCCCAAGCGGGGCAGTCCTGCACCGTATGCTCCACCGTGTCCTCCGGACGATCCTCGCAGTTGTGACACCCGGGCGTTTCTTCCGTCACTATCAGACACAGGAACCTCCCGAAACTTCCGTGTCCGGTGAGGACCTGCGTCATGCGGTAGGTCAGGACGCCGTGACGCCTATCTAGCCACTCCTCAAAGAGGGGTCTTATCGCCGCGATTGCGGCGTGCCCGAATACATACGTACCTACGATAATTTATACAAAAAATTTAAACATAAAAAACTTTTTTACAAAAAAAAAACCGACTACCAAAAATACAAACGCCCCACCTAAAACCACTAAAAAGAGAAAAATAAACTACTATTTATCTATTTCAGAAAACAAAAATGCACGTATTTTTCAAACAAATTAAATAAAAAACTTATTACCTACCAATTCTAAATCAACTTACAATATTATTTTATTTAACAAACAAGATATTATGTATTTACAAACAACCTATAATGATTTATTTACAAAATTACAATGTGACTATTCTTGTCTAAACCTAATTAGCTATAAATTTAATTATAATATTTTTATAATGTTGTGTGCTAGGCACCTACTGATCTGTTTGAAGTCGGTGCCAAGCCAAAAATAAAGAGAACAATAATACTTAGTAATATAATACACACAGGGTTATAATTAAAAACATCTAATATTTTTATCAATAAACAAATAGCAACCTACGAACACGTAAGCGACTATCAAAAATACAAAATTTATCAACAGCACTATAACGCATCAAAACTTAATTGCATTCAAGACGACCGTCAAAGACTGCCTGCTCGTGCCTGCCCGTTTGGGGTGAATCGCTCAAGACTTGCCGACCCACGATCGCGCGTTCGGTCGCAAGCGCAGGGTGATTTGGTGTGATTTAGATGTAGCGTGATGGCGTGACGGGGCTAGACGTGCGTATCCTATCGAATACCTATTTGGCTTGGCACCGACTTCAAACAGATCAGTAGGTGCCTAGCACACAACATTATAAAAATATTATAATAAAATTTATAGCTAATTAGGTTTAGACAAGAATGGTCACATTGTAATTTTGTAAATAAATCATTATAGGTTGTTTGTAAATACATAATATCTTGTTTGTTAAATAAAATAATATTGTAAGTTGATTTAGAATTGGTAGGTAATAAGTTTTTTATTTAATTTGTTTGAAAAATACGTGCATTTTTGTTTTCTGAAATAGATAAATAGTAGTTTATTTTTCTCTTTTTAGTGGTTTTAGGTGGGGCGTTTGTATTTTTGGTAGTCGGTTTTTTTTTTGTCTTTAATCTTTTTGTGGTATATGGGGTGGCATTTTGGGAGACTATGTAATAAAAGACATTCAAGAAGTGTTGATAATGGAGTACGAAATTAGACCTCTGCAGGTGTAAGGAATTAAACTTCTGCTAAATTCGTTAGCCGATCTTTGGCGAATCAATGGTCTTGACCTCCCACCCAATATAAATAAATAATAATAAATATTCCACAACTATCACACAACGCCATCTAGTCCCAAGCTAAGCAGAGCTTGTGTTATGGGTACTAGACAACTGATAAACATACTTATATATTTCTAAATACATACATATTATAGATAAATTACACCCAGACACAGAACAAATGATCGTGCTCATCACACAAACATTTGTCCTGGGTGGGAATCGAACCCACGACCTCCGGCATAGCAGTCAGGGTCACTAACCACTAGACCAACAGGCCTGTCAAATATATGGGTAGGCAGAGCGGGAGGGACTGTCAGACTCGTACTGACTAAAATCCACGGTGTCCTTCAATAGCCCTTTACGTACCGGGGTCACGATATATCATAAGTCCCCTGCCCTGGGTGGGAGGACTCATTTGATGATTTCACCACGATAAAAAAAATGCCATTTCTTTCAATGGAATGTCAGCGGTTGACCATTGGAAAGTCATAATGACACATTGGCGATTATTAGTAGATTACCAAACTTGTCGTAATCAACAATTATGAAATCAATGATAAACCATTCTGACACTACTGTGATAGCAGAGGCCCGGGTCGCCAGCCAGTCAGAACATGAAGAGCCAGCATGTCTTCTTTAAAAAATACTGCCAATCCAAATGAACCTACCGTTTCACAAACAAGCACAGCAGCCCTAAAGACAGTAGACACTACCAGAAGGCTAAGGATTTCCGTTCTAAAAAAAGGTCGAGTGAAAAAACTTTTATTACTCGACGTAAATTTATGAGCGTGGGTACATTTTCATTAAAGCTCAAAAGCTGTGCGTGTTTTTCGTCCGTCATCGTAAACTTTTCTTTGTTTATCGAACACAAAGCAGTAACAAAAATAAAAAAGGCAAAAGACTTGTTAAACATACTATTTTAATATTTTGTAGAGTTTTGACAGTGTTGTAACTTTCACGACGTTTTGTTCTAAGCGGTGAGCGATGCGACGGATGACGCGAATAAGACATTAATTACTTTGTGAGTATGTGAATTCGTCACTAGCGGCGCCTCGTGCAGTGTTTCAAACATTTGATCTTACCACTCACATGAACGGTGAAGTCTGACAACCACCCTTACCAAGGGGTATCGTATGTATCCTGTTACTGGGTCATGGAGATCAAATAGGCAGTCGCTCCATGGAAAATAGGTACTGATATTCAGCTTTATCCGGTTCGACTTGGAAAATTAGAACGACGAACTTTTTTGTCTATCAAATTACTTCAGTCTCCGTTTACTTTATGTAACAAAAACGTGAAAACTCGTGAGAAGGCCTCAGGTTTAAGAGTAGCTGTTTGATATACGAGTATATAGTTGTACTTAAAAGGAAACAAAGACTCTTTTTTTTTGTTATTGTGGTAAAATCATCAAATGAGTAGCCCTTTACGTACCGAGGTCATGGTAATTCCAGAGTCCGGCGACCCCGGCAGGCTTTGCCCTTTACAGGCCCCGTCACTATGCTGACACTCCTTGAGGCGCGCGTAGAACCCAACGCGCCGTCGACCCGGGCATGGTCCATGATCGGACAGCAAGTCGCCCATTACTCGCTGCCCGCATGCCCGCGCCTACGGTGGCCGGAGATCGTCCTGTGACGTCCGTCGCCATGGGCGTCTACCACTGCGGCTGGGGTGGAGGGAGGACGCTGTCCTCTCCCTCAGGCGGCCCGCCTATTTCTTCGCGAGCATGACTGCTTCGCAGAAGGAGGCAACCGCTTCCCACTCCGTCTTGCCCCTAAGTGTCTTTTGGAATCACGGTATATATATTTTTTAAAACTTTGTCCTATACTAGGAATTTCCCCCGTATCGTGTGTGCGTTTACAAACATAGAAACACATATACACAAACACCCAGACCGCGCGACACGTTGCGCAGCAATCGATCACACAGCCACTAAGGCAACCGTGTCGTCAAACATCAACAGTTTATTACAAGCAGAGTACAACTCAAATTGACTGTCAAATTCTAAATAAATGCGACCCAACTCGCGCGAAAATGCTAGTTTTAAGAAATTCCTTTTATATGAAGGCAAAAAATACCGTCGACAGCTTGCTTGTTTTTCCAAGCTTTTTGTTTTTGTTCTGAGTAAATTGAAGAACCTTGTTATTAGTAACCTATGAGTAAAATACAAGCAAGACGATAAGAGAATAAATTAAGCCCACCAATTTCACAATTTTCTTTGTCAAACAGCGCGTCTTAGGAATCGTCTTTTTCACATACTCAAGCAGAACATTCGAACCACGACATCAGGTTATACGACTTGCAACGCGACTAGCGTAAAGCAACCGTGCATGTGACATGGTTTGTAAGATTGTCTCTGTACATTCTAACGAGTCTCACGTCGTAATAATAAGTTACAATAAGCTGAGTCAGGTTACATTCGCATTCCGAGATGGCGGCGCGTAGTGTTCCATGCGCGCCTCTCAAAGACGTAATGAGGGGAGTCCTGCAACTCTCTCCCCTCCGTGATGTGGTCAGTCGCATTAGATCCCGTTGCCCCCTGACGCAGGTGAGTAAGGGAACACCGGGGTGGTTTTAGTCAGTCGAGTCTGGCATGCCCCTCCGCCTTCCCCGGGCGGAGGAAGTCCACGAGGATTTCCAGCTCGAAAAAAAAAAAATGCTTACATTCGCATTGGCGGTAATCAAAATAACTAAATCAAATAATTTCTATCGTATGAGGTTGTAAAAGGCTACCTAATAGTCCGATCACAATTTTGGTATAAGCGGTGAACGGTGCGGCGAGCGGTGCGACGTAGCGTCACTTACCAACAGTAGCGATTGGCGGCTGCTCACACCGCTGTCCGAACTGCTCTATTTCGTGGCGTCACACCATCATACCTTTGTACTTTTGCTTCTGCTCCGCGCGCCGCGTAGTATCGTAGAAAACTGCGTGCGAATTGGCGACAGGCGGCGACTCGTGGCGTGTTTGAAACGTTTCTATACTTTTGATTTTACCGCTCATTGCCCAACGCTAAGCGACCGTCCACAGAAGAAGGTCGAGCATGGGCCGTCAACGTTCTGTTTTTAAAAACCAAACAGAGTAAATTAAGTTTATTAAGGAAATGTCTCTGAAGACACATTAAAATCAATGACCCTTAAGAAAGAATTACTCGGTAAGTGTTTCAAGCAAGTACTTAAATTCTACACCATTTAATTTAATTTATTACGTTCACTCTCGCCTCAGATGTACAAAGGAAAATTCTTCGTTGAATGTAAGATTTTTCCTCGAAAAAATTGTTTAAACCTTATCACGTATAGAGAGATTTTTTTACGAAAGGTAACATTGTATTTTTTCGTTTTATACGTCCATTTTTTTCGGATGTAAGATTTCTACCAAAAAAACAAAATCTTTGAAGATAGAATTGTGTTACACTTGCGCCTCAAAGAGTTGTCAAGAAACTGACGGGGTCGGATAGGTACGAATGCCTTCCGGAGTCGCGAGAATATCTTTTTTTTATCGAAGTAAAATCACCAAATGAGTCCTCCCACCCAGGGCGGAGCGGGAGTGACTGTCAGAATCGTACTGACTAAAATCCACGGTGTCCTTCAATAGCCCTTTACGTTCTGGGGTCACGGTAATTCGGGAGTCCCGCGACCCCGGCAGGCTTTGGCCCTCTAGAGAGGGGCCCCGTCATTTTGCTGACACTTTTAGAGGCGCGCGTGGAACACAACGCGCCGTCGCTCGACCCGGGCATGGTCCATGGTCGGACGAGTTGCCCATTTCTCGCTGCCCGCATGCCCGGGCCTACGGTGGCCGGAAATCGTCTGCCGACGTCCGTCGCCGTGGGCGTCTCTTTTGTTACTTAAACTAAAATTGACAATTATTACGAATCTTTGAAAATTACCAAAACGTCACAACAAACAGTTTTTACTTGCTTCTGACATCGCTCTCGAATTTTGATTCGTTATACTCGTTTTGCCCAGCAGTGGGACAAAAGAGGTTAAAAAAATACTCGTATCTTTGTAAATCTGCATACATTCAACAAAAGAAATGTCCATTATTTTTAAAAACACTGACGGACTTAGTTTTGCGATTTATTAATGCTATCATAACATATAAATACAAGACCTTTTGTCATTGAAAATGTGTTCTCATATCTTGGCATAAGATCGATACGTAAAACACTAGTGTTACCGGTTGTACCAAATACTAAACCAGACAGACCGTGAAAAACAATTTAGTATGAATAGCATGAAATAGATTTTTTTTTTTTTTTTTTTTTTTTTTGCGTGGTAAAATCATCAAATGAGTCCTCCCACCCAGGGCAGGGCGGGAGGGACTGTCAGACTTGTACTGACTAAAATCCACGGTGTCCTTCACTAGCCCTTTACGTACCGGGGTCACGGTAATCCCTTGGTCCCGCGACCCCGGCAGGCTTTGGCCCTCTACAGGCCCCGTCAATATGCTGACACTCTTTGAGGCGCGCGTGGAACACAACGCGCCGTCGACCCGGGCATGGTCCATGGTCGGACAGCAAGTCGCCCATTACTCGCTGCCCGCATGCCCGCGCCTACGGTGGCCGGAGATCGTCCTGCGACGTCCGACGCCGTGGGCGTCTACCACTGCGGCTGGGGTGGAGGGAGGACAGCATGAAATAGATAGATAACTATTTTGTTCGCATTATCTTGTCTGTCATAATAGGTTCGTAAATCATAAGGTACTTATATATCATTGTCTTAGATCAAATGTATCCCCTCAATAAAACTGTGTCCTCATTTTAAGATGAGAGACGATTTTTTTTTCTTTTTGATGTTTGGATGTGCCCAGCCATTTGTGTCAGAGTTTGTAAAGCCGCTGCTGGGAACTCCGTAGATTTCTGACATTAATTTGGACTTATATTGTCCAGAGGCTCTTTTTCTCCGTGGTAAAATCATCAAATCAGTCCTCCGAGCCAGGGCGGCACGGAAGGGACTGTCAGACTTGTTTTGACTAAATTCCACGGTCATCCTTGAATATAGGCCTTTACATTCCAGGGTCACGGTTTCCTCATGAGACAGTCCCGCGACCCGTCCGGAGGCCCTAGCACAAGATTTCCACTAGACTGTCACTAGATTGACACTAGAGGTGCTTTTTCTAATTTTCATACAATAAACGCAGTCAATACTTCGAATACGCTGTAAATAAAATACACACCACCCGGGCATGGTCCATGACGTATGGCGAGTCACCCATTACTCGCCGTCCGCATACCCGCGCTTACGGTGGCCGGAAATCGTCTCGTGACGTCTGCTTCCGTGGGCGTCTCCCGCTCCCGCGTGGGTGACTGAGTTGTGAGGTGGAGGCTGTCCTCTCCCTCATGCATTCCGAATCAATTACCTCTGTCTTACTTTCCAGGGATCACAGTGTTGTTTATTTTATGAACCTGAGAGTCCAGGAACAAATAATATCAACACAATTTTGTATGCTTCTACCTCACACCCTTTGTCTATATAAAATCATTCCTTGCATTCGCCATTGTATAAAGTTCTCCATCAGTAAATTACTGTCATCCAGTTCAGCTTCAGCTTGTCGAGTTCTATTGCTAGTACTAAAGTTATAATTCAGTTTTGTTGTTGGAGTTCCAACTCAGAGTATTGTAATGCATTCGACTTCATACTGAGTATGTATCCGGTTACACTGTAAAGCTTGAATTTGAATTTCTGTTACGCGTAATTTCGGTCGCGTATGGTCGGTCACGTAGGATCGGTCGCGTATTTTAGTGAGAAAAAGCAACGTAGTACGCAACCCTGAAGTCAGCGTCGTATTATAGTGCTATATTGAACACAATGTAAGTATATTCTTTTGCGACAAACATTAGCATAACAGGAGTTCTGGTGGCCTAAAAAGTGTGAGTAGTTTCGCAGTGGGAAAGCGACAGAGCTTTACAAGTTGTCTAGCGCCATCTCGTTCCCACAGCTGAACTACTCATGCTTTAAGACGTTATGGTAGGCCACTAGATAAAAGCTAAGTCCGCTGTTAGGTGACTGGACTGTTGTGTCTGTTGTAGATAATAAAGATACCCGAGTGTAAGTTTCATTTAATCGACGTTCAAAAGTGCCTTTTTGATGGCCTAATTGAAATAAATGATTTGACTTTGACTTTGTCTTCTTTTTCATTTTGAAAAAAGTTTGAAAATTGTTTTACAGTAACCGTAATGTTTTTGGAATAAGAAGCCTGTGTGTTATTTTAGACTATATAGCTTCCGCCCGCGACTCCGTCCGCGCGGATGTCGGTCTTCGCGTGGATGGTTTATTTCCCCATTTTGAGTAACTCTGACAATGACATCTTATAAATATTACGGCGCTGAATCCACTGCGGGTAATGCAACGTGTGTCGCGGTTCTACAGAACAACGTCTATGAATAAAACTGAAAAATAAGATTTTTTTTCTACGTTTTTTTCCAGGTTAAAAAGTATCCTATGTTATTAAATTAAAATTCAATTTTTTATTGGAACTTAAAACACACATTACAATAAAATACGTACGATAATGACTGCATTAGTTGTACACTGTGTCGCAGTCATTAACGCCCATACAATAAAAGTTTACGCGTTAGCGTTCCTGCGTAGAAAGTTAATGAAAAAATGACATAAACAAAAAATACAGAAATCTTATGTATAATTATATAGAGAAAATAATTTGTGGTATATGCGATGAAATGAAATATTCTAATATATGCGAATATGCGGGTGTGTGTGCGTGTCTGTGGGTGTGTGTGGTAAGTATTGAGTATGTTTACACTCACTCGCGTGTGTGTGTGTGGTGTGTAGTGCGTGTGTGTGTACGTGTAGTGTGTATGGGTGCGTGTGTGGTGTTGGGTGTGTAGGATGTTGTAGGTAGTTATGGTATGTTCAGAATATGTATGTAATGTTACGTTTTAACTAAGTTTTCAAGTTGTTCATAGGTCAAACCATTAAGCCATTTGTCAACATAGACTCGACACTCTCTCAGAGTTAGTGGATAAATGTTACAGTCTTCATTTACTCGGTTGTACAAGATAGGGCTCAGGTATCTATATTGCCGTCTAACAGCACCTATGCTGACTGGCTCAGTTAAACAAACTCTATAGACTCTTCGTCTGTGTTTGATAAGGTTGGCGTCGAAGGTGAGTTCGGAGTGCTTGCGTAGTACGGTGCTAAGAACAATGTTATGCCCAGGATAATAAGGAATAATTATACCAAGTTTCATCGAAATCGGACCGTTAGTTTTCACGTGATGCCTGCACAAACAGACAGACAAAAAATTTTTTAATCATATATTTGGGTTTGGTATCGATCCAGCAACACCCCCCGCTATTTATTTTTTCAATATTTTCAATGTACAGAATTGACCCTTCTACAGATTTATTATATCTATCTATCTATCTATACCTACATATAATAAATACTATAATAAATCTGTAGAAGGGTTCGATTTCGATGAAACTTGGTATAATTATTCCTTATTATCCTGGGCATAACATAGGATACTTTTTATCCTGGAAAAATACGTAGACAAAAAATCTTATTTTTCAGTTTTATTCATAGACGTTGTTCTGTAGAACCGCGAACACACGTTGCATTACCCGCAGTGGATTCAGCGCCGTAATATTTATAAGATGTCATTGTCAGAGTTACTCAAAATGGGGAAATAAACCATCCACGCGAAGACCGACATCCGCGCGGACGGAGTCGCGGGCGGAAGCTAGTGTATAGATTAAATCTAAACCTGTGTAAGATTCTTTGTATTAAGATCAGTAACAGTCTAGTGCGATTGAATAACTTTCCTTCTTAAAGCTTTTGTCAAACAGACAGGCGATAGCGAATCGGACCGAGTCCGAAGCGATAACGAACCGATACGAGACGTCAAACTGGGTGCAGTAAGCCGAGGCGTTGAAGTTGTATTAGCAGGCTTTTTTTATGAACGACGTCAAACAGAGCAAATGCGCCTTCGCCACCACTTCGCATCGGTTCGGTCACGCTATCGGACCGCTTTCGCTTTTCTATGTGACTGGATTTAAACAATTCCACACATTACAAATAAAAACGCTTCGCTTCGCATTCGCCACGCCTGTCTGTTTGATAAAGGCCTAAAAAGGTATTTAAATCATTTATTCCAAGTAGGCCAGTTACTGGCACTTTACAATTTTCGAAAGACAAAGAATAAAAAATATCGTATCAGTCCCAGTCACAAGAAATAATAATTGTGAAAGTACCAAAGAGTAGATCTCTTTAGAGAAAAACGGGAAAGAAACTCGACGGACACTCTTTTTTAGTCAATAAATTATTATCAATTATTACAGAATATTTGGTTTTGTGGTTTGTCCTGTCTATTTTATTTCATTGGTATTCTTTTCACATTTTAATGAGAAAAATCTATCCTAACAATTAAAGTTAATTTCGCATTTAATAAGGAAGTAGATAGCAGCCGCTTTTCTTTGCGGTAAAGGTGAGATTGTTTACTATTACTTACATCAATGAAACACCAAGATTGTTTGCGTCACTGGCCTCCACACCCACTATTAAGTACTAAACGTATCGCATTACTGATCACTTTGCCCTTTGCATACAATAACAACCCAGGAAGAAGTAGGATTGTTGTAGGCTAATCTACTGAAGAAATTTATTAAGTAGTTACACTATCGTGCAACTAGCGGTCACCCTATTTATAAGATCTACTTTGTACCTGTAACTTGTATGGTGTAAAAGAGTGTATTCTATATATACATCTCGGTCGCGGGACTCACGAATTACCGTGACCCCGGTACTTAAAGGGCTATTGAAGGACACCGTGGAATTTAGTCAGTACGAGTCTGACAGTCCCTTCCGCTCTGCCCTGGGTGGGAGGACTCATTTGATGATATTACCACGATAAAAAAAAAATCTATACATCTCGTCTCTTTTAGTTCGTAGCGTGGTGTTGCCTTTATAGTTTATAGTCTTTCTCGATGAATGGAATATCCAAACAAATTCTTTAGCTTTATAATATTAATATAGGTTTATTAAATTAATCCCAAAAAGTGCGCGCCCTCACCCACGTATTGTACGAGTTCTACCTACTCCCTTTTTTATCGTGGTAAAGTCTTCAAATGAGTCCTTCCTCCCAAGGCGGGACGGGACGGACTGTCAGACTGGTCCTCGCTGAATCCTGGGGCGGGCTTGCAGCTTCAGCATGCGTCTACTAGATCAGAACAACGGAAGGCCATTTCGATCCTGCTCCCTCCCGATGGAAGTGAGACACTCGGGTGATTCGTGAGTACAAGTGACATTCCTCTCCGCTCTCCTACGGACAGCAGAAGGCGTTTCGAATCGAAATATATCGAACGGATGATCAATCGCTGGAGGGTTTTTCGCACAAACGTCTCATCGATAGAACAAAATATCGTACAAATGTATTGTCGACACACCGAGTTCTATATAATAAAAAACGAATCATAAACTTTCGAAAGCAAATAGGGAACCCTTCTAGTAACCTTTGATACATGGAGTAGCTGTTCATTTGACAGCCAAAACCCGGGTACTGGGCAACACGATAGACTTTGACAAGCCTAGTTGACAACCTCTCTAAAGCCTTTGTCAAACAGACAGGCATGGCGAAAGTGAAACGAGGCGTTTTTATTTATAATTTATGGAATTTTTTGAATCCAGTCACATAGAAACGCGAAAGCGATCCGATAGCGTGACAGAACTATCGGAATGACGTCTCCCTGTCGTCTCACTTTGGTTCGGTATCGCTTCGGAAACGCTTCGCTTTCGCCGGTCTGTTTGACAAAGGCTTAAGACAACATCGTCTCTTCGATGTAATAAGAAAAGCAACTTGTCGGCTTATTTGCTTCTACAAGATTAATTAAACATGTCGGTATTGTTTCGCAATAAACCCTAGAGCCAAAGAGAATATGTGATGAGACCGTTCGACATGTGTTTGATTTTCAAAGCGTGTGACTGAAATTAATTTACATAAGTCCTTTACGGTGTCAGAGCGTCTTGTAAATTATTAGAAGCAAGATAATAGAAGCTTTGGTGCGTGACTTTACTGTGTTTTTGTTGTAAGGCGGAAATAACCAGGAGGTAGACGCTCGGGGCGTCTGGGATCGCGAGGCAATTAAGCCCCTTTGTACACAACGTGAGGCAAGTCTAGATAACTT
The DNA here is from genome assembly GCA_943136025.2 of Agrotis puta. Classification (NCBI taxonomy): domain Eukaryota; kingdom Metazoa; phylum Arthropoda; class Insecta; order Lepidoptera; family Noctuidae; genus Agrotis; species Agrotis puta. The sequence goes on along the minus strand of OW964182.2, from coordinate 15,752,136 downwards.
ACAACTTTGGTTCGTACACAGGCATTCTGACAGGCCTGTTGGTCTAGTGGTTAGTGACCCTGACTGCTATGCCGGAGGTCGTGGGTTCGATTCCCACCCAGGACAAATGTTTGTGTGATGAGCACGATCATTTGTTCTGTGTCTGGGTGTAATTTATCTATGATATGTATGTATTTAGAAATATATAAGTATGTTTATCAGTTGTCTAGTAGCCATAACACAAGCTCTGCTTAGCTTGGGACTAGATGGCGTTGTGTGATAGTTGTGTATTATTTATTTATTTATTTTTTTTATAGGTAGGCGTCAATAGATACCAAAGTCGTAAGGCATCGGAGATTTGCCTCGCTTTGTGTACGAAGGGGCTTTTTTTATCGTGGTAAAATCATCAAATGATTCCTCCCACCTAGGGCAGGGCGGGAGGGACTGTCAGACTTGACTGGCTAAAATCCACGGTATCCTTCAATAGCCCTTTACGTACCGGGGTCACGGTAATTCGTTAGTCCCGCGACCACGGCAGGCTTTGGCCCTCTACAGGCCCCGTCACTAAATAGTGTACAAAGGGGCTTATGGTAACTGTAGGCGTGGCGTCGTGCGCCACATGTGCCTCAAAGAGCTATCAGAAAACTGGCGAGGACCCTTTTTTTTTATCGTGGTAAAATTATCAAATGAGTCCTCCCACCCAGGGCAGGGCGGGAGGGACTGTCAGACTTGTACTGACTAAAATCCACGGTGTCCTTCAATAGCCCTTTACGTACCGGGGTCACGGTAATCCCTTGGTCCCGCGACCCCGGCAGGGCGAGGACCCTATGAAACAAATACCTGCCAACTTCGCGGGACCGTCTAAACAGGTAACAGTACTCCGTCCCTGTAAAGCAAAGGGTAACGACGAAGCAGAGTGATTTTCCACTCTTCATAGGGCGGCAGGACTCATTTGATGATTTACCACCATAAAATGGCAGAATTACGTCCATAATCACTATACTTTTCATTTTCCTGTAACTCGAGAATTATCCCAAGAGAAAATAATACCGTGAAGATTATAAACTATCTGTGTACCGATCATCCAAATCTGTTCAGCAGTTTTGTTTGAAACAGTAACAAAAATCCGTCTATCCCCACAAACTTTCGCATTTATAATATTATTTGAAAAATTCCCGTAGACAAAGTCGCGGGCAAAAGCTATAAAACGCAAAATATATTAAGTAATTTATAAGAAACGTATCATTAATTCGACGAAAAGGCTCTTCGTTATAGGAGTAATATAATAATGGAGACGGATGATTCTTTTGCAAAAAAAAATGCTTTCAACAAGAATATAAATAAATAATTTCGTTTGTTTCTGTTAAGATATAGTAGGTTTGATTTTTAAACAGTCCTAACAATATTCTAAGCGTTGGTTAAAGGTTACTTGAGACGCGTAAATTATTGCCTAATTTACACAACACGAATCGTTTTAACATCACTTTTATATTACTGGCTGTTGTTCCAAATTCACAGAAATAAAGTGACAATACTACGAGTATTGTATACCTATTCAGTAAAGAAAGTCAATAAAGCTTAGTACTGTAACCAATAGGACAGAATGGAAGCCTATGGGGGAGACTTTTGCCCAGCTCAGCAGTTGGACAAAAGAGGTTAAAAAAAAAGCCTTAACTCCAGCGTACAAGGGCAACACGGCAAGGAGATATTTCGGCATTCATACAATCATGCGCGAAGTCCTCAGATATAAGGGCGCGTACACGGTGCGGCGCTGTCGGTATCCCAAAAATTGCCAGAGCTACCAGAAGCAACCGATACAACACCGTGGGCTACGATGTTCGAGATTGATATGATTATCATTTACTTAAAACTTAATTGACACAATCTTAAGGCCGCGTTCAATGACGCGTTTTTTTTCATTTATGAGGACTGCGGCGTTCACCAAAATGTACAAAGCGTTAGCCAACACGAGCGACGTCCAAAGCAGCGACCCTGCCTCTGCCACAAATGTAACAAACGCGTGCAAATTCGCTTCTCCTTGAACGCTTTAAACATCGCCGTATGTTTGTGTTTTGGTCGCCCCGCTCCGCCCGACGCACCACCGGACGCGCCGCTTGTATTACCTGATTTCCCTAGACATGGCAGCGTAATCGGGTAATTTATGACTAGCGAAACTTCTACTTCAAAAAACCTTTGATATTGTGCTATCGCTTATTTAAAAATAAAATATTCATAAAATATTTCAATTCAATGACTGAAACAACGAGTGATTCCCTTGTGGCGGGCGTTATGTTTGTTACAGTTATATTTCAAAAAAACTGGATTCAATATTTTATTTGTAGACAATTCGACTTCATAAATATAAAAAAACCAATTTATTTTGTTGTTTTTATTTTGCGCAATGAGATCGTACGAAATGAAAAATATTTTTTATTTAAAAGTCAGTGATCTGAATATTTTAATCAGTGCAGTAAACATCCCCAAGATTCTTTGTTTTTTTTTAAAGTAGTTAAATTGCTAAAATAGATGTGGCTATTCGCAAAATTGGATTATTTAATTTAAAATTTAACGAACTGTACACCTTTTTTTTTGACAAATTAAACCAAAAGAACACAAAAAAACTATAGATAAGAAAAAAATTGACAGATTGAGGTAGGTTGATGTGCTGGCGTCTGTATATGTATTCCAAATCTCTATGACTTTTTTAAAATTGGCGATAATAGTTCCAATTTTGTGTGTCGGAACACCTTATTTGATGGCACTATAACATAATGTCCAACTTGGACACAATGCCAATAATGCAGAAATTGATTTCAACTTCTGTTCTTTATGATGTCAGAGTGAGATGATACCCTGGTTACTTCGATATTCGTATTTTATCTGAAACTGGCTGTTTTCTGCGAACGCATGAATTTTCACTTTACGTTGTGGTTTTTCGCCGGGGTCGCGGGACTCACGAATTACCGTGACCCCGGAACGTAAAGGGCTATTGAAGGACACCGTGGATTTTAGTCATTACGAGTCTGACAGTCCGTCCCGCTCTGCCCTGGGTGGGAAGACTCATTTGATGATTTTACCACGATAAAAAAAACATCGGCCATTTCATTATGTTATTCTAACGTGATGTATTTGATTTGACAATGTATTATTATTTTTTTCAAGTCAAGTCAAGTTATTTATTTGCTTCAAATGTGGTATTCACAAAGATGGCAAAATAAATATAAGTTCAACACACATTTCGCCATAAAAATGGCATGCAAACATTATTAAAGTTTTAAGTTACACATAGGGTTCCCAACCATTTCTAAGAGTAATCACTAATCAGTCTATAATGTTCCCATGGGGACAACCGCCACCTCTCTGTGATACGGAATGGATGCGTGCCCAGTGCGGGTTGGTACCACGGCAAAAAAAAAACTGTTGTTCATAGAAAATTGTTGTTTAAACAACAAAACTCAAAAAAGCCAAGCCAAGCCAAACCTACTAATTTTCTTTGTATTGCAGTAACCATTTTTGCAGTGATTGACAACAAAAAATGTATGAAACCATCTCGCGTATCTAGATGAATAAACAGTATTTGATGGAATATTCAAACATGCATACTAGATATATCTCTTGAGTCCCTCTGACCACGCGTTTTCAAAGCAAAACTTTTTTGATTCGACGTCCGTCCGTTTTCAATCAGCGTTGTAGATGTTTTTTGATCAACGTTCTTTGATAAATCTTTTTATTTATTTTGAAACTACAATCTGAAATTCCATTTAGTCGTGCCAGTCAAAACTGAACAGTTCCAAACCTTTTTTCGAAAACTTGAAGTAGTAGTAAGTTTTTCAAAAAACTAAATTAAAAACGTTTAGTACGCTTTTTCCAAGGATTTCTCATAATCAACTTGATTGATTAATATTATCAATGTTTTTAATATTAACACCTTAAGTATCTTTATTTTGAGTTTTGCGAATTCCAATTTTTATTAATCTATACTAATGTTATAAAGATGAAAGGTTTGTTTGTTTTGTTGTTCCAATTGAAAACTACTGGTTCGAATTAAAAAAAATCTTCATTTGTCGCGGGAGTTAAAACCACGTAGAACAGATTGTTATAAGACATGAATCTACCTAATATGACTGAGTATAGCAACCGATTTAAAACGTCCAAATTTTTAGCTGCTACTGAGATATTTCTTATTGAAAAATCCAATTATCCCTCTAGGAGTCTAGTGGACTGACAGAAGGTCCATTTTGCCCTCTCTGTGTAGGCAGTAGCTTTTAAAGTCACTATCCAGCGAGGCAGAATTCGGGGGTGGAATAAATTCTGACTGAAAATAGACTTTTGAATTTCAAATCAAACCTTTCGAAGTATAAACATCTTTCGTTTCAGCAATAGTTATTTGCAAGTGTCTATATAAACCGATGGTAAATGTATGAATGAGTTTAAAAATATGAAAGCTTTCACACGGACCTTGTAACACAAAGGATATAAGCCCTTATCCTAACTAACATTAAGCTTTTAATACCATAGCCAAACGAGTGTAAATTCGGTCGTGTACAAAACACGAAATCACGCGACTCACAACTCGGTTTACGCTCGTTTGGCTTCAGGCAAAATATGAAAGTGTGTCTCGTTACATTCTACACGCGTGCATTCCTTGTTAACAATATCTAAAGGTGTCAAAGATATTAGTTATGCTCCTAAAATGTATGTGGAACACAACTATTATAGCTTTACTAAAAAAAAAGTTCTACATCTGTTAAACACTTGTCTAAAAAAAGTGTAACTGCTAAACGACCAATGACGAAAATAAACGATCAATGTGAAATGCCGTTTTTTATCGTGGTAAAATCTTCAAATGAGTCCTCTCACCCACGGCAGAGCGGGAGGGACTGTCACTCGTACTGACTAAAATCCACGGTGTCCTTCAATAGCCTTTACGTTCCGGGGTCACGGTAATTCGTAGAGTCCCGCGACCACCGTTTTGATGTTGACAGTTTTTATAAGACTAGTGTTCAACAAAAAAAATTTTCAGCTTTAATGATGACATAGATTGATAACAAATAATGGAAACTTATCGTCCCAAAGTTAATGAATAAAAATAACTTCAGAATAATAAATGGGTCAAGTATATTATTCATGTTATTATTGTAGTTTATAGAAATCTTTTTGACGTAAATATTTCTTTTCTGAAGTGCGTTTTCATGTTGAGAGTTAAAACCTAGTTGTAGTTCTCGAAAAAAACGAAGCCTTTTCTTATCTTCATCAAGAGGTACTATATGTACCTACTTAGAATTATATTCGGTGCATGAAGCACTTAAATATAGTCAGGATCGGATTAACCGAAAGGGCCCGGGATCCTCACAAGTTCGCCTTAATGCAAGGCTCAGGTTCAACTACTTTTAGTGTTTTTTTCATTACGATGATCTCTGTCATGGTATTTGTACCGCCAATCAATTGACACACTTTTTATAAGCTGTCGAAACGCCATTCTCCCATAGATTTTGTATGGAAAAAGCAAATTGTGACGACACTAATCAGTTAACTGAATGATCATTCACTATTAATGATTTCAGAGTTTTCGAGCCTAAAATAAAGTTATTTTTAAAGAAATCGTATTGATAAATTATTGGTCAGTTGCATAAATGGACTGCCTGATCTAATATACACTTAGATCGTTAGAGTTTGGACCTGTTGGCCCCCTCGATTTACACGACAAGTCCGACCCTGGATAGTGCTTATACACTGAATATAATCCGTCGACTTAACTTGTCTATTAAGGCAATAAGCGATCAACGCATTAAGCGGATCCATTATCGGCAGATAGCTTATGAACGTTAAATTCAGCATGTGGAATGAACTAAGGGGTCCCGGGAGTTAATACTGTTGCCGAAGATCTTAAATTAACTAATAGAACGAGTAACTATCGTTCTCCGCCGCGGATCACGCCTACGGCATCAGACGTCGCGAGGCTGATTTCTGGAAACCGTAGGCGCGATGGGTTGATCATAAACCAAGCCCGGGTCGACCGCGCATCTTCCAGCGTCTCATTGAGCTGTCAGCAGTCTGACGAGACCATAGAGGGCTAGACATACCGGGACGGGTAACCTCTCGAACGTAAAGGCCAGTTGAGTAGTAAGTACGAGTCTCGCTCCAGTGGCGAATGCGAAGCGTGACGTTTTTATTTGTAATGTATGTAATTGTTTGAATCCAGTCACATAGAAAAGCGAAAGCGATCCGATAGCGTGACAGAACTATCGGACTGACGTCTCGCTTCGGTTCGGTGTCGCTTCGGACTCGCCTGTCTGTTTGACAAAGGCATTAGGGCAAGAGGAATCATTTGATGACATTACTCGTACAAAGAAGATAAGTCGTGGAAGATAGGTTCCATTTTCAAATAATTTTTAAAATAATTTTGTCTAAAATGCATTTGATAATTTTTAAAATAATTTTGTCTAAAATGCATTTCTATAACAGAAAATTAATAAAAAAGCTTTAGAGAGATATTGTAAAAGCAGGTATGTGTTTTTAGAACTTTCCGTCTGGGCGAGCATTATCAAGTGTCAATTACTTCTTTCTCTTATTATTCTGAGTGTGAAAAACACTTTAGGAATGAAATTGAGCGTGTAAGATGCTTTAAAAGAAAACTTGTAAAACTAGCCAAGCGTTTCAGAATGAATAAGTTAAGAGGACGTAGTAGTACTTTTTAAGATTTGTGAACGGCTGGAATTCTAATCAAATCATGGATTTTTAATAAATAAAAATCATTTAACAAAAATTGTAAATATAGAAACACAATTTTGAATAATTATAGACTCAATAAAAAAAATTCAAATATGGCACTTGATCACAATTTAAAACGTTACTGTTAAGAGAATTAATATAAAAGTTATAGTTATGAACAGATAGAGCTTTTTAATTTTATAAAACAAAAATGCGTGTTTATTTTTTTTGTTCAAAAGTCTATCTGGCTAACTAAACAGATTTTCAATTTATTTATGCTACCCTATTGTGGATGCCTGCTCGGGTCGCGGGACTAAAGAATTACCGTGACCCCGGTACGTAAAGGGCTAGTGAAGGACACCGTACATTTTAGTCAGTACAAGTCTGACAGTCCCTCCCGCCCTGTCCTGGGTGGGAGGACTCATTTGATGATTTTACTGCGATAAAAAAAAGACCCTATTGTGGATAAAAAAACTTACATTAACACTGAAATGTCAGAAGCTAACATAGGTAGATGCTACGACAATATACCGTTAAGAAACTAGTTATAGTGAAGTTATATGAGTATATACCTCATTTTCAGGCGTTGATCGAGTAAAAATAAACATTCTTGGTATAAATCACATGTCGGAGCACAAGGAGATGGATAGGTTTTCTTCCTCGTTTTCATCTTGATATGTTTCTAGAGAAAATATCGGATTAATGTACCGTGGAATGAGCACAAAAGGGATTGCTGGAGGATACATTATACTTATAGATATAGATTTATCATTTTGCCAAGAGCTAGACACTTTAGCGATCTACACAACATACGCGCGATGAAAAAAGGCATTGATACTTACTCAAACAAAGGAAACAACATTTCACACGTAGGGGAACAGTGTACAAGACGGGGACGCGAGGTATGATGGGAAATTACACACTTACGGCAAACTTAAAACAATACTAACGTAGCGCAAGCGCCAGCAGGACGCCATTTGTTAATGGCCGCTTGCACATGACGTCCTGATGGCGCTTGCGGTACGTTAGTGTTGTGTTAAGTATGCCTAAAGAGTGTATGTCCCATTATACCTCGCGTCCCCGTCTTATACACTGTTCCCCTATTGCTTACAGAGTCCTGCAGAACAAAAGTGAATATACTTTTTTAAATATTTTTTTATTTTTTTTTCAAAAAACTTACAAACTGAATTTACAACTATGAGCTTTGAAAAATTCATCTTTGCTTACAAAAGTTTTAGAACCGCAGCCGAACTAGGATGAACCTGTATTTCAGTTAACAGTGCCATCCCCCTGATTAATATACTTAATTAAATTACAGTTCTTTGAGTGGTAGCATTTCATAAAACCATTTGTACTGTACAATTATTTGTGGCATTGTGTTAGTAGAGTGGACCTCTCTTTGTGTGATGTGCTAAAGTGAGTGTGTGAGTGTAGCGGGTAATAGTGTAGAATAGGTCAGCGATAGCACAAGCCGCTAGCCGCTCACCAAAAAAAGTAAAAGTAGTTTAAGTTTACAAAAGTACGATACCAAAATAAACGCCCTGGTTTTTTTTTTTATAGATTCGACCCTGTATAGTCTTGATTTATAAATAGAATGTATGATAACGTTTTTACATCGTTTATAATTAACAGAATAGTGGAAACAGTTTTTTTTTTCTTTTATCGCCCCACACTTTTTTTTCTTTTATCGTTGTAAAATCATCAAATGAGTCCTCCCACCCACTGTCAGACTTGACTGACTAAAATCCACGGTGTCCTTCAATAGCTCTTTACGTACCGGGGTCACGGTAATTCGTGAGTCCCGCGACCCCGGTAGGCTTTGGCCCTCTACAGGGGGCTCCATCACTATGCCGACACTCCTTGAGGCGCGCGTGGAACACAACGCGCCGTCGTCCCGGGCATGGTCCATGGTCGAACAGCAAGTCGCCCATTACTCGCCGCCCGCATGCCCGCGCCTGCGGTGGCCGGAGATCTGCGGCTGGGGTGGAGGGAGGACGCTGTCCTCTCCAATCAATTCAATCGCTCAGCCACTGCGCGAACCGTGTCGTCTAAAATTAATTTTTTTTCACTTACTTACCCCTTGTTAAAACTTGTTAAAACGTACGAGAAAAATAAGGGTAGATAAAATTGCTAGCCAGTAATTTAAGCACTAACAACTTGAAGAAAGATTTAAACGTCCTTCACTTCGTAAGCTTGGTTTATTTAGAAAGAAAGTAAGCATTCATTTAAAAAATATAAAATATAACAATTTAACGAGACAGCATAAGACTATCATAATCAAACCAGGGCAAAGCGGGAGGGACTCTCAGACTTGTACTGACTAAAATCCATGGTGTCCTTCAATAGCCCTTTACGTTTCGGGGTCACGGTAATTCGTTAGATCTCGGCAGGCTTTGGCCCTCTAAAGGGGACCTCGTCAATTTCTGGACATACTTTGAGGCGCGCGTGGAACACAACGCGCCGTCAACCCAGGCATTGTCCATGGTCGGACAGCGAGTTGCCCATTTCTCGCCGCCCGCATGCCCGCGCCTGCGGTGGCCGGAGATCGTCTGGCGACGTCCGTCGCCGTGGGCGTCTGTCACTGCGGCTGGGGTGTAAGGTGGACGCTGTCCTCTCCCTTACGCGTCCCGCCTCCTCCTTCGATAGCATGGCTGCTTCGCAGAAGGAGGCGACCGCTTCCCATTCCGTCTCGCCCCGCAGCATGGCCTCGACCAATGTCACCAACGCAGATGATGATAATGTTGATGATGTTCTATGTAGACAGCACAAGAAGACATACGTTTGGCGTGCGATGTGGGGGAGAGGACGGGTAAAGGTGGAACCACACATTGCGAGGCAAGCGCTCCGCACGGCGCACAACGCATGCCTCGCCAAGTGTGGACCTGTATATTCGTGGCGAGGCAAGCGCTCCGCACGCGCGAGGGCGAGCCAACGTATGTCGGCAAATGCTTCAAGATCAAAGTGCCTCAGTGAGAGCATTACGTTAGGTGTGGACGTAGCCGGGTGAATATTTCATTTCGTGCATATCACACGGCAGACGATAAAGAATATATGAAACGCTGAAAGAATTTGAACCTAACGTTGATTTTGTATAATTAACTTGGTGTTCTATTAGGCGCAATCCTTAAAATATCTTTTTTTTTATTAGAAATGCACTAAATTTAAAACAAAAGATCTAAAATCTAATTACCATCTGTGTCCCTTTTACCAGATTTAATTGAATCGCCACATTCTGTTAAAAACTGTGATTGAAGAACGAGTTTTTTATTACTTATAAAGATAACAGGATAGTTAATCTTGTTCAACGACGATTTATTGTTTAGGAAGAACATATTTAAGGAGTTTTATACAAGTTTGAAAAATGTCCCTAAACTTTCCCATAATTACCATTCGACGGTATGCTCGATTCGATATTTTAATATTTACGCGTCTCTGTGCGCCGCGCTTCGCAGTTACATTTGAAGACAATCAACGCTCACCCACCGAGCCGAACACACGCGTGAAAGAGGTAATTAAGGGACATAAATTTAAGTTCTCCTGTCCAAAAAGTGACGTGGTTAGGAATATTTCTGCATACCGTTCATGTTATGAAAGGTATTTATACTTATTTTTATCAAAGAATTATTTGACAGATGTATTCGGTATGAGTGTCTTTTTCCGCTGATAAACGTAACAATGCAAACCTGTTCCAAATAACGGTTATTTATCTAAAATATTTATGAATCTAATTACCATTCTTCTAATTACCATCGATTACCGTTCTTTTTGATTCGAATGGTAATGAGAAGAAACAAACGGTAATGATTATATTCTGTGATTCAATTCTGTAAACACTGTATCTTTCCGTAGGTGACATAAATGGGATATAACGAATACTTACAATATATTTCCCAATCTTATCACTTGTCTTTGCACGTTTGCTTAGCACACAATTATATTTTTAAAAGACCCTGTCCTTTATGCTTTACAAAAAGAAAAAGAACACCAAAGGTACCTAAAAAGGTTCCCTATCCATTTGCATAAAATTTTAAGACCTAATACAGCTTAGCATAATTTTGTTTGACTTAATATTATTATTGCTTAATATAATTACGCATAACAGCTTACGCATAATTTTTTTAAGCATAATTTCTCTAACCATAATAATGATTAAGCATAAAGTTCTAAAGCATAACTTTTTTAAGCATTATATCCTAAAGCATACATTTATTTACGCATAATGATATTAAAACATATTTTTACAGGTATAACAATGAAATAATTATGAATAGGGTAGCAATAAAACGAGTGACTGTAAATTACATATTTAAGTGTCAAAATGGATTCATTTGGGTTAATAATTACTAAGTAAGCGACTGACTAAGTGACGAGAAATCAACAGAACAGTATCTTACAAACATTAATTTGAGTTACTTAAAATACAAAATGAGCTGCTTCATAATATTTGAGCAACTTAATATTTGTTTGAGTGTCAACGTTACGTTCTGCATTTTTTTCAATATTTGGCAAATGTGTTTTTATTAAAGCGAGCGGCATTTTATCTTAAATAAAGTGTTTCGAATACAAAAACTACTTTGAAAAATACACTTATGAGCAGAGTTTAAGGAGCTCAGATTGGTAGTAGCATGTCGACAGAGCCCCGCTTCGCGGGGCTCGTACTTCTGGGTGGTAAAAAAAAATAACCACGAAGAGGATGCCGGGGTCGTCCAGACTCCGCCATCCTCTTCTAACCTAAATTGTCTGAGTCGGGGTGCCAGCAAGTCCTGAGCTGTATTTCCAGTCGCTCACTTAGTAATGTACCAAACAAGATCACGTGGAATCGGTTTTGCAGCAATTCGGTTCTGTCACCAACTTTTGTTGCACAACATATTAAATTTTTAACCAACAATATTATTTAATTGTTACAGAAACTATAGTAAATTGGTTTGATCAGAATTATGTATGGGGCACGACAAGTTCACCACCACCATTTCCACCCAAAGTCTGGAGTACGTATCTACTAGAAAAGAATAAATATTACTTTATATTACGAGTACTATGCTAATAGTCATTAGGCCTACTAACGTTATGCGAATCAAATTTATGCCAAAACAAATGAGCCTTTAAGATGATTATGCCCACATAAAATGTATGCCTAAAAAAATTATGCCGAAGTATTATTATGCCAAAACAAATTGTGCCAAAATCGTTATGCCGAAGTATATTAGGACAAAGAACATTATGCGAAAAGAAGGGATCCCACCTAAAAGGAAGAGAAGAAAAAAAATATATCAATCAGATGAAGGATCACAGATGAAGTTATGGGCAATAGCTAGTAATATTATAAATGTGAAAGTAAGTTTGTTTGTTACTCTCCTACGCCTAAGCCACAGAACCAATCATCCTGAAGCATAAGGTACTTTTCATTCCCCAGTTCGTTTCTGTACACCTGACAACGTATCTGCAAAATTTCGGGATGATCGGTTCAGTAGTTTAAGTGTGAAAAGGGAACAAACAAACAAACTAACCTACTTTTGCTGTTATAAAATGTCTAAGATAAGATTAAGATTATTATGTTCCTATTTTGAAATATTTTATAGGTTTGTTTTATTGCAATTAAAGGCTGATTTATCGAACTGATGTTGTATTGTTAATTACCATTTTTTCAACCTCATTACCATAAATAGATATCTAATTTCCGTTTGTGTTAAATCTCATTACCGTTCCTTTAAAAATAAAAATCCTCAATATCTTAAAAACTAAAGGTCTGATTACCGTCCCTTTGTTATATTTCACTTATCATCATTAACTACTTTAAAAAAAACGTATAAAGAACATGATTAGGCACAATTATTTGACAATTCAAAAAAATATCAAAATATGCACGAAATGAAATATTCACCCAGCCGCGCATGCACGTTCGAAGCGTGCGCCGCGTACCATATCAACGCACGCCTCGACTGCGAAAATGAAACTGCGTTTGCTCGGGCCAAACACCGCGCAGCGCATGCTCGGGCCGAGCCAACCATCCAACAAAAATTATTATATTTAGGATCCCATAATAATCTATTACTTTCGTATAATAAAACTGCTTTTCTTAACATTTCTTTGTCGTTCATAATGCGCGCGTACATCCGCAGCGAGGCGGACACAACTATCCAAACGCAACGCACTGCTCGCAATGAGCCGTGTGGATCCACCTTTAAGGCGATTTTCACACTGCCCCGCATCATGCTGCATATTGCGTGTCGACGCACCTACGCGCGTTCCTGCGGAAGTGCAGATCTGCATCATCGTGCGGGTTTTTTGCGCACTCACGTGCGTAGGTGCGTTTTGTAGATTCTCGCACGGCGGCTCTCATTTATTCGCCGTTCTCTGTGGTGGTCGTGCAGTACTGAGCATCACGATAGTTTTGATAAAAATGGTTAATAGTGTGGAACTCGTTCAGGACGCTGCCATTATACTAACTGTTTGGTTTTTGTACGGTCAAATTAAAAGAAATCGTGCCTATAGAAGATACTGGGTACAACCTTATTTAGAAACGAGATCTTTAAATGGGTCATTTGTTCAAAATTATTGGGACCTTAGAAAATATGAAGAGAAATTCTTCAACTACACGCGTATGTCAACAACATCTCTTGATTATTTGCTCAGCAAAATTCGAACAGGTATTAGTGGAAGAGATACACTGGGTGGTTTTCGATTTCGAATATAAATCGATCGATATCGAGATCCATTTTCAAATACATACGTCACGCCCATTCAAAATCACGCGCGGCACTGCGGGATTCGGTGTGCCATACCTTGCGTCTCGCCCCGCACCTACGCGCGGGGGTGCATGTTTCTCCGCGTGTATGCGCGTGATCCGCATGAACGCGCGTGGATGCATTTTCTGTGTGTTAGACTGTGCGTGTTTTCCATACAAACGGAGATACTTACAAGCAACGGAAGAACACGCATCCACGCGGTACGCTGCATCATGCGGGGCAGTGTGAGAATCGCCTAAGTAAACAACATCATGTGTACTACTCCGAGAGTCAACTGAACTACTCCCTGCTCCTTTAATTGGTTGCATATATGTATAGGTATATAGATAGCATGCGAAACTATGCTAATACTAAAGCTACAAACACAGATTATTAACCTTAACTTAAACTATTATAGCACATAGTTTAAGTTAAGATAAAAAAGTTAAGGTAAAACTATTTACTATACGTGATGTGCTGATGAACAATATACTTGACTTCACACCACAGGCGCGTAAAGTTTGCTTCCTAAGCGGAGTCTAAAGGAGTTTATCTGGGACATCAGCCAAACTAACTTTTATGCCTTTGTCAAACAGACTGGCGTGACGAATACGAAGCGAGGCGTTTTTATTAGTAGTTATTAAAGTAATGTATGGAATTGTTTGAATCCAGTCACATAGAAAAGCGAAAGCGATCCGATAGCGTGACAGAACTATCGCACTGACGTCTCGCTTCGGTTCGGTATCGCTTCAGACTCGCTTCGCTTTCGCTGTTTGACAAAGGCATTAGCGAGACTTTGTTCTTTGGCATGCCTGTCACGTAGATGTGGTCGAGAGTGTCTGGTGGTAATTTGTTCAAATCTCTCGCTGCAGACGTCAGCACGTTGTCAGGGTCGGTCACCTTCAGTAACGAGATGATATCTTGAAGGCAAAAGTATCAGTTGTTCCATGATTCTTGAGTCGAGAAGTTTTGAAAATGGGGTCGCTGGTGTTTTTGTGTCATTGCAAAACCCTGCCAGCTTAATACATGTATTTGGATGAGCATCAGCAACACTTTCACTGTAGTAGATAAAACGAACTTAAGAGACAAATATCACAACTAAGTAGGCTTTATAAGTTTACAAAAAAAAAACTTATAAAATCTTTGAATTACAAATTTTTCTAAAGATGTATGTATGTACATGTATGGAAGAACTTGTTTAACTGCAAATATAAGATTTTTTTATTCAACCCTACCACAGTGCGGAAACGTGTATAAACGTGAAGTTGAATAAGCTAAACGACACGTATCCACTCTTAATTCGATCTATATGATATCAAACTGGCCTTGTTAACCCCAGATATAGGATCCTAACTTGTTTATTTATCCCTCGAGAATATCCGGAAAATCAAGCATTATTTCAGAAAATCTGTGCTGATTTTGTTATACTTATTATTCTGTTGGCAAGCTCAGCTTCAACTGAAAGGATTGGTTTCCTAAAGGGCATTATACACCCTAGCTGTGGATGTAGAATTGGAACAAGCTTATTGCCAAGGCTTTATTTAACTTTTAACCGATGTTTTATAAAATTCTATCTATATCATTTAAGAGTACAGTTTATTTAAATTTATACTTTAAAAAAAATGTGTAGTGTTTACAATCATAGAAACTCACATACACAAATAACTAGACCCGGAACACCAGTACCTGTAGATTATAATATTTTTTTCTCCGGGAATGGAACCCACGATACGTAGCGTTGCAGTCCAATCGCTCAGCCACTGCGCCAAACACGCCGAATGCTGTTTGATAAAAATCTGAATTTTGAGTGTTCCTACTGTGGTGCTCGATTGTGATTCAAGAAGTGTCATTTGATACAGATCCATTCAGTTTTTCTGAAGTAATTGAACGAGACCGAGGATCGACTTGGAGCGGGTAGTGAAATTAAGTACACTAAATTGGTTCTAAATCACATGTAATAACCGAACCGAATCACAATGTACTGGATGTACTGCTCACAACTCGCTCCAAGTCGATCCTCGGTCTCGTTCAGGGTCCTTCGATCCGGATCATGAACGAGACCGAGGATCGACTTGGAGCGGGTAGTGAAAAAGTTCAGTAATAAACATCTATCCATCCAAACGCTTGCATTAAATGTCATGTTAGCGACAAGTTTGCTGAGTTACACAATGAAGCTGTAATATAAATAAGTGACAATTCACTTGTACCACCGACAAGGATTTTCAACTTTAATCCGTCATGCGACAACGATTTCACGAACACGTGTCTAGTGTGTATAGCCCCTTATGTAACATACCATAATTCAGGATTCCGAGAGACATGCATAGAGCTTTATGTCTTGGTAGGTTTCCAGTTTTGCAGGAAAAATAATGTATAGCAGATAGTGATGGAATGTTTCAGAGACGAAAATGAATATTGGTACCACAATATCGGTATTTGGGCAAAGGGTTTTTATATTACGAGTATATTCCAGAAAACGTGCCGTAGCGAAAATGGTTCGTGTGCATTGTGAGAACGATGCAGCAGAAAGATTAAATGTTCCACAGAAACCTTAAAATTTTTGTTGAATGAAATTTTACAGATATTGAGTGGGTGTTGTCACAGGTTTTTAAGCTGTCGTACGTGGAAGTTCATAATTCTTTGTCATGAGAACGGCCTTTTGTATCGAATCAAACATAAGTAGCCTGAAAATAAATAAATAAATAAAATTAAATAAATAGACACAAGATTTTATGTACTATAGTAACTATTTGTGTGAGTTTTTAAAAAAAAGTCTTTGTTAAACAGACTGGCGTGACGTTTTTATTTGTAATGTATGGAATTGTTTGAATCCAGTCACATAGAAACGCGATCTGATAGCGTGACAGAGCTATCGCACTGATGTCTCGCTGACGTCTTGCTTCGGAAACGCTTCGCTTTCGCCGGTCTGTTTGATAAAGGCATAAATGTTTATGAACGCACTCAGGACATGGGAGTAATTCCTAGTGTGGAGCTTTGTTTATTATTAAAAAACAGTAACACTGAGAGTCTAGGTCGAAATTGGAAAGTTAACACACTTTAAAATGTTTTTGTATTAGAAGACACCTTTGCCACGCAGTAGGAAAGAACGACCCACGAAGACGACCCAGTTGTGCAGTAGCTGAGCGATCAATTGCTGCATAGCGTGTCTTTGTATGATCTATCAGTAGTTGCTCTGGGTCTGGGTTTTCGTGAATGTGAATTCCAAGTGTGGGCCAAAATTTTAGAAAAAAAATTAACCCCCTATTACAAGACTTAAACATAACTTACGAAATGTGGGTGTAATTGGGGTATTCCTCTGCCTAACATTTCGAGAATTAAAAGCTTTGATTTGTGTTATGTTCATTGAAAAAAACAAATCTCCGTTAATCAAAGTGACTTTTTTTTTACGTGGTAAAATCATCAAATGAGTCCTCCCACCCAGGGCAGAGCGCGAGGGACTGTCAGCCTCGTACTGACTAAAATCCACGGTGTCCTTCAATAGCCCTTTACGTTCCGGGATCACGGTTATTCGTACAGTCCCGCGACCAATCAAGTGACTTAGTTACTATTATCTGTTGCCCTTAGCTTCATTAAGATACCGATAACTTAATTACTTTCAGTGAAAGTTTTGGGAGTCGTCTTAAGTTTAACTTGGAGTTAAGTTACAACCACGACGACTTAGGCTTTGAAAGTTTTAAGGCATCACTAAGGACTTGAGTTACAGCGATTTATAGGGACTTGTACCTACGGTTAGTGCCCTGTAGGGGAACAGTATAAGTATAAGACGACGCGAGTTATAATGGGGACATACACACTTTAGGCATAGCGCAAGCGCCAACAGGACGCCGTTTGTTAATGGCCGCTTGCACATGACGTCCTGATGGCGCATGCTACGTTAGTGTTGTGTTAAGTTTGCCTTAAGTGTGTGATTGTCAGTGTCAGCAAATTGACGGGGCCTGTAGAGGGCCAGAGCCTGCCGGGGTCGCGGGACTTACCCATCACCGTAACCCCGGTACGTAAAGAGCTCGTGAAGGACACCGTGGATTTTAGTCAGTACAAGTCTGACAGTCCCTCCCGCCCTGCCCTGGGTGGGAGGACTCATTTGATGATTTTACCACGCAAAAAAAAAAAACATAAGTGTGTGATTGTCCCCGTCTTATACACTGACCCCTTCTTTCTTAACCCACTTTTCTTTATTTTGCTGTAGTTGATAAGTCAGACAATAATGGCCACTGACTATATTATTCGTACTAAATAGTCCGCAACTGCAAGTGACGACACGATTGACTCAGTGACTGAGTCATCGACTGCTGCACAACGTGCCGCGTTTTTGATCCCCGCACGGAACATAATAATATATTTGTATGATCTGCAAGTAGTTGTTCACGGTCTGGGTATTTGTGTATGTGAGTTTCTATGTTGTAAACGCACTCACGATACAGTAAGGATTCCTAGTGTGGGGCAACGTTTAAAAAGGAAAAGTCGTGGTCAGTGCTGCAAATAGTGGTGTGCCAACGGTTTCCACTCACAGGGCATAGAACCTGGAGGTACGCAGAAATGTTCAGACCAGAACCACAATTGGCCAGACCAGCTGCCGTATTATAATGTCTTAAAACCAGGCTTATCCAAGTGATTGAAAGAGACAGAGCTATACAAGTCATCTAGCGCCAACTCGTTCACTCACTGGAACAAGCATGGTTTTAAGACGTCATAATACGGCCCCAGGGCACCGTTAAAGACGCTCACACGGCTCACACTAATTACGGCGTGCTTGTGGTATGTGCGATGCGGTGTGTGTGTGTATGAGTGTTCAGGCGTGGAGGGGTGCGATTGACAAAACGTATGACGATTGGCAAACTAAGGCCTGAATTCCTCTTACGATGATGTCGGTCGCGTACGCTACGTTAACAAGAAATACATAAAACGTACGCACTAGTGATGTCAGCTACATAAGACACAATCTGTTTTCGTACGCGCGTCCGTAATCAAGTGTTCCTCCGATCTTGAAATTTCTGCTGTTTTGAGGTTGAGTGTACAAACATTTAAACTCACGTAAACAACCTTTCAAGTTTAAGTCTCAGCTAAGGGTCTTAGATTAACTTTGTTAGAAGCTAAGCTTTGATCTAATACACTAACAAAACAAGCGAAAACCAAGTCTTATCTTTGCATTCCAGTCTAATGTAATGGAAATAAAACATCACGCAACGACCAATAGAATGGCTTCTATAGAGGTTCTGAAACCACGGGGAACGGCTAATTTATTGTAAACTAGCTGCTGCCCGCGTTCACTGCTCGTTCCCTGTAGGTGATAGCGAGATAATTTATGTAACCTATATGTTGACCCTACTTCTTAATAATATTCGTAGCTAGCAAATTTGAAGTAAATCCATGCAGTACTTTTTGAGTTTATCCTGGACATACATACAGACAAACAGACAAAAATTCTAAAAACTATTTACCAACACACATACCAAGTATTCTTTAAAAAAAATATTCAATGTACACTTTTGACTTTACTACTATTTTGTTACATGTATATAAATTCTAAATTAACTCGAATCAAGCTGCGGTTAAAAGCCAGTAATATAAACATGATTGAACTTGGCCTAACGCTTGTTGTGTAATTTGTTTACTTATTGTTTCGTGTCGCGTCTCAAGTTGCTTTCGTACACGAGTGTAAGCAATTTAATTAACTTGGTTAAACTGTGATTGCTGTCTCAACCGGCTTCTTGAGCTTGTATAAAAGTTAGACGCTTGTATAAAAGCAGACGACGTGTCACTGATGCGTTGCAGTATGGTGCTATACACCGTGAATTTTTAGTAGTCTTACAAAAGTGGTCCACTCAATGTATCCGACATAAAATACCTCTAGGCGCGATTATTATTTTTTATCATTAATAAATAGGTAATTAGAAATATGAACCACCCTGTTAAGAATGTTTACGTATCAAACTGTAGAGTATACCTACCCAGCGCACGAGTCGAGCAGATCATTCCATCTCCATTTTTTATGAGACAAAGGTGTTTCTAACTACGCCTTGCGTCATAATATATATATATATATATATTTAATTATTTATATCTCATACGTCAGTACGAGTCTGACAGTCCCTACCGCTCTGCCCTGGGTGGGAGGACTAATTTGATGATTTAACCACGATAAAAAAAATATATCTCATAAACACTTATTTTTTAAATTATGAACGTTAACTATTGAGCTGCTGTTGTAAGACGACTAAAAAGTCACGGTGAACAGAACACATTAATTTAAGAATATTGATAGGCGCGACCGCCGTACGCGACTGATTTCGGCGTAAGCAGCCTGTTCACGACTTTAGTACTTTGTAAGTACGCGAATTCGCCACCAGCGGCGCCTCGTGGCGTGTTTCAAACATTTCTATACGTATTTGATCTTATCGCTTGCTCCCCCGCGCTAAGTCACCGCTCCCAGCGGCAAGGTCATGAACTGGCCTTAATAGGAATTCAAGCCTAAGGTAACCAGCGCAGGAAAATATATGAACGCACGCCGATAAGCACTGAACGGTGCCGACAAGTTTCGACAAGCTCCAACACGCGCTGGTCAGCACTGGGCGCTGCCATTTAAAACTAATAAACAACTTACTTGGTCTGCTTCAACCTGCTTCCTGTGTGTAGAACGGACCAGCGCTGTCAAGCATTACCGGTGCGCTTATAAGTTTCCAGTTTTCTTTCTGTATACAGCCTAACTCTTCTCTGTCTGCCTTTGTCAAATAGACAGGCGAAAGCGAAGTGTTTCCGAATCGATACCGAACCGAAACGAGACGTCAGTCCGATAGTTCTGCCACGCTAACGGATCGCTCTCGCTTTTCTATGTAACTGGATTCAAACAATTCCATACATTACAAATAAAAACGCCTCGCTTCGCTTTCGTCACACCAGTCTATTTGACAAAGGCTTTATCTTCACCTATTACATTTTAAGACAATCCGAAAATCTACGAGATTACGTTACATAGTACAACTTTACCTTACTCCGTTTTCAATAATGTTTGCACGTGCGATGAAGGTCGGTTTCGACACCTATTTGTTCTGAAGTCCTTTGTCCAATAATCGAATAACTTTTTCAATTTGCTTCGGATTTCCTGCCATCGGAATTTAGACAGTTGGACGACAGGTTTAATGCTATTTTTAAAATGACTTACGAGTTTGAAAATCTTGGTTTCACTACGAGTATTCACTTGACAACTATTATATTTCGAGTATTTAAACTCAGTCCTAATTATATTGTGTTGAATTTAAAATAAAAACCTTTGATAAAATACTCGTAGTTTACCTTGAACTAAATATATCATTCCCTGTGATTGTAATTTTACAGTCGAAAAGAAAGATCCGACGAAGTGGAAATCGGTCCAGACGTAAAAAGGGAACCCGGTTGAAGTAGTTATGACAGATCTTCTGTAATTAAAAATTAATTGTAAATCAAAAGGCTGTAATATCTACCCACGATGGAGTTAGTTCAAACAGATTTTAGAGCGAATTTTATCCGCGAACTATGTGATGGCTTAGTGGCAAAATCCTCAACTAAAGAGATTTCGAATCCAGGCGCGTATTTTACTTTGTGCAATTTATTTCATCATCACTGCTCTCAAAATATTTACTCGTGACTCCGGTATATTCATGAATGTTTCTTAGCCAAAACTTGAAAAGTTCCTAAAAGATTTGGAGTTTAGAAACTTTTTGCTTTTAAAGAACCGTTGTCCCACACTAGGAATTTCTCTTGTGTCGTGGGTGCGTTTACAAACATATAAACCCACTTACACAAACGCCCAGACCCGAAACAACTACTTGAAGTTCATATAAATGTTTGTCCCTTGCGGGGATTGAGCCTGCGACACGCAGCAGTCGACCACCACCACTGCGCCAACCGTGTCAACAAAATTATTGTATAAGCCGGACAACAAACAAACTCTTTTAGATTTCGCATACAAGGTTAGTTTCTATGTGTGTGAAAGCACCCATGAGACAGGAGAGATTCCTAGTCTGAAAAAAAAAGAAATAAGTAATAATCGAGTAGGGAGGTTAAGTTTAGCCAGACCATCTATGTACAATCGGCAAAGTTGAATCATGACCAATTTTGGCAATAAATCGTTGGAATCCGTTAAAATAACAAAGATCAAGATCGTTACCATGGATATGTATGTTTACGCGAATGTGGACTTAATTGTATTTGAATGTTTGTACGAAATTGCTTCAAGTCTTAGTTTTCTAAGACCTATCTTCGGAGGGCCCTCCATTTTTAATGGAATGTCGAGGAATTTCACGTGGTCTTTACACCCACTGCCTCATACTCGTTTAAAGCACAAAGGAAGCTAATTTTACGGTTGGGAAGTATCCCTGAACCTATTGAAGGAACTACTAGAGCTTAATAAGTGCCAAAATTCAAAAACTATTTTCTATTGAAATAACGTCTCATATTGTGCGATAGGATCTGGAGAGGCTTGAAAAAATTGAATTTGGCAGTGAAAATATATTAATATTTATGGATATTCTTTTATTATAATTAAATTGGGAGAAAATTGCTTTCTAATGTTGGCCGCACTATTGACAGTGGCTAAGCAATCGACTGCTGATCTGTGTGTCGCGGTTTCAATCCCAGCACGAAACATATATGACCTACAAGTAGTTGTTCAAGGTCTGGCTGTGTATGTACGACTTTAAATGTCTTGAGGCACTCACGAAACAAAGTTCCTGAGACATTTAATTGATCATTAAGTCATGACATATTCAAACAAGTCAAGCCATATTCAAACAAAGTGCTTTACAGTAATTATTATCCCTAAAATATCAACTATTCAAATTCGTCGTTGTCAAATTTAATTATCTCAAGAACCATTATTTATGAATAACGGAATTCACTTCCAAGATACAGATAGCTTTAAGTCAGGCGCGTGTCATAGAAAAAATCTCTCTACTATTAGATTAAATGTGAAAGTTTGCAAGAATGGAATGGATGGATGTCTGTTACCCTTACACACAAAATACAGGTAATGATGGCACATACTTTTTTTATTTTTTTTTTAGCGTGGTAGAATTATCAAGTGCTTCCTCCCACCCATGGCAGAGAGGGACTGTCAAACTCGTACTGACTACCTCTAAGGTGTCCTTCAATAGCCCTTTACGTTCTGGGGTCACGGTAATTTGTGAGTCCCGCGACCCCGGCAGGCTTTGGCCCTCTAAAGGGGGGCCCCGTCATTATGCTGACACTCTTTGAGGCGCGCGTGAAACAGAACACGCCGGCGACCTGGGCATGGTCCATAGTCGGACAGCGAGTCGCCCATTACACGTCGCCCGCATACCCGCGCCTACGGTGGCCGGTGATCGTCTGTCACCGTGGGCGTCTACCACTGCGGCTGGGATGGAGGGAAGAAATCAAAATCAAAATCAAAATCAAATCATTTATTTCAACTAGGCCAATTACAGGCACTTTTGAATTGTCAAAAGACATAAAATAAAACTAGTACAAAAATAGTTATGGTGCTACAGTCCCAGTCACAAGACATAAAAACTGTGAAAGTACCGTAGGTGCTCATTCCAAACCGTAGATCTCTATGGAGAAGAATGAGCAAGAAACTCCATGGACACTCTTTTTCAATCGCCAAAATTATTACAAAACTTTTGTTACATCATTCATCATCAGATGGTACATTATGTGAGAACGATGTGGCAAGTTAATAGTGTCCATAGTAAATATAAAAAAGACAATTCAAAAATAAAGTTACTTTAAATTAAAAATTAAAATAGACCCGGGCAGCTAAGAGATGACCAGTCCCAACTGACAGCGCCCGTTCACGAACATGACGCATATATCAGCACCATTCAGCTCAACCATTTTGAAGGGAACTAAATGATCCGACACACACGCCACCATCAGCGAGACATTTGAGTGAGCATGACATACTCTCAACCGCCAGAGTCATTCAAGTCAATAAAAGACGTAGGTTTCTAGTCAAAGATAGCTCTGAAGTACATGGTACTCACACAATGCTGGGTATGACGCTATATAATACTAGGTGGATACACTCTATACAATGCAAGAGATAGGTGTACATTCTTCATCCGCTGCGACAATATTAATAAAAGATGAAGGAAACCTACGACTGTCGTACTAAAATAATAAACAATGCACACAAAAAGACAAACAATAAAATGTAAAGTAGGACAAAATGTCCGTGGATCAAAATAAAATACTAAAACAAATACAAACACATAAAATAAAACAAAACAAGATGACTTAATTAAGTCATAAAAAAACAAATAAACAATTATATGAACTCATATAACTAGTCGGGGAGAAAAAAAAAAGAAGAAATCTGGGGAAAGAGCATGAACGCCGTCTTAACTACAACAGAGTGACCAGCTGTTTTTATCGTCTAAGTAATCGTTTATGGAATAATATGCCTTAGAACAAAGATTGGATTTAATCTTAGATTTAAACACATTAAACGGCAAGTCTAGCAATGACGAAGGCAATTTATTATAGAATTTTATACCAAGGCCTACAAATGAGCTATGAACCTTATGAAGCCTATGAAAAGGAACACGTAGGTGGTGCTTATTTCTTGTGTTAAAAGTGTGAAAATCACTGTTTTTGGTATACAGATGTAAATTCTGCCTAATATATATAATGTTTGCAAAGATGAATTGAGATGCCACCGTCAGAATGCCAATCTCCTTAAATAAATCCCTCAGAGAAACTCTAGTACCCAGCTGGTAAATTGCCCGAACAGCTCGTTTTTGTAAAACAAATATGTTTTGAATATCAGCCGCTTTTCCCCACAATAAAATGCCGTACGACATAAGGCTGTGAAAATAACTAAAATAAACTAGTCGAGCTGTATCAACGTCCGTGTATTGTCTTACTTTTCTGACAGCGTAGGCTGCCGAGCTTAGTCTTCCCGCTAAACTTGTTATATGCGGACCCCATTGAATTTTAGAATCTAATTTAATACCCAGAAACACAGCTGAGTCAACAGTTTCAAGTTCTTCATTACTTAGAACAATGTTAGGCCCTAGATTTGTAACATTTGGCAGGGCGAACTTTATGCATTTAGTTTTTTTGGTATTGAGAACCAGGTTGTTAGCAGTAAACCAATCCGTGACCAATGATAATGCGGTGTTAACATCGTCAAAATCTTGTCTATTTCTATCTACTTTAAATAATAGAGAGGTATCATCTGCAAACAGTACAATGTCACAAATGCCCTTTAAAAGATATGGCAAGTCATTGACGTAGACCAAAAACAAAAACGGACCCAGAATTGATCCTTGAGGCACACCTAGCTGTACAGGTTGACCAGTAGATTTCGAGCCATTAACATCTACGCATTGAAATCTATTACGTAGGTACGATTCTATAACATTAAGAGCTTCGTTTTGGACTCCGTAATGATGTAATTTTCGCAAAAGTGTATCATGGTGTACGCAATCAAAGGCTTTGGATAGATCACAGAAAACACCTATTGCATTCTTACAGCTCTCCCACGCCTTAAATATGTGCTTCAGCAAGGCAACACCTGCATCAGTTGTTGAACGACCTTTCGTAAAACCATATTGTTCACTATGAAGGAGGCTATTTACATTAAAATGACTAAGCAACTGCTTGAGTATCAATTTTTCAAATATTTTGCTAAAAGCAGGTAAGATAGAAATAGGTCTGAAGACACTGTCTACTCCCGCAGGCGGCGCTCTTCCTCCTTCGCTAGCATGACTGCTTCGCAGAAGGAGGGGACCGCTTCCCACTTCGTCTCGCCTCACAGCATGGCCTCGACCAAAGCCGGGTGCGAGAGGTCTCCGCCTATGGCCGTCATGAGGATACGGCGGTGCTCTGCCCAAGCGAGGCAGTCCTGCACCGTGTGCTCCACCGTGTCCTCTGGGCGATCCTCACAGTCGTGACACCCAGACATTTCTTCCTTCCTCATCCGACACAGGTACCTCCCGAAACACCCGTGTCCTGTGAGGACCTGAGTCAAGTGGAAGGTCAGGTCGCCGCTTACTGCCGCGATGGCGGCGTGCCCGATGTCAGGCTCGTGTCATAGAAAAATATCCCTACCATTATAAACGTGATAGTTTGCGGGAATGGGATGGATGGATGTCTTGTTACCCTTACACACAAAATACACATAAGTATGGCACATACTTAGAGACTGAAATAACACACATTATATTGTTTTACCGATATTACGTTTCCGTGGCATAATTTACCGAGATTCACGCGGGCGAAGCCGTTAGCTACATAATATGAGCGTGAGGCGATTGAGTAGGAAACTCCATTTTGTATCCTACGAAAATATCGTGTCGTAAAATTTCAAACAGGGCTTCAGTGCGAATTCAGTAAGCCCTTTATAACGTATTGAATCCTATATGAATGAAATCCCTCGTGAGTGGTTTCTATGAATTTTGTTTACGTTCCTTTAAGCCTAATTTAAGATAATGCCCATGTCGTTTTAGGTTTTTGATTACCGAGGAATTGTAAGCCTGTAATTTAACCCTTCAGTAACTCGAGAACAAAATTTCAGTATTTTATTTACAGCGTACTTGAAGTATTTACTGCGTTTAAGCCTTTGTCAAACAGACTGGCGTGGCGAATGCGAAGCGTGACGTTTTATTTGTAATGTAATGAATTGTTTGAATCCAGTCACATAGAAAAGCGAAAGAGATCCGATAGCGTGATAGAACTATCGGACTGACGTCTCCCATCGGTTCGGTATCGCTTCGGAAACGCTTCGCTTTCGCCTGTCTGTTTGACAAAGGCATTATTGTATGGAAAAATGGAATAGCGCTTCAAGTGTACGAAGAAGGAACTAATTTTTTCCTTGAAATTTATGTCAAAGATCCAGTTTACTATAAGTCACAAAAACTGCAAATTCATGATAAGGCCTCAGGTGTGTAGCCGTGGGCTTAAACTATTACTTAGTTAAAAGGCCAAACGTTTTGCTATATTTTGGGGAATATTATAAAAAGATCACACTGTCTTTTTTCTCAAACACGAGGAATTAATTAAGGTTTTAGTTAGCGATAATGAAGAGCGGACATAAAGTGGGCTTATGCTTAACGGACTTTAATAACTTTTTCTTCATAAATTAGGCACAGAACAAAGTTAAGTAAAAAGATCAAAAGGGAGCATCCAAAACAAATATGATTTAAAAAGGCCACTTTATAATGTAACAGACTGGCAGGCCATCAAAAGATAATTAGATGGCGCTTCAGGATTTTGTAAAATAAACTTTGGTTGCTAACGTATAGCAGTATCCAAATAAAATAAAAAAATACATTATAAAGTGCACAGCATTTTTTATCAACCTATGCAATTATAATTATTTTATTTATGAAAAAAATTATCGCCTACCGCGAATATTTAACGAGATTATCATCCCATCGTTGCTCTATGAGAAGTTACTCTACTAATTAGGCTATGGTCAGCCACGTCAATAAAGTGAAATGTCAAGAAAAAAATTCATTCATTCAAATTTTATTCATTCACGTTGACATGACAGATGTGACAGTGAGAGTGTTAGGTTTATTTTCGTTACGGAATTTCTTGATTCGGTCGCCGCGCTCAAAGCCCGCGATAAAAGCTATGCAATAAGTAGCTTAGAAATAACAGGAAGAAAATGTAACAGTAACTATGTATTATAATAATACTAGCTTTTGGCAGCGGTTTCGCTCGCATTAATTTAGAATTTGACAATCAAATCGAACGTACATGTGGCGCCTTCTAATGTGATACTATAATTATAAACGTTATTGTCGTTTCTCTCGTGAACAGTAGGGTTTTTACTGCAAAAATAATTTTTCGTTACTTATAATCTGAAAGTAGGTCATTACATGCCTGATGAGCGATTTGAAACTTATCTATTGCAGGCCTAGGGAAAATCGCTTTCAACTGACAGCTGCCAAATTTAAGAAAAAATAAAATTAGTTTTATTTTGACATTTCCTTTGAAACATGTTGTAACTTTTTATGCAGTCACTAAATTTTACAGCGCAATAAAAATATAAACTACTGAAATGTCAATTTTTTTAAATCTTTATTTCGGACTAATATTTTTATGCCCAAGATAATAAGGTATAATTATACCAAGTTTCATCGAAATCGAACCGTTAGTTTTCACGTGATGCTTGCATATACAGACAGACAGACAGACAGATAGACAGACAAAAATTTTTTTAATCACATATTTGGGTTTGGTATTGATCCAGCAACACCCCCCGCTATTTATTTTTTCAATGTTTTCAATGTACAGAATTGACCCTTCTACAGATTTATTATATGTATAGAAGATGTATGGCATTGTTTGAATCTAGTCACATTGAAAAGCGAAAGCGATCCGATAACGTGACAGAACTATCGCTTCGGAAACGCATCGCTTTCGCCTGTCTGTTTGAAGGCATAAACCTATCTGACATTTAACGTTACCTCACACATGTTTCGCAAAGAACGCATTTCCACAACATTAATCCTACTTTCGTCAAAATAAAACAATAATTAGACACATTATAGAACACAATTAACATGTTGAAAGAATTTCCCTGTTCCAGTCTCCCGTGACATATCTACATAATGCCCTAATAACAGGGATAACGGTGGAGCATCCTTATTGAAGTCATCTCATTAATATTACCCCGGACTTTTTGCTCTTCACCAAAGGCCATTGTGATCCCCATTAAGGTTGGCCTTTACCATAACTTACACATGTTTTTGCTACAACTTTCATTTGTGTATATTATGGCCATTTTATTCCATGATTTTCTGTTGACGGTCTGTAGCAAAATAGTATAGAAATATGTAGTTCTTTACACATAAATAACATTACATATTTAATTATTTTCACAAAAGTATAAAAAATAATAATATTGTTACAGTTTTTATAAATGTTATTATTCTAACATCATCTAAAGCCATTTTCATTTTAAAATCTTGTTCCTTTAACTTCATTTTTCTTGATCGTTCCCTTAAAATTTTACTATGCTGTAAGATCTATATTTGCCAGGCAATATAGCCAGAAATTGCCCAAAATAGAGAGGTTTCGGAGGAGAAAGACTAGGCCATTGCCTAGCATTGAGACTTAGGCCCACATGCACCACTAAACAGGTTTAGCGCGAAACTAATTTAAAACATCGTTCTGTCTTTGTCAACTTCAAACAATTTCACAGGGATACAGTGATATTCTAAGGCAGTTTAGCGCTAAACCCGTTTAGTGATTGTGGTGCAAGTGGGCCTTAGACTATGAAGTAATAAAATATTCGAATATGGTAACAAGAATTTAAAGGTCTGTGTATGTGTGCCAGTATAGTGTGTCATAATCTTAACTTTTAAACTTGAGATAAGTTTCCGACTTCATCTGCAAATTATCTTACTTCGTTTTTTATTATTCTTAGAACTTACAAATAACATGATCTACCTAGATTTCTTAGTATACATAAGAAGTTCTGCATTCATTATTAAAATCCGTACAAACATTTTCTCGTATTATTGTAAAGTTTGCCTGTTTGTTTTTGTGAACTCGACTTACACGCTGCCATGAGCCTAAAATACATGCTCAAAAACTAATTCCAAGTTTCACTGGAATTGTCTTAAAGTTTGGTAATGTATAATTAAGTATGTTTTGTTATACAGTTCTACTAATCAACTTTGAAAGATAAGTTTCCACGAAACAGAAAAATCCAAACGGGCATAAAATAATATGAATTACATTTTACCTTATGCGCCTCTCTGGATCGAACCCACGCATTAAAGCCTTTGTCAAACAGACAGGCGTTGCGAATGCGAAGCATGACGTTTTTATTTGTAATGTATGGAATTGTTTGAATCCAGTCACATAGAAAAGCGAAAGCGATCCGATAGCGTGACAGAACTATCGGACTGACGTCTCGCTTCGGTTCGCTATCGCTTCGGAAACGCTTCGCTTTCGCCTGTCTGTTTGACAAAGGCATTAGTCCTAGAACTGTTCCCATTATCCATCGTATTAGTTTAGTAAATAGATGCCCAAAGGGTATATACTAATTTATAAAGTAACCTTTCTCCAATTTTCTTGGAGGCGAACAAATAGATAGCCTGGGGAAATTGCTTCCCTTGTGAGTAGGTGTATAAACCTTTTTTGTTATCTTTTAGTTTATTTTAAACGTTTTTACAAGCATTAATTTTTTTTTTCTGTAACATGGTGTGACCTTTCAATTTACCCCATGAGAAATCTCAGAAAATGTAAAATCGAAGATGATAATAAATTAACATCAGTTTATTTAGTTTTTTTGAAGTGAAAACTTCTTTAGCGGCGTTGTGCACTTTTTTTGGAATGGGTAAAAAATGTTAAACTCGCGTCAGGACACGTGACCTGATCGAAAATTCGTGAGACGGCGCAGGGCGCTTGCGCGAATGTTCGTGTGTGTTTATTAGTATTCAAGTTCACTTCACTTCTGCCGGCACTCCCAGAGTGCAATCCGTCGTTTTTTTTTATAGTCGGGCACACTAACGGCATTTCCCGTTGATTTTCGCGATACTAGTCTGTAAATATTTGTTTTTCAACCGATGATTATATATTCTATTGAAATACATTTAATGCAATGTAAAATACATTTTAAAACACAACAAATACAATTAAAGTCAATGTCTAATATGTCATACTAAAAAGACAGATGAAATCTCTAATGTCACAAGGGGAATTATAATTGTTATTCTACGGGTATTTGAGTCATTTAACTAAAAATATGACTAGAGAATTTATGTTTTTATTGAACTGAACCAAGTATCAATTTTTTTTTTGAGTGCTCCATATGGGTCCAATTCAATCCTATGACTTGACTGATTAAAACCACTTCAATTGCCTTTTGTGTTCTGCGGCTGTGGTAACCTCACTCATTCCTACGATCACTGTGAATGTAATTACATCAAGGAACGTCGTTGAAGTACGTAACGTAAAGTCGTAACGTGTCTTCGTTAAAGTTACAAAATGTTACAATAACAAAGAAAGAGAAAGAAAAAAAACAATTTAATTAGCAACACTGGAACAGTGTGAATGTGTTTGTAAATTTCTAGTGAGGGGGTAACGTATTTCTTAACATAGTTATAGTATTATACGGATTATTTCATTTGAAGATATTGCTATTATAAAACCTTCAGTACACCTTTTTAGTGGAATTTGACCTCGGACTCCAAACATTTTGAACGACTATTTCATTATTTTATAATATTGTTCTAAAAATAAATTCCTTAGGTAATAAAGTTGTATTTCTGCTTGTGTTTAATACTAGTGTCTATGTATATTGAATAGGTTCTGATATAAATACACATTTGTTATTCTCCGCAAATGGATAGACGAAATTTATTTTATTTTCTCAAAGGTAATACATACTACATTTATTAATAGTATACTTACTCTGTATTATAGGATCTCGTTGTTTTAATATTAACGACCGTACGGGTTCATCTTTAAAGTTTAACAGCTTATTTACGAAGGGCCAAGATCAAACTTGACCTCAATATAACCCAAAAACAAAGATGAGACCTTGGATGGAGCAAACTCACCCAGAAGGAACTGGTACTTCGACGATACGTGTGTGTGTATGAGAATGCGAATATCCTCTAATAAAACACCGAAAATATTCCTCAGGTACTCTCTTGTAATATAAAACCAAATTGTAATAATAGGTGGAACCCGGAGATGCGATGTTGGTTTAGGTAAAGAATGCGAGGATGAACTATGTAATATCAAAGGGAAGGAATGGGATGTAGGCATAGTGCCCCTTTGTCAGCGAAACTCTGTGTTCTCTAATAAAATATTCAGTGAGTAAATAATACGAAAAGGTGCTCTTTAGATCTGAATCAAACACCCTTCTGACATACCTTTGTCACTGGTATAATAAACTACGTATTTTGACAATGATACGTTGTCACAATGTTAAATGTTACATTAATTCATATTTATTTATTTCAAAATGTTCACCTGTTGATCTTTAATTTTAAAAAGCTAAAAATACATAAATATAAAAATACTAAATTAAAATAAAACTATTATAGAGCATCGAAAAATTCATCCTCAACGCTGTCAGCTGGTTATGTGCCCTAGAGACTGGCGGCGTTACCTCTTTGTATGGCAATACTTAGCCTCTGGCCAAGGTAAAAGCCAGCTCTTGGGTCACGGGAAGCGTCAAGTAGTCACATTAATTTGTAAAAGAATATCATTACTGGATACGACAAGTGTCTACCACCATTCAATTGACCTCGGAAAATTCTATCATTTCTACAATATTATTTCCATTTTTAAATTTTATTAAAAAAACATTTAAAATTAAAAAAAAAACATATTATTTATGTTTAAAAAAAACGTAGCCCCACACAAGTGATTTCTCCTGTGTCGTGGATGTGTTTACAAACATACAAACGCACAACAAAACACCCAGACCCAGAAGAATTACTTGTAGGTCATACAAATATTTGCTCCCGGGAATTGATCCCGCGACACGCTACATAGCAGTCCAATTGCTCAGCCAATGCGCTAACCGTGTCGTCAAAATGTTAAAATTATAAATATTGTACTTATATAGGTATATTAATCCTTACTAGTATTATAAAAATGCGAAAGGAAGTTTGTTTGTTTGATACCTTTTCACGCCCAAACCACTGCACCGATCATACTGAAATTCTGCATTTTCAGGTGTACAGAGACAGATATACAATAATTTTCATGGCCAAAACAGTATTAGTGGTCTCCATGTCTTAAAGTATGAGTAATTCCAGTGTGGGAAAAAGACAGAGCTATACAAGTCGTTTAGCTCCATCTCGTTCCCACATTGGTATTACACACGCTTTAAAAAGTCATGGTAGGCCATCTATTCATTGTGGCATTGATTGTTAAATTCTAAATTAACGCGACCGAAACCGCGGGCAAAAGCTAGTTTATAATAAGACTCGCAGTTAGTCCCGAATTAAACACAAAAAAAAAGATTCAGCGGGTGTCGCGTTGTTATGAGTTTTCGTATAAATAAATGAAAATTACAAATTGTTTCAGTAAAAATAACCAAGCCATTTTCATTCATTAAACAGTGTTAAATAATTAGGATGCTGGCAGATTGCCAGAGCTTATTAAAATGGACTAAAACCTGTTTCTTTTTCATTAAAAAAGGAAGGATCTTATTATAGGTAGGTCCTAATTAACTTTTTGATTAATTTTTAATTTTTCGTTAATTAAGGACTCTTTATTATTCTTTTGATAAGAAGCGTGAAAGTGTTTTGTTAATAGAGGCTTATTGAAGTTAACATCTTATGCCGCATTTACACTTAGCGCTCAGAGCACTTGACTAAAGTCGGACAACCATTGGGTTTCGTGTTACCACTATATAAGCAATCGCTCCATGTAAGATACTGATATCTAGCTGCATAATTATGGTTCGACTGAGAACCGACTCCAATATAGTTGGGAAAAGGCAGGTAGATGATGATGCTCAGAGCAGTTCTGAGCGTGCAAACGAATGTTTGTCCGGTAAATGGAAACATCAGAGCGAGCGAACGAGTTCGTTCACCGATGTTCGGCTTAACTCAGTGAACGAATGCTCGATCGCTCTCTCAGCGAACGAACTGCTTTAAGCCTTTTTTGAGCATTCGCTCGGGGTTGGAGTGCTCAGTGGTCGGTGGTGCGAACGAGCAAACAGAAAGCGTGAACAAAATTCAGAACAAATGTTCGTTTAGCTAGCACAGTGAAAATAAGTAGTAGTTGTTTTCATTGAACACTGACAAAGAGCAAG
Organism: Agrotis puta; assembly: GCA_943136025.2. Classification (NCBI taxonomy): domain Eukaryota; kingdom Metazoa; phylum Arthropoda; class Insecta; order Lepidoptera; family Noctuidae; genus Agrotis; species Agrotis puta. Next base: position 15,718,947 of record OW964182.2, on the reverse strand, counting down.
CATTTGCTCTCATCAAAATGTTTGCTCGGCAGCAAAGTGAAAACGGAGGTCAACGCAAATTCTTACGAGAATGCCTTAATGAAATATAAGTCTACAAGTTCTCTTTTAAAGAGAAAAAAGTGCCACGTTCTCTCGACCTAGAGAAGAGTCTGAAGGATCGATCAGGACGTGCTACATGTTGGGACTGGGACTGTCAAACTTGATTAACAAACGTATTCCTCTAATTGCCCTTTGCGTTTCAGGGCTGCAATAACCTCAAATGATATAACCGCGACCTTCGTCGACATTTGTTCCTGTCGTGTCCTGTCAGTTTCCTGGCAGCTCTTTGAGGATCGCGTGGACCACAACGCGCTGTCGACTCGAGTCTGGTCCTTGATCAGACGGTGAGAGTTATGCGTGATACCCATATAATTATAAAATCATGAACATGTTGTCGAGACTTGATCATAAGAGGCACGTGTTTATAATTTTAGACTTACAACTAAAGCGCTTAAAGTTCGGAATTCGAAAATGTTAACCCTTTCAAGATTCACTGAGGTGTGTAATTACGCTACAAATTAAGGCTTAATATGATAACCCTTAATTTGTTACGTGAGGTGTTATCGTGTTTTCAATTTTGAACATTTATCTAGTTTCTAAACTGAGCTTAATTATAATTAAACTTAAGTAAGTTTATTTTTTGATACTAAAGCAGCCTGGTTTTAGGGATTGAGTCCTAGCTACATCGGGTTAAATAAACATAAGTATACTCGGGTTACAACGTTTCTATTGCCGGAACACACTAAACGGATCATATATTAATTTAATTATGAGTTGTGATTCATACGGAATATTGGTATATAATTTTACCCCAATAATGTATAAAGCCTTTGTCAAACTGACAGGATAGCGAACCGGACCGAGTGAGTCCGAAGCGATGCGAGACGTCAAACTGGGTGCAACGAACCGAGGCGTGACAGTTGTATTAGCTGACTTTTTATGAACGACGTCAAACAGAGCAAACACGCCTTCGCCACGTCTTCGCATCGGTTCGGTCACGCTTCGGAAACACTTCGCTTTCGCCTGTCTGTTTGACAAAGGCATAAATGTTTTTATAAAGGTGCTGATAAACTTGAGCATTCCCTTGTAATGAGCATTCTTGTGCATGTTACATTACAGAAAAACAAATGAGAGCATTCTAACGAGCGTTCTGGCGAGCGTTCGTCGACCCGACTGCCAAGTCACATCTTCATGAATAAATTTTGTTTGTCGACCATCCACTAGAGTGTTCGCTAAAAAGATCTTAAAAATGTTCGTAGCGATGTTTGGCTCTGTTCGATCTTCGGTTCAACAAAATTAAAAACGGCGAATGCTCGCTGTTACAAGTGAATGCTTAAGTCTATGTAAAATTGTATTGTTTGTTAGTAAGTTTTTGTAAAATTCATAATTGATGAATCTAATTCATCAGTATTAGCCAGGTTTGTACAGTAAGGACTACATATAGTTTGTTTTTATATATAATTGTTTAAGTTAAAAGAGGAATGTCTATAGTAAATTCTCCAAAGAAAAACAAAAATGTTGTGCCTAAGCATTTGACTTGTGCATTTAGCGGTGGCAATGTGTATGATGATGATTGATGATGATGAAAATTTCGACGACATTTTAAAATACGGTTTTCATAGTAAATACTAAATTAGGTGATAATTTATAAATCATTCATATGAAAATATGTATTACTGGCTGCAAAAACCAACTATTCACAAAATAAACAGTACAAATTAATGATTACAATATTTTGGTAACTTAAACGCTAATGATATGTTATCGAATATTATGAAACCTAATTTAAATATTGAATTAATTTCGCCTGAATTCAGTTAAGAACGTTTCATGTTTGAACGCTCTTATTTATTGAAATGCTGAAAAGCCTACTTTAATATAAACATTTAAAGCATTCAATATAGCATTTAACGTTTAAAATCTAAAATCACTTTAATTTTAACGGCGAATATTATTTTGAATTACCTACCGCTACTTTCCAAGGCTTTTACTGAAAGTAAGTTTAACATTAATTAATTTTAAAATTGAGTTTTTAAAAAACTATTTTTAAAAAACGGCATCATAAAAATCTGATGCGTCATTGAAAAACACGTTAGGTCTATTGGAATAGTTCAAGATAAACTTAGTAATTTTTTAAACGTTTAGTTTAATTTCGTTTAAAAAATAATTTCTCCTCTCTCGTGGGTTCGTTTAAAAACAGAAACTCACATACACAAACACCCAGACCCGGAACTACCTGCATGCTTCTTTTTGAATTGATATATTGGTACATGCCCGGGTTTGAACTCACAACCTCCGCATTAGAGGCGAGAAATCAATCTCTGGGCCATCACAAGTTTACAGCAAATAAAAAGAACATCCCAGCTTATAATAATTACCACAGCGAAGATTAAGCAGAAGGTAAGAACGGCCAGCAAAAAAACCCGAGATTTATCGGTATTCCACAAATTCCGCTTTATGTAATAAATTCAGCAAAATATTGTAAAAGCCTAGTCATTTTCTGAAATGTCCTTCGGTGATAAAAAAAAAACGACGGGTTGCATTCTGGGAGTGCCGGCAGAAGTGAAAACTTGAATAGTAATTGTTGGAAATATCTTGTGAACAGATTTTAGTAAAACTCGCAAAAATGGTTGACTTTTTATTTCAATAATTTTCCAATGTGACGTACATCTTTTACAAACAATGTTACCTAGAAACGAATGTATCCAGCATACAAACTTCTTTAAAAGTAATAAAGTCACACGAACATTCACGCAAGCGCCCTGCGCCGTCCTACGCTTTTTCGGTCAGGGTCACGTGTCCTGACGCGAGTTTAAGATTTTATACCCATTACAGAAAAGTGCTCAACGCCGCTAAAGAAGTTTTCACTTCAAAAAATGAATGTACAAAAAATTGTCCTGTGTCCCACGGCTACGCCAAATGGGCCCAGTTCAATAAAACGTCCAGCAAATATTGCTCGACATTGGTTTTCAGCTGGACCTGGGGCCCAAGTCTGCTATATTTATTATAAGTTCGTAATCTGTTAAATTCATTAGTCGATCATTCAACACCATTTGTTTCAATGGAGTGTCAGGGGTTGACCATTGCAAAGTCATAATGACGCCATTACATTAGATTACCATACTTGTCTAAATCAACAATTATGAAATCAATGATAGACCACTCTGACGGTCGCGGGAATTATTACAAATTACTGCGATCCCGGTACGTAAAGGGCTAGTGAAAAGCACCGTGGATTTTAGTCAGTACGTGTCTGAGAGTCCTCTGCCCTGGGTGGGAGGACTAATTTGATGATTTTACCACGTAAAAAAAGACCACTCTGACACCTATTGTATTGCAAACTTGAGGCCCTGCATTGGTGCTGTGACAGATCTAAATCAGCTTTACAAAATGTATTGTCAATGTTATAAAAAATTACAATTGAACAAGTCAATTGCAATCTAGAGACTGAACTAGTTTAGAGGTGCAAGCTTTGAAGTAGTCGCCAACTGCTGAAGTTAATTTTAAGTTTGTTGCAGTCCTGCTACTGACGTACTTGGAAACTAAGTAGATAAGGCCGACTATCTTGAAATAGTCGTAACTTATAATTGAGTTGGCATTTTTTTTATCGTGGTAAAATCATCAAATGAGTCCTCCCACCCAGGGCAGGGCGGGAGGGACGCTAATTCGTGAGTCCCGCGACCCCGGCAGGCTTTGGCCCTCTACAGGCCCCGTCACTATACTGACACTCCTTAAGGCTCGCGTGGAACACAACGCGCCGTCGACCCGGGCATGGTCCATGGTTGGACAACGAGTTGCCTATTACTCGCTGCCCGCATGCCCGCGCGTATGGCGGCCGGAGATCGTCTGGCGACGTCCGTCGCCATGGATGTCTACCAAGAAAGTAATTACATAGCTAATTTATATTATAAATTCTCCAGAATATGGTAATAAAATTTTATATTTATATTAATAACTTCGTAATTATAATTGTAAATACCAAATTAACATAAACAAAAATAAAGGAAGTCGGGAAGTTATCTACGCACTAAAGGACATTGCACACTATACGGAAACGACCGCGACCTACTGTTATTTAGGCAGTAAAGTTCGTGTAAAGTAAATACCTCAATTCTAGAATTGAAAATACTCCTTTTATCTATCTATATTATGGTAGGTTTTATTTTGTCGACACGTTTGACGCAGTGCCTGACCGATGGACTGATGCGATACGTGTCGCGGGTTTGAATTAAAAAAATAATAATTATAGATTCACGTTTGACCACTATCTCGCCTGATGGTAAGCGAAGATGTGGTCGACGGTGAAGCTCGCTTGCCTAGAAGTAACCTGTTCAGTCTTGATTTGAAGACCCCAAGGTTATAGCTGTCGGGGAAATACAGATTGCAAATGCATGAGAATTCCACTCCCTAGTTGATTGATGATGATTCTTATTATGATGATTTTCGCACGTTACATCACCACTACAATTTTATGAGTTTAAATGTTTTTATGCGCACTCACGTCGTAGGAGAAATTCTTATAGCGGGGCAAAGTTAAAAAAAAATACAAATTAAAAATCTTTCTTTTCACTTATATTTATAAACTCATTATAATTTTCATATGAAACGGGACCAAAATGTTTAAGGATACTTGAATTATTGTTTAAAAAATCGGCGTATTTACATGACGTTTACATTACTAACTAGTGCCTTAGTGTTTTTCATTATTGTGACAGGTCGTATTAAAAGTAGTCGTGAGTCGTGACTTCGTAGTGAGCAAGGTCCTTTAGTTACTATGCTGAAGAAATTACGTTGTTTTGTATAAAAATTAACATTTTGATGTTGAGGTCTTAACTAAATACCATTTGGCATTTAATTTTATGTAAATATAATGATGTTTTTATTTTAATTTTACGCATTAACATTATATGGTGTATTCTTGACTGGCTAGTACTAAAAGGTAGAAATATGTAGGTTGTTGTTTAATATGTATATATATTTTTTTTTTTTATCGTGGTAAAATCATCAAATGAGTCCTCCCACCCAGGGCAGGGCGGGAGGGACTGTCAGACTTGTACTGACTAAAATCCACGGTGTCCTTCACTAGCCCTTTACGTACCGGGGTCACGGTAATCCCTTGGTCCCGCGACCCCAGCAGGCTTTGGCCCTCTACAGGCCCCGTCACTATGCTGACACTCTTTGAGGCGCGCGTGGAACACAACGCGCCGTCGACCCGGGCATGGTCCATGGTCGGACAGCGAGTCGCCCATTACTCGCCGCCCGCATGCCCGCGCCTACGGTGGCCGGAGATCGTCTCGCGACGTCCGACGCCGTGGGCGTCTACCACTGCGGCTGGGGTGGAGGGAGGACGCTGTCCTCTCCCTCAGGCGGCCCGCCTCCTCCTTCACGAGCATGACTGCTTCGCAGAAGGAGGCGACCGCTTCCCACTCCGTCTCGCCCCGCAGCATGGCCTCGACCAATGCCGGGCGCGAGAGGTCTCCGCCTATCGCCATCGTGAGGACACGGCGGTGCTCTGCCCAAGCGGTGCAGTCCTGCACCGTATGCTCCACCGTGTCCTCCGGACGATCCTCGCAGTGGTGACACCCAGGCGTTTCTTCCCTCCCTATCAGACACAGGAACCTCCCGAAACTTCCGTGTCCGGTGAGGACCTGCGTCATGCGGTAGGTCAGGACGCCGTGACGCCTATCCAGCCACTCCTCAAAGAGGGGTCTTACCGCCGCGATTGCGGCGTGCCCGGTTGTTTAATCTATACTTATAATAAATCTGTAGAGAGGCCAATTCTGTACATGAAATATTTTAAAAAAATAACTATCAAGGGGTGATAAGGGATCGCTACTGATGCCAAAAATGCAATCAGTAAAATTTTTGTCTGTCTGTCTGTCTGTCTGTCTGTCTGTCTGTCTGTATGTTCGTTATAGAAACAAAAACTACTCGACGGATTTTAACGAAATTTGGCACGATTATTCTTCATACTCCTGGGCAGGTTATAGTATACTTTTCATTACGCTACGATCAATAGGAGCAGAGCAGTGAAGGTAAAATATTGGGAAAACGGGAGAAGTTTCTCAATTTCTTAAGCTTCCGTCGCGTGTGCAGCTTTAATGATTAAAGCTACATAGAAATCATGTATGACGGAAATATTTTCCTCAAAATTATATAAATATTCCTTGACAGCATATGTCTATCTTTTATGGTTGACTCACAATAACACGTGAAACTCCCGATAGCTTAGCAATTCGGAGCTTTCTGATTATATTTGTCTACTGTTACGTTTACAACACTCTCACTCATCCCTAATTTAAAAAAAATTAACATTATTACCTATTCAATAAAAAAAGAATCATGTAAATCGGTGTAGAAACACCAAAGTTATACATGAAATACGCTAATCAGTCATCGCGCGTAAATACAGAATCATGCTATAAGGATTATTTTGGAAAAAAGCGCGCGTGCTTAATACAATATTTGGCTGTTGATGCGAATAGATGTTCAGACTGTTCGACCTTATTGACAGACAATAATTGTTATTTACAAACCGTGCTTATCAGCGCGACTTATAGTCTTTTTTTTTGGCGTGGTAAAATCATCAAATGATTCCTCCCACCCAGGGCAGGCGGGAGGGACTGTCAGACTTGACTGACTAAAATCCACGGTGTCCTTCAATAGCCCTTTATGTACCGGGGTCACGGTTATTTGTGAGCTTGGCTTTGGCCCTCTACAGGCCCCGTCATTATGCTGACACTCCTTGAGGCGCGCGTGGAACACAACGCGCCGTCGACCCGGGCATGGTCCATGGGCGGACAGCGAGTCGCCCATTACTCGCCGCCCAGATGCCCGCGCCTACGGTGGCCGTAGATAGTCCACCGACGTCGGTCGCCGTGGGCGTTTACCACTGCGGCTGGGGTGGAGGGAGGACGCTGTCCTCTCCCTCACGCGGCCCGCCTCCTCCTTCGCGAGCATGACTGCTTCGCAGAAGAAGGCAATCGCTTCCCACTCCGTCTCGCCCTGCAGCATGGCCTCAACCAATGCCGGGCGCGAGAGATCTCCGCCTATCGCCGTCGTGAGGACACGGCGGTGCTCTGCCCAAGCGGGGCAATCCTGCACCGTATGCTCCACCGTGTCCTCCGGACGATCCTCGCAGTGGTGACACCCAGGAGTATCTTCCCTCCCTATCAGACACAGGTACCTCCCGAAACTTCCGTATCCGGTGAAGACCTGCGTCATGCGGTAGGTCAGGACGCCGTGACGCCTATCCAGCCACTCCTCAAAGAGGGGTCTTATCAGCGCGATTGCGGCTGGCTGGCCCTTTTTTACTTTTAGTCTTTGAATAGTTTATTTTTAGATTTGTTTTGTTGTTATTTATGAAATAGGTTTTGGTAGTGATTAAATATATTATTAGTTTACATTTGATTTCTTTATAGTTGAAGCAATAGTAGGTACGAATATCAGTTATTTTGGTAGTGTTTAATTATATTAATAGTTTACATTTTATTTCTTTACAGTTGAAGCAATAGTAGGCACGAAATTAGTTATTTTGGTAGTCTACACTAATATTATAAAGAGGAAAACTTTGTTTGTTTGTTTGTAATGAATAGGCTCAAAAACTACTGGACCGATTTTAAAAATTCGAAAGCTACATTATTCACGAGTAACATAGGCTATATTTTATTTTGGAGAAAAATAGGGTTCCGTAAGATATTTGGGTTTTTCGGCCACAGGGTGTAAAAAATCATCCAGAAAAGTTACTTATTTTGCGTACGCTGCCTAAACTATAAAAGATAGAACCATAAAATGTTCCAATTAATTGTTGATCTTATAAATATCTACAAAAAAGTCCGCGACACACAATATCTATGTCGAGTGTTTGCGATGACTGCGTCGTCGATGTTAGTGTCGGTGTCTGTGAATAGACTCATGTTGCTGACCGAGTCTTTCCTGAGTAGGCTTTTTGCAGCGTTAACCGACATTCACGCGGGCGGAGCCGCGGGCGTCCACTAGTATATAATAAAGAAGTAAAAGTTTGTTTATCACCAGAACTATAGATAAAATTCTATTATTTTTGTCCGGTTATTGCTGGCAAGGTTATTTGTGAAACATTAATAACATTTTATGAAACTATCTCTGAAAGATCAAATAAAATTCAGGTGTTTCATAATTTTGTCAACGGAAAAGTATTCTATATTGTATGAAACCCCTTGCTTTTTTAACTTGACTACTTCGAGTCTATCAAAGGTTGTTAATGTGTTGCAAATAACCCGTTATTATTCCTGAGTGATATAGAGTATATCCGCGGAGAACTCACTTTATTTAAGTGGTAAAATCATTTAATGAATCTTCCCACACAGGGCAGGGCAGGAGAGACTATCAGACTTGTACTGACTAAAACCCACGGTGTTCTTCAGTAGCCCTTAAGTTCTGGGGTCACGGTAATTCTTGAGTCCCACGACCACGGCATTCTTTGGCCCTCTACAGGCCCCGTCACTTTGCTGACACTCCTTGAGGAGGCGCGCGTGGGACACAACGCGCCGTTGACCCGGGCATGGTCCATGGTCGGACAGCGCCCATTACTCACCACCCGCATGCCCGCGCCTACTGTGGCCGGAGATCGTCTGCCGACGTCTGTCGCCGTGTGCGCCTACCACTGTGGCTGGGTTGAAAGGAGGACGCTGTCCTCTCCCTCACGTGGCGCGCCACCTCCTTCGCGAGCATGACTGCTTCGCAGAAGGCGGCGACCGCTTCCCCCTCCGTCTCACCCCGCAGCATGGCCTCGACCAAAACTTTTGAAAGAAACAAGGGTAATATTTTCGTTGTCATTATATTATTATTTGCCAGCCATCTGTCAAACTTTATTAATAAGTAGGTACGTCGAAATATTTTATGTTCTTGGAATCCATTATATTTAACATGTATCTGTTATTTGTATTATTATGTAGGTTTGTTTTTTGATATACAAAAAAATATCATCAATGGTTGACAGCGTTGTGATAGAATATTTTGACGGCGTTGTTTTACATTCAAGTCATAATGAATTAGGTTATTATATTTCCTTAATTTAAAAAGATTACAGTTTCTTTGATGTTACTATCTTAAAAAAAACGACGGGTTGCACTCTGGGAGTGCCGGCAGAAGTGAAAACTTGAATAGTAATAAACTCATACGAATATTCGCGCAAGCGCCCTGCGCCGTCTTATGAATTTTCGATCAGGTCACGTGTCCTGACGCGAGTTTAACATTTTTTACCCATTTCAATAAAAGTGCACAACGCCGCTAAAGAAATTTTCAATTCAAAATTCGTTTTTAGGTCTAGCGGAACTTTTTTCCCGACTCAGAAATCGAATCCTCATACTCAGCTGCTTGAAACCAAGAAACCAAAAGATCTCTTGAAAATAATGGTAGGTGCATTATTAACCTCCATCGTGGCCTATAGTGGCCCATCGTGGCCCATACTATGAAACTACACATGAGACGAAGAATACACAAACAAAACGGTCGGTTCATCCCTTTTATTACGGTTTGAATGGCGCACTAGAACCGATATTGGTCGTAGGTTTGATTGCCGTACGATGTAAATATTTGTATGGGCCTCGGGTATTTTTTCATGGGCTTTTTCTGAAATAAACGTAAGAATATAGTGAAGTAAAATAAGTGGTTGAAATAATAACGCTTGTAGGTTTTTATGTGTTTGGGTTTTATTCAATAATATATTTTCTATGCCATTTGTCTCTATTCATCATATTAATTCATACATTTTGCGACCCTGTAAAAAATCGCGAATCAAAGAACAGACTGTTATAATTCACCCAGCTGAAGAACGAGATGGCGCTAGACGACTTGTATAGCTCTGCCTCTTTTCCACAGTGGAACTACTCACGCAAGGCGTCTTGGTAGGTCACCTGTCTTTAAAAATAAATCTTTCGAAAGGATTTTATAGCAGCTACGCTTAAATGCTACGCTGCTACACAAGTGCTACGGCGTAGCACTTTCGTAGCGGCGTAGCAGTACTTGAATTAAACAGCGATGGCTCTGCATTTAGTTTTTATACCATTTATCAATTGCTAATATTATCGGATAATCCAACGTCTTTACGGCAAGTAATGCAAAAAATGTGCGTCGATCGGAAAATTATTAAACAAAAACAACAAAAAAAACTTGTACATCAGTCAGATTCAAGCCAGCGGCACGCTTATACCACTTAGCAAATCAGACGGTGAAGACCGCAGCGAAACTATAAAATATACAATAAATAAAAAAAAATATTTTAGCATGTTGTACGGCCCGGGGTCGCGGGACTAACGAATTATCGTGACCCCGGAACGTAAAGGGCTATTGAAGGACACCGTGGATTTTAGTCAGCACGAGTCTGACAGTCCCTCCCGCCCTGCCCTGGATGGGAGGACTCATTTGATGATTTTACAACGCTAAAAAAAATAAACAGATTGTACGGATAAACTTACAGTCATAGTTCGAAATTAATATCCCATTCCGGTGCGCATTTTATGTCTAGTTAAAATTCCAATATTGGATCCCGTTAGCAACCAGCCTCAATAACATACAGAATTACATTCTACTGGTCAAACAAAATTTTATTAGATTTTGTGCGCTTTGAAAATTGGACCCTTGGCACACGTGTGGCTTTCAAATTGCCTGATAAATACAAATAGGTTGGCTCAAGTCGATAATCTCGGGAACTTGAACCTTAAGTACAACCTTTTTATTTGGGCTTTTTATGGATATTATTTAATAAAACTACGATTAGTTCCAGTACGTTCGAGTGTGATTTTTATCTAAACATTTATTAAGCCTTTGTCAAACAGACAGGCGAAAGTGAAGCTTTTCCGAAGCGATACCGAACTGAAGCGAGACATCAGTCCGATAGTTCTGTCACGCTATCGGATCGCTTTCGCTTTTCTATGTGACTGGATTCAAACAATTCAATACATTACAAATAAAAACGTCACGCTTCGCATTCGCCACGCAGTATAGCTCTGTCTCTTTTCCACAGTGGAACTACTCACGCTTTAAGGCAGGTAGGTCACCTGTCTTAAAAAATAAATTTTTCGAAAGGATTATATACCTAGCAGCTACGCTAAAATGCTACGCTTCTACACAAGTGCTACGGCGTAGTAGTTTCGTAGCGGCGTAGCAGTACTTGAATAATATTAAAGAGCGATGGCTCTTTATTTAGCTTTTATACTATTATCAATTGCTAATATTATCGGATAATCCAATGTCTTTGCATGGTAAGTAATGCAAAAAATGTGCGTCGACCCGAAAATTATTAAACAAAAACAAAAAAAACCTGGTCATCAGATTCAAACCAGCGGCACGCTTTTACCACTTAGCAAATCAGACGGCGTAGATCGCAGCGAAACTATAAAATATATAATAAATAAAAATTTATATTTTAGCAGGTTGTACGGCCCCGGGTTCGTGGGACTAACGGATATCATTTAATAAAACTACGATTAGTTCCAGTACGTTCGAGTGTGATTTTTATCTAAACATTTAAGCCTTTGTCAAACAGACAGGCGTGGCGAATGCGAAGCGTGACGTTTTTATTTGTAATGTATTGAATTGTTTGAATCCAGTCACATAGAAAAGCGAAAGCGATCCGATAGCGTGACAGAACTATCGGACTGATGTCTCGCTTCAGTTCGGTATCGCTTCGGAAAAGCTTCACTTTCGCCTGTCTGTTTGACAAAGGCAAAAATGTTTAATAAGTACAGAGTAAATCCTTTTTGCTTGTTAATTTTATTCTAATTATTACACACTTTTGCCTAACGCTTTCAGGGACTAGATACTTTCCGTCGTACCACAAAAAGTTAAACATCTGTTAAACGCTTGTCTAAAAAAAGTGTAACTGCAAAATGACACACAAGGAACAAATATTTGTATGACCTAGTTGTTCTGGGTGTGGGTGTGCGTGTGTGAGTTTCTATGTTTGTAAACGCACCCACGACACAGGTGATATTCCTAGTGTGGGGCAACGTTTATTAAAAAAAGATAAAAATTTGCCGTTTGGTCGACGGTGCGCCGTTGACGTTAGCGTCGCAGTATAATGCTATACAGGGTGTAAGAGACATCGACGCAAAAACGGATACCAATGGGTCAGGACATGATTCTGAACCAATAATTTCTCATTTTTTTTGGAATTTTTTGAAGTGAAAACTTCTTTAGCGGCGTTGTGCACTTTTTTTTGGAATGGGTAAAATATTTTAAACTCGCGTCAGGACACGTGACCCTGATCGAAAATTCGTAAGATGGCGCAGGGAGCTTGCGCGAATGTTCGTGTGTGTTTATTACTATTCAAGTTTTCACTTCTGCCGGCACTCCCAGAGTGCAACCCGTCGTTTTTTTACTGAGACTGTTCATAATCGTTATTCTTACTTAACCCTATAAGATTATTGATAAAAAAGTAATTATTTCGCTACTTTCACTAAAAGTAGCAATGTAAATAATAATAGCAATGGTGTTTTCTTAGCTGTTTATAAAAGTTCAAATAAATGGTCACCGTATACCTAAATACTGTTTCCAGTACCGCAGTACCTGTAGTACCTAATGCGCGGCAAACTATAAAAAAAAAAAAACAAATATTAAAAAAAAGTTAAATTAGAAAAAAACCGACGAAAAATTCCAACTTGGGGTTATCCAGAATCATGTCCTGGACCCATGGTAACCGTTGGTGCGCCGATGTCTCTTACACCCTGTATAGAACACAATGTATGTGTTATGTATTTGACGACACGATTGGCGCAGTGGCTGAGTAATCAACGGCTGCGCAGCATGACGCGGGTTCGCTCCCCGTACGGAACAAGTATTTGTATGATCTGCAAGTAGTTGTTTCGGGTCTGGATACAGGAAAAAAAATCCAAGTGGGCGGCAAAGTTTAAAAAAATTGTATATTACTACACTCGACTCAGATTCAAGCCTTAGTTTTCATAAGTGTCAGAATTATCTGTTACTAACTTGACATAATCTTACCTCTATCGTACTTCTAGACGTCTACCCACTTAAAACATTTTAGAACTCTATTGGTAGCAATTTAATAAGCATGTATATTTTTTATCGTGGTAAAATCATCAAATGTGTCCTCCCACCCGGAGCAGAGCGAGAGGGACTGTCAGACTCGTACTGACTAAAATCCACGATTTTCTTCAATAGCCCTTTACGTTCATTGGTCACGGTAATTCGTAAGACCCGCGACCCCATAGCATGTATATATATATAATAAGACTTTGAATCTGGGGGCGGGGTGATATCTTTCTTTAACCTTCTAGACCTTTTAATTCGTATCCATGTCTAATTTAATTAATTCTTTAGGTTTGAATTTTCATTAGGTCTCTAGTTGAATAGGATTCTATTTTTAACGCTAAACTGGTAATTAGTGCTTCATTTAAAGCAATGTTTATGAATATAAACGTAGGTTGCGAGGCTCAGTTTAAAAATAAAATTAGTAAAAATGCTTTATCAGTATAAGTTTTTCATATGAACTATGAAAAACTTATACTGATAAAGCATTATTACAACTTATACTGATAATTCATAAGTTTTGACAACATATCGTGAATCAGGACAACTGTACAATTATAACGTAATCAATAAAAATTGATTACGTTATAATTGTAGTATATGTAACTTACGGACATAAAATTATAGTATGTAACTTACGGACATAAAATTAGTTGGTTATAGAAACTAAAAAGTTTCTATAACCAACTAATCTCAAAATTAGTTGGTTATAGAAACTAAAAAGTTTCTATAACCAACTAATCTTATGTCCGTAAGTGATAAAGAATAAGACACGACCGAACAGTCAGCCTAAACTATGTGTTTGGTACTTAGATAGTAGTACCCCTGTTTTTCACGATATTTTCTGTAAGAGCAGTCGTGATTGACGGAGCCCCCTTCAGCTGACGGGGCTCCCCTTTAGAGAGCCAAAGCCTGCCAGGGTCGCGGGAATTACGAATTACCGTGACCCCAGAAAGTAGAGAAGTATTGAAAGACACCGTGAATTTTAGTCAGTACAAGTCTGACAGTTCCTCTCGCTCTGCCTTGGGTGGGATTCATTAAATCTATTATTAATAATCTATTATCACTTAAATCTTTCTTTTTCTAGTAGTCATGGTATAATAGTTATTTATGCAACTGTTATATAATCAGGGGTATTTAAACACGAATGTGGGTTTATATGTGATAATAGTATCAAATGAGTGTTTTAATACCTAACTATAACAGTTGCATACAAGACTTTATCTACAATCATGATGTGAATCCTCTATAAAATATTCTCATAGTGTTGTAAGAACTATGTAAATTCAAGAAAAGTCTAATTGCGAAGCATGTAAAATAAACAAACCTTAATAAGTAAGAGAATTATTTATAATTTTTGTAAATAACGCACACAGTAATTGCTTGTTTGCGATTTCCGATATTCGAGTGAAAAAATGGCGGGAAATAACACGATAAGAATCTGAAATTACGAATCAGTCTACAATTTATTGTTCTTTTTTCAAAATTTTAGCGATCTGGTGGTGAAAATGTCATTGCATGAGAATGTTCTTTTTTAAAATTCATAATATCACGCGTTTGGATGATATAATGATCATAATATCATTGAGTGTTTTAATGTTGGCAATAAGCTAATTGTTATAGGTTCTTTTATAGAGGATTAATAGCATGATAGTAGATAAAGTATCGTATGCAACTCCCAAATAAAAACAAAATACATCGAGGGCCATGAGTCACTCGCGTCGCTTAAGATTCAAAATAATATCATGAATTACTCCATACGGTCGTGATCGGGCACGCCGCAATCGCGGCGGTAAGACCCCTCTTTGAGGAGTGGCTGGATAGGCGTCAAGGCGTCCTGACCTACCATGACTGACATGCATGACTCAGGTCCTCACCGGACCCGGAAGTTTCGGGAGGTTCCTGTGTTTGATAGGGAGGGAAGAAACGCCTGGGTGTCACCACTGCGAGGATCGTCCGGAGGACACGGTGGAGCATACGGTGCAGGACTGCACGTGACTCATTTGATGATTTTGCCACCCTAAAAAAACACCTATTTCTTCTTTCATTTCTCCATTTCTTCGGAAAGCTTTCTTTAGAAAATGTTCGCACTATTAATACTATTTGCTGAATCAAGATCTCTCGCTTCCACAGACTCAGCGGAAAACAATTGTTTTCTCCTTAATCTGTGTTTCTCGGAAGATCTTTATTTATCTTCCCGTAAATAAAGCTGAAAATTGCTTCCACTGTGTTTACAATTGAACTATTGAAACTAAACGGTTACTGAAATTTGATTTCTATGTGTTTTGTTGAAACGGTTCATTGCGATAGTTTTAAGTAAAGAATAACATTTTGATTGCAATTTTAACGAAGTGGATTGTCCGAAAAATTTCTCGTATAAGCCGGTTGGAATATCGCGAGACAGTCTCAAACACGTTGACGACACGGTTAGCGCAATGGCTGAGCAACAATCCAATCCCTGCGTGCCTCGTGCCTCGTGCAGGAATAGATTCCCGCACGGAACAAATATTTGTGTAACCTACAAGTAGTTGTACCTAGTCTGAATGTTTGTGTATGTGAGTTTAAATGTTTTTAAACGCACCCACGACAATGGAGAAAGACCACGGGCCACGCCCGGGTCGATGGCGCGTTGTGTCCCACGGGCGTCTTAAAGAGTGTCAGCAAAATGACGGGCCCCCCCTCTAGAGGGCCAAAGCCTGCCGGGGTTGCGGGACTTACGAATCACCGTGACCCCGGAACGTAAAGGGCTATTGAAGGACACCGTGGATTTTAGTCAGTACGAGTCTGACAATCCCTCCCGCTCTGCCCTGGGTGGGAGGACTCATAAGATGATTTTACCACGATAAAAAAAAAGGTTAAACGTCTACGGTAAGCAATTTTTAATCAAAACACAGGTTCCCTCCAAAAGTTATTTCGTAATCTTTTTCCGATAAATCGCCGAAAAAATTCCAATTTCTATTAAAATTTGCCCGAATATTTTTAGAGCTTTTTTTCTAAATGTTTTTATTAAATCAGAATTTCAAATCACATTAATTCTTCTTCGTCTACGTGTATTATCGTGTATTATAAAATAATACCTGGGAGTAAGACTATACAGGATATTTTTTACGTGGTGCGGATATTTTACATTTTGCTTTCTACAAGTAATTACTTGTAGATCATTCTAATATCCTATAATGATATATAATATGAGGGAATCGAACCCACGAAACACGGCGCAGCCAGCCAATTGCTCAGCTATTGCGCCAATCGTGCCGCCATATAACTCCAATTCACAATATATAGATTATAATAAATATTCGAGCTCACATTCATTTTCTAACAAAATAGTACTTATATTCACAATAGATACGCCAAAAATCCTATGATGAAACCACACGAATTGTGATACGAAACGCGCAGTTTGCGCACTCGGAAAACATTTATTTTTTAATTCTCATTCAACTTAACCCAACGCAAACGCGATTGTTCGAACACGTTTTCAATTATTTCCATATTTACTCGGAATAAAAGTAAAGCAGAATGGCAACTTTATTTTACTCATTCGTAATGGAAACGAAAATAAGAATATTATCTCCCGTTGTTCTGTCTGAGTGAATTTGGAGAATCGCGAGCTTTTTCTTATGCCTTTGTCAAACAGACAGGCGAAAGCGAAGCGAGTCCGAGGTGATACCGAACCGAAGCGAGACGTCAGTCCGATAGTTCTGTCACGCTATCAGATCGCTTCATTTTTCTTTGTGACTGGATTCAAACAATTCCATACATTACAAATAAAATAAACATGCTTCGCATTCGCCACGCCAGTCTGTCTGACAAAGGCTTTATTATTAAATACTGAAATGAAACTTTACACAATATATTTACAAACCTTATACGATTATAAGGTTTGTAAATATTTAAAGTTTCATGAGAAAAATTGTATTTGCCAGAAGTTACTTTGCTGTTTTATCGTGTATCAGAGTTTATTTTTTTAATTTTATTTCTTTTTTATGTAAGTAAAATTTCAGGTTAGATTTTTCTTTCCTACCTTTTCTTTATCAGGTTTCATGACAGTGTTTATTTGTAATACTTGTATATATTATATTAGCTATTATTAAAATATGAAAGTATGTTATTGCTATATTTATTCAAGAAAACATTTCTGTGAAAAAGTATCAACACGACCGTCAAAAATTTAAATAAAGACTTAAGCCTTGACATTTAGACAAAACCTTAAAAAATTACATTTGAAGGCCATATTTTATTTATAAAATGTTTTATTACGAGTAAACGGTAAATCTCTCTACTTATAATTATGATAGAGGTCATAGAAAGAAAAGTCGGTAAAACGTCGCTTCTATTCATTTTCTCAAATCTCTTTTTAAGTAGAACCTTATAAAGGTTACACTAAACATGTGTAGGTACTCAACAACCCGTAAAGTCGCCAAGTTCTTGCCATTACAAGGTGAATAGTAATTGAATATATCCTTTAACCTTTTTGTAATAAAGGCTAAAGTTTAGTGGCTGTTAGTAAAATGTAGAAATAGATTTACTACATCACAAAATGATCAAGTGCCGTCTCTTGTAGGGTCACTGGTAAAGAAAAGTATGTTTCTTTGTTTAATGACTTGTGAGAATAGATGGTTATCTTTAAAAAAATAAAAATGACGGGTTGCATTCTGGGAGTGCCGGCAGAAGTGAAAACTTCAATAGTAATAAACACACACGAACATTTGCGCAAGCGCCCTGCGCCGTCTTACGAATTTTCGTTCAGGTCAGGTGTCCTGACGCGAGTTTAACATTTTTTACCCATTCCAAAAAAAGTGCACAACGCCGCTAAAGAAGTTTTCACTTCAAAAATATTAGATCAGTTTTGTAAATGCAAAGTTTGAATATATGGACACTATTAAATTGCCACATCGTTCTCAAATAATGTACCATCTGATGATGAATGATGTAACAAAGGTTCTGTAATAATTTTTGGCGATTGAAAAAGAGTGTCCGTGGTATTTCTTGCCCATTCTTCTCCATAGAGATCTACGCTTGAGAATGGGCACCTACAGTACTTTCACAGTTATTATGTCTTGCGACCATAATTGTTTTTGTACTAATTTTCTTTTTTAAAAAAAAACGTTGGTCCACACTAGGAATTTTACCTGTGTCGTGGGTGCATTTACAAACATATAAACTCACATACACAAACGCCCAGACCCGAAGCAACAACTTATAGATCATACAAATATTTGCTCCGTGCGGGTATCGAACCCGCGACACGCAGCGCAGCAGTCCAATCGCTCAGCCATTGTGCTAACCGTGCCGTCATTTATTTCGTGTCTTTTGACAATTCAAAAGTGCCTGTAATTCGCCTAGTTGTAATAAATGAGTTGATTTGATCTGATATACCTTTACAATTCTACCTACACGTTGTCTAGCATCAACTGAAAAGGCTTTCGGGCAGAAATATAACTTTCTCAGTACTTGTACTGAATAATTCACAATAACTTGCGTAGGTAATCGAACGAACAATCTTCAATAATGGTAGGCTTTTGTTCTAATACTTGGAATTCAGGAATTCAGAGAAAACTCAAATAACATTTTCGTCTGGTATTTAATTTAGTTAAGGTTACCTAATATGTCATATGAGCAATGACTTTCCAGTGGTATCGGTCCCGACTTATAAGTTGGAGGACATGGGTTCGAACCCAGCCTAGTGCAATAATTTGTGAAATTTATTTCGTCACAACTTTTCCAAAATGGTGAAGGAAAACACGTGAAGAAACCGGCATGTCCTAGAATCAAAAATTTGAAGACATCTGACATCAACCAACCCGCACTTGGCAGACGTGGTGGATTATGGTCCACACTCTCTTACAGAGTAAAGGCCTGGGTCCCAGGAATGGGAAAATTATAGCCTGATGATGCAGTTTAGGCAGTTGTTCCGACTCCTGAGGTATTGTTAAAACTTGTGAATTCAAAACTAATAGGGATTAGGTTTCACTCAAAAGGCTAAAGTAACTCATACTTTCGTACTGGTCCGTATATTCGTCGACGAAGTAAGAGAGTGAGACCCCCAGATTTTTACAAATTATCACTTCATTTACAGATCGGTTGGAAGTACACAAACGCGTGGTTGGTGGGCAACCTGATGTGCAAGCTACTGCTGGTGCTGAGAGCCTTCGGATTGTATCTGTCTTCCAACGTCCTCGTCTGCATCTCTGTTGATAGGTAAGTAGTTTTCTGAGTGCCTTTTTTATCTTGGTATAATCATCAAATGAATCCTCCTACCCAGGGCAGTGCCTCCTTTGCTAGCAGGACTGCTTCGTAGGAGGCGACCGCTTCCCATTCCGTCTCGCCCCGCAGCATGGCCTCGACCAATGGTGTGCGCGAGAGGTCCGCCTGTCACCTCCCGGTGGTGCTATGTCCAAGCGGGGTAGTCCTGCACCGTATGCTCCACCTTGTCCTCCTGGCGACCCCCGCAGTGGGGACACCCAGGCGTTTCTTCCTTCCCAATCAGACACAGGAACCTCCCGAAATTTCCATGTCCAATGAGGACCTGGAAATTTCAATTACAATTACAGGCCTGTGTCAATTTTGCCAGTTTAAAGTGTTTGAAAAGTTAATGCTTGCACAAATGCTATGTCACTTCAATAGAAACTCCATCTTTCATGATCAACAGTTCGGTTTCACCAAAGGTCGTTGTACAACTGACGCCGGTGTTACCCTATTGAAGAACATTTTTAACTCCTGGGAGGAAGCGCAAGATGCCATAGGAATTTTTTGCGACCTCTCAAAAGCATTCGATTGCGTAAACCACGAAACGCTGTTGCTGAAACTGGAACACTATGGAATTAAAAATACAGCTCTTGATTTAATAAATTCATACCTAAGAGATAGACAGGTTAAAGTTCAGATAAACGGTGTAAACTCGTCAGGGGCTGAAATGACTATGGGCGTGCCTCAAGGTTCTATTTTGGGTCCATTCCTTTTCTTAGTCTATATCAATGATTTACCCCATTTACTAAAAAATCAACCACAGATGGTGTTATTTGCTGATGATACATCGCTAATTTTTAAAATAGATAGACGTGCACATAACCTAGACAATGTTAATGATTCTATTTCTAAGGTTCAAAATTGGTTTACTCTGAATAATTTAGTTCTTAATGAAAAGAAAACTAAATGTATTAGATTCACTTTGCCAAATGTTAGAAGTAGCGATTGCGACGTTTTTTTGAACGGAGTAAAATTGGAATTTATTAATCAGACAGTTTTCCTGGGAATCACGTTAGACGATAAATTACAATGGGGCCCCCATATAGCATCTTCCGTCCGTCCGTCCGTCCGTCCGTCTTAGCTCAGCCGCTTATGCTGTTAGAAAGATAAGACAGTTAACAGACGTCGAAACTGCGCGTTTGGTTTACTTCAGCTACTTTCACAGCATTATGTCTTATGGCATTCTACTGTGGGGCCGGGCGGCTGACATTGAATCCATTTTTATTTTGCAAAAGAGAGCCATCAGAGCCATTTACAATCTACGTCGTCGCGAATCTCTTAGGGAACTATTCAAAAAGATTAATATAATGACAGTGCCTTGTCAATTTATTTATGAAAATATAATGCATGTTAGGAAAAATCTTCATCTTTTTAATAAAATAAGCGATAGACATAATTTTAATACTAGAAATAAAGATAAAATTGATCAACCTTATTTTAGATTGTCTAAAGTCAAAAAATCTTTTATGGGGTACTGTGTTAAATGTTACAACAAAATACCTAGCGAAATTTTAACTCTAAATGAAAGAAAATTTAAAAGTTACATAAAAAATACACTTAGTAAACAAGCATATTATAAATTAGAAGATTATATTCAAGATAAAAATGTTTGGAAACATGCTGGTCCTGCTCCATAGTACAATGTAGGGTTTAAACAAAATCAAGCTTGTTGAAATTTGAATGCTCACACACTTATATTTGTAAAATAGCTGTAGGTAATTGCAATATTTTGTTAAAATGTGAACACCATGTACCTTTTTGCATTTTTTTATTTTTTATTTCTTATTCATTTTTTTTTTATAATATTTAGTCTAGATTTAAAGTACATTGCTTTCACATTATTGATGTCAAATGATGTATATAAAAATATTGTAAAACATTTTTAAAAAGAGTAAGTATGGAGTTTCTTGCCCATTCTTCTTCATACAAACCTACCCTTGCGAATGGGTGTAGAGTCAATCCCATCCCATCCCATTTCCTTAATGTTAATATTCGACGTTTGAAAGTGCCTCGTTGATGGCCTAATTGAAATAAATGATTTGACTTTGACTTTGACTTTGGACCTGCGTCAAGCGGACGGTGAAGACGCCGTGACGCCTCTCCAGCCACTCTTCAAAGAGAGGTTTTACCGCCGTGATCGCGGCGTGTTCGACGCTTGTCTCTTTATCTCATTCAAAATCAAAGCATTTATTTCAAGTATACCAATTACGGCGAGTCAACCCGAGCGTTAAAACCGAATATAAGCAGATGAATGTTGTTTGGGAATTACAAACCGCTCGACTGCCGCCCGAACCGACTCACTCGGTTAGGCAACTGTCGACTTATGCCAGACGATTGAAATCGAAGCAATATTTGCTTTGAGTAGGTTTTTTGTTCAGCAAATACTGTCGATCCACGCGAACAACGGGCTGCCGGCCGGTGCGCTTATGTACATAGCAATCCGAATAGTTCCACGGTTTAAAGTACGATTACGTTTAGGTAGTGTCGCTTCGAGTACCTAATTTTGTCTAATATTGGTAGATACAATCACCGGTTCATACGCCATATGCCAGCTTTAATAAGATTAAAAACTTACTCAT
Organism: Agrotis puta; assembly: GCA_943136025.2. Classification (NCBI taxonomy): domain Eukaryota; kingdom Metazoa; phylum Arthropoda; class Insecta; order Lepidoptera; family Noctuidae; genus Agrotis; species Agrotis puta. The sequence continues at coordinate 15,697,048 of OW964182.2, read as the reverse complement.
ACCTAAAGTGTGTAATTTGTTTTCACTGCTATACGAACGGGTGTCTTCACATTAGCTACACGACCGCAGACCGTAGACCTCAGGCCGCTCCTTTATAAATCCTCATAAATTAACTGAAGCGCGTCTGAAGGGCGAGTGTAGTGTTACAATCGCGTGTTAATTTTTAATTTATTTGGATTTACAAAGATCTAGACAACTAGACTAGAGTCAAGAACAAACACATCTCAAATAAAAACACTCCCCTAGATAATTAATCTTATAATCTATAAAGTCATAAAGTCCGGACAAAAGATCTTTATAACCTGGCCATCTAGCCTCAAATGATAGAATCCTTATAATACATAATAGGAAAATTAATTAATTAAGAAAATAAAATGTTATACTGATCCGCTACACGTGTCGAGATAGGGTCATTTCACACCGTGACGCGACGCTGCGCGCACTTTCCACTCAGCGATTGGACAGCTGCGTTGTGTGTCGCGGGTCCTATTCCCGCACGAAGCAAATATTTTTATGGTCTACAAGTAATTGTTCCGGGTCTGGGTGTTTGTGTATGTGAGATTATATCTTTGTAAATTCTTATTGTGGGGCAACATCTTTTTTACATCATAAAAGTTCTACAACATCAACAACAACATCTTTTTTTCATCATAAAGTTCATTCTAGTGAATACGGTTAGATATTTTTTTATTTCCTTTTGGATTTTGGACACGGCGATAGGCGGAGACCTCTCGCGCCCGGCATTGGTCGAGGCCATGCTGCGGGGCGAGACGGAGTGGGAAGCGGTCGCCTCCTTCTGCGAAGCAGTAATGCTCGTGAAGGAGGAGGCGGGCCGCCTGAGGGAGAGGGCAGCGTCCTCCCTCCACCCCAGCCGCAGTGGTAGACGCCCACGGCGTCGGACGTCGCAAGACGATCTCCGGCCACCGTAGGCACGGGCATGCGGGCAGCGAGTAATGGGCGACTTGCTGTCCGACCATGGACCATGCCCGGGTCGACGGCGCGTTGTGTTCCACGCGCGCCTCAAAGAGTGTCAGCATAGTGACGGGGCCTGTAGAGGGCCAAAGCCTGCCGGGGTCGCGGGACCAAGGGATTACCGTGACCCCGGTACGTAAAGGGCTATTGAAGGACACCGTGGATTTTAGTCAGTACAAGTCTGACAGTCCCTTCCGCCCTGCCCTGGGTGGGAGGACTCATTTGATGATTTTACCACGATAAAAAAAAAAAAACCGTATTCACTACGCGAAAACGAACCGATTCGAAGACGTGGCGAAGGCGTATTTGCTCTGTTTGGCGGCGTTCATAAAAAGCCAGTTAATACAACTGCCACGCCTCGGTTCGCTGCATCCAGTTTGACCACACAGTTTTATCGCTTCGGACTCGGTCCGGTTCGCTATCGCCGGGTCTGTTTGACAAAGGCTTTTAGGAAAATATTATTATTTCATCCAATCTGCTTCAAACTTTGCAAGAATATTATTTAGATTTTGATTTACAATATATGTTTCGAGCACAAGCGGCACGCCAAAAGCTTTTTAAACACAAGCGGCAAGCCAAAAGTTTTATTTAACACAGAAAACCTATTTTTTTTATATTATTTTAAGGATACTTGTGGGAGACGGTAAGTTTTAATGCCACTGTCCTAGACTAGATCTAAGTCCGAACCACTACCGAGAATTACCAAATGGAATATTTTAAATTCAATTAAAGTTTGTCCCAACCCAATGTCGGGCTTGTGACCACCGGATGGTGGTCGAGATTGTCTAACAGCATTTGTGCTACGTTAAAATCTACTTGACAAATAAATAGCTTCGGGTAACTATGACTAGAGAGACTAAAGTTTGAAATTGGTGACTGTTTTCTGAGTAATCAGAAAATGGTACCTAAGATTTTTTTTCTTTTTTCGTCATAAAATCATCAAATGAGTCCTCCCACCGATTACTGTCAGACTTGTACTGACTAAAATCCACGGTGTCCTTCAAAAGCCTTTTACGTACCGGGGTTACGATAATTTGTGAGTCCCGCGACCCCGGCAGGCTTTGGCCCTCTACAGGCCCCGTCACTATGCTGACACTCCTTGAGTCACGCGTGGAACACAACGCGCCGTCGGCGTCGACCCGGGCATGGTCCATGGTCGGACAGCCAGTCACCCATTACCCGTCGCCCTCATGCCCAAACTAGTAAGCTTAGCTAAAATTGGAGGCTAGAATTGGAGACTAAAAACCATCGACCACACAGCCTATAGACGCCTAATACACGATAAAACGCACGAAAACTATTCTGCCAACTTGCTGAGGTATGACGTCAGCGAGGGGGACAGGGTACTGCGTCCTGATTGGTCAATTCAAGGTCAGTGCATGTCACTAGGGATGGGACGGTTTTAAATCAAACAAGAAAGTGTCGACATTTTTAAATTTTATTTAATAAAATATGTTTTTACATACTTGCATTCAATTACCTTCTTTTATTGTAATTACGATTGAATCATGTAGGTAAAATATAAAAATGAATAAAAACAAAGTTTTAAAATTTCCGTAATTATTATAAGCTGTGTTCGAAGTCTTTGGTGTGGCCTATCAAATTGAATGCAGCGCGATTTTATAGAGTTAGCCCAAAAACATGCAGCCAAACAGATCTCTTCGCCGCAACCGACAACGCGGTGGAGATGACGGGGTTTTGGGCCAATAAAATATAAATACCGTCGTGCCAGCGACACGAAAAAGAAAAAGAAGAAAGGTTCCGAAACTATACATATTGCCTAGGAGACAGAAAAAAAAAGTTCAATAATTAAACTCACCAAAAGCGGCAAATACTTAGTTGGTACTGCTCAAGTTAGTAGACATCGACGGTTTTTCATAAGGATAAAACAATCTTCGCTAAAATGACGTGAACATATTACATTTTAAGTAGATGGGATCCAGTTCTCTCGCTTGGTTGCAATTATCAATTTATTTTTTAAATCAAGATCGTGTGGGTATCTAAAATTTATAAATTAAAGTTTCACAATTTATTAGATGTATCTGTTGTAATTTCTAATTATTGAAAAAATATTTTTTGTATAAATTAATAGTTATAGGTTTTTGTTTTGCTTTATCGACAACAGAGGTGGTTGTACGATTTGGAACATCACTAATATGTGTACTTAAAATCGACGAAAAGATATGGCGAAAAAAATACTTGCAAAAGAAAGGGACGCAATCATAAAGACACCAGGTATGACCAGTATAAGATGAACCCCGATAAATATTGTCAGAAATTTAATCTAATTTAGATTACGGAACTATTAACTTACCGATGAAATGTGATACCGTCTTTCAGGAAGAGACCCTTTCCTGAAAGACGGTATCACATTTCATCGGTAAGTTAATAGTTCCGTAATCTAAATTAGATTATCCAAATATGAACAACTATAAGGGCATAAAGAGATACACCTGTGATTGTGCTAATGGAAATAGGACTATAGGTTGTTGCTCACATGTAGCATCAATAATTTATTATTTGTCACATGGCCGTTAAAAATCGAAGATCATCAAGCCCGCTGAAATATTAAAACATATATTTGATGTTACAAATATCACTACAACTATAGAAGAAAATAGTGACAAAGATTACATTATTTCAATATTTTTATATGGAAAATAAAAGATTAATATTTCATGGAAAATGCTGTTTTAATTTTAATTTAAGTGACTTTTATTGAATTAGCTAGAATTCAATATGTGTTCACTTACATAAAATTTTTATTTTTTTGAATATGTTCCACCTATCTCACATCTATGTAATTATTACATATTATAGTTGGATACGTACTGATTATACGGTTTTTTTTTTTGGTCGTGGTACCTCAAGAAATAGCTACTAAAAACCACCCCTACTTTTTTCAATATTTTTTTTGCAGCCCTATAGTTATTTAAAAAATTATAAAAAACATATGGAATGTAAAGCTAATTAAGAGCTTTTATGTCGCGTTGGTTTCATGCGAATATCTATCATAGTTTCGTAGAAAAATAATTTTGAAGTTAGGGGTTGCAACCCTCATTTTCCAAAAACGAATGGAGTTAGGGGTTTGATGATTGGCCAAAAATTATTTTAAACTACTAGCAACATATTAAAGGCACCAATGTCAAAAAAGACGCCAGTGCAGATTTCATATGGAAACCCGGCGAGACCCTTTGAAGTCCGGCTTTTTTTATCACACAAACGTATTGTTTACGGGAACATATTATGTCTATTTTCTCGATTTTTTAAAGGAGTAATGCGGAAGTGTTTACGGCTCACAGGAGTGGTCGAAACTAATACGAACTTGGTGAGTGACGACGGTTTTAAGACATTTTTGCCTAATGTGTTGACAGACATCGGTCGCCTGTTATTAGGAGTCTATAGGCTGTGTGGTCGATGCTAAAAACTAATAAACTAAGATAGAAGTGGGACAGAGCAGGCTTGACAAAAAAATGCTTTTCATGGGGAATTGTATATTTAGATAACAGCACGGAAGAAAAAAATTCTGACTTAGAATCGCAAATCAAACCTAACTTACGGAACTGAATCAATGTTGAATACCACGGAGAGTTCCGTTGCTAGACAATTCTTATCGGAGCGTATAATTTCCATAGAAATACAAATAACTATACGAGGGGTAGGGAAATATTGTTTGAGTCATAACTTCAATTGTATTCGATAGATATGAATACACGGCGTAGTTTGATTGAGACCACAAACCAAGATGGAAGGGGAAATGTTATTCACATAAACTCTGAGAGCAGTGAAGCTATTTGTGTATCTGGGTCATGCTAACATGCTTTAAACCCTCACAAGCATTTTGACCGTTGCTTCGCTCGCATTAAGGTGCTGATAAGCTTGAGTATTCACTTGTACATCAAAAATAATCAGAAAACAGAAAGCCCTATTTAGGAACATAGGTCAAGTTACATATAGTGTGAGGTGTTATAAACAGGTTGATCCTTTATCTTTTGCCCAGAGGCGTACAAATATAATTGTTTAGGTATTAAAATAACAAATTGATGAAATTATGTCAAGTTTCACGTTAATACAACACAACAATTTTTAATATAATATAATAAGTATAAATAGGCATTACAAATCAAAAGTAAACAAAATAGTTTACAATCCATTTTGTAAATAAACGTCAAATGTTTAAGTTACATGTCATAAAAAATTACGAGTAGTAGTGAAAATGTCGAACAGAAACATTCACTGTTTTTAATTTTGTCGAACTGAACAACGGACAGAGCCAAGCATAGAGCTAAATATCGTAACGAACCTTTTCATGACCCTTCTAGCGAACGCTGTAGTCGATGGTCGTCAAACAAATTCTCCTCATAAAGATAGAATTGACAGTCGGCTCGGCATAAAGCTTTCCAGAACGCTCGCTAAAACCTAATTTAGACGATGCACGAACTCGCACGCGAGTTGCGTAACATTGCGGACTTTATAGGTACAACGAATTCAGTTGATCAAACAAATACCGCAATGTAGTGCAACTCGCATGCGATTTCTTGCTCCATCTAAATGATACTTAAAACACTCGCGTTTGTTTTTCTGTAATGTAACATCCACAAGAATAATCATTACAAGTGATTGCTTAAGTTTATTAGCACCTTAAATTCAAAATACGAGTAGTATAATCAAGTCGGCAACATGCGAGGCCATCTATTGTCCTAATTTTTTTTACCTGGTAAAATCATCAAATGAGTCATCCCACCCAGGGCAGAGCGGGAGGGACTATCAGACTCATACTGATTAAAATCCACGGTGTCCTTCAGTAGCCCTTTACTTTCCGGGGTCACGGTAATTCGTACAGTCCCGCGACCTTTTTTTGTGATGAAAGCTACCCTTTGTCCATTTCTGTGCAGAAACGGAAAAAGGGTAGGTGTAAAAAGGGCAGGTGTACACCTGATAAATTTTATCCGAAATATTTTTAGGGTTCCGTACCCAAAAGGTAAAACAGTACCTTAGTACTAAGACTCTGCTAAATTCCGCTCCGAAATATTTAAGGGGACTCCCATACAAAAAAAGTGTTTTTTTAAGACAATGGTACGGAACCGTTCTTGAGCGAGTCCGACTCGCACTTTTTTGTACGAAGGTTCTTTGTAGGTCATCCGAAATTCAATAAGCGGTTAAACCAAGAATTTTCCTATCTTGTAACATCTTGTGGGGTGTCCTACAAAAATGTGTTCGATAGGCCCGAATAAATACTCTTTCGAGGCAGCCCAAATTGTGTCAGATAGTATCTAATTGCCTTGGCAAATACAATACTAAACAAAATTAGATAAGGATTTCTGGTATATTTACACTGAAGTGTTCTGACTTAAACACAAGAAGTAATTTTCACCGGTGAGTTTACTTTAACAATAAAGCACTGTAGTGTATTTATATAATTTAAGAAATCCTTAAACTATATTTTTTTTGTTACTTCCTTCTTCCTAGTTCAGCATGTTAAGCTAATACATTGGCTTACCCAGTAGCTACGTGTTTCAACATCAAACCGCTGAAATCGAATGGTCGCAAAGTTTTTAAACACTAGCTGACCCGGCAAACTTCGTACTGCTTCAGATTTTTTTTAATCATGTTTACTCACCTTTTAAACCTTCCCTGGACTCCCAAAAATAATTTAAAACCAAAATTAGTCAAATCGGTCCAGCCGTTCTCGAGTTTTAGCGAGACTAACGAACAGCAATTGATTTTAAGCTATTGCATAGCTTTTATCCGCTCTAAAAGCTGTCGCTTTAAGCGCGGCGACCGAATCAAGAAATTCTGTAAAGAAAATAAACCTAACAATGTCATTGTCACATCTGTCATGTCAACGTGAATAAATAAAATTTGAGTGAATGTTTTTTTTTTTTTCTTGATGTTTCACTCGATTGACGTGACTGACCATTGCCTAATTAGTAGAGTAAGGCCCGGCGCCCACTATCGGTGGGCATCGGTGCGGCTCGGTAGAGCTCGAGCGCTTTACGTCGGCTTCGGGCGGCTTAGGGCGCCTTAGAGCTCCATCGGGCTACTTCGGGCGGCCTCGGCAGCCGTAAGCATGGCTAAGGATGCCGAGGCGGTCTTCGGGTAGCTCAGGTGGCATTTTCGGATCAGACACGTCGCAGAACAGTCATTTCGATCACCGCACGCGCCTTCATTATCGTATCGTACAAGTAGACGCAAAATAACTTGGCAGTCCTGAACATAGGCTCTGCAAACTTCTGCGCATGTACATTCGTAAAGAAAACTATTATTGGCATTTTTTTTAACTAAAATACTAATTAAAATGTCCTAATACCAAGTAACAATAAAATAAATATCAAAACAACTTGAGACTTAAAGCTACAAAAATAACTTATGAATAAACAATATAAATCCACCATTATAAATACACACACATAACTGTTTTCACGGAACGTTACGAGTGACTGCTCTGCGATGTTTCTGCAGTCAGAACTATTCTTAGGCTACCCAAAATCAGCTACGGCGTCCTTAGGCGTGTTTACGACTGCCGAGGCAGCTCTCAGGCGCCCAAAGCCGCCCGACGCAGCTCTAAGGCGCCCTAAGCCGCCCGAAGCCGGCGTAAAACGCTCGAGCTCTACCGAGCCGCACCGATGCCCACCGATAGTGGGCGCCGGGCCTAACTTCCCATAGAGCAACGATGGAATGATATTCTCGCAGTGGGCGTAAATTTTTATGTTTTTTCATAAAATTAAATAAATAAATAATTATAAATGCATTAGTTGATAAAAAAATGCTATGCAATAGCTTTACCGCGGCAGTCCTCGAGTGCCACAAGTATTTTTTATATACATAGATAATTGCCAAGCAATTAGTCGACTCTTCACTGTCAATAAAGGGGCAGTGCTTCCAACGTTCTGGTCACTGTTCCCGTTGACAGCGATGTGGACGTATTCTTTGCCACACTCTGAATGTTTTGTCTTTTTATTTTGTGTACATTTTCATATTTACTATTTAGTTTTTATTTATAGTTTGTTTTTATTAGTATTGTATTATAATAAGTAGTGTTTCAATAAAAAATCTATAGTACATTAAGAGGTTTCAAAAGCCGCACAAAATGACTCACACTACAGAACCTTACTACAATGGAATATCCGTCTCACAGAGCAATATATTGAAAGGTTTCCAGCTACTGGAAACCAGATATTGCAGTACGTTTCTACTTTTAAAAGGAATGAGCCTTTTGTGAAGCACACAGAAAATTTTCAATGGAAAGAAAAATTCGAACCGCGAACGGGATTTTCTCCGAATTCAATACATCCCATGCTCTTACCGAACGAGCCATCGATGTTCTTATCAACAAACGTCAAATTCTTCAATCCATTCCTAACGTCTTATGGTGTAATAATGTTTTACGCTACTATTAGTACAACCAACACCCTGACATTACAGACAAATTAATGTTCCGGAGGTCACTGGTTTAAATCCCGCTCGCATTTCGATTTTTTCTTTCTATAGATAATCTTTGAAATTCGCGACGCATGGGTTAATATTTAAAAACACTTTGAAGAAATGATTTGAATTCATCTACTTTCGCGGATACTAAAAATTTATTAATTAATAAATATTGGTTTTTTATTTTTTATCGCGGTAAAATCATTAAATGAGTCCTCCCACCCAGGGCAGGGTGGGAGGGCACGGTGTCCTTCGATAGCCCTTTGCGTTCCGGGGTCACGGTAATTCATGAGACCCGCGGCCCCGACAGGCTTTAGCCCGCTAAAGGGGGGGCCCGTCATTACACTCTTTGAGGCGCGCGTGGAACACAACGCGCCGTCGACCCGGGCATGGTCCGTGGTCGGACAGCGAGTCGCCCATTACTCGCCACCCGCATGCCCGCACCTACGATGGCCGGAGATCCTCCGCCAACGTAGGTCGCCGTGGGCGTCTACGACTACGGCTGGGGTGGAGGGAGGACGCTGTGCTCCCTCAGGCCGCCTATATTGGTTAACTTAACAAAAAAGACTTCACCCTTGAACTAAAAATTTAATCGGCATTTATTTTAAAACAAGGTAATCAAAACTTGCAAAAAAACGCCATGATTGCATTCAAAATGGCGTGCCAAATAAACGTCCGATTAACAGGAGATTATAATCGAAGCATGCATACCTGTAATTAGTGGCTGAGCCAGACTAATGACTTGTCAGTGGCACGCCATCGGATTATTATAATTAAGCCTCTTATTTAAGAGATTAACAAGAACTGTCAGATACAACAGTTACGGTGTCAGTGACCGACCTTTTAGGAGGTCTACTTTCTAAGTCCGTTAACGAAGACAGTACGGATCGGATGATAGAACGTGACTTACGTCAAAACGAAAGCGGACAGATAATAAAGCCACAACTAAAGGCGTTTTGACGCAGCGCTAGTATCTACATAAAATTTAATGAAACAATGTAGTACTCGAATTTTCCGCAGGTTATGAGTACTGGCATGGACCTTAAGGAGTTATTTATCAAATTGTCATTCATTCTTAGTTCGGGTTCGAAGTTACGGGTTTCGTTCTTAGAGATTAGACCCCCAGACTTAGGCCTCAGAAAAAAAAACTACCTTTTAAACTACCTATTTCTTCTTCGTATCGTGACAATGGCAATTTAAATTGGGTCAGCCCACAAAACTAAAGGCTTCTACTTACAAGTTGGGTTTGAACTCGGATAAGCACATTACTTTGGGTAATTTATGGAAACACCCGGGGTCTCGGTACTGTGTTATCAGGTAAATGTGGCTCCGGAAAGTAAAGGGCTATTGAATTACAACATGGATTTTAGTCAATAAAACTCTGGCAGTTCCTCCCGTCCTGCCGTGTGTGGGAGGACTCATTGTATGATTTTACAACTTAAAAAAAAACACCTCTGGCATGGCTTAGACTACGAGTATACTCGTATATTTTGTTCCCAACGATGTTTTCTGTCATCGATGTCAGTGATGTTCAAGAAAACTTGGAAAGAGAAATAAAATGAATTGAAAAACGCATGAGTACCTACTTGCCTAGTGCGAGGATCGTCCGGAGGACACGGTTGAGCATACGGTACAGGACTGCCCCGCTTGGACAGAGCACCGCCGTGTCCTCACGCTGGCGATAGGCGGAGACCTCTCGCGCCCGGCATTGGTTGAGGCCATGCTGCAGGGCGAGACGGAGTGGGAAGCGGTCGCCTCCTTCTGCGAAGCAGTCATGCTCGCGAAGGAGGAGGCGGGCCGCGTGAGGGAGAGGACAGCGTCCTCCCTCCACCCCAGCCCCAGTGATAGACGCCCACGGCGACGGACGTCGCAAGACGATCTCCGGCCACCGTAGGCGCGGGCATGCGATTAACGGGCGACTCGCTGTCCGACCATGGACCATGCCCGGGTCGACGGCGCGTTGTGTTCCACGCGCACCTCAAGGAGTGTCAGTATAGTGACGGGACCTGTAGAGGGCCAAAGCCTGCCGGGGTCGCGGGACTCTGAAATTACCGTAATGGATTGATATGATTTTACCACGCTAAAAAAAAAAACTACTTGCCTGGATTTGAACTCGCAACCTCATGCATGAGAAGTAAGGTGCTAAACCTCCGGGTTATTACGACATAAACCTTGTCTTTACAATTAGATACAAAAAACGAAAAATAATATAGCTAAATTGTTCCAGCTGTTGTGGAACTTTATGGTTGGTAACACATTTAGCTATTCATTTTTATTGTATTGAAGATTTAGGTTTTCATGAAGCAATACAATACAAAAGAGTGTGCGAAATTGATGAAATAAATCACCCTGTAAAAAGTATTCGTGTAGTATTCATCGACTTTGTTTAAATTTTAACGCTGAAATGTTTTTCAAAGCGAAATTCTGATTCTAGGAAATTGTGTTTCAAATAAAAAATAACAGTTTGTAACTCCAACGTTGATACATTTAGTTCCAGTAAATGTATGTGAATGTTTGAATTACGTTTCACATGAAATTATGTGTTTGGCCAATAACGGAATCTTTTAACTTCATTTTCACCTACTTCCAGCAGTCTGATTAACTTGAAGATTTAATTTTGATATTGCAAACAGTAACTTATAAAAATGATCATCACATTGGATATCAAGCACCCCACGCTTTTTTACTTTATTTGAACTTTTGTTAATATCTTAATATGTATATTAATCTTGTTCTAAATGAATTATGATAATTTATTATTGGATTTTATATTGCAGTAACACAAACTCTCTTATAATTATTTTTGTTTCTACTTTTTAGTTCGATTGCTATGAAAGCGTGTTTTTTTATTTATTTTATACTTTAGATCAGTGGTGGCCCAGTGGCATCGGCCCCGACTTTACAAGTTGTAGATCATGGGTTCGAACCCAGCCAGGCGCATTATTTTTTGTAATTTTTATCATCACCACTACTATCAAAACGTTGAAGGAAAACATTGTGAGGAAACCGGCATGTCCTAGAACCAAAAATTCAAAGACATGTAACATCTACGAACCCGCTCTGGAATATTTAGGTGATGATGTGTCCATCATTATAAATGATCCATCTTATATGGAGAAATAATGTTAAAGTAGGTCAAGTAGCGCTGGCCATCTTCTTCTGTATATTTTTTTCATCGCGGTAAAATAATCAAATGAGTCCTCCCACCCAGGGCAGAGCGGGAGGGACTGTCAGACTCGTACTGAATAAAATCCACGGTATCCTACAATAGCCGCCGTGGGCGTCTACCACTGCGACTAGGCGCGCCTCCTCCTTCGCTAGCATGACTGCTTCGCAGAAGGAGGCGACCGCTTCCCACTCCGAACCGTTTTCCATTCCGTCTTTTATATACATAAAAAAAGAAGGTAAGGTAAGGCGTCTGGAGTATATAGATTTTTCCTTTCCTCTAAAATCATCTTTGCGATGCGCGTCGTGTAATAATGTATTTTTTACAAAAATACGGCTCTTAGTTCTAGAGCGGTGTGTGAAGTTTGGTTTTGGATGATAATACCATGATATGATAATGATGATACTTTTGTAACCATATTTAACTGCAAATAAATCTTTGACTTTGAATACTAGGCATTTTAAAATATAAATAAAAGTGTTTGAAAAAATGGATACGTTATTTTTCTTTTGTCTAAATCAATGCATTTTTACACAGATATCAAAATTTAATAGCGGGGCTAGGGACGTCAGAAGCCAATAAAAACTGTACTTGCTTGTGATGTATTGGCAGTTTTAAAAGCGCGGTATTCGTCAATTTTGGTTTTTAGTCAAATATCCTTTTTGCATTGCAAACATTTGCTCCGTGCCGGGAATCGAAACTGCGACATGCAACGCAGCAGTCCAATTGCTCAGCCACTGGGGTAAACGTGCCGAATTTATATTGCTATAACTCGTACATGTTTGGGAACGTTATCTATAGACCGTTTATAATCTATATCTTCTATCTATCTATATATATATAAATGTTATGTTGGTTTGTGTATGCTTTAAAAACTCAAAAAGTTCTGCACCGATTGAGCTGAAATTTTAGCATGATATATAATCCGCATCAAGGATTGTTTTTATCTACTTTTTTTTTTAAACCGTTTTTTGTGCCACACCGAAGCGGGGCAGGGTACAGCTAGTATTATATAATATAGTGTAATGTATAACCGTTTATGTTATACTTAGAAATATGTTTCATTTGAATATACGCCATGTAAGTCATGTAGATAATGACCCAGTGGTAATGGCAGTGGGCTTGTGACTAGGTCATATGTTCGAACTCAGCCAGGCGCATTAGTTTGTGTAATTAATTTTCTCATCATCGCTATGAATAAACAGTAAATGTAAACATCGTGAGGAAACTGATATAACCTAGAATGAAGGATCGGAATATATTTAAACCCAGAAAACACGATGGTGAATTACAGGAAACAGTTTTGGGCTGATTATCGCCGTGGGCGGCTACCACTGTGGCTGGGGTGGAGGGAGGACGCTGTTCTCTCCCTCACGCGGCCAGCCTCCTACTTTGCTAGCATGACTGCTTCGCAGGAGGCGACCGCTTCCCACTCCGTCTCGCCCCGCAGCATGGCCTCCACCAGCCGGGCGCGAGAGGTCTCCGCCTATCGCCATCGTGAGGACACGGCGGTGCTCTGCCCAAGCGGGGCAGTCCTGCACCGTATGCTCCACCGTCTCTTCCGGCCAATCCTCGCAGTGGTGACACCCAGGCGATTCTTCCCTCCTTATCAGACACAGGTACCTCCCGAAACTTCCGTGTCCGGTGAGGACCTGCGTCATGAGGTAGGTGAGGACGCCGTGACGCCTATCCAGCCACTCCCCAAAGAGGGGTCTTACCGCCGCGATTGCGGCGTGCCCGGTACACACATATATCGGGGGAAGATTGAGTTATTGAAACAACTTGGTAGTTGTTCCAACAAATACTTGTTTGTTGGAAGAAAACTACTTGTATAATACCCAAAATATTTTCAAAAAAAGAATGTCGATATGTCAATTTGAAAACGATAGTATTTTCAGCCAGGGGCCGTATTATGACGTCTTAAAACCAGGCTAGTTCCAGTGAGTGAACGAGGTGGCGCTAGACGACTTGTATAGCTCTGTCTCTTTCCCACACTCTGGAATTAAAACGTCATGGTAGACCACCAGGAGTTTATCCAGCCAATGGCCGTCACCAAAAAGTATCTAATTTGTGCTCACTGCAACATTAATATTTTCCCGCCGTAGATGATTTATTTACCCCTTATATCTCGTGTCAGTATTCACTGGTTTCAATTGTACAGCTATATATAATAAGTTCTTTGGACTGCAGACTGGAAAATCTTGTACAGAAGTTCTTGTTAAACGTTTTTTGCTTTACCAAATGTTAGCACAATGTGTCCGAGTAATTTTTCCAAGACCGAGTACTATACAAACATTTGGTTGTCAGTTACACGTGAAAATGTTGACAAACATAAATAAACTAGATACACTTGACACATGCCAAGTCATTTAGTTCTGTGATTTACGAATATGCTGAGTTGAGGAGGTTTTTTATTGTAAAATTAATATACTTTTTTTTCTGTTTTGTGTTATATAAGTTAAGATACAGCTCCTTGGTCGCGGGACTCACGAATTACCGTGACCACGGTACGTAAAGGGCTAATGAAGGACACCGTGGATTTTAGTCAGTACGAGTCTGACAGTCCCTTCCGCTCTGCCCTGGGTGGGAGGACTCATTGATGATTTTACCACGATAAAAAAAAGATACAGCTCCTTAAATTCATTGTTTTGTTACTAATATTCTTACTGTAGTTCCTCCACCAATAAAGCCCCTGTCCCGGAGGTCTCCGACTATGATAAAAAACTTCATTTCTTTTTTTATGTTTTCTACTTACATGCATACTGTTAATATAGGTATGTTTTTGAAATACGGACGAAAGTTGGTTGCTGGAAACTTTTTACAAAATCAAAACATAGTTTTCATTAATACATGTAACTTATTTGCGAAGGATATTTTAGTCAAAAAAGATACGATTATCAATTTTTTGTACGGTTTTAAAAATTAATGAAGATACAATGCTTCTAAAACTCACCAAATGTCACTCTGTTGGTATAATTTTACAGTCATTAAGACTTCACTAGCCGGGCTCCCAAAATTCGAAGCGTTTTCTCATTGTCAATATTCATTGATTTTAAAATGAAAAGGGAAAAAATATAATATTTACTATTTTATTTATAATTATTTTTCACTTCTCTATCTGACGTAATAAACCGATTTTCTTTATAATGCAGTAAGCTACCTTATTGGAATTAAATGTATAAAAAAATAACGAGTTCGGAAAAACAGATGACAATCAACGAATTCTTATCAAAACAATTAAATTATTACCTTTTCAAACTTTAGAACTCACTATTGTTTCAAACTGTACCATAAAACGAAGTGTATAAAAATGCAAGAATAAATTGTGAATTCGAGACAATACTTTAAAAATAATTTTAACGCTAAATTATTTAGATATGTTGTAAAACATTTCATATCATTGCAACATTGAATCTACATGTGTCAACCACAGAGTTTCATAGAACTCTGTGGTTGACAGGCTTCTCTAATTAGCAGATAGCCAAGCCATCCAGAGAGAACCTTTGTTCTCACTGCACACAAAGACACACGTGTTCAACAGTAACTTGAAATTCAAACCTACGAGTATTCACGTTCATCAGTTGAAACTATCCGTTCATCCTGATGGACACCCAAAACGGATAAGGTAGCAATTTCGTTGAACACTGACGAATTAAGCGAGGATTGATGGTTGTTTGACAATTTCTGCCATCCACCAACTAAAAGGCCGTTAAAAGCAAAAGGTAGATTTCGAGAAAACGCTAAAATTGGGAATTGATGTCTCTTGAAAAGTATGCTATCTAGGAACAAGGCTGCAAATTATATTTGAAAGCATTGTGTTTTTGCACAATATGTTGTATATTTAATTCATTTATATTTATTTAAATTCATTTTCTGATTTTTAATTAAGCATTTTATGTGGTTTAACTGTCAGCAATCTTCCTGTATCCTCAAACATATTAATCATAGGAAAATTACTTACAATTAGACCAAAAGATAGAGTATTGAAAGTCGTATAAGACTACATTAAAAAGTGAAAAACGACCAACTGTGACTTAACGGCCTTTTAGTTAGTGGACGACAGATTTGTCTTACATTGTATCAGTAGACAGTACATAATGATGTTGTTGTTAATCTCGTACATATAAAATCTAAATACGTAATGTTACGTAGCATATTCGTAGCAGGTCTACACCGCTGGGCCTACGAAAGCCTACGCGGTCGTAGCACATCGAATAGTGCATTCGGGATACTAAGTATCACGTGTCACAAGCGCGTGACAAATAAAAACTGTTTCAAAATAAACGTTATTAATCAATTATAGTTAATTGCAGAATACCTTTTTTTATCGTGGTAAAATCATCAAATGAGTCCTCCCACCCAGGGCAGAGCGGGAGGGACTGTCAGACTCGTACTGACTAAAATCCACGGTGTCCTTCAATAGCCCTTTACGTACCCCGGTACGGTAATTCGTGAGTCCCGCGACCCCAGCAGGCTTTGGCCCTTTACAGGCCCCGTCACTATGCTGACACTCCTTGAGGCGCGCGTGGAACACGGAGCGCCGTCGACCCATTGTAGTATCCCTTGATAGAATAATAAAAAAGGTACCTGTTTATTAATGTTCGTTAAGCAATGTGTAACATACTAACATATCCGCATTAAATAAAAATCCCTGTATCTTCAAAGAACAATCGCCCTTAAACTTTGTTTAATAAAGTGTATTTTTGCAGATTCTTCGCTGTGATATACCCACTGCGGCTGGCCGTGGCGCGCCGGCGCAGTAAACAGATGTTACTCTGCGCCTGGGCATTTGCGCTCACCTGCAGTTTTCCACAGGTAATTATTTTTTACAAATTAAATAATACAGGAAAGTTGCATAAGTCTAATACTAAGGTAAAAAGGTACCACTAAATTCATAAAAAAATCTGCCAGCAGATCCACTAAAAAGACATGAAGAAGATAAAAAAATTGTTTATGATAGACAGTCACCCATCTACAGATCAACCTAGGTAAGCGTGGCTTAACCTGGAAGGTCGGCCTGTTATTGGTTAGCCACGAGCTCAAGATTTGACGCATACATTCAAATCCACCAAGTTATAAGAATGCTTTTCAAAGTGAAACTCTGATAAAAAACAATTATTATTTAAAATTACCCCAGAGTTTTTGCAAACAAAATACAAACCAACTGGCACTACAATACAAAAAACAAGTTGGGGAACAGTTTATAAGACGGGGACACGAGGTATGATGGGAAATCACACACGTAAGGCAAACTTAAATATTAACGTAGCGCAAGCGCCAACAGGTCGGCATTTGTTGCCGACCATTTGTGGCCGCTTGCAAATGACGTCCTGTTGGCGCTTGCGTTACGTTAGTGTTGTATTAAGTTTGCCTTAAATGTGTACGTGCACATTACACCTCGCGTCCCCGTCTTATACACTTTTCCCCTGACCTGAAATGCTTTAACACCCCGACCTCTATCTGAAAAATACAGTCTGAAAATTTGCATTCATAAAATGAACGTGGAGTACATTATTATAAATCGAATGCCCTCGTAAATATTCATGAATAAACAGCGGTAGAGAAATTTAAGTTATTATATTTTATAATTTATTTTATTCAACAACAGGTAACATTTACGTTTATCATATCGTATTGTTATTTTAATGAGCACACTGGTGACAAGCAAAAGTTATGAAGGAGACAAATACAGGGAGTCCCTGAAAAAGTTATACTCACGTTGGCTTTTTTTATCGTGGTAAAATCATCAAATGAATCCTCCCACCCAGGGCAGAGCGGGTGGGACTGTCAGACTCGTACTGACTAAAATCCACGGTGTCCTTCGATAGCCCTGTACATTCCGAGGTCACGGTAATTCGTGAGTCCCGCGACCCCGGCAGGCTCTGCCGCTCTAGAGGGGCACATTAAGCTAACACAATCTGTCAATTTTCTTTAATAAATTTTCAACCTTATCACAATAGTAGAAGCTTAATGTTCGTTTGGTAAAATTTGACAGATTCGGGTAGGTTGGCGTCTGTACATTCAGCACTGTCATGTGTCAATTTCGAATCAATATGTGAGACAAAAATATCTATACGTTATTTTTACAATGGCATGTTCCGCCAAAAAAATAGGGCACAGCAGTTGTGTTGTAAGCTGCAAGAATACTAGCAAAATTGTGAATTTTATTTTTACTGATTTCCAAGCGCTTCCTGGAAACAAGAACAATGTAGGAAGCGAAAAAAGTAAATAACATCATAATAATCCTCATTTAAATCCTGTATTTGATATTTCACGTTCCCTGACGGAGTTTAACATTTTTTACCCATTCCAAAAAAAGTGCATAACGCCGCTAAAGAAGTTTTCACTTCAAAAAACCAACTGGAAATGTAAACCTAAACTTAATACCTTTACTATTAAGTTTAATACAATTCTGTCAATTCGAAATCCAAAACAGGTAACGTCTCGCCATTATCGTAAGGTTTTACTGATATTAGGGTGTGTTACGGTGAAATCTAATCCAAGACTTGTAGCTTTATCTTGAGATTATGTTCAGTCACCCTTTCTATAACTGTCGTTAAAGTCAAATGGATTGCCGTAACGAAGGGCTGCTAAGATTTGGCAATAAGAGAAAGTCATTTGCTCTAAAACTAGCTATGCTATTCTATAATCTCATCGCTGTACTCTATGACTTGCTCTTCGACGAGGCGGGCGGCGGCGTTGAGATCATCCGCTTGTGCAGCGGGAGCGGTGATCGCTAGTGTCGCTGTCAATAGCTTAGTGAATAGCAAACTTAAGTCCTAGTGTGGCGTGAGCGCTGCGCCAGCGCTGTCATATATAGGATAGTAATAGTCGATAATAGGATTGCAGGCCTTTTTTGAGTCAAAACGCCGTACTTACTACGAGTCGTCGCAGCTGGCAAGAGCTGTTATAAAAATTATAATAACTCTGTAAAGAATAAAAGTTTAGTACGACTAAAAAGTATCCTATGTATTTATCCACCGTATCCCAGTAGTTCTATTGTCTAGATCCATTATGGAACTACTGAGATTTTTTTCTCCCAGTAGTTCCATGGAACTACAATACCTTTTCACCTAATCCCATTAGTTTCATTAAGTGGTTTAGATACATACCATTTCAACCTTTTCAAAATGACTAAAATCCACGGTGTCCTTCAATAGCCCTTTACGTTCCGGGGTCACTGTAATTTGTATAGTCCCGCGACCCCGGCAGGCTTTGGCCCTCTAGAGGGGGGCCCCGTCATTTTGCTGACACTCTTTGAGGAGCGCGTGGAACTTTTGCCTTACCTCTTTTATCTACTACTACTTCCTGAATCTTTGTTTCACGCTTATGAGTCAGTTTACACCCATATATTCGAAGCAATATTTTTTACCACTCACGTGTAATTTAACGGTAAGATTTATACGTTCATATATTGTTTGCGGACACATTAATCTTCCGTGACGCCACAGAGGGTTAATATTTTTCATCTTGTATGTATGGACTATAAAGAAAGTATTTTATTTGGCAAGAGCTAGTGTCTCTTGCGACTTATATTTTTACTAAAACCTAGGTGTATAAAAAAAGCCACGATGGAAAGTAAACAAATGAATTTATTTGTTTGGGGAATTAGAATCATGTTTTAAATCCAACGAGTATTAAAATGGTATATTTACTATGAATAAGTCTGCATCTGCCAAGCCTTTTACCAACAATATAAAAGTCGGCTTTCAGTCGAACCAGATGCAGCTGGATATCAATAATTGACATTGAGCGACTACCTATCGAACCTCCACAACCCAGTAACTGTGTAATACGATACCCCATGGTAACACTGTCGGACTTTCGAGCTTCTGACTGTGATTAACAACTGTCAAAGATCTAAAAATGACAGCCGGGACCAACGGCTTTACGTGCTTTCCGAGGTACGGAGAAAACTCGCTATAACAGATGGTCACCCATCCACAGACCAACTTTGGCAATCGCGGCTTAACCCGGAAGATCGGCCTGTGAGGTTGTAATTATTTAGCCACGAGCTCTTTTATAATTAGGATTAAACTTAAACAAATTGTATAATATGACCGTCTCACGCAATCTATGACGATATTTTCAACGCAAGTTTTTTAAATTGCTCAGTGCGTAGCGTTTGCGTTCTCGTTTATTGAACGAGACGCACGAGTTAAATTCATAAACGTCGTTAACAAATTCAACTAGTTGATTCAGATACAGTTAACGTTAATACGTTGACTGGAGATCAACGGTTGATTCAACTAGTTCGTTGATTCAATTTCATTCCGAATTACTGCTCGGTGGGTTGCTAAGACAGGAAACCTCCACGTGCTCCCGTGGACTGGAGTTCCCTCTCGGATACGTCCGGGGGCAAGACCAGTTTTTCGGGCCGGTGTACCCTGGGATGCGAGCAAAAACTCTTCCTTAGACATTGTGTGCCTAAGGGGTCTCTTTGCCCGTATTCGAATAGCCTGTCGGGTGGACGCTCCAACGCGTGTCCCTCTGAATAGCAGAGGGCACAGCGGCGGAGCGGGCTTGCGGACAGTGAGTAATGGGTAAGCTCGCCGTCTGACCAAGGACCAAGCCCGGGTCGGTGGCGCGTCGTGTTTCACGCGTCACCGACGGGGCCCCTTACGGGTCCAAATGCCTGCTGGGGTTGCGGATTTTTTCTCAATTCAGGATACCGCGGCCCCGGAACGTAAAGGGCATCCGAAGAAATACGGGTGGATTTTAGTCAGTAAGTGTCTGACAGTCCCTTCCGAGCCACCCAGGGCGGGAGGATTCAACAAAAAAAATACTGCTCGGTGCTGTCAGCTGTGGAATACCTTTCCACTTCAACACATCAAGTTTTGTTACCCATTTGTCGCTACGTCACTTAGAAATAACATAAATAAATATACTGGACATTCTATTATTCGCAAATTGCCTACTTTGCTTCTCCAAGTGAGTTCCCGCAATTCTTTTGTTCGACATAATTCATATGCCAAGAATTTTGCTACGAGAAACCTTTGTCACCTGCCAAATTGTACTTGTATAAAACCCTGGTGGGACTAAAAGTAAAATTATGTTTTTTTGTTAGCACAGTCAATATAACGATATTGCTTTTTATAATTAGCTTTTTAATATATAAATGTTGAGAAAAATTGTATCGAACATTTAAAAATTATTTTCATTACAAGGCCTGCTTTGTTTACCCCACGCCTGGAACTATAAATCCTTGGAGAAACCTTATAAAGGACATCAATTGACTTTCATCGAAGTTTGTTTGTGTAATAATGAGGAGCAATCAAAAGTATTATATACAATCGGCAAAGTTGAATCATGACCCATTTTGACAACAAATCGTTTGAATCCGTCTAAATGACAAAGATCAAGGTCGTTACCATGGATATGTATGTTTACGCGAATGTGGACTTAATGATATTTGAATGTCTGTAAGAAAAAAAACGACGGGTTGCACTCTGGGAGTGCCGGCAGAAATGAAAACTTCAATAGTACCTAATAAACACACACGAACATTCGCGCAAGCGCCCTGCGCCGTCTTACGAATTTTCAATCAGGTCACGTGTCCTGACGCGAGTTTAACATTTTTTACCCATTCCAAAAAAAGTGCACAACGCCGCTAAAGAAGTTTTCACTTCAATAAGCTTATGGTGGGTCATGATTCATCTTTGTCGATTGTACACTAGTAACTAAATCATAAAAAAAAGTTAAAGTTATTGTGTACTATTTATAAAAATATCCTACAGTGCACATACTACAGTACCCAAAGGGTTTAACGGGCTCCTATTAGTAAGACTACACGGTTAGCGCAGTGGCTGAGCAATTGGACAGCTGTGCATCGTGTCGCGGTTTCGATCCCCGCACGGAACAAAAATTTTTGTGACCTACAAGTAGTTGTTTCGGGTCTGGGTGTTTGTGTATGTGAGTTTCTATATTTGTAAACGCACCCACGACACAGGAGACATTCCTAGTGTGGTGCAACGTTTTTAAAAACAAAAAAAAAACGGTCCGCTGTCCGTCTGTCTGTCCTCGGACACCGGGCTGTTTCTCATGAATCGTGATAGTTACACAGTTGACATTTTCACATTTTCCTGTTGTTAGCGACAGCAAATACTAAAAACCGAATTAAATAAATATTTAAGGGTCAACAGAAATGCTTATTTGCTAATTTTATTTTAATATTATTTTTTTCCGAGCGCCATAATTTGATTTAGACACATTCACCAGTAATTTTTGCTCTTTTATTGTTTGAAAAATGTTTCTACCACTCCACCCTGTTTCCACATCCGATACCTACTGACACGAAACAGAGTAGAAGGGGATAAAAAAGTAAAAAGTAAAAGCAACAGTCCCTCCTGCCCCGCCCGAGTAGGGAGGACTAATTTGATAATTTTACTACGTAAAAGAAAAAAAAAGTCACCGTTTGTTATTCCAAATAACATTATTTGGAAACTTGTACTACGAGAAAAAAAATTAAGGAACCCTTTTTACCTGAAGTCCTGAAAAGATTTATTTCTTGTGGATATTCTAAACACTCTACTACTTCTTCAGAGAAAATAGGATTGATTTTATGTTTACTTTGAACCCGTTCTTCAAAGAAACTGATCCGATACTTAACGATAAATTTTAGAATGTAATAATTATGCAACTATGGTATAAATATAATTATAAATATTCAACTACTTAAATAAAAGCCCTCTTCCTCTCTCCTACTTTTGCTGTGCCCGACAGGGTCCACATTGATCATAATTTTGTAACCTACCATCTAAGTTAACATGTGGAAGCAATAAATATATTGAATATTGAGTATTGAGTAATCTCTCGAAGTTTATAGGTGTGATGTTGTGTCAAACCTGATGAAGTTTTATTTTTTCAAGAAATACACGGCGCACGGGTGTTTGTTCGTCAATTGTTACCGCTTTTCCTTGAACGCTTTAAGCCTTTGTCAAACAGACTGGCGTGGCGAATGCGAAGCGTGACGTTTTTATTTGCAATATATGGAATTGTCTGAATCCAGTCACATATAATAGCGAAAGCGATCCGATAGGGTGACAGAACTATCGGACTCACGTCTCGCTTCGGTTCGGTATCGCCTCGGACTCGCTTCGCTTTCGCCTGTCTGTTTGACAAAGGCATCGTCGTGTTTGCTTTTCCTTTGGAGGCGCGGCGGCACGCAACGCGCTTCCCGTCGCTCCGCATCTCCATATACGGGGCCTAAGTATTTGTAGCGGACATAATCTAAACTAATATTATAAAGAGACTAGCTTTTGCCCGCGACTTCGTTCGCGTGGAACAGTGACATCCAGCAGATTTTTGATATTTTGTAATAAAAACTATCCTATGTCCTTTCTCAATTTCCAAACTATGTCTGTACCAAATTTCACACAAATCGGTTCAATGGTTTAGGCGTGAAGAAAATACAGACACGGTTACTTTCGCATTTATAATATTAGTTTGGATAATATTAGTTTGGATAACATAGGCTACATTCATGTCCAACCGTGCGAAGCCGGGGAGTGCTGCTATTCAACATTTTTAAATGCCAGGCTTAAAAATGTTGAATAGCGGCTCACCGTGCTTTAGCTACATCAAAGAGTGTTTACACTGAATTAAATAAAATCTACATTACTATGGCGTGGTAAATACTGTTACAAAAGAACTAGAAATAAGAAACCATGTAAAAAAAGCAATATCCCTCCAGCTACAAATGAGAAAAGTTCTGCTGCTCTTACAACAAAACTTATTAACTCTCAACTTGAGAGATCAAGTGAAGATTTATAAGCATGTAGCATGCATAATAATGTTTGTTTTCAACGAAAGAACGAAAGCTATAAAGAAAATAAGTTTTCTCTGGAAGATTTTTTTATTACGCGGGATAAGCATATGCAGAAAACATACTCGCACACACATCATAAAAGCCTTTGTCAAACAGACAGGCGTGACGAAGGCGAAGCGAGGCGTTTTTATTTGTAATGTCTGGAATTGTTTGAATCCAGTCACATAGAAAAGCGAAAGCGATCCGATAGCGCGACAGAACTATCGGACTGACGTCTCGTATCGGTTCGTTATCGCTTCGGACTATAGCTGGATTATAGCTGGATCCCTCCCAGCGTAGAAAAGCGCGTGAAACGCGGTATCTGAACACGGTAGAAAATAAGACACGCGAGTGGATTCGCGCGTTAAAGGTTTGGTTTGGACAGGCTCTTAGTCGTTGTGATATCGTTGCGTCGCAACAACGTGGTTGGTTGTGATTGCGACATGATTACAACGTGGTTAACCAGTATGTACGCCCACGTCGCACATGTGGTTGATATCGTCGCGTCGCGTCGCAACAACATGGTTGGTTGTGATTGCGACATAATTACACCGTGGTTAACCAGTATGTACGCGCACGTCGCTCATGTGGTTGTGGTTGTCGCGTGGTTTGTGACAAAAAAACAACCCTCACTGTCAAAGTTATATAGTTAAATCGAACAGTGATCGACAAGATCACAATAGTTAGATAACGAAATGAATCCTGTAAAGTATTTACTTAAAACAAAGAGAGGAGCTGAATAATCGAACCAACAAATCTCTTTCCTACTGAATTGCATTGAAGGGAATCAAGTACAGAGCTGAATTGATGCGGAGCTTCGAAACAAGCGATATTGGACACCATTTTAAATTCTTATAATAACTAATAATAATAATAACTTATCTCTATGCAACACAGTCATCAGAGCAGCCAAGCGGATAACACGCTATTTAATTTTATTGTAGTTTTTATTTCTGCTGTAACAAAGTTTATATTTGTTTGGCAACATAGGCATTATAGCTTAATCCTGGGCGTTCGTGGATAGAATCTGGATGAGGCTGGCATAAGAGCATTTATTTTGGCACAATAAAAATAACTGGTGGACAAATAAGGGGAAGTGGGGATGAAATTTGAATACATCTTTACCATTGCAAGAACACCTCTTCGTTTTTTTTTGATCGTGGTATAATCATCAAATGAGTCCTCCCGCCCAGGGCAGAGCGGGAGGGACTGTCAGACTTGTACTGACTAAAATCCACGGTGTCCTTCAATAGCCCTTTACGTTCCGGGGTCACGGTAATTCGTACAGTCCCGCGACCACGTCAAGTGTGACGAATGCGAAGCGAAGCGTTTTAATTTGTAATGTATGGAATTGTTTGAATCCAGTCACATAGAAAAGCGAAAGCGATCCGATAGCGTGACCGAACCGATGCGAAGACGTGGCGAAGGCGTATTTGCTCTTTTTGACGTCGTTTATAATAAGTCAGCTAATACAACTGCCACGCCTCGGTTCGCTGCACCCAGTTTGACGTCTCGTATCGGTTCGTTATCGCTTCGGACTCGGTCGGGTTCACTATCGTCTGTCTGTTTGACAAAAGGCTTGAATGTGGTCCCCGCATTTTATTTTATTTGGAGTCAACATTAATGAGAACATTCTATTCAGTCTACATTCCTTGTGACCCCCACGCTCTAGATGATATTTCAAAAGATTAGGTTTCTTTAGAAAAACAGAGCCAACAGCTAACTTAAACTTTAAACAGACAATTAAAATGTATTATCATTTACAATACCGAGCAAGGAAAGTTTTCGAACTGAAGTTTATAAATATTTGTATAGTCTGTACATATTTGTAGCTTGTGAAAAACTTCTTCTCTTTGGAATTATACGTCGTCATGTTATCTAAATGGTTCGTTTGTACATAATAAACACTAGGTGTAAGAAAAAACCGCGGTCATGCGGACGGCGAGTAATGGGCGACTTGCTGTCCGACCATAGACTATGACAGAGTCGACGGCGCGTCGTGTTCCACGCGCACTTCAAAGACACGCGCACATCACAATGACGGAACCCCCTTAGTAGGCCAAACTTGCCGGGGTCGCGGGGCTAACGTGTAAACGTGGCCCCAGAACGTAAAGGACTATTGAAAAATACCGTGGATTTTATTCAGTACAAGTTTGACAGTCCCTCCGACCTTGCCCCTGGGTGGGAGGACTCATTTGATGATTTTACCAGGTTAACAAAAAAAGAAAAGGTATAAGATAAAAAGATTAATCTACAGTTTACCTTTGTTTTCATGGCCCCAATCCTAGTTTCCTTTCAATTTAAATTTACAAAGACTTCAAGCTGAAAGGTAACAGTCAGATTTTTAATTTCGATTTCAAACGGATTAATCGGTCATAGTGGATGTTTCAACCAGTTCAGAGGAAAAAACAAGTTTGGCAAACTAATTTCGTTTCGCTTCATCAATTCGCTATGTCAGTTTATTTTCGCCGAAATTAATCGACATTTTAGATAGTGTTCATTCATTCTTGAATACACATGTGTCTCGTGGCCAGCCATATGCATCAGTCATGTGATTGTTGAATCGCGACCCGGGCATGGTCCATGGTCGGACAGCGAGATGCCCATTACTCGCTGCCCGCATGCTCGCGCCTACCGTGGCCGGAGATTGTCTGCTGACGTCTGTCGCCGTGGGCGTCTACCACTATCTTCTGCTCCACTATGGGGAGGACTTATTTGATGATTTTACTACATTAAAAGGTTTTTTTTTAAATGAAAAATGTTGCCCCACACTAGGAATTTCTCCTGTGTCGTGGGTGCGTTTACAAACATATAAATTCACATACACAATCGCCCAGACCCGAAACAACTACTTGTATTTCACAGAAGTCGATTCCGGCATGGAACTAATATTTGCATTTTCTACAAGTAGTTAAATAAATACCACTTTTCTTTATGATAATGTTTGGATGAATGTACTTATAGATGTTTGTTACACTCCTACGCGAAAGTTACTGAAAGGATTTAACAAAAGGCAAAAACTGTATTTTAAAATATTTTCCATTAACATTTACGCCGCTGGAAAAACTACTGAATAATAAATCGTTTGGACAAAAACGGTAGAAAGCAATCTGGATCAACGCCAGCACGTACTAAATGATTCACTTTTTATGCACAACATGTTTTTGAAATGAAAACAACAATTGTTAAAAATAATCACATATCTGTGTGTGAGTGTTATGACATGATATTTTCATTAAATACGTGCTCTGTCCAAGCGAAAACAGTGTGAGACTAAAATGGGGTCAGACTAAAATCTTATCGCATTTGTCGTTGATATTAACGATAATATAAGTCTTTAGTTGTCATTTCCCGTCAGTGTGGCCCTAGCGTTACAAAATATCGAACAACAGTTAATATACAGACCATTCAAATACTCATTTAGCTGTTTGAACTCCATTAATAGTCCCTAGAGACACACGCCGCGCTCCTACAAAAAAACACTAAATTAATTGTATTTATTTATTCAAGTGGCTCATACAAATTATTTGGTACGCGGTTTCATCCACAACACACACACACACACACACAAAATATTCAATTCAATTAATGTGTTCACAATTTTATTTTAGTCAAACATTAAAGAAAAAGACAATCAGTTATACCTTTTGTCAAACAGACAGGCGAAAGCGAAGCAAGTCCGAAGCGGTACCGAACCGAAGCGAGACGTCAGTCCGATAGTTCTGTCACGCTATCGGATCGCTTTCGCTTTTCTATGTGACTGGATTCAAACAATTCCATACATTACAAATAAAAACGCCTCGCTTCGCATTCGTCAGGCCTGTCTGTTTGACAAAGGCTTTAGTCAGACATACAGCGGAGTCCCAGTAATAGGATCCCGTTTTACTATTTGGGTACGGAAATACGAATAAAAGGAACACCAAGGGCGCTCTAAATATAGGTCAGCCGTACCTTTCCAATAAACAGGGTAAGTTTACAGTCTAGACTAGATAAATGATCTGCTTGATCACAAGATCTAAGCCCACACGATTCTGTTGTCGGTATTCTCGTATAAAGGCCATAGACACAGACGATTAATTTACTGGTGGGAAGATAAACGACTAAGATACGATATCTGATAGTAACTTTTTTTTTAGCGTGGTAAAATCATCAAATGAGTCCTCCCACCCAGGGCAGCGCAGGAAGGACTGTCAGACTTGTAGTGACTAAAATACACGGTGTCCTTCAATAGCCCTTTACGTTCCAGGGTCACTGTTACCTGATGAGATAGTCCCTCGACCCCGGAAGGCTTTGGCTCTCTAAGGGGGGGGGGGGAGGGGGGCTGTGGCGTCAGATTACTGACAGTGGCACGCGTGGAACACGACGCGCTGTCGACCCGGGCATGGTCCATGCTCGGACAGCGAGTCACTCATTACTAGCCGCCCGCATGTCCGTGCCTACGGTGGCCGGAGATCGGTTTGCGACATCCCTTGAAAAGGCCTAAGAATACCTTAAAAAGGCTTTAAAAGACCTTAAAAGACTGTATTTCACAGAGTCGATTCCGGCATGGAACTAATATTTGCATTATCGACAATGAGTAAATTTCTTTATGAGAATTTTTGGATGGATGTATAGCTTGTTAAACTCCTACGCGAAAGTTACTGAAAGGATTTAATCCTTTCAGTAACTAGTACTAAAAGGCAAAAACTGTATTTTAAAATGTTTTCCACTAACATTTACGCCGCTGGAAAAACTACTGAATAATAAATCGTTTGGACAAAAACGGTAGAAAGCAATCTGGATCAACGCCAACACGTACTAAATGATTCACTTTTTATGCACAACATGTTTTTGAAATGAAAACAACAAGTGTTAAAAATAATCACATATTTGTGTGTGAGTGTTATGACATGATATTTTCATTAAATACGTGCTCTGTCTAAGCGAAAACAGTGTGAGACTAAAATCGGGTCAGACTATAATCTTATCGCATTTGTCGTTGATATTAACGATAATATAAGTCTTTAGATGTCATTTCCCGTCAGTGTGGTCCTAGCGTTACAAAATATCGAACAACAGTTAATATACAGGCCATTCAAATACTCATTACACACACACACACACACACACACACAAAATATTCAATTCAATTAATGTGTTCACAATTTTATTTAAGTCAAACATTTAAAAAAAAAGACAATCAGTTATGCCTTTTGTCAAACAGACAGGCGAAAGCGAAGCGAGTCCGAAGCGGTACCGAACCGAAGCGAGACGTCAGTCCGATAGTTCTGTCACGATATCGCTTTCGCTTTTCTATGTGACTGGATTCAAACAATTCCATACATTACAAATAAAAACGCCTTGCTTCGCATTCGTCACGCCTGTCTGTTTGACAAAGGCTTTAGTCAGACAAACAGCGGAGTCCCAGTAATAGGGTCCCGTTTTACTATTTGGCTACGGAAATACCAATAAAAGGAACACCAAGGGCGCTCTAAATATAGGTCAGCCGTACCTTTCCAATAAACAGGGTAAGTTTACAGTCTAGACTAGATAAATGATCTGCTTGATCACAAGATCCAAGCCCACACGTTTCTGTTGTCGGTGTTCTCGTATAAAGGCCATAGACACAGACGATTAATTTACTGGTGGGAAGATAAACGACTAAGATACGATTTTTTTACGACGAACTTTCTTTTTTTTTAACTGACTAAAATCTACGGTGTCCTTCAATAGCCCTTTACGTGCCGGGGTCACGGTAAATCATAAGTCCTGCGACCATCTGATAGTAACTTAGCAACGGCGACATATGTAAAAGTATGTAACATTACCATCAGATTCATGAAAACCAGTGTCGAGCAGTTCGTCATCATCAGCCTATAATGATCCCACTGCTGGGATACTGGCCTCCTCTCTGTTAGAGGGAGTGGGCCATGATCCACCACACGGGCCCAGAGCGGGTTGGTAGATGTCATATTTTGAAGAACTCGCTGGCAACAGTTAGTTCAACTATAATGCTAAGTTTACTAAAGGGATTCATAATTTTCAACTACGGAACCCTTTATTGTGCGTGGTCCGACACGCACCTGGCCAGTGTTTTTTTTTTGTTCTTTGATCATTTTAATTTGTTTGTGATGATGTGATTTTGTGCCAAATAAATAGATTTTTTTTCTTTCTGTCATTTTCTTTAACTTGAGTCTTGTAACCTGAAGGTAGCTTAAAGCCCCTTGTTGTCTTGGCATATATCCAATGAAATAGCACTGTTCTTGAAATAAAATAAGCTTAATTGTAACTTCACCATCGTGGCGAGTCGCCTGGTGAGGGCAGATCAAGTGTAGTGTACGTGTTTTGTTTCCAATCAAAAATAACGAAGCTAAAAATACTCGTAGCATTCGTGCAATGGAAAACACCTTTGCTCCTAGAATTGAAAATCAAACACCCAGATCAAAAAAAGGTCGCAAGGTTTTTTCGCACCCTTATCAAATAGATCAAATAAAAAATCAGATGTTTGTTATTTTATTACCTTCACAAAAATCAGAAGTGTCGATTTTCACGCAAGTTCGGCAAGTCACGAAAATCGACACTTCCACTATCATTTTCTTTCGAAAAGCGGCTTAAATGGGCTTATTCTTTACATTAAGCTCTTTGCGATTGCTGCCCTGGGATCTGGAGGTGAATGCCCTCCAGCGAGTCTATGAGTAGCGCGTGGAGGCGCAGCGCCGGGGCGAATCCCCGCTGCCTCATCAAGTCGAGGCGCGGAGGGAAGAGCTCCGGCGCGATCTCAGGGCAGTAAGGAGGCGACTGTCGCAACCGAGGTCCGGGCACGCCGCAATCGCGGTGGTAAGACCCCTCTTTGAGGAGTGGCTGGATAGGCGTCACGACGTCCTGACCTACCGCATGACGCAAGTCCTTACCGGGAGGTACCTGTATCTGATAAGGAGGGAAGAAATGTCTGGGTGTCACCACTGCGAGAATTGTCCGGAAGACACGTTGGAGCATACGGTGCAGAACTGCCCCGCAGAGCACCGGCGTGTCGTCACGACGGCG
The DNA here is from genome assembly GCA_943136025.2 of Agrotis puta. NCBI lineage: Eukaryota > Metazoa > Arthropoda > Insecta > Lepidoptera > Noctuidae > Agrotis > Agrotis puta. Next base: position 15,666,653 of record OW964182.2, on the reverse strand, counting down.
ATAGGCGGAGACCTCTCGCACCCGGCACTGGTCGAGGCCATGCTGCGGGGCGAGACAAAGTGGGATGTGGTCGCCTACTTCTGCAGCAGTCATGCTCGCGAAGGAGGAGGCCGTCAGTCTCTCCCGCTCTGCCCTGGGTGAAAAAAAAGAAAATAAAAAAACCTGGTTGCATTGTGTGGACAGTCTCTTATCCATGCCAGCTGAAGGCCGTTGCCGTGTTAAGCAGTGTTTTAACTCCTTAAAACTGCTGTTTTTGTTTTTACCTTTGGAAAAGATTCGTTTATTTCTGTCAGCTAACAAAGTTTCATTTACCAAATATAAACAAAACAAAGATATTGGGATTAACTTCATGAATAAAGACTGTTTACGATGACTTTTAGAGGTTTAGTTATTCGAGATCGCATGGCTACGGTGTTCAGTTTTTAGTGGTAGCGTGCATTCTTTGTTAAGTGTTTCGAATAGGTGAATTAGAGATTCAGTTATTCGAGATCGCATGGCTACGGCGTTAAGTTTTTCGAGGTAGCGTGCATTCCTTGTTAAGTGTTTCGTATGCGTAAACTTACGGGGACCTGTTATTCGGTGTTACACTTTTCGAAGTCACGTATCACACTCAAAAAATTCGGTTCCACGAAAACAAAATCCAAACTACTGTTATTGACTTTCGTGTAATGGACCGACAAAAAACACCGCAACTCAAATCTTTGTAAACGTTTGTAAAAGCGTTTCACTAATGCCTTTGTCAAACAGACAGGCGAGTCCGAAGCGATAACGAACCGATTCGAGACGTTTGTACGATAGTTCTTTCACGCTATCGGATCGCTTTCGCTGTTCTATGTGATTGGATTCAAACAATTCCATACATTACAAATAAAAACGTCACGCTTCGCATTCGCCACCCCTGTATGTTTGACAAAGGCTCATAAACGTTTATAAAAGCGTTTCACTAAGCGTTCTTTGCTTCCGGATTGTTGTCGTGGAATTTTAAAATGAAATTGCGAAACTGCAAGCTAACAAAATCAAATCATGCATGGAGTACTTTTTGACAATGTAATATCTTAGAACACAAATATCTATTCTGCAATATTTGAAAGGGCGGGCAGACGAGGGAGTTTTATGCTCAAAAAAAAACTAATATTACTTGATGATGGGACTCTGGGTGGTGATGTAGATACAGTTCTGGAAGATTTAATTTTATTAAAAGATAAATTTAATTCCATTGGTCTACAGCTCAACCTATCCAAATGTGAAATTTATCTTCCCCGGACTACCGACAGACAGACAACCATTTCTAAATTTAATTCAATCGCACCAAATATCAAAATTACGGAAAAAGACTCTCTTCACCTCCTGGGGTCCCCAATTTTTGATGAATCCTACCTTCATCGAGAATAAAATTCAAAATTTTAATGATGTCTCGGAAAGGCTTTTTAAAATCAACATACATTCGGCCTTCACAATTATTCGATACTGTTGTTTTGGACCAAAATTTACGTATAGCCTCCGTTCCTCACACCTTTGGAAACACCCACAACTCTTAGAAAAAGTAGATAAAATCATCAGAAATACATTGACCTCGATCCTAAATGTGGCCCTGGACGACCGAGCGTGGCAGCAAGCCACTCTTCCTATCCGCTTGGGTGGTCTCGGCGTCCGCAAAATTTCAAGTATTAGTTTACCGGCCTTCCTCTCTTCGGTTTACGGTACCGAAAAATTAACCAGAAAGATTTTATCTAGTTCACTGGTTGATTTTGAGGTACCGTTTATAGCTGATGCGTTGAACGCTTGGAAAATGGCTTGTCCCAGTACGGATTTGCCCGACTACCTGTCCTCCCAAAGACGATGGGACGTGCCGCTCTGCAGTATTATACGGAATAACCTGTTAAATACGTCAATTAATGCTGTGGAGCGCGCCCGTCTGCTGGCTGTGGGGGAGTGGGAGTCGGGATTATGGCTTCAAGCACTCCCATCATCCACTATTGGTACAATGATGGATGATGCTTCATTTCGGCTCGCTACAAGCCTTCGTTTAGGCGCACCTTGTGTTGCTCCGCATCGTTGCCACTGTGGTGAAGCTGTCGACAACCTCGGACATCATGGCCTGTCCTGCAGCAGGAGCGCAGGTCGCATATCTCGTCACGCTAGCATCAACGATATTATTCGTCGAGCTTTTGCCTCCGCCGGTGTACCAGCGGTTTTAGAACCAAATGGCTTGGTACGTGACGATGGCAAAAGACCAGACGGAATGACGTTGGTGCCTTGGAAGGTGGGTAGACCTTTGGTGTGGGACGCTACCTGTGTCGATACCCTTGCGCCATCCCACGTTGCAAGCACGGCGGGCTGTGCTGGCGCCGCAGCTGCGGCTGCTGAGAACCTCAAGCGGCGCAAATACTGTAACCTTAATGGTTGCTACAGTTTTGAGCCGTTTGGGGTTGAAACGCTCGGGTCATGGGGTCCAAGTGCGCGTCTCCTTTTTAAGGAAATTTCTCGGCGACTGGTCGACACTTCGCGTGACCAGAGGGCTGGTTCTTTCTTTGGTCAAAGAATAAGCATTGCCATCCAACGAGGCAATGCCGCCAGTCTTCTGGGCACGTTTCCAGATGACAGCGATGCGGAGGAGTACTTTGACGCCTGAGTGTCTGTGCCTTTTCCTGTTTTCCCTTTTTTTTAATCATTTTATTTTAGTTTTAGTTTACATTTAGTATTTTGTTCTAAATATTTAGTTTTATTCTGAAATTTCTAGTTTTAGTTATGTATATAATTTTCAATTAAATCAGAATACAGTAATTCAATTATAAATCTAATATATATTACTTTAAATTGTGGGTTTATGTATGTTTTTATTTTTATTTATGTCACAGATTCACCTCTGTGTAATCTAATAAGGATTAGGAGTTGCTATTAGTAAATATTATAAAGGATTTTTTTTTAAAATATTTTTGCACCTGACGAGGTGTAAATACCAACTTGGCTTATTATTTTTTGTACTCTTTAAATATTGAACTAAATTGCTTGTCGTTGAGTCGAGCTACACGATAACTAACAAAATATGCTTACACAGCCTTGACAGATCCACTCAAATATGTGTAGTTCTTTCTTCAAAAGACCATCTCAGACACTAACGTGCATGGTCCTCGTGTGACTAGATCATTGTAATGTCTGGACTTTAAAAGAGCTACTACCTTTGACTTTGTTTCGTCTAGTTTCTAAAAAGACGACGTGTATATAATTATTTATTTTAACCTACTTGAAAAATTTATATCATTTCATTTCTAAATTTAATGTTGTAAAGGTTTGAAATGCGTCAAGGACCGTTTATAGGACCCCAAAAAATCGCATCTTTAAAAACGTCATCTTTGGTTCAATCTCTCTACTTCTCAGCCAGGTCTTTCTTTCAGCCATTTCTGTGTTTAAGGATAATTTAATAAGTATTGGACAAGTTTTCAGGCTGTCTCGAACCTACCCACAAATTGCATGTAGCTCTCCGGCCATGTCGCAAGCGATACATCGGGCGATATCGCACGGGACATATTTATTTTGTGGCGAGCGACTGAGTCGCGCTCGTACACCTCCCTACAGCTTTACGTCCTTTTGAACATACTTTCTAAACACGTGTTCCACAAATTGTGGAAAACGGGACACTGTGAACCATGAAGTGTCCCGTCTACTTACCCTTTAATATTCCTCCCAGGTACGGACAAGCCATATTGCTGAATTAATGAAAGACTTAAATCGGGGTTCGTGGCTTAAATCACAATCGATCTGCCTACTAAATTAATTAATCTGTACCCAGCTATACTCTATACTCTACCTTGATGGGTATTAAATTATTAATTAGAATAAGAATAAGAATAAGAATTCAATAGTCAAAATGCCTACATGTGGTTTACCATGACATCTTAAAGCGTGTGTAGTTAGAATGTGGGAATGAGACACCAAATACGTTAATACGATAATTATTATTTGTATCATGTTTTTTTCCTCATTATGCCTTAAATATCTTTCTACGAAAAAAAAATTGCAAGAAATTTTTTACAACCAAATGCAAAAATTGACGATAAGTGACTCGGTGACATTCATAATGACATATGTTCTACATGAAGTAGTTTGGTCCCTTGTAAAATACGAGTAGAGCAGTTTGTAGTTGACAGTCGAGAATGTAACGGCACAACTCAGTTGAGAAGTTAGTTGAGCAGTTTCGAGCAGTTGGGCAGTTGGGAAAAAGCGAAAGTTACATAAAAAAAAAAAAAAACGTGTGGCACTCGGGGACTGCCGCGGTAAAGCTATTACATAGCATTTTTTACCAACTTATGCAATTATAATTATTTTTATCTACTATCATGCTATTAATCCTTTATAAAAGAACCTATAACAGTTAGCTTATTGCCAACATTAAAACACTCAATTAATATAATGATCATTATATCATCCAAACGCGTGATATTATGAATTTCAAAAAAAGAACATTCTCATGCAATGACATTTTCACTCAGATCGCTAAAATTTTGAAAAAAGAAAAATAAAATGTAGACTAATTCGTAATTTCGGATTCTCGTCTTATCGTCTTATTTCCCGCCCTCTTGAATTTACATAGTTCTTACGACACTGTACAACACCCTATGGTATGAGAATCTTTTATAGAGGATTCACATCATGATTGTAGATAAAGCCTTGTATGCAACTGTTATAATTAGGTATTAAAACACTCATGTGATACTATTATCACACTCGGTTACGCCTCGTGTGATAAACCCGCCTTCTCGTTTTAATACCCCTGATTATACAACAGTTGCATAATTTAATTAATTTATGAAAAAAAGAATTACCTCGAATCAACGATGAAATGATATTTAACGAGAATATCATTTCATCGTTGCTCTATGGGAAGTGTCATGATTTCGTATTCTGAAATTTTATTTATTTCAATTGGCAACACAGCCAACCGCCATGCCATTTGAATAACGGCATGGTAGGGGAAAAATGAGAGTCGAGCCACACACTTGGGGATCGTTCAGGCAGTCCAAACACGGCGGTCGACCTAGTAAGTCGTTCCGACTAGGCGATTAAAATATTAAGTTTGTACTTATTATAATAAGGACTTTGTCGTGACTGTAATAATTAATGTGTCTATTTGATATCAGTAAAGTAATTTATTAGTATAAAAGAGGTTTTATTATATATCAGAAGTGACAAGACCACGCGCCGACCTTCGCTAAGACTTATTAAAAGGTATGTACCTCGCTTAATAATATTTGAACTTAACTGGCAGAGCTTGTGTGATTGATTGTCATTCCATATTGTTTGGGTTAATTAATTTTAAAAAGTTACATTGGCATCTTATTCGACATCGGGTCCGATAAGACTTGATCAGGGTACTCCCTGATAGTGTTATCGAGTCTTAAGAGTGCAATATACTTTAGACTTAAATGCGTGGGCGAGGCTACCCTTCGTCAGCATTTCTGTTGAAATATAGTGCGCTTAAATAGCGGAGTAATATGCTAATATTATTTTTGAGGGTAGAATGATTTTCATGCTTGGTTAAGTAATTTCTTGAACGTTATCAGTCCAAAAGGATGCATTGTGCTTTTGTCTTGAGTGCATGGGCGAGGCTACTCTTCGTCAGTACTTTTGCTGAGGTATAGTGCGTCTATATGCTGGTAATTTTGATACAAAATTTGCATGAATTTTACACAAAGAGGTGCGCTGTGTTTTTGCTGTAATACTTGACGGAGGCTACTCTTCGCTAGTATTTTGGGCGGAGGTATAGTGCACTTAAAGTGTCATTATCTTTCAAAATGCGTGCATTGTGATCCCGTCAGATACTTGGTTGAGGCTACTCTTCAGCAGTGTTTGGCTGGGGTTATAGTGTCGTGTTGATTGGTTGTTAAAAGACTAAGCATGAGTATCCTGAAGTAACAATACATTGAAGTTATATAGATAAGCAAGCCCTGCTAGTTTTTGAAGTGCTACTTGATTTTGGAGGCTATTGCCATTTGATTTTGGAGGCTATTGCCACTTGATTTTGGAGGCTATTGCCACTTGATTTTCGAGGCTATTGCCACTTGATTTTGGAGGCTATTGCCACTTGATTTTGGAGGCTATTGCCACTTGATTTTGGAGGCTATTGCCACTTGATTTTGGAGGCTATTGCCACTTGATTTTGGAGGCTATTGCCACTTGATTTTGGAGGCTTTTGCCACTTGATTTTGGAGGCTATTGCCACGATTGATGAGATTATGTATTTAAATCTTGTATTACCGACGTATTTGATTTCTAACCATGCGTCGTGTGAATCCTGGTTCAATAATTCGTAAACACTTAACGCTACTGCAACAACCACATTCTCTCTACACACACAATTAAAACCATCACGCATACACACACACACACACACATACACATATTAGATATTTCTAGTCGAATGATCTTGATAATGTGAGTTGAATGTAACCGGATGATATGGAATCTTTCAGTTACCATGAGTGATGCAGAGCTAGTTGATGAATCGCATACTCCTCCTCGAAGGCGTAGTAGACGCAAAGAGAAACGAAAACGATCGTCATCATCGTCCACGTCCTCGTCGTCTGCATCTGAAGAAAGGATTCGACGACGATCTCGAAAACACTCTAAAGGCTTGACCACAGAGGACGTTCTGAATATCCTGACTTCTTGGAAGGCTGAACCAAGTAAGAGTACCAATTCCTTGCAAAATAGTCAACTTTATAACGTGATACCTGAATTTGACCCGGCCAATAGGTCACAAAGTATTGAGGCTTGGATCCGGAAGGTTAATGAATGCTCACAAATTTATAGTTGGGATCAGAAGCAAACCATTCACTTCTCCCTCCAAAAACTGGTTGGACTAGCGAAGAAATGGTTTGAGTCTCTTCCTACGGTCGTATTTTCATGGAACGAATGGCAAGCCAAATTAAAGAGGGCATTTCCTAGTGAGGAAAATTATGGTAGACTGTTGGAAGAAATGCTGGCCCGTACCACTCGTGTCGATGAAGGTGTACGAGAATATTTTTATGATAAGTTAAATCTGTTAAACCGATGTGAAATAAAGGGGAAGAGAGCTGTTGATTGTGTTATACACGGAATCACTGATAGGTCAGTTAGGAGTGGTGCACAGGCACTTAACTGCGAGGAACCTGAGGACTTGCTTAACTTTCTTTGTGCTCAACGTATTACGTACTTTTCGAACCGAGACCGGAATAGGCAGAGATCAAATTCTAGTACTGTAACTAAAAATTCTGGGACCAACGACGGTTCTATAGTCTGCTTTAACTGTCGTAACAAAGGTCACCCTTATCACAAGTGTCCAAAACCTTTAATAAAATGTAAGAAATGCAACAGAATAGGTCATGATAATGAAAACTGTAAATTGCGGCCCGTTGCTGAAAATTACGTCCCCAGATCTAAAACCGATGATACTCGGACTACAGTAGAGAAAAACACATTAAAGATCGTCGCGTTTAATGATCAAATAAGCTCTAAACCTGTCGATACCTCTAATACATCAACTTCAGTCACAACGTCCAATGATAAGTTTTTTAAAACCGTCTTAGTAAACGGTCGGCCCCTTTTAGCTTACATAGACTTCGGGAGTGAATGCAGCTTGCTTCGAGCGAGCCTTGCATTAGAATTTCAGCTGGCACAAAATTCTAGCACTGTTCCAATAATTAGAGGGTTTGGCAATTCATGTGTTTCACCTTTGTGTACGTCAAGAGTAAACTTGAAACTTGATGATATTGAGACCCAGTTAGACGTTTTAATAGTCGGTGACGAGTTCATGACAAACAGTCTCTTAATAGGACAAAACTTCACGGAGCTACCTTTTATTACAGTCTTAAAAGACTGTCGTCAATTAGTATTTTACAGAACTCCAGAAGAAAATCTTTTCCCAACCGAAATCACTGTCAAAATGTATACCTCAAAGCCTATGACGATTGTAAATACTAGTATGGTACCCATTACAGTAAGGGATGCTTCTTTTTCCGGTGACATCTTTGTCGAAGGTTATAGCTCATTAGAACCTGGTAGAGAATTCCGTTTGTTGCAAGGGACTTATGGCATCTCAAATGGCACTGGAGAAATAGCCGTAGCTAACTTGTCACGAACACCTCTTTTATTTAAATCTGAAACATTAATTGCGCGATCGTCACCAGTGACTGAGGCCAAGAACTGTAGTGTTAATCGTATTTTAGAAAATTCCACTCTCTCTTTAGAACCATTAGATAGAACGCACATTCAAGTCGGTGAAGATCTAATAAGTAGCGACAAGAATAGATTGTATACGTTATTACAAAAGTATCGCGACTGCTTTGCCACCAATATGAAAGAAGTAGGTTGTGTTAAGGATTTCGAAATGAAAATAAATCTTACGGATAATAGACCCGTTGTTTACAGGCCATATAGGTTATCGTATTCAGAACGATTGCAGGTGCGTGAAATTATTGATGAACTATTAGATACCGATATTATACAAGAATCAAGTTCAGATTATGCAAGCCCGATATTAATGGTCCGTAAGAAATCGGGTGAGCAAAGACTTTGTGTAGATTTTAGAGCCCTTAATAACAAAACCATTAAGGACAGGTTTCCTCTTCCGCTTATTGAAGACCAGTTAATTAATTTAAGCGGTAATCAGTTTTTTACGTCTTTAGATCTTGCATCTGGGTATTACCAGATTCCTATGTCTAGAGAGAGTCGGCATCTCACTGGCTTCATAACTCCTGACGGCCACTATGAATTTAAGAGAATGCCTTTTGGATTGGCCAACGCCCCCGCTGTATTCCAGCGCATGATTAATAAAATTCTTGGTAATAAACGATTTGATTATGCTCTAGCTTATTTAGATGATTTACTTATTCCATCTGTAACTATAGAACAAGGGTTTGAGCGCTTAGAAGAAATTTTAAAATTACTCCGTGAATTCGGACTTACATTAAAATTAACAAAGTGCCGGTTTTTCGATATTACGATCAGCTATTTAGGTTACGAAATCTCTGCAAAAGGAGTAAGACCCGGAGAAGCAAAAGTTTTGGCCGTCAAAGAATTCCCTTGCCCCAGTAACATTCACGAAGTCCGTCAGTTTTTGGGACTAACGGGATATTTCCGTAAGTTTATAAAAGGATACGGTGAGATAGCACAACCACTGACCAACTTACTTAAGAAAAATGTCTCATGGCATTGGGGCAGTGATCAACAAACTGCGTTCAATTCCTTAAAGGAAAGCCTTTTAACCAGACAAGTTTTAGCATTGTATGATCCGCAGTTAGAAACTGAGTTGCATACGGATGCCAGCGCTCTAGGCATCGGGGGAATCTTGATGCAATGGCAAGCGTCGCCCCGCGTTCTAAAACCCGTCGCCTATTTTAGTAGACAGACCACAGTGGACGAAAAACATTTCCATTCTTACGAATTAGAGACTTTGGCCGTTGTCTGTTCGTTGAAGAAATTTAGAGTGTACTTATTAGGAGTCCCGTTTAAGGTATTTACTGACTGCGCGGCACTTAGAACAACATTGACAAAGAGAGATCTCGTTCCGCGGATAGCCAGGTGGTGGTTACAAATAAGCGAATATAACTTTGAAATTGAATATCGTCCGGGCGTTAATATGGCGCATGTAGACGCCTTAAGCAGAAACACTTGTCTTAACGCGGAAGGAGATGTTGGGTCTGTTAGTATTCTTAATATTGAATCGAGTAATTGGCTCTTAACTCTGCAAATGGGTGACCCCGAAACGTCTCGAATTATAAAAGTTCTTAAACCTGAAGCTGACCCTGAGTTGGAAGATTTAAGACAAAAATATACTGTCAAAAATAATGCACTCTATCGCAAAGTTGATGACCGTTTATGTCTTGTGGTCCCGCGAAACGCTCGTTGGCAAGTTTGTAGAGCTAACCACGATGACATCGGGCACTTGGGCTATGCAAAAACGTTAGAAAGAATAAAGAGTCAATTTTGGTTCGCAAAATTACGACGATATGTCAAGAAATATGTAGGTTCCTGCATAGAATGTGCTTATAGTAAGGACAGTGCGACTAAAAAGAAGCAAGGCCTACTATTTCCAATAGAAAAAATTAGTATACCATTTCACACAATTCATATCGATCATTTAGGACCGTTCGTAAGAAGCAGAAATGGCAACTCTTACATACTTACGATTGTAGATGGGTTCACCAAGTATGTATTCGTCAGAGCAGTGAAAGATACGAAAACAAGAAGTACAATTAAAATTTTAGAGAATATTTTTACTGATTTTGGTACACCGGCTAGAATAATTTCAGACCGTGGTACTTCATTCACATCAACAGCTTTCGAATCCTTCTGCAGTGGCCTTGGTATAAAACATGTACTTAATGCTGTTGCTTGTCCCAGAGCAAATGGACAAGCCGAAAGGTTTAACCAAACTATTTTAAATTCACTGTCTGCTCAAAATTTTAATAAAAATGAACGTGACTGGGACAAGTGCCTAGGCAAAGTTCAGTGGGGTATTAACAATACTGTTAATGCGACCACCCAAAAAACTGCAACAGAGGCTTTGTTCGGGTTGAAAATGCGCGATAGTTTATCAAATAAGTTTAATGTTCCACAGCAGTCTCAAAACGAGGATTTGTTGTCATTACGCGAGAATATTGGCGTATCCATTAAGAAAAGTCAAGAAGAACAAAAGCGTAAACATGACTTTGGTCGTACTTCTGCCCCTACGTATCAGGTTGGCGACTTAGTTAAACTAACACGGACCAATTATAATAATGATGGTAAAAGTACAAAGCTTCTGTCAAAGTTTATAGGCCCTTATAAAATTGTAGAAGTATTGGGCAACGATAGATATAGGATAAGTGATGTACCTGGTTTCAATAGAAAAAGGAATAATAGTTATGAAAGTGTTGTATCTACAGATAGAATTAGACCCTGGATACATCTCAAGGCTCTCGAGCTTGATGACAATGTAGATGTTAGTTCAGATGAAGAAACTAGTAGCTAAGTATTTTATAATAGTGCATGTAGTTATATTTGATAATAATATAATTTTGAAACATAGTAATTATAATTAAATAGTTACTTGCTTACAAAAAGATTTCGAATGTCATGATTTACCTTGGCTTGACAAAAGCAACCTATATTATAATGTTCACGATATTTTACAACTTCAATTTCACAAACATCTCTTCTGAGTAGCCCTGGCTCTTTTTCTAATTAAAATAATATATTTTTTTTAAGTTGAGTGCTGAATTGACTGAACGGGTTCAAGTGGGGTTGTGCTCCGGGAGTAGCACGTTGTCGGATGGCCGAATGTCATGATTTCGTATTCTGAAATTTTATTTATTTCAATTGGCAACACAGCCAACCGCCATGCCATTTGAATAACGGCATGGTAGGGGAAAAATGAGAGTCGAGCCACACACTTGGGGATCGTTCAGGCAGTCCAAACACGGCGGTCGACCTAGTAAGTCGTTCCGACTAGGCGATTAAAATATTAAGTTTGTACTTATTATAATAAGGACTTTGTCGTGACTGTAATAATTAATGTGTCTATTTGATATCAGTAAAGTAATTTATTAGTATAAAAGAGGTTTTATTATAGAAGTAAATCTACTAATTACGCTATAGACAGCCACATCAATCAAGTGAAACGTCAAGAAAAAAAGTCATTCATTCCAATTTTATTCATTCACGTTGACATAACAGATGTGACAGTGACAGCGTTAGGTTCATTTTCGTTACGGAATTTCTCGTCGCCGCGGTCAAAGCCCGCGATAAAAGCCATGCTATAGCTTAAAAAATACGTACAATTACGCCTCAGCTCATCGCGACTAAGTACTCGTACGTCTGATAAGTAAGCTTTTCATTCAACATTTATACGCTACATAATTCCAATACAAATTCTAAGCAAATGTACCGTATCGTAGGTGGAAAAAGGCAGACTAGACTTGTTAATGACTGGAAAGCTTTACACTCCACAAAGGAATATGCCCGCATTTGTGCCCAACGTGACAGAGATAAAAATAAATGTGCGACAAAATCTTACTTTACGACGAAGCAAAATCACAAAAATTTAATCTTTTTGTGATTTTGCTAATTTACAGTTGCTAACACAGTCTATTTTATTTTTAAATCGATATTTTTAAGTAAAGTAAACGTTATTTTACGATACGAAACTGTGCCTGCAATCTAAGATTTAACAGTTTAAAAAAAAATCTTTATACATACAATCTACCTTCTACTAGACATGCACACATTATAATAGGCAATTTTAGAAAAGAAAATATTAAGCCGTAATTAGGTAATTAGGAGTAGGCGCGGGTATGTGGGCGGCGAGTAATGGGCGACGCGTTGTCCGACCATGGACCATGCCCGGGTCGACGCTGACGGCGCGTTGTGTTCAACGCGCGACAAGAATGTCAGCATAATGACGGGCCCCCCCGGGCCAAAGCCTGCCAATATTCTAACTGATGGACTAAACAGATTTTAAGTTTATTTGTGCAATAAAATACACTATTTAAATTAAAGTTATATAACAACGACAATCAAATTATATTCGGTACAATAACGAGGTAACAAATACAATTTTTACCGTCGTAGTTCAGCTAAAAAGGCAGTGAGTAAGTGATCAAACAAATGTCAGTTTCAAAATCAAAACGGTGTCAGTAATTAGTCCATTTATTCTGTGGTTAAGTGAAATTGTCCAAAGGCTTCGGAAACTTATTTACAAACGTGCTTTTAACCTTATCGTGAAGACTTGAGAGTTACAAATGTCTAATTACTAACACAAAGAGACATTTAAATGGAGCCTGAATTTAATTGTTCTGTTGGAATTTCAACTTTTGGAGCTGTGGATAGTGTTGATACTCCAATGCTGAGTTGCTGTCGAGGCATTCATTCTACTTGTAAGTGTGAGTGAATCGATGGCAAAAAACTCTAACGGCAAAAAAGTCGGGTGACTGATGCAGTAAGCTGCTAAGTGCGCAGATTATGGGGCATGCGAAACAAAATGGGAAGACAGTGGTAGAATCATCTTATGAGTCCTCCCACCCAGGGCAGAGCGGGTCGGACTGTCAGACTCGGAGTGACTACAATCCACGGTGTCCTTCAATAGCCCTTCACGTACCGGGGTCACGATAATTCGTGAGTCCCGCGATCCCGGCAGGCTTTGGCCCTCTACAGGGGGCCCCGTCACTATGCTGACACTACTTGAGGCGTGCGTAGAACACAACGCGCCGTCGACCCGGGCATGGTCCATTGTCGGACAGCGAGTCGCCCAAATTGCACAAGCTTAGATTTAAAAATATATGGATTTCTAGTAGGCCATTGAGAATTGAAGCTAAAAAAGGAAGCAAAATTACCCCTTCGGTCGTTGTTAAATGTAAGCGTGTCGCTCACTCACACATATAAAAAAGTAGCTTCACGGAAAACGTTCCGTTTTATTTTGAACATGGAATCTTTACATTCTATAGTCTAAAGGCATAAGATTAGTCAATTATTTTATATTTTGACTCTACTCTACTATTATTTCTAAACATGCAGCTGGGTAAAATCCACGCGTCGTCATTATTTGTTACACATTTTCTTCTCCCAATCTCAATTTTCAGTAATAAAAAAGAAATCCAATCCTTTAACTCTTTTGAAGTTCATAGCAATAAATACGTAAATATATATATTGGTTACATTTGATGAGTACAAAGAGTAATGGCAAAAATATCAAACGTCTCTCGTGAAAGACGTTCGTAAATATTTTTCAAACAAACAGTATGTTTTTTTACTCAAATCCTTCGCCCACAATGCCTGTGAACCTAGATTTAGACAAAAATAAGACTTCTAGATTTTGTAACTGTTGTTACAAAATCTAGTGCTTTTTTGTCAGAAACATAAATCAACTACGAGTACAATTTTTTTGTTTTTATACTTTTAGGGTTCCCCAAACGGTAAAACAGAACCCTACTATTAAGACTGCGCCGTCCGTTCGTCTGTCTGTCTGACTGTCCTGTCGCCAGGCTGTATCTCATAAACCGTGATAGTTAAGCAGTTTAAATTTTCACAGGTGATGTATTTCTGTTGCCGATTTAACAACAAATTGTTAAAACAGGATAGAATAAATAATTAAGGGGACTTCCATACAACAGATACCATTTTTTAGGCCGTTTTTATAGATTATAGTACGGACCCCTTTATGCGCGAACTCGATTCGCACTTGTCCGGTTTTTTTGTAAAAGCTAGGTATTTGAGAGAATCTTTTAAATAAATCGGTCCAAAAACTTTCCGAGAAATACTAAAAACTGAATGTATGAGAAAAAATATTGTACTTTCTTATAGTTGCTTCACAAACAAAGTGTCGATGTTATTTTCTTGTCGTGTAGACAATAGCGATACAAATCATAGTTTATTAACACTACACTCTACCATCATCTGCCGGACTTTTCCCAACTATATAGCGGTCGGCTTCCAGTCGAACCAGATGCAGCTGAATATCAGTATTTTACATGGAGCGACTGCCTATCGGACCTACACAACCCAGTAAGTGGGTAATACGATATCCCATGGTAAGACTGGTTGACAGACTATTAGAGCTTCAGAATAATAGTAACGACTGCCAAAGGCCTACAAATGACAGCCGGGACAAACGGCTTTAAGTGTTTACCGAGACACGGAGGAAACTTGCTATGACAAATGGTCACTCATCCAAAGACCAACCTCGGCCGGCGCGGCTTAGCCTGGAAGATCGGCCTGTGCGGCTGTAATTATTAAGCCACGAGCTACCACTATATTCTACCGTTACTACGAATTCAGGTACCTACACACCTAACTCATGTAAGAAATGAGAGTTATGAGAAATGAGAGTTATGAGAAATGAGAGTTATGAGAAATTAATGTATTTATTCAATAAAATAATGAATGGATCGTAACGAAAAGCTCAAGTATATAAGTTATAGTCTGTCTCAAGAGCGACTGCTGAGCATAAGGTCCCGAGTCCGATTCCCAGGTCCAAGGGTGGGAATTTCTCAGTAGCAACCTAGTGCCCACGTAGTATGATTTTGTGCACAGTTTAACGAAAAAAAAACCGACATAATGCTGCTTCCTATTATATTTTAAAACTAGCAATTCTAGCGTAACTAAAAACTAGTTGTAGCGCGTTGTTATTTAGCCTAAAGTCCTCCTCGTAAAATGTAAGTACCACCATCAACATTTGTTTATGAAGTGAAAACTTCTTTAGCGGCATTGTGCAATTTTTTTGGAATGGGTAAAAAATGTTAAACTCGCGTCAGGACACGTGACCCTGATCGAAAATTCGTAAGTCGGCGCAGGGCGCTTGCGCGAATGTTCGTGTGTGTTTATTACTATTCAAGTTTTCACTTCTGCCGGCACTCCCAGAGTGCAAACCGTCGCTTTTTTTTTAAATTCGAACTCGAGATCATTACGATCAATCAAACAAACTCCTTAGCTTTAAAATATGAATACGTAGATAAGCGACGCCATTTTTAGTTATCTCAAGCCTCCAGAAATGGTTATTTTAGCTCACAATTCACCAGATATACGCCAAACCGTTTACCATTCCTAAATAAACTCTTAAAGGTAAACTTATTTACTTAACAACTTACTTTGAATAGACTTTTAACAAAAGTGCCTCTGAAAATTCAGACAATTAACATTCATTCAGGAGTACTTAGCGATTTAACTCATATAAGTGCGATCCATTATTCGCAGCTTTAATCTGAAATTGTCAATTTTATCAATTTGAATTGTAAATTCAATTGATGGCTCATTACATTTTGAAATTACACATTCGAACTATCAAAGTTACTTTGTGAAGCTGTGTCTCCATTACACAAGCTACTTGTACAGAATTAAGCTACTTGTATACCAGACGACACGTTTGGCGCAGTGGCTGAGCAATTGGACTGTTGCGCTGCGTGTCGCGGGTTCGATTCCCGCACGGAACAAATATTTGTATTATCTACAAGTAGTTGTTTTGGGTCTGAGCATTTGTGTATACATGTGAGTTTATACCTATGTTTGTAAACGCAAAAGAAATTCCTAGTGTGGGGCAACGTTTTAAAAAAAATGTAAAACAAGTAGCAAATTGTATGCAACTTGAACAACAGGTTTTTTGTCATCATCATCTGCCTAGCCGTTTCCCAACTATATTCGGGTCGGCATCCAGTCAAACCAGATGCAGCTGGATATTAATATTTTACATGGAGCGACTGCCTGTCAGACCTCCACAAACCAGGTTTCTTGTCATAGAAGTAACAAATACGCAATATGACATTTAGATGTGTTTATGTGATGTGTTTTTTTTTAATACAAGCATCTTGTAATATCAATTTTGGTATCTTGTTTAATTATATGAGGAGTAACGAGTTCCAGTAATTTGAAATACGTAGGTTCGTCAATTCTCAGGTAGTTTCTCCAATCACTTGGCTCCAATGACAGTTCATTTATTAGTTAACATGTGTGAAGTTGTCTTTTTTTAGCCTTTCTTTGCACCATTTTTTTTCGGTTTTCGATTTATTATATGATGACAAACAAACTGCTGTTTGTCATCACAAAGTAAGAATTCTTCTTCCGAATCAGAGCTCATGGCAACATTATTAGACCCGGTCAAACACGTAAATGAAAGAGAACTAGAGTATCTATGAATGGGGACCATGTTTGGCGTCCATCTATTTAACTTAAGTTCTTTGGAGCCACAATGAATGACGTGACCTTGAATGCTCAGCTTAATGGAAACGACGAACGAATAAATACTTTTAGATGTAAAAAACAGTATTTAGAAACTTTCCAACTGCTTTTTTTACACCTGAAACGGTTACATCATCAAATTCAGTGTTTTAATTGCATTTCTATAACAAGTTTTTAGTGCACTACAGAGCCATATTTCTTATTTTAATCCAGTAGAATTACAATATTAATTAAAACTTCTAACCAACTTGTTGCCAACTTTCTGGATATGCGCCCTTAAATCTGCAATTAAAGTATTTAATTATAAAGCTGTGTATACAGTGGTTGATGCCTTATGCCTAGAATAGTGAGTTGCCACTTTTGTGTAATGATTTTTTATTAAAAATATTCTTGAATGACCCCATGTTATTATTGTAAGCGCTAAGCAAGCCATCTATCAGTGCACAGGCAGGCAATATAAAGCGTTTATTTATTTATCTTTTCAAAATAATAATTTTTGAAGCAATACATCACTAACTTTATCTAAAGTTTTCAAGATTTTTACAAAATTGTATTGTAATAATTCTAATAATGACCTCACAGAATTGAATTACAATGAAACCATTGTTGCGAAAAATGATTTATTCTCAGTGAAATTCATTAAGTTATGCTCGTTTGAAAATTTAATTTTATCAGGTACATTTTATGCATAAGCAGACCTGTATTGGCAATTAGCGAAATTATTTAAATTAATGTTAATCTAGTTTGTTTTGCATTGATTGAAATATTAGTAATCATTTATGCATGTCCATCAGTTTATTGTGTGCCTTAATAGGCTCGGGCACGCCGCAATCGCGGCGGTAAGATCCCTCTTTGAGGAGTGGCTGGCGTCACGGCGACCTGACCTTCCGCATGACGCAGGTCCTCACGGGACACGGATGTTTCGGAAGGTACCTGTGTCGGATGACGAAGGAAGAAATCGTCTGGGTGTCACCACTACGAGGATTGCCCGGAGGACACGGTGGAGCATACGGTGCGGGACTGCCCCGCTTGGGCAAAGCATCGCCGTGTTCTCACGACGATGATAGGCGGAGACCTCTCAAGCATTGATCGAGGCCATGCTGTGGGACGAGACGGAGGTCCTCCTGCCCTGCCCTGGGAAGACTCATTTGATAACTTTACCACGTTTTTTTTTTCGTGGTAAAATCATCAAATGATTTCTCCCACACAGGGCAGAGCGGGAGGGACTGTAAGAATTGTACTGACTAAAATCCACGGTGTCCTTCAATAGCCCTTTACGTACCGGGGTCACGGTAATTCGTTAGTCCCGCGACCCCGGCAGGCTTTGGCCCTCTGGAGGGGGGCCCCGTCATTTTGCTGACACTCTTTGAGCTCGCGTGGAACACAACGCGCCGTCGACCCGGGCATAGTCCATAGTCGGACAGTGAAAAGTGAAAAAAAACGACAGGTTGCACTCTGGGAGTGCCGACAGAAGTGAAAACTTCAATAGTAATAAACACACACGAACATTCGCGCAAGCGCCCTGCGCCGCCTTACGAATTTTGGATCAGGTCACGTGTCCTGACGCGAGTTTAAAATTTTTACCCATACCAAAAAAGTGCACAACGCCGCTAAAGAAGTTTTCACTTTAAAAACAAATATTCACTAACTAAATAATAATATTATGTTTTCATTGTCCACAGAGCATAGTCTTCCGTGTCAAGCGTCACCCACAAGTGGCCGGCTTCGAGCAATGCGTGTCATTCGGCGCCTTCAACTCCGAACAACAAGAAGTGATCTACAATATCTTCTGTCTGTGCGCAATGTACTTCTTACCGCTGGTCGTCATCACTGTGTGTTACGTGTGTATCTTCTGTGAGATACATAGAAGCAGTAAGGAATTGGATGGTAAGAAAATTCTCATAAATACTCGTAGTAACTTTGCCAGGCGTCCGTTTAAAACCGGACACAGTCAGGCTTTTTGGTTACATGTCCAGCTAAATAAGACTGTGTCTGGCGTGTCCGGCTTTTGTTAGGCTTTCTAAATATGTTAATTTTTTATTTCCACTCCATCCTCCTCTGTTTGCCCAAGCGTTCGGCCTTTGCCTGCACTTGATTTATTTAATACCTAACCACTCTTACTGAATCTCATCAAAACGCTTCATTCGTTTTTTTTTTAAACTTTGCCCCACACTAGGAATTTCTCCTGTGTCGTGGGTGCGTTTACAAACATATAAACTCATATACACAAACACCCAATTGCTCAGCCACAGCGCCAAACGCGCCGTTAAGTTTCTATTTTCACGTATTTTTTATCCGGCCAATAAATATTTAAGTAGTAAAATCGAGCAATTATAAAGCAACATTAACATTTCCCGTATATCGACCAAAAATTTAAGTCAATTCGTTCAACAAAGTAAACATACACTTAATACGGAGTTATCATTGTTATTCCATGTTGTAAATATTAAACGTTTGAATATAACTTCCGTTTTATATCCAACTTCAGAGCAGAGGCATTAAAATTAATTACAAACTTTGCCGACAAAACCACAAACTCGTGTGCCGCGAAGCGTAAATAAAATTATAGCGTTTGTCTATTTGTATCTCTTTCTTTCACATGGATAGATATACAGTTATGTCTTGTTCTGTCTCTGTTACCTTAAGAATAAAAGTATGCCTTGAAAATTAAAAAAATTGTTTGCAGAGTTTAATCTGCTTCTAATTTAATAAGGTTCATAAAATATGATTTAGATTGTAAATGGTATTTTTAGGCGTGAAATGTCCAATAAAATTTACATTTTATATTATCTAGGCTTAATATTTTTTTTGGGTAATGGCCTATTTAAAAATTAGCCACTTTCGATAATCTTTTTTATATTGCAATGCGTAGTAGCAAATAGACTTCGACGAGGCCGGGCGCAATTTGCGAAACGCGACGGTGTAAAAGAAATAAAAGTAACAGATGCACGGACATTACAAATTCATGGCTAAGTTGTGGTTACAGTTCAAAACCAGCTCATCATCATCATTGACTTATAAATATTCTATTGGCTGGGAAATAGGCCTCCTCACTGTGTGAGGGAGTGGGCCATAATCCACCACAAGGGCCCAGTGCGGGTTGGTAGATGTCACATAATGTCTTCGAATTTTTGGTTCTAGGACACGCCGGTTTCCTCACGATGTTTTCCCTCACAGTTTTGAGAGCAGTGGTGATGAAATAGTTAACACAAAGTATTGCGCCTGACTGGCTTCGAACCCACTGAAACGAGCATACCAAGCCATAAACATCGAACAGGCTACTCAAATATTGGGCCACACTACTCATAAATATGTAGCACGGTGCATTACAAGCTATTTCACTTAACAACCACTTACTGTTCAAGTTCTACGATAGTCGTACACCCATAATTAAGGTCATTCCATCACAGTTAAGATACTATCTATTGAATAGCCAATAGTCTGATAACACGTAAGGAGCTGTAGTAATGGCCTCGACCTTTTTTTTTTAACGTGGTAAGATCATCATATGAAGCCTCCTACCCAGGGCAGAGCGGGAGGGACTGTCAGACTCGTACTGACTAAAATCCCCGGTGTCCTTCTATAGCCCTTTACGTTCCGGAGTCACGGTAATTCGTACAGTCCCGCGACCCCGGATTCCGATCAACTAATAGGGCTGAAAACTCATTTGATGATTTTAACACGCCAGAAAAAGTGTAAATGCTAAGCAAGAGTTCCTCAGTTCGATTCCAACGTCAGGTAAAGTAATTCGGAGTATGGTTTTTTGGGGTATTCGCCCGTATGATAGCAATAGGCTGGCCTCCTACATGAGACATTAAAAAAAAAACGACGTGTTGCACTCTGGGAGTGCCGGCAGAAGTGAAAACTTCAATAGTAATAAACACACACGAACATTCGCGCAAGCACCCTGCGCCGTCTTACGAATTTTCGATCATGTCACGTGTCCTGACGCGAGTTTTTTTTGACCCATTCCAAAAAAGTGCACAAGGCCGCTAAAGAAGTTTTCACTTCAAAAAAACATTATTAGTGAAATGTAGGTGTACTATCACTATCACTATCAAATACACCTCTGAGCTTACCCTTGGGGTGATGTCATGCTTGATGTTATGTCCAATAGCGTGGGTGTTAACAATAACGATATTTTATGTGACACTTTTTTTCCTTTTTATTTAGTGCTGGCAGTTTGCAATTTAGTAGCCCTATTTCAACACAAACAGTTTTGTTTTTTATGTTCACAACTTTTAACATACATCAATTCTGAACTGAAACAACGTAGGAGGTATTCCGAGTAACGCCTTTATTAAACAGACAGGCGAAAGCGAAGCGTTTCTGAAGCGATACCGAACCGAAGCGAGACGTCAGTCCGATAGTTCTGTCACGCTATCGGGTCGCTTTCGCTTTTCTATATGACTGGATTCAAAAAAAAAAAAACACTAATTAATTGAAACTTTGAATGTAGATTTATCACGTGTCTCAAATTTTAGGAAATTCTAACCCCAAAGGAAATAATAAGCAAAAATACACGATATTCTTGCGAATATATCGCGGTCGGTGTGCTCGTTTTTTTTACAAATAAAATAGGGTAGGTTAAAATACAAACAATTACAAGACTCTCGCGCATATTAGGAATTTCTCCTGTGCTTTAACAAGTATTTAAAGTAACTGTTACTCTATGTAATAGGTATTTTAACATAGCCTATGATATATGATGTTTGAAACAACTACCTTCAGGAATTCTTTTTCTCTGTTTTTCTATGGAGGATTAGAGGTGTGTTGTTATCTTATGTATAACTCAATATTACCTTCCCCAGAAAAACGCGAGCATCGCAGCACAGTGGGCCACGTGCGCCTACGCCGATCGGATCGACGAGTGCTAGAGCGTGCGCGTCGTCGCACGCTGCGCATGACTGTCACTATAGTCGCCGTGTTCGCACTCTGCTGGCTGCCTTACGCCACCATTACCATGTGGTCTGTATTCTCTTAAGCCTTTAAGTCAAACAGAAAGGCGAGTCCGAAGCGATAACGAACCGATACGAGACGTCAGTCCGATAGTTCGGTCACGCTATCGGATCGCTTTCGCTTTTCTATGTGACTGGATTCAAAACAATTCCATACATTATAAATAAAAACGCCTCGCTTCGCATTCGCCACGCCTTTCTGTTTGACAAAGGCTTTAATGCGGCTAACGCCCGAAATAAATATTCAATCTCAATCCAAATCCGCTCCTTTGTTTTTGACGGCTACTTTTGATTGAACATCTGAAACTCTCGGATAGGCAAATTCGATCGGTGATAGCCAAAGATCAAATCGAAGATAGCAACTGAGATACAAATAGAACGTTAATTTCCCGCGTTGACTCATCAGGTAACCACGGGCCGGTCTCATCAGGTAACCGTGGCTCTGGAACGTAAAGGCCTATTGAAGGAGCACCGTGGATTTTAGTCAGTACGAGTCTGGCAGTCTCTACCATCCCGCTCTAGTTGGGAGGACTCTTTTGTGATAATTATTGTCACGATAAAATAAGTGCCTTCACCATATCTATCTACACCGGCGGCATCGGCGCTGCCCTCCATTCTTGGAACTTTTAATCATTCAAGCTCTTTTCAGGTACATGGTAGACCGAGAATCAGCAGCCCAGGTGTCTCCAAGAGTCCAGGACCTGCTCTTCGTGATGGCAGTCTCCAACTCCTGCATGAATCCCCTAGTTTACGGCTCCTATACTCTGGATATCAAAGGTCTACTGCGGAGGTTGATGAAGAAGACCTGCTGCCATTCCTCAGCTGCTTCTGATACAATAGGTAATAATACCATGAAGGATTTTTCATATATGATGTTTCTAAGAAACCCATGGATTACGGATGATAAACACAGGAAATCTAAAAGATACGTGTCGCCACATTTGAGCCTTTGTCAAACAGACAGGCGTTGCGAATGCGAAGCGTGACGTTTTTATTTGTAATGTATGGAATTGTTTGACTCCACTCACATAGAAAACCGAAAGTGATCCGATAGCGTGGCAGAACTATCGGACTGACGTCTCGCTTCGGTTCGGTATGGCTTCGGAAACGCTTCGCTTTCGCCTGTCTGTTTGACAAAGACATAGGAGTATATCTGTCGTTGAACCTAAACGTGGTAATTGACGTCTTTTGGACTATTATTGCATGACAAATATGGATATATATTTGTGAACGATTCCGCATCGACAGGTTTGCTTAGGCATTTGAATATTTATGAGAAAACTGTGATATTCATGTACAATTAAAATCAATAAACCGACATTTTCAAATGATTTTCTTTAAGTTATAAAGTCATCATCAGTCATTATAAAGTAAACATTTTATATCATTTTTTTTAATCACTCCTGAAATACTAACTTTACTGAAAAAAAAACAGTCAAATGAATTAAATGTAGCCAGCTGTAAGTAATACTCCATTATGTATTTTCAATTTACGTTTTTATATTAACGTAGACTCAAAATGCACTTTAATAACTTCAAAAATAATCCTTTTTATTTACTTACTTCATTAAATAAAGTTACAGCAAATTGAGTACTTCATAAAAACAAGCAAAATAAATTGATATTCATACGAGTATCTAAGTTTAAATTAAATGGAAATAAAATTAACTCTATAAGTAAGTTATTTCATAAAACAATGCGTATAATGTTTAAAATGAATAATATCGCTTCGAGGCGAATTCATTACGCTGAAAGAATTGCGGGATTTTCGAAAGATAAAAAATATTAATGTAATTGTTATACCCGTCGACATCAGGGGGTTATCTAAAGTCCAAATAGCAACTTAAGTTTAGTTTTTAAGTAACACACCCCGGTTTCGCACAGGTTAAATATTTCGCCGACCTCTGTGAATTTACCGAAAACTTTTACGCAAACCTTTTATTCACTATAACAAAAACAACAAAATTAAATCATCGGTACGGTCGTTCGTAAGTTTTTCGCACACCAAACTTGAAGTAATTATAAAACTTGTTGCGGTTTCATTCGACTCATGCCAACTAAAAGGTTCCATTTAATTCCAAAGTTAGCAGAAACTACAGATCGCTACCTGTTTTTTTGGATGGTAATCAAATGAGTCCTCCTCGTGAATAGGAAATGGGACTTTTATACCCAGCAGTGGGTGATCCCGGGCTGATATGAAGATAATGATGATGAAGGCTCTTAAAAAAATAGCCGTCGGTGACCTTTTGCAGCCACGGTATCCTGCTTAGACAATGCTGACAGGCGTATGGTCCTATGGATACCCCGTCAGTAGACAGTGAGCAACCATTACTCGCCGCGCAAGCCACTTGTCACGATCCTTACATACTTCTTTTGCGTCATCCACGTTCAAACATCAATCTTAATTTGTTCTAAGATGTTTTCAAACACACACATATACTTATGTGTTTCCTGGAGTCTTTAAGTCAACAGTGAATAGGTTGCTTCTAAGTCAGCGTGCTTCACCGTCGACCACATCATCGCTTACCGAGATTATCGCTACAAAATTAGATTATCGCACACAAAATTATCGCTAAACAAAACATATTATTAAATTTTCCTTCGATTTGTTGACAGTTTGATAACAAATCCTAACATAATTTGGAACGTATTTAACTATCGAAGGGAAAATCTTAATTAAATAAACGTAATTTGCCGAGGCTAAGTACGTGTCGTGCGTACGAGGTCGTGTTACTAAAGACTATTTTTCCTAAATCAAATGGACGCTTTCTAACTTTCTAGGAAAATGAGTTTTCCATAACCTTAATTTTAATTAGTATTGAGAGTAGCTAGTTTAATTTCTAGGTAACTGACTTGGAATAATCTTATCAGGATTTAGGCCATTATACTAGTGTTTAAAAACTTAGTTATTTTTTTTCAACTAACAAAGAAGAAGTGGGGGAACAAACTCTCCAGTTACACGTCTCTTTGTGAATACATTGCGTCACGTGTCGCCAAATTGTTTTCAAATTCATATTATGTTTTATTTAACCATGATGACAGATAGTTATTATGTTCACTTATGAAATTTAAGCCAGTTTAATTCCCTTTTTTTTCCTGGTAAAATCATCAAATGAGTCCTCCCACCCAGGGCAGAGCGGGAGGGACTGTCAGACTTGTACTGACTAAAATCCACGGTGTACTTCAATAGCCCTTTACGTACCGGGGTCACGGTAATTCGTAAGTCCCGTGACCCCGGCAGGCTTTGGCCCTCTACAGGCCCCGTCACTATGCTGACACTCCTTGAGGCGCGCGTGGAACACAACGCGCCGTCGACCCGGGCATGGTCCATGGTCGGGCCACGAGTCGCCCATTACTCGCCGCCCGCATGCCCGCAGTTTAATTCCCTTTCTGAAAACAATCATGTTAAACAAATGTTCAAACCAATAGAGGTCAATATTGTCACTCGAGGACGCAAAGCTCAGGAATTCTACAATCGACCATCTGCTACGATGCGTAGCAACGTAGCCATCTCGTAGCCATTGCTACGCCGTAGCAATATTGCAACAGATTGCCTGCCCTGAATCTTGCCCCGAGAATGTAAATGACAGTTTGGCAACGACTTTGCCTTGCGGGCAAAAATCTTTTCCCCACACTTTGTATACATAATAACTTTTTACACTTTTCATGAAAGAAACGTAAAAACTTTTTACGTCTAAACATTACTCAGCTCTCTCAGAACATTGACTAAAAGTGGCTTCTTGAATACAGTAGATATAAAAGAGTGAATAACTGAGAAAGGTCTCAACAATTTTATCTTTGACTGTGTGTCATTGTCAACATCATAGTGGCTTTATTCTCATTACAATAAAAGCGAGATTACAATGTGCGATCATTCTGTTCACTTGACCGTAGACTACCTTTTTTTACATGACTGCAGTAGTATAAAGGTTTTTCTTTTACTTCTAATGCCTGGTTTACACAGTGCGATCTAACGTACAGGTCAGTGATAGTAGCTGCAGTGCATCAACTCCCAACATATATAATACGACAATTCGCGTTTTACCTAATCGCCCTCTCCCACACAGGAAACAACAAAAATGTGCACCACGGCCCTGTAAAAAGTCTGCCACTTTGCGTTCCTAGGTGGTCTTTTAAGACAGTCTCGTGACCACAGTAGGCTTTGGCCCTCGATGAAGGCCCCGTTAGATTGGTAGCAGCTCTTTAAGATGCTCGTGGAACACGACGCGCCGTCCATCCGAGCACGATCCATGACGACATGACGGCGAGTTACTCACCGTCCGCATACCCGCGCTTACTTGGGTTGAAAATCGCCTCGCGACGTTGGATGCCGTGCCAGCTTTACTATTTATTATTAAATACTTATCTATCTCCACAGGTATCGACGGCTCTGGATCCAGTTCGATGAAGAACAGAAATATGAACCTGGAGTCGCCGCTCATGAAATCAGTAAAGGTAAATAAATATATATAATAGTGACGTTACGTGAGTAAACCGGCCATGAGGTAGAACCAAAAATTCGAAGACATGTGACAGCTACCAACGCACACTGGGCCCGCGTAGTGGATCACAACCCACTCCCTCTCACAGAGAGGAGACTTATGTCTGGATGATGATGATGATTGATAATGATTATGAAGTTTAAAGACTAGCAATAATGCTCTCGATTTTGACTCGATGATCTCTGACTGTGTTTTTTTCGTATCTCGTGGAACCCCTTAAAAGATTACCAGTCTTTGAGGACCTAAGGACCTAACCGGAGGCCGAGGAGTGTATTAGCTCACTGAATCACCCTGATGGACAAAACCTGTTCAGTTACTCCTTGCGTTTCAGGACCGCAGTACCCTAATCAGATAGTCCCGCGACCCCCATTTAAATCCCTTCAATCGTGTTTGCGAGAAAGAGTAATTAAGTTGAAAATTTACGGTTCCTGAAAATCTTTTGTATTTTGGCTAGCCAGCAACATTTTTTTAAAAGCCATCGAAACCAAATATATTTCTTGGAATACTATGAAAAACACTGTAATTCCGATTGCGAGGTGTATATATAAAAGGATTCAATCCTTTTACATTTACGCCCGCGCCTACGGTGGCCGGAAATCGCCTCGCTACGTTCGATACCGTGGGCGTCTCCTGCGGCAGCTGGGTCGTGATGTGGACGCTGTCCTGTCCCTCACGTTTTCCGCCTCGTAGTATAGTAACATAAGATAGTTTTTATTCCGATTTTATGTGGTATAATTTTCTCGTTGTAGCTGGTGGAACCGCGCAGAACAACTAGTTAATAACCTTGAAGAAGATTATACAACATTATTTTTAGTATATGCGAAACCTGAATATAGTTTGTTCAGAATCAGTAACTGATTCGATTTCAATAATTTTTACACCATATTATATTTTTTTCAAAAATATTTTAATTAAATTTTATTACCAGTTAATTACAATACAATCACCGTACGGTTAGGAACCTATTGCCAAGCCATTATCACGAGTGTATAACACAGGAGACGTGGTTTACGCGCGAAATGAGCATGTTTTTGAACGAACAACCAGGTAATATACAAACTTATAACCTTGTGATTTTTTATGATACGGTTTTAAAATTTTGTACATAGATTCTTTACACAAAAATACTAGACAGGTGTATCGGGTTTCGCATAAACAAAAAATAATGTTGTATATCTCCATAATACAAATAACTTTTCTTCTAGAGCATATCCTGCAATCAGCAGTCGCCACACGTGGGTATGTCACGATCCGCGCCAGTAATGAAACCGTCCTGTCAAAGGAACGTTTATTCACACGTCTACTGATCTTTTTATCTCGGATTGTCCAACGCCAGACGTGACTTCTAAGGGTCCTTCTAGCCCTTCTAGGCCTTCTATAATAATAAATCTTTGTGTAACAGAGAATCACTATTTGAAAATGTAATTATATTGGCACCTTTTGTATTTGAAATTATCGTCCCATAAAGTTGACATATGAGTGACAAATGTCTTTGAACTTTCTGTTCTAGAAAAAGCTTTAGTCACGAATATCTATTGGAATTTAAAAAAAAAAACTCAATTAGACCGTGAGTTAGATTTTCAATAAATTATTCAACCCGTATTTTTTCTTTTGGTATGTAAACCAAAATTGACGGAGACCGCTTTCAAATTTGGGAATACGTCAAATTTAGTACAATCATTATTGAATTCTGACGTCACCAGCACCCCCTCCTCTTCCTCGAGGTTTGGAGTGTTATTTTATTTTATTCATTTATTAGTTTATTGATTTTTTATTTATTTTATTGTTATATTTTTAAACATTTATTGATTTTACAAAAGAAAAAATACATGTCCGTTATTTTTCGAAACTCTAAATGACCGACTAATTACATTTATTATGAATACTGTCAAATATGTCCTCCACATTTTTGAAATCCGAATCTCACAAAAATGTTGTTGTAGACGCACCACTGGATACGGTACACATATGCGTAGTTGTCAGTTTTGATTACGGATTCATGCTACACTATCCCTGCATACGAGACCTAGTTTGTCATAATTGATGGCGCACCGGTGTGCGGCGGAATTCACTGCGAGGCGCATAAATATGATTTACGCAAGTTGAGGCATGCGGTATGTACTTCAAAGCGCATGCCTCAACATGCGTTTGTAACAGGCTGATGTTCGGAATCAGATAAGACTTTACCTTTTAAATATACATAAATGTTCTAGAACTTTTGGTGATACCTTTTAATGGTTAGTGTTATTGCGGGGGGTATTTCTTAAAAGAAATTGATGGACATCCTTTTATTTTCATAGATTTTTTCTCCACCATAAATAAATATTTAGCCTATAGCCTTATTCCCAGAGACAGTTAAGCTCGACGTGTGTTAAGCAGGACAATGAATTTATCTGTCATTTTATCCTGCAGCGAAATAAATCAGAAAAGAAAAGTGGAGGAGTAGGAAAAATATGTTTCGTTTTTCATAGAAGTTCCACACTCTAGGAATATTTCCAATCTTTGCTAATGAGAATGTGTGCGTGCAGGACGCGGCTCCTCATAGGGAGAGGCGACGTCATTAGCAAGAACGACGCCCGTACGCCGCCGCATACCCGTTTTAGGCGGGCTACCCGTCTTAGGCCCACCTACACTCCCCTACACTCGGAACAACTACTTGTAGGTCATACAAATATTTATTTCGTGCAGGAATCTAAACCGCCACACGTTGCACAGCACCCTTTCAGCTTGTAATACCAAACCTAACCTTTCCTTTTGTCTACAGAACAACAAAGTCCGGACCCGTCTTGGGGTCCGCTTCGCCGAGACCTCACTGACAGCCGTGCCATCTCGCCTGGAGGTCCCGAAGGTGGTGCGAGGTCCCGCCTGACACCCGCCCCCTCGCCTCCGCTGCGCTGAGCACGAGCGCTGTCGAGTGCTGCACCAATATTACAACGATAAGATCGCCACTGTTTAAGTTTTAAGGTTACTGTGAAGAAAGACTGTTTGTCAAACAGCGGTGTCGCTAACTAAGGACGCGCGGCGCGTCGGGCGTGGCGTCCGTCGGACGGCACTGGCAATTATTCGTCAGTCGTTGCCGCTTCTCCTTGGTCACTAATACATCATTATGTCTGCTTTCGGCTGCGCCGTTTGTCGCACCGCATGTCCTTGAACGAGGCCAAGACTAAGGCTGCGGTTCCACTGATTCGGAGTGGAGCGGTGTGGAGCAGAGCTGCGCCGCGATTCACCAATCACATGGCTTGAAATCCGATGCCTGGTCTGCAATGTGCATCAGCCATGTGATTGGTGAATCGCGACGCTAACGCTGAAAAGTATCAACCATCTAAAGAGGTAGTGACATTGGCAAATACCAACTGTTACTTTTATATACATGATTCTCGTACTACCAACTTTACAATAAAAAAATGTAGTTAAGTTAAAAGGCATACAGGTGAACGGATGCTTTTTAATTACCTGAAAATTGGTGGTATCTCTGTTTCTCTTTTATATTTTATCATTCGTATACACACGGCAAACAATTATATTTTTCATTGATCTGAAGTTGAGTGGAAACGTGTTTGCGTCAAATAAAAAAATGTTGATGATATTTATGATAGTACCACGGTTCTAGGAATCCTAAATACTAGTTTCACAAATCTTTTCAAAAAGCTTTAAATGTGAAATTACTTATAGGCCTATGATTCTGTTAAATATTGTATAATTTTATCGAAAATATAAAAACCGTCGGAATTTAGAACTGAAATTCAATTAAAATATATGTTTAATGAAAAAGACTGAATAGTGATGATTCAGAAATGTAGATAATGTTGAAGAAACTGTAAATATGTATGATATTAAGGCCTGCCCCTGAACGGGCGGATATTTTGTTCATTTAATATATTATAACTGATCAAATGTGAATATAATTTAAGGTAAATATCTGTTCATAACGCCACAAATCAGCACTTTGAAACTCGTCACTATGGCGTCATAAATCTATTGGCTATTTGATAGCAATATTAACAAAATACATTATTTATCAAATGTAATTAGTCTGTCATATAGAGTTTTGAAAAATAACGGACACATAATTTTTCTTTTGTAAATCAATGAACTGTTACCAAGATATAACGTTTTAAACCACGAGAGTGAAGGCAGCCAGTTCGTGACGTCAGAATGCAATAAAAATTGTACTAAATTGTGACGTACTGCCAATTTTGAAAGCATCGTATGTTCGTAAATTTTGGTTTAAGTAACAAAAGAAAAAATACAAATGTCGGAATATTTTTTGATAATCTGACTGACGGACTAATTAGTATTATTAAGTCAAATAGATAATTTTAAAAGGCGGCGCGCACGCATAGCTTTTGACCGATGTTTTATTGTATGATTTTATGTTCTGTAAAGTAGGGATTAAATCTAATGAAATATCTTAAGGATATCTTTTCTAAATGTGTTCATTATTGCAGATGCATTAAAACTTAATGTTGTATAAATTGATAAGTGTTTTTTTTTAAGTATTAATTAAGACTCTGTTTGTAATACTGAGGCCCACTTCTAACACAAATCACTAAAACTGTTTGTGCTATTGATATATAAATGATATATTATTTTTATTTTATTTATAAATATTACATTTAAGCCTTTGTCAAACAGAGAGGCGTGACGAATGCGAAGCGAGGCGTTATAGGTATGGAAAGGTACGGAAGGTATGGAATTGTGTGAATCCTGACTGGTTTCAAACAATTCCATACATTACAAATAAAAACGCCTCGCTTCGCATTCGCCACACCTGTCTGTTTGACAAAGGCTTTAGTGATTTATGGTAAAAGTGGGTCTTAGTTAAATTATTAGATTTCTACTAAAAGTTTTTTACTGAGATGTACTTTATTTGATCACTATAGAAATAATTGTTTTTAAATGTACATTAACGCAAGTCAAAATACATGTTCAATGTTTGTGCATTTTGTTATTCACTCTCAGAGGATTTATGGAAATAAAGTTGACGTCAAAGATATTTAAAGAGTTTTATTTATTTAACTAGCTTCCGCCCGCGACTCCGTCCGCGCGGATGTCGGTCTTCGCGTGGATGGTTTATTTCCCCATTTTGAGTAACTCTGACAATGACATCTTATAAATATTACGGCGCTGAATCCACTGCGGGTAATGCAACATGTGTTCGCGGTTCTACAGAACAACGTCTATGAATAAAACTGAAAAATAAGATATTTTTTCTACGTATTTTTTCAGGATAAAAAGTATCCTATGTTATGCCCAGGATAATAAGGAATAATTATACCAAGTTTCATCGAAATCGAACCGTTAGTTTTC
Organism: Agrotis puta; assembly: GCA_943136025.2. Classification (NCBI taxonomy): domain Eukaryota; kingdom Metazoa; phylum Arthropoda; class Insecta; order Lepidoptera; family Noctuidae; genus Agrotis; species Agrotis puta. Next base: position 15,635,200 of record OW964182.2, on the reverse strand, counting down.
ACGTGATGCCGGCACAAACAGACAGACAGACAGACAGACAAAATTTTTTTTAATCATATATTTGGGTTTGGTATGGATCCAGCAACACCGGGGGGTGTTGCTATTTATTTTTTCAATATTTTCAATGTACAGAATTGACCCTTCTACAGATTTATTATACGTATAGATACCCTTTCTATGTCGAAAGAAGTTCGTCATGTTTTGAAGACTGCTGACAAAAATGTTTGATTTCTGAAATATATCCCTGCTTATAAATTTGGACGTAAAAGAAGAGATATCACACCAGTCTCCTAAAATAATATTCGTTCGACTTGCCGCTCAGTTAAAATCGAACCATGTGAAGCCACCATTACCTCAGTACGGCTTAGCGTCTCAATGGATTGCCACATTAGACCATAGATAATTATTAATTATAATTTTCATCAAAATAGTAGTAGTTAGTACGTGGAAAATTCTGGCTTCCGCGTGGGAGTTTCCACAGCCAATAGTTATTTTCTATTAACTGTGGTAATCAACCCGATTCTATCCCGTTGCGGTTACGTGTACATACAATGGCTGTGACATATGACCTGTAATGAAATAGAGTAGTATCTACCCTCATACATATTGATTATGTTGCGTGACCAACGTTCATTAAATACCAATAAAATGTTATTGTGTTGCTGCTAACTTATTAAGCCCGCGGCTTCATCCGGTTGATAGTCAATAAAGTAACTTACAGAAGCGTTCTATCGGGATAAAATAACTTTTTCGTACCACTTGCTCAAAAAAGTGACATTCTATGCTTCAAAAAGCGAACATAACAATATTCATTTTTCATCTGTTAAAAACTGGGAAAGAAAATTGTACTGAATTTCATTCGTCCTCTAGGGGGAGAATGAGTCCTCAAATGAGTTCATGAGTTCATCAGTCCTCAAATGAGTTCATGAGACTCATCAAATGAATCCTCCCACCCAGGACAGAGCGGGAGGGACTGTCAGACTCGTACAGACTAAAATCCACGGTGTCCTTCAATAGCCCTTTACGTTCCGGGGTCAAATCATACAAATATTTGTTCCGCGCGGGGATCGAACCCGCGACACGCTGCGTAGCACTCGATCGCTCAGCCACTGCGCCAACCGTGTCGCCGAAGTATCTTAGTGACTATTGTTTATTATTATGTTATTACGTTGTGTACGAAAGACCGTGTAATTTATGAACAAAAGACTTAAGTATTTATGTTTAAGTAATAATAACTCTCCATAACTGGAATAGAACAACATCTACAACAAACACCAATTGTACTTTGTACTTTTAATTTTATTTTTAAAGTCTACAAACTTTACAAACAAGTTAGTTTCAAATGTCAATGAATAATAACGAAAGAATTTCAAAATTTAAGGCTTCCCGAAATATTATCGCTGTTTAAAACTAGCTGTCCTTCGGTTTCGCACAGCCCCTTTCATTATTCTATCTATGTTGTGTGGCGATACTCTGGGCCTAGTAAGGCACGCCGATTTCATGTTTCAAGTAGTTAAGATTTCCAACTTCAACTTGTGTTATGTCACTAAAAGAATACACACATCATCTGCCTAGACTTTTCCCAACTATATTGGGGTCGGCTTCCAGTCAAACCAGATGCAGCTGGATATCAATATTTTACATGGAGCGACTGCCTGTCGGACCTCCACAACCCAGTAACTGGGTAATACGATAACCCATGGTAAGACTGGTTGTCAGACTTTAGAGCTTCTAACTAACAGTAACGACTGTCAAAGATCTACAAATGACGGACAAGACCTTTTCTTTTTTTTCTTTTTGTGACAAGACCTTTGCTTTTCGTGCTTTCTGAGGCACGGAGGAAACTCGCTATGACAGATGGTCACACATCCACAGACCCACCTCGGCAAGCGTGGCTTAACCCGGAAGATCGGTCTGTGCAACTGTATTTATTTAGCCACGAGCTCCTTCAAAAGAATACACACATATTTGAGAAATTTACGACATAAGTTATAAGCTGTCAAAGCAGCATTTGAAGTATTGGTGCTCCATATACTCAAGTGCAACGATTCCATCTGCGTCTATATGCCATATTTTATCTTTTTTGCTCAAATAGCGAAAATATTTCATCTCCCAACTCGAAAACTCAAGTAAGTAAATCTACTTTAACGCTTTAAACTTTGAAGTAAAGTGCAAGTATAACTCAACTTCAAAATGCTGAAGAGCTGTCGTTACGAAGTTTTCCGAACATTTCGTTTACGTTTGCAATTCACCAAAAAGTTCAATCGTTAGTTACACTTGATGTCGTACGTGAGAGAATTTTATCGGAAACTAGTTCTTAATACGACATTTTAGGTGTGTCAATATGAAAGAGTTTTGAAGGAGTTTATGTTGGTGTCAGTGTGTGATTTGCAATGGCTGCAAATGTTTCAATAGCTTCTGTGGGAATGTTCTGAAATATAACGAAGTGTGTCCATGGAAGTCGCAGATCTATAGTTTAAGTTAACCGTATGCTTCACCGAGTCTTCCGGACAGTCTATACAGTAGCACAGCAATACTGTTTACCAAAAAGCTTACGTCAATCCTAGCCCAAGTTGCTGACCGAAAGGACCAAAGCCTGCCGGGGTCACGGGACATACGAATTACGTTAACCCCGGATCGTCCTCACTGCGGGGATAGATGGAGACCTCTGGCGCCTGGCTCTGGTCGAGGCCATACTGCGGGGCGAGACGGAATGGAATTACCGTGATCCCGGAACTAAAAGGGCTATTGAAGGATACCGTGGATTTTATTCAGTACGAGTCTGACAGTCCCTCCCCCTCTGCCCTGGGTGGGAGGACTCATTTGATGATTTTACCACGATGAAAAAAAAAGTTGTTGACCGAGCGGGCGTGTCGTTTTCGCGCATGAATGGTTTTATGACTATCTACAAAAACGACAAAAAAACATGCCTATTGTATTTGAGCCCCTTAACAAAATATTTTATTCCGTTTTTTTAGTATTTTTTGTTAAAGCGGCAACAGACATATGATTTGTTAAAATTTCAACTGTCTAACTATCACAGTTCATGAGATACAGCCTGATGACAGACGAACAGATAGACAGACGGACAGATAGACAGATAGACGTACAGCAGATTCTTAGTTATAGGGTCCCCTTTGTATTCGGAACCCTAAAAATAGATACAAAATATTCTGAATTTATCGTTACTATCACTATTGTATTAACGATTCCAGGCGCGAAAATTCGCTTGAGAACATTTAACAATACGTGCTCGAATTTCGACAAAATTAACAATTGTTCTGGGTTCAACAAGTGCTAATCGTAGCGGTGTTCTGTGAACCGACATGATTGTTTCAACCCACGCAAAGAGGGGGAACGTGGTTAGGTAGTAATACTTAATTTCTATATTCGTACAATCCTATGTGTTTTTATAAACATATATTCAGGTTATAAAACGAGGGTCACAGGTTAACGTAACCCTGGAACTAAAAGAGCAAAGACAAGTCCATTTTTGATGATTATTGCACACCAATAACAAATTAATAAACTGTCTGTTTTCACTCAAAAATTTCGTATTTAATAATAGTAAGATATGCGTTGTGTTCCACGCGCGCCTCAAAGAGTGTCAGCAAAGTGACGGGACCCCCTCTAGAGGGCCAAAGCCTCTCGGGGTCGCGGGACTTTATGAATTACCGTGACCCCGGAACGTAAAGGGCTATTGAAGGACAACGTGAATTTTAGTCAGTACGAGTCTGACAGTCCCTCTCGCTCTGCCCTGGGTGGAAGGACTCGTTTGATGATGTTACCACAATAAAAAAAAAAAAGATATTCAGTTGTACGAATGATATGTACAAAAAGTTCGACGCCATCATGTGTAGGCGCCAATGTAAATTGTAACAGACGTTTATCGATATTCCATTACAGTAATATGTTTGATGTAGGTAACCTTATTATTTTCTGATTTATATTCCCACATCACACCTGAACAGAAAAGGTCATGTCCATCGGTATTTTGAAGAATATTTATAAATGTCGGAAGCGAAACCGCGTGGAATGTCGTCACCTAATTTTAAGAGAAAATAATGCATGCAAAAAATTTGATGGAGCGGGAAAGAGAGCATGCTTCTCACTCTTCACACACCAGGGGAGCAGCAGGGTGCCAAAGGGCGCTTAATAATGAATGATCCTCGACAATCCCACCACACTATTCCCAAACCAGTTCAACTCCTGAAAGCCAGAATCAACAGTGGCAACCACCAGAAAAGCGCCGAGACAATGAAGCTCGACGTGACTCAGAGAACGAATTTAACTGCAGGATCTAGGACAGATGGTCGCGGAACTGTACGAATTACCGTGACCCCGGAACGTAAAGGGCTATTGAAGGACACCGTGGATTTTAGTCAGTACGAGTCTGACAGTCCCACCCGCTCTGACCAGGGTGGGAGGACTCATTTGATGATTTTACCACGTAAAAAAAAAGAATCTAGGACAGATAATCCACTTTCCGAGACACGTAGAATTTCATTGCCTCGGCGTGGGTACATTTTTTTTTCCATAGAATTAAAAAAAACAGCTTTTGTATAGTAAGTACAAACTTTTTTAATGTGTGTATGTATTTCATCATTTCAGACCAAATGTAAATGTTAGATCAGACATAAACATGCTTAGAATGCCACAGAAAAGGTAAAAAAAAATAACATATTATTTACTCAGATACATTCTGAGTAATACACAAATCTATCTTGGAAAAGAAAACCCTAGGGATTTTTTTCGCAAAACGAAACAGCAAACGAGTCCTCCCACCCAGGGCAGGACTTGAAGGACTGTTGGACATTTTACACAATTTTATAGAAAAAGATTTCCGGTTGTTTTTTTTTTTTTTTAAACTGAACCCTATGAGTACAGTCACGAGCAATAACATGTATACACTTAACAAAATTCAAACGCAAATTACTCGTGGATACCGGTTTCCACTTTGAAATAAGTAAGACCTATTTCGTAATAGAATGGCTACCAAAATAGAAATCTAATGAAAAGGCAAACGTTTAATAAATATGGTAGCAGAAAATCGCATTTGAATACTGCTTAGTGTATACATACTATTGCTCGTGACTGTACCTATAAAAACTGTATATATTTATTTTCTAACTTTTCAATTTTTTTAACAGTCAGGTCCGATTCAGGTCCGTGGTCGTGTGCTACCTAGCCAATAAAGCTTGTCTGAATCAACCGCAGGTAGCACACGACCACAGCTATTACTCGATCAAATGAATATTGTTCTTGTTTTATACTTTTCAGTGCGCGATTTTTTCGTAGTCGGGTTTTGGTTATTTTTTATTTACACTATTTTTGGGGTTATTTGAAGTAAGTAACTTATAATTAATATTATACAGCCTGTTAGTGTAATCAGTCTTAAACTTGAAACCAGTGGTTTGGTATCACTTACAGAACGTAAATTCAATAAAAAAATAAAACCTTTTTTTTTTCAATAAAGTCTCCATTTTTCCCCAAAATTATTTCACCCTATTACGCAAAGGTAAAGTAGATCAAATAAGCCGCGAGCGCCCGCGCCGCCGTGTCGCCCGCGGCGCGGGGAGAGACTGAGGTATGCGCGGGGCCCGCGCATACCAGTCTGCCGGCAGTGTCGCTATCGAACGCGTGTCTCGTAACGTACGCCCGCCGCGAGCGCGGCCCCACCGTTAATTTTTCGCGCAAGTGTTAGTGTTTAGTGATTATGTCGTACACAAACGAACAGTGGACCGAAATGGTTCGGGTTTACGCCGCGTCGGGTGATAACCTAACTTACATCTGGACTCGTCACGCAACAAAGGTAGGTATTTTTGCCTGTCCTAAGCCAGGAAAAGTATGAAGGGAAGTTAGTTACATCACAGGTTACCTGTATTTTATTACAATGATGTAGTTAGTTAAAACTTATGTAGGTATGTAGTTAGACGGACGGCGTTAACCTGCCGCACTGGCAGGTTAACGCCCTTTGCAGTGAATACGTAACTCGGGCGCATAGTATCCATGAATTAACGGACGGTGTAGGACAGAAACATTTTTGATTTTTTTAAAGAAAAATTCGTTTATTTATTTTTAAATTCAGACAAACATTTTTATAATTAAATCAACTACCTATGGTTTCAAGGTTAAGACTGATTACACTAACAGGCTGTAGTTTTTGAGTTGTGAATTTAAGATTTAATTTGGTGAAGAAAAATTCTATTTCTAACTCTATTTAATATTCCATATAATAATAAAAGCAAAGTAGCGAGTGAATTTCAAAGATACTCATTAAGCCTTTTCATTTGATACCCATGTTGACTACAAGACATACGGCTATGCGCCATGGTAGACATCCCTCCGGTAAGTACAAAGAGTTTTGCCAATACCTTTATTTTACGCACAGCTAAGGAGTGGCATTCCCCGTAGCACGCGTAGCATGACGCCATAGACACGGGTTTTGTCGACGGAAGAAAACACGAAATGACAGAACGAAGAAACATTTTTATCGTTTTAAGCATAGAAATGTTTCAAATATAGAAAGGAAATGTTTATATTCATCAACGGTGTACGAATCGTGTCATACTTGTCCAAAAAAACTGTCGTTTTGTATAGAAAAAACGATGAAATAACTTTGTCTATCCTTGGTAGAATAGAGATAGAATTGGTCATGCTACGCGTGCTGGTATCTGTATTTCACGACAGCTATAACCTTGGGGTCTTCAAGTCAAGAGTGAACAGGTTACTTCTAGGCAAGCGTACTTCACCGTCGACCACATCTTCGATTACCATCAGGCGAGATAGTGGTGAAACGCGAACGTATCATTAAATAAAAAACTATAGTCCAAGGCTGTGTTTATTAAAAATAACACTGCAGATCCATAATTTCCTTATAACCTACCTACGACTAAACTTAACATAAATGGGTCCTTCAGGTCTTATCAGCATGTCGGACAAAAGTCCTGGTCGGAAGCCCTTCACCTTCGGAGATAGTTTAAAGTTTCGGCATATCGCACTTAGCACGCACTTCATCTCTAGCATTGCGAATCTTTGACCTGTGGACAAGAGGAATTTGTTATTATTAAAATAAATAAATATTCCACAACTATCACACAACGCCATCTAGTCCCAAGCTAAGCAGAGCTTGTGTTATGGGTACTAGACAACTGATAAACATACTTATATATTTCTAAATACATACATATTATAGATAAATTACACCCAGACACAGATCAAATGATCGTGCTCATCACACAAACATTTGTCCTGGGTGGGAATCGAACCCACGACCTCCGGCATAGCAGTCAGGGTCACTAACCACTAGACCAACAGGCCTGTCAAATTATAAATATTATACGCATAATGATCCGTTCACAACCTTGCCCCTGTGAGCGGTAAGATCAAATGTATAGAAATGTTTGTCACACGCCACGATATGCTGCCAGTGACAAATTCGCATACTTAAAAGTAATGTCTTGAATCTAGAGCAGGTTATCTGTGAATGGACATAATAATGGTAACAAAAAAATACCGCAGCATATAAAGACCTGAATGGAGGTATAATTTTAAATGATATAATAACATCTTATCATATAAAAATGCTACCTGTGAAAGCCGACGCTTACCGCGCTGTTTTCAAATACTTAAAACACTTATTGTTCAGGTGCCATTACAGGCGAAATTGCGTCCGATCGTTTCTTTCAACTACGTGAGATATAAAATTACGACTTACAAGAAAAACGATTCAGTTTAATACCTTACTTACTCATAGGATAGCTCGATATTAGTTACGTGAACAAAATCCTCATTTTTGTGATAATGTGACCACAAATGTTGTACCGCTCCTTTTTCGCATTAATAGATGATCCCACCCGTTTTTTTATAGTGGAATAAAATCATCAAATGAGTCCTCCCACCCAGGGCAGACCGGGAAGGACTGTCAGACTCGTACTGACTAAATTCCACGGTGTCCTTCAATAGCCCTTTACGTTCCGGGGTCACGGTAACTCATACAGTCCCTTGACCAGATGATCCCACCCTGGGTATAGTGGAAAGGACTGTCAGACTCGTACTTACTAAAATCCACAGTGTTCTTTCGAAAAGGAAATCAAATCATCAATAGCCCTTTACGTTTCTGGGTCACGGTTAGCTGTTTAGGCCGTCCCGTGGCCCCGGCATGCGTTTGGCCCCGTATTGAGGCCTCGTCAGATGCTGCACCGCTCTCCTTAGGTGCTTGCGAAACGCCAGGGCAGACCAGCCAGTGTACATTTCGTAATCGCCGTAGACATTCGCGGCGGTAATACGCGTTATTTTCACCGGACTAAACGTCATAAGCACAAAATATCTAAAGTTGGGTCGTACTTGATCAGCGGTACAAGATTTGCGGTAACTCTATAGTGTCTATAGAAAAACCAGGGTAATATTATTAAATGCACTGTTTCTCTACATTTTAACATTTATGTATTATACATGGGATTTTCACTCTTATCTTAAATATTGCAATTCCTGAAACCTCGATTCACCATCTGAAAAGCCTCGAAGCAAGGAAACTCCAGAAGAATTCCGCAGAAACGATTCAATTAGCGTCACAGTTGAACCACGCACGAAGTGAGTGACCAATACAAAGATATCATGAATATAGTACGATCACCAACTAGAAGTGGCCTGGGCGTCGCACGTAGTGACTCGCAGCCCAATTTACAATCAGGTGTTTCTCAACCCGAATTCTCTGATACTTCGAAAGTAACCCAGCGAAATAATAAACGGAAACAGCTTGATGATAACGAACACATTCGAACAGAATTGAGTGAAATGCGTAAACAAATGTCGGAAATGATGACTATGTTAAAAACGCTTACCACTACACAAAATGAGTTCACAAAAAAGATTACAGAAGATATAACAACAATCAAGGAGCGAATGGACAGCATTAAATCTACTACCGACAATCTCACCACTGAACAAAATAATATAAAATGTGATGTCATTTCGATACGCAATGAAAACGAAAAAACCAAGAAAAAAATCAATGAGATAAGCCACACAGTTCAACATTTAAAATCAGAGCAATCTCAAACATCCTCATCAAATGAATCCCAGGAAAAAATCATAGCAGAAATTAACGAACGTGAATTCCGAAGCAAAAATATTGTTATTAGTGGTATCTCGGAACCCGCATCCTCGAACAAAGACCAACGCATAAATATGGATAAACATGAAGTAGTAAAATTCCTGAAATCTATTGATAATGATTATCCCGAGCCAGAAAGAACCATGCGACTAGGAAAGTATGACATAAACAAAACACGCCCGATAAAAGTATGCTTCAAATCACAAGAAATCGCAAAATCTATCCTAAAAAACCAAAGCAAATCCAAACAACAGAATATTAAAATTTACTCGGATCAGACATTACAACAGCGCAAGTTCCTGCAAAATCTTAAAGAGGAACTCAACCGCCGATCACTTATTGAAAAAAATCTCACAATAAAATACATTAACGGCATGCCGAAAATTGTGGAAGTACCATCAAAAAACTAAATATAATCAAACCTACTACAAACAAAAACACTGATGATGAAAAAATAACCTATCAAGTCGTTGATAACTATGACATCATTACCACTTCAAAAAAGTCTTTTAAATTTCTTTATATGAACATGCGAAGTATCGTAAAACCTGGAAAATTTGATGAACTACAATGTGTGATAAAAGCTTTTCCATCATCGCTACATGCATTGGTTATAACGGAAACGTGGATAAAATCGGACGAAGAAGGAAAAAGATTTCAGATTCCCGGATATACACATTATTATAACTACAGGACATGTACGAGAGGTGGAGGCGTTTCAATATTCGTAAAAAATAATCTGCAGCATACCCTGAGTGAGGAAATTTGTCAGAACAACAACCATTATTTGTGGATTCATATTGAAAACTACGCTCTAGACATTGGTGTCGTATATAGAAAACCTGACCAATCTAATGTCAAAACATTCCTAGAAACATATTCTCAACAGTTACATAAAAGAAAACGTGGGGTGGTTTTTGGCGACTTTAACTTCAACTTATTAAACAAAGAACGTACTACTAATATGTATAAAGAAGTGATACAAGAAAACGGCTACGAATTTTTGAACAAAATAGCTGAAAACTACTGCACAAGAGAATCAACCACATCGAAGAGCATTATCGACCATATTTGTTCTAATCTCAAACAGAACAGTTTCCATCTGGCCATTGTCGATACACCCATATCGGACCACAAACAAATTTACCTAGAACTAAAACGCTATCAACCAGAACCTTTGAAAAAGAAAAACTATCACGTTATTGACTATGAAGTACTTTACAAAACCATCTTGGAATCGCAAGACCATAACGAAGACTGCGTATATGATTCTCTGGAAGAAAAACTGTTAAAGAGTATAAAAATAAGTACAATTACCAAAACAAAGACGTTAAATCCACCTCGACAAGACTGGATAAATAAATCAATCATAGGAGAGATAAATAGTAGAAACACTTTGTGGAACCAACACAAGAAATACCCAAAAGATAAGAAAAAAAGGGACATATTCATTAAGAAAAGAAATGAAGTTTCTGAATGCATTCGTCGAACGAAATCAAAATACTATATGAAAGCCTTCGATAACTGCAAGAAACAGCCAATGAAAATGTGGAAACTTATAAACAGTTTGTCATGCAACAAATTAACTGAAAATGCCATCCCGCGGAAAATCCAGTCACCTAGTGGCATTGTGAGTGATCAAAGGGAGATTTGTGAATGTTTTAACGTTTTCTTTGCGAATGTTGGCTCGATACTGGCAAATCAAATACCCACACAACATCATCCATCCGGCAATCACTTGATAAGTTTATCTGGATCTCACACAACTACACTCAATAACCTAGAACCCACTACAACAGACGAAATACTCAAAATCATTAACAACCTAAATAACAACACCAGCTCAGGATTAGAAGGTATTACCACAAAATCATTAAAAAGCGTTGCAAACTTAATATTAAAAGAACTCACAAGCTGCATAAACAAATGTATGGAATCAGGAACATTTCCAGGTAGTCTCAAAATCGCAAAAGTTACGCCTATCTATAAATCTGGACTTAAATTAGAACCGGGAAACTACCGCCCCATCTCAGTTCTTCCCGTGCTGTCAAAAATATTTGAAAGGGTTCTGTACAATCGCCTCGAAAAATACCTTATCGCGCTAAACTTCCTCTATGAGAAACAATACGGTTTTCGACCGAAGTCGAATACACTTTCAGCGACAATAGACTTGGTGACAACTATAAAGCTTAATATCGACAACAAACAAATTGGTCTAGGTGTCTTTATTGACCTGAAAAAGGCGTTTGACACGGTCAGTCATGAACTACTTTTAAATAAATTTTATGAAATTGGAATAAAAGGCCCTGCCCTTGACATCTTTAGATCCTACTTGTCGAACCGCTACCAAGTAGTAAAGATTGGGGACACACAAAGCAGTCCCAAACTGATAACATACGGTGTGCCCCAAGGCTCAATTTTGGCCCCCCTTTTATTCCTTCTTTACATAAATAGTGCTCACCAAATTGGCCTGAAAGGGAACCTAACCCTATATGCAGATGACACATGTCTATTTTATTTTGGTCACTCCATTGACACAGTCATAAATGAAGCACAAAGTGATTTAGACTTACTCAACCTGTGGTTTCAGCAAAATCTTCTTACCATAAATACATCAAAAACTAATTATATAATATTTACCGCGAAGAATAAAAAAGTTGGCAATTATACACCATTAAAAATAAACAATCAAAATATAAATAAAGTAGATCAAGAAAAATATCTAGGACTAATTTTAGATAGCAAATTGACATGGCTACCGCACATACAAAAAATAAAATCAAAATTACAATCACTTATGGGAATCCTTCGAGGCATTGTTCGTTGTTTACCACGCCAGATTCGATATTTAATATATTTCTCGCTCGTTAAACCACACATTGATTACCTAGTTGAAATATGGGGTTCCGCCGCAAAAACACACTTAAACCAACTGCAAATTGCACAAAACAAACTACTTAAAACGTTGTTTAATTACGATTATCTCACTCCAACACTAACACTTTACAAAGAAACGAAATTAATGAACATTACACAAACATACATTTATAATACATGCATACTGATACGAAAAATACTAAATAAGAATGTACACTCAAATATAACTTTTACGAAAAGAAAAAAATTACACAAAATGAAATTAAGACGTGAACAAGACCTGCTACAGCTATACCCACCCCGCACAAACTACGGAAGAAAAAGTATCATGTATGAAGGATCCAAATTATATAATAATCTACCAAAATACATCACAGAATCCAAATCAATAACCACTTTTAAAAAACTACTCAAAGAACATATCATAAAAAAATCACATTCTTTACAATAATTTCAAGCCACATCCAGTTATTGCTTATCAGTGTTGAACGGAGACATTGTTTACCTTTATGTCGAAGTTTTTGCGCCCAGGTATCGAGCGAACATTGAGTCATTTTTATTACTATTTTCGATCTACCCACAAATAATTATTAGAAAAAATGTCTAGTTTTGTTTAAGCTCTCAACAATATCGACTTATGTTGTAGTTTTAATATTCTCATTTAAGTGAATTTTTGTATTCTTATGAGAATAAAGTTATCTCAAACCCGAATTATCGAGGACTTCACAACGAAATCAAAACAAAATTATAAAGCTGAACAGTTTGTTTGGTTGAGAGCGCTAATCTCAGAAACTACTGGTTTGAATTGAAAAAATATTTTTATTGGAAATCTCATTTATCGTAATCATAACATCAAGCTACGACCAAAAGTAGCCAAGCAGTAATCAGCAGGGTTATAGGCGGAGACCTCTCGCGCCCGCGACTCATTTTTTGATTTTCCAACACAAAAAAGAGCTTGAACAATCGGATACAATTCGGTACATAAAACAGGTAGGTATTACTGGGGGCTTTATTCCAATGTGTGACGTATTGCGAATTTTAAATAGAAAAGAATAGAATATACTTTATTGTACACCAAAATTAATAAATACAAACTAACAATCATTGTTAATTCTAATTGTGCCATTACAGTGGCAACGGGGCGGGCAGCGGAATTCGCTGGCGGATAACGCAAACACATAGTTTTTGACTAAGGTGCACCCAGTGCGGGCGGAGCGGGTCAGCGGAAATATATTCTGTTTCGTGACTCACCACCCGCTCCCGCTGTCCGCCCCGCGACACTGTAATTGCACACTAAGGGTACAACGGCGGGGTGCTAAGACAGGAAACCTCCACGTGCGCCCGTGGACTGGAGTTCCCCTTCGGATACGTCCGGGGGGAAGACCAGTTTTTCGGGCCGGTGCACCCTGGGATGCGGGCAAAAACTCTTTTAGGCACTGTGTGCCTAAGGGGTCTCTTTGCCCGTATGCGAATAGCCTGTCGGGTGGATGCTCCAACGCGTGTCCCTCTGGACAGCAGAGGGCACAGCGGACGGTGAGTAATGGGTAAGCTCGCCTTCCGACCAAGGACCAATCCCGGGTCGGTGGCGCGTCGTGTTTCACGCGTCACCGACGGGGCCCCTTACGGGGCCAAATGCCTGCTGGGGTCGCGGCTTTTTTCTTTATCCAGGATACCGCGGCCCCGGAACGTAAAGGGCATCCGAAGAAACACGGGCGGATTTTAGTCAGTAAGAGTCTGACAGTCCCTTCCGCCGCGCCCAGGGCGGGAGGACTCGTTTGATGATTTTGCCAACCTAAAAAAAAAAAAGGGTACAACGGCGGTCTTATCGCTAATAGCGATATCGAAGCGTCGTATCTTCATCAGTTTTAGTTGACGTAACAACAGATAATATACATAAAAATATATCAATTATAGTTTTCAAAATGGTCTGAAATAACGAGACCTAGTTAATGCCATACAAAAAATATCCAGACAGTGATCATTTATTTAACTGTTACGTCCGCCCGAGTTTCTGTATATTTTAACAATTCACTGAAAAATTATCATAAACCTACAACGTTAAAAAAATATACCTAAAATACCTAGATTTTTCGTTTACTTATGTTACTTTAAAAAGGTATATATTTTAGTATATTTTTATTTTGAGTGTCTGACAGGGCTCTCACGACTTTGGTCTAAGCAATGAGTGAAGCGGCGGGCGGCGCGAATCTGACATAAGTTACTCTGTATGTACATGAATTCGCCACTGGCGTCGCCTCGTGTCGTGTTTCAAACATTTCTATACATTTGATATTACCGCTCGCCGCCCCGCGATAAGTCACGCGCTCAGCCGCCGTATTATGACGTCTTAAAACCAGGCTTGTTCCAGTGAGTGAAAGAGACAGAGCTATACAAGTCGTCTAGCGCAACCTCATTCACTCACTGGAACAAGTCTGGTTTTAAGACGTCATAATACAGCCCCAGGTCGTGAACGCGCCGCTAAAAGAAAAGTTATTCTCTTTTAAGCCTTTGTCAAACAGACAGGCGTTGCGAATGCGAAGCGTGACGTTTTTTTCTGTAATGTATGGAATTGTTTGAATCCAGTCACATGGAAAAGCGAAAGCGATCCGATAGCGTGACAGAACTATCGGACTGACGTCTCGCTTCGGAAACGCTTCGCTTTCGTCTGTCTGTTTGACATAGGCATTACTGTTTTAGTAAATGATGTAGTCAAGGGGCTGTCTCAAAAGGTTACCGCGACCCTGGAATGTAAAGGGTTACTGAAGGAAATAGTTTTAATTCAGTTAATTCTGGCAGTTTTTCGCTCTATCCGGAGCGAGAGGACTAAAATGACTTTCAAAAAAAAACATTCATGATCAACATATCCGGATAATCATTCATCATCAACATGCCCAGATAAATTCGCAAAACATACCTATACAATTCCTAGGTCCTGCGCTAAACGGCACGAAGGCGTACGGATGCATTGGTGCCCCGCTGAAGAACCGGTCCGGTTTAAATGCTTCCGGATCCGGAAAATGGTCCGGTTGACGATGCAGGTCGTAGATGTGGATCGATACTTCTGAGCCTTTCTTTACTTCTAGATCCTCTGAAATAAAACAAAACAGAACAATGATAAAAATAGAAGGTTTAAAAAGGTATATTTACCACGTTCCACGTTTATTATTTGTTTTGTGTTTCCGATATTTCGGCACTGTTGCAAAATAATTCAAAACAAATAATAAATATGGTAAATATTCCATTTAAAATCTTAATATTAGGGATATATTCACGCAATCCAAAGAGTGCGAGCGACGGGGCTCCGAGAAGCCCCGCCCACAATAAAATGACGAGTCGCCCCCTAATTCGATGAGACGGCCTGGAGGTACACTGTGATGGTTGGTTCGAAAAGAGTACTTGTAAGGATATTGGGGACGCCTTTGTCCAGCCGTGGGCTTTGTTCTACTATTAAAAGTGTGTACTAGAGATGTAGGCCCAAAACTTGACCGAATTTCACTGCATCCGGAAATAATTGAATCATACGAATACACTGTCAAAGTTCTAAAACGACAGCCGGGACCAACGGCTTAATTATGTTTTCCAAGTCAAGGTCATATTTAGTCATAGGGTCCCATTTAGTGACGAGGTCATACTTAGTCACGAGGTCCTATTTAGTAACGAGATCCTATTTAGCCACGAGGACCTATTAACCCTACATTAAACTTTTATATTAGCTTTACAGAATCTGTTCAACTAGTATTGTATATATTTATTAAAAATCAAGAAGAGAGTGAAATACGCTCAAAATTCTAGTTGGAAATTCATGTATCAGAAATATGTTACAATATTATTTTTTAATTGATGTCGTCACAACACTACGACTATCATTAGAATTTGATACAGAATATTTACAAAGCTTATTATTTATTTTGAGTTTCCGATATTTATCAGCAGATAATTTAAAACGGAATTCAAATTGGTAAATATCCCCTTTTAAATAATTCTAATAATAACATTTTTGACAAACAAACAGGAAGGGTATGTCCAAAATATTTAAACACAAAGTTAATTCCGACTAATGATTTACAAAATAAAGTTTGACTGTCTCGATCTCATATTAATCACTTTTAAGAGTTTATAATTGGAGTTGTTTTAATTAATTGGACCATAAAATGTTGGGCAATAATGACTGATTTTTTGGTAAAATCATCAAATAAGTCCTCCCACCCAGGGCGGGACGGGAGAGACAGTCAGACTCATACGGACTAAAATCCACGGTGTCTTTCAATAGCCCTTCACGTTCCAGGGTCACGGTTACCTGTTGAGACAGACCCGCGACCGCAATGATGAGCTATACAGCATTAACTAGAAAATTGTGCTATTTGGTCTCGTAATCAACTTCCGCGTGTCCCACAAGTATTGATTCTCTGTGAAAAACCGCTCACTACTTTTTGTACCGCGTGTTCCACAAGTATTGATTCTCTGTGAAAAACCGCTCACTACTTTTTCAAAAGCCGATCGGAGTTTAGAAGTTGCCGCTATGATACCCTCGTGCCTCAGATAGCCATCCCTTTAAACTATGAGAATAAAGGAACAGAGAGTGCCCCTGTGACTGCGCACACACTTGTACACCAAAATATGTCCCATGCCAATGATCACCAATCTCAGCTAAAATTGCCCGCCGTCACCAAAAATGGTCAGGAAGAATATAATTGTTAAGTACCACAAAGATATTTTCATATTTTTAAGGGTGTTATAGTTTTAAAGGGTATCAAAGGTGTAGAAAATTCAGTCACAAGGTTTGTACCACATCGTTTTAATTATTATTTTTAACTTTACCACAAACTAACCAGTATGCTGTAAATACTGTTGTTGCACTTACAAATATTGAAACTCACATAAACCTGCCAGTAGACCACGTAAATAAAATATTTGCTCAGTGCGGAAATCGATTCAACAATACGCAGTGCAACAGTCTATTGCTCAGTAACTCTTCCAACAATATCATCGACATAACTACTATTTGATTGTACATTTGACTATTTGACAGTAGCTATAAAATACAAATATAATTAGTACTGAATGTTTACCAAAATATAACGCATCAAAACTCGAGAGTGGGGCTCGTGACGTCAGAATTCAATAGAAATTGTACTAAATTGTGACGTATTGCCAATTTTTAAAGCATCGTATCTCAGTCAATTTTGGTTTACGAAACCAAAGAAAAAATACTGGTCGAATATTTTTTGATAATCTAAGTGACGGACTTATTAGAATTTTCAGTCAAATAGCCAATTATATATAATCTCACCTTTGTAACAAACGTCGTAATTATTTTAATTGGGGAGGGAGCAAAGAACAATTCCAAAATTCAGATATGCCTATTATTTTGTTTCAAAACGATTAACGTGTCCCGATAACGTACGAAACCATGAAAGTTAATTCGCAGCGATTTGTTTTAAATCGTCCAATCACGCACGAATCGAGACGAATTATTACAAATTCCCGTGAGCGCGTGGTGTTTTACAACGCTTTGAACATAGGCTCGTAAAGCTTTTACTGATACCGAAAACTAACGGACCTTATAAATGTGGTAAATGTGATAGCTATTTGTTTATT
Source organism: Agrotis puta (assembly GCA_943136025.2). Taxonomy (NCBI): domain Eukaryota; kingdom Metazoa; phylum Arthropoda; class Insecta; order Lepidoptera; family Noctuidae; genus Agrotis; species Agrotis puta. Next base: position 15,617,610 of record OW964182.2, on the reverse strand, counting down.
CGATCGGAACAAAGGTATTTGAGCTTGTCCCAGGGCATAGCCTGGGACAAATACTTACCAGCTCAAATAGAAGCAAAGCTAAATTATACAGGCAGGGAACCTATCTTTTTTTCCTAATCGGTATCACGGTCGCGGGCATGCGGGCAGCGAGTAATGGGCAACTCGCTGTCCTCGCTGAACTCCATACTGCACATATGACGTTCAAATACAGCGCAAATAAAGATGACAAATACTTTTCCTTAATAAGACATATTTTATAATTAAGCATGTCTTAATAATGAGTAGACTTGGTCAAAGGATCAGCATTGCCATCCAACGTGGCAATGCTGCCAGCGTTCTGGGCACTTTCCCCATTGACAGCGATGTGGACGGATTTTATGACGCTCCATATTTTTTTTTTTAATTTTAGTTTTAATTTAGTCATTTTTGTAAATATTTTATTTTTAATTTTAGTTTTTAAATGTAGTATTAAACAAATAGTATCTATACATATAATAAACCTTTACTTTAGTAGACATAGCAGAAATGAGCAATCTTTGATGTTCGAAATGATCTTGTCTTTCATAATTACTGTTTATTCAGAAGATTCTTACCAGAAAGGTATGTTTTCATTAAGGTACTAAATAAAGTCTGTGAAACGAAATACTCGTACATCTTTACTCTACTCTCTTTTACGGTACACTCATAAGGCTCTAATTATGAAAAACTAACTTTTCTTCTACGAATCGTCTTATTTTTTCTTATGATTTTTAATTACTTCCTAAGGGTTGATATTTTCAAGCCTACGGTTATTAACCTAATTGGTAACATTTCCAATCAACGAATTGGATGTCATCACTTTTCATTCATACTTTTATCACAGTCATTTTTATTCCTTGTATTGGTTGAATGTTCTAAACTCCGCTAGAGCCAGTGATTTTAACTGTGCGATGATCTATCATTTCTAAGGGTTGATATTTTCAAGCCTACAGTTATTTGGTAAAACTTCCAATCAAGGAATTGGATGTCATCACTTTTCATTCATACTTTCATCACAGTCATTTTTATCCCTTGTGGTTGAATATTCTAAACTCCGCCAGACACAGTGATTTCAACTGTGCGATGATCTATCAGTCAGTCAGCCAGTGAGTTTCATCAGAACCTTAAAACCACTTGAGCATTCACTTATAATAAGCATTCTTGCGAATGTTACGTTACAGAAAAACAACCGAGAGCGTTTTAGCGAGCATTCAACATCTTCATGAAGAATAGTACATTGTTCACCGAGAGAAGAAAGTGACCTAATAATTACTGTCGAGGGTGTCGTTTGAAGCCCGAGCCGTAGGCGAGGGCTTTAAAACACCCGAGATCGGGAATCGCACTTTCTCTCGAGTGATACATAGTGCTTTATACTACACCTACGAGGAAAGTACCTTGATACGGGGAGAAAACGCATCTAAGCGTGAGAGAAAGCGCTTTCTCCCCGCACATTGTTCGATATGCAATGACGTACTTTCTACCGTAAATTTGATAAAGTATCAAGGTATTTTCCACGCAGGTGTAGTATAATTTTTTTTTGCTTCGTTCTCGCTCTATGCTTCATTCTGTTAGAAGTAATTGACCACATGTTATAATAACCTTTTGTTATATTTCTATTTGATTATTATGAAATTTTGTCAATGACAATGTCGTTAAATCATATTGAACATGACTCGAAATGCTTTTGTGATAAAATGTTTCCTGTTAGTCATCCATTTGATGACACGATTGGCGCAGTGGTTGATCGATCTACTGTTATGCAACGTGTCGCGGGTTCGTGAACAAATATTTGTATGATCTGCAAGTGTTTTGTTCTGGGCGTTTTTGTATGTGAGTTTCTATATTTGTAAACGCACCCACAAAACAGGAAGAAATTCCTAGTGTAGGGAAGCGTTTTTATTTAAAAAAAAAAACAATGACTCGTTCCACCCTGGGTGAATTGAAAGAGACTGGCAGACACGTACCTTTTTTTCATGGTAAAATCATCATATGAGTACTACCACCCAGGACGGGGTGAGAGGAGACTCGTACCTACTGACTAAAATCCACTGCGTTCCTTCAATATCCCATGACGTTCCAGGGTCACGGTGCGTAACGTTCCAATGTCGTTGGACAATTTATCTTGTAGATATAAAATCATTTTCACTTTAAGACAAATAGTAATTTTTTTGACTTGATCTTTAGTCTATGAGCACCCTAAGAAATTAATATACATATGTAATGAAAGACGTCAACCACGTGTAACTAAAATAACATTTCAGATGTTTTTCACGTAAAGCTTTATTTGATAAGAGTTTTAATTCATTCCATTCGCCATTACGGTAGATTAAAATTACAGATGTACCTACTAGACGCCATATTTGTAGTAGGCTAAAAACAATATCCAGCTATACTAATATTCAAGGAGTATCAGCATAGTGACGGGGCACCCTGTAGAGGGCCAAAGCCTGCCGGGGTCGCGGGACTCACGATTTACCGTGACCCCGGTACGTAAACGGCTATTGAAGGACACCGTGGATTTTAGTCAGTACGAGTCTGACAGTCCCTCCCGCTCTGCCCTGGGTGGGAGGACTCATTTAATGATTTTACCACGTAAAAAAAAGGCATATTTTATTTGAAAAAATCCCATTTATTTCTTCACTCAACAATTTCAAATTGTAGAATACAGCGTGGTGATTGTTGAGACGTTAAATCATCCAGTGAAACATTTAAAATAATGAAATTTTATCATTTCGAATAGATATGGCTCAATAGAAGTGTAACGTAAACATGAAAAAAAGCAATTTGTTAAAAATAAGCTCTTTCTTTAAGTTTGTGGTACATTTTTAATACAGTTTAGGTTACGACGTCAGAGGTGTTGGTGGGAAGGCTACAGGTGAACATAATTTAGACCCTGTTTCAGAGAACACATGGTTCAATTCGCAGCACCACACTTTCACATTGTTGCTCGAACCATTTGTACGTTACATACGTTCATTTTGTAGGAGGATTTACATATTTCAATTAGAGATGTACTGAATAGCCTACTGAACTGACTATTTGAGCAAGCCAACCGACCGGGCTGTCAGCTATGATCGTGGTATTTCATGTAAAGATGAGTTGCTCGCATTAAGCACATCATAAAATACACTCATTAGCACAAACTGGGAGTTTAGAAATTCCATAATACTCGTATTTTTTCTATAAAAGACTACAGACAAGAGTAAAAAGCAAAAACCGACGTATTTGTTTTTTAAACACTCGTATGAACTACAAAAGGTCGTAGATCAAATTCATAGATCACAAAATAAATTGTAAGGCAGATTACAAACAAAATATGAAAGATATAGGTTACTTATAGGTTACGTATACGGAAATCTTGTGCCTCTAAACAAAAAAATCACATAGCCTATCTTTTTTGTTTTACCTTACGTGGTATTATAATCAATTGAGCCCTCCCAAACAGGGCAGGGAGGGACTGTTAGACTCGTACTGACTAAAATCCACGGTGTCCTTCAATAGCCCTTTACGTTCCAGGGTCACAGTTACCTGATAAAGCAGTACCGCGACATCACATAGCCAGGAACCGGCTTTATTAACTCGGTTTATCAGAAAACCACGTAGGTACTCGATTTTTATATTTTTATTATCAAGAGAGATTTGTGTAATGGACATGTTACGTCTGAGATACTTTCATCTTTTCTTTGAAGATTGAAGGGATATTCATAATGTGGTAACATAACATAAAGTATGTCGATTTTTTGAGGTTGTCTATATTTTATTATAAAAAAGAAAAAATGAGGTCAAGGATGTTGATATGAGGTTTACATTACAAAATCTATCTATACATATAATAAATCTGTAGAAGGGTCAATTCTGTACATTAAAATATTGAAAAAATAAATAGAGGAGGGTGTTGCTGGATCGATTCCAAACCCAAATATGTGATTAAAAAAATTTTTGTCGGCCTGTCTGTATATGCAGGCATCACGTGAAAACTAACGGTTCGATTTCGATGAAACTTGGTATAATTATACCTTATTATCCTGGGCGGAAGCTAGTAATTAATAAACATATAATAAAATGAAAATAATTAGATGACACGGTTGCGGCAGTGGTTGAGAGATCGACTGCTGCGCAGCGTGTATATTATGGAAACAGTGTATAAGACGGGGACGCGAGGTATAATGGGAACATACACTCTTAAGACATACTTAACACAACAGTAACGTAGCGCAAGCGCCATCAAGACGTTATTTCCAGGCGGCCATTAACAAATGGCGTCCTGTTGGCCCTAGCGCTACGTTAATATTGTGTTAAGTTTGCCTTAAGTGTGTGATTTATAAGACGGCGATAGGCGGAGACCTCTCGCGCCCAGCATTGGTCGAGGCCATGCTGCGGGGCGAGACGGAGTGGGAAGCGGTCGCCTCCTTCTGCGAAGCAGTCATGCTCGTGAAGGAGGAGGCGGGCCGCCTGAGGGAGAGGACAGCGTCCTCCCTCCACCCCAGCCGCAGTGGTAGACGCCCACGGCGTCGGACGTCGCAGGACGATCTCCGGCCACCGTAGGCGCGGGCATGCGGGCAGCGAGTAATGGGCGACTCGCTGTCCGACCATGGACCATGCCCGGGTCGACGGCGCGTTGTGTTCCACGCGCGCCTCAAAGAGTGTCAGCATAGTGACGGGGCCTGTAGAGGGCCAAAGCCTGCTGGGGTCGCGGGACCAAGGGATTACCGTGACCCCAGTACGTAAAGGGCTAGTGAAGGACACCGTGGATTTTAGTCAGTACAAGTCTGACAGTCCCTCCCGCCCTGCCCTGGGTGGGAGGACTCATTTGATGATTTTACCACGATAAAAAAAAAAAAAAAAAAAGTGTGTGATTTCCCATCATACCTCGCGTCGGTTCTATACACTGTTCCCCTATATATATTGAGTGGAGGAACGATTTAAAAAAAACGACGGGTTGCACTCTGGGAGTGCCGGCAGAAGTGAAAACTTGATTATTAATGTTGAGCATGTTTGATATTTTGGAATGGTTAGGGAATAATTTTGCACCAATTGCTTTATCAGTATAAAAGTACTATCATTTATGTGGTAGAATACAATATTCATTTATTGCGCTATCGTACACGGTCGAGGTCGACCTCGACCTCGACCTCGACCTCGACCTCGACCTCGACCTCGATTCGTGGCACGCTGTAACATAGACGAACATTCGCGCAAGCGCCCTGCGCCGCCTAAACGAAACAGTAGGCCCAGGCATACATTTTCGCCGCGCCGTAGAGAGGGGATAGCTGTCTACTCTCCATCCGTCCTACGCTTTTTCGATCAGGGTCACGTGTCCTGACGCGAGTTTATCCGTCCTACGCTTTTTCGATCAGGGTCACGTGTCCTGACGCGAGTTTAAGATTTTATACCCATTACAGAAAAAGTGCTCAACGCCGCTAAAGAAGTTTTCACTTCAAAAATAGGAAAATTGAAAAAAATGGAGCTACAGTACAGTCACAAGACATAATAACTGTGAAAGTACCGTAGATGCCCATTCCCGGGCACGCAGCAAACGCGGCGGTAAGACCCCTCTTTGAGAAGTAGCTGGATAGGCGCGTTGGGTTCCACGCTCGCCTCAAAGAGTTTCAGCAAAATGACGGGCCCCCCCTCTAGAGGGCCAAGGCCTGCCGGGGTCGCGGGACTGTAAGAATTACAGTGACCCCGGAACGTAAAGGGCTATTGAAGGACACCGTGGCTTTTAGTCAGTACGAGTCTGACAGTCCCTCCCTCCTACCAAAATACGTGTGGCACTCGGGGACTGCCCGCGGTAAAACATTCTATTTTTTTATCAACTCATGCAATGATAATTATTTATTTATATTATTTATGAAAAAAAAAACAAGAAAAAATTATCGCCTACCGCGAATATTTAACGAGAATATCATCCCATCGTTGCTCTATGGGAAGTTACTCTTTTAATTAGGCTATGGTCAGCCACGTCAATCAAGTGTAACGTCAAGAAAAAAAAACATTCATTCAAATTTATTCATTCACGTTTCACTGTCACTGTCACAGCTGACAGCTGTGACAGTGACAGTGTTGTTAGTTTATTTTCGTTACGGAATTTCTTGATTCGATCGCCGCGATATAAGCTATGCAATAGCTTAAAAATGTAAAAAAACTCCCCAAAATATTTAACCCTTGAAATTCTTATGATTGCATTATGTAGGTATTAGGGAAAAACCGTTCTCGGAGACGTTCATTTATATTGGACTTAGACGGATAACATCATATTTTTTCCTATCACGTTTTCCGTCCATTTATTGGACACGTTTCGATATAAGTAAGAGTATATCGGATATTTTCGTTCTAATACGAGTATTAAGTTACATCGGTAAACTTGCGTGCCCTTCGGCAACGACATTGCCCGAGATGAAAACGGATTACGTTCTTTTTAACTTTGAAAAAAGTAAACCAATTAATGAAACATTTTTTATACGAATATTTTTTTAAACTTTATTGTATTTATTTCAGTTTCATATTTTCTTAAAGTATTAACGTTTGTTTACATTGAGTCGTTATAGTTTCATTATTTGACGAATGATTAAAAAAATTACATCGTTCGAAACAATATGTGAGTATGGATTATATTCAGAAACGACTGATCCAATTCCAAAAAATATTTTAATAATGGCAATCTACATCATTCTGACCATAATATAGTAAAGCTAGAGGCTTGTGTTTAATAAATTAAAACAATAAATAAAGCTAGTCGAATACTTATTTCGCTTTAATAAATTAATTACCACGGATTGCTTTCCAAATTAAAAACTAATAATTTGTTAAGTGAAACTATTTAAAGCAATTATTCTTTTAAAATTGCGTCTTTGATCTTATTGAAATAGTCCAAATTATTTTGGCGTATTTCTTTTAATAATTTGGAATTTCGTGCCGTTGGTACAACGGGTTGTTTGCAAATACACAATAATTTATATAAATCTTGCCCTGATTAAAATTTTGTAATGGTAGTTTGTCACCCTGCCGGGGTCGCGGGACTCACGAATTACCGTGACCCCGGTACGTAAAGGGCTATTGAAGGACACCGTGGATTTTAGTCAGTCAAGTCTGACAGTCCCTCCCGCCCTGCCCAGGGTGGGACGACTCATTTGATGATTTTACCACGATAAAAAAGGTACACACGGCACGAGATGTTAACCGACGTTTTGACTAACGACGACCTCAGTTGATGTCGATAAGTGAACTAGTGTGTTTTGCATAACTATCAATGAATACAACAGGGCTAGACAGAGGGTTTGCTGATCACTAACTCGCTGTATTGACGCAATCAAAGTACTACCATGGACAATTGCGATTACCATGGTCTAGAGTACTCGCAACCTCTTCTGCCGGCGGAAATGGAAGCACATCACTGAAAGAGCAATCCTCAGGGAAGTCAACGACACACCGAACATCTCTCCGTGTACCTCATATGCGCAACGATGCGCGGGAGACACCCACGACAACAGACGCCGCGAAGCGATTTCCAGCCACCGCAGACGCGGGCTTGCGGAGGGCGAGTAACGGGTGACTCGCCATCCGATCGTGAACCATGCCCAGGTCGACGGCGCGTCATGTTCCACGCGCACCTCAAAGAGCTGTCAGCAATCTGATGGGGCTCCTTTAGAGGGCCAAAGCCTTCCGGGGTCACGGGACTGTCTCACCAGGTAATCGTGACCCTGGAACGTAAAGAGCTATTATAGGAACGCCGTGGGTTTTAGTCAGCACAAGTCACAGTCCCTCCCATCCCGCCCTGGTTAGGAGGACTCATTTGATGAACAGTGTTGTCGGAGTGGTCGTGGTTACGACCACTCCGACAAGACTGTTTCAACTAAGGAACAGAGAATAGAACACATATTCATTATTTACATATACAATAACGCATGCGACGTGCATCGTAATGATGATTTTTGAGGAAAGAAAACTTCAGTTGCGAGGGGGATTTGCGATGGCCTAATTGTTAAAGCGTCTGGAGTACTTATCCAGAAGACGCGGGTTCAAATCCCACTGTTCACCATCCTTACCTAAAGTGAAGTCTTCAGTGATCTCCCGAGCGATGAACGGCACGCTAGGGTACAGCCTCAGGGTCTCCTTGATGACCGCCTCCAAGTACTTCATGTCAGCCAGGTCAGACATGGTCGGGGTACTGTCAGAATCACCCAGAATCTTCTGACATTCCTCGTATATTCTTTCCTGTAGATGAAGAGAAAATTATGAAATTACTTTAAATTCGAGGTGACATGTTAACAAATATGTGCTTAAAAACCTACATAATTATAAAACTTTCTGTTTGCAATAAAACTTTAAACATTTGTAACTCAAACACTTTTCTATTATTTAGATTAAATTCTAAATTCAACTGATAATAAACGATATTTTTTTACGTGGCAATATCAGCAAACGGGTCTAGATAACTGTCATCTATATATATAAAAGGAGAACTGACTGACTGACATATCAACGTACAGCCGAAACTACTACGGCTAGGAATGTGAAATTTTGCACACGGCTTCCTATTATAATGTAGGGGAGCACTAAGAAGGGGTTTTTGGAAATTTAACCTTTAAGTGGGTGAAAAGGGGGAATTAGGAAAGTACGTAACCCACGCGGACGAAGTCGCGGGAAAAGTGCTAGTACTGAATAAAATGCTCGGTGTCCCTTCTTTACATTTCTAGGCTCACGGATGATAAGATATTCCCGCCACCCCGGCTAATAAATGACCTTGGGGTTCAGATAAGCCCACGTAAGATTTGTAAAGATCTACCCAAGATACAGAAACAGGCATCATTTTGGTAAAAAGCAAGATAAATTTCTTTAAAGGCGGAAAGTTTGACGTTTGAGTATCGTTAAAATGTACGACAGTAATAAACTGAGACGCCACCCAAACGCTCCACAAGATTAGATTTACATAGCCTTTGTGAACTTTAACACTTGTATTCCAAGACCTGCCTTTAGTCAATTGCTCAACTAAACCAGACTCAGTTACCAACCACGATCACGTCAACTTTTTAATTTTACTTTCTTTGGATTTTTTTTTGTTTTATAGCTTATCACACTAGGAATTTTTCTTGCATCGTGGGTGTGTTTACAAAAATTTAAAGCCAGACCCAGAGCAACTACTTATAGATCATACAAATATTTGTTTAGTATTCATCAAACTTGCGGCGCATAGCGAAGCAGTCAATTGCTAAACCCCTGCGCTAACTGTGTCGTCAAACTCTCCAATTCAAGGAATTGATTTAATTGTATAATTAACAAAACTAAAGCTGTTTAATGTCTAATGTGGATTAAGGAAGTTGTTTAATGTGTAATATATTGATTAAAGACTCGACTTGAGCCGAGTCAGCTACTAAGAATACCAGTGTTAAAGTTAAAATAGTCGTAGAAAGAAAAACCTCGAAACTTTTCCGTTCCAAGAAGATTTTAATCTTGTTCTAACTTGTGCTCTCCTGGTAAGCTCAGATTAACAGATAGCGTACTGTTTATTCAGAGGCATTTAGGCATAATAGAATTACTTGGCCACCTTATGGGGTTTAAATGATAAATTTATAAAAAAAAATACAAACGAACGATAATAAAACTGCTACAGTTTACTTAATGCATTTTTTTCGCCTTCAGAAGAATTTGAGTAACACATTTATCTAAAATGAATCAACCTTGATACGATACATTATGATATTATTGCGCCATGTGAAGCACTAGGAAACGCGTGTCACGGGTGCGATTTCCGCACGGAGCAAATATTTGTATGATCTACAAGTTCCGGGTCTGGGCGTTTGTGTATGTGACTTGTGAACACTAACGATGCAGGAGAAATTCCTAGCACAGTTAAAAAAAAAGAAAATCTTTCTAAGCAGGATGCGGCAGCCCTGGTTAGCAAAGGGCATGCGAGGGAACAGAGTGGTTTTATAACCAGTAGGAATCTGGCAGTTTTTTCCGATTCACTAAGGACAAGATGACACATTTGACGATTTTAAAACCCAAATAAAAAAATATTGATCACGAGCTTCTCAACTCTCTGAACTATTTCCTAAAAGAATAAATTGCAAAGAGCTCGCCATTTATTTACCCTTGTCACGGAAACGTGGCGGCAACCAAGATAGGACGTAGGGAACAAGACCATGTGTCACATAGGCTCAACTAGTATTTAATTAAGACACACAATGTGAGATTTCTATGGATGGGTTAAGGACCTCTGACTTTCTAGCAAATAAGGTAAGTCTTCGTACAGTCGAGCGGCACCTTGTTGACGGCATATACTACTGCAGCCGTCAACGCGTCAGCGGCAGGCGACAACGTATCGATGACAGCCGTCAACCTGTCTTCATCTGCCGTCAACGCTCTATCGTCTACCACCGGAAACTTCTGGCGACGTCTGCAATGTTATTATTATCTACCGTCAACAAATGCCTCTTGTCTGTATGAGCCTATATGTAGGTCTCGTTTATGGACATCGCCCTTTGTTTTTCCGGCAGCTTGATAGCTCGCTTGACCATAAACAAGGACTTAGGGGTCCTACATACATGGTTGGTTCTGTACTACCATGCGACGAACATTTCGTACAAGATCTAATCAGACCCATTCAAAATGAAGTTGTCTAGTAACTATTTTCTAGATAAAGCTGCGCAAACTATTTTGTTGGGTTTGTTTTGTGTTCTTTACGATAATGCTCAGTGCTTGGCCGTGCGTGGGCAGAGCTGGCACGGTGCGGCGAACTCAAGTCCATGAATTTCCATTAAGAGTCCATGGGCTGGCAGGCGCAGGAAGCTCGCGGTGCTTCTAATCTAGCTGAGCATTCAGTATAACTATGACAAAATATTAAGGTGATGGAAGCTGTACATAATTATATTTGAGGTGATGTACACAGTTCATTACCGATTTTTATCCCAGTATTACACACCCCCTGCCGGGGTCGCGGGACTCGCAAATTACCGTAACCCCGTTACGTAAAGGGCTATTGAAGGACACCGTGGATTTTGGTCAGTACAAGTCTGACAGTCCCTCCCGCCCTGCCCTGGGTGGGAGGACTCATTTGATGATTTTACCACGATAAAAAAAAAACATATTACATACCCGCGGCAAGATTCTTAACTACCACGCTAGCAAAACTAGTAAAGTTATAATTTTTAAACTTGTATTTAAATAAATAAATCCAGGAAAAGAAGGTATCGTGGTCGCAACTTAGAAGATTATTTAGAAGGTTCCCAGGAATAATCCAGAACAAAAATGATCGCAATCTCAGTTCACGATTTACGTTCATTCAAGAGAATTCCACTCCGTTGAACTTTCATTGTTGTATTCAACTGACCCGAACATGGAATGGAACATGTAACAGAATGGAATTTGAAGAATAGGACGAGTCAGAAGAAAACAGAATATGTGTAGTCTTTCTTTTATTTTTCGTGTGAGGTTCTGGCTACCCTCTGGTGTCACAGTTAATTAAAACGCCTCTGGGAGCACCATAGACCTCTGACATGGCTTTGGAATTATTTTTTTGGATAAACAAAATGTTTTTTAAGCTATTGCATATTTTATCGCGGGCTTTGAGCGCGATGACAAAATCAAGAAATTCCGTAACGAAAATAAACCTAACACTGTCACTGTCACATCTGTCATGTCAACGTGAATGAATAAAATTTAAATGAAGGAATTTTTTTCTTGATATTTCACTTGATTTACGTGACTGACCATAGCCTAATTAGTAGAGTAACTTCCCATAGAGCAACGATGAGATGATATTCTCGTTAAATATTCGCGGTAAGCGATATTTTTTCTTTCTTTTTTTTTTCCTAAATAATATAAATTAATAATTATAATTGCATAAGTTGATAAAAAAGCAGAGTGCCACACGTAGTTTTTTTTTTGTTTATTTAATTGTGACAACCCATCGTACATCTTAACATTCTTGAACGTATGGTATCATGGTATGGTATGGTAAGGTATGGTAGAGTAGGTAAATAAAATTAATTAACTAAAATCAGATATCTACTACCACAAAATCATACAATTGAAATTCCTAGTGAGAAGAAAAGTAAAAACAAAGAAAAAACATCGGGTCGGCTTTGTTTTCAACAAACACTGCCGAGCTAAATAAGCCCGAACAAGTGTAAAAGACAAGTTAAGACGCGTAATGCGTGTTTCGTCCAGGAAGAAGAAACTTCTTACTATACGACTAAAAGCAATCAATCTCAAAGTTAGTCCTCATTAATTTTCCAGGTAGTGCTTGACGGTCGCGGGACTCACGAATTACCGTGACCCCGGTACGGAAGGAGGACACCCTGGATTTTAGTCAGTCAGTACAAGTCTGACAGTCCCTCACGGTAATTCGTACAGTCCCGCGACCCATATTAGTTAGGATTAGCATTAGTTAGAAGGTCTCATTACCTGGACTTCCTCGTGGTCTGCTATTAACATCAGTCCAAAAACAATAGCCATTGCTGTGGTGTCGTGACCCTAAAAATAAAAATAAACGATCAGCATAATACGATACATAAATGCATATAAACACACCCACGATACGATAGAAAATTCGGTTTATTCCCATCCAGTAACACTCCTTACTGTCACACTGTTATGCCTTTGTCAAACAGATAGGCGAAAGCGAAGCGTTTCCGAAGCGATACCGAACCGAAGCGAGACGTCAGTCCGATAGTTCTGTCACGCTATCGGATCGCTTTCGCTTTTCTATGTGACAGGATTCAAACAATTCAATACATTACAAATAAAAACGTCACGCTTCGCATTCGTCACGCCTGTCTGTATATTAAAGGCTTTACTGATTGAAATTTCAAACACCTAAATTCCTATTCCGATTTCTCTGGAAATTCGAAATCCAATTTACCAAAATTTTGCAAATAAATTAACGTCTTCGACGAATCGAACATGAATATTAATTTTTTTTTCAGACTAGAAAATTCAACAGAATTAAAAAACAAAGTTGGAACCGCTCACGAAATCATTTTTTAAAAATTACTGGACTATCTCTTTTTTTTTAATCCAATGTTATGTCTTTGAGTTGCTGTGATATGATTAAGAGTGGGTTTTTTTAACATAATCATCTGATCCAGAAATATTCATTATGGTGGTGATATCGCTTTCATAATCACATATTCCACACAAAATGATTTCGGAACAAACCACAACTATAATTATTAAGAGGAAATGCGAGTGGAGAGACTTTTGTAAATTAGATATTTGAAGAATCCATCTCTGTACCTCTGAGAGCATTTGGTGGCATACTCGTGCAAGACTTAAAAATCTTGTTCTCTTTTTGAAGTGAAAACTTCTTTAGCGGGGTTGTGCACTTTTTTTGGAATGGGTAAAAAATGTTAAACTCGCGTCAGGACACGTGACCTGATCGAAAATTCGTAAGACGGCGCAGGGCGCTTGCGCGAATGTTCGTGTGTGTTTATTACTATTGAAGTTTTCACTTCTGCCAGCACTCCCAGAGTGCAACCCGTCGTTTTTTTTTAACTCACCTCAAACATAAACGTATTAACTTCCTCTCTTATTCCCTCTAAATCTATTTCTCCTTTACTTTCCGCCTCAAGCAACAGATCCAGCATGGCATATCTCTTTTTCCCCCCAACAGAAATATCATCTTTTGTAAAATCACTCTGTCCCGGCTTCCAATTCTTCTTCCTCTCCATAATGACGTCATCAGCGAAGGAATGGACTTTTTCTAGACAGTTCTCGAACCTTCTACCGATTGGAAACTTTCGGAACAGGTATTCGTTGTGAAGCCATACTCTGGTCAAACGTCCCAGAAGGAGATTTCCAATTTCCAAGATGGCGGTTTTGTATTCTAAAGTTTTTGAGGACTTGTCTGCGTCGAGTTGCGTTCCCATCGCGGTTTCTGCAAATGTGTATACAAAATTAATCACATATTATATGGGACTATGCTTGGAATTTTTAGAGGTTATTATATAATGAGGTTATTCTGAAAGGAACTGGAGTAACCAACATAGCTTGCAGAGTGAGCTAACTGAAATGGCACCGGGCTGACCATGTTTGTAAAAGGACCGATGGCCGGTGGAACAGACGAGTCCTGAAGTGTAGATCGCTTATAGACATGCGTAGTGTGAGACGCCCCCCAGTTACATGGATCGATGACCTTAAGAAAGTGGCTGGGCAGGGTGATGTATGGAAAGGCCTTTGTCCAGCTATGGACTGCTGTGGGCCGAGGTGATTGACTGATTGATATGGGCCACATTTAACGAGCATTTACGTATGCACCCAGAGAGAGCCGACAAAGTGGTAAACCATAAATGAAAACGCTGTGTAGTTTGGGGCTGAAGTCACAAAGAGTTGTTGTTTCTTTGCGTCTTCAATAGATTTTCGACTTTATGCTCCAGAGTATTAACTTTACCACGTGTAGCGTTCCTCATAAGTGAGAAATCCACGTAGGAATTCTATTTTCTGGTAGGGCAAATTGTGTTTTTTTTATATTTGTTTTTTTAACAGTGTGTATCTATTACAGATACACCTTTTTCTAATCAAATCAAATAATTTATTTCAACTAGGCTAACAAGCAATTTTGAATTATGACAAGACAACAAATAAAACTAGTACGAAAATAGTTATGGCGCTACAATCCCAGTCCTAAGACATAATAACTGTGAAAGTACCGTAGATGTCCATTCCAATGCGTAGATCTCTATGGAGTAGAAAAGTATCTCTATGGACATTCTTTTTCAATCGCCAAAATTATAGCAGAACTTTTTTTTACATCATTCATCTTCAGAGGGTACGGTCAGAAATAAAAAATAGACCATAATGGCAGCTTAGAAATAACCATTCCCAACTGACAGCGCCCGTTCACGAACATGACACATATATCAGCACCATTCAGCTCAACCATTTTGAAGGGAAGTAAATGAATGATACGTTTGTTTTTAGAAAATAAGGGATCAACTATTAAAAAAGAGCAGGGGCTAATTGTTTCGTATTAAATATTTGAACACTGTTAAATATACTAAATCCTTTATGGCGCAATTTCATAGTTGTTAGGGTTTCTGGAACGCGTGCCACAGGTCCCGCATTCGGGGAACCGTTTTCATTTGTTGATAGGGCCCGCATGCCAGGTGCAAGAGATTTCTGAAACGCATGCCTCAGGGCCCGCATTCGGGGAACCGTTTTCATTAGTCGAGAGCCCGCGTGCCGGGTGTAGGAAAACCTCCATGTTCGTAGCCATTTATTGACAAAAGTGGCACACCCGCAAGCTATATATCAACCTATGAATTTCATTGATCATATGTGAATTTCATTGGTCGGTATAAAGCAAGCGGGGAATCACTGCAAACATTGGTTGTTATCTGCGAGGACTCCCCATATGCTGTATGCCGAACGAGTTAACGACCAATGAAATTGCGACATTATGTCTGTTCCCACTGATCCCGATAATTCTAAAAAATCAAGATGTTTGTTCTCCGACTTTCATATCCTCGGGATAAAACCGGCTTAACGTAATCCCCCGCAATAATATTTTCTGAGGGGAGGCCAGCGCTTCGCTCGGATTACGAGGCTTAAAAAAATCTTTACCAATTCCAATGGGCATGTTTAAAAAAGATTTATGATCGACTCATAAACGGCAGACCGAATATTTTCTTAAGTTTTTGGGAAAATTTACGCAAGATTTTAGGTTTATGTTATGTCACTGTTGGTACATTGGCAGCGCTACGTATTACGGGTTCATTCCCGTAACATATATTTCTTTCTTTCATTTTACACGTTGCGTTTTACGCGATTTCCTAATTGGTAAGCCGTCTGGAGTACTTATCCAGAAGACGCGGGTTCGAGTCCCACTCGCGCACTTCTCACTCGCTGAATTTTTCCTTCTGCATAAATCTTTATGGATACGCGACGCAGGTGTTATCGCGTATACATATATAAAATAACTTGTAGGTCATACAAATGCACTTCCTACGTTTGGCCCCAAAGCTGAACCGGGCAGCAGCCGCCCTCAGGCGACTCCTGCCCAATCTCAGCGGGCCAAACGCCTCCTGCCGGAGGCTGTACGCCGGTGTCGTGCGGTCCATGGCCCTCTACGGGGCCCCTGTGTGGGCCCTGAGCATTCGGACGCGACCACTCAAGCTGGTCGCATGCCAGAGGGTCATGGCCATCCGAATGGTCCGAGGATACCGCACGATCGCCGGCGAATCAGCCAACCTCCTTGCCGGATCGCTGCCCTGGGATCTGGAGGCGACTGCCCTCCAGCGCGTCTATGAATGGCGCGTGGAGGCGCAGCGCCGGGGCGAAACCCCGCTGCCTCGACAAGTCGAGGCGCGGCGAGAAGAGCTCCGGCGCGATCTCAGGGCAGTATGGAGGGAGCGACTGTCGCAACCGAGGTCCGGGCACGCCGCAATCGCGGCGGTAAGACCCCTCTTTGAGGAGTGGCTGGATAGGCGTCACGGCGTCCTTACCTACCGCATGACGCAGGTCCTCACCGGACACGGAAGTTTCGGGAGGTACCTGTGTCTGATAAGGAGGGAAGAAACGCCTGGGTGTCACCACTGCGAGGATCGTCCGGAGGACACGGTGGAGCATACGGTGCAGGACTGCCCCGCTTGGGCAGAGCACCGCCGTGTCCTCACGACGGCGATAGGCGGAGACCTCTCGCGCCCGGCATTGGTCGAGGCCATGCTGCGGGGCGAGACGGAGTGGGAAGCGGTCGCCTCCTTCTGCGAAGCAGTCATGCTCGCGAAGGAGGAGGCGGGCCGCGTGAGGGAGAGAACAGCGACCTCCCTCCACCCCAGCCGCAGTGGTAGACGCCCACGGCGTCGGACGTCGCAAGACGATCTCCGGCCACCGTAGGCGCGGGCATGCGGGCGGCGAGTAATGGGCGACTCGCTGTCCGACCATGGACCATGCCCGGGTCGACGGCGCGTTGTGTTCCACGCGCGCCTCAAAGAGTGTCAGCATAGTGACGGGGCCTGTAGAGGGCCAAAGCCTGCCGGGGTCGCGGGACTCGTAAATTACCGTAACCCCGGTACATAAAGGGCTAGTGAAGGACACCGTGGATTTTAGTCAGTACAAGTCTGACAGTCCCTCCCGCCCTGCCCTGGGTGGGAGGACTCATTTGATGATTTTACCACGATAAAAAAAAAAAAAAAAAGGTCATACAAATATAATTATATGACTTGGGGAATCGACTCAAGCGTGCAACGCAGAAGTCAATAACTAAACCTTTGCACCAACCACAGAATAGATAAAACACGCGTCAATCGTTCCTATAAGTAGGTAGTATTGTATGTGAGGTAAAATGTTTGTAAACCCTCTCAGGGCGCAGGAGAATTTAAAAAAAAAACGTAAAATAAACAAAGTACTCGTCAAGACGAATCAAACGAGTCTAAACTCGATGTGTTTGTGGCGTTTCATCACAGAGTTGCTATGACCACCTTCCAGCTCCATCATCAGATCAGGTCCATGTCATCATACTTTTGCATTTGATTACAGAGAACGGGGCAGGGGAAACTAAATAAAAGCTTGTAAAAACACATAATCTTTATACTCAAACTTAAGGTCCAACACTCGTGACAGCAGCTGTCATAAAAAGAAAGGTCAAGACGACACAAAACTCGTTATACAGTTTCTTGTAGATTACCCCACATTAAAAAGTTAGTGCTGCTCTTAGATGTAAATGGGCACGACCGCCACACTAACTACTAAAATAACAGTTTAACTTTTAGAAGTCACCAAGTTGGCTTTAGATAAATGATGATTGCAGCACTACCGATGGACCTCATTAAGGATATCATCCGCATTTGGTTTATACCCCAACTTATCTATTCTAGTGTTCCTATTAAACTGAGCACACACGTTCCGTTACAAGCTTATTTTAGACGAAGGAAGTGATCTAATGACTCTTCCCTCTCTTGGTAAATAGGGAAGGAGTGTCAGATTCTTACTGCCTTAAACACAACTCGATTGCGTGAGGAGGAGAATTGCCTCCGTCACGCGTTTGACCTCCTTCTGCGAAGCAGTATTACTAGCGAAGAAGGAAGTGGAAAGACCCCTCGCTTCAGTTATTGTTTTGTTAGTCAATTATCTCCACTATTTTTCATCAGGCAGAAATCAGGAGGATCCTCATTGATTGAACGGAAGCAACCTTTGGCATACAAACATAAAGTAAAGAGAAACGATGATGGCATGTTCGAATGCCACACTGATTTAAAAAAAAAATACGGTCTACTGGTAGTTGTTCTAGGTCTAGCTTTGTAACCATAGGATTACGAATGGTAAAACAGTTATGTAACAATTTTTTTGTACGATATAGAACATTAATTTTTGTTTATGCGAAACCCGATACACCTGTCTAGTATTTATGTGTAAAGAAACTATGTACAAAATTTTAAAACCGTATCATTAAAAATAACAAAGTTATAAGTTTGTATATTATCTGGTTGTCCGTTCAAAAACATGCTCATTTCGCGGTACACCCGCGTAAACCGCGTCTCCTGTGTTATACACTCGTGATAATAGCTTGGCAATAGGTACCTAACCGTACTGTGATTGTATTGTAATTAACTGGTAATAAAATATAATTAAAACATTTTTGAAAAAAAATATAACATGATGTAAGAATTATTGAAATCGAATCAGTTACTGATTCTGAACAAACTATATTCAGGTTTCGCATATACTAAAAATAATGTTGTATAATAATGAATCTACCCAAGAGAGTTTAAGGGGGAGTTTTTTGATCAATCATTAGTTAAGCAAACTATTTGTTAAACTCCTAATAGCTCTGAATCCCCCCCTGTGTCTATGCGTGAAAATGTTCGCGCACAAATAAATGTGTTGCACTAAGCGCGCACAAATAAACGAGTACACTACTCACATGTGCGCGCACTAAATTATCAAAGCGTACCCGCATATTTTTACAACATTCGCGCACAATTTTTCTATGTTGGTTTTATGAGTCAACCAGAACGATTTGTGCCGCGCACTGCCGCACACCGATGAAATCACATCTTAAAAGCACTTACCACAAATAGTGAACAGCGTGTAGTCACTGATAACCGGCATCAGATTCACCTCCGAACCTTCGAGGCCTTTGAGCTTCTCCACCAATCCTCGGCTTCTCTCTTTCATGACCACGGTGAAACTCTTCAGAATGTTGAAGTGGAAGGTCGGAGTTAGGATCTTGCGACGTCTGTGCCATTTTGCACCTAGGGGAGAGAACTTTTGACTTTATTATTTATACTAAAGTGGCTCATGTAGTTAATTCTTGGAATCTGTTGAAGGTATAGTTACTAGGTTTTTCTATTATGGGCAACTCGCTGTCCGACCAAGGACCATACCGGGATCGACGGCGCGTTGTGTTCCACGCGCGCCTCAAAGAGTGTCAGCAAAAATGATGGGACCTCTAGAGGGCCAAAGCCTGTCGGGGTCGCGAGTCTTATGATTTACCGTGACCCCGGTACGCAAAGGGCTATTGAAGTACACCGTGTATTTTAGTCAGTAAGAGTCTGACAGTCCCTCCCGCTCTGCCCTGCGTGGGAAGACTCATTTGACACGATTATACCACGTCAAAAAGAAAAATAGATTTCTCAGTAGTAGCCACGAAGCCTTTTTTGCTCATCTGATGTCAATAGATTCGCCGCCTATTACTAGCTACGCGCCCCCCAGTGCTAAAACATAAATGTCGAAATATAGATTTATCTACTCCGGTACGGTATGTTACTTAATGTACAAAATGTTAAAGAAAATAATGCAAACTGAAAAAATCCCAGAATGCTAGCAACATTGCCACATTGGTTATATAAAAAAAAAACATTTGCACATGTAGGATTCAGTAGAACCTCAACTAATCCTTCACAAATCGTAACATACATATCAGCCAAGGTTAGTAATTAACCTGCGGTTGTACTGAATTACTACCACGTTGATGTCATTCAGTACGTCAGCGAGAAATGCGTAGAAACTTACGCGCCACTGACGTCAGCGTGTCAGCAACGTGCTATACAGAACAAGATGTATAATCGTACACGTAATCGACGTACGCGTCCGACATCAGCACATCTTCAGTCACACACAGCGACTTAACGCTGCGAGTAAAATCGAGAATGCTCAATTCACATAGATAGATAAGAAATACATAGAGCGAATACTCGCGGCGAGTAGGCATTTGCAGCCGAAACTAAATCTTATGTTACCCGAACTCAGTAGCAGTCCAGTGCCGAGCCAAGCTTCCAGGAAAGTGTATGGTTTGCTCTTCTTTATGTTGCGCGAGTGAGACAACACGACCTGCAAACAAAAAAAAAACATACTAACAAGTGCTTGTGCCTTGTGCCAAGTAGGTACAACCCTGTGTAATCATTAGGTAATGTATACCTAATGATTACACAGGGTTGTACCTACTCATACACTCACATAATTTATCGCCATAGGAGTGAAATGCCATTAACCAGCCATAGGTAATTCGGGTATTTACTAAGAAATGAAAAATCCAACAATACTGCCTTATCTGGCAATGATAATCAAGGCTTTAGCAGTAACACTAACTTCGGGGGACTGTCTTAGCAGGTTGCACAACCCTGGAATGCTAAAGGCGTGTGAAGGAACAGACTTTTTTTTGACAGAGATTTTTTGTTAGTAATTAGTTCGAGAGTCCATTTCGGGCGGTAGGACTAATTTGATGGCATTTACACAAAAACAGGAAAGATATTAGCTACCACGAGACCTAAGATGGCTACGATCCTAAATCAGTCCAAACAAGATCGACAATATTCAATTTAAATTTAATAAAGAGCACAATCACAATATTCGTTCCAGTAAAGAGCGCAGTGGCTGCTCGTTTGACTGTTGCGTTACGTATCGCGGCTTCGATTACGCACAGAACAAATACTGTTACGATCGATAAGTACTTGTTCCGGATCTGAGTTTTTGTGAGTTTAAATTCTCGTAAATGCACCCACAATAGAAGAGTGTGGGGCAAAATAAAATAAACCCATCATCATCTGCCTAGCCTTTTCCCAATTATTTTGGGGTCGGCTTCCAATCAAACCAGATGCAGCTGGATATCAGTATTTTACATGGAGCGACTGCCTGTCGGACCTCCACAACCCAATAACTGGGTAATACGATACCCCATGGTAAGACTGGTTGTCAGACTTTAGAGCTTGTGACTAACAATAACGACTGTCAAAGATCTACAAATGACAGTCGGGACCAACGGCTTTACGTGATTTCCGAGTCACGGAGGAAACTCGCTATGACAGATGGTCACCCATCCACAGACCAACCTCGGCAAGCGCGGCTTAACCCGGAAGATCGGCCTGTGCGGCTGTATTTATTTAGCCACGAGCTCCTCCAAAATAAAATAAACCCACTATTACTATAAAATTGTGTAAAACAGTTTACAAGTACAAAAGTCGTAGGCAGACGATCTAAACTTCTAAAGCAATAAACTCGGAACCCCATTAACTGAAGTCAACCCTATAGATACTTTTCTGGGTATTTTTATCACAAACTGCGCTACAACGCTACTTCAGGGTTAACTCTAATAGCTTTATTTGCTTCGATGGTCACGTGGAGATAGCTATAACCTCGTAATGTTAAATGTATCTAGAACAGCGTTTCCCAAAGTATAAATCGTGTACCACGGGTGGGAGCGAATATTGGTTGGACCCTGAAGAATAGATACCTATGTATGTATGTCAAAAGAGATTTCCGGATGTGGTTAATATTAAAATTAATACAACAAACATACGGGTCAAACAAAAACCCTACATTTTTGGAAGTCGGTTATAAGTTATAATATCAAAAACGAGGAAAGAAATCCATTCTTTTCGTAAAAATAGCAATCTTTGTTCAAAAATGCATTAACATTTTAGCATTAATTCATTTATTTATTATTTTTATTTGGCAATAAATGTTTCCATTGAAACCAAATGCTCTTTTCTTGTTTAAATAAACCTTTATTCGCACAGTAATTATACCCCTTTTTTTTCAATCGCCAAGATGAGAGTCTGGAAGATTTTGTTAGGGGGTACGGTCCAATCAACTTCGGGAACCGCTGATCTAAAACGTTAGCTAATGGATTGTTTATACAACTAAACCTAGGGTAAATATAAATATAGGTAGGTACAATACTAAACACTATTCAAACATAGCCATTAGGAAAGTCTGTTTATCTGTCAGTTTCATGCGTCGAAACAAGTAAAAGGACGTATAAAGCGCCACCGGACGTGGCATGTCAAAGTCATTTTAATAGGCATGATGACGACATTATCAAAATGCATGATTTTTTTCAGACAACGTGCCCTTATTATTTGTTCAAGACTTTCATGGACCGTGGGACTGTCTCAGGTTGCGGGACTTTGACAGGCCTGATGGTCTAGTGGTTAGTGACCCTGACTGCTATGCCGGAGGTCGTGGGTTCGATTCCCACCCAGGACAAATGTTTGTGTGATGAGCACGATCATTTGTTCTGTGTCTGGGTGTAATTTATTTATAATATGTATGTATTTAGAAATATATAAGTATGTTTACCAGTTGTCTAGTACCCATAACACAAGCTCTGCTTAGCTTGGGACTAGATGGCGTTGTGTGATAGTTGTGGAATATTTATTTATTTATTTACTGTTTAAACAAGACCCTGGAACGTAAATGTCTATTTAAGGAACACCGTAGATTTTAGTCAGTACAAGTCTGAGAGTCCCTCTGAGTTATTCGTTGATTTTTCCGCTGATAAAACTAAACAGATATGTCGAATTGAGAACCTCTTCCTTTTTTCGTCGGTTAAAAAAGGCTTACTGGATGAGGGAAGCTCAGGAACGTCCAACTAACAAAAACTTCGTATAATTGTGTGACCTTTGTGAGAAACAAGGCTTTAAGCCCTCTTACGATGGCCCAGTCGGCTGACTTCTACTTAACTACGAGTATTACGCGACTTAATTGTCTTATAACGATATAATCTGACTTCTACGTAAGTAATAAGTAATATAATTGTCGTTTAACTTGAGCCCTCTTCAAGTATTATAAACGTTAACTTAAGTTATGTAAAACTATGATTTTTTATTCGGGCGGGCTCAGTGGCGAACATTGGACTCTCCCAATGTTCGCCACTGAGCCCGCCCGAATAAAAAGGTCGTTCATAGGCCTCTGCCTACGACCAGCTTAGAAGCTTAATGAACGAATACAAGCTGATAGTGAAGATGATGAACAGCATCTCATCAACTTCCAACATGAGAAATGCATTTCGAAACCTTAATATAGTACCGACCGACATTTGCATTTAGATAGAATTGCACAAATTAAATGGATTTAGATATATGCAGAATAGACCCGTCTAGCAAATTGTACAATAAAATTATATAGCTAGTGAATATTGCACATTAAATTAAATTGCGTCTACGCAGCTGCTCATGACAAAATTAGATTTAATCAATATACTGGGTGATTGGTCATCAATCACCCTACAATTATGTGTAAACCAACTCCATAGATATAAATTGCAAAAATTACATATGCTTGTGTAGAATCTAGGATGTTCCTTCAATAGTCCTTTACGTTCCAGGGTCACGGTTACCTTTTTAGACCGTCCCGCGACTAAAACTTCTGCTTTGCACGAATTTTCAACTTAATTAATAAGTTTACGAAATCGCTTGTATTCAATAAAATAAAGACGAACGTAATTAGATCACAGAACTCTGTAAAAATAATTGTAACAGCGTTAGAGTATTTTATATCTGAATGTCTTTATTATTTAAACTAGCTGGAAAAATACGTAGAAAAAAAATCTTATTTTTCAGTTTTATTCATAGACGTTGTTCTGTAGAACCGCGAACACACGTTGCATTACCCGCAGTGGATTCAGCGCCGTAATATTTATAAGATGTCATTGTCAGAGTTACTCAAAATGGAGAAATAAACCATCCACGCGAAGACCGACATCCGCACGGACGGAGTCGCGGGCGGAAGCTAGTTCAATATAAAAGCACAAGTCGGTGGTAGGCCTATCAAATGGATCGCAGCGCGCGATATGGCAGAGATGTGAATTACGGAGCGCATTCACGAAGTAAAATAAATGTCGATATATTTCCTTCAGCATTTGGAGAGTAGTGGCGATGACCTCTCGCGCCCGGCATTGGTCGAGGCCATGCTGCCGGGCGACACGGAGTGGGAAGCGGTCGCCTCCTTCTGCGAAGCAGTTATGCTAGCGAAGGAGGTGGCGCACCACGTGAGGGAGAGGACGGCGTCCTTTCTCCACCTCAGCTGCCGTGGTAGACGACGAGAATGAGTCCTCCCACCCAGGGCGGAGCGGGAGGGACTGTCAGACTCGTACTGACTAAAATCCACGGCGTCCTTCAATAGCCCTTTACGACATAAGAAGAATTTTTCAATCACCTCAATCACCGTAGACGCGGGAATGCGGACGGCAAGTAGTAAAAAGAGCTGTCAGCAAGAGCTTTAGAGGGCCAAAGCCTGCCGGGGTCGTGGGAGTCTTGTTACGTAACCGTCACCGTAAACGACACATTGAAAGACACCGTGGATTTTAGTTAGAACGAGTCTGACAGTCCCTCCCATCCCGCCCTGGGTGAGAAAAGTCATTTGATGATCTCTTTTTTACCACGTAAAAAAGAGGCCTCTTTAGAACATACCTCGACGTCCTTTACGTTAGAAACATGCAGGATTCTTCGCTTCATTATCTTAATGACGTAACGGTCGCCATACTCTTTCTTGAACTGACGTATTTTCAGGAACAATTCGCCTGAAACAAATGAAATGATATTGACACATTTTTTGTCTTCACTTCTATATTTTGAACTTCATCATCATCTGCCTAGCCTTTTCCTAACTATGTTTGTATTTAATGGCACTTTGTATTCCACGCGCGCCTCTAAGAGCTCATCACGGGCAGGGCCCGACGAAGCAGAATGACTGCCAGGGTCGAGGAACTGTCTAAGCCTTACCTTGGTCGCGGGACTCTCGAATTACCGTGACCCCGGTACGTAAAGGGCTATTGAAAGACACCGTGGATTTTATTCAGTACAAGTCTGACAGTCCCTCCCGCTCTGCCCTGGGTGGCAGAACTCATCTGATGATTTACCACGTAAAAAAAAGCCCTGGAACCCAAAGGGAAATTAAAAGAACATGTTGGTCCTTTCCCCTCCAACCAGAACGGGAGTATTCATTTTATGATTTACCACACCAATTACTATATCCCAAAATATGAACACATACTCGAAAATTCGAACAAAATTTCACTGAGATACTTGATCAAACAAAAATGTTTAAACAGAAAGATAAACGAACAGAGAACAGTGAATCAATTGTTACTGAACTGAACGAAATCAAGGGATTTTATACGAGTATTTGAAAAAATAAATGGGATATTTTTGATTAAAAGGATTTGGAATGGATTGATACTGTGGATTCAGAACAAAAGAGGAAACCGATTGAAAGAAAATAAATATTTAAAATACTTTTCAGATAAATTATTGAGTTTTACGTGAAATTTCTAGATATCCGTTAAACTAGGTAATTACCAGATAGTTTATATTGTATGTTATGTTTGTAAGAAGTACTTAAACGAATGTAGTCTAAATAATCTCCTTAGCACTATTTTTTGCGCGCCTTTTTTTTATCATCTTAGAGCTAAAACTATTCACGGGAAAGTCTTAAAGGGTTACCGCGATAATGTAGACATTTTAAGAAGAAAAAACTTTGTCCGTCTTACCACAAAAAAGTTAAACATCTGTTGAACACTTGTCTTAAAGTGTAAATCCTTATTCATTGATTGATTTGATTTGACTATATTTAGATTCACAAACAAACTGGTACAAACCAAAAACACCGTCATCATAAGTGAATAGCACAGCATAAAAATAATTGCATTAACCAAGCATATTATACATTTAAATGTAAAATGACATTTATGAAATGTGATATATTAAAAAAATGATACAAAACAAAACAAGAGAAAGAGAGAGAAAGTAAGAGAGAGATAGAATATTAAGATGTGAAACGTTGTCCCAATGTAATTTGTTCAAAATTATGGGTAGAGATTTAAACCACATACTTGCAGAATATTTACAGTAAAATTTCAGAATACGCAGCAATACGCTACAAGGCAACATATTTCGCAGTGTTGGCGGAAATGCGCGTGAAATTACAATTTTAACATAATTATGCATGAACCTGGTGCAGAATAATTATTCACAAAAGTCTAGTTTACACCACATAAGCAGGTGATAATGCGGGAGCTTGCTTCTTGGTAATTATGTCGGTAGGGTTTTTTTGCTTCCAGCAGAATGGAGCCTAATTAGCAACAACGACGGGAAGTAAGTACCTCGGACCAACAGATGGGCATTTTACTGCATAATGCTACGTCGGTAATACTCAAAGGGTACAGCGAACGAAAGGCAAGCACTTTTTTTTTATCGTGGTAAAACCATCAAATGACTCCTCCCAGGAGGGACTGTCAGACTTGACTGACCAAAATCCACGGTGTCCTTCAATAGCCGTTTACGTTCCGGGGTCACGGTAATTTGTACAGTCCCGCGACCCCGGCAGACCAAGGCAAAAACTTTGGGGAACAATATAAAAAGACCGTAAAAAACTGCATTACATTTAATTTTATGAGTGGGGCTGGCTAAAATATCAGAGCCGCACAGGTCGATCAAGAAGAAACGTGGCTGTGACATACGGACGGACAGACAGACAGACAGACATGACGAATGTATAAGGTCTCCGTTTTTTGCCATTTGGCTACAGAACCCTAATGATGATTGGCCTCTGTTTGAACGTTAGAAACAATAATTTGAACGAGTATTCTACGAGAGTAAAGTTTACTGACAAAATTGAAACTAAAGTTTTAATGAAAACGTGTTTATATAAAAACTCATAACTGTATAACTGTTTACGAATTAAAAGTTATGAACTGTTGAAAATTCTGCCATAG
Source organism: Agrotis puta (assembly GCA_943136025.2). Classification (NCBI taxonomy): domain Eukaryota; kingdom Metazoa; phylum Arthropoda; class Insecta; order Lepidoptera; family Noctuidae; genus Agrotis; species Agrotis puta. The sequence goes on along the minus strand of OW964182.2, from coordinate 15,590,663 downwards.
TTGATTGCCTATTTAGTACAGAATTGTTACGAAAAACCCTTTGGCAATTTTATTATTTCTCAGGTGTTAAATAAAGTGAATTACCTACCTCTAGTCTTAGTCAAACATAAAATTGGCTGTTTTGACTGCACGGTTAGCGCAGTGGCTAAGCGATTGGACTACTGCGCTGCGTGTCGTGGGTTCGATTCCCGCACGGAACAAATATTTGTATGACCTACAATGTTCTGGGTCTGGGTATTTGTGTATGTGAGTTTCGATGTTTGTAAACGCCCCACGACATAGGAGAAACTCCTAGTGTAAGGCAACGTTTTTTAAAAAAAAACAATAAGCCCTATCTGTAAGCAGACTTTTTAAGTCTGTTTTTTTTTTGTTTAGTTTTTTAAGCCACCCAATATGTTCTAAGATATTGTACGAAAAATACTTACTACTTTTCAATAAAATACTAGACAGATAGATGTTGATACTACGAGAAACACACGTACATTTACTAATTAGTAAGTTATTAGTACACTTAATCATACCTCAATTAACGAAAGTAATAAACCTTTTTGACGTGATCAAATCGAATGAGTCCTCCCTCTCAAGGTAGAACGGAAAAGACTGTCGGACTAGTACTGACTACTAAAACCCACGATGTTCGTTCAATAGCCCTTTACGTTCCAAGGCCCTGATGTAACAGTCCCGGAATCCCGCAATCAAACTACTAAACCTCAAGTTAAGAAACATCGAAAACCATTTCTTCACTCTAAAAGTTTACTAAAATCAACAGTGTATTCCCCAAAGTAATCATTTTCGTAGCACCTCCCTCTCGTAGCACGCTACGCCGTAGCTCGTAGCTTTTAAGCTCTAGTATATGTAGCTCGAAGCTCATAAGTTTTGCTTCGCAACGCCTTAGTATTACTTAGTGCTGCTCATGTTACATTTATCCGTACATAATTAAAATGTATCGCCTCTATCTCTTCATTATTGTGTCCTTGAATTATTTTTGAGACAATGTTTCCTAAGAAAATTGTTTAAACCATAGAGTTCGAGAGAGTTTGCATAAAAAGCTTTAAAAATCACATTTATATAAAGGTCCTAAGGATTGCCATCGTAGAAAGAAAAATGCAGGTACTTACGAGGAGTAATCTTCAGAAATTCCAAAGCGCATCCTATGATTGGACGCTTTGGTGGTCCGGGCAACTTGTCCAGAGTATTCTCATCATCAGCCAAGAGTCTCCACAGCACAAGGGTGATGATACCCAGTAGACCGAGAGTTAGCAGCATTTTGTTATAAGTTGACCTTGTCCTTGACCTTCGTGTTGATTAGATAGAAATTGCAGAGGCTGCGAAGATTTCTCTGAAAATAATGGACAAGGGAATGATAATTAGATTGGTGCTTGATGTAATTTACTGCCGGAATATTGGAATGGGGTTTTGTCAGAGAATAGTTACTTCAGCAGGTTGGGTCTACAACGAAAAAAAATGGAAGTGCAAGTGAATACACGTTTCACGTGCGGTATAGCCGTGCGGTCTGCCGTGTGGTGGAAATCGACCGTCTACATAACAACTTTTTTTTTTTTTTTTATCGTGGTAAAATCAGCAAATGAGTCCTCCCACCCAGGGCAGAGCGGGAGGGACTGTCAGACTTGAACTGACTAAAATCCACGGTGTCCTTCAATAGCCCTTTACGTACCGGGGTCACGGTAATCCCTAGGTCCCGCGATCCCGGCAGGCTTTGGCCCTCTACAGGCCCCGTCACTATGCTGACACTCTTTGAGGCGCGCGTGGAACACAACGCGCCGTCGACCCGGGCATGGTCCATGGTCGGACAGCGAGTCGCCCATTACTCGCTGCCCGCATGCCCGCGCCTACGGTGGCCGGAGATCGTCTTGCGACGTCCGACGCCGTGGGCGTCTACCACTGCGGCTGGGGTGGAGGGAGGACGCTGTCCTCAGGCGGCCCGCCTCCTCCTTCACGAGCATGACTGCTTCGCAGAAGGAGGCGACCGCTTACCACTCCGTCTCGCCCCGCAGCATGGCCTCGACCAATGCCGGGCGCGAGAGGTCTCCGGCTATCGCCGTCGTGAGGACACGGCGGTGCTCTGCCCAAGCGGGGCAGTCCTGCACCGTATGCTCCACCGTGTCCTCCGGACGATCCTCGCAGTGGTGACACCCAGGCGTTTCTTCCCTCCCTATCAGACACAGGAACCTCCCGAAACTTCCGTGTCCGGTGAGGACCTGCGTCATGCGGTAGGTCAGGACGCCGTGACGCCTATCCAGCCACTCTTCAAAGAGGGGTCTTACCGCCGCGATTGCGGCGTGCCCGCTACATAACAACTGGCTAGTATTTTACTACAAATATTTCTGACTGGTGAGTACGGCTAACCGCATAACGGACGGCTTTTTATACGACAGATCGTTTTCCACACTAAGTTTTCAACCCTCAGCGCCAAGTGCACTTTCTACGCGCTAGGATGCACTGTGTCGCGGGTTCGATCCCCGCACGGAACAAATATTTGTATGGTCTGCAAGTAGTTGTTCCGGGTCTGGGTGTTTGTGTATGTGAGTTTGTATGTTTGTAAATGCACCCACTATACAGGAGAAATACCTAGTGTGGGGCAAAGTGCTTTTTTTCCTTTAATATCTTTTTTTTTCTTCTCTTTCTTTTAAATTCTCTCCCGCTCAAGTCATTGCGGGAGGGCTCATTTTATGATTAAACACCTATTCTCAATTGAAAATTGTTCTGGTCCATGTGATCGATAGCTTCTAACACATTTAGGACTGGAATTCGATTGAGTCAGATTGAGTTACTGCTTGAGGTCGCACGTGTAACGTGTACGTGTGCTCATCGCATAGACCAAACCTTCTGCAAACGTCTGTATTATTCCATTAATTGAATTACTAACAGAAGACGTCTCAATTTCCCGCAATGATTATTCAAGCAATTGAAACGGAACCTAATTAAATTTATTATATTTATTCATAAAGATTAAATGAGTGACAGATAATATTTATTTAGAATATGATGTTAAATTATTTTTGTTTTATAAGCATAAAAAAAAACATTCACTCAAGTAATGCTTCTGATACCAATTTAAATATCGTAGGGTTGGTATCAGCTGGGTCGACGGCGCGTTGTGTTCCACGCGCGCCTCAAGGAATGTCCGCATAGTGACGGGGCCTGTAGTGGGACAAAGCCTGCCGGGGTTGCGGGACTTACGAATTACCGTGACCCGGTACGTAAAGGGCCATTGAAGGACACTGTGGATTTTAGTCAGTCAAGTCTGACAATCTCTCCCGCCCTGCCCTGGGTGGGAGGACTCATTAGATGATTTTACCACGATAAAAAAAAGGGTTAGTATCAGCTAAGAATGGACGTGCATCGAAATGTACTAGATACTGGTACGTCTCCCAACAGGCTGCCGAAAAATAGACAACCCTCTCATCTCCCCTGATGGAAACGGGTTTACCCACCCCAAAATGACAACACTAGCCGTCGTACCACAAAAAATAAACATCTGTTGAACGCTGGTCTAAAGAAAGTGTAACTGCAAAACGATCCTTACATCAAAGTGTAATGCCGTTTTGACGTTAACAGATTTTTTAGACAAGTGTTCAACAGCTGTTTAACTTTTTTGTGGTAAGACGGTAGACGTTCAACTAGCTTCCGTAGTGTCCTTCTTCCCTATCTAAAGATTAAGTAATGTTTTGTTAAGGGCGAGATAAAATATGCAGCACAAAAACCATCAACATTAATCAACATAATATTTACAAGATCACTTCGATATAAATGTTGCTGTATGTTGTAATTGTAACCTTGAGCAAAAATACCAAATTATATTTTATACTGGCAAGGTCAATAGTAATATTACAATGGACAGATTCTGATAGATATTATTATATAATTATGAGAAAAAAAAGATACTGGTTCAGTTTTTGATACAAACGAAGTCAAGGGCAAAACATACATTAAACTCTCATAATAAAACTTACACTTTAATAATCATTAATTAACAAAATCATAATCATTATCATAATCAAAATCTTAATCATTAATTAAAGTAGCTTCTGCCCGCGATTTCACCCGTGTTATGATAGGCGTCTGATGTAGCCGTCCCATGCCCTGGACGTCTTCGGCACGTGTCAGACGTTAGAACCCTATTGGGGAACATCCCTTTCCCCTCACCTGTTGTTGAATCCCTGAGGTACCTCCCGAAACATCCGTAGCTGGTGAGGACTATGCGCCGTAGCGCGTCTCTAACCACTCCTCAAATAGGGATTATCATCTTCCTGCCCTCATCCCATTTTACTTGGGAACACGTTTTTTTCTTCCATTCTCCTCTATCAGACGTCACAGAATCATTTACTCCTTTTTCTTCCATATCATTCCTTAGACAATCCATCCATCTTTTCTTTGGCCTTCCTCTTCCTCAAATAGGGATTATACGAAACAAAATATATTTTGTTACGGAATGATTTTGAAACTATACTACCTCCTAAGATATTCATTGAAATCAAATGACATTAAGGTCAATTTTGTTCAAAATGAAATGCTTGTGATGATTAACGTATTTAGTTGAAGAATTAATATAATGTTTATAAAAAACCCGTCACAAGTAATGAATTATTTTCTAACCAATTTTATTTTCATAAAAAGGTTATGGTGAGTTAACTTTACTTACGTTACATACGCAGCGCACGCAATAGAAGCTCTCAATAAGGAATACTTTTTCCCGATTTGGCATCATTTTTAATTACTGCTCCGCTCCTATTAGTTATAGCGTGATATTATAAAGCCTATAGCCTTCCTCAATAAATAGACTATCTAACACAAACAATTTTTTTCATTTCTAACCAGTAGTTCCTAAGATTAGCGTGTTTAATCAAACAAACAAACTCTACTGCTTTATAATACGACGAGTGTTCTTAGTATATGTATAGATTCTAGATTAATTTACAATTATCTACTTGATACTTAGTTTTATAAGATAAACACACTCACATAATTAATTGTGATTATAATACAATTTATTTAATACATACATTTATAATTAAATACTAACATTTTAGTTACAATTTATGTTCTATATTAAATGCCGAGACTAAGTAAATTCATAATTAATTTAAATGTATCATCGAAGCATGGTTAATTTTTTTTTATCATACTCATAAAGAATTTTGAGATCGTATTAGTAGTTTCTGAGTTTAAACAAAGAAAAATAAAAATAGATTAGAAAATACGTTTCTTCGTTGCCTGTTCTAAATATAAAAGTGTGATAACAATGTTTTATTCTTCAGTCAAACGTCAATTAAAACATTGACATGTTAGATTTTATTTTAATCTCTATAAATGTATTCATTATGATAATAAGTAATAGGTAACGGTCACAAATGATGTAATTATGTATGTTTTTAAAATAACGAGGTTAATAACACTGTTATTAGAACTTAACGGGGTATTTGCTAAGTCAAAGAACAAGTAAAGTTTTTATTTATGTTTGCTACAAACAAAATTTATAATTGAAAACATCATGACACTAATATAAATACGTAGGGGAACAGTGTACAAGACGGGGACGCGAGGTATAATGGGGACATACACTCTTTAGGCATACTTAACACAACACTAACGTAGCGCAAGCGCCATCACGATGGCATATGCAAGCGACCATTAACAAAGAGCGTGTTTGTTAATGGTCGCTGAAAAGCAACTACCAAGGCAAACGGGGTGAATAGTTCCTATTCAAGAATGAATTGGGTCAAAAGTTTGGAAGGGATTTTAACAATAAATTATGATGGTATGTTGCCAACAAGGCCCCATAATAATCTGGTATTATTCAATAAATAAAATTGAGTAGTTGTTGGTAACCTATCATATTAATTAATTATTAAAATCATTGTTAATTTTTTTCCCGATTCCTTGCGTACCTATTCACCAAGTTTGACGGTAAGTATAACACTAAAATCACATCACATCTACCTACCTCAATCTGTCAATTTTATTTAATAGGTTATATATAATAGGTTTTCGACCTTATCACAATACTGGAAGGTTAATGTTTGATTGGTTAAATTTGACAGATTTGGTTGACCTGCTGGCGTCTGGCACGATCCTTTTTTTTATCGTGGTAAAATCATCAAATGAGTCCTCCCACCCAGGGCAGGGCGGGACGGACTGTCAGACTTGTACTGACTAAAATTCACGGTGTCCTTCACTAGCCCTTTACGTACCGGGGTCACGGTAATGGATAAGTCCCACGACCGTCTGCACAATCCCTTAAAAATTTTCACGCACAAATATTTTAATTAAAATGTTATATTTAACTAACCGCAACTTTACACGATGACTAACGTAAGCCGAGATCACACGATGACTGTCCAAATTATTATTTCCTCTAGAGCCATTCACCAACTTTTTTTACCACAGATCATTTCAAAGTCCAAAGGTGGTCATTGGTCTATAACCGTTTTCTAGGTTTCAAACTGGACTTTGACCGTTATAAATTATATGGTTTATGTGATACAGCGGTTGATATAACCGAGCCTGACCAACGTTCAAGTTCGATAAACAATTAAAATAAATAAATAAATATTCCACGACTATCACACAACGCCATCTAGTCCTAAGCTAAGCAGAGCTTGTGTTATGGGTACTAGACAACTGATAAACATGCTTATATATTTCTAAATACATACATATTATAGATAAATTACACCCAGACACAGAACAAACGATCGTTGTCATCACACAAACATTTGACCTGGGTGGGAATCGAACCCACGACCTCCAGCATAGCAGTCAGGGTCACTAACCATTAGACCAACAGGCCTGTCAATCTAACTATTCCTAACTAATATTATAAATGCGAAAGTAACTCTGTCTGTCTGTCTGTCTGTCTGTCTGTCTTCTCACGCCTAAACTACTGAACCGATTTGTGTGAAATTTGGTACAGACATAGTTTGGAACTTGAGAAAGGACATAGGATAGTTTTTATTACAAAAAAATAAAAACAAAATATAAAATTTATGAAATGCTCTAACGGAGTATAGATAATTCCTTAAATTGTCAATAGATGGCAGTGATCGTGCAATGGTGTCGATCGTTACACGAGTTCGAATCATGTTATTATTTTAATTCATCGGAAAAAAAAAAGTAAAAAGGTATGAAAGAAAATGCCCGAACGGAGTTTAGATAAATAATGCGAGTTGTCACTATGGATTAATAGATGGCGTTGGTTTCAAAATTGTATTGTCGGTTGTATGATAGTTTATGTGGACTGGTCCTGTTTCGTAAATTTTAATTTGTTCCGTTGTATAATTGGTGTTCCTGTGATGCTTATGAGAAACTATATAACTAAATCCACCAAGACTATATAACGGCATACGGTTACAAATAACCTATTTAGGACGGAATGTTATTAAAGCCGTTATTATGACTGTCACTATTCCACGCGAACGAAGTCGCGGGCAAAAGCTAGTTTTAACATACTTTTGCGAATGAGCGAGACCAATGTCCAAAGTACAGCGGGGAGATTCCGTAACATACTTTGAAATGCAAAGCCTTTCATTTCTACGGTTTAAGAGCATTAATTACATCACTTTTTTTTATTCAACTAACGCCACATGCTTTTTTTTTTTTTTTTTTTATCGTGGTAAAATCATCAAATGAGTCCTCCCACCCAGGGCAGGGCGGGAGGGACTGTCAGACTTGTACTGACTAAAATCCACGGTGTCCTTCACTAGCCCTTTACGTACCGGGGTCACGGTAATCCCTTGGTCCCGCGACCCCGGCAGGCTTCGGCCCTCTACAGGCCCCGTCGCTATGCTGACACTCTTTGAGGCGCGCGTGGAACACAACGCGCCGTCGACCCGGGCATGGTCCATGGTCGGACAGCGAGTCGCCCATTACTCGCTGCCCGCATGCCCGCGCCTACGGTGGCCGGAGATCGTCTTGCGACGACCGACGCCGTGGGCGTCTACCACTGCGGCTGGGGTGGAGGGAGGACGCTGTCCTCTCCCTCAGGCGGCCCGCCTCCTCCTTCACGAGCATGACTGCTTCGCAGAAGGAGGCGACCGCTTCCCACTCCATCTCGCCCCGCAGCATGGCCTCGACCAATGCCGGGCGCGAGAGGTCTCCGCCTATCGCCGTCGTGAGGACACGGCGGTGCTCTGCCCAAGCGGGGCAGTCCTGCACCGTATGCTCCACCGTGTCCTCCGGACGATCCTCGCAGTGGTGACACCCAGGCGTTTCTTCCCTCCCTATCAGACACAGGAACCTCCCGAAACTTCCGTGTCCGGTGAGGACCTGCGTCATGCGGTAGGTCAGGACGCCGTGACGCCTATCCAGCCACTCCTCAAAGAGGGGTCTTACCGCCGCGATTGCGGCGTGCCCGAACGCCACCTGCTGCACAAATGTTGTAAGTTGTTGTTGTTGAATTTTTATCAACAACCTCCTGTAGATTGGTAGAGATTTGAATGTAAAATACAACTATTTTTTAGTCGGAGTTAGTTTATGTAATGTTGATGCTTCGTTTTTTTTATTCTACAACTAGGTATTTATTTCATCACCACTGCTCTCTCCGCTCTGTGAGGGAACACATCGTGAAGAAACCGTGACATGTCATAAAACTAAACATTCAATGATATGTGACATCTACCCGCACTGGGCCCGCGTAGTGGATTAAGGCCAAGTCCTTTTCACAGAGAGAAGGTCTGTGTCCCAATAGTGGGCACATTACGGGCTAATGATGAAATAGAATTACTCCGTAATTGGACGCTTTCATATTAGACGACAGCGGTGACGACACCAGACTCTCTCGCTCATTTTTTACCCCGACTTCTAAAACGACTACAAAATCTATACATACAACATAAATTACTTACTTCAAGTAATATAACCCCAAAATAGTGTAAATAAAAAATAACTTAAACTCGGTCAAATGAATATTGTTACATACTTTTCTGTGCGTTTTTTTTGTAGTCGTCTTTTAGTTATTTTTTCCTAGAAATGTATGGAGCTCTCAATCTCACGGATATCGTATCGATATCGTAAAATGTGAAAGCGCTCAGTAACTGATTGATTGATTGGCATGGAACTGAAGTTTATAGTACTGAAGACTGAATTTCCAAGAAATCCATCGAAGAAATCGTAACTTTCGTGTACACTGTGAACAGATCAACCTCATCTGTTTCTTGGAAAGCAATTCACGAGTAGACTTATGGTACATAAGATGACGCCTACTCACAAATCAATCATGGTATATTTGTCAGTCAAACATGGAAATCCATTCAGTCGTAACACGAAGATGTAACAGATAGACAACCCGATTTATTTGCTTATGGGAGCCCTTCCTGCGTTTGGCCCCAAAGTTGAGACGGGCAGCAGCCGCCCTCAGACGACTCCTGCTTAATCTCAGCGGGCCAAACGTCTCCTGCCGGAGGCAGTACGCCAGTGTCGGCAGTGTCGGCCCTGTACGGAGCCCCCGTATAGGCTCTGAGCATGCGGACGTGACTGGCAAAGCTGGTCGCATGCCAGAGGGTCATGGCTCTCCGGATGATCCGAGGATACCGCACGATCAACGACGAATTCTACTTCCTCGTTTCGCTCGCTAGCAGTCATGCTAGCGAAGGAGGAGGCGGGAGGGAGACGACAGCGACAGTAGTGATAGACGCCCACGGCGTCACAAGACCATCTGCCTCAGATCCGATCATCTCCCCTCTCTCTTTACCAGAAAAAAAGCCTCTTTTAAAACCTCTTTTAAAAAAAAGTGTGCAACGTTGGGTCGTGAAACTATCTAAGCAAGATACCTTGAACCTGGAGAGCAAAGAGGAACCGCAGGAATAGAGTGGCGTTGCCTTGTGGAATGGCAACGCTAGGCCCTTAGCCAAATCAAAAAACATAACTTGTGTCACGACCAAATACCAAGAAGCATTAATCCTAGTAACAAACGAACAAGAGTTTCAATTTGGCCAGTTACCTACGTACTATTTCGGAAAAAGAACATTCAAAGTTTGTACTCAATTGAATTAAAACTATAAGCACCAAGGAATAACGACGAATCTTAAGTAACACCAAACTATTTCCGGTGCTATGAAACAATGCTTCTCTGTTACCGTTTTATTGCGTCGCACGTGGGTGAAAGCTGCAAGATACTAAAATAAAACAAAATACTCTAATGCCAGCATTCACAACATGGTTGTTGTTTTTTTTTTCATATTTTTCTGCCTGGCGCGGTGTAAAAACCAACTAAATGATCGGGGAATTTTCCCTCTCTTTAAGTATTCAATTTGAAAGGTATGAAGGTTTCGAAATGCTCAACCACTTCTTTTCGGACCAAAAGTCGCATCTTTAAGAACGTCTAGGTTGTTCAGAACCACTTATGCTCAGCAAGGTCAACATCTCTGTGTTAAGAGATAATTAATGACGTATTGAGGAAGTTTCTTTCTCCAAAATTTTAACCCAGGGCAGGGCTAGTAACTGTCGGACTTATACATGACTAAAATCCACGGTAATCCATCAATAGCCCTTTACGTTCCGAGGCCACGGTAACCCAATAGTCCCGCGACCCCGGCAAGGAAACTGGGACATACGCCGAAGATTTGGTTTCGGTTTCGGCTCAAAATCTTGTTTCGTTGGGACACTACTTAACTGCTATAAATAAATGTGTTGGTGATAATTTTAATAGCTCTCGCACGCGGAGTAGACCCCCGCATAGCACCAAAGACTGGACGGAATTCTTTAATTAATCCGGGTTGGTTGTTTTTGGGTCTTAAAATCATTCAATAAAACCTCCCGCCCTAAGTTTGCCTGAGTGAATAAAACTACCAGACTTAATAAAGCGGTCGTTGTATAAAAGCAGAATGTAAACCCAAACTCCGCCATCCACGTAATTTTTCTTTTTTTTTTATCGTGGTATAATTATCAAACGAAGGACTAGTTTGATAAGCCTCTCTCTTTGGTAAGGTCAGACCAGAAGGTTTTCGTTTAAAAGGGAAACTAAGTTTTTGCCTCAATAATTATATTTTTAACCTATCCCACCGCTGGGCAAAGGTCTAACTCTAGTTCTTTCTAAAAAAAATAAAAAATCATCCTTACTACTAAATATACTTAATAATAACTAGGACAGATAATTACTCACATCTTCATCGACTGTTCTCTGAGCGAACTGTCAGGCAGATAAGAACAAACAATAATAACAAAACACTCATTACACGATTGTACAACACTTACTGAGTCTGTCTATTACTCGTAATTATTATCATTAATCACTAAAATACTCAGATAAAACTTAGACAACACACACCATTAATTCACATATTTATTTCTCTAGCGAATGTCCTGCATCACTCGATTTTACGACAGCAAAAACTAAACTTGCTACGAATTGCATCCAAACCAGTTCAGAAGTTTCAAAGATCAATGTAGTCATATAGACGGAATCGAACAGTCTTTTTTTAGTTATTCTATGTTTTTAAATCGATAATTAATAATAAATAAACACCTCGCCGTTGGAACGCGAACACTCGCGAGCAAGAACACACTGAGAACATTTTCCATAGAAGACTATCAAACCAATCGCTAGTATATAAATCTAAGTCTATAATACATTGACACACATTCATTGATGGCGTAACGAGATTAGAGTAAACAATGCATAGAACTCAAGTGGCAATGTATAAACACAACGCGAAGTAACAAGTTTTATCAAGGTTAGTAACCGGCTTCTCGTAACAATTTTTTGCCACATAATTATTGACAATTCTATATGTTGAAACTAGTAAAAATTGCTATTTTATAACGTTGTAATTTATGATGATATGTTTGTATTTGAATGTGGATTTGTGAGTATCTCTTAGAATAGTATAGATCTATGCAATTGTTGTTCTTGGATAAATCAACAGATGGCGTTTTAGCAATTAGCTCGTGCCACTCGTGCGCAGTTGCCATTATTTACAAGCGTAATTTGACGCTTATTTTTTTTTGCGTGGTTAAATCATCAAATGAGTCCTCCCACCCAGGGCAGACCGGGAGGGACTGTTAAACTCATACTGACTAAAATCCATGGTGTCCTTTTATATTCTGGGGTCACGGTAATTAGTAAGTCGAGCTCGATCAACGTAATTTGACGCTTGGCTTCATTTTGAAGTTACGACGGTGTAGTTAGGTTAACTGCTTCGTTAGTACAGTGGTCGCAGGAGCGACTGCTGAGTATGAGGTTTCGGGTTGAAATCCAGTAGTAATTTCTTAGTAGCAGCCACGCCATGGAGTCTGGTCACGGTTGATTGTAGTTAATGAATACTTTTGCAATGCTCTTCTGAACAATTTGGTTTAATTTATAACCAACTAGCTTTTGCCCGCGACTTCGTTCGCGTGGAATAGTGAAAACTATCCTATGTCCTTTCTGAAGTTCCAAACTATGTCTGTACCAAATTTCACGCAAATCGGTTCAGTAGTTTAAGCGTGAAGAAAAGACAGACAGACAGAGTTACTTTCGCATTTATAATATTAAGTTAGGATAATGCGTGCTCGTGAATATTATACCCGACAAGCTTAAGGCAATTACCACACAATACCATTCGTCCGAGCTGTCAGAACCGCGCGGAAAGGCGGTGGGCGTCCATCGTCCGCGCGGACGGGCGGTCTACGGATTTAAACAAGCAAATGAGACGTGAAATTCACTTTATCTTAGTGATAGGAGTCAAATAATTATAGTTTCCATCTAATTTTTTTTTTGTCCTCCCACCCTGGGCAGAGCGGGAGGGACTGTCAGACTTGACTGACTAAAATCCACGGTGTCCTTCAATAGCCCTTTACGTACCGGGGTCACGGTAATTCGTGAGTCCCGCGACCTTCCATCTTCTATTTGGCATATCAATTAGACTCGGACCACAAATGCACGAGTAAAATCAATAACAGTTGTTAAACCAACATCCGTATGTGATATACAATAAAATGCAAATAAGGGTCAATTCATACCGAGACGCGACACTGCGCACACATTTCTAAAGAGCGACTCAAAATCTAACTTTATTTACTACACGTAAAACAACACATTTGGCCGATGGCGAGACGTAGCGTGACGCCGCGCACACTTTATTTACTACACGAGTAGGGGAACAGTGTATAAGACGGGGACGTGAGGTATGATGGAAAATTACATACTTAAGGCAAACTTAACGCAATACTAACGTAGCGCAAGCGCCAACAGGACGCCATTTGTTAATAGTTAATAGCCTTGCAAATGACGTCCTGGTCGCACTTGCGCTACGTTAGTGTTGTGTTAAGTACGCCTAAAGAGTGTATGTCCCCATTATACATCACGTCCCCGTCTTATACACTGTTCTCCTATATACATTTCACCAATGAACCCACGCAGCTCGCCACAGCGCAAAATTTACACATTTGCATTATAGTCGCGTTACGTCGCGTCTCGGTGTGAACAGACCCTAACCAGTACTTAGGTGTAAAGTACAAAAGATAATAATGGCAGCTCACAATACGGCAATAACAATAAAAGTATAGTATCGTGATAAGTCTCAATTGCAATGGCATTGTTTCACGTAGACCAAATGCAATTGAATGTGAAGTTCAATGAACTATGTGCTAGGCTTTGTGTGTATTTTACTGTATAAAGAAAGAAAGGAAATCTATCTTCTAAATACTATATATATAAAAATGTTATGTTGGTTTGTGTACGCTTCAAAAACTCAAAAAGTTCTGCACCGATTGAGCTGAAATTTTAGCATGATATATAATCCGCATCAAGGATTGTTTTTATTTATTTTTTGCATCAGTCACATATCCGCGACCGCGGAAAAACAGTTTTTTTTTTTTGTGCCACAGCGAAGCGTGGCAGGGAACAGCTAGTTATTTATAAATTTTAAATATAAATTATTTGTTCAACACAAACTAAGGCACACAATGACATGCACTACAATAAACTTTTTTAGCAAAAATTAAACCGACGAAACATAGAACTAAAAAAAAAAATTGTTGCGGTGCCAAATGAACAACCAACGAAGATCAACCTAGCTACAATTATTCTTCGCCTCAAAAAAACAATTTACATGTTAGCTTGTCATGTCAAAAAAAGGTCTTCCTCTATGTGGAAGGAAATGGGCTCTAATCTAGCAAGTTGGCCCGGTTTATTGCAGTCATTATTTTCTGGAGGTTTATGGGAGAAGTATTTTTTCGTTTCGGGGTGGTAGAATCATCAAATCTCGCTCAGAAGCAGTTTTTTTTTTAAATTGTGACACACCCACCGCACTGTTCTCGAACCACTGCAACTCCTGAAAGCCAGAATCAGTGGCGACCACCAGAAAAACGCCAAGACAAAGAAGCTTCCGGGTCGACGGCGCGTTGTGTTCCACGCGCGCCTCAAGGAGTGTCAGCATTGTGACGGGGACTGACTGACTGTAGAGGGCCAAAGCCTGCCAGGGTCGCGGGTCTCACGAATTACCGTGACCCCGGTACGTAAAGGGCTATTGAAGGACACTGTGGAGTTTAGTCTCACTCTGCCCTGGGTATGTGATGATTTTACCACGTAAAAAAAAAGACAAAGAACCTCGACGTGTCCCGGAGAATTAATTTAACTGTCTTGCTTTATTGAATTCCAATAATAGAAATGACATAATACTCGTAGATATAGCGGAAGAGATTGTTAAATTCTAACTAACTTAAAGTTCACCCTAACCCTTCGTTTTTTCTTTACGATCGCGGCAGGCGTTTGGCCCAATACCCTGTCAGGTCGCTGACAGCAAAACAACAAAGATAAATCAATTAAGGGGGATTGCTTTTTAAATTAAAAATGTAATTTCTTAAGTTGAATTTGAGCCAGTAGTGAAAAGACTTCAGGTGGGCAAAAAAGCAAACTTCATTAGAGCTTTAAGATCTTTAAGATTTGTTAAATAAATCCCAATCAAGGTGTTTATCTTAAAGAGACAGATAAAAACACAACCTAATTGTTAATTATTTCACCTACATTTGAATTAGTTTGCTTTGCTTTTTACATTTTGACCGACGTCGAAAAAAGGAGGTTCTCAATTCGTCGGAATCTTTATTTGTTTTTTTTTATGTACGTTTCCCAATTTCTCGATGCCGACAGGATCGATTCTTCTTTTGTTTGAAAGGGAAATATTTATCAGATAATTCCATGGTAATCAGGTCAAGATCTGATGACGGGATCATGGAGAGATCGAGGGAATTCTTCAATAAATTACCGCAAATCGACGGCGATTGCTGCTTTTGCATATCTATGTATTGTTTATGCAACCACACAACAAAATATTATGCTTGTATTCACTAAAAAGGGTAAAATAAAAAAGGGTTTTAAAAAATAAAATAAAAATACGTTGCCCGCTTCAGGATTTTCTCCTGTATCGTAGCGTGTACAAAAATATAAACTCACATACACAAACACCCAGACCCGAATCAACAACTTGCAGATCATACAAATATTTGCTCAGTGCGAGAAACATAACCGCGACACGCTGCACAGAAATCAATGGCTCAGCCACGGCGCCAACCATAATTGCCTGGGTTTGAACTCCTCTTGAGAACCTCATGTGTCATAAGCGAGGTGCTAACCTCCCGGCAATCACGACGTTTTTGTAGACTGATTTTATATATTTTTTATATTAAAACATTATAAGCAAGTCGATGAAAGAAATTAGCAGCCAAACAATCCTTTATCTAGCTTCTATCTAGGCAAACACGTTGATTGCTCGAAACATGCTCTAATTATAAATGCTAACGAGCATAGGAGTAGCAAACTGTATATTAGTTAATAAGTTTAAAAAATAGGTGTTTCAGCGACTGACGAAGTGTTGTAAGCTCTTATGGAATTGTAATAGCAATAATTTTGTCATAAGCAGAAAATCCGAACCAATAATATACATGCGAAAGGGACTTGGTTCGTATCTTTACGCTTACGCCTAAACTGCTGTACCAATTTTGATGAATTTGAATACAGAGGTAAATGAAACTCTAAACAAAGTAAGCGATGGACGACTTAAAAATTGACGTCAATTTTTAAGAATGTTGCAAACATATATATTTATTTTACATTAAGTTTCTGTGATTGTGGAACAAAAAGCAATGTTATCCCCTTCGTACACAACGTGACACAAGTCTCTGATACCTTACGATTTAGGTATCCATTGACGCGTGCCTGTGTACGAAACTCTATGGATTTGTATTACGATAGTCGCCTGGAAACTAAAGTCGTAAACTATCGGAGACTTGCGTCGCATTGTATACCAAGAGACTAAATCATTTATCTCAAACAATTTCTTAGGAGTCGCAAGAGACCAAAATCGTGAAAACAATAATAAATTTGATTCAAAGAAAAAAAATAATAATAAGAAAATAACACAGTAAGAAAATTTTCTTTTTTTAAACCACAAAGAAATGTTGAATTACGGTCATAATTACATTTCATTTTGGAATGCCTTCGGGACTCGGGTTCGGTTTTCGGGACCTTTCGGGTCCAAATAATAAAGTTCCCCGTAATTGATATTTACGAAAGCGCTCACTATATCGAAATTAAACAATGGAGTATTATCTGTATGTGAATTGAAATTAGTTCCATTATCTTTTGTTTGGATTATATTGTATATATTTTTATCACGTTCTACGGTAGAACTAATGGAAGTTTTGATTCTCACTAACATTTCGATCTATTCTCGAATAGTAGAACTAGTTAACTTACTTAGTAAACTTACTTCCCGGTAGTTCTATTCTGAGAAATGTATTATTATTTTAACTATAGCTTTCCCTCACATCAGGCTGAATCAACTAATAGGTATCTACTGAGTTTGAATGTTTGTTTTACCTTTTGTCTGACGTCAGGCTGCATTGGAGGATTTTTAGGGTTCCGTAGTCAAATGGCAAAAAACGGAACCCTTATAGATTCGTCATGTCTGTCCGAAAATGAAAAAGAAGAGGTCAAAAAAAAATTTTTTTTTCTTAACTGAACAGTTTGCGCGAGTTACACTTCCAAAGTGGTAAAATGTGTCCCCCCCCTGTAACTTCTAGAATAAGAGAATGATAAAACTAAAACAAATATATGATGTACGAAAATTGATTTGAACGAGATCAAGTAATAAGTTTTTTTTTTAATACGTCATAAATCGTAAACCGCAATTTACCTTACAAAGTTACAACCAACTACAAGAACTATACTATGTTATTTGCTACTACGGAACCCTTTATGGGCGAGTCCGACTTGCACTTGGCCGGTTTTTTAAAATTTATTGTGTTTTGAGTTTTAATGCAATATAAATTATTTTCTTTCTTTCCTTCATCAGCCACAGATCATGTTATCGAAGTACAATGAATCTTTTCTCTAAGTTTTTATAAATTATTCGATATAAATAGAAGTTACTCGTCAAACGCTCGCAAAGAAATTAATTTGATGTTTTAGAGACGCTAACGATGAAGATTATAAATAACTTTTGGGAAACAAGAAAAATAAATAATTGGAAATAGGATCGCGACATTCGCAACTCGTGCTTTTATCTACACTAAAATCTTGATGAAGCCTGTATTTAATGGAAAATTATCAGATTTCGTTCAAGTCATTGTATTTGAATGAAAGCCATGAAACCTGTCAATTTTCAATTATTCTCAAATATAGATTGAACAAATATGAATCCAGATTAAATCTAAGTACCTAGCCTAAATTGATACTTGTTGAATCATGAATTTCAATCTAAATTAAGTTTTCTTTAAATGACTAACTTTTTTCAAAATGCTTTTCCATTGTTGATAACCTAATGGGCAAAGGTAAAGACATTAAAATATTTTAGTAGCAGTTCAGTGAAGTACAAGAATCAACTGATACAAAATATTTACTTTTTCGAATTACTTACCACGTAAAAAATCAATACGGTGGTCCCCAAAGAGGACTGATAAAGTTATATTTAAAGTGATGGGACCCCCCTTAGAGAGCCCAAGCCTGCCGGTGTCGCGAGACTAATGGGTAACCGTGGCTCCGGAACGTGAAGGGCTATTGAAGGACACCGTGGATTTTAGTCAGTACGAGTCTTCTGACAGTCCCTCCCGCTCTGCCCTGGGTGGGAGGACTCATAAGATGATTTTACCACGTAATAGAATCGCTTTCAGTAGACAAACGATATACTTAGTTGATTAAAAAAAATCTGATGATATCTTACATCAAGCTTATACAGCAGACATCCTCTTTTGGGGTGGATCATCACCTCTGGTCAAAACTACCACTCTGGGTGGACTGTTAGACTTGACCAACTAAAAACCTTTGTTCCGTCAGTTGCCCTTTGCTTTCACACCGCGGTAACCTTTTAAGACGTTCCTGCGACATCTTCAGGCATAATTTTACACGATAGATTTTCCTCTTAATTTTATATTACACTACATACATTGCCAATTGCTCCATCCGATGTTTTCCTAGATATTGTGGAAACATATGTGGTCAACATTCGTCACGTCGCGTCGCATGCGTCTCACCACGAGTCATGGTGATACATGCGTCACATTACACGCCTCACCACGAATTACGAATGTTACTACTTCCTGAAACCCTTCAATATGTGGTTGTGTTAACTTGCTTAGGCTGCGAATCCACTGAGGCCGAACGGAGAGCAATTCATCAATCTCATGGCATGAAATCTATATCTCTTCTTCACTCAAGCCATGTGATTGGTGCATCGCTCTCCGCTCCGCCTCTATGGAACCGCAGCCTTAAGCTGTCAAGTACACTTGCATAAGTAATGTGTACGCATATCTAAGTATACCATGAATTAATAACATGGCAGTGTAGTGTTTGTTCAGAAGGAAACGTTAAGTTTTCAGACTACCTTTTCTAATGTTTGGGAGTTTGATTTTTAAGGCCTCGCGTTGTTTTAAATTTACTCAATTCATTCAATTTGTTTTTTGCTAAAACTGAAGAAAAAGCTGTGTAATACTGAAACAAAACAAATCTAAAACTATACTAATCTTGTGAGGCTGGACGGATACATGAAAAGAGTAACAATATTCGTTTACGCAAAAAATACTGAATGTATTTGAATAACACTTGTCGCACAGATAGTATATAACCTGAATACATACATATACTTCTATCATGTGTATTTATCTTTTTTTTACAATACAGCACATTTTTTTTTTCTACTATGGTACAATCGTCAAATGAGTCTTAAGTCAGAGCACCGCCGTGTCCTCACGACGGCGATAGGCGGAGACCTCTCGCGCCCGGCATTGGTCGAGGCCATGCTGCGGGGCGAGACGGAGTGGGAAGCGGTCGCCTCCTTCTGCGAAGCAGTCATGCTCGCGAAGGAGGAGGCGTGCCGCGTGAGGGAGAGAACAGTGTCCTCCCTCCGACCCACCCGCAGTGGTAGACGCCCACGGCGACAGACGTCGCCAGACGATCTCCGGCCACCGTAGGCGCGGGCATGCGGGCGGCGAGTAATGGGCGACTCGCTGCCCGACCATGGACCATGCCCGGGTCGACGGCGCGTTGTGTTCCACGCGCGCCTCAAGGAGTGTCAGCAAACTGACGGGGCCTGTAGAGGGCCAGAGCCTGCCGGGGTCGCGGGTCTTACCCATCACCGTAACCCCGGTACGTAAAGGGCTCGTGAAGGACACCGTGGATTTTAGTCAGTACAAGTCTGACAGTCCCTCCCGCCCTGCCCTGGGTGGGAGGACTCATTTGATGATTTTACCACGCTAAAAAAAAAAAAAAAAAAAAAAAAAAAAGTCAGGGCAGGAGGGACTGTCAGAATCGTACTGACTAAAATCCACCACGGTGATCCTTCAGTAGCCACTTACGTTCCAGGGTCACGGTTATCTGATGAATCAGTTCCCCGACCCCGGCACATGACTCATAGTATAAGATAGAGTGTCGAATGTAAATTGCTGAATAACAATATCTACTTCTAAAGCTTAAAATCAAAAATGTTCAGATTGACAGATAATTAGCGATGTGTGTTAAAAGACGGACGACAAAACCCCAATTTCGTATAACACTTTAGAAATGTTAATCGAAAATGCAATCACCGTAAGTTCCTATTTCAGTGATCCTAAATTGGAACACTAAATCCCTAGCTGTGGACCTATACAGGGTGTAAGAGACATCGACGCACAAACGGTTACCATGGGTCCAGGACATGATTCTGGACGACCCCGAGTTGGAATTTTTCGTCGGTAATTTTCTAATTTTAACTTTTTTAATATTTAATTTTTTGGTACTGCGGTACTGGACACAGTATTTAGGTATACGATGACCATTTATTTGAAATTTTACAAACAGCTGAAAAAACACCATATCTAATATTATTTACATTGCTACTATTAGTGAACGTAGCGAAATAATTACTTTTTTATTAATAATCTCATTGGGTTATGTAAGAATAACGATTATGAACAGTCTGAAGTAAAAAAAAACTCCAAAAAAAAAAGAGAAAATTAGGAAAAACCCGGCGAAAAATTCCAACCCGTGGGAGTCCAGAATCATGTCCTGAACCCATGGTATCCGTTTGTGGGTCGATGTCTCTTACACCCTGTTTAATTAAAGTATCCACTTCAATGGTAAAGTGGATACTTTAATTATATTATTGAATAACTGACGAGTTTCTGTGGCCCCACATAATAAGGTTTAGTTCAGAAATCCCCACCAGTGGAGAGTGTCTGTTTTCAATAATCTCCACTATTAAATAAACCCGAGCTAGTGGAGATTTTTGTAAAAATAAGTAACAATCCTAGGTTGGTTTCTTTCGGACCACTGCCGCTGCCCCATCAACGACCTATATGGGTTTTTTATTTTATCATATACCCCGCTAGTGACGCCATCGGCATCCATGGTACATTATGGATTTTGACTAGATCTCATCCACTGCTGCCCCTGTTTCATCAACGGGGTAGATTGAAAAAATAGCTGGTCTATCGAAATTTATACTATGATTTGTCGTAAACAGATTGATAAATGAATTCTTAGCACATTCAAAATAGCGTTCCACCACCGAATGATTGATTATTGAGCTTTATTGTGGCGAAGACCAAACTACTAATTTAAATAATAAATGAAAAAACTTATATGCACCCAATGGCATTTAAGTTTTTTTGGGTCTTTATCAAAATTGTTTATAAATAGGTAGATGAATTAGCTACATTGTAACTTAATAGGTATCTTTTAAACCCCACGCATTTATTCTATTAATTATATTCTATTTATTGTATTCTTGTTTATATCTTATCCAGACGCTGCCATTTAAATATCGTCACAAAATCCGAGATACTTTGATCTGAGTTATTTTCGTTCAATGATCAAGAAAACCCACTCTGAATTTATAAATATTTCAAGTAAATTACATCATAGAAACAAATTAAATGTATGACGAGTTTGTGCTAAACTTAGAAGGCTCAAGGTTCAAGCGAAATAGTGATTAATAATAATGTTTTTTTTTTTACCTCAATCTGATCAAAGTCCACAGAACAAGATTTGCGAAACTTGTTTCGTTAGGTTGGTATCACGACTAATTCTATATTTAACGGAGCGTATATTTTTAATGTTACCAAAGATAATAAAGGAACGTTAACGGAAAATTGTAACTAACAAAACCACCATCTGAAAAATCATCAAATGTGTCATCCCACCCAGAGCAGGGCGGGAGGGACTGTCAGACTCGTACCGACTAAAATCCACTGGACACTGTCCTCGCCCTCACGCGGCCCGCCTCCTCCTTCGCGAGCATGACTGCTTTGCAGAAGGAGGCGACCGCTTCCCACTCCGTCTCGCCCCACAGCATGGCCTCGACCAATGCCGGGCGTGAGAGGTCTCCGCCTATCGCCGTCGTGAGGACACGGCGGTGCTCTACCCAAGCGAAGCAGTCCTGCACCGTATGCTCTACCGTGTCCTCCGGGTGATCCTCACATCTGAGACCTTAGCTCAAGATTTCCGTACTGTACCGTTCTTGAAGCATTACGACTTAAATTTCAACTGAAAATGAAAAGCGCATGTATTAAAATGGGTAACCATGTTTTATGTTCAGTAATTATTTCCAGTTAACTTACCAGCAATTCATTTTTAAGTAGTTCTAAAACAGCAATAAAGTTTAAGCGATGGTTATTTCATTTTTCATTACCGTCATGTATGGTCCCCTCCAAGGGAACTTCCTTTCTCTTGTTACTAAGTATCATTAAACGGGAAATTGTTATCTTATGTGAAATTGATGGGTACTGACACCAAGCAGCTGCCGACATCAAAGAGATTTCATATTTTATTTCATCTTGACGGCACCGTTAGCCTTTGTCAAACAGACTGGCGTGGCGAATGCGAAGCGTGACTTTTTTATTTGTAATTTATGGAATTGTTTGAATCCAGTCACATAGAATAGCGAAAGCGATCCGATAGCGTGACAGAACTATCGGACGGACGTCTCGCTTCGGTTCGGTATCGCCTCGGAAACGCTTCGCTTTCGCCTGTCTGTTTGACAAAGGCTTTAGTGCAGTGACAAAGCGATCGACTGCTGCTCTACGTGTTGCAAGTGCGATTCCTGCACGAATAAAATATTTGTATGATCTACAAGTAGTTCTTCCAGGTTGAGTCTTTTGTTATGTGAGACCAAAAAATGTTTGATACAGGAGTTTCTAGAGCGGGGCAAAGTTAAAAAAAAACAGATGTAATATAGGTATAATGGTTATAAAATGTACAACTACTTTTCAATATTCGTTTGCCGCTTTGTGCGGTGGATGTGCTGATCCAAATGATTCTAACATCTCTGTCCCTACCATATTCAACGAATAATTGTCTTTGTCTTTTGTGATTTTCGTAATAAGGCCTCTGCCGTGATAATTATTTTAATAATAATAATAATTTATTTTTATTTCAGACAATGTTAGTCCATATTACATAGAATCAAATTAATATATTCCAAAACCCACCAAAAACATTAAAATAATGTAAAAAAATGCCAAGTCTCTCGATGCAGTCTTTCCATCGTAAAAAGTTTTGAGATCTCATAGAAGCCAAGTCCTATTCAAATTATTTTGTAGTTATAAATCAACATTTAGTAATTGTATCAATAGTTTTCTTTATATTATAATTATAGTGACTTGGCAATGAGCACCAATTAAAAGCTGCTTGCTGCCTGGAATTATGTGCAAATGTTACTGACGAGACCTGTGATCAGATCACTACCGACTACATGCTCCAATGCAATAATAAAAAATAAGTACCTTACGGGCCATCGCTTTATGAAAGTAAATGAACCGAGAGTACACTAACACTAGTGTTTGCGTACACACTTGTGCAATTGTGCATTATAATTTATGTCCTGCGCAGTTTACTAGTCTTGGATGAGACTGACTGCCGTTGCCGAAATTCGGTTGGGACGACACGGATAAACCAAAAGAAAATTAATTTTGTGATATTAATGTTTACGCATGCGGTGTGTGACTTTCAACTCCAAATATGCCGTTTTGTTTCTTCTTGTGCTCATTGCCAAGTCACTATAATTATAATATAAAGAAAACTATTGATACAATTACTAAATGTTGATTTATAACTACAAAATAATTTGAATAGGACTTGGCTTCTATGAGATCTCAAAACTTTTTACGATGGAAAGACTGCATCGAGAGACTTGGCATTTTCTTACATTATTTTAATGTTTTTGGTGGGATCTCATTTATTTTTTGTAAGTGTTTTTCTTTCTTTTTTTTTAGGTGACCTCATAATTTCTTGGACTTCAGCTACTGCTTTGCTTAGAACCCATTCTCTATCTCTTTTGTTTCTTTTCAACGAGCTAAATAAACATAAATCTACTAACTTACAAAATAAATATAACTAAACTAAATAACACGTAAACAACTAGATATTGTAACTACCTATGTCTATGTTATATTAATAAACTATTCGCCTAAATAACTGTTTCAGTAACAATAATAAATCTACTATCTAATCCGGCTAACTTAAGTTCTCCGAATATAGCTACAATATTTTTTTAGTTTCGAAATTGTTTTTCATAGGTAGGTGGCGCTATCAAATGAAAATTATCGAATTATTTTAAAGTACTACTTATACTGCGCTCGGTAACGAAACCATAGCGCGATTCAGACAGGTACAACGCCATCTATCGAGCGCGCATACAATCGAAATTTATCGCAATACAATGGAGTTTTAGCTTTATTAATTTAATGAATTATGAAGTTTATGTATCAATTAATTATAGTCTGTGTATTACATTTTTATTATTCTTTTCTATTCCATGTATTTATTCATCCAATTGAATACTTAAACAACGAACAAAGTTAACAATGCAGTCAAAATCCATACATAATGTTCTTGCCAAACCGCAAATATAAAATTGTTTTCTATGGTATATTATTTTTTAATGTTTTTATAATTTTTCCTTTATATGTGGCTAATGACCTATCTTGGTGCAAAATTTGAAGTTTCTAAGTCTGCTAGAAGTACCTTAGATTTTTGATGATCGGTCAGTGAGTCAGTGAGTCAGTGAGTGAGTGACAAAATGGTGTAACTTTGATCGACCGTAACTCCTAAACTATTAATTCAATTGGCATGTAATTTCGAACTTAAGCTTGTTCTAATGCCTACTATTATTCACCGAAAACCTAAACTCCTAGCTTTGTCCACGTCGAAGATATAGGGGGGGCGAAACAGCCGCGAATCGCATCGAGAAAAGATGGTACGGCCGTGCCCGTTTTGCTCGAGACTTGGCTGGGGCACTGCCGTGCCCCCAGATAATATTCAAAACCAAATAAATAGGAAATTGCGAATTAGATTAATTTGTTAGTCATAATTTATTTATTTTCCTTGATTCATAAGTTAGCTTTAGAGGATAAACACAACATCGGCATCGACGTATCATGACAAAGCGAAAACCAGGTAAATTGCAACTGCGTACATACAGAAAACCTTGGTAAGGTCAATGAACCTCACTATGTGATTGTTAGCCTAGTGCAACCACTGTACAATTGCATTCTCCTTGAAAAGTTGTTTCTTGTAAGTCATACAAGGAAAAATGAGAATCCAGGGCTTAAGTAATAGTGATTACGGTTTGTGGTTTGTTGATATACCTTTTATTAGCGTGGTAAAATCATCAAATGAGTCCTCCCACTCAGAGCAGGGCAGAAAGGACTGTCAGAGTTGTACTAACTAAAATCTACGGTGTCCTTCAATAGCCCTTAACGTTCCGGAGTCATGTATTCGTTAGTCCCGCAACCCCGGTCGTTAATATACCTACGTCCTTTTTAGGGATCCGTCCCAAAAGGTAATAACGGCATCCAATTACTAAGACTCCGATGTCCGTTTGTCTGTCACCAGGTTTTATCTCAAGAACCATGATACTCGTAGTTAAACAGTTGAAATTTCCGCAGAAAAAAACAGAATAGAATAAATATTAAAGAGACTCCCACACAACTTAACGTGTTTTTTTTAACTAAGTTAAAAAATGAGGCGGTCCTCTTTTTGTTTTTTTTTTCTGAACTAATCTACCAAAGAAACCACCTTAATCACAAAGGAATTTTACATTTAGTTTAGGTTGATGTGCTAGCGTTTGTATAATTAAATATAGTTAATTCTTTTTTGTACCATAAAGGTGACAAATTGGCCCTCCTGATGGTGTGCGGTCACCGTAGCCTATACGCCTGCAACACCAGAGATATCGCTTGAGCGATGCCGACCTAGCAACTTTTTTACGCTTTAAGGTTGTAAGGAGGAACTAAGTACTAAACAGGACTATGACTAGGACTGTCGACCCAACGTTCCTTCCTAACGCTAGGCCAACAGTTAAAAGACCAATATTTTCTTGATTCCCGATGGCCAACCCCAGTTTTTCCACCAAAAAAAAAGCGAAACTTTTCTAAAAAAAAACCTGTAGGTAGATTTTCACACAGAGGAGTGTCAAACTTTTTCTAAAAAAATCCGCCTGTCCACACTGTGACAAAGGGAACTTTTTTCTGTATCGTCCAACAGTGGTGGAAAGGGGAAAATTTTCTTAAAAAAAAAGTGAATAAAAGAGAGCTTTTCTTCGTATCCCTGTCCCTGCCCGGACAAATAGGAACATTTTTTTTGAATTTTTTCGGTGGCGGAAAAATTTCAAAAAAATGTTCCTATTTGTCCACCCCGGTGGACAGACGGATTTTTTTTGCAAAAAGTTTGACACTCCTCTCTGTGAAGTTTCCCTTCACCTTTTGGCACAACATTTTTTAAGATTAGTCTTTTAAAATTTTAAGTTAAAAATGATTAAAATACATACAGAATACCAGATTAACTAAAACCTGTTTATGTTTTGTTACTAATAGCATGACTAGTATCAAAGTTGAAAGTTATCGTGACTAGTAAGTCTAAAGTCCAAACTATTCTCAAACTGTAATTAAATTGTGATACAAAGGTTGATCCGTGTTATTGTGAAATCTTGGACTTTGGACATAAAATAAAAGCCTTAATGACTTTGGAATTTGCACCCAGTAAAACAGCTTTTTTTTAATAATGTAACCCATCATTTATATTATAAAAAAAGCTGTTTTACCGGTTTCTCATAATAATATCTAAAAATAACACCGGCTCAACAACTTTGTATAAGTCATTATAATAGACTTATGTGTGATTTTAATCAATCTTGTATTTTTCGCATCAGTGTCTACGCTTAGATCTTTTAATCTGAGCATCGAAGTTTGGATATGTTTTCTCTATTATGTTATGAATAAAAATGCCTAAGGTTTATGTATACGCCAGTACAAAAGCTACCCCAATCTGCAAAATTTCTTCAATAGGTTTTCAACCTTTTCACAATTTTAGAATGGCTCATGTCCTGGCGTCTACACAATGCAATCCAATCAAATTGTCATAAAACAGAGAACAGTGACTTTCACAACGCCCGACTTAGGACCCTGAACCAAACTCAAGTACGACTGCTCCGCGGGCATGCAGACTGCGAGTAATGGGTGACTCTCCATCCAATCATGGACCGTGCCGGGAAAGCGCGTCTTGTTCCACGCGCGCCTTAAAAAAGTTGTCAGCAATCTGACGAGACCTCCTTAGAACGTCAAAGCCTGCCGGGGTCGCGGTACTGTCTCATCATAATCATGACCCTGAATTGAAAAGTGCCATTGAAGGATCACCGTGGATTTCAATCGGTAAAAGTCCTTCCTGCCCCGCCCTGGGCGGAAGGCCTCATTTGATGATTTTACCACGGTTTAAAAGTGCCACTACTCTCTAAGGCAAACATCAATGGAATGAAGAAACCGTCACGTCCTAGAACCAGAGATTCAAGACATGTGATATCTACTTACCACCCTTTACTGCGTGATGGATAGGTCACTCCATCTCACAGAGGCCTGACTGATTATGCATTTTTTTTTACGTGGAAAATCATCAAAGGAGTCCTCCCACCCAGAGCAGAGCGGGAGGGACTGTCAGACTCGTACTGACTAAAATCCACGGTGTCCTTCAATAGCCCTTTACGTTCCGGGGTCACGGTAATTCGTACAGTCCCGCGACCGACTGATTATACTATAGAGAAAATTCTTATTTTGTGACCATGTTGGCCCGGTTGGCGCAGTGGCAAGTGGCTCTACGTATCGCGGCTTCGAATCACGCACGGACTGCAAATAGTTATTTTTCAAAAAAAAATAAGGCTTCATTATTACTCTCGCGTGAAGACGAGGCGGTCGCTAGAATTTTATAAAATTCGCTCCGTGAACTCAGACGTCGGCAACATCTGTGACCACTTTAGCTTGTTTAGCTGTTTCACTAATGTTATTGTTAACCAAATGTGCACTCACATTAATGCGCTTTCACTTTGGAACTTTAAGTAAAATGGGTGTTTACTACTTTTCTCTAATTTCCACAGGGATTTACGGCTTTGCGCTTTGGCTAGAGCGACAATCACGAGAAGTACTGTTCATTATCGCAATCGATGACTTATACACGAACATTTAAAGGCTATTATCGCGAAAATTAATGGTATTCAACGTTAGAGTGGCTTCCACTTTATTGTGTAACGTGTAACTATGCAAGTCCGTGCTTACGGTGACCAGCTATCGGAGTTTCTCCCCCGGCATCTAGGATGTGAGAAGGAGGATTGCCTCTCCGTTCACGCGTCTCGCCATCTCCTACGTTTGCATTACTACTCCGCAGCTGGAGATGACTGCTTTCCGGTAATGCTAGACCTTTGGGTCTAGCATTACCGGAAAGCTGGCAGCTGCCGGGGCTGACCCCCACTGTATGCTCCATCGTTTCCTCCGAGATGTCTCAACCTTGTGTGAGTATCTATGTTCAATTTATAATAATCAATATTCCACAACTAACACACAACGCCATATAGTCCCAAGCTAAGCAGAGCTTGTGTTATGGGTACTAGACAACTGATAAACATACTTATATATTTTCTAAATATATTCATATTAAAGATAAATTACACCCAGACACAGAACAAATGATCGTGCTCATCACACAAACATTTGTCCTGGGTGGGAATTGAACCCACGACCTCCGGCGTAGCAGTCAGGGTCACTAACCACTAGACCAACAGGCCTGCCAATTTTAAGGCAATAGATTTGTTCCGAACAACTATTATAATGGTAATAGTCCAAAGTATAGGTATTACAATGACACGAGCTATTAAAAAGCCCTTGCAAACTCGTAGTTGACTACACTTATCGTCGAAAGGTTTTATTTGAAAGCAATATTTACAACCAGTCCAGGCTTTGTAATATCGATCTTTGTGCTAATAAATTGGTGTTGCAAATTCTCTGTAGCACAAGGAAAATCCAGGCCATCTATATTTGGCTTATTCCAATCGAGAACCAAATGCAATTTACTATTTCAAAGAGTTTATTTGAACACTGAATAATGTAAATCTGTACCTCGCCTTTCACCCTCTATTTCTGTTTTTACTCGGCTTTTATAGACTGAAGCAGAAAACTGGGTTCGTATTTAATAGATGGCCACCCATCCAACGGGTGACTTCGCAAAGCGCGGCTTAATTTTGAAGATTAAGAGACAATTGTGGGGTTGGTGGTTTCCACCTCTAGCGTTCCACCCCTGGTAAGGTTGCCATCTCTAAAATTTGGAAACCAGGACTAGACGCGTGAAAATGCCGGATTTTAGAGTCCAAAACCTGGACATGAGTCGAAGTACGCACCGTGGCACCTCATCGGGAGTGGTGAAGTGTGCGTGTAAGGCGGGCGGCCCAAGACTTTAAATTTTTAAACCCGGCCTGACCCGGACGGCGATCAATCTGGCAGTGTTATAGTTTTTTATTACTTTTTCTAGCTACCGTGACCCCAGAATATAAAGGGCTATTGAAGGGCACCGTGGATTTTAGTCAGTACAAGTCTGACATCCCCATCTGCCCTGCCCTGGATGGGAAGAATCATTTGACCTATAAACGTTTTCTAAAGTCCAACAAGTATTTCAATATCAGCACAGTACAGTCGATCCTGGCAAAATCCGATATTAAATTATCGACTTGCGGAGCTTTGGGAACAAACTTCCTGCATCAAATTGGTAAACAGTTTAGCCATCCAGAAATAAGTTGGTGTTCCTGTTATATTTTTGTTCAGGAAATAAAACTTCACTTTGTTAAGTGCCTCCATGGTCAGGAAATTTCCGACAACTATTGCGGAAGAATCCAAAGATATAGTAGAAGTTGGCGAAAAAATAATTATTCAATAGCCATTTATTCAAGCTGATAAATATTTACAATTTTTGAACACAAATTTTACATAAGACAGTCCCCAAAACGCCCAACTTTCGACACTTCCTAGTGTTTTAAATGGGAAAAAATGAAGGAAAAAAACAAAAATTAACAAAGTACCAAGCAATTCATTCCCAGGTTCCCACGATATGATTTGCGACGCGACAATACGAAAACTGCGAGCAAGCCGTGTCACCCGAGGTGTAGGACGGGGCCTAACCGTATATTGAAGCCGTTAGTATCCATTTCCTGAATGAAAAGGTCAGACGATAAAAATAGACGACATAAATTGGTAACTGTGGTAACCAAAAATCATTTTATTCAAGTTATGCTAGGACACGATTCCGTTTTCACGATTCCGGAAATTATTCAGGAGCTGAAAATACTTATGAGTACAGTTTTTCGCTTGTTGTTTCCTTATTCGTCAAATATGGGGGTTTTTGAACGACCTTATCGCTTTTTTTTACGTGGTAAAAAAAAAGCGATCTAATCTCCCACCCAAGGTAGAGCG
This sequence comes from Agrotis puta, assembly GCA_943136025.2. NCBI lineage: Eukaryota > Metazoa > Arthropoda > Insecta > Lepidoptera > Noctuidae > Agrotis > Agrotis puta. Next base: position 15,560,474 of record OW964182.2, on the reverse strand, counting down.
GGAGGGACTGACAGACTCGTACTGACTAAAATCCATGGTGTCCTTCAAAAGCCCTTTACGTACCGAATTCACGGTAATGCGCGAGTCCCGCGACCCCGGCAGGCTTTGGCCCTCTACAGGTCCCGTCATTATGCTGACACTCCGCGAGGCGCGCGTGGAACACAACGCAATACAATACAATAATACATACCGTTAATTTATTTTTTTATTTATAAGATACAAATAATTCACAAGCAATAGTTTACGAGTAAGCAAACACTGATGCAGTACTAAAAACTTAACAGAATCGAGGAAAGTTAAACTTGCCCAGTAAATGCTAAAACTAGCTTCGTTTGATTTTAATATTAGTGGAAATATCCTTTACATTAAAAGTACTTATCTACTTTTTTGTCTTTACATTTTGTGATCATTTCTACAGTAGCCAATTTCCTTTCATTGGAATAAATATACCTAAGCAAAAAAAACTCATACAGGCCACAAAAAATATACAAAAATATCAAAAATACAAGTTATATATAAAAAAAAATTATACATAATCATAATGAAAAATGGGAATACTCGTTCTTTGCATCACTTTGACTTTTAAATTTAATATTGATATCTTAACTCCACTTATATAGGGTGTAAGAGACATCGACGATCAAACGGATACCTTTAGTAAAGAAAATTTGGGAAAAACCGACGAAAAATTCCAACACGGGGGCGTCCAGAATCATGTCCTGGACCCATGGTAAACGTTTGTGCGTCGATGTCTCTTACACCCTGTATAATTTCTCATCAATTTATATTTAATTGAACATTCCACATTTAAGTGAACGAAAAGATTTAATATACATTATATTCCCACGTATATCATTTATTAAAAGATATATATTTTTTACCGATTCGGGACCTATCTTTTATAACAGTGAGCGAGAAAACTGTCGATAGCTGCGAGTAATCGGTTACTCGCCGGCGATGTTACGATTAACCAGGTTTTAACTTAATGACGAGGAATAAACTTGATGTAGATAGGTTCTACGGGCCTCAAAACCAGGTCTACCAGGAGTGTGGGCCGGAATCCCTTCTCCTTGGGGACCAGCTTGAAGTTGCGACAGATCTCAGCCAATGTTGTCTTCATTTCTTGCATGGCGAAGCGTTGGCCTGAGAAAAAATAAACATCATTTAAATAACATAACTTCTCGCCTCTGATCCCCGAAGAGTTGTTTTTGAGGGTGGAATAGTGGCCTATGTGCCCACAGCTGGGACACAGGCCTCTTCTGTATGAGAGGAAGTGGGCCATAATACAGCATGCAGGCCCTGTGCGAGTGTGCAGACCTGACAGGTATTCGAATGTCTTTAATTTTGCGCAGACGAGCTACTTGACTCCGCACTTACAAAAGACTTTTTTTTTAGCGTGGTAAAATCATCAAATGAGTCCTCCCACCCAGGGCAGGGCGGGAGGGACTGTCAGAATTGTACTGACTAAAATCCACGGTGCCTTCAAAAGCCCTTTACGTACCGAGGTCACGGTAATTCGTTAGTCCCGCGACCCCGGGCACTTACGAAAGACTTAAAAACCATTTAGGTACTTACCAATACAGTTCCTAAGCCCGGCGCTGAACGGCACATACGCGTAGGGATGCCTCATCTCATTGGTGAGGAACCGCTCAGGCTTGAACTTCTCCGCCTCGGGGAACATGTCCTCACGACGATGGAGCTCGTAGATGTGCACGTCGACTGTCGTGCCTTTCTTCACCAGGATGTCATCTGGTAAATATATTTAAATTAGCTCACATTCATTTGAAATGAGCACACATAAGGATTTTAAAATTAGCATATTTTTTTGACAGCAAGTTTGGCGTAGTGGTTCCGGTTCTGGGTATTCGTTTCAAGTGATTTTAAAAATTTTGTAAACGCACCTGCGATAAAAGACAAATTCCTAGCCTAACTACTTTTAAAATGCGAAGTTGTTCTACATGGATGGATGATTGGTACTCAATCACGTCAGAATAGCTAAATGGATCTTGATGAAATTTGTCTCAGAGGTAGTTCATGGTCTGGAATAATACATAGGCTACCGTATATCCCAATATTACGTCCTCCCATTTTCTACGGTAGAATATCATTATATGAGTCCATTTTTTAACTGACTTAAAATAAAAGTAGGTTCAGTTCAACCTGCATGTATGTATGTTTGTCCGCGATTATCTCGCGTTTGACTGAACCGATTTTGATGCAGTTTTCAGAGAAGTGTTCGTTACATTCTGGGAAAGGTTTTAGTATATACAAATAATGGATATTTAGTGACGTTGCCCGCATAGATTCGTTTTGTTGCTTACTTGGATTGTAGATTTCAAAGAAGCCGATTATACAACGATTTTTGTTTAATATCTACACTAAAAAGGGTAATATAAAAGAAACCGACTTCAAAAACAAACAAAAAAGCGCAAAATACTCAATGAAATAAAGCCACCGACTTCCTTTCATCAAATGAGGACTCGTACCTCGTTTTTGAGAAAACAGGTCTTAGCAAACTAACAACAAAGTGTTAAATTTTTTGCTTTTGAGTTAAGGAACCCTAAAAACATACATATGCATACACTCATGTTTTTCCTAATAGAAGTAAAATTACATTTCAAACACCCCCTAGTCTCATTGCCAACTACATACTTGACTTATTTACTACTCTGACATGCAACGCGTTGCAGTAACATGAGATGTGTTGGTAAGTGCCACTTAACTAAACTAAAGATGCCGGGGGAAACGCAATTTGTGTCACAATTTACTAGAGAATGTCCTGGAGAAGAAAACTATCTGAGCGCACGGTAGTGTTCAGGCCAAGTTCCAGCAACAGGCCGCGCGCATGCCGTGCACTATTTACACGAACCGTTTCGACCCACTTTTGATTCCACTGTAGCTCAGTGCCTATTGCAAGTACAGAGATAAAATTGTACCTACGTAATCATATACGTACTCTAGTACCTACGTAATCTAGTACTAAAACAGTATGACAAATTTCATAGATATAGCTTTAGAAGATCCTGAAATATCATAATGCCAAGTTTAGACGCACTTTAGGATTTGATGCATTTCGACCAGATTGAGTTGACGCGAATAAGATGGCGGGTAGTGGCTTAATGCGAAAGGTGGAGGACTGGATGTGGTGGCGAGTCTTGGAAATTACAAATGTTTACCAGTGGATCAGGCTGTTAATGTAGATGATTATGATCGATTTTAAAGTGCATCTAAACTTGGCATTGGATTTCAATATTTTTTTAGGCAAACAATTAGCCGATAGAAACTTGGCTCCCTTTTTAACAGGTATGTTTTTGGTGGGATAATATCAACGTCACAGGATCAAAGAGATCTGTTTCATTTGGAGCTTGTTACCACACTTCGTCTCACATGTTTTGAAGAGAGTAAGCTTATGTCTCAAGAACTTTGCTCGACGCTAGGATTTTCACCTGTTTAGTGAGTGAGTGTTTATAAACACTTAAGCCCTACCGTCTTATTACAAAATGGGGTTTAACTAAAAACCCAGGTTTAAATCTCATAAAACTACGGTTTACACAAACGTTATTCCAAATCGTGGCTTTGCGATAAACCATGGTGTAAAGTCGTAGCTGTAAAAGGTGTATCAAAGTTTCTCATAACAAATTTTTCATTTTATTGTTTTTTTTTTTGCTGTTTTTCACCCATAATGGGTTTAAACATGGTACATTTTATTGCTATTAGAAATGTTGAATTTAATTGTTTCGACAATGTTTCAAATGACGGTCCACGTTTTATCTAAGTTTTGTAATACGGAGAAATTTAAACCATGGTTCTGCAGATAAACTTGGACTTGATAGTCCAGGTTTAAGGTTGACTTAGTTGGGAACAAGAAAATTAAATTATGGTAAATAAATTGACACATACACGTTTCTTGTGTGTCCATATGTAAATCTCAATTTTAATGTTCGTCGATAAGACTATGTTTTTTAAATTACCGCTTTTTGTAAAGAAACCATTTTATAAACAAATACCGTTGAAAGACATGAATTTAAATTCAAATATTAATTTGATTACAAAATCATTATTTAAGAGATCTAATCTTGAAGAGAGCTTACACCTGGATGCCCATTGAACACAAAACGAATATCTGACAGATTCGAAGATAAGAATTAAGAGATACTTAATGAAGTGATCATGAAAAAGTTTTCTCAAAGATATCTCTTGAAATCTTGACCAGTCTACCCACGAAGGTCATAGACTCAGAGATTAAATTTGAAAATGTTTTTGTTTAATTAAAACTTAAAAGTGATGGAATACAAAAATAATTGAAGGATTGAGGAACAAATCTTATCTTACTTATATTATAAACTAGCTGACCCAGCAAACTTCGTACCGCAACAGAATGTTTTTTTAAATAATATTTACTACCTTTTAAACCTTTCCTGGACTTCCAATAATAATTTAAAACTAAAATAAGTCAAATCGGTGTAGCCGTTCTCGACTTTAAAGCCTTTGTCAAACAGACAGGCGTGACGAATGCGAAGCGTGACGTTTTTATTTGTAATGTATGGAATTGTTTGAATCCAGTCACATAGAAAAGCGAAAGCGATCCGATAGCGTGACAGAACTATTGGACTGACGTCTCGCTTCGGTTCGGTATCGCTTCGGAAACGCTTCGCTCTCGCCTTTCTGTTTGACAAAGGCATTGGCGAGACTAACGAACAGCAATTGTTTTTATTTAAGATGCAAACATTTGTGACGATATACAGATGTTTGTTACTCTTTCACACACATACACGATATTTTTTATCCCCATCTTATGTTAACCATCATAATTTCTCTTTTTGAAGTGTTGAAAGTCTCTTCTTACCCAGTTTGAAGTCCTCAACAATATCTCTCCCGATGAAGGGCACGCTAGGGTACAGCCTCAGGACCTCCTTGATGACAGCCTCCAGGTACTTCATGCCAGCCAAGTCAGCCATGGTCACGTGTTCGGCTCCATTCAGAATGTTCTCTACCTCCTCGCAGATACGATCCTGCATGAACAATGGATGTTAAGAACGACAGCGCCTAGACAACTACTACCAGGGGACCAATGTCAAACAACACATCGGACTTATACGCATTTTGACAAGCCTGTTGGTCTAGTGGTTAGTGACCCTGACTGCTATGCCGAAGGTCGTGGGTTCGATTCCCACCCAGGACAAATGTTTGTGTGATGAGCACGATCATTTGTTCTGTGTCTGGGTGTAATTTATCTATAATATGTATGTATTTAGAAATATATAAGTATGTTTATCAGCTGTCTAGTACCCATAACACAAGCTCTGCTTAGCTTGGGACTAGATGACGTTGTGTGATAGTTGTGGAATATTTATTATTTAGGAAAGAAAAATATAACTGCGAGTGGGATTTGAAACCTCGTCTTCTGGATAAGTACCTTTTTATCTTCTCCATCCACGTGTTTTTCATAAAAAAAACATTCACCTAATTTGTAATTTTGTACTCTAGATTTAATATAATATGAAAAATCAACTCAATTTTACATAGTTTATTAAGGCAATTTTCAATCAAAAAATCACTTTTAAGTAACTTTTAACTCCTTTGACTGTAAAAGCTAGTTAGAGCCGAGTGGGCCACTTATCAAATATTCTTTAGAAAAATTAAGCGTCAAAGAAATTTAGAGTCTTCTGAAGAGTGGTGTCGAAAATTCATGATTTATTTATTAAACTTTCTTAGAAAAAATCAAGTTCTCGACTAATTTACAAACTACTACAAAAAAATGCGCAATATCAGTTATCTCGTGAGAGAAACTTGATATTTTTTTACATTTTCTTTGAGAGAGGAGACATGGAATTTAATTTCTGCTTGCGCAAGAAGTTTTCATTAAAAGCGCAACTCACAAGACTCATCATTTTTGTTTACGCTTCTTGTTCCAATTTGCACGAGAGAAATTAAAATAAATATGAAAATGAATTTCGTTTCTCGTAAGGATGCATCTCATAGCCAAGCAAGCCACAAGAACAAACGCGAGTGAGTTCTGTTTTATATGAGGTGGCGAGCTCATATATGCATGACATAAAGCTGTGCCCACATTACCCTCTTAGCCGCGAGCGACTCGCGTGGGTCTACGCGACTGTGGAGAAAACGACATAACACCACGCGGGCTGTTATCCCTGGAAGTTTTGGCAGAGATGTAGACACAGCTACACATAACCAGGGGGTTTTAGGATCCACTTTCTAGAGGCCCATGCACTCAGGGCAACAGCACTGCAGTCTACCTCTAACCTGCGGTGACGACGGAGCCATCTACCACCATCCTGTCGGAGTCCGGTGCACAGAATTTCTAGTTTAAAAGTAAATTATTTTCCTTCAAGCTTGTTCCCTCGCCTTTTTGTCAATCTTCGACATCTGACTGTGAATATGAACAATCAGCACATCATATTCTATGGGAGTGTATTCTTTGGCCGAACGAACGCAATATTATGTTTGATACTGTTCAAACTACATCTGGAATCATTTACTATTCGGAACTTGTGGAAACTCGAACAAACTTCCGTGCGTTCAAGCGTTTTTGCCATAATTATTATTGGAATCAAATATCTCTCATAGCTCAAGCTCAATAGCTCACAATTTAGGATCCATTAATATTAGTAGTCATTTTTACCTGTGGTGCTAGGCATCTGGGCTTCTCCCAGTTGTAATGTTTCTCCCTTTTTGCCTATTGGATTATTAATTTCGTTGCAGGATCCAAGACAGGTAAATTCATCCTCTGGGACACGTCGAGCTTCATTGTCTCGGCGCTTTTCTGGTGGTTGCCACTGTTCATTCTGGCTTTCAAGAGTTGCAGCGGTTTAGGAATAGTGTGATGGGTTTGTCCCAATAAACAAAAAATCATAACCATCCTTTTGGCTTTGCCGTAGTCGGGTAAAAAAGAAATTTAAGTTCCTTAGGCGTAATTCGCATTACCAGAGGTCGTGAACAAGGATGAAATAAAAATTAATTATTTACCTGAACTTCTTCGTGGTCTGCCAGCAACATCAGACCGAATGTTATAGCAATAGCCGTCGTGTCGTGGCCCTGGAAAAAAAACAATAACTATTTCTGATACTATAGATAGAGTCATAGTAAATTAATTAACGATACTCTGCAGATGTTTATATTCAACCTTAGTTTTTCTTCCCAAAAATCTCATAAGAGGAGTTTTATTTTACTTTTTTTTTCTTTTTTTAACTCACTCTTATGAATTACTAAATTTTTACTGTGGGAACCCCTAAAGGTTTAAAAAGGTTTAAATTGGTAAAATTTAATATTTGCAAATGTGATAGTAAAATTAATACTTTTAGTCTTTTTAAAAAGACCAATTGTACATTTAAGAAGATCTCTTGAAAGAACATTTTGCAAAATGAGTATTCAGATGGAATGATAATAAATAAACATTAAACCGTCTATCTAGTTTTCTTTTATCAGCCTTAGAAGTTTCTCACAAAGCCGAGCCGAGTGAGAAAAATCTGTTTCATCACTCATGTTGTTCGATATTAAAAACAAAGGAACAGTTATCAATCTTCTAACAACGAGATAAATTGATTTTTCTTTAGTTTCTACCAATAGGGAGCAAAACTTTCTGAAAAATGAAGATTGCCTACACAAATATCTTAACATATTGATAGCAGCTGTTCTCCGTGGTCCAAACCCCCGCTGCTCCGCTCTTATTGTGATAGTGTCATGTAAGTATATAATATCAGCATAACGTACAGCCTTTTTGGATAAATAGACAACACAAAAATAATTTTCGATTTGAACCAGCAGTTCTTCAGATTAGCGCGTTTAACCAAACAAACAAACTCTTCAGTTTTATAATGTTATATTATATATTATCTAGTTATTTCCAGGACACTTTTTTTTTAATGTTTTGTAAATTTTTAATTATTAAACCAAAATATATTTATTCACAACTTATATTTTAATGTATGTTTGTAAGATTATGGACTTAAATAGTTTGAATAACAAAAAATTTAAAAAAAAATTAAAAACATATATTGCTCGTGACTGTACTGTACTTATTTTATTTTATTAAAAATAGGTATTTTGTTATTTTGTCAAAGGTCACAAGGCCAAAATATTCCAATGTTTTCAAATCAACTTATGATTTAATTGAGTCAATCCTAATTAAGTTAACTCGTTTTCCTGTTTTTAACTTCGCGAATTGTTATAAATTAAATAACATTAAATGATAATAAACAATTCAATTGAGGACCAATTTATTATTTACTTTGTCTTGCCTAACTTGGACCATATACACTGTTTCTTGCCCGCAGTTTCACCCGCGTGGTTTTCCCGGGATAAAAGAACGTACTGACGTAATTCAGTAACAAACATCCATCCATCCAAATTTTGTTAGATGTTTTAATGCAGTTTTTTATAAGTGTAAGAAGGTAGGAATTTCTTCTCTATCGCTGCATTTACAAAGATACACAAACGTCCAGACCCGGAACAACTACTTGTGATCTACAATGAAATAGTTGCTCCGTACGGGAATCGAACCCGCTAAACGCAGCGCAGCAATACAATCACTCAGCCACTGCGCAAAACGTGTCGATATTAGTTTGTAAAGGAGCATTCTTAATTAATTCCACAGCGTTTAAAATGACGCAAAATTTTCTTTGACTCTACGTTAAAAATGTTGTTGACCTACCTCAAACATAAAAGTGTTGACCTCATCCCTGATGCCTTCTAAATCGATCTGCCCCTTCTCCTCTGCCTCCAACAATAAGTCCAACATAGCCATTCTTCTTTTAGTTCCAATGTCAGACACATCTGCTTCTTCAACCCCCTTGTTCTGAGCTCTCTGAGCTTTCCTTTCCATAATTACATTGTCAGCAAAAGACCGGGCTACAGAAAGAGTCTTGGCGAATTCCTTTCCTGGAGGAGAGTTCTTGAATATGAAGTCGTTGTGCAGCCAAATTCTCGTGATCCGACTCAGCATCTGCATTCCAATGTTCAGGACAGCGTTCTTATAATCCAATGTTGTTGAAGTCTGATCTTTGTCCAATTTAGTCCCCATTGCAGTCTCTGTTGATGTTACAATAATATTATTTAATCAGCGGGCGATGGAGCGCAGGATAATAGGTGCGAAGCGAACGGATCGAATCAGAAACACCACCCTGCGCTCCATTACCAAAGTAGCTGATGTGGGAGTAAAAACAGCCAAGCTGGAGTGGGAGTGGGCGAGCCACGTTGAACGTATGCGCCCGAAGAGGTGGGCAAAGATCGTCACTCACTGGACGCCTGAAGGAGGACATCGCCGTCGAGGTCGACCGCGGCGGAAGTGGTGTGACGATCTGATCATGTTCATGGGACAGACATAGCCAGAAATTGCCCAAAATAGAGTGGTTTGGAAGGAAACAGGGGAGGCCTTTGCCCAGCAGTGGGAAACAAACTAGGCTATCAAAAAAAATATCATACATGGAAAATGGAGCAACGGAGGTGAAGTGGAAACGGCTCTGATTTAAGAGTTTAGTTCTTTATTTCGTCACCACTGATTTTAAAACGGTGAAGGATCATTGTGAGAAAACTGTCTAATCTTGGAACCAAAACATCGAAGACATGTGGCCTACCAAACCGCGAAGGGCCCACGTGGTGGATTACAGCCAATTGCTTTCAGAAAGTATATAATTTTATATTTTTTACAATGTTTCTTACACCTTATTCAAAGTTTTTGTTAAAAAAAAACGACGGATTGCACTCTGGGAGTGCCGGCAGAAGTGAAAACTTGAATAGTAATAAACACACACGAACATTCGCGAAGCGCCCTGCGCCGTCTTACGAATTTTAGTTCAGGTCACGTGTCCTGACGCCAGTTTAACATTTTTTACCCATTCCAAAAAAAGTGCACAACACCGCTAAAGAAGTTTTCACTTCAAAAAGCCTCCTAAAAGCTTCTCTTACTATACAACCAACAATGAAATTGCAAAGAAAAATCAACAACAAAGGCCACTTAAAAGGTTTTCGACAAAGAAAACCTAAATTTGTATCCATTCTTCAGAAAATAACCTCTAAATAAAAATTACACAGACGTAAAAATAAACATATTTTGATAGTAACAATATCTTTAAGGAAAACCATTCAGTTAAATACAAAGGAAAACAAGACGGCACTTATTTCTCAACGAGTCGTTTTGAAGCGGTCCACAACTAGAAATAATTGACATAGAAAAAGCTTGATTTGTTGTATTCAGAAGGAATGCGGTGAAGATCACATTTTGCCATTGTTCTTTGTTTTCTAACTTTTATTTGCAATGTTCGTATACTAAATAGATGTTAATATTTTCTTTCTTTACTATTTTTCTCTCAAAGAAAAGTTGGATAGGACAACGGAAAAAATTTGTCGGTTTTCAAAAGAAAACAGCTACTTTATTTTATAGTCAGTTACGTCATTAGTAAAAGTCTGTTACACCGTGTACAATAATAACCAGAGGGGTCATTAATATACGGATAGGGGGTAGACTTAAGGTTGCCATCTCTAAAATTTAGAAACCAGGACAAGAGGCGTTAAAACACCGTGCTCCTTGGGCGGACGGATGCCAACCCTAGGTAGAATAAATCAAATCAAATCATTTATTTCAAGTAGGCCAATTACAGGCACTTTTGAATTGTCAAGAGACAAAAGTAAAATAAAATTGTTTAATAGTAGATTATGCACCGAGGGGCTAAAGTTGTGTCTTATGTCACGGGCGTCATATTGAATCTCGAGCGCAATGAAGGATTCGGGATTTAACTCCCGAGCGTAGCGAGGGAGTTAAGAGTTTAACTCACGAGCGAAGCGAGGGAGTTAATACAAGAATCCTGAATGCAGCGAGGGATTCAAGCTAGCCCAAGGCAAAGACACCTTTAGCCCAGAGGAGGATACTCTACTTTTTACACCTACTGTGAGAAAATAATAGCCATAGTACGAAAAACAAAGTATTTATTAAATAAAAAAACAGTAAGAATAACATTTAGAACTAGTTATATAGGTACACTTATATATTAATTCAAGTTAATTGTAACATTTGAGACATTAGTCCAGTTGTGCAAAGATATAGTTATGTTTTTATTTGGTACGTTTATAGATGTTGATGTGGAATTTATTTGAGTATTGCTCGTCAATGCTTCAGAATCTTGTATTTGCAGAGAAGCATTTTGGGTGGTGAAAGTTGGTGAAGGTGGTGAATGAGGCTCAGGGAAAGATGGAATGTGATGGTGTGATGTTGAAGGTTGTGGTGAAAAAGAATCAGATGACGTTTTTAAAGTGATGCTGTTACCAATTTGACAGCTTATTTTATTTTTGTTTTGTACAGAATTTTCAATGTATCCTTCTGCTACTGTATCCGATTTCCAGCCACCATGTCGTTTTATTTGGGTTATATTTGCTCCCGCATCCGCCAACAGTGTAGCTGACGTTCGACGAAAAGAATGACCCGTATAGAGCTCGATATTTGGTAATCCTAAGTATTTGGCAATTTCCTTCGGCATGGCACTCATTTTGTTCTTCCCAATCACTTGACGGGTGCATTTTCCACTACTGAACGCTACAAAAAATCGGTTAGTGTTTATGTTAGGAGGCCGCAGAGCTTGATACTTTTCCACAACCTTTACATATGCTCCGCGGATGACAAATGACCTTTCCTTTTTGGTTTTAGTGTCTGGCAACTTAATCAATAACAACTCTTCTGAGTGTTTTTCTATATCTTGGACCTTCATGTTTACCATTTCTTGACAACGACAAGCCCCATTCACTCCAATAATTAAAGCCACCTGTAACAAAAATAAAAATAAATTTTACTAACAACATACGTAAATTCAGTAAGTATACATAAGTGTTCTTGTTGCTATTTGCTACCATGTGGTATTTTATTTAGTTATAAATAAAATGATGTACTTACTTTTACGTTTGACAGGCCTGTTGGTCTAGTGGTTAGTGACCCTGACTGCTATGCCGGAGGTCGTGGGTTCGATTCCCACCCAGGACAAATGTTTGTGTGATGAGCACGATCATTTGTTCTGTGTCTGGGTGTAATTTATCTATAATATGTATGTATTTAGAAATATATAAGTATGTTTATCAGTTGTCTAGTACCCATAACACAAGCTCTGCTTAGCTTGGGACTAGATGGCGTTGTGTGATAGTTGTGGAATATTTATTTATTTATTTATTTATTTTACGGCAAGATAGCTATGATCAGGAGCTTCATTTAAAAAAGTTTCAATATTCATAGGTGTGAAAACTTTCGATTTCTTTGATTGGTGACCTTCCGATTTCCTCTTTAGAAATGCTAATAGCTTAGCGTATGTCTTGATATTTATATTGTGTTTCATGCTTATTGTTGACCTAAGCATTGAATAAGTACACCATAGGCTACTTGACTTCTGAGTACAAGATAAATGCTGAAAATACACTAGTAGAACTGGTTCCGAAATGGACTTGACGCCTTTCGTACTTTTCCATTTTTGGAAATTGTCATAGGCTTTTATATAAGTTTCCTTTGACTTTTCCGGCAGTAAATCATTGGAAATATTATTAGCTTCGGTTGTAATGAATTCAGGAGTACAATCACTTTCATCACTCCACATTTTATAATACTTTGTTGATAAATTTAAAAATTAAATGCCATAAATTCGCGCCTTTATTGCGTCTACCAATAAGTAGCCAAGACACGATCAATTCGATTTTCGAAAAAGTATCTTCTATGGTTTTGTCGTGTTTGTCCTAATGATATCACTCTCATGGATGTGGCGTTTGTGTAAACTAAGTTTTATACAGGGCTGGTAGAATGGTTTTGGATGATTGGCTGTATGCATTTTGAATTTAGAACGTCATTGGAGATGCTCGTGAAAATAGAGTATTTTTGATAAAATGTGATAAATCGACTATATTATAGATAGGTTTTATTATTTATTTACAAAATCCACAGCAATCTTAGTGCAGTTTATTTAAAATAAATTAACTAATGTTACAGCCAATTACTATTACCTACGGTATTACGGCGCGGTACGGTATTTGTTATTATTAATGCCAGTTTTAATGTTATTTCATTCCTTTTAAAAAATGGTTCGTAGGTAATTATCTAATTATTCTTACAATATTATGTCTTCGAAAACATGGCAACGATATGAAGAAGCAATCGTTATGATTTTTTAGGAAATCGAGAATATCATCCACGCGTAGTAAGGGTTTCGAGAATAGCTTTCCTCTTTCTGGCACACTAAATCAGACTTGGCTGTATGAGCTCAGCTCCCTTTGCCTGCCCCAAAGAGGGACGAAAAGAAACAAAAAAAAAATCTAGGCTGCATGGGCTAGATAGATCCCTTTGTCTTCCCAAAAGGGAAAAGAAAATTTAAAAAAAAATCTTTCTGGCACCAAAGGGTGTTTGTTGTTTATAAACATATTCCAAATTCAAATCACATTATTGACCAGCGGGTAATAATGAAATCCAGTACAACATTATTGACCGGCTGTGCCCTCGGCCACTAATGACTCACTTTAGGTTAAGGTTGCTTGACATATAATTTGACATTTTCGAGCAGGTGGTGTGAAAAATTAGTTACGGTGCTACAGTCCCAGTCACAAGACATAAAAACTTGTGAAAGTACTGTAGATGCCCATTCCAAAGCGTAGATCTCTATGGAGAAGAACGGGTAAGAAACTCCATGGACACTCTTTTTCAATCGCCAAAATTATAACAGAACCTTTGTTACATCATTCAACTTGAGATGGTACATTATGTGAGAACGAACGAATAAAAAGGCTTACAAATAAATACGAGTTTAGCTGTTAGTTTAAATGAAAGCGATTCCCCACATACCCTTATCGAATGTTTTATAAGTGTAACAATACTTCCAAGAAACGACAAGTTCACTTCCAAGAATTTATGAAAGAACTCTTCCTAGCTAAGATAATGTTAATTAGATTTTTAATTAGGTCAGTCTTGCTTCTTTATTGACCCAGTTTTTGATTACATCCGTGATAACAGATATCGGCTACGACATATGAAAAAGAGGTCCTGTTTTCGAACAAAGAGGCGCGTAATTTTGGGTCTTTCCTCTGAACTCCCGCCCAGGGAGGGATGGGTGATGGATGACTCATAATGACTAAAATCTACGGTTACCGCAATGGCCATTTATGTTCCAGGGAAATTGTTACCCGTTAAGACAGATAAATATATCTTAAATGACTGCAGCTACACTTCCTAATTTGAATGGTAATACAATATGCAACGTATTATCAAAAACACAAAAAAAAACTATTATTAGAGTAAAAAATAATGGTGTAATCTAAATATGTCGTTATTATACATGGCCACAACCAAGCTAAAATTACATACTGTGAATAGAGGTAATTATAAGACCAGTGCATATTATCAAGTGCAACTGCTGAGCTCTGACCATGATTTGTATTATAAATAGCTTAGCTATTATATCAGATTAATGATATGCAGGCCCATATTAGGAACCAATGTCAAGCTTACTTTACCTTTTTTGTATTTTTTTTTATCGAGGTATATGCGCCTCCGGGCAAAGCCTGGCGGGGTCTGTCGGCTCCTTCAGATTAATGACATAACAACATCATCCCAGTCCACTTGATAAGATAAAATCAACGAAAAATTAGTACTATAGAGGATTTAGAATCATATGCAGAATAATTTATTTAAACAGTTAACCATTTAAGGTCTCTAACTTTTCATAAGTTCTCTAACTTTCAATAAGTTCTCTAATTTTCAATATGGTCTCTAATTTTTAATAATGTCTCTATGGTTCCATATGGTCACTAACTTTCAATAAGGCCTCTTACTTTCAATATGGTCTCTAACTTTTATAAGGTCTCTACCTTTCAATATGGTCTCTAACTTTTAATAAGGTCTCTAACTTTCAATACGGTTTAACTTTTAATAAGGCTTCTAACATTTCATAAGATCTCAGGACTTACCACAAATAGTAAACAGTGTAAAGTCACTGATCATGGGCATCAGGCTGATATCTTCTCCCTTCTTCTCTTTGAGCATCTTGACCATGTCCTGTGTCTTCTCCTCCATGACCAGCGCGAAACTCTTCAGGATGTTGAAGTGGAAGGTCGGCGTGAGGATCTTGCGGCGTTGATGCCAGTGAGCACCTGATAACGAAGGGGATGTGATACAGAATAAATATAGACTTTACACGAATAGATGTACTAACAATAATTTTCAAACAGTTTTCCGATGTTGTGATGTAGTTTCAATGTGTCTGCATATCAAACTCTTTGGCTGCATGTAGCATACAGTATGCAGGAAAATCGTTTGAAAATTGCTGCCTACATAACTGTTTTGCTGACTATACTGTACTGTACGTGTACTGATTATAAAACCTATGTCATGTCTTTTTGAAGAATACATTTCATTAACTATAACCATATTTAGGATATTGTGAATTTGATACATCTGATATTTTTGTATGGTGTGCATAATACATAGTATTCTATCTATTTATAAGTATTTACTCCGGGTCTTTGTGTTTGTGAGGATCTATATTTGAAAATGCACCCACTAAAGTAAATAAATAAACTAGTATATAATTTATCAGTAATTTTATGGCGAGATAGCATACAAAAACTAATTATCTGTTTCCTGATTTATTAGCATAATGAAGGTCACGCAGATATGTTCTCTCGCTGTCTCTATGAACGTTTTCCGTCAAAAATACACGTGACGCAATTTCATAGAAAAATCTAGCATTAATTTTTAGTTACTTTGGTTTGTTTTTTTTTTCATCACATCTAAATCTAGCATTTTGGTATAAACGATCATAATACTTTAATTTATAGAAGACTTATTTCATCATAATCAGAGGGAAGCCTCTAGAAAACGAAGTTTAGAACTAGTTCTTTAAATAAAATTCTGAATAGATTCCTACAATATCCCTATTATAATCCTTCTAATTAAGCCCAGTCAGCCTGCCGGGGTTGCGGGACTTACAAATTACCGTGACCCCGGTACGTAAAGGGCTATTGAAGGACACCGTGGATTTAAGTCAGTCAAGTCTGACAGTCCCTCCCGCCCTGCCCTGGGTGGGAGGACTTATTTGATGACTTTACCACGATAAAAAAAAAGTAAGCCCAGTCAACGAATGCTCAAAACAAGCTACAGAGGAAATTCTTGGAACACAATTTTTGACTGGTGGTGGTATTTCCAAAAATTCGGTTATCGGCACTTCATACCTCTAGGCGATATCGGCTTAGCTTCCGCTTCGCCACTCAATCTACACACCACTCAGCCAACATAGAGTGCTTTAAGGCCCAAATCTATAAGCGTTCGATGCAGAACCCGTACTTTGACTGAGCACCATCGGCGCTTCTTGACTACCTGTACAAATCTCTCGTCCTGTCCCTACTGGTCCTTCTCCCCTTTCAGGGGTGGACTTTAGCGTGCCCCACTATGGGGGTGACGAAACGCCTACGCCTTCGCTGCCCGTCGATATCTACTGCTCAAGCCCGCTCCTGATCGAAGAAGAAGCGGCTGCGGTACCTGTCCGTAGCCGTCTCCTGATGTTTCGGCCCATATGACATGATGTTGGTGGGGCCATGGGAGGTTGGTGGGTTTGAGCACCATCTGCGCCGTGCACGACTTTAGCGTCACCTAGCGTTCGCACGGCTGCCGGGGTCGTGGGACTTACGAATTACCGTGACCCCGGTACGTAAAGAGCTAGTGAAGGACACCGTGGATTTTAGTCAGTACAAGACTGACAGTCCCTCCCGCCTTGCCCTGGGTGGGAGGACTCATTTGATGATATTACCACGAAAAAAAAAAAACCTAGCTTTCGCACACTTTACTGGCTCTGACCGTTCTAATTAAAGGTTCTGATTCAAGATTTTGTTACGAAACACTTGGTTTCAGATACCTCGACGATCTATAAGCATTGAAAAAATGCATGCAAAATGTATTGTGTAAAGAAAAATATCAAATACAGGATTTAAATGAGGATATGATGTTATTTACTTTTTTCGCTTCAGTGCTTGTGTCCATTTCCTGCATTTTTCTTCTTTCCAAGAAGCGCTTGGGACTCGGTAAGAAATAAATGTAATATTTCTATTAGTATTCTTGCAGTTTACAACACAACAAACGCTGTGACCTATTTTTTTTTTGGTGGAATAAGGCTATTATAAAAAAATACGTATAGATGTCTAGATAGATTAGATATTGACAGATGACAGAGCTGAATGTACTCTGAGACAGACAGAGCCATCATTATTTCTACTTTTTGCCATCATGAGCACTGCAATCGATTCTAATACCCCCACCTAGTGCTTCCCACCCAGCGAATACCTGCTCCTCCCGCGTTACTGCCAATCTGCAGGTAGATAAAGAGATCTGCAGGTATTTTGTTTCTCGTAGTGGAGTCGTCAAATGAGTCCTCCCACTCCAGGGCGGGACGGGGACGACTATCAGACTCGTACTGACAAAAATCCATAATGTCCTTCATAATGTTCCAGGGTCACGGTAACCTGGTAAGATACCGCCATCAAGGTCCCGCGAACCCGGCAGGCTTTGGCCCTCTAAGAGGGGCCTCAAGATCTACAGGTATGAGAGAGAGATGGGTACATATCCACGTCAAAGCATGTGTCAGGTAACGTTTAGAGATCTTGGCGTTGGTAATATATATATACTTCACTCAAGTTTATCTCTGCTTCGATCATCCAAATTATAACTGTTTCTAGACAGCAGATAAGTTTGAAGGTCCAACATCTAGTGGTAAAAAGTAAGGTTATATGGCTAGAATACCAACCTGTGCTCAACAGCAGTCCATTGCCCAACCAATCCTTCAGGAACTCGTACGGAACACTCTTCTTAATGTTCTTCGAGTGAGCCAGTACCACCTGGAACAAATCAAACGTAGGACAAAACCTGGAAAAAGTATTTGACATAGGTTTGTTAGGTAATCCAAAACTTTTTCCTTTTTTAAACATAATTTTTTGATGTCAAATCAATCAGTGATGTTTATGCTTTTAATCAACGCGATTGGACTAACAGCTTTTAGAAGCGCGCGTGAAACACCACGATGCCGTCGTCCATGATCAGAATTGGCTCCAGAACCACTACAAGACCACATTTTGTTTCTTGGGTTATTAAGACGGTTCCTAACACTTCACACACGGGCCGCGTCCCGCAAACACAGCTCGTACCAAACATCACTATGTCGAGTGAGACGAGTGTGTAACAGCCCTATACAAATTATTTTTCGACTTAACCTTAACCTCTAACCATTAGACCCCAAGGGATCAATAAGTTTCGTACTCCACGCCTGTTGGTCACGGTTTATTTTAGTTATTTTTCTAACAACACGTTTCGCCTCGGGGCTTTGGAAAAAATACACAAAAAGTTTGCAAACTGTTATTTTCCTACAGTGAAGGGACAAAGCCGGTTGGAAAAGAACCCGAATGGAGTTGACCCTGATGAGTATGCTTAGTACCTAAAACACTTTTATTAAAAAAAGTCTGCCAAGAGTTGCCCGGTATCTAACATTACTTCATACGAGGAAACGAAGGATTTTTAACATTGAGCCTTCATATCTCCACTAAAGGCCTAAGACTAACCACGCGAGAGAATCACGCAATTCCACGCTTTTATCGTCGAGTAATCTCCAAGAACCACCGCGTGTCAAAGACGACTCGTAACGGAATCGCCGCGTTTTCGATTAGGTGCCAGACTAGTGCGTTTGACAGCGCACTCGCTGTGCTTTCGTTGCGAGTGAGCCACGTCCCACAATGAGCGCACGAAGATAATATCACCGCGATTCTCACGCTCGTGGAATTGGCCCCTAAGCTATGAACGAACTGAAGTATTTCCCGAAACATTAATTTCATTCACTCAAAAGAATTCCTGCATTCGGCATTCTAGTCTGATCTGAGTGAATGTAAAAGTTTTGCAACACTACTCGTGATCAGTCTCCTGCTACATGCCTGCTTCTCGATAGTGACGTTTTAAAAGCTTTTATGAAGTCTTCTTTATGACTGTTTGAGGTCTACTTTGAATGTGTTCCGGGATGATTTTGACTGAGTTTCCCAAAAAACCGTGGGACAACGTTTTAATAAGTTATTACACACATTCTGTTCTGACCGTGTGTAGTTCGGAAGAGTAAGTACAAGTACATTATTCACAATGGATTTTGGTGTGGTTTTTACCATTCTCTATAGCTTTTATTCTGTGAGTTATAAAAGTTTACTACCATCTGTACCCCTTTTTCCAAGATGGCGGCCGTGGGATTGGGGTTACGACCCCACAAACTTGGATTTAACTTTATGGCTCGAGAGCTACGTTCAATTTTTGGGAAAGAGTTTAAGGCAAGCAAAACTTGACGTGGCAAATCCAGCTGCGAAATACATCAAAACTATCTTTCTTATATCTTAGTTGAGTTGTACCTCCTCTAATATTCTCTGACTTCTTCAAACACGCGTTGGATTAGACTGTCTGTTACAATAAACCAGCGTTACTTCGACAGAATATTTTGCCAACATCCTGAAAAGGAAATTGCTGCAGTTGAATTTTCAACCTTCGACACTGTGCGAAAGGTCGGAAATCTATCACCTTTATATGACTCAAAATCAAAATCAAAATCAAAAGCATTTATTTCAAGTAGACCAGTTACAGGCACTTTTGAATTGTCAAAGACATAAAAAATATAATTAAATACTACAAAATTATGGTGCTACAGTCCCAGTCACAAGACATAAAAACTGTGAAAGTACCGTAGATGCCCGTTCCAAGAAGTAGATCTCTATGGAGAAGAACGGGCAAGAAACTCCATGGACACTCTTTTTAGATCGCCAAAATTATTACAAAACCTTTGTTACATCATTCATTTTTAGATGGTACATTATGTGAGAACGATGTAGCAAGTTAAAAGTGTCCACAGTAAAATACAAAAAAAAACAATTCAGAAACAAAATAATCAATAATTAAAATAAACCGTGGCAGCTAAGAGATGACCAGTCTCAACTGACAGCGCCCGTTCACGAACATGACACACGTATCAGCACCATTCAGCTCAACCATTTTGGAGGGAGCTAAATGATCCGACACACGTGCCACCATCAGCGAGACATTTGAGTGAGCATGACATTCTCTCAACCACCAGGGTAAAATCGAGTCAATAATTAATAAGTAGTACATAGTACTCACACATGTGCAATAAAATTATATAATACTAAGAAATTGAATCGATACAATGCAAAGATAATCTTACAATCTTCTGCAGCTTCCTCAATATTTATGCGAGTTACCTAATTAATAAATTTACCCCTATTGTTGAGGAGTGGAGCAGGACCAGCATTGAGCCAAGCATTTTTATCATTAATATAATCCTCCAACTTGTAATATGCTTGCCTACATAGTGTGCGTTTTATACATGATTTGAATTTTGTTTCATTCAGTTCTATTATGTGAGGAGGTATTTTATTGTAACATTTTAGGCAGTACCCCATGAAAGATGTGTCTACTTTAGCTAGCCTGAAACCTGGCTGAACTAATTGGTCCCTATTTCTAGTATTATAGTTGTGTCTGTCACCTCTTTTACTGAATAGATGCAGATTTTTTCTAACGTACATGATGTTTTCATATATGTATTGACAAGGTACTGTCATGATGTTGATATCCTTAAACAATTCCCGGAGAGAATCGCGCCTACATAGATTATATATGGCTCTGACAGCTCTTTTCTGCAGAATAAATATGGACTCGATGTCTGCAGCCCGTCCCCATAGCAAAATACCGTATGACATAATACTATGAAAATAACTAAAATAGACTAGCCTCGCGGTATCTATATCAGTAAGTTGGCGGATTTTTCTAACAGCGTATGCTGCTGAACTCAGCCGTCCTGCAAGAGATGTTAAATGAGGACTCCATTGTAGCCTTGAGTCGAGCGTGATTCCTAGGAAAACCGTTTTATCGACGAATTCTAGTTTCTCTTGATTCAATACAATGTCACTATCATTACTTTTGACATTTGGTAGAGAAAATCTTATGCACTTAGTTTTCTTCCCATTTAAAACTAAATTATTAGCGGTGAACCACTTGTGCACCTGCAGTAGAGCGCTATTTACGTCATCAAGGTGTGAGGCGCGTCTATTAATATTAAATATCAAAGAAGTATCGTCAGCAAACAATACCATTTCAGGTTGATTTTTGAATAAATGGGGTAGATCGTTTATATAAACTAAAAAGAGAAAAGGACCCAATATTGAACCTTGTGGTACACCCATTTCTACCCGTAAGCCCTTTGAAGTGACACCATTTATTTGTACTTGCTGTTGTCTATCATTTAAGTAAGATTTCACTAAGTTAAGCGCGAGTTTACTGAGGCCATAATGCTCAAGTTTTAAGAGCAAGGTTTCATGATTTACACAATCAAATGCCTTTGAGAGATCGCAGAAAATTCCTATGGCATCTCGAGCATCTTCCCACGTAGTATATATGTGTTTTAATAAGGTAACACCGGCGTCAGTGGTACAACGTCCTTTGGTGAAACCATACTGCTGCTCGTGTAATATTTTATTGATGTTAAAATGATTGAGCATCTGATCAAGCATTACTTTTTCAAACACCTTACTGAAAACCGGCAATACGGATATAGGTCTATAGTTGTTGGTGTCTTTACTGTCCCCGGATTTAAAAAGCGGTATTACTTTACTGTGTTTCATTAGATCTGGAAAGACCCCTTGATCCACACACAAATTAAATATCGAAGCTAAATACGGTGCTACAGTCACAATAATTGAAGTACAAACTTTGATAGACATACCCCATAGATCTTCAGTTAATTTGATCTTAATTTGCTTGTAAGCTTTTATGACGACTAGGGGGTTTATATGCTTAAATTTAAATTCGTTCGGGCAGGCTGAAACGTTCGCTTTTAATAAATCAATAGAAAGCCAGGGAGATGAGTTTAAAGTTTCAGTTGTTTTAATTGGGATACTGGTAAAGAAATTTACGAATTCATCAGCAATTTCTTTGTCTGAGCTTATGAGACCACGTGAAGTCTCTAGTATTAAATTGTTACTACGTTTTTTATTTTTATTAGTTTCAGTATTAATTATTTTCCAAACTGTTTTTATTTTATTATCGGCCAATTTTATCTTCTTGCTAATGAAGATGGATTTAGCTACCTTACAAGTGTTTTTGAAAATTTTGGAGTAAGTAGCAACATATCTGTTAAATGTTTCCGAGTTAATAAAAGGCTTAAGGCCGTACAGCTCAAACAATCGTTCCCTACTTTTTCTAATACCCTGCGTTGCCCAGTCACTAAAAATAAACTTTGGGCCAGTCGTTTTCATTTTAATTTTTAAAGTATTATTGAATGTGGCACGAACTACTGAAAAAAAGTCTTCATACAATTTGTTTACATTGTTTAAACTAAAAATATGGTCTGAAATATTTAATCCATTAATTAGGTTATTATTAAATCTATCTAAGTTGCTGGGAGTTATTTGTCTAGTTTGTATTTGAACTTTTTCTAATTGTATATTGGACTCGAAAGTAACCGTTTGACCGCTGTGATCCGAAGGAAGGTAATTTACAATAGATTTATCTAAGCATTCGCAATCGCAAAAAACATTATCAATACATGTGGCAGTATTTAAAGTAATTCGGGTTGGTTCATAAAACACATTCGACAAATTAAATGATTTAAAGAGATTTAAAAACCTACTGCTATATACATTATTTTCTAAAATATTAACATTAAAGTCACCACAGATAATTATTGTTTTTTTACAAGTTCCAAGTTTCGCCAAAGCATCTTCCATTACTGACTCAAATATAGAGTAGTTTTGATAATTAGGGGGTCGGTAAACGCACACTATTACATGCTTATCTAGCTCAACACAAGACAATTCTACGCTATGTTCTACCGATAGATCAACTATGTCCTTACGAGACTTAGCTTTTAAACAATTTTTAACTAAGATTAGTGAACCCCCACGCATCTTAGATTTTCGATTATAACAACTGCACACATTGTAGTTTTCGTAATAAATTATCATTTCATAGTCTTTCAACCAATGTTCAGTGAAGCAAACAATATCGTACATTGTCCTTTCTAAAAACAATTCAATTTCTAGTTGCTTTGAAGAGAAACCTTGAATATTTTGATGGAATATTGTCAAGGAATTCTGCTTAGCCCCTTTATTGCACGTATATATTTCAGAGCAAGAAGGTACCTTGTTGTTGAATAAAACCTCTGTTGTCTTACTAACTAGTTTAAAGAAAAAAATCCACTATTAACACTACTGCTAAAGTCAGTGGTCACCACCCTAATACTAGTATCATTACTAATATTTTCGGTGTTAATTATACTACTACTAAACTTAGACATACTATTTATGTCTGTGTAAATATAAAAACCTAATAGCCTAGCTATTTTGTGTCTATATACAAAAGGCAGATACACTGTATCTCGTGTTGACCTAAGTTTATCTATAAAACTATTGGTATCAAAAAAGCTTAGTTTGTCACTATAGTGACTAACAAGGAAATAAATATGCTTATTCAGCATGTGAATATAATTGTTCTGACTTTTTGACAAACTCTCAAAGTAAGGGAAAGCACACAATATTATTTTACGGCAATTCAACTTTAACAATTCATCCACACTGTTAGTAAGGTCTGCTTTTCTAATTTTTTTACTATTACCCACAAATATAGTTAAGTCTGTGTTACAGTTATAGACATGTTTGGTTATTGTTGCCATTATCTGTTTGAATGTTGACCCCGGCATACAATAATTCTGACTGGAATGGCTCAAATTATTACTCAATAATTTACCTACACCTCTTCCTATCCTATCCGAGAACATAACTGAGTAAGAACATTCATGATTGATAAATATCTCAGACTGTGCCACCTGTGATTGATCATTACACTCTAGCAGTGAATTCTCAGACTGGGACGGGTCCTCCGTTACCTCAGGCTGGATAGAGTCACGGCTGGGAACTGTCTGACAGTTACATTTACACCTTACTAATTCATTTGCAGCAAGAATATGTTCCCTGATTTGATTCTGAGAGGTCACATACTTATTGGATAGGGAACTAAGTGAGTCCTGTAGTACCTGAATTTCAGACTGCAAATGCTGAGTATCTATTTCATAGATTTTAATACTGTCTTCTAATTTTATTTGATAATTATTTAATTTATTTAGTAAATCAACACGTTCTTTCCTCAATGGAATATATTTAGAAAACTGTTTGTGTTGTTTCTTAAATTGGTTCAAATACAACATTTCAGATTTTCAGAAACATATCATGTTTATATGTATATGTTAGCTTAGTCTGTCCGTCTAAATGAATGATAGGTCTGCTATCACGGATCCAATGTTTCAATATGGCTTAATTTACGTTTTCAGAGAATTTATGCGCTTTTAGTGAAGACGAGGGTTTCTATGTTATAAGAGATTCTATAAATTATAGTAGAATGGTTTGTTATTAAATTAAATATTAAATTAAATTATGTAGTCTATAGTATGACCTTTTTTTGAAGTGAAAACTTCTTTAGCGGCGTTGTGCACTTTTTTTGGAATGGGTAAATTCGAAAATTCGTAAGACGGCGCAGGGCGCTTGCGCGAATGTTCGTGTGTGTTTATTACTATTCAAATTTTCACTTCTGCCGGCACTCCCAGAGTGCAACCCGTCGTTTTTTTTACGTGGTAAAATCATCACATGAGTCCTCCCACCCAGGGCAGAGCGGGAGGCACTGTCAGACTCGTACTGACTAAAATCCACGGTGTCTTTCAATAGCCCTTTACGTGCCAGGGTCACGGTAATTCGTGAGTCCCGCGACCCCGGCAGGCCCTAGGCCCCGTCACTATGCTGACACTCCTTGAGGGGATAGTATGACCTAGAATACGATTCCAAAATTGGGCATTTTTTAAATATAATCTGTGAAACAACTGTCTAACTATCACGATTCATGATATTAAACCTGGTGACAAACAGGTAGACAGACAGCGAAGTCTTAATGATACGGTCCCGTTTTACCCTTTGGTTGCCGAACCCTGAAAAAGATAGAATGATGAGTTTACGCACCTCGATATCTGAAGGTCGTGAAATATGTAAGACTCTCATGCCCATTACTTTGAACACGTAGCGGTCGCCATATTTTTTTGTGAAGTCTACCAGGATATCCAGGAGCTTGTCTGTAAGAGGACGAAACGTTAATTCATCATTAATCTATAGATTTAATTTTCATATTTACTTAATATACCTATAACAAAATTCAGTATTTTTATTTTCTTTATCATGGTAAAATCATCAAATGACTCCTCCCGCTCAGGGCTTGGCCGTAGGGACTGTCAGACTCGTACTGACTAAAATCCACGGTAATCCTTCAATAGCCCTTAACTTTCCAGGGTCACGGTTACCTGAGACAGTGCCGCGGCCCGGCAGGCTCCCGCAACCCTGGCAGGCAAGTCATGCGCATACAAACAGAATTTACTTCTGTTTGTACGCGCATGGCTACCGAACGAGCACATGATAATTATAACTTTTTTCTTTTTGTTCTTAAGCTACTGACAGTGACACTAGCGCTCACCGCTCGCGCTGCACTATCAGAGGAACTTGGAGCCGCCTCGTCATAAAACATATCGTAAAGTCTAAGGATCCGCCGCGGGAGACGCCCACGGCTTCGGACGTCGCGAGGTGATTTCCGGCCACCGTAGGCCGCGGGCAAGCGTATGGCGAGTAATGGCTGACTCGCCGTCTGATCATGGACCATCCCCGGGACGACGGCGAGTCGTGTTCCTCGCCATATAGAGCTGTCAGCAAAATGACGAGGACCCCCTTAGAGGACCAAAGCCTGCCACTCTAAGGCTGTCAGCAATATGAAGGGGCTAAGAAACTAAGAGGGACTAAGAGGGCCAAAGCCTGTCCGGATTGCGGGACTATCAAGCTACCGTGACCTCGGATCGTAAAGGGCTTTTGAAGGACACCGTGGATTTTAGTCGATACAAGTCTGACAGTCCCTCCCGCCCTGCCCTGGGTGGGAAGACTAATTTGATGATATTACCACGATAAAAAAAAAGCATACTTAGGGACAGACAGCGGGAAACCTTGTACTATGATCTATATACTATGTAGTGATTATGTTGTACCTAAATTTTTTTATTCCTGAATTCTCATTCATGAAGACTGGTGTAAAATACCCAAGTCATTCAGTTCTCTTTTGTCCAGTGCATATTAAAATATTTTTCAAGCTTTAATTTAAAAACAAAATATGTTTTTTAGCACACAAGCTTCTCATCCATTCCTCTCTTTTCATGTTTTATGGAAAAACAATTAGCCTATAATTGAGTCCAGGGTTCCATCGCCCCGCGGTTTCACCCGCTCCTCAGCTACTCTTGGTCCGAGCGTGATTTTATATAGCCTATAGCCTTCCTCGATAAACATACTATCTAACACAAAAATCATTTTACAATTCGAACTAGTAGTTTCTGAGATAGCGCGTTCAACCAAACAAAGTATTGAGCTTCATAATTTGATATAGATTAAAGTCTTACCTGCTGGTGCTTGGAACAGTTCCCAGGTGTTTCCAATGAGTGGTTTCCGAGGAGGTCCAGGCAGCTTGTCGAGAGGATTCTCCTCATCTTTGAAGAATAGCAGCCATATCACCAGGGCCACAGCCCCTACTATGAGTGCTTCAAATATCATGTTGGTTCACTGAAGAAAACCTGTGGACAATAAGATAATAATTTTATTAATGGTATAATTTATTAATTTAATAAATAGAAACATTATTTTAAGTGAACCTTAACACAAAACAAAATTGTTTTTAAGTCAGTGAATTCAATTTATGTTTCGTTCACTTATTTACCACCGACTTCCGAACAAAACTTATTTTTCAGGCATAAAATAAACCTTAGGTTTACCCCTACTATGAGAGACGCGTGAGAGCGCCGCGCTTCGGGGCTTATCACCGCTTTCTCGACAAGTCGAGGCACTGAGAGAAGAGCTCCGGCGCGATCTCAGGGCGGTATGGAGGGGCGGATTGTCTCAACCGAAGTTCGGACACGCCGCGATCGTGGCTGTAAAAGCCCTCTTTGAGGAGTGGCTGGAGAGGCGTCACGACGTCCTCACCTCCGCTTGATGGACACGGATGGTTCGGGAGATGCCTGTGTCTCATTGGGAGGGAAGAAACGCCTGGTTGTCAACTTGTCAACACTGAGAGGATCTCCCAGAGCACCAAGATTGAGAGTCGAAAACGTCAGGTCAAACTCAACATCATTAATACGGAAAGGAAAGCGTTAAATCTCCGAAAATTATTCTGAGGAATAAAGAACTTCCTCCTTTTTTTAAGTCGGTTAGAAACCAGGAAAGGAATTACTTTTTTGAATGTTGAGCGAAGATACCTAATCCTGTATGACACATACTTTATGAGGCCGAATATAAGCTGCTTGGATTGTTTAATATTTGTTTACTCCAATCCTTTTATCGCATAAATCCATGCGTCAAGGGGACACTCTCCAAAGTCATCCATATTCTGTATTATTGTTGACAGGCCGCCTGATGGAATATTATATGCGGAAAAGGGTGAAGTTACGCCATTTTGTAATTATAGCCTAAAAGCTGTTTGACATTTAGGAAAAGTGCTGCAGGCTGAAAACGTGCTCAATACTTCTTCAATTATCCCTTAACACAAAAATGCTGACCTACCTCAGCAAAAGTGGTTTTGGAAAATAATGGAAGGATTTTTTTTTTTAATTTTTTGCACCTGGCGTGGTGAAAATACCAACTAAATTATCTGGCTCGTTAATTTTCCCTCTCTTTAAATATTCATTTTTAAACATAAGGTCTCGAAATGCCAAGAGCATAATCTCAGGGGCAATAAGAATTAATTCTAAGTAGGTATATTCAGCCGCAAGACGATCTCCGGCCACCGTAGGCGCGGGCATGCGGGCAGCGAGTAATGGGCGACTCGCTGTCCGACCATGGACCATGCCCGGGTCGACGGCGCGTTGTGTTCCACGCGCGCCTCAAAGAGTGTCAGCATAGTGACGGGGCCTGTAGAGGGCCAAAGCCTGCCGGGATCGCGGGACCTAGGGATTACCGTGACCCCGGTACGTAAAGGGCTATTGAAGGACACCGTGGATTTTAGTCAGTACAAGTCTGACAGTCCCTCCCGCTCTGCCCTGGGTGGGAGGACTCATTTGATGATTTTACCACGATAAAATTAAAATTAAAAACGTAGGTATATTCGTGTTTTGCTTTTAAAAGTAGATTATGATGACCTAATTAAAGTACATACTCTTACAACTACTTCGTATTATTATTAAAGATTGATGGTTTTTAATTTTAAATGCTTTAAAACAAAACCTTAAACCAAACAACTCATCAGTCTCATTTGAACAAAAATACTTTATATATTTTTTATGGTTATGTTCGATAATAATACCACGTAGAGGTCGTCCAGCCTCCAGATAGTTTTAATATCCACTAAAACCAGTTTATTTGTAAAGGTTTTTTATGTACGGTGTTCCCTCAATATTCTCCCAAAATAGGTTTCCAAAATCGTCCAGTCTTATGAAAATATCTTACTTTAACGGAACGGAGAATAATTTATACGAATATTATAAAGATAAAGAGTCAATTTGGTTGATCGCGTTAATCAGGAACTACAGGTTTGAATTGAATAATTCTTATTGTGTTGATAAGCCCAATTATAGAAAGGCTACAGGCTATTTAACATTACGGTATGACCAATATTATAGGAGCCGTGCACATTAGAGTGTAATTGGATATTCCTAATGAATAATTTGGAAATAGAGGAACAAAAATAAAGTTTGGCGTCGAAGATCTCTGTAATCCCAGCGACAGCAAATCAGGTAGAAGCGTTGCACACTTACACTGCTTACAACAATAGCTAGAGTGTTTTGCGAGGTGCACATTCTTCGTTATACCCAATCAGAGTGTTTGTACGGTCAACAAAAGAGATAAGTATCCATGCAGTAAGTTTTAAATGGTTTTCATGTATGTTGTATGTAAGTATGTAAGTATGTGGCTTTTGGTTGTGGTGGTACATACTAAACAAAGTTTATTACACAACATTGGAAAACCGGAACGTATATACTCGTATTATTCATGGTAAATGTCCTGATTTCACGTTCTAATCATAAAGTTTGAAAAAAGGTAAATTTAAAAACTTATAATAATAGATACCTACTGCTATTTGAGGTGATAAACCCTCGCTATTTATAAATAAAAAAAATATATACATACGATAACCTCGATCGTTTTCGTATTAATAAAAATATGTTTTTAGTGTTATTTGCAGTTAACACGTTATCATAACAGTGTAATGTATGACATTATCTGTATGATACAGAGCACAAACATGGATAGTGTTATCGCCTATAGTGAAACAAGAATGGCGGTATTATTTTTTAACACGACTGCCCAAAGTGTTATGTTTTATATCGTTTGAATCCGTCAAAATAACAAAGATCAAGTTTGTTACCATGGATATGTATGTTTACGCGAATGTGGACTTAATTGTATTTGAATGTCTGTAAGAAAATAAACTTATGGTGGGACATAATTCAACTTTGTCGATTGTACGTATATACGTATATTGTTTGTAACTTTCTTAATATGTTATTTGATTGAAAAATTCTATTAAGACCGTCAGTTAGATTATGAAGAAATATTTGACTCGTATTTTTCTTTTGTTCCCGTTTTTTTTCTTTTGCCCCACATTAGGAATTTCTTCCTGTATCGTGGCTGCGTTTATAAACATAGAAACTCACATACACAACGGTTAGCGTAGTGGCTGAGCGGACTGATTGGACTGCTGCGCTTCGTATCGCGGGTTCGATTCCCGCACGGAGCAAATATTTGTATGATCTACAAGTAGTTGCTTCAGGTCTGGCGACGCACCCGCGACACAGGAGAAATTCCTAGTGTTTTTTTTAAAGAAAAAAAAAACGTGAAACAATTATTTGTAGATTAACAAATATTTGTTCCGTGCGGAGATCGAACCCGCGACACACTGCGCAGCAGTCAGTTCAGCCACTACGCCAACCGTGCCGTCAATTTGGGCGTAAACTCGTTTATGTCAAATATGTCAAGTTTTTGCCCTCGACCCATCACTATTAGGCGCCAATAAATCTTACTTTATTCATCGTTTACCACACACCCGTCAATAACAATAGTCTGGCTTCTGTTATTACATACGTTACAGAATAGTTGCCGAACTTGATAACGTGATATTAACTAAAACTGATATTAGTTGGGTCTTACTCAACCACTTGATAGTTAATACTCCTCAAGTTATTAATACTTAGCAAGTCTATTAATTGTGTGGTCGATTTTCAGTGATAACATATCTAGGAACTCACGAATTACCGTGACCCCGGAACGTAAAGGACACCGTGGATGTTAGTCAGTACAAGTCTGACAGACCCTCCCGTCCTGCGCTGGGTGGGAGGACTCATTTGATGATTTTACCATTAAAAAACAGCTCTTAGCTCTAGCTGTGCATCTTCCTAGCGCAGCTACTTTGTGGCGGCGCATCTCCATAGCGCATCTTACTCGCACAGCTGCATAGCGTAGCATCAGTGAAAACGGTCACACAGTTTCGTAGCTCAGCTTTTACATCCTCGCAGCACAGCTACATAGCACATCTCTGGTGGAAAGGCACCTTTATGATAAGATAGGCTAAGATGCTAATTTATTTTTCCTCTAAAGATCCTGCTTATCTAAATTAGATATAAAGCCAGGCATAGATAGATAAGCGGCTACATAAGTAGAACATTGGTAAAACAAAAACATAACCACATAATTATGCTGGAATGAAAAACATGATGAAGCTGAAATTTTTCAGATATTTCTCAGGCAAACAATGACAATAATTTTAAAACCGTACAAAGGTAAACACAACATGAAAATACTTTGAACCTTCAATTACTGTGGCATTACGTGATAAAGCTAATATTAAACCAAATTAGAGTTTTTTACAAACAGAAAAACACACGACAAGATTTCAAAACAATACAACAAAGGCAAAAAATACGTTTTAACTTTAAACCTTCATACAAAGTCATTCGGTCAAATGTGATCAGTTTCAACAACAAAAATGTGTACGGTACTGTTTATCCTACACTGTTTTTTATCAAACACTTTTGGTTTTTGTTAATAATGTCTATAAACATCACATGAGTAGGTACATTATGTGTGAATCGCACATATTTGTAAAGGGGGTGGCGGGGTGTGGAAGACTCTTTTTTTAAACCACCCAGAAGTAGACGACATATCACTGCTGATAAATTGGTGTTTTGGCATATCACAAAATACTTTTAGTAAGAAGACGTTATAAACAAGAATATTCCACATCTACCGGAATTTCGTGATATCCCTAGGGATTTCGTGAAATCCCTGATATACTCATTACCCTACGACAGATACATGTATCTGTTATGCGTGCGGTCGGTTATGCGTACACAGTTAAAACCATCATACAAACCCTAACGTGTATGGCCCCCATTAACGTGTCGGCGGTCAATCTAGATTGAGTCGGGTCGAAACTGGGCTATCAGCCACTTTCGCGTACACTAGACACGCAAAACACGATATCTAGTGGCCCCATTATTTATTAAATAGGGTAGCACTACATTTACAGTTCAGAACAGAGTGAACTCGAGGTCTCAGGGGTCACGGAAGCGTCTCAATAGCCGCGATGCTGTGTAAAAACAATACTATGGAATCGGTACGCAAAGGGCAACTAAAGAAACAGGGTAGACTCAGTCAGTAAGAGTTTGACAGAGCCTTAATCCGCTCCAGCCAGGTCCCAGCCCAGCAAGTTGAAAATGTGCAACGACATAAAAAAGAAAAAGTTTTGAAATGACCTTGCCCATTCGATTTTATCCACACTGCCAGAAAATCCCTATATTATTCACTCATCGATGAATAACACTCACCGTTTTCGATATACAGGGTGTGTTAAATTGTCAAAATTAAATAAAAACAAATGAACAACAGTATTATAAAATGGCCCTCCTAATTTAAAGAATACTTCTCATAACATACATTTTATGCTTCAAAACAAAACAAAACAACAATTTCGCGGCATTCCACAAACAAATATTTCACGTATTTGTAATTCAATTATTCGTTCATAATGAATGAGAGTAACTTTAATTGGTCAATTGGATACCGAGTGAACGAAATTTGATTTTGATTGAAATTAAATTTCCCGAGTGGATTGAATTGATGACTAATGTATACTTTTATTTGATTTTTGTTTTGTTTATAAGAAAAGAACTAAAAAAATAATGGGGATCCCATACAACAAACGTGATTTACCGAACCCACGTTCGTGACTGTACGCATCGATTTTTCTTGCCTAAATATCTATCAATCAAGTACCTATGTTACCAGTGCACCAAAGAGATAAAGCAGTGACTTTTTTATATTCATCAAATGAATCCACCCACCCATACCCATAGACTTGTACTGACTAAAATACACGGTAATTCTCCAATAGCCCTTTACGTTCCAGAGTCACGATTATCTGATAAGAGGAAGGCACTTTTATTCACGAACAGAGTTCTCTACTTTTCCTATTGCAAGGAAATAAAATGCATACATTTGTGCTCCACGAGCATTGGTCGTCGACAGCAATTAAAATCTATGAAGCGAAAACTCTTTGGTAAAAAAAACTTTTTTTAAATTTAATGTTCCAAATTCAAATTATATTATTCAACTACGGGCGGTAATGAAATTCAGCTCGGTCAGGGCCTTTTTTTTATCGTGGTAAAGTCATCAAATGAGTCCTCCTACCCAGGGCAGAGCGGGACAGACTGTCAGACTCGTAGTGACTAAAATCCACGGTGTCCTTCAATAGCCCTTTACGTTCCGGGGTCACGGTAATTCGTACAGTCCCGCGACCTCGGTCAGGGCCTAGGACAATAGTGACTTGCTTTGCCGAGGCTCACAAACACGCGGTCCGTGCGGCCAAACTAATTGATTTGACCTTCAGAGCGCTCAACCATGATCTCCAATAATAATAATAATAACCGGTTGAAACTCGTCGGGAACTCGACTCATTTTTAACCGACTTCAAAAAAGAAGAGGTACTCAATTCGGCCGCTACTTTTTTTGTGTTAAAAATGCACCAGAAACCTCGAAGTAATCATACTGCGTGGTTTCTGGTCCGATTTGTAAATTTGTATACCTGTCATTTGGTCCCATAAAAACTTCATTCAGTTTGGTTCAGTATTTTTTATTTTATAAGCATATTTCACATTTTTTCAGTTTGTCTTATATGATTAGTTCCCAGAATTTGATCCTTCAAGAATTTGAATCAAGATTTGATGAAGAATTTGATCCTGAAACTCCCTTTCAATGTTTTTCGATATTCCTCATAGTTTCGAATTTGTGCCATCCTCCCCCAGTTGAAAAATTCACCCTTCAGGTTTAAGGTTAAACTTTAAAAATATATCGATGATTTTAAAACATAAATAAAATTTCAAAATTCATAGCTTTTTCAAGAAAGATGTTTTCTTTAAAACTTTAAACTGTAATTTCTTATGAATGAATGATTGAGCACGCAGATGTATTGTAGAAGAAAATGCTAATAAATCTCAAGAATCTATACATTTCTTTTCAAAATTTACAGTATAGCTGAAAAAGTAACTGAAGTTTGACTGAAATTATCACTCAGGTTTTCGAGAAATAGAAATTCTCGCTTCGTTGATTTCTAATGCATAGTAAAAAGGTAATATTGAATTCATAGAAAAAAAAACCAGCTAATATTTTTGGATGACTCTATTTTTTCTCTCCCCTCATTCCATGTTTCGCTAAACACGAACCGTTTTTAACTCAAGATCTGAAAAACATGAATGGATATCAAGTTACCTAACAATAACAGTTATAATTGAGAAGCAATAATCAACTTGTTCATACTATGATTATAAAAAAAGAGGTAAACTTTGTCCGCCTTTTTTTTTCGTGGTAAAATCATCAAATGAGTTCTCCTACCCAGGGCAGGGCGGGAGGGACTGTCAGACTTGTACTGACTAAAATCCACGGTGTCCTTCAGTAGCCCTTTACGTACCGGGGTTACGGTAATTTGTGAGTCCCGAGACCCCGGCAGGCTTTGGCCCTCTACAGGCCCCGTCACTATGCTGATACTCCTTGAGGCGCGCGTGGAACACAACGCGCCGTCGGTGGCCAACTTTGTCCGCCTTACCATAAGAAAGATAAACATAATGTTGATCACTTGTTTGAAAAAACTGACAACGTCAAAACGACAATTCACGTTGATATAAGGGTCGTTGTGCAGTTAAATTTTTTAGATAAGCTTTCAACAGATGTTTATCTTTTTGTGGTGAGGTGGTGTATGTTTGGTTGTAGAAACATTTCAAAATTGCTACACAATATTTTAATAATATTTTTTTTTTTTATAAAATCGTATTTTCGTATTACGGTTATTCATACGTTGCAAATTAAGCCTATCTAACCTGTTGGCGAAAAATAAAAAAAGTTAAAAAAAATCAGGCATTTGCCAAGTAATAAAGTCACAGGCAGAATAATAATAAAAGATATCGTAAAAACAAAATAAATTCACTTTTTAAAAGAGCTAGACAATCATCAAATTACATTGTAAAGAAACAATTAAAATGACACAAGAGCACCTACTTACTTCAATTATAGCTTTAGCAGACAATCATTGAAGTCCATAAATTCAATTGAGCACTACACTTAGTATAAGAAGACGACCTTCAATTTGCGGATTCTAAATTCGATTCGACTGAAACGTGCGCCTGAGTGCGCGTACACCACTCAACTGAGTTGACAACGAATTGATAAACACTAGTTTGTAATATACTATACTAGATTTATCTCGTTTTATCAGCGGTCTAAAAGGGCAACAGAATTGTAATTTATGAATGGGTCTGAAATTCCAAATAATAAAGCATCCCACCAGCATCGTGAACCGGGTCTGTCCGGTGGTCAGGACTCCTGAGAAAGGAGCCTCCTAACAATACGCGCCGTGTCCAGAAGTACTGCCTTCGGAATCAAGCGCTTGATTCAGCTGCCAAGCGAGAGACTCCTCGGATGATGTTTGAGGCTCTTTGGAATTAAGCCATTCGCAGACACGACTATCAGCGAGTCCCACTAACAGCTGAATTTATCTTTCCTCAAAAAAAAATAAAGATAGTACCTACTGGCCATGCTCCGCGTCCTCGAA
The DNA here is from genome assembly GCA_943136025.2 of Agrotis puta. Taxonomy (NCBI): domain Eukaryota; kingdom Metazoa; phylum Arthropoda; class Insecta; order Lepidoptera; family Noctuidae; genus Agrotis; species Agrotis puta. The sequence goes on along the minus strand of OW964182.2, from coordinate 15,525,256 downwards.
TTGCAACTGTCCATCGATCGTCGGCGTTGACCAACCATCACTTAACCACTAACTGTCACTAACTAACTGTCAATTGCAACGCCCGGAGGCCTTAGCACACGATTTCCGTATTTTACCTATAGCGTACATTTAGCAAGCGTTTATTGTATGGAAAATTAAAAACTCTAATAAATGAACGAGGAACTAAGTTTCTCCATCAAATTAACGTCAAGGATCTCGTTTTTTTATGTCACAAAATCGTGAAAAAAAAAAATACTAGAGTCCGCGCCACAACTGAAGTACTGCGGAAAAATCGTGGAACTACATATATTTATTTTTAATGCAATTTGATTTGTTGACATGGATACAAACGCCGCGCCGCGTCAAAAAGACTTGATTCGTGGCGCGAACTCTCGAGTCTCTATATTTGCTCGTCAATCTCCTAAATTAAGTTGTGCCATATTCATTTTTTTTTATCGTGGTAAAATCATCAAATGGGTGAGTGGGGAGGACTCTCCCACCAGACCTTTCTGTCGGACTCCGAAAAACCACGGTTTTCTTTAGCCCTTCACGTTCGCGGGCATGCGGGCAGCGAGTAATGGGCGACTTGCTGTCCGACCATGGACCATGCCCGGGTCGACGGCGCGTTGTGTTCCACGCGCGCCTCAAAGAGTGTCAGCAAATTGACGGGGCCTGTAGAGGGCCAGAGCCTGCCGGGGTCGCGGGACTTACCCATCACCGTAACCCCGGTACGTAAAGGGCTCGTGAAGGACACCGTGGATTTTAGTCAGTACAAGTCTGACAGTCCCTCCCGCCCTGCCCTGGGTGGGAGGACTCATTTGATGATTTTACCACGCAAAAAAAAAAAAAAAAAAAAAAAAGCCCTTCACGTTCCAGGGTCATACGTTTCCAAATAAGACAGTCCCGCGATCACCATAGACAGCATAGGATACAGAACTTCACTTTTTATAATTTTAACTGGCCCTTAATTTCATACTCGTATTTAGGAAAAGAAGAAATTCTTAATTCTGTCGGTATTTTATTTTTTTATATATCTACGTGCACCGATTACTCCAAGCTTTCTTGTAAGAATTCTGTGATTATTATTTTTTTCGATGCTTGGTTTTTAGTCCTATTAATAATCAACCACCTTGATTTAGAAGTTTTTATTTTGTGTGCTTTTATTTTATTATTGTTGTGCGTATGATGTGATTAACTTATCTAGGGATTACATTTTTGTTTATTAAAAGCATAAAAAGTAGTCTATGTCCCACTCTAAACCATAGACTTTAATTGTTACGATCGATTAGTTATGTTTTACTATCTTTTTCTTCTTCTTTGCGTCGCTGGCACGATAGCAATATTACTAACTAACTAAAGAAATTCGCCACTTCTTCTTCTCTAACAGATGTAGTTACATTGAGAATATTTTATATGAAGTGGCTGCCTGTCTGACCCCTACAACCCCCGTAAATTTTAAACATTATTATGGGAATTTCCCATTGGGAAAATTACCAAACTTTTGTCCCTGGATACCTAAGTATTTTCATAACCCCGTCGTTAATTTACTCATTCTACATAATTAAGAACTCTTATACAAAGTTTGACTCAGCATTTAATCTGTTTTATACATTTTCAGTGAGCAAATCTTACTTTTTGTATCTAGTGGCTGAGCGATTGGACTGCTGCGCTGAGTGTCGCAGTTCGATTCCCTCACGATTTAAATATTTGTATGACCTACAAGTAGTTGTTCCGGGTCTGGGTGTTTGTGTATGTGAGTTTCTATGTTTGTAAACGCACCCACAATACAAGAGAAATTCTAGTGTGGGGAGTAAGGTTTCACGAAAAAAAACCTTTTAAAAATCCTGAGCGTAGCGAAGTTTTCAAAGGTACGAGACGCAGAATCACTTTGCTACCGAATGTAATATGTACACACAACTTTTCACTACAGCGAAGAAATGGTAGGTGTAAGAAAAACAACTTAAATAAATTAATTAAATTTGGTTTTACATATTTAAAAACGTAAAATTGGTAATATTAAAAGTTTTTTTTTTAAGCTGTTATGATTGTGTTTTGGTAGTAGTTGGCAGTATGATACCCCCATGTCTCGGTAAGCTATTATATTATTCGATGATTCCCGATGTTCCAGATCCGTAGCTGCTACTGAGAATCTCCCGATGACATGTTTCCCGACCTAGCAATCGTAATAAATCGCAACCCCGGACCTCATAATTAGCAATATATCTTGCCACCCCTAGTTTAGTGGTGGACAGTGAAACATTTCTAAAAAAAAATAATAACTGTCCACCAGTGGTGGACACAGAGAATACTCCAGCTTAAAATTGTACGACTGTCCACTAGTGGTGGCCAGGGGGACTTTTATATAAAATCTTCCTTTTGTCCACCCCGGGGGGGACAGAGGGAAAGTTTTATAAAAACGTTTCGCTGTTCACCAGTGGGGGACAAATTGGGGGTGGTTATCGGGACTCATCGCTATTATTGAGTCCAGTCGTCGTGCTGGTCAGTGCAATAATTGTAAAAATGAGATTGGTGAAAATGTGTTGTCGTTAATACCTAATTTGTTATGATTTTACTATTCTTGTTTTATAATTCATTGTACCTAAAGCAGCATGATATGGATGGAATATAATATTTTTCTACGCCAATGATGGCTAGACATAAGTATCGTTCATATATAATAACAACATTTGTAGCTAACCTGTCTATGTTCAACAAATAAAATATTTGTATTTGTTCGAATTTAGAAAACTCTTTCAACGCTAGCGGATAAAATGCTGATTTGCACTTCGAATGACAAATATAATCTTTCCGAGCTTGTGAGGTTTAAATATTTTTAACATAATTTATTTAATTATGCAGATTCCATCTTATATAATCATAAGTCGTCCTACGCAGTGCCCGCGCCGATGGAATACCAGATTCAACAATTGACCGCCATTTTGAGTCGACGAACGAACTCTTGACCTTGAGACTCACGTCTGCTATTAGATAATGGCGTCATTGCCTGGTAGAATCAATCAGAAGTGTACAAAGGCGTAACAGACACGTAAACACAAAAGACAGATATTAAATTATATTTTAGAGAACTAGCCCGGCTGCTGTGCTCCTTTCAGTCTTAGCGTGATAATTAAGCCTATAGCCTTCCTCCATAAACGGAATATCCAACGCAATAAGAATTTTTCAGTTCGAATCAGCAGTTCCTGAGCTTAAGCGCATTTAATTAAACAACATCTCAGCTAATTAATATTAGTAAAGATTTATTTATCTAGAAGAATAGCTTCATAAAGTCGGACAACAGGCTAAGGGATTGTAGCTGATGATGTTCTGTGGGCCACGGGGCTGTCTCAATCATCACAGCCTTGGAACGCGAAGGCTAAGTGAAGAAACAGGGTAGTTTTAAGTCAGTGAGTGTCTGACAGTTTTCCCTTTCGCTCCAACCAGGGTGGGGGGTCTAAATTCATGATTTTACACTTGTAACTTCCATTTAACCCCGTGGGAAAAAGGCGAGATTAGGTTTTAATTTTATAAGCATGAAAACTATTAATCCTCTTCTTATGAAACTATTTCCAAATTACATTAGGACGTGCGTTCATAAATCATACAAATATCTGGGATAGGTTAAACGTCGTAACTGCCAGACATAATAAAAGATAGATCTTGAATCAAAAATAGGTTTTGCCTACCAGAATTCTCACGAAGTCGCTAAGCTATGCGATACGTAGGGAGAAAGCCCTGTCTACATAGCAATTGTGACGATTTCAATTTGACAAGGTAGTTGGAATCTCGCGCAGTAACTCATCTATATACGATCCCAAAATTGTACTTACTATAGCGGGATACTAGAAGAAAACAACTTTCCCCTATTTAAAACGTATAATTTTGATATTGGTAAAATTGTAAAAGTAAATAAAAAAAATACAGTTAGGATGCAATTGTGCCCGGTTATCAAAGTACAAGTTTTGAATTAAATAAAATTAGGTCGCACACACAAAAAAAAATTCGGTTACGATACAATTATGTCAGATTATCCAGAGAATGTACGAATCAATAGTTATTTAATTTACTGAGGAAAAACCAAAATCCTGAATATCAGAGGAAAAAATATTTGAGCGATCCTAGCGGTAACTAACTAATTGGCCAATTAACACGCCTCGGAAGAAAAAAAAAGTGATGCTATTTACCTAAATACTCGTACATACCCTGTGTAGGGGTTGTATTACTGTGCCTTACATAAAAATAACAATTTAAACATTAAAAGCAAAAAATAAGACAGTTAATTTAAATAAATAAAGAATCCTCAGCTTGATCCTGTCGGGATGGAGAGACGCGCTGCAGGACTGCCGCGGAGAACCGTGCTGGTAGCCACGGTCAAACAGGACCAGGCCTCCGATGATCTGACGCTTGAACTTATTTGTCGGCTCAAGAGCCTGACAAATTCAGGATCCGGAAAGACTGCACGCGACCACACCGGGGTCGCGGTGGAGCGTTGCTCCCGACTGCTAGCTTATAAAGTTGAGCGTGATACCGTACTCAGCGCCTCCGATACATAGGAAAATTTTCAGATCACGCCATTCCGGCAAAAAAACAGAAGATTTCACATATGATTTTTTAACCAACGTTGTCGACTTTAAATTCAAAATGTTTCACATTTTTTAACAAAAAGTGATTTCCACCCAAAAAAAAAAAATCAGCGATAGGTCACGGGTAACAAACAACGTCCAACTGACATAAAAAAAATCTTCAATTTTTCTCGAACAAAAACCAATTCCTAACTTAAAAAGATTCAGTTCTTAAAGAAAAATTTCGACTAAAGGCTTCCGAAAACAGGTTGCATGACAATCACCATAAAAAAAGGTGATATTTAAAAATGTAGCGTTTTTTTATAACGCTGCAGTACCCCCTTTCCAAGAAAAAAAAGACACAAGTCCGGCAGAAGGGAAAAAAGCAGAGGAAATTAACTTAGACTAGCCAAAAACACTATACCTAATAATTGACCTAAACCAAACCTAACATAGACGACATCAGAGTACAGCTGATACCGAATAAATGAGAAACCGAACTTCCATCTACACGTTATCAGTGTCAGCCCGTATAGTGTCCACTAAACCTAAAATTGACAACAGTCAGAAAACAAGGAATCAACAAGCCTTAAGATAACCTAACTTACAACGAAAATATCTAAGTTATTTTCAAATTAATCCACTAGGTAAAAACTAGAACAATATGCGAGAGCAAAATACTAGCCTAAAATAGAACTCTATCCAACAAGGTGACCATAAAGAGCTAAAAAATAAGACTAAGAACTAGCAACAAAACTTGAGTCGAAGATAAGTCTTGGACAAAAGACAAATTAAATAAACTCCAGTTCAAACAATGGAAAAAATCGGTGAGGCTAAGAAAGACTCAAGTTAAAGAACCAACTTGTGTTTCTTGTCAAACCAAAATATACTCGAACTTTAAGAAACCACTCTAGTCAACGAGATACTTTACCCAAGGTGGAACTTAATGTTCAGGGAAACTTAAGTCAAAACAGGAACTTAAGACTATAAGTAATAATGACTTGAGCAAGAGTAACGACACAGGACGAAGGTGTGACTCAAGTTCTTCAGTCGTAAGTAATAACAAACTGACCTAACATATTTGCCCAGTCCAACGGGAAAAACAAGGCGTAATGTATTTTCAATATTCGACATATTTAAATAGAATATAAAAATTTTATAAACTCGAAAATCAATTATGACCAAACACACAAAAATTGTAATCACGCCATCTGTGAATAGTTACCGGAACTAGGTGCGATGCAACCTTGTTGTAACAAAAAAATTTAGCTGAGTTAGCTCGCAACTATCAAATGAGTTCTTGGTTCATACCAACCTTATCGGACAAAATTTTAAGGATCAAAAGGTGTGCGATAAAAAACGCTTGGGTCCGTACAAAAAGATAGTTTATAAAAACGGAATTTATTTTAGGATATCTTTGATATGATAAGTACCAGAATGGACGGAACCACAGTCCTGTAGTAAATAGGTAGTCCTAGAAATAACTTGCATCACACGACACTTAACGAAACGTGGAGCAAGCTTTCCAGAGAAAAAATCTTCTCCCGATGACCTGGAGAAATTTCGCCTCCATACAGTGTCACCCACGTTCAAAGTAATAGCCGACCGGTTGGAGTTATAAGCCCGCGAGTTACGAAGGAAAGCTAAAGAAAGATTATCGGCCACCTTCGCATAGACTTCGCTGAGAGAAGACAGATTCGAGGCGTGACGAGTTCGACTGTCCGCTAAATCAGTGCTTTGAGTCTGACCATTTACACGCCTAGAATCCATTAGTACTTCTCTACCAAACATAAGAAAATTAGGCGTGAAGCCTGTGGCTAAATTGATGCATGAGTTGAGATAAAGCTTGACTTTAGGCAACATCTTTGCCCAATTCCTTTGGTTTTCACCAACCAATATACCTAAGCATGTAACCACACTTTGGTTATAACGCTCAACCGTATTCGCTTGTGGCGTATAATATGGTGTAAATGTAGGTGATTCAATATGGAATGATCTAAGGAAATTTAGAAACTGGTTACTACGAAAAACTGTAGCATTGTCGCAGAGAATAGAACGTGGTACACCAAAATTAAAGAAAATTTCAGACTCTAACGCTTTCATAACAGAAAAAGCGTCCACTCTCTTTAGAGGAACAAGCCATACATACTTTGAAAAAACATCGACCATAGAAAAAATGTACTTATACCCATAATAAGCGATAGGCAATGGTCCAATAATATCTACCGAGATCATCTGTAAGGGCATGGATACTACTTTAGGATAACACATCTGACCACGAGGTTGCGTGTTCGCAATCTTATATGCTTTACAAACCTCACATTGCCTTAACGTTGTAACGACGTCGCGGTACATATTAGGCCAATAAAATGTTTCCCTTAGTTTTTGATAAGACTTAGTTACACCAGGGTGTACAGAAGGAAAATTATTGTGTACTTCCCAAATTGCGGAAGGAATTTTTTCAGAAGGCAATACAACACGCCATGGATCAGAAGACAAAGGGGATGTGATAGGCATCCGCCTCAAAAGAATACCATTTTGAATGGCATAGGCTGGAAACATCTGGGGAAAGTCACGTGCACCTGTATAGACTTTCTTGTACCATCTATCGTCAGTATGCTCCGGACCTTGATCAAAGGTAATAGGACTTGCATAAACTCTAGATAACGCATCTGGAACAATGTGCTGCGACCCTTTCCGATGAACGATGTCAAAAGTAAATTGAGAAATGACTGTTGCCCAGCGCGCTAAACGACCTGAAGGGTTATTTAGGGTAAGAAGCCATTTTAAAGCCATATGGTCAGTTATAACAGAAAACTTCATACCATCTAAGTAACAGCGAAAATGTTTGATGGAGTCAAGAACCGACAATAACTCGCGTTCAGTAGTACTATAATTACGTTCTGCTTTGGAAAATAAACGCGAATAATAAGCGATAGGGTGCTCAACATCATCAAATTTCTGTGTTAGAACAGAACCTAGACCAACTGCAGACGCATCACACTGCAAAATGAACGGCTTCGAGAAATCAGGACACGCCATAACTGGTGTCTCGATCAGAGCTTCTTTTAATTTCGCAAAAGCTTGTACAGCAGCGTCATCCCAATTTATAGGATCACGTCCTTTTCTCTTACCGATTAACGCAGTGAGCGGAGCAATTATCGAAGAAAAACCATTCACAAAACGTCTGTAATAGGAACACATACCAATAAAACCGCGTAGCGACTTGGCAGTTGTAGGAGTAGGGTAATCCCTAATAGCTTCAAGTTTACAGGGATCAGTTTGAAGACCCTTTTCATTTACAATATACCCTAAATATTTTAATTCGCTTTTGCAAAACACACACTTTTTTAAATTTATGGTTAAACCAGCCTCCTTAAGTCGAGCTAATACCTTCCTGAGGAGAGCCAGGTGACTATGAAAGTCCTTAGAGACCAAAATTAAATCGTCGACGTAACCGAAAACGCAGTCGTCGCTAGTAGAAGTAAATTCATAGTTGACGATCATATCAGTCAGGCGTTGCATTTCTGAAGCTGCATTTGTAAGTCCAAATGGCATTCTTACAAATTCAAAGAGACCTCTTTGTGGAACAATAAAAGCTGTCTTCTCACAACTCTCTTTATCAGCAAGTGGAATCTGCCAGAAAGCACTCCTAAAATCGAGGGAGCTTATGTATCTGGCACCACGAAGGTTGTCAAGAATATCGTTTATACGGGGAAGAGGATACGAATCTCTAACAGTCACGCTATTCAGCTTCCTACTATCAACACAGAAACGTACTGATCCATCGTTTTTTGTAACCATAACCACTGGACTAGCCCATGGGGAACGAGAAGGACGAATCACTCCCATATCTAGCATCTTGTCAATCTCTTCGTTGAGTAGCTTCAACTTAATCGGAGATAAAGGATAAAAACTTTGGCGAATAGGAGGTCCCGTTGTATGTATTTTATGGGACAGCCATGATGTTTTTCCTAGGCCGATTCTCTCAGACGAGATGACTTCAAACTCGTTAATAACTTGCTGAAGGCACGTCTCTTGATCCAGTGTTAGGACGTTACGAGGATGGACATATCGAACCTCGCTAACAGAGGAAATTTGAGGTGGATAGCAACTAACAGAGGGAAGGTACATATTACCATTAATATTTTTATCAAAAGCTTGACTAAAAACTGATGTCAAACCAAACTTATTCCAAAATTCGATACCTAATATCACAGAGGATGACATAGAGCTTGCCACTAAAAACTCATGGAAAGTAGTTGTATCATTAAACTTGACTGGAAGATAAACAGATCCCCGGATATCGATCGGTGAATTATTAGCTGAAATTACACGAGGACAAGAATCACTCGCGTTCAAAGATAGACCAAATTTCTGAATTAAACTATCGCTAATCAGTGACATCTGTGCACCAGAGTCTAATAAAGCCTTGACCACCTGGTTGCACAATAAAATTTCGATAAACGGACGGTTATCAATAGTATCAATAGTAATCACCGGTGACACTGTACGGTAGGAAACGTGCCGCCGGTGCTTTAGGCATTTTTTGGGTTACACTTCGGGCATTCACGAGTTATAAAGCCGGGAGTGCGACACTTGAAGCATATCATACCTGTTACCACAGGACAAGAACGGTAAGAGTGACCAGTACTGTTGCATTTCAAGCAGTGCTGATTGCAACTTGGGCAGCTCTGAGACCTACCACCACCTTGGTTAGGTTCATTAAGGCGGGGCCTGACAGCCTGAGAAGAACTGGTTGGTTGGTGAGCAGCACTGTCAAGACTAGCAACAGCCTTAGGTGTTCTAATAAAAGATTCGAAATAAGTAGCGGTATCAATAAGAGTATTAATATCAGGGAATTTCTGTATGGACAAAATTGGGGTATATTTTGGCAACATGTTGTGGGTTATGACATCCAATAATTCAGGTTCTTCAATCGGCTTACAAAGTTTGGAATTAAGGTGAGTCAGTTTAATAATAAACTCCTTGACAGACTGCTCTGGTTTCTGCCTAAGATTACGTATCTCCTGTCCAGTCCTAAATTCGAAATCCGCAGAACCGAACATACTAAAAAATGCCTGCCTGATCTCTACATACGACAGACCCGGTCGGCGTATGGATCTATAATACTCCAAAGCGATGCCAGACAAAACTTCGTGGAATCGCCTTACGAGATAGGAATCCGTAATATAGTCAGCCTCCCTGCATTCCTCAAGTCTAGCGAAGAAGTCACGTACGCACGTGTTTCCATCATAACAGATTCTCCACTTGGTCAACGAGAACTGCTTGACAAAAGGTGGAGGATCTTCGGATCTGATCGGTGACGGTAGAACCGACTGTGTGGAGACGCGTGAAAGTCTAGGTGGAATGGGAGGAGGAGGAGGACGAGTGGTGGGATGTGGTCGAGAGATGATAGGGCTGCTACAACGTGGAGTCTCGCCAATAGAATTTTCATCTTCCGACATGTTGTAAACTAAATTCAAGCGATACTAGACTAGTATATAGTTAGCAAGAAAAAAAAATAGTAATACGGTTGACGAAGCTGTATGAACGATTCCTTATAAAAATATCGGTACCCCTAAGACAAGCTGGAACAAGACACACAAAAAAAGAAAATAAGGTAACCAGCCGCGTCAGGAATCACCAAGCTAGGAAACGAAAGACACCACTAAGAACAGACAACAACCGTGCATACGGAGCTTACCTTTGCAACACGACGCCTATAAGTTCATACAACACACTCATGCACTACGGGTTCTAACAACCGCTAGCTAAAGGAAAACAAATTAAACACAAGGGATAACAATCAGGTAAATTATGTATTTGTTGGGTGAGAAATAAAAGAGGGTTGTGTGTTTTATAGTTCACAAAATTATTTTATATAAGTGATGAAAAATTACAACTCACACAAGCAAACAAAGAACAGTATCCTGCCAGTTCTTCGTTATCGTATCTGTAGTTCAGGGCTCGTGATGTATCACCATGGGAACAGTCCAGGCTCTAGGAAACACTTAAACTGGTCACTTGGGTAATCACGTTAAAGTCCTGAAACCAACAATAGGAATAAACAGAGAAAGAATTAGCTCACACAGTGGATGAAATTATTAGCTCACTTGAAGCGAGCTACCACCCTCGAAATTGCAAAAAAAAAAATTATGTGATGTAGATTTAAATAAGAAGAAGTATGGACAAGAAAAATACTTACTTTATTAGTTCGGGCGCCATATATAGCGGGATACTAGAAGAAAACAACTTTCCCCTATTTAAAACGTATAATTTTGATATTGGTAAAATTGTAAAAGTAAATAAAAAAAATACAGTTAGGATGCAATTGTGCCCGGTTATCAAAGTACAAGTTTTGAATTAAATAAAATTAGGTCGCACACACAAAAAAAAAATTCGGTTACGATACAATTATGTCAGATTATCCAGAGAATGTACGAATCAATAGTTATTTAATTTACTGAGGAAAAACCAAAATCCTGAATATCAGAGGAAAAAATATTTGAGCGATCCTAGCGGTAACTAACTAATTGGCCAATTAACACGCCTCGGAAGAAAAAAAAAGTGATGCTATTTACCTAAATACTCGTACATACCCTGTGTAGGGGTTGTATTACTGTGCCTTACATAAAAATAACAATTTAAACATTAAAAGCAAAAAATAAGACAGTTAATTTAAATAAATAAAGAATCCTCAGCTTGATCCTGTCGGGATGGAGAGACGCGCTGCAGGACTGCCGCGGAGAACCGTGCTGGTAGCCACGGTCAAACAGGACCAGGCCTCCGATGATCTGACGCTTGAACTTATTTGTCGGCTCAAGAGCCTGACAAATTCAGGATCCGGAAAGACTGCACGCGACCACACCGGGGTCGCGGTGGAGCGTTGCTCCCGACTGCTAGCTTATAAAGTTGAGCGTGATACCGTACTCAGCGCCTCCGATACATAGGAAAATTTTCAGATCACGCCATTCCGGCAAAAAAACAGAAGATTTCACATATGATTTTTTAACCAACGTTGTCGACTTTAAATTCAAAATGTTTCACATTTTTTAACAAAAAGTGATTTCCACCCAAAAAAAAAAAATCAGCGATAGGTCACGGGTAACAAACAACGTCCAACTGACATAAAAAAAATCTTCAATTTTTCTCGAACAAAAACCAATTCCTAACTTAAAAAGATTCAGTTCTTAAAGAAAAATTTCGACTAAAGGCTTCCGAAAACAGGTTGCATGACAATCACCATAAAAAAAGGTGATATTTAAAAATGTAGCGTTTTTTTATAACGCTGCATTACCTACGTTTACCGCGTTTTTTTTTTCGTAAAAAAAAATGACATCAGTATTAGCATTAGTTAGGTACACGAAACAGAATGCTATTGTCTTTATTCTGCAAAACTATACACTTAGATTAGAAGGGCCCCAAACAAGTTTTGATACGAGGCTAGCCTAGCTACGCCACTGTGTAAACTTCAAACCACTTCCTATACTACAGGGTCGCACTGGGCTGGAAAGGCCTGGGCCTTATAAGCCAATCGCAGTTCAGGAATTCTAAAACCTAGTTTCAGAGATGGCCAACTCATGTTCAAGCATTTTTTCTTATTGTATGACAAATATATCTTATCTAGTTTACATTCAGGTCACAAACCTATGTTGCGCAGGCCCCCGATCGTACCTTCCGTCTGGCTCTTTGCAATTCCCGCAAGCCAAGTTTGTCCAGGGCCCGTATAGGCTGGGGCCCAGCTGGAAACTGTCACCTCAACTATACAATGTGTCCTGTTACGATATGTACAATCTTAATGGGAAGGTAGCTTGCCCAATAGGCTATTTTACTCAAAAAAATTATTAGTCTGAAATATAGATTATATTAAAAAATATTAGACCCGTATTTTTTCTTTTGTTACATAAACCAAAATTGGCGAAGATACAATGCTTCTAAAAACCACAAAACTTCTCACGGTCGGTAAAATTTTACGACCGATATAACTTCACAAGTCCCCTGAATTTGGAAGCGTTTTATCTTTGTCAATATTATTTTTCAATATTCGAACTGACGGACTAAACAGATTTTCAATTTATTTATGCAGTAAAATACCCTATTCTGTCAATAAAATTATTCTTCGTGTTGGATTAGAACTCAACGCCACATGTTCTTTTTTATATTTAGCGTTTAAAGTCCAATTGTAGTAAAAAGTAAACATTTAGCAACTGAAAATAATAATCAATGGTTTATCCCACCTCAAAAAATAACTCTGCATCGTGTTAAAATAAAGGGTAAAACTTCTATTGAAACCATCGTTTTTTAGTTAATGAACGTTATGTATTACAAAATTAACCCCTAGGAACTCGCAGTCCGACACTGTTTACTATTAGCTCCCAACACTCCCCATCCTAACATCATATCCAAGTTAAAAGCTTGTAAAAACCCCCAATTACCAACAACACCGTTCCATTACTCACATCAATGAATACAATTTCCAACTTTCATCACTCAAGAATTAAATTTTCTTCGACTTTGCTCGTAGTTTAGAAGTAATAAAAACAGTTATGTTTCATGAACTTTATTGCCGCGTATTTAACAAGTAAGGCTGAAATTAGTAAAGTTATGACAACAGCAGACAAGTGACTTTTGCCCGGAGGACAAAAATTCTAGCTTCAGTTTTAAGACTCCCACTATATTTGTAGACACATGTGTGTTCTCATTAGGCAATCAATGAGCGGCTGACTAACTCTGAATGGCGAATTGGACGTAATCTCAATGTGAACGTCGAACTACAGCAAATTAACCACGAGGCGCTTTTATTTTTATCGTGGTAATATCATCAAATGAGTCCTCCCACCCAGGGCAGGGCGGGAGGGACTGTCAGACTTGTACTGACTAAAATTCACGGTGTCCTTCACTAGCCCTTTACGTACCGGGGTCACGGTAATGGGCTCCACCGTGTCCTCCGGACGGTCCTCGCAGTGGTGACACCTTATCTGACACAGGTACCTCCCGAAACTTCCGTGTCCGGTGAGGACCTGCGTCATGCGGTAGGTAAGAACGCCGTGACGCCTATCCAGCCACTCCTCAAAGAGGGTTCTTACCGCCGCGATTGCGGCGTGCCCGAACCACGACGCGCTGGCAAACTTTTGGCAAAAGAGGCCAAATTCGTTCATGATTGTAACTCAAAGCCAAGTACTCCATTTGGGCATGCCGATGGTGTGTAATGGGTGATTCGCGGTCCGATCATGGACCACGCCCGAGTAAAAGAGCTGTCAGCAATGTGACGGGGCTCCCCTTAGAAGGCCAAAGCCTACCGGGGTCGCGGAACAGTCTCATCAAGTAACCGTAATCCTGGATCGTAAAGGGTTATTGAATGATCACCGTGGATTTTAGTCAGTACAAGTCTGACAGTAATGAGTAGGAGGACACATTTGATGTTTTTATCACGAATTATAATTTTATTGGTTGGACCAATCGTCCCTTTGCACGTAATTTTGCTGCGAATTGTCGCAATCTGAGCACATCACGCGCACGCTGGATCTAATTGAAATGTATTTGTAAACTGGAAGCTAACATTCAGCCGCTGATTGTTCGCCTAATGAAGACACAGCCAAGCGATCTTGGTGGATGTTTCGTTCATGGGTCCGGTGGCGCGTACGCAAGCCCGATGTTTCGAAGCGCACAGTCTTCCAACATGAAATCTTTCAGGAGAAGTTTCTTGAGCGCCGTACGACGTACCTGTTGATAAAATTTGAATATATTTGCTTAGGTTGCAACATATTTTGCGTGTAGTTAATCAAAGCCTGAAAGCCTAGATGATATATTATGAATTTCAGGAACGTCACGATACTTTAATTAATTTGAATTGTCTGACAGTCACATCTGAATGTCGCACAATATTTTGTTCTATAACAAAGACGATCTTTGAAAATTCATCCCGTGAGGGGTAAACAGGGGTGAAAGTTTACAATGAAATCAGGTACTTTTTCTTTTAATCCTATATACAACATTATTTTTAGTATATGCGAAACCTGAAGATAGTTTGTTCAGAATCAGTAACTGATTCGATTCCAATAATTTTTACACCATGTTATATTTTTTTTCAAAAATATTTTAATTAAATTTTATTACCAGTTAATTACAATACAATCACCGTACGGTTAGGTACCTATTGCCAAGCTATTATCACTAGTGTATATCACAGGAGACGCGGTTTACGCGGGTGCACCGCGAAATAAGCATGTTTTTGAACGGACAACCAGGAATAAACAAACTTATAACATTGTGATTTTTTATGATACGGTTTTAAAATTTTGTACATAGATTCTTTACACAAAAATACTAGACAGGTATATCGGGTTTCGCATAAACAAAAAATAATGTTGTAGAGATTCTATAAATTATAGTAGAATGGTTTGTTATGGCATTAAATTATCTAGACTATAGTATGACCTTTTTTTACGTGGTAAAGTCATCAAATGAGTTCTCCCACCCAGAGCAGGGCGGGAGGGACTGTCAGACTTGTACTGACTAAAATCCACGGTGTCCTTCAATAGCCTTTTATGTACCCGGGTTACGGTAATTTCTGAGTCTCGCTACACCGGACTTTAATCAGCTTACTCCTAATTTTATTAACATTGATGATGTAAGTCGGTATCATAATATCTATAATTTTATACATGAACCGGGGCCGTTACCTGGCACTGGTAACTGAATTATATAAAATCATATTTCTTTTTTCATAGTTGTAAAATCATCAAATGAGTCCTCCCACCCAGGGCCGAATGAGGACTGTCAAACTCGTACTGACTAAAATCCACGGTGTCCTTCAATGGCCCTTTACGATCCGGGGTCAGACGACACACGGTAATTCGTAAGTCCCACGACCAACACCGATACAGCCTCCAGATATTTATTAAAAATAATGTTTTTCTTAGACCGTACATACTCGGTTTTAGAAAAGGGCAAGCGTTTTTGTTATGCTGTAGTAAGTTACCATGTCTTTTTTATTTTTTTTATCGTGGTAAAATCATCAAATGAGTCCTCCCACCCAGGGCAGGGCGGGAGGGACTGTCAGACTTCTACTGACTAAAATCCACGGTGTCCTTCAATAGCCCTTTACGTACCGGGGTCACGGTAATCCCTTGGTCCCGCGACCCTGGCAGGCTTTGGCCCTCTACAAGCCCCGTCACTATGCTGACACTCTTTGAGGCGCGCGTGGAACACAACGCGCCGTCGACCCGGGCATGGTCTATGGCCGGACAGCGAGTCGCCCATTACTCGCTGCCCGTATGCCCGCGCCTACGGTGGCCGGAGATCGTCTTGCGACGCCCGACGCCGTGTGCGTCTACCACTGCGGTTGGGGTGGAGGGAGGACGCTGTCCTCTCCCTCAGGCGGCCCGCCTCCTCCTTCACGAGCATAAGTTACCATGATAGACAAATAATGAAGACTCTAAATTATCCTCAAGGCGAATCTAAAAGACTAATTGTACATCTTCACGTAAAGTAGAAGGCAAAGTAGTCTTGTCTCGATAATAATGGTACAAGATTACTCAAGACGAATAAGAGAATGTAGACTAATTAAATAATTGCTATTAGGTCGATGCTGAATCCTAGATTTAGGTATTTGGTTCTGTTGTTTTTTAACGAAGTAGCATTTCAAAGTCAATAAAATTAAATTAACAGCGTCTCGTCTAGGTCATACGTGACAGACGTAGTCTACCATGGAATGAGCTTAACTTTTTTTAAGTGTGGTAAAATCAATGACGGGGCCCTTAGAGGGCCAAAGCCTGCCGAGGTCACGGGACTAACGAATACCGTGACCCCGGAACGTAAAGGGCTATTGAAGGACACCGTGGGTTTTAGTCAGTACAAGTCTGACAGTCCCTCCTGCCCTGCCCTGGGTTCCCACCCAGACAATACCTACCCTTTTTTATCGTGGTAGGTACTGGTAAATCATCAAACGAGTCCTCCCGCCCAGGGCGGGACGGGAGGGACTGTCAGACTCATACTGACTAAAATCCACGGTGATACTTCATTAGCCCTTTACGTTTCAGGGTCACGGTTTCTTGAGGAGACAGTCCCGCGACCCAACCATATCCCTGACACCCTGTATTAATATTGGTCGGAAAGGATTTTAAAATAGCCCTATTCAAAAACAATAGCATTTTTTACTCGTACCCCGAAACCACAATTATAATTAATAAATTACCTAAAAAAGATCAGAAAAACATTGGGACGACGTCGGTAGAACGACCCACCTATGTATTAACAAATTCGCAGACAGGTTGTGCAATTATGTGTGAATGACCTATCCTTACATTTATTAATTTGGAACATAACAAACAAAGTCATTATTTTCGTATTAAGGTAAAGACAAACAGAGAGGAAAAAAACAATAAAATACAATAATTTACGAAATTACACAGAGACTTTTATAACGCATCTTAAATAATTTAAATTGTAATATGAAAATTCTGTTTTAAATTACTTTTGAGTAAGTTATTTCAAGAAAGAGACTGTGTACCGAATACGAGTTGCACAAAGGGCCATAGAGCGATCCATGCTCGGCAATACTATTCTAGACCGAGTGCGTAACACCGAAATCCGTCGTCGGACGAAAGTCTATGACGTTGGTGATAAGGCGATACGCCTCAAGTGGAGTTGGGCAGGGCATCTGGCTAAATGCAGAGATGGCAGATGGAGTTAGGTTTTGACTGAATGGTGGCCAAGGTTCGGCCAAAGCAACCAGGGCCGCCCAAAAGCCCGTTGGGTTGACGATATCGTCAAGATTGCGGGGAATAGAATGACGGTAATTCGTACGTAATAATGGATAAGAGACGCACAGAACCGAGAGATTTGGCATAAGCCTATACACAGCAGTGGGTGATCCCGGGCTGATATGATGCTGATGATTTCAAGATTGACTAAATATGAAATGTTAAATCCTAGTTTTTCCTTGCAACTATTCTCCCCTACAATTTTAGGCAAAAAAGAAACCTATCACAGTCTCCAAACATCCTTATTTGTAACACAATTCATCAAAATCGATTCAACGGTTTTTTAGGTGGGAAATTAAACAAACAAATTCATATTCGCCTTTGAAAGATATAGTAGTTCCATGCCCAATACATAATATGTGGCTCCGAGCAAAAATTAAGCATGAAATCTAAATATAAATTATGAACGAAACTCGTTTATATTGCGTTTAGCAGAGATCGGACAAGACCATGCATTGTTTTTATTTGTGTATGAATTTAACACTTAGCATAATAAGTAGGTATTATGTTAAGAACACTAGTTCAACAAAAATACGATTATAAAATATTAGTTTTGTAATATATTTGTGATGCTCCCATAAATTTTGTACGGTCGTGGGTTCGAACACAGACAGACGCTTTACGGGAGCATAAAATAGAGGTAAACTATGCTGTGTTAATACAGGTTATAAACTATCTATGTACTTCTTTCAGTAGTTTTGTATGAAAGAGTAACAATAACAAACATCCATACGTCCATACGTCCATCCTTACAAACTTTCACTGAATAACTTGGGTGAATCACACAGGGAGAATTTTTCAACTGAGGATGGATGAGTATATCCGAAACTATGCGACAATCGAAAAATACGGAAAGGAGTCTCGAAGCCAATTTTGACGAAAAATACGGAAAGGAGTCTCGAAGCCAATTTTGACGAAAAATACGGAAAGAAGTCTCGAAGCCAATTTTGACGAAAACTTAAAAGGAATCGAACCCGCAGATTTTGGAAAAAAATACACAAGTATTACACCAATCGATAGAGTCGCTAACAAGGATCAAATTCTAGGAAGTAATTGTCAGCAAGTAGAACTGTACCACATTTGTGCAGTCGGAGAAAAACTACTGATTACTACTCGTACTACCCTAGACTATGAAGATACTGAAAATATGATTATACTGATTGTCCATATTAATAGGTAGTTTTGTTGTTGATATTAATAGGTAGTAATGTTTCATATATCAGGTGCACGCTTGTATGCATTGATATTAGTATAAGAAAAAATAAAAAAACTATAATAATTAAAAAAAGCTTGTAAATAAAAAGTAAACAAATAAGCGCAAAAGCAAAATTAATTCAAATATAGGTATGTACAAAACAAAATATAACATTAATACATACATTTTTACACACACACATACATACACACAGACTCCAATAAACAAACACAGACGCACCACACACACAAACACTTACACTTGCACACACACGTGCTTTTAGTTTACGCTCACATACTCGTAGATTTAGTTCACACCTGTATTTCTTAATTATTGTATTCAATCTAATTAAGTTGCTAAGAAACATGTAACCAAGTTAAGGGAGAGCGGCCTCTCCTGGCACAAGTGTTTTCATACTTAGAAGAGAGGTCAACCTCAATTTTGTTGAACCAACTTAGTTGTTGAATAAAATATTTTTTCATTTTTTTCCTTTTTTAACTACCTACTTTATAAAACGCTTGCCTGATCAAATACAAGACTCGACAGTTATATACGTACTTACTTCTGACTATAGGCACTTATATAATGATGTCAAGGAACCGACATGACATTGAGAAATAACCACAATCCACAAGTGATGTTCTGTGCAGATGTGTGGGTCGCGTCTGACACCATTTGTGATTATATCTTGTCGACATATCTGCTTATTTAGGCGCTAGAGTAGACATAACTAGACATAGAATAATTGATTTTAATCAGGGGCGTACTTACAGCTTTATCAGCAGTATGTCAGGTCTGATTTTTTATGTTTAAAACGGGAAGAACAATCTTGTTATTAATTATAAAACTTAAAAATCTTCATACACATTTAAACACGAGCCGCACGTTACCAACCGCGGTTATAGAGTATAGTTGAGAATTTACTAAAGAAAACTGTTTCGATCGTCGACGTTGAAACAGTTTGACTACTAGGCACCAATCACCACCCCTATTTTTGGATGGTAAAATCATCTGATGAGTCCAGAGCTCTTTGTGAAGCGGAAATGTTTATCAGACTTCTGCTGACTAAAAGTTCACCCTGTTTTTTCAAGCGCTGCCACACGGTTCTATAATAGCAGTGTTATGTAGCGACTGGCGCCCGACGCCTGGGGCTCCCACGGGGCTCAACTGTGTTAACAGGTACGGCCTTACACGGCCAATAATTGTAGGTGTTAGTGAATTGAAATAGCGGCACTGCTTTAATAAAATAACAGACTACGCAACGGTTACCCGCGACGGAAACAATGGGAATCAAATTTTCAATTTAATTGAGAACTAGGGATGAGTGTTGAATCACCGAACTTGTTCTATCAACCGTTGATCTTCTGTCAACGTATTATCGTTAACTGTATTTGAATCAACTAGTTGAATTTGTTAACGACGTTTATGAATTTAACTCGTACATCTCGTTCAATAAACGAGAACGCAAACGCAACGCACTGAGCAATTTAAAAAACTTGCGTTAAAAATAACGTCATAGATTGCGAGCGACGGTTATATCATAAAATTTGAAGTCGAAGTAACGGATGAAAGAGTTGAATTTCGAAATATTTATTTTAAGAATAGGTAATCTTTCAGTCAGTCTTAAGCCTGAAGAGAAAGTATGAAGCGAAGGTCATCTTAGTAGAACCAGCAATCAAATGTTTTCCAATATATCAATTAAATCAAATTGTTTCTAAAAATAAACCCGCAATCGTCAAATAAAAACCGTTCAATGAATCAACCGTTTACGTTGCAAGTGGACATTAGCAGTGTTAACGTTCTTCGTTGAAGAATTTAACTACTTGATTAACCAGTTGATAAACGTCGATCAACGTTTCTTTAACGCAGAAACCGTCAACGACCCATCACTATTGAGAACAGACAGTACGATATGATACGATTTATTAATAAAATTAATAAACCATCAGTTGCTGGTTTTAACAATTAGCGGGTAGTGACAACTCCTAATTAAATGTGAAAATGAATGAAACGATTAATGGATTCGTTTCAGAATATTTTAGCTCTTTTCGCCTGAAACACAGTGACCTTGTTCAGTCACGTATATTTTGGAATTATACTGTGGCCACGAAGAGTAAGCGTCAGTGTCCTAAAGATGTCATTCTTAATGGATAAGAAGTAATAAAATGGCACTTAACATTATCCTTAATTAGATATGTAACGTCTAGCAAACTCAATTCTTGGAAACCTGTAAATCTTGAAAGCTCCGCTTTCAACGGAGTTAGGTTGAAGAAAATACGAATTCAAGGAAACCCAAGCAAATTACAAAGCTACCTATCTTCACCACGCCTTCAATATTTAAGTTTAATCAGCTTTAAAAAGTTTTAAATTTGGTAAATTGATGCCTCATTGAGCTGTAACGAAGTTTCAAATAAATGAAATACTCTAGGTGTTCAGTCTGTTTTGTATTATTTTAGAGTGCATTGTATTGTGTTATTCTAGTATAGGTATATTGTCTTAGTTTATTTTATTATTCTGAGTGCAAGAGCGTATCACGAAAAGAAATTTAAGTAAAAATGTTCGATATTTTCTATACATGAAAATTGAGAATATAGTTTAGCTTCATTTTTTATATTATCAAGCCTGCTTTGAAAACTTAGGTGATTCTCACATGACACCGCTCGACTGCGTCGTTGTGCGGTGAAAAAAATGCCGATGCCGCGCGGACGGGCGGCGCTCACCGCATCTACGCGCGCCGCGGCGCTATACACCGCGGACGTAACGACATGCCAGGTTGTTACTCAACTTTTAAACTTTCGGTACCTACATCACGAATAATAAATATGTCAACTAATAAAAATAATACACCGTTTTAATACGAACGAGAGCCACTTTTTACTTCTAGTAACTAGGACAATACGGTTTCGCAGTAATATTAGTGGAAGAGACCAACTTTGGTACTCTACGCTAATTGTTTTAAGTTAGACCTACTTACATGAATATTAATAAATAAGTTTTACTCAAAAATACCTGGCACAAGACATGACGGCCAGATCAGCCTGAACAAGGTAGCTGTTGTTTCAAAGTTAAATTAAATGGTTGAACAGACAGAAATCTACAACACACTGTGTAAGTAACCATGATTAATAAATCATAAACTAACGGCCAATGTTTGCAACTTCGCTTGCCGCAACTCATCGCGTATGAACATCATTTCGGGCCGCAAGTCCCGGTGAGCGAAGGGATCCATGTTTATTTGCAGCCTAGGGTCGATGCCCGCAAGCTGTTGGTCACTGAAAAATATAAATTCATTCACCTAATTGAAAATAATAAAGCTGATCTATGAGCTTCGATTTCTCATCTATCGCAGAACAGCAACATTTGTTTTCAGTAACTGCTTCAGCCATCTATACTCCATATACGAAACCATTTCGTTTCGTGTTTACTTGTACTAAACACAGATGGCGTGAACATCACTAAAATTCTGCATTGTTTTCTCTTAGTTTTTAATTATTTTTGTAGGTGGATGGTTGAGTGACTGCAATTAAATTATTAGAACATTTTTATAGCCAACACAAAAAGAAATAAAGTGGATAATTAAGTTATTAGTGCCTAGCGAACCAAATCATGTTAAGGTTATAGTGTGGAAATCAATTAGAATGATATTCAGTAAATTTTCTTCTTACTTGGAGCGAAAAACAAAGATAATAGATTATTTACATAATAAAGTTATTATTGCGTTATTCAGTATCAAAACGAGATCAAAACTATGCAATTCTTGTATCAAAAACTCTAAAGATGCTCCATTTCGACTAGGTACGCTAGATGTCACTACCAGTACCATCATCACCACAGTTGCCACCTACCATCAGTCAGTTACTTGTCGAAAAACTTAAAAATAAGCTGGGAACCTTATTTTAACCTGAAATCATAAGAATCAGAAGAATGGGATAAGAGGGAATACAAATTATTACAAATTAGCTCCAACATCTGCTTCTAGTGCTCCTGCTTCTTCCAGAGTCTCTCCTGCAGCATCTTCGTCTTTATTATCACCGGACATGATTCTGCTCGAAATTTATCAAATTAATTATCGGTTTCAAGCCTTTTCAAGCAAACTGCTAGTAAATTTTTAGACAAAAGTAAATGTCAAGTGGACAACTGGACAACTTAGAATTTGATTCTTGAATTTGTTTTACGTGAAACATTAGCCAGCCTGATAGAAGCAATAACATAAAATGTTTTAAACATAAACTACATGTTGCTAAACGTGTGATTAATTATTATACTTTACTCTTTGATTTATTAAATATTTTCCGTACAGCTGTGATGTGCTGTGTAGCAAATTCAGAAAGAGGAGAGTAACAGAACAGCACCATCTGTGATTATTTGTCGAAATTAACACAAGTTGACAAATCGTATTGGTGTACGTTCTGAAGTTATTTCAGTGTCATGGGCTCAAATACTTTCTGTATAGATAAATAACACTAATCAACTATTTCTAGATAATAAACTATTTCAAATTTGTTAGTTCAAATTATGAACTATAAATCACAATAAAATAAAATTAAAAGTTTTATTAAGTTTACAGTGAGACAGCGATGACTCATCAACGTATACAACATTTCCGAACGCACTCCCACTCCGGTAAAAGGGTGAGTGAACCGCCTCATTGTTATTTATTGCATTTGCCTCTAATAATACATTAATTAGCCGTTTTACGGACACAGCGAGTGCAATAACATAGGTCGCGACAGCCATGCCGATGTGAGTAATTTAAAAGGTGTGGCACGACAAGGGGCGTAGTTTCTCATCTAGTGACATTAGTGGTGTGAAAAAATATTCTTCCTAACTCGTCGCAAGATGACCGAGTACAAATTGGTGGTGGTAGGCGCCGGAGGCGTCGGTAAATCCGCATTGACTATACAGCTGATTCAAAATCACTTTGTGGACGAATACGATCCTACGATCGAGGATTCGTATCGGAAACAAGTAGTTATAGATGGTGAAACGTGTTTGTTGGATATTCTGGACACGGCGGGTCAGGAGGAATACTCCGCGATGCGGGACCAGTACATGCGGACGGGGGAGGGTTTCCTGCTGGTGTTCGCAGTGAACAGTGCTAAAAGTTTCGAAGACATTGGCTCGTACCGCGAGCAGATCAAGCGGGTGAAGGATGCTGAGGAGGTGCCCATGGTGCTGGTGGGGAACAAGTGCGACCTGCAGGCGTGGGCCGTGGACATGGCGCAGGCGCGGGAGGTGAGACTGTTTACATAATAAACCTGCACTACACACTATACACTCTGAATACCTATATTTATGTAATTTTTTCACTCGGATTAACTATTGCAACTTAGATTTAGGACCTATTTTGTAATAGTATGGGTTTCAAAATACAATATTCTATACAACAATCAATATAGTAAAATAAAATCATTTCAAACATTGCGTTTTGTGAACATATTCATGCTTGTGATTGTACACTCTCCACTCTAACGTTCACATTGTCTTCTTTATGTGCAATCAACAAAGTTGATTCATGACCCATTTTGACAATTAATCATTTGAATCCATCAAAATAACAAAAATCAAGGTTGTTACCATGGATATGTATGTTTATGCAAATGTGGACTTAATTGTACTTGAATGTCTGTATGAAAATAAGCTTATGGTGGATCATAATTCAACTTTGTCGAATGTACAATGCATGACAAAAGAACTAAGGAACTGTTAACTTCCTAAGTGAAGTGTCTAATTATAATTACACTTAATTGTTTAAATACCTCCAATTTGTCTTATAATGACTGATGAGAAGCAGCTGTAATCATCTTATGTAAGATCTTTTGTTTGTGTACATCTATAATATTAGTTTTTAAACCTCATTCTCTTGAGTACCTACTTCATTTCTAGAATAGCTGCCTGCTAAACATGAGGTTTTGGGTGAGATTCCCAAGTACAACAAATGGTTATTGGATTTTATCGATCGGACATAGAAAACCCTATAATATGAAATACATGCATATGATGTGGAGTTGCGGATACCAGCCCGTACTACAATACAATACCCTTTAATATGAATTTATAGTACTTAGGTTATGTACATCAGTTTGCCCCCTTTTACTTAAAGGTAGATGTACTTACAATAGATACTAGTCTACGTAACCCTTCAGTTATTACATATGTGTGAGAATTTAATATTTTATTGAGAGAAAAGAATAAGACTAGTTGGTCTCAAGAACATTAACAGTAGTTATCCTTTTAGGCAAATACCGTTAAGGATATAAAATAAATCAAAGTCAATCATAGCTTATTATAAGACATGATGTCACATTTTATAACAAATAAACATTCAAATACGGTCAAGAAATTTTAATCATAAGGCAGATTAGGCAAAACTATGAGGTAGTCACATGTACCTACTTCAGATTATTATAAAAGCGCTGTCATGGTTATTAAAATAATAGATGATGTAAGAAATAATACAGGATCCTGTGGTGGATCTAAACTAATGTTATTTTTCAATTTTATTCCTCTCTGTATGCTTTTACAGTAATATTTCAATGCATAGTATTATGTAAAAAATTCCTTTGTGACAGACAGACAAAATTCTTGTGGGCCCTTATCATCATACCAAGCAGGTAATTTAAGAAACTATTATATGTTGTAGTGTGTTTCTTATATTAATAGTCACATGCATCAGACAATTTATGAATTATTTGTAATATTTTAATGTTATTTAAATAATTAATTCCATCCCATTGCTCAATTTGATATTTTGCTAGTCCTTCCATTACAGTATTTCTATGTCATGTAAATAAGTTCATTATGTTTTGAAAACTGGCTAGAAATATTTTCAAAGTATACCATCATTTTTATCTTCTAAAAATGCTTAACAACTCAAATTAAAGCCACAAGGCTACAGCAAACAGTAATGTAGCCGTGTTTGAACAATTTAACACATATTTAGTAACACCATGTAATACTTGTGCAAACAGACCTTATTACAGTTTCACATTAACCTCATATTTAGATTTAATTACAAAATTCATGTGTGTAGCTAGTAGGTGTCCAAGCAAATATAAAAAATTGGATAGTAATTCTATAAACTGTTTGCCTGTAAACTTTTCTAAGCTTTAACGGCTTAATGGATGTCAACATAAATAAATATTCCACAACTATCACACAACGCCATCTAGTCCTAAGCTAAGCAGAGCTTGTGTTATGGGTACTAGACGACTGATAAACATACTTATATATTTCTAAATACATACATATTATAGATAAATTACACCCAGATACAGAACAAATGATCGTGCTCATCACACAAACATTTGTCCTGGGTGGGAATCGAACCCACGACCTCCGGTATAGCAGTCAGGGTCACTAACCACTAGACCAACAGGCCTGTCAATATAAGTAATATTATTAATTAATAATATTAATATTATTAATAATTAGGCATATGGATAGACAAAATAGTTAGACACTCTTTATCCCAGTTATATTCCTATGTGATCAATTATACAAGCAAGGACACGCTGAAATCTACTTTATAATCCAAAGCATTGTATAATGTTTTGAAATAACCATTCTTTGTAATATTGTTTTCCTTTGTAGAACCATCAACATTTAATATAAAACAGCAACCTGTTGTTGATATGCAACAAAGGATAGTTTTAATGAAAACAATAACAAGTTTACAAGTACTTTTACATTCCAATGCAAACAAACTAATCAATCAAGTTACTTGCAAACCTATACCAATAATAAGCAGTGTGATTTATTGATTACCTTATCTTGAAGTCACTTTTCGCTGCAATAATGCCATTGCCAAGTAGTAATGTATATATAAACATATCTCTATATTATGCATTTCAACTAAGAAGATATATTGTGGCGACATATTATTAAACATTTAACAAAAAAATACTTCATGCAAATTAATTTTCAATGAGTATTTAAAAAAAAACCGTTATCTACTGTTTTTTTTTTTTTTGTTCACTTGTGTTTGGGACTATTAGTTTTCAAATTTTCTATGGGACAATATAGTATGACATATTTAAATAATTATGACAAAGCATCTTTATTTCACATGCTTTGAGAATAGGTAGGTACCTCCCAAATCTACCTGCAAATCCTGGTCTGTTAGAGCCAGTAATGCTTGATTAATAGCTATGCTGATATAAAATAATATCCAGATGATAATTCTGTGTCAATTCAATCCTCCAATTATGTGGGGATCCTTTCATCCTTAAAGTCCACAATGTCTGCCTTAATGACCAATTGACTCTTCACTTTTGTTGTGTGTGGATTTCTTCTTCTTTATGGTAACAATGATTTCAAAATCTATGATGTTATTACATGTTCAACCCAAGATGTAATTTTAAAGCATTACCATTTGCTTTATGCATTTTCTTCACATATAATTTACATTTTTAAATATTTTTACACAAGTATAAAAAGAAAAACATTTTTTTTTTTAAAGAAAAACATATAATTTACATTTTTAAATATTTTTACACAAGTATAAAAAGAAAAACATTTGTTTTTAATTTAAGAGCATAATTTATAAAAAAATGAGTCAGAAAAAAAAACCAATTTCATTGGATAGAGAGGAGTGTTGCACCAACCACAAGTAAAATGGGATAAAGGAAGGAAGATGGAGGTTTTTATATAAATGTATAGATTTTTCTTCATGCACTCTGCAAACTGGCTCTAGGAGTTGCTATATTTATTGTTAGTACATTTTATCAGTACCATAAGTGGTTAAATAAAACCGCAATGGCTTTGAAAACATACAACACAACCAAAAGCTAAAATAAAACAGCAAACTATTTTGGAATAATACTTTATTTCTGACTGTATGAACTCTGTGTAACTCCGGTACTCTCAAAAGAAAATAACACAATAAGGCAATTAAATTTAATTAAGTGTTCTTCTCATAAAGTGAGTCATATGGCGTCTGTCTGTACTTACATTGTTCATTGTACCACTTCAACTCAATGAAAGTACTTTTAAATTATGTTTGCACTTTCGGACACTTGCCTTAATCATTTCAGTCTTGTAATTTAGGAGAAATTCAGATTGTTGTCTTTGTGTAAAAATTTATGATAATATTTATTAGACCAGAAAAGATCTACCTACATGTTCATACAATTTTTATAAATAAACTATGCATGGATATAACTATGCTGACTGAAGTAGTTTATTTGTGTTGTTAACTTTTGAATTTTAAAGTGTAAAGCACTTTAAAATTCAAAATCCTCAGGTCCTATTTCTCCATGAATGTGTTTGTTGCCACATTTTTAAAATGTCATTCTGTGTCTGTCATCTTAAAACAAAATTAAGTTCACAGAGAATACTACGAACTACAAACAATAGGAAAAAAAAACATTTATATGAAATATTTAATATCATTTTAATAAAATGTGTATAGGTAGTTGTAAATACACTATGATGTTCTCCAGGGTTTCACTCCCCTGGGTCGCGGGACTGTACGAATTACCGTGACCCCGGAACGTAAAGGGCTATTGAAGGACACCGTGGATTTTTAGTCAGTACGAGTCTGACAGTCCCTCCCGCTCTGCCCTGGGTGGGAGGACTCATTTGATGATTTTACCACGATAAAAAAAAAGGGTTTCACTCCCACTATTTGGCTCCTGATGGTCGTAGCGTGATGCTAAATACCCTATAGCCTTCCTCAACAAATAGACTAAACAATACAAAAATATTTTTTAAATTTGAACCAGCATTTCTTGAGATTAGCATGTTCAACCACACAAACTCTTAACTTTATAATTAGTATAGATTCAATTGATTGTAGTGCAAGGAGGCCTAAAATATAGGCTTTCCTGTCGACAAAACATGAGACTATTTACCAGCATAATCCATTAAACAGTGAAAAAGATTAAAACAAATTCCCCCATGACAATAAAAAAAGTCATTGTACTTTTTAACACTAAGAAAAAATACTTAAATACCTGAATAGTAATAAAAGTCACATTTGTATTCAATATCGTAATACGTCTATTGCACTAATACCAACAATTCAATGTTTATGAAATACTTTATATATCTTCATTTTATACATTCCTTTAACATGAACAAACTCATATCCGTTTCCACTAACACTAAGCACGGCCTAAATGAATGTCTTAATAAAACTGTGCTGTTGAATATACAACCTTTGACACTCAATGGAGAGTTAATATTCCAACAATTCAATATTTATTTATAATACCATCATTTATATGTGGCTCAGTATAATATTTAATAAAGAGCATAAGTATTTTCATTGGTTGTTTTATAAACAAACCTTTAATTAAAGCATAAAAAAAAACAACAGATATTCATAGTACAAGGATAATACATAAGAACACTGTGTTTTTAAGGATTTGTGTTATTTATAAACAATGCTACAAAAGAGAGCAGTGGTAACGATCCTGACTTGCAAGTCGTGGGTTCGACACAGTCATGCTCATTACTACTGTTCTCAACATGTGACTAAGAGACTGATGGGTATGAATTTTGATGGATGCAGAGGAAGAGGAAGGCCTGTCTGAGGAATGATATGAAAGAAAAAGGAGTGAATGATACGATAGGAGAGAATGGAAGAAGAAAACGTGTTGCGCCGACCCCAAGTAAAATGGAATAAGGGCAGGAAGATGATGACTACTGTACTCAACGGTGAACGGGCCCGAGTGGTGGATTACAGCCTAGTGCTAGACAGGCTTCCCCTCCGTGGCTAAAGCCCAGTGGTTTTTTTTATGTGGTAAAATCATCACATGGGTCCTCCCACCCAGGGCAGAGCGGGAGGGACTGTCAGACTCGTACTGACTAAAATCCACGGTGTCCTTCAATAGCCCTTAACGAATCGGGGTCACGGTAATTCGTGAGTCCCGCGACCCCGGCAGGCGAAAGGCCAGTGCTAGAATAAAAGCCTCATCACAGTGAGAAGGTCACAGTAAAGAGGCCTGTGTCCCATCTGTGGGAACATTATAGGCTGAGATTATATAAAAAATTTACTAAAACTGGCCTTATTTCACAGAGTCAGATTTTGTAAGAATAAAGATAATCTTATATTAACTAATGATATAGTAATAATGTAGATATAAGATAAATGTAATTAATTACGTTAAGTTGTGTAATTATAACATCCCAATGTTATGACAAATATGTAAGGGGAAACCCAAAATTCCGGTGAAGGTGAAAGCCCACTATCTTGTTTATTTTTTGCAATAGATAAATATATATAAACGATTATCTTTATAATGTAGGTACAGTTGTACACAATACAAACACAGTCGAGTATTAACGGATATACAATACATATATCCTCATCGTCATTTCTTAGCTAATCACTCGTCATAAATCAAAAAATGTCATTAGTGATTTGTCCACAGGCCTTATCACAAGATTTTTGTATAATATTTCATTTACAGTGTAATTGAAGTATTTACTTTATGGAAAATTGTAAAAGCACCAGCTGTAGTACGAACGAGGAACTAACTTTTTTCAATCAAATTAACGTGAAAGTTCCTGTTTACATCACAAAAATGTGAAAAGTTATACTTAGCTGGGCTTGATATCTGAAATGACCCCGGTACGTAAAGGGCTATTGAAGGACACCGTGGATTTTAGTCAGTACAAGTCTGACAGTCCCTCCCGCCCTGCCCTGGGTGGGAGGACGCATTTGACGATTTTACCACGATAAAAAAAAACCTCTACTGATGCTCCCTAAAATCAAGGCTCCCCAGAAATATTTCCTTTTATTCTTGGTGAATTGGACGATGTTACCGATACAAATAGACACTCGCATAGTGGCTCGGCTCTACAGAAAGAAGTGTCTTGATTCTGTGAGTTGTAGATCATAAACATAAAGATGTATCACCTCCTATCCTGCCCCAGTGCCGCAAAACACGCAGTCTGAGTATAATTTCATGTTTTGAGGTAAATATGAACGAAGTTTTGGGACAACAGCATTTGGAACATGTCGTTCCAGCGATACAAAAAAAAACAGTCCCTTATACATAAAGTCAAGGGGGACCACCCATTGAATTCAGTCCTAATACTGAATATTTACTTACTGACAAACAAGTACGTTTGGAATCCTTGCTATTTGTTTACCCTGGCCCTTAATAGCAACAAATGTGTAGATCAGACAGTCGCTCAATCGTCCAGAGACTCCCCGAACTAATAACAAAGCCCGGTGAATTCGAAAGTTTAAATAAATAAGACTAGCTGTGGTCCAGAAAACTATAAAATTTCTTGTCGTGGTACAGAAAGGTTAATTTGTTGTTGTGTGTGTTGAGTCCAGATTCCGATTTTTCGAACTGCAATCATCAGAACCAGGTTTTTTGCGCAAAAAAGTGGTGGGTCTGCTTTAATTACCAACAAAATAAATTAATTGAATTATCGAAACCAGTTTAGAATATGTGCCTTATTGATCATTATCCTGTTTATGTAGGAAATATTTTAAAAGTTCAAGATCAGTATTAAAAATAATAAATGAGTAACTCTGTTCCTGGTGATACATACATAATATGCAATAAATGGATAACTGTTATACACATTAGTCATTGTGACAATGTTTTGATGAGCTTAAAATGTACCTAACATGTACTCAGAAGCTGTAGGTATCGTTGAAATAAACGTACATAATGCATGAGTAATTTCCTTGTCAAGCGTAAATCGTAGTAATACTAATTCATCGACTAATTCTGCTGCTCCGCAAATTTTGTCCAATTAAAAATCTTTGACGAACGGTTTTCATCTGCGACTACGATTATCCCTGCCAAATCTTTTCTGGTCCTTGCAAATATTACTATAGCTTTTTTGAGGTGCGTTTGGGTGATCAAATGACTCCTTGCGCCCGGTGTGAAGCGGAAAGCGGGCTGTCAGACTCTTACTTTCCTCAATTTGACCCCGTTCTTTTGTTGCCCTTTGCGATCAAGGGTAACCATGGCCCTAAGACAGTCCCGCGAAAATATTATTATAGTTGGACTGCGTCATTGCTATTCAAATGCCTCTCCATCCTCAAATATTTGGACTTATAAACGTTGGTCCAAATATTCCTTTTTGAATAGGTACCTACTTGTAAATTCCCCCGAACTTTGTTGCCAGCTCATCAGTGTTTCCAAATACTTAGTTCCATCTGGCAACTTGTTGACCTTTCAAGTGCCCGTAAAAGCGTATTTTGCAGACAAAGTTTGTAAAGTTCAACACAAACTGAAAGTTTTGACCCAAACTTTAACCCCATTCTCTTTGTAAGCATTGTTCTCATGACTCGAGATGGGAGATTACTAATTCCAAATATTCACTTTTTTGTGGTTTGTTAGCCATCGTTAACGAAACCACGTTTTTGTAAAAATAATTTCGTTTGTATTGTATCCTGTAGCAAATCTATGTCCTCATTACAAGCTTTCCAGACTGTAGATGTGTCTTTATATGGATGTACTGTTGGTAACGCTGACATACTGGTATTAATAGAATAATTTATAGTCGTTTGTTATGTTTAAGGTCTTAAAATGTTTTATTTATTGGCTCGTCCTTCAGTCTTATCGCTTCTTTGTTTGCTTGGCTGACGATCTTAGTAACAAGTTAAATAAGGGCTGATGCCTACCAGAAAAGTTTTTGCTTGTCATTGTTGCCGCCACGATTAACATCTAGGCTTACATAATGTCATCCATTAGGGCCGTCCTTAACCTACGAACTTTAAAATATAACGATCGTAGTCTGACCTAGTTAACGCTAGTTGCCTTTATCTTCATCCTTCGTAAAATATTTATGCGATTAACATTTTTGCCTGCCGTCACACACACTTTTTAGCCTTTCCAGATTGACGTCATTGTCTGTTCATTTACGTCAACTGATCAGATAGAGATGTTATTGTATAATAATATGTATTGTTGTGTCTCGACTCGATGTCAATTTATTTATGTATCTGATCGTATATAAAAAAATGTTTACATTTCCTTCGTTTAGTGGATAATTTTAACGATAAGAATGAGAAGAAATTTATTCACAAGACTGCAGTTTTGAAAGTGTTTGTCTAATTTTTCAACTCTTATATTACTTAAAATTATAAGCCAGATGCCAGATAATACTTGACACGAGACAAGACATCTTCCTAAGTTTGTACGCTAAGCTAAGGTTTAACTCGCAGATAAGAAATTATTAACTTACAGCCCTATGAAACTTGTCCCAGAAACAGTCTGCGGAATTATTGACTGTAATTGTACAGATTTTGGAAATTTCTGTTCTTAAATTAAAGCTTTTAGTCGTGCTCTTTATTTAGGCTGCGAGCCAACACAACTGTTCCCGAGGGAACCCCTATGCGGGTGCATTCGATATGCATCTTGTCAAAATACATGGTATACGATACGGTTTCTTTTCGTGTGAACCACAGCTGTTTACTTTTGTAGGAAGATTAATAAGTTGTAAATGTGTTTTTAGTGCGCTCTGATAAGCTCATTAAAATTTATTTGGACAAAATATTAATTCCCAAACAATTTAACCGTCTATCTCAAGCGTGATATTTGGGCTACTTTCGATGTTCTTGATTGGCATCTATCGCTAAGACCATTGCAGTAATAATTACGAAAGGCGTTTAACGCTAAACATATTTAAAACAGATTCTGTATCCATCAACTTTAAAATTTTCCCAGAAATCAAACGGTGTTATTTGTTAATGAGTTTTGGCAGATGCCATTCGCCAGTACGACAAAATACATTTATCTAATAAATTCGATATGTACATTTTCAGGTGGCGCGGAGTTACGGTGTTCCCTTCGTGGAGACGTCAGCTAAGACCCGCATGGGTGTCGACGATGCCTTCTATACCCTTGTTCGAGAGATCCGCAAGGACAAAGCGAGTAGAGTCAAAAGAAATAGGAGAGGACGAACCATAGGCCCCGGCCGGAAGTTAAGATGCACGTTTCTGTAATTTGGTATATAATTTAGTGATAATATTTGTGGATATTATCTGATGGCGGCGAGTCGGTGAGTCAATATTATTGTTGACAAATATCGCTTGTTTAGTATTAGACATTTTTTTTTACTTTAGTGCTTTCTGTAGTGATACTGGCACTTTTGACGTAAGTAGGTAATCGATTAAATTACTATGAATTTAAGACAATTGTGACATGACAACGTGCACCGCTCGTCCGCGCGGTTGGGCGGAGGTGGTGAGTCGTTTTTCCGCGCGGATTTGATACGAGCCAATTCGAAGTGAAACCCGCTTCAAGTCCCCACCGCGCGGACGAGTGCTGCGTCTGAGAATCACCATAACTTCTTTGAAAATGATTTTCTTATCTACTAAACTAGATAGCTCTTTGTTGAAAATAATATTGACTTCGTGCCAGTAGACTAGCTTACTGACTACACAGCTTACAACCATTGACATTGAATCTTATTGCTATCAGTCCTAAGGTTCAATGTCCATGTTCATAGTGTAGCTAAGTTTAGAGAAAAACGCTAATGGTATAAAATTAAATACTTATTAGCCTTAATATAAATTAATAATACGAATATTTGAAATATGTTCAATTAAAATCGATTTTTGACACTTAATACTATTATTGATCGAAGGACCTTACGGTTCAGCCATAAAGTGGAATATGAGATATATATAATACCAGTGTAAATGAAATATGTAATTATAGACAACTTAGAATGATAAAACTATGCATCTATGTACTCCACTCTTCAAGAGTTTAAAAATAATGAAACCTGCTACATTTAAATCGCGCTTTTGACTTATTTCTTACCATTTATATAAAACATTCTACATAGCATGTAATCCTTGTATAATATTAATTATAATTAGCTAATCTCTGTGAGAAATATCCATAAATATTATATGTATAATGTAGTAATGAGGCAGTTATGAAATGTAAGGCATTCTTCTGTGGCTGAGTAAAAAAAAACTTTTTGTACAGTGAAAATATTACAAAACTACTTTGTGCTTATTTGTATGAGATAATTCAAGCTTGAATGTATGGACAATGAGTTAGCCTTTGTGAGGGTAACTGAAGCTACAATTTATTTTATCAAATTAGAATACTACCTATTTTGACTTTCACTAACACTAAACAGCACTTAAGTGAATGCCTGAATGTTATTGCAAAGAAAATTCAGCTCTTGGCCCTAAACTTAAGTGTCAAAATCCAACAGAATTTATTCACGTGTCGCTTAGTGTTGTGAAAGCATGCATACATCTCTCATTGAAGATATCTAGTAAGTTAGCGGGGTTTATCACTGCTGTCCCAATATGTAAACCTAGAACTCAGTCTGAAGACTGATGATGGATAGACAAAGGATTCTAATTATGTATTTTTAAGTATTAAATCCAAATTAGGTAATTAAGACTAATTTCTGTGAGGAAAGAATGTGCTATATCAATAATTTTCTCATCATGAGGGTAATTTTAAAAGCTCATTTATTTTGGACACTTCAGTTTTTCTTTATTTTAATCTGGCTTATCAAGTAAAATACTCAAACGGACAAGCACTGGCGTCAAGTTCTCAAGGTGCTATTTGAAGCATAGTATACTTGTAGCGAAGGTCGCTTCTGTCTATAAAAAAAAAACTTCTAAGTGCAGATTAAAATTACACTTATTAAACAAAATTATAATAAATACAGTTGTACTTATAAAATAGGATGTCGAATTACCCTAATCTCGCTTTACCCAATCTCCAGTTTGCCCTGAGAAACATTTATCCGATTCAAAGGGTAAATCCGAAACACTTTCGCGTAATGTAATGGTTGTGCATTATTCAAGTACAATTTTAGATTGGTTGTAAAAACTGTTTAGTACAAATAGTGCACAATTATTGGGTAAACACAACTGACTTGTATTACCCCATCAATATTTGTAACTTAGTGGGTAATAGTTTACTGTACCTATAGCTCGAGAAGACACAATTCTTTCTAAAATTTCGTGCTTCTTTTGTATAATAATTACCGTGTTTTCAGTTCTAAAGATCTTTTTACTATGTAATTCCTGTTTTACTAGACTTATCTTTGATAAAAAAAAATCGCTGCCGGGTATAGGCGCAGCCGATATCATATACAATCGTTATTGTAGCATAATATTAGGAACATTGTTAAATGTTTTCTACTTTAGCTAGAAGCAAATTTGCAAGCTATTATGAAGTTTGTAACTTTACGACTTGCGCTTGTAATTATTTGGTGACATGCCAAACAAACGTGATTAAAGGATTTTTATTATTTCCTGTTGTTAGATAATATGGCTCAAACATTTTGGCCACCATTGAAATTTGACAAAGGAAATTTTACTAATCATAACTGCGCATATAATTGCTCACGATTCGCCCTCTAGGAACTATCTTATTAGAAAAAGCATTTTTTTGAACCGATGTTTGTGTGTTCAAATCCCGCATATTTTATTCAATATTTCTTTATATTATTATTTTACTCAGCATGTACAATGAATTATTCAAACGAATTTTTTAAATCAAATATCAACAATTTAAAATTTAATATTTTGACAGCGTTTTTTAGCATTTTAAGTTTATTGTAATGATTAGTTGTTAGTTTTATTTAGTCTAAAAATACACCAGGTACTTGCAACGTTTTGTTTTTGCACAGTTTGTATGACTGTTCGTCTTATCTCAACACAACCCAATTAAAAAAAAAAACTATTTTAATGACTTGAGCCATGCATCAAGCAGTTAATACATACCTACTAATGTAAAGTAGGTCGCTCAATTGTGTTTTTTTTTAACTTACTGAAGCATGCCGTGTTTGCTCATGTTATTCAGCTGTGTAGGCTTTATAACCGATTTTTAATTAGGTGCCAAACTTAAAAGTACTTGGTATATTTTTACGAATATTGTATAATTTTAAATACGAACGAAAATCCAAGCTGCCATGAAAATCGTCATCAGCCGGAATCATTTTTGCCATGAATTATGTATACACCCGTTTCGTAGCCATAATTTTGTGTTTACCTAACGCAAATATTTTTCAAAGCTTTGCATTAAACATTTACAGTACCTATAAAATCTATGTAAAATGCTGTATATTAATTACCTTGCCTGTAAACGTTATTCAAACGATTTCTTTTTTTTTCTTAAGTAGTTTTAATTTTATGTCCTGAAAAATAATGTAATATTTGAAAACGTTTACGAGTGAGGGCTGCAGTAGGTATGTAATATTTTTTATTATATATTACTTAAATATAAATTTCAAAGCTAGTGCACAATTTTGTTGGAAATAGTTGATATTTTATAACTAATAATTCTGTAACAATATAGCACAAGACCGTGTGCTAATTGAAATAAATAAAATTGACGAGGCAAAGTGTTTTATTTATTAAATTACTTTGTACAATTACCGACCCTAAAATTTCGGGTCCAAAATAGTATTGAAGAGTTTTTATTCCCAAGTTAGTAAATCGTAATGATATTTTACTTACCCTTAATGAAGATAACCAAAATTGCGTTTACTAAATACATAAAGAATAACTTTGCAAAGTCATGGTTGTATCCATTTCCAACTAATTAGCATTTAGTGGTCGCACTCCAAGAAATAGGTACTGTTTAGCGTGAGGCCCTGGGTCCGATTCTCAGGTCAGGCAGTGTTTTTTTTTTTTAATAAAAATAGAATCTCTTACTGGAATCTTAGGATTTAAACTTCATTTGCGAAATCTCAGTGTACCTACCTCCTGCTATCAAGTCTGTCTAGCTTTTGAGAGACTAATTCAACCATACAGTAAATAGGTATCGAACCAAAAATACTCCCGTATCTATGCCTGCTGTCCGGTCTAAAACCGTCACTCTAGCACCCTCCCCCATTGTCAAGACACATTTTTTTAGCGTGGTAAAATCTTCAAATGAGTCATCTCACCCCGGGCCGACCGGGAGGGACTGTCAAACTCGTACTAACTAAAATCCACGATATCCTTCAATAGCCCTTTACGTTCCAGTATCACGGTAATTCATGAGTCATGAGTCCCGCGACCAAAGTCAAGATTCGTGCAGTAA
Source organism: Agrotis puta (assembly GCA_943136025.2). Taxonomy (NCBI): domain Eukaryota; kingdom Metazoa; phylum Arthropoda; class Insecta; order Lepidoptera; family Noctuidae; genus Agrotis; species Agrotis puta. Next base: position 15,487,752 of record OW964182.2, on the reverse strand, counting down.
ACTAGCAATTCAATGTTTTTTTTTTTTTACTTGGTAACACAAAGTCATTAGAAACGTCAAATGTGACAGTTGCCATTGATGTCATCAAAAACTTGTAAACACTCGGAATAAAACTTTGTGGAGGCAGTAAATAAGAAAATATTCATAGCTATGGATGCAAAAGACGTATGTGTGGAAATTGAGAACGATGAATTTTACAGCAAGTTCTTAGACGAGTCCATAAAGCCGGTGATCAATGAACACCTCTCGGTTACGGACCAAGTGAATAAACTCGCTCAGGGGATCGAAAAACTAAGCAAAAGCTTGGAGAAACAAGTTCTGGCAAAACACAATGATCTACTTACACAGGCAAGTCATATATCCGATTTAGAAATGACTTTAGAGTCGGTCCAATCTCAGGTGCAGAGTTTGCTACGCGGCGCTGAAAAAATGAAAGATCGAGTACATACACCGTATTTTGCTCTAGAGAACCAAACCATGATGCTCGAAAGAGTTCAAACTACATGCAATTTACTACGACACGCCTCTAAGATCTTAAACTTGTGGAATAAATTGCAAAGCATCAAAGATAACCCATCCAAGGAGGCCATTATACTGTTCGAGCTCAATGAGCTGATCGGTGACTACGATTTTGAAGGGATAGACTTACTTGACGAAGTTCTAAAAGCTGTTCAACGTAGGAGAACTGAGTTATTAACTAACTCAACTGAACTATTGCAATCAAGTCTATTGAGTGGTGACAAAGTGAAACTTTTACAATGCTTCAAGGTATTTCACAACCTACAATGTACAGAGGAACAGATCAAGAATTCTGTTAACAGTATACTGACAGATTTGAAGAAGGAAATCACAACTGCACTGAATGTACAAATGGTTTCAATTGAAGTAAAGAAATCAAGCTCTGGAAGAATTGCTCCAGGTAAAGCCAACATCATGAGTGCTCAAGATTTCAAAATAAAACTTTGGGACAACATTGAGAAGCTCTTCAAAGTAGACATTTATAACAGCTGCACTAAAGTCATCATGCTTCAGAATGTAGTCAATGAATTACATGCAATTGGAAACTTCAGAAATATTGCTAAAAACTTCTGGGCAGACTTGTGTCTTGTCTTTAGCAGTGAACTTGAAAAGAGCCCTCTGACTGTCAATCAATCTGTTGAAATTGACTTCCCAAGGTTACTGAAAAGCTTCAATGATCTACTCTCTAGACTAAAGTGTAAGGATCTGGAAATGAACCGCTCATGTCTTACAAAATGGGAAAACTCCTTTTTGTCAAAATCTTTGGGCAAACTACTAGAGCCTGTGAGGAGTATGTGGCACTTGTCACAAGTACCAAACATGGATCAAATAGATAATGCTATCCGAGTCATTGCTGAAGCTCTGAGCATCTCACTAGGAGACAAACAGCTGAGCATCAGCTTGGCCAACAGTGTAGCCAAGTCTATCAAGCAGATGACAGTAGAGGCTGAGCAGAGATTGTCAATGGACAGTGATGTAGCACAGATTATAGAATCACCAACAAGTTCCCAGCAGAAGAATGCTGACCTCTGTAATGCCTTGTATTACTTCTCATCACAAATCAAGAGAGTCCTCATAAATATGAACTCAATGTTGCCTCAAGAAAGTATACAAATTGTTCAAAATAGTTTGAAAGATATTTCCAGCATGCCAATACTGCAGTTGTTTGCTGAATCAATCAAGAATTCATTGTACATTATTTTGATGACCATGCATGATGAGCCTGACCTAATCAGAGCTGATGATCCAGCTGGCAAATCTTTGTCATGTTCCCCATACATGAAGGAACTTCAACAATTTGTTTCCAGATGTAAAGACATTTACTTGTCAATGTTCAGTGAGAAATCTGCTCTCAATGAATGCTGTCTGAACATAGCTAGAGCTTGCATTGAGAGATTCACACAACACATCTGTAATGTAAGACCTTTGAGCAAGTTTGGTAGAGCAAAGTTGCAAATAGATTGTAAACATCTGGAGATTGCTTTGTCTCCTTTAGTAAATGATATGGCTGAGTTAGGAGACCACTACAGACAGTTGAAAGCTCTGCACCTTCTGTTAGAGAAGACTCCTCAAGAAATAGCCAAGAGCCAGAGTGAAGGTGCATGCTTACCTTACTCCTTGGTTATGATGTTCCTGTTCTCTCATGGTGGCCATCAACTGTTGGCTCCTCACACTTGTGCTGGGTGGAATGTGCAAAAGTTGATGCAGTGGCTGGACTCTCACAGGAATGAGAGGGATAGGTTGGAGTTTGTGGCAGGGGCTTTGCAAAGATACCAGAACCATGTGAGACAGAACCAAATCGCCACTTATGATGAAGTGTACCCTGTGTTAGTCCAGTTGCTGGAAGATGGAAGGAAGTCTTTGAAGAAGTAGACCAGTATTACCACTTGCCCTGGATCTAATGGGCTAGACTCTACCAAAGCAGAGATAAATAGAGATGTGCAAAGTACAACCAATTCTAAGAGACCAGAGACACTTTGTAGTAGCAAATAATCAAATTGATTAGTTTCACACATATCCTTTGCTTAGTTGGCTTTGGTAGAATTTAGACCTCAAGAGCATTTATATCTAGCCATCTAGTATGTTATTAAAATTTAACTAAATAAGCCATCCTATAGTTGATTTTAATTTGTAAACATGTTCAAACAAAATATTATATCCTTAGTCTAAAATAAAACTATTATTTAAAACATAACGTTATTTATTCAAAATAAACTCATTTAAAAAAAAAACAAAACAGTTTCTTCTTAGTTTTCCTCTGCTACAAGTAGATCTTGATGTTGCCCACTTTGATCCGTCGCTGGAAATTAATTATTTATTTCCTTTCGTTCTTGAATCATCTGCTAAAGAATGAGGAGTAGGATTTAACATCCAGGAAGCAAGCCATACTCGCGAATAAATTAATAATTAATAAACAGGGAACGAAAATATTAGGGGAAGTTGGAATCAAATCGAGCTTATGCTTAGTCTCAATTTACCGTCTTTTTATCGATTTGATTCTAAAAGCTCCCTACACACGATGCTAGTATGCCGCCGTATTTTTTCGTCTCCTAATTTTCTGTATAACCTATGGTTATTACGAGCCAAGTTCGTTTGATGGATCAGGGCGTCAATATGAGTTCCGCGTCCATCTGTACTTATAATGTTTTTTTTTTTTTTTTAACAAAACCGGACTTTGTCTTGCTCGATATTTTCACTGTTCGGTATTAAATGTGCATTATTATATGTAAACTTGATTTTATACCCACAGCAACAAACTTTGACAGTTATACTTCCATAGGGAGAAGGACCGAACTCAACAGTGGCGCCCTCATTATACATGCTTTGTTTAGTAGTAGAGGAAGTCGTCCGCATAGTGTGTAGGATCCATATTATAGTAGGTATATTCAGAATAAGGTCATACAGTTCAATCATTCGAATCTATGAATAACATGTGAAAAAAAAAAGGAAAAATCGGTTATCAGTTTTAGACGACGATGCCAAAGAACGTCGTTGAACTTATAACAACCCTTAATTGTCCGTGGCATCTCAAAATAATTACTGCTTCGATTTAGGACCGATTGACTAACATAACTGTAAGTTATACTTACAAAAAAAACCCTTTCATTGCTCGCACGGGATTGGTCGTGTGAGCACATGGCGGCGCGGCGTACAGCGCCGCAGTCTTGGTCACTGCCAAACAAATATCGACATTGCGCTAGTGGAAACGAAGTACAAAATAAATAAACTCCCTTTAGCCCGAGAGCGCATCAGAGACGCAGGCGTGCGTCTCGGGTTACAGGTTATTTATTTTAAATTTTATGTTTATGACCGCAATGTTGAAATTTATTTGGTAGTAACAACTGCACTGCGCTGCGCCTCGCCGGATGTGCGCAGGGACTTACAGGTAAACCGAACAGTATTATTGGTCGACTACTTTTCAAATCTATCACTTCAGAAATAAGACTGAAAAGTGGTCAACCGCGAACTTTGCCGGCGTTACATTTTAATAGCTGTTTTTTTTTCACAGATTATTTATTCGTAACTTCGAATGAAAAAAAAGGATGAGGCAAATAAAAAAGTGCAGAATAAGGCTAAGTTTAATATTAGGGGCTTCGTACACATTCAAATACTTAATGAAAAACGTGCAAGAAACTCTTAAAACCACAACTAAGTGATAACAAACTACAAAATTAAAAAAAAAGAAATATTTATTTAAATTCAACAACATACTTATACAGCTCTATTCAACAATCAAAAACATACTCGCACTACATAGCAGCTATCATTGTATACTTTAGGTACTTATTATGAACAAATGCATAGACTTATAATAAATTGGACAGATGAACACATGCTATGTGACAAGTATTTGAACACAGATAACCTCCTCTAAATTCCCTATGCGCGCCATAACACAGCAGATCTAAATCCACCACTTTAGCAATGTTATTTCCTTGCAATGTTGCAAATTGTTCTTCATCAATTATCTACTCTATTGCTTGAGCAACAGAATAGGATATTCAATTTTACGAATTTGATAGCAATTTCGGGAACAACATTGTTAAAGCTGTCGTTTTGACCCGCAGTGTACTGTTAGCGTCACCACGGTTTTAATGTCTGGCTGATTAAGAACGAACATCGAATAACAACGGCAAATGTATTGACGTGTGGCGCGCTTAGTTTGCCTTGTATGCGGAATCTAGAGGAGGCTATCTATGGATTAGAATCTTTAGAAGACCAGAAAAAATCACAGATATTGACTGTGGTCAATTTCTGTGGTTTTTTCTACATACAGTAGGTTATTTTCTCAGGACAATTCTATAGAAAATACGTCATGAACCAGCATGCCAACCTTATTTGTTGGTTTTTAATTCCTGGAACAGAACGACCATACTTATGGACTAGTATTCTGGATTCCGGGTCAATAAGTATGGTTACTTCCTAACGGCAACATCCAAAGCCATGAGCGGAGCGGCGCCAATAAGACATCTACACTTTGTAATTACGCGAATTCGTAACTGGAGGCGCCTCGTGGCAGTTTCAAACGTTTCTATACATTTGATCTTACCGCTCGCCATCCCGCTTTAAGTCACCGCTCACGGCAAGGTCGTGAGCGGGCCGTAAATCTTCTTTAAGGTGTACTATAAATAGCAGAATTGATGGAAAATACTGGTAAATGAACAATCTGGAAGGTATATAAGGTTTCATGTTGTCTTCCATACTCAATTGACACTTCCCTCTTATAAATAAATAATTATTAACCTTTTGACCGCCACAGTCATGTATAGATGACAAGCCAAAAAGTGCTCAGCACGCCACAGTCGCGCGTCGCGACTACACGAAAGACGTTTAAACGTCAATATATGTAGCTTATTAAAATATCTCTAAATTCACTACTGTTTTTTATGTACTTATGTATTTATTTTTCTTAGTTTGGCGCTGAGAGCACGTTCTTGTTTTTTTGACGTGGCGGTCAAAGGGTTAAACATTTATACACATAAAATATTGTCTTATAATGCCATATTCACCAGATTCATTAAAAATATATCAGTTAAATATTCCATAATTCCACCAATTCAATGTTCCAAAATCTATTAAAGCCTATTTCGAATAAAATATACTATTACACAACAGTCTACTGGCAAAATAAACTAGAAAAAGGAATAATACCTACTTCGTTCTGAAATGAAAGTAGTGTCACCAACTTTGGCTTATACACAAAAACTGTGCGTTTGAACTAAGAATAGGATGACGATGGACGCCATATTGTGACGACAAAAGGCATGTTGACAACATTAATAAATTGCAAACCCGTTTAATACGTCAGTTAGTATAGAAAAATAATAGACACGGTTCTTTTTATTAAATCAATGTCATCTTTGTGAAAAAGATAAAATGGTTCAAAATTCGGCAGGTGGATCTCGTGACGTCACGAGCAAGTTATTTTGTATAATTGATGGACTAACTAGATTTTTAGTGAATATCATATTACGTATAACAAAAAAAAAATACCTTGTGCATGATCGTCATTTTCTTGTTAATATTATTTTTATATGATCATTTATTGCTTGTTTAATAGCATGTAACGATCAGAAAAGCATGCATGAACGCATATATGACAAAATGGCGCCAATTCCGTCCCATTCTTAGTAAAAACACATAGTGGTGTATTGAATACGATCATCTACTTTTGCTTCTATACGAAGTACAGTCGAGCAAGTTATTCGGTATACAGACAATATTTTTTTCCATGCTACATTGGTAGCATAAATTGTTCTTACTGATTATGTTATAAGAATTTATTCAGGCAAACTTAGGAGAGTGATGTTAAGGAATTGGAGTACTCAGAATAGAAAACTTCTTAAGTAACTACTCGCAAGTTAACAACCTCTATACTAAATACCTTATTCGACTGTACAATCTATCAATGACTAAACCTTATGTAAATAGCACTACAGTCTATAATCGTTAAACCTGTTTTTGTTCGAAGGCGATTTGGAGCACTTCGTGAATTTCGCTGACGAAGTGGATGTCAACATTCTCTCTGATGAAGGCAGGCAGGTCGTCGTAGTCGCGACGGTTGTCTTCCGGGAGGATCACGCAGCTCACACCGGCACGTTTGGCCTGGAGACAATATTTATAACATAACTAGCTGTACCCAGCCACGCTTCGCTGTGGCACATTGTGATTGAATGGAGAATGAAATGAGAAACAAAACAAAGAATACATTTCATATAAGTTTAATTTTCCTCGCTTCCGGTAGATGGCGCGGTCAATGGTATACAGCTGATCGTTAAAAAAACTGTTGCAGAAAATAGATAAAAACAATCCTTGATGCGAATTATATATCATGCTATAATTTCAGCTCAATCAAACCACAAGCAAAGAACACGGACTAGGATTGAGATACAATACTCAATTTGAGCATAACACTATGCAAACTTACTGCTATAATCTTCTCCTTAATCCCCCCCACAGGTAGCACCCGCCCGGTGAGTGAGATCTCTCCCGTCATGGCGAGGTCGTTCCTCACGTGCCTGCGGAGTGCCAGCGACGTGAGGGCCGTGGTGATGGTGGCGCCGGCCGAAGGACCGTCCTTCGGGGTGGCGCCCTCGGGGACGTGCAGGTGGATGTGGCTGCGGATCATTTTTAAAATTAACATAATATAATGTCTGAACTTCAAAAGAGACAGTGACCTCTGCGTTTGTTTCGGCTGTTTCTTCTCAGAATAGTCAGGTACGAAACACCGGCCTCTCCTAGTTTTATGAAAAGACGTGTAAAAGTGTGCAGTCAGACAGCAGACGTGCAGCAGGCAGACGTGTAAGTGTTGATATAACCTACTTTCATCAACACTTTTACACGTCTTTTCTTCGAGCATTCATCATTTTATTTCACTGCTTAAAGTTTATAACCCCTCACCTAGTATTCAAGAACTTGTTGTCCGGGTAATGTTGCGCCATGTAGTTCCTGGCGACGGTGAGTGCGATCCTGGCGGACTCCTTCATGACGTCTCCCAGGTGGCCGGTCAGCTCCAGCGACCCCAGGGGAGACTTGTCGTCCGTGGCCGAGTTGCGGAGTGCCGTCTCTATGAACAGAGTGCTGCCACCTGTGGGGAAGGAACAAAACCACGTCCTTAAATAAAAACGGCCAAGTGGGAGTCGGTCTCGTCGACCGTCAAAATTTCAACTGTCTAACTATCATAGTTCATGAGATACACAGCCTGGTGACAGGCGGACGGACAGTCAGATAGATAGACAGACAGACAGCAGTCTTTTTTTATCGTGGTAAAATCATCAAATGAGTCCTCCCACACAGGGCAGAGCGGCAGGGACTGTAAGACTCGTACTGACTAAAATCTACGGTGTCCTTCAATAGCCCTTTACGTACCGAGGTCACGGTAATCCTTGAGTCCCGCGACCCCGACAGGCAAAGACAGCAGAGTCTTAATTTAAAAAAAAGGACCTTAAGACACTTTAAATACTCGTTTTCACGACAGGGTTCTTAGCATGTTACTCAACTTATCTAATTGTTCACAGCTATATTGAACTTACATTCAATATCGTACTCTCACTTAAATTCACATAGATATTTATGCAATGAAAGCCACTAAGCATATAAAGGACTGAGTCGGATATATCTGCCACATCTCAAATGCGAAATTGACAAAAATAACCATCGAGTAACTATCATTTGAAGCCAGATTCTGCAACCGCGATACTTCAAATTGTGTTAATGCACAGCTTTACAATGTTCTAAGTTGCTATAAACGTGAACGAACTAGTACGCGCAGATCACTTCCGAACCATATAAAATAAAGTCGAACTATGACCAAACGTAGTATTCTGGTTCTTTTTTTTTATTTTAGTTATTTTATTCCGTTCCATCACGTTACTATTTGGTAGGTATCTACCCGTCACGTTTGGTCACCAATGTTCACTCGTAAGTTTATAATACGCGTACTATCGTGATTTTTTGTTGATTTGATATTTTTAAGTAAGGTTTCGAGTTTGTTTCTGTTATATTCCTTTGTGTACATTATGCTGTCGTTGATTTTGGGGCACGGTAAAACTCTAATGAGTTTATGTTTGCACCAATTTATTGTAAAAATTGTAAGTATAATAATATATTACAATAAAAAAAATAGTAAATTAATATCGTGGGTGCATTTATAAACATAGAAACTCATGTGAGTTTGTGGAATACAAGTTAGTGTATGTACACAAACACCCAGACCCGGAATAACTACTTGTCACAGGTCATACAAATTTTTGTTCCGTGCGGGGATCGAACCCGCGACAAGCTCAGCCACTGCGCTAACCGTGCCATCAAAAAATATATGTTGGTCTATATCCTAACTCACCCATGGCAGTCCAGGCGAGGCCCATGACAACTCCGGGCGGCGTGACGTCGTACATACGATCATGTTTGAACGTCGGCTTGCCCACCAACTCGGATAGATTCTGGTCCGTCACTGTTAACGTCTCAGTTTCTTGCTTCACTATCTTATATGCTACTTTGCGGCAAATCTGAGGGTACCAAAATGTTTTAAGTCATCTGTAAAAGCACATTAATTAAACAAGAACGTTAAAAATTAACAGTTAAACCCTTCGATAATATTCGTGTTTTCAAATAAGCACGAACATCGCGCAGCAGGGGTCAAGCTTTTTTTTTTCGTGATAAAATCATCAAATGAGTCCTCTCACCCAGGGCAGGGCGGGAGGGACTGTCAGGCTTGACTGACTAAAATCCACGGTGTCCTTCAATAGCCCTTTACGTACCGGGGTCACGGTAATTCGTTAGTCCCGCGACCCCGGCAGGCTTTGGCCCTCTACAGGCCCCGTCACTATGCTGACACTCCTTGAGGCGCGCGTGGAACACAACGCGCCGTCGACCCGGGCATGGTCCATGGTCGGACAGCGAGTTGCCCATTACTCGCTGCCCGCATACCCGCAGCAGGGGTCAAGCTTAAAATTAATTTACAGCCTCACTTTGCATCAACCATCCTGACCTGATAATCATGGGACCACCTGGAAAGTACACACATCAAAAATCGTTTGTGATCACTTTGAAAATCGAAATCTTTTTCGTTACGGTAGATTATATCATAATGATTTCTTCTTCTTTTTAAATTATTTTTTTAAATATAATTTATAATTGTAAAACAATAAAAAAGTTCAATTGCTTTTCCATAAAATTAAAAAAAGGCAGCTTATGCTAGTGATTACAAAGTTTTTTTTGATGTGTGTATACAATTTCAAACAAAAGCAAAAGAATGGTCCAAATCAATCCAAGCGTTTTTGAGAAATCAAGTAACAAACATACAGTCGAATTGTGGAACCACCTCCTTATTTGAAGTAGGTTAGAAACTATGACATAATGGCTGTAACATGAGCATACCTTCTCAATATGCTTCTGCAGGTTCCTGACGCCGCTCTCCCGGCAGTAGGACCTGATGAGTGCGTGCAGCGCCTGGTCCGCCAGCTGCAGCTGAGTGTCGCTGAGGCCGCAGTTCTTGCGGGCCACTGGCACCAGGTACTGCTGGGCTATCGCCAGCTTCTCTTCGGCTACGTATCCTGGAGTGGAGATGGGAGATTAGCTGGTTAAATGGGAACAACCACTTTGCAGAATTGGCTGTGTATATGTGAGTTAAAATTTTTGTAAATGCTCCCAGCTTCAAATAATTTGGGTTTTTGCAGTTGTCGAAATTCCTTGGTTTCATCTGTCTACAGATCGATCAGAAACAAAATGAGTTAGGCAATAAACATTTATCTCCGTAAATAAGATAACCGAAAAATTTTGTTTTAACTGCATGTTTTTATTGTAAGCATACTTTTGACCAGAATCTTAACTAATGGTATAGAAAACAATGCAATATAATTATGTGGTCGACGATAGATATTTTTTTCTTTTTGGTTATTTTGGTTGACAATCATCAAATAATTTCGCCCGATCTAGGTGAAGCGAAAAGAATTATCAGACTTATGACCACGATGTTCCTTCAAGTGCCTTTTGATCGGACCGCGAAAAACTTTAAAGTCCCGCAGCTCGACGATAGTATACGCTTACCTTTAAAGTAATCTATGATTCTAAACTCGAACTTACAGATTCTAGACGTCCAGAAACGCAGAATAACAGGAAGGATAGTGGTCAAATACGAAACAATCATCTGCCTAGCCTTTTTCCAACTATATTGGGGTCGGCTTTCAGTGGAACCAGATGCAGCTGAATATCAGTATTTTACATGGAGCGACTGCCTATCGAACATCCACAACCCAGTAACTGGGTAATACGATACCCCATGGTGAGACTGTCGTCCGACTTTTAAGATTCTGACTATAATTGTCAACTGTAAAAGATCTACAAATGACAACCGGGACCAACGGCTTTACGTGCTTACCGAGTCACGTAGGAAACTCGCTATGACAGATGGTCACCCATCCACAGACTAACCTAGTCTGTGCGCCTGTAATTATTTAGCCACGAGCTCCTCAGATGCGAGACAATCGCTAAATAAGAAAATATATTTTTCTTTAACTCACCAGACATATCAATAAGTTCCATTCTGTCCCTCAAAGGTTCAGGTATATGCTCCACTACATTCGCTGTACAGATGAACAGCACCTTGGACAGGTCCACCGGTACGTCCAGGTAGTGGTCCAGGAAGTTTGCGTTCTGTTCTGGGTCTAGCAGTTCCAGGAGGGCTGATGATGGGTCACCGTGGACACCCCTAGGATAATGCATGGGCTTTGTTATTTTTGAAAACATTTACGCAACTACAAATTCCTATATGATCTTGTAGAATGAACAAGACATTTTGAATTATATTATAGAGTTACGAGCTAACGTTTTGCCGTATCGACACCAGTCTGAACATAGGCATGCAACGCCGCGATATACAAAGAGACAGAAAATAGATAAAATTGAGCACGCAGAGTTAAAACTCCATCTGTGCGTCCCTGAGACGTTTATTATTATTAAGTTTTGCAACAGCAGTGGTGGCTAGTCATTATAAATAATCGCGTAACTTGCTCTTTTCCAAAGGATCAACGCAAAGCCGGGTAGAAAGCGATTGACTTACATATGATTTGAATTAGATTGATTATTCATTCGAATATCAAAACCGCGCGACTGAAATTCCACAACATAATTAATTGTGATGAAATTATCATGAATCTATTGCTTATGCTTTATTATAATTATGCTATTAATACATATTAGAATTCTGCTAAAGAAGACTTTATAAAACCCTAGAACTTTCACACAGTCAGTATAATTAATTATAATTAAATAAAATGAAGTATAATTTTACAGGCGTTATTACATCACAAGCCCGCACTCTCGAATTTCTAAGGGTTTTATCTTTGTCAATATATATTGATTAAAAAAAAAATACGTGTCCTTTATTTTTCAATACTCTAACTGACGGCTTTACTTACTTGCCAATCTTATCCACCTCATCAATGAGCACCAGTGGGTTCTCGGTGCCGGTCTTCTTGAGACACTGCACCAGCTTCCCCGGCATGGCTCCCACGTATGTTCGTCTGTGTCCCTTGATCTCCGCCACGTCCGTCATGCCGCCCACTGAGAACCTGAAGTACTGCCGGTTGAGCGCGCGGGCGATTGAACGAGCTGGAATGGAATGTATTGTTAGTGGCTGAAGGTTGAATTTGGCTTATTTTATTGATATGGTGAAACATCCTGAAATATAGTTAATATTATGTAGAATGAAACGTAGGTGCATCCGGCCTCTGTACGCAAGGGTCTGTATGTATAAAACTACGCAACGGATTTTACGCGAATTTCCGCGTTTTACGCGTCTATGGACAGGGTAGTTCATGAGGAACATTCAAAATCTGAATCAATATGATATACGGAAAAACTTTCTTAGGAAAGTTTACCTTTTTTTAATGTTAACAATTTCCGCATATTATTTTTATTGGTCAAGTGTGAGTTGTCTATAAAAATGAGTGAAATAGGCCCAACATATTTTATGCCGTTTTTCTTCTTTTTTCAACTTAAAATAATGACTCGGTATACATCTACATAGAATCCGTGCGAAGCCGGAGCGGGTCGCTAGTAATTTTATAAATGCTAAAATGAATTGTTACGCTTTGACACCTAAAAGGGAGAAATTGAAGCGCGTAAAGCCGCAATCAAAAGCTAACTTTTAAATATTTATGAGCCAAAAGCAAAAAATAACGACACGTACTATCGTGAATATTACTCATTGGTTTATGCATCAAAGCCTTTCTCATGGTCATGTTTATGTAACTTCAAGGTCCATAATATTTAATGACGACATTCCAGTATGAATTGTTAAAATTTTAGTATGGTTAACAATTATCCTATAATGTAGAATTAAGACTTTCTTGTATACCCAAATATAACGTGGAAGTCTTTACCCTACAACCATACTTTAACTTCTCAAACTCACCTATACTAGTCTTCCCCACTCCGGGTGGACCATGGAAGCAAAGAATCTTTCCTTGTGTGGACCCCTTGAGCTGGGACACGGCTATGAACTCCAAGATCCTCTTCTTAATATCATCCATGCCGTAGTGATCCTGGTCCAGGATGACCTGAGCGTCAGCCAATTTGAGGTTCTCTTCAGAGGTGACTCCCCACGGTAAGGAGGTTAGCCAGTCTAGGTAGCACCGGGTGACACTGGAAAAGTAAATTGATATTGTTTTAATTCATGAACAATCAGATATGTGACAGAGTAAAAAGAAAAGTTCAACTAGTACAAAACTGGTAGGGTCGACGGCTCGTTGCGTTCTACGAGCGCCTCAAGAGAGTGTCAGCATAGTTGACGGGCCCCCTGTAGAGGGCCAAAGCCTGTCGGAGTCACGGGACTCACGAATTACAGTGACCCCAGGACGTAAAGAGCTATTGAAGGACACCGTGGATTTTAGTCAGTACGAGTCTGAAAGTCCCTCCCACTCTGCCCTGGGTGGGAAGATTCATATGATGATTTTACCACGTTAAAAAAAAACTACAAAACTGGTAGAACGCTGATATTTTCGTGCATTCTATATTGTCTGTAATAATAAATGAATGAAGGTAACAAGACATTAATGATTAATTAGGTACTTTATGCTAAGCTCAAGGATAACTCGAGGACATTAGAACATGAGGTTGAGAAATTTTTATCATCTTTACTTACGCTTCTGTGAGTGATTTCTTGGAATGCAACGAAAATGTGTAAAGGGAAGTGGAACAACAATTTGAGTTGAGAATTAGCGCGCGATGATAGAGCTGTCAAATGGGAGCAAATCTTCTCGAAGTCTGTCTTTGAAGGACAAAGGCATGGACAAAGACATGGACATGTCCATACAAGGATAAGGACATGAAGTTGAAGTCAAAGCTTAAGCTAAGGTTAGATGTCCACCTCCTTTAGTGAAGCATACTAGCGAAGGAGGAGGCGGGACGCGTGAGGAAGAGGACAACCTCCACCTGCTTCCCACCCTTGGTGGGGTGACTTATTTTACTAGGACTTTAATGTATCTCGTGTTGTCTCGCTTTCACATAAATAGACTGCATTCTGAACTTATTACTATTTAAAATACTTACTTAAACTCAGAGCTATGACTTTCCAAGAAGTTCAGCTTGTTGAGTTCTTCATCAATGACGGTCTGTATCGCTTGAGGCACTTTCTTATCAGCTAAGCGTTCCTTAAACTTATCACCTATCGCGTCCTTGTCGTCTTTCTCTAGACCTAACTCTTTTTTGATCACCTGCACAAGGAGAATTAAACGATATTGTGAATATAACTTGAATTGGCTACTTGACAGTAGCTTTAAATTACAAATATAATTAGTCCGTCATTTAGAATTTAAAAAAATAACGGACACGTATTTTTTCTTTTGTAAAATCAATGAATATTCATCAAAACTCGAGGGGGCTCGTGACGTCGGAATTCAATAGAAATTATACTTAATTGTGACGTATTGCCAATTTTGAAAGCATCGTATCTCCGTCAATTTTGGTTTACGAAACAAAAGAAAAAATACGGGTCGAATATTTTTTGATAATCTAAGTGACGGACTAAATAGATTTTTTCAGTCAAATAGCCAATTCTTTAGATTTAAAACAATAATGGCGACGTCACGAACAAGAAAACACTCCGTCCGCTGATAACAAGGCCTCCTTCTGCGAAGCGTCATGCTAGCGTTGGAGGAGGCGGAACGCGAGGGAAAAGGACACTCTCTAACCGCACGCCCCACCCGCCCGCCGTGGGATACCTCACGGTGTAATTTCCGCCCAACGTAGGCGCAGGCTTGCGGACGGCGAATAAAGGATTGCTTGCCGTCGGATTAGGGACCAGACCGGGTCGACGGCATACTTTTATTATATTCACATCTATGTTGGGGTAATGACCACATTAGCATGGATAATAGCCTGTTAAGAAATAATTAGGATATGAGAAAAAAGATACTTCTGTTTTGTATGACTTGACAGACGAGATTTTGATGAGACATCAGTATGTATGTTATAAATATTAATTATATTTATAAGTTTTTCCATTTTTGCAGGTATGGCACCAAATGTGACTCGTTTTTCTTCATCGTTCAAAAAAAAGGTCCAATAAAAAAATCTCCACAAAGGCTTTTGTCACTAACCTTAAGCTGTTCATGCAGGATATACTTCCGGTGTTGCTGTTTCACTTTCTCTTCCACTTCCTTACCGATCTTCTGCTGCAGCTTGGACAGTTCCAACTCCTTCTTCAGGAGCGAAAGGGACATCATCAGCCGCTTTGGTATCTAGTGGCGAAAACAAAAAAATAATAATTGAAGAATGTACCTTTGGTAATTTTTTTTTATTCGCGAAACTTATATATGCAAACGTTAGAACTACTTTTAGAATACACAAATATGCGTTACGTGCGGAAATAGAACCCGCGGCGCAATAGTCAATTGATCAGTCACTGCGGCAACCGTGCCGCCAGGGTCGTTTATAGGAATGTATGGCAATTTTTCTTAAAGCAAATGATTTTTTTCAAACTCTCTTAATAAGCCTACATATTAATTTGCATTTTTCTTTTGGCATTCAAAAATGGCGACTTACACGAAATATTTGCCACAAATAATTAGAAATGAGGTAGAATCACACGAGAGGTTACCAAGAGGTAGGTTACTCACATCCATCTCCTCAAGAACAGCCTGTAGTTCCGTAGGTTCTGATCCAGTGAGTGCGGCGCCCAAATCCGACAAGTACACCGGGTTGTCGACCACCCGCTGACCTTGTGCCAACATATGATGGAGAGACTCCCTGAAAACAAGGATTAGTTTGAACTACCATAGATAACTGGAATAAGTGCGTGATACCGAAGGCTCCGAACTAGTAGTCAGTCAGACTCGATTTAGATTATCGACACACTTAAAAGATTAGAGAGAGATTTATTGGAAGTAGCCGCAAAAGAGGCTTGTGCCAATCATGTATTACGAAAATTATTGCAATATCGAGTGAATAGCGTCTTTATTACTGCATGAACACAACTCATGGGTTATACCAATTCACATTGATAAAATTTGTTCTACCAATCGACCCACTCCCTCTAACAGAGAGAGAAGAGGCCTGTGTTCCAGCACAGGGAACAGTATATGCTGGTGGATCCTAGTTTAAATCTATACATATAATAAATCTGTAGAAGGGTCAATTCTGTACATTGAAAATATTGAAAAAATAAATAGCGGGGGGGTGTTGCTGGATCGATACCAAACCCAAATATGTGATTAAAAAAAATTTTGTCTGTCTGTCTGTATATGCAGGCATCACGTCAAAACTAACGGTTCGATTTCGATGAAACTTGGTATAATTATACCTTATTATCCTGGGCATAATATAGGATACTTTTTATCCTGGAAAAATACGTAGAAAAAAAAAACTTATTTTTCAGTTTTATTCATAGACGTTGTTCTGTAGAACCGCGAATCTCCTTAAATATTACATTTATCACCTATTTTTAACAGCTGTCTTACGTTGTCTAAAATACCAGCTGCTCCAGTTGACTGAATCAATGGAACTGTACTGGATTATGAATTTACAAAGGTTAGCATCAATTACACGGCAATCGTATCATGTGCGAAGGTTGTACGCTCAAGTACAGTCAGATAATATTGTGGTTGCATGCTATGGAATCAGGGCCAGTGATGTTGACCTGAGATGGGAAGAGATAATTTAATGCTGCAAAGTTCTTTTGGCGCGTGGCCTTAATAGATTAAAATAGTTCATTCTTCTCCATAGAACTTGTTATTATGACCTAATTGAAATAAAATGGTTAATTTAACAATATGATTTTGTTCAAATTGATAAATATTCACTAGTCCTTCACCTGTCCTTAGTTTTATTCAAGAGCCAAAAGAACCATGCAGCACTGTAACGTATCGTTCATGAACACGCAGGGCGTCAGGTAGTACACCCCGCGTGTCTATAAACAAGGTCTTACATGTATATATTTGTCAAAGTGATACAAGGCTTGCCTGCCGGGGTCGCGGGACTAACGAATTACCGTGACCCTGGTACATAAAGGGCTATTGAAGGACACCGTGGATTTTCCACAGTCTGACAGCCCTTCCCGCCCTGACCTGGGTGGGAGGACTCATTTGACGATTTTACCACGATAAAAAAAAACAAAAAAAAAAAGTGATACAAGGCTTTTCCCTCGTTCTTCTTCTTCTTCTTTGTCGTGCCGATGATTCCTTTAAATTATATGTTTCGACCAAAACTCTTAAGGAAATTATTCAGGAAAAAAAACACTAACCTGTATAAAGGATTCAAGTTAATAATATCCCTGATGGTCTTAATAACTTCCTGTGTTAGCGCCTTCACTTCCTCAGTCTGCTGGAACTTCTCATGCACCATATTCTCCACCTTGACCATCATCACCTGATCTGGAGCAGGTTTCTTGGAATCTTTAGCTGGCTGCTCAGGAGTCTCCGGTTCTTTAGAAGTCTGCTTCCTTGTGTTCCGGTACTTGCGCCGGCGCCGCTCCGCATCAGACTCTTCGCGGGCAACGTTAAGCTCCACGTTAAATAGTGGAAACTTCAACTTCATTTCTGAAATGATTTTGGCATTTCAGAAATGAAGTTGGTGTGTGGGTGAGATGATTTTGGATGAAAAATACATTACAATTATGAAATGGAGGATGACATAGACTGTATATCTTAGGTTCACAATATTAAAGTATAAAAGACCACCATTCAAATTGATTTTATAGACCCAAAACACTGCATGGTTTGGGTTCAGTTTTGATCAAGAAATAAAATTAAGTTTAACAAAGTTTTTCAAAATATTAATGCGTAGATGGGATTTCTACTTATTATACAGAATTGAGATTTTGTTTGATATAAAAAACTTCTAACTAAATAATTAATAAAAAATCTTTAGCAAAGAAATTCAAGAAAAACATCTCAATTCAAATGGTTCGAGGTAAAAATCTATGCTAAAAAATCTACCTAACTCTAAAACAAGACACATGCTAACAGAAACTAATGTGAGCCAATGTCAGTGACCAAAAAATACCAATAAACCCTCAAAAATGACAATATCACTCACCAGCTGGCCCACTTTCAATCTCATCCTCAATAAACTGTCCTGTAATCTTGATCCGTCTGTGAGCCATCACAACAAGCCTCAGTTTATAGTCCATATCCTGCATCTCGTGGATCTGGGCGAAGACACCCACTTGATGCAAGTCATCCAAGCTCGACACAACATCAGACTTATCATCCTCTTTCTTACGTAAAAAGATACCAACGTAAGGCTGGTTTAATTTCACTTTACGTCTTATTAAATCTATTAAAGCTGGGTTTGATATCTGTGAAAAACGAAACAATAATAAGATTATTAATTTACAGTAAGTTATGATTATGTTGAAACCATAAATAATTTAATCTGTTTACTAGATTCATCATCTTCCAACCCTCATTCCATTTTACTTGGGGTCGACGCAACACATTTTTTTCTTCCATTCACCCCTTATCCCTCCCATGTTTACTATATTCAAATTATATAAACATAAACAAGAACTACATTGAAGTAGTTAAATAATGTGTTCTGTATCAACTTGTAAGATGTGTAGTAATTAAAAAAATAGCTGTTCCCATTTGAACAGTGTAACATGAGTAAATTAGTGATTAGGTCTTTGAAAACTCTCAAACAATAAGCTTGAGTTGTACTAAGGTAACATTGATGAAAGAAAGAAAGAAAGAGAAAGAAAGATAACACAGTACAAGATCTAACCTCAATAAGCTTGATAAACCGCGGGAAGACCGGGTTCCTGTTGATAGCGATGACGGGCACCTGAGGCCACACCTCAGGCACGGCCACTGTCGCCGGCAGCTGGCTGCTAAACAGCGGAGTCTCATCTTTAGGCTCCGGGTCCTCGCCGGGAGGATCACTTTTGTTCGTCGAGAAATACCGCCCAAATCCAATCTGCTTACTCAGACTTAAATAACTACCACTGTAACTGCATATCCGCGTATTCCTAGGACTAGAAACCCCAGAATAACACAACCTTTGCACCGGTTTATTGTGTGATGCAACTTTTGCTACATTGCGAACCACAGATGAATTCAAGTTTGGACTACGGATGCTGTTCCGTAACAAACTACTGGCAGTATGCATTTTTATAGTTCTATACCCGATATTTACGTTTTATATGCTTTGTTCCATTTAAAATAAACTGATTGGGCAAATGAGTAGGTTATTTTTCCAGATTCTTCAAGAATCGCGAGACGGCGAGATTAGGAAACGTCAAAGCATGACAGGGGCATGAATGACGGACATGAGAGATGGGCGTTAAATCAACGAACTAGTTGAATCAACCGTTGATCTCCTGTCAACGTATTAACGTTAACTGTATATTGAACAACTAGTTAAGTAATTTATTTTAAAATATGTATTCTATTCAGTCAATCCTAAACCTGAAGAGAAAGTATGATAGGAAAGTCATCTTAGTAGAACCATCAATCAAACGTTTTCCAATAACTACATAAATTAAATCAAATTATTTCTAAAATTGAATCGTTGAATAAACACTGTTCAATGCATCAATGGTTTACGTTGCAAGTTGACATTAGTAGTACGTTAACTCGTTGAAGAATTTAACTAGTTGATTAACCAGTTGACAAACGTAAATCAAAGTTAACGTTTCGTTTACGGACAAACCGTCAACGACCATCACTTAGACTAGGCATGACATGCATGACAAGATTTTTTTAAAGATAGTATTGACCACAAGTGGAAAAACATAGAGCAGAACCTGTAAAATATCTCTATCTTCTTTTTTACTTTTACAAGTTGATTATATTATAACTAAGTAAAATTAATATTTTCCATGGACTTTTTAAAAATATTTAGAACAATATTATTGCAGTCCTCGTTCAGAAACAAGTTTTAATTAAGATTTGACATTTAGAGAGTTGACATTGACATTTCAATAATAAATCATCGCTTAATTTTAGTGTGTAAGACGAAACTTTTTATTGTTTTTAGATACTTTATGAATGTTACAAAATATCGTAGATTAGCTACAGTTCTATCCCAGGTCTGTAAGTACATTGTAAAAGTCGAACTTATTTGTTTCACTTTAACCATTAACTTAACCTCAAAAAAAAGCATACCTTTTAATATTATTACAGAGGATTATGAAAATGGATACTGCTCCAAAGCACTCGTCAATAAAAGAGGGAAAAGCTGAAATTCTTCTCAAAACCGACCAAGTATTTTATAACCCAGTGCAGGAATTCAACAGAGACCTAAGTATAGCTGTGTTGACAATATTTATAAATGATTATAAAGCTGAGCAACTTGTTAAAAACCAAAAATACGCTGAAAGAAGTAAATATAAAGAAAAAGTTGATGCTGAGGTTTGTTTATTTTTATTTACTTTTACTAACAACAACAACAACAGAAACTTGCAGATGTGTTTATTAATCTGTTCAAAACACATTAACTTAAACAAGGCCTACTGCCAGTAGGCCTTGTTGGCTGCAGCACAAATCACTTATTTCATTTGAAATATGTTCAAATGTTAAAAACAATCTTTTTATCTTCATTTGTCATCTTCAAATTTAGGTAGAGCCGACACTATGTTTTGAAATTATTTCTATGACAAATCCTTAATTTTTTCCGAAAACATACAACATAATTCACTTCAAATTTAGAATGAACAAGCTTCTGGGAAAGCTCACTCCTCCATCAAAATTGTCTCTATCACCTGTGATCTAGAATAAAGTCAAGAGCAAACATAAACCACATAAAAAAACCCTCAAGCTATTGAAGAAATAATTAAAACTTTTTCAGGTAGAAATAACAATACTAGAAGCGCTATCAGCTACTGGACTGAGAAGCATCAGGTATGCTAAAGAAGTGCCAAATGTCACTAAAATAGTGGCCAATGATTTGTCAACACAGGCCGTGGAAACTATCAAGGAAAATATTGTGCATAATGATGTAAAAGATCTGATTGAGACCAGCGAAGATGATGCTTGGTAAGTTTTATATTAAAAATCTAAAGTACTTGCTTAAGTTAGATATAGCCTGGATGTGAAGAATAAACAATGTTGGGTTAATTTTTTTTTTTTTAATATAAAAGTGTGCTGCATGCTTTACTTGAAAAGTAACACAGTCTTGCAAACACGGAATAGTAGGTCATTTTTCAATCAAATCCCACTTGCTCTAAAAGGAGCTGTCACTAAAATGTCAGACCCCCATAGGGTCAAACAACTGCTGGTATCAAATGCAAAGAGGACTCATCCGATGATTTTCTATTAAATAAACTGTTGAAGAAAAATATATTGAAGTTTTTTACATTATCTCATGCCATAATAATTTTAATTTCCAGCATGCTAATGTACAAACACAAACAAAACTGGAAGCGTTTTGTGGCGATAGACCTGGACCCTTATGGCTGCCCTTCCATATTCCTTGATGCAGCGGTACAAAGTGTGCAGGAAGGAGGCCTACTGCTGGTGACTGCTACAGATATGGCAGTGCTTGCAGGAAACACGCCTGAAACATGTTATGTTAAATACGGAGCTATTAGTTTGAAGACTAAGTGCTGTCATGAAATGGTGAGTAGACATATCACAGGTACATGTTACATTAAAGATCTATCCACACATGTGCATGCCCAGATGTCTGGGCTGTGCCCGTTTGGGAAGGATGTCTGTCTACGTAAAAAGAAAAAAAATAATAGATTATACCACAATCTTAGCTCCACCCTACAAATTTTTCCTGTTTCGTGGGTGCGTTTACAAAATTTAGACTCACAAACAAATAGCCAGACCTGGAACAACTACTAGTTGATCATACAAATATTCTTCCATGGGAGAATCAAAACCTTGATCTTTAGCGCCACAGTCAATTACTTGGCCACTGCTCAAAAACTATTGAAGATAAATTATTAACTCTTCAAGGTGTTATTGAACTTTCTTGACAAAAAGTAATTAGATTTTTCAATTTTCCCATATAAATATATACACCTTGGACGTGAAGTAAAACCTGCCCAATGCACAGAACCTCCCGCAATATTTTCCCTTTTTTCAGGCTCTTAGAATAATGCTACAATGCATAGAATCGCACGCTAACCGCTACAGCCGCTACATAGTGCCTCTCCTCAGTATATCAGCAGACTTCTACATCCGCGTGTTCGTGAGGGTGTTCACCGGCGCCATTCACTGTAAGAACACTACTAGGTAAACACACAATAGTGCTATACGCTATATGCTCAATCGGTGGTGGGGACTATCAGATCGATTGCAGCATTCAATATGACTGAGATGTGAAGCAATGGGCGCACCCGCGGAGTGAAGTACGTGACACGTTAATATGCTTTAAAGTCCATAACCTTTTTTAGGTTTTATTTATCTATACATCTATACATATAAATAAAATTGGAGTGTCTGTCTGTAATATTGAAATAACCGTTTTTTCTTACTTGCATATGAATATATATACGGTACATACACCAAAATAACATTTTTTTTTAATTTTTGTCTGTCTGTCTGTCTGTCTGTTTGTAATCGCTAATCTCTGAAATGGCTTGACCGATTTTGACGGGACTTTTATTGGCAGGTAGCTGATGTAATAAGGAGTAACATAGGGTACTTTTATTTTACAAAAATTCATTTGTTTAAAAAAAAAAAAATGGATTATGTGCACTTGGTATCACAACTTCACGTAACTTTTATACGCAACAATATGTGAGTCAATTGAAGTAACATTAAGTTTTTTGTTTAATCGTAATCAGTTCACATCTTAAAAAAATGTAAATTAATAAAAATTAAAACAATGTTTCCGGAGTATAACATTAAAACAGCGCCATCTATCGAGAGATCTAGATCAACTGCGTGCGGTATTGATTATAGACGCATGCGATAGATGGCGTTGCGCGTGTGACGTCATTCCCTGAATCGCGGTGTTAAGATTTTCCTTGAAAGAAATAAAAGAAATCACTGACGAAATTTTGACTTGGCTCCCGGTCTTTATTTACTTCGTAGTTTGAAAATTAGTCTTTATTCTCATTTTGAAAGTTCGTGTTGTTGTAAATATTTGATTTATTTGGTTAAGGCGAGGTTTTCCCAGCGTTGCCAGAAGGTTACTTTTGTAACCTTTTAGGTAATTTTTGAACTGCTAGGGTTACTTTTAGGTGACACTAATGAAAAGGTTACTTTTAGGTGATTTTTCGGAATTTGTAAAATTAACTTATAATTTCTTACTTATAAACAAGCAAGGTGAAACGAAACGCATTAGAATTTGTCGAACATAACACACGATATACTCTTTCTCTTTCACACTTACTCCACTTGTATCCCGCTTACTCACTCGACGAATCGGATTCATTCAGTGCTGTTCGTTTCGTTGCAAGCCACCCCCCGCCGCCCGCCGCCGCCGCTGCGATAGTCGCTACATCATCTGTGGTCGCTACTTGTTGTTGTCTAGTCCATGGTATAATAATATACTTCGCCCTTACTTACAAATAATATTATGTTCTATATGCATTCTTTTAACTTTTAATACTTTTCCAGTAAAAAAAAAATGAAAGGTTACTTTTTGTACAAAAAGGTTACATTTTTTATATTTTAGGTAACTTCTGACAAGCCCCGACTGGCAACACTGGGTTTTCCTGAGCACCGCAGGCATTCAACGCTTACCGCAGCGCCCGCAAGGACTAGCGGATACGTAATGAATTACGATGCGCGATGACACGCGCGCCAAAACTTGCGAAGTCTAGGTAGTAGTTACAGAGTAGAGCAAAGCAGTAAATCAACTTGAATTGATTACTATAGGCACGTTTGTATGTATAATTTTTTTTTTGTTGCGGTATTATTTTGAAATCAAATGATGTCAAGGACAATTTTGTTCAAAATGAAATACTTATGACGATTAACGTATTTATTTGGAAATATGGATTAATATAATGTAAAACTACCTTCGCATATATTGCATTATTTTTGAACATACAGAATAATTTATTTGGAAATATGATGTTTACAATCTTAAAATCTTACAATGTTAAAAAGTAAAAAAAAAATCAGGACCTTTGGACCATTAGATAAATGCCGTTTGTATTCGACTATCATTATATTAAGTTGGTGATATGTTGGTATCGCAAATAATTTTGGTATTACGTTTGAATGGAGAAATTACTTGGCGCCGGAACCAATCAAATAGAAGCTAATGAAAGCTAATATTATTTTTTCTCTAAAAAGTAACGGATATCATCAGTAGAATTGTTTTCATTAAGTACATTATAGTTACATACTCCTCAATTTTAGGGTTATTCAAATGAACAAGCTGTAAAGTAATTAACAGAGACACCTTACGCCCTACCGTATGCTCTATTCACCTATAATACAAATGTTGATTTTGATTAGTTTGTAATAATTACCACTAAATACTTTTTTTAATTAAATAAAAAAGTGGAGTAAATGACTCACTCGTTATCCCCTGAATCATTAGTCGATATATGCGCACTGCGCTTGGCCTGCAGCTGCATTGCTCTAAAATATAAAAATCTAGGTAATTTTAAAGCGTGGAGGTGAATCAGGGGTCACGGCAGTTAATAACTAATATTTTTGTAGGAAATGATCATACTGTGTACACTTCCACACTATGACCACTACCTATTTCACAATTGGAGACAGTAAACCATTATAATAAGTGCGTTCACGGTGGCTTTATGAACTCTGACATAGGGTCTAAATTTAACAGTCTTAAATATTTGATGCGGTTGGTAAATCCGCTAGAAAAATAAACCATTATATTATATTCTGTGGTTATAGTCTAGGAGCCACTGAAACATCCCACCCGTTCTCCACAAAGCTAGATTTTTAAAAATTGTATTATTGAAAAGTAACGTTGTAGCAGGCATCTATGTGGTTGCATTATCATTCCTCAAAACGGAGACAAAGTTATTTTGTTTTTGCTCTCACAGTATGACTATAATTTTAAATTCTAACTTTGTGAAAAACAGGTAAGTCGGAGGGTTCAGTAGCTCTCCTACTATTAGTAAAGAGAAATAAATATACAAAGAAGGTTTTAATAATTTTTCCAATGCATCCTTACCTTTTTGTTTATTCAGCCTTCGAAGAGCCGGCGATGACAACTTCTTACTTTTTCTGCCCATTTGTTTACAAAATTATAACCTTATAAAATGAAGAATATTACAAGTATTTTGAAAATTACTATATATACAGGTATTATTATTTAAAATAAATGTTTGTCTCTGTCAGTAATAGAACTAAGCGTGGTGGTGGGTTTGCAAAAAAATTGACGTACATCCGACCTCCGACACGGTCCAAGACCGACTAAATGCCACGGGTCGAGTGTATGAAAAGATGAAATCACCTAATTCTGGACTTACTGGTATGGTTTCTCATCCTTTTACAATAATACTGCTAAATTCTATCTAATTTTTTATGCTCTTTAAGATGGTATAAGTTTTATTATTCAAAGCCTAGTATAACTCAAATAAAATGGTATCCAAACCATGAGTTGGACCTGTTTTTGCGATTTAATTGAATGCAGTAAAGTGCAAGCAATCGTGTATCGAAGAGCAGAAACCTGTAGACCGAAGACTGAAATATGTACTATGTTTTTTTCAAAATGTAAATCCCTTTTATTAAGGAATAATACACAATACAAAATGACGGTTTTGCGTCTCACATCGCCTTAAATATTTTTTTGATTGATTCAGTCTTTTTTTTGAAAATGCTGCTTTGTTAAGTTCCGACATCCACGCGAACGAAGTCGCGGGCACAGCTAGTCTTTTAATAAAAAACAATCAAGTTGGGAAGAATTCGCATATTTCATGGCGCCCAATAATATGGTTACTGAGAGGTGCGAGATCGGAAGTGGTCACTGTAGCGTATGGTCGCCCAGTTGCAATACTAGAAGCCACGCCCTTTTTGAGGGTGTGAAGAAGTAGGAAAGAGCATTGTTCCGACATTTAAAGGTACACTACAGTCCGTGAAATTTTGGCTGTCGGCACAATGATCTTTGAGAAGAATACTCCTTGACTCCGAACTTACATTACGTTATCGATATTGAATCGGTACACAACGTAACCTACTATGATGTGATGTCATATCTTGCACATATGTTTTGGATTTGTAGTATTTATGCTGTCGATAAGATTTTTGACAATGAATATCATAAAATATCGACATTTTAACCCCTTTATAATTTATATTTCCCAGCAAGCTTTCAATGGTGTACCAATGCACGGGTTGCGATAACTTAACCTTACAACCGCTGGGCGGTTTCAAACCGAACCCTTCAGAGAAAAACCCAGCTCAAATGAAAGCCTACTTGCCGCCAGCGCCACCGGTCGGAGAATACTGTGTCAATTGTAACCAGAGACATCATGTAAGTAAATAGTACCACTATTTATTTTCTACTATTGCTAATTAATTTAATTGTGTATATCTGAATCATGGCAAGTATTTCAAAGATATTTATTTTTTTCTTGAGAACATGCTTCTTCTTGGTAACCTCACTTCATCGTCGCCTACACCAGGGTTAAGTGCACTCCGGAAATTAAAAAAACAGACACTAGATTTTCAAAGTACCAGTCAAGACATCAATATTGTAGTTTGCGTAAAACAACAAAACCTTAGAGTAAGCCTCTAAAGACCACAATGTAAATTTATTTAATCCCCCATCAGCTAGGTGGCCCAATTTGGTCAGCACCTATCCACGACGAGAACTTCGTGACCCGTGTCCTGACCCACGTGGAGGACAACCCCACACTTTTCGGAACTGCCAAGCGGATAGCAGGAGTGCTGGCCATGGTGAGGGAAGAGTTGCAGGACGTACCGCTCTACTATACCATGGATAAACTGTTCGGGAGAGTCCATCTAGAGACTATGCCTATGTTGGTTATGAGGTGAGATTACTGTTAAATTTGGTGACGATTTCGTTAATTATCCAGCAGACTTGATGATTTTAAATTTTTAAAACTAGGCATTTTTTAACTATTTATCATTAATCAAAATGTTACGAAGTTCCATACTCACCACTTGACTAACCTTTCCATAAAAAAATGATGGGTTGCACTCTGGGAGTGCCGGCAGAAGTGAAAACTTCAATAGTAATAAACACACACGAACATTCGCGCAAGCGCCCTGCGCCATCTTACGAATTTTCGATCAGGTCACGTGTCCTGACGCGAGTTTAAGATTTTTTACCCATTCCAAAAAAAGTTAACAACGCCGCTAAAGAAGTTTTCACTTCAATAAAATCTGCAGTGTCAGCTTAGTTTACTGATCATTCTCCTAGCCTAATCCCAATTAACACTGCTGTGTGTCTTCTTCCCTAATACTTTTTCTTTAATTTGTTTTAGCAATAAGTCTTGACCACTATTTAGCTTGATAGTAAACGATGATGTGGTTGACGGTCAACCACGCTTGCCTAGAAGTAATCTATAAACTCTTGTTTTAAAAACCCCAAGGTTGTAGCTATCAGGAAATAAAGACTGACAGGTACTTATTTACTCGTCAAATATTCGCAGGTCAGCTCTTCTGAACTCAGGATACAAAGTGTCGTACTCGCACGCATCCCGGATGTCCATAAAGACAGCCGCGCCGTCTCAAGTGGTGTGGGATATCATACGGACGTGGGAGAAGACGCATCCCGCTAAACCTGCTAAGTATGTCGTTGTAATCATTGTTCTTATACTGGGGCCACACTATTTTGGCCGTATTTGCTGTTAGTGTGACCCCCGCATTAGGGAAGATCGGAATGTGACGGTACGTTGGCAAATAGAGCAGAGGCAATATAGCAATTCTCACAGCACAGTAAATGTATGTACATAGCGCCGCGCGAAGAGGCTGTGCGCGCCTATTATCCGAGATATTATTTTAATACATTTGTGTATATCTATGTGAACTAGATGAACGCTTCTCTGCTACTACGTTCATAAATGGATGTCTCTGAAAAAAAAAAGCAAAGCTTTGATATAAAACTTGAAACTTACAGGCTGGGCCATAGAGTACGAATAACGTGGTTTGAAGGTTTGGACCCTTTATATAAACTTTGCCCCACATTAGGATTTTGATTTTGATCATAGGCTCATACACAAACAGCCAGACCCCGAACAAGTACTTGTAGGTCATGTAAATAATTATTCACTACGGGGATCGTACCAGCGACACGCTGCGCTGCAGTTGATCACTCACCCACTGTGCCAATTGTGCCTTAACAACAGTCAACCGACCTTTTGGGCCACTCTCCATAAATCTTCAAACCCCTCTCAATGACGATCTATACTGACGACTGTACCATTAAAAAGTGTACTCAACAATTTGTTTCGTCAGATTGGCTGCAGATGCTGTAGCACGGTTTATCCTGACCCAGGACATCAAAACCCAGATAGATTTAAGTCCCAGAGGAGACGCGAACCCCACCAGCCGCCGCGATGGGAGGCTCCGCTTCCAGTACAATCCTACTCCCCATTGGGGCCCTGGCTCTAGAGCTGCTGTCAAGTAAGACTTTATGAAGGCGCAAAAGCCTCGTAACTCCGCCTTGTAATAATATATGAAAAATTATTATGCCTATTTCACAGACTAATAGACAAAGTTCCGTTTTTTTAGCACTACGATTTCTGAAACAGTGACTATTAAAAAAAAGTCAATAGAATACAATATATCTGTCTTAATTATTTTTAAATGTTGCATTTACAATAAAAACTGCAGCATTATTATACACTACTTTTGAACTAACATTTCGCCAATCCGAGTTTTTATGGTTTTCCTAATGTTTAACTAATGTAACCTATTTTTACTACAGTGTAGGAGAAGAGAAGATATCAAAGGCGTTAAGGAATCAAAACAAACATTCTAAGGATAAGAAAAATGATAAACGGCAACACTCGCTAAGCGATGACGAGGAGAGAAAGAAAATTAATACGGGCAGTGAAACTGCTGAGTAAATAAATATTTTGTATGTTTCATCTGGGCATTTTATTTATACCTAATAGGTATCCCAATTCTAACTTCTAATAATACAAATGCAAAAGTGAGTTTTGGGTGCAGCGGAAGGAACTGTCAAACTTTACAGTTTAATAACGTCTTGCTTCAGTTACCCTCCCCGTTCCCGGTTCCAGGACCATAGACCCATAAGTGTGTATCCTTTTATTTTATTCTCGTTGGAAAATCATCAAATGAGTCCTCCCACCCAGGGCAGGGCGGGAGGGACTGTCAGACTTGACTAACTAAAATCCACGGTGTCCTTCGGAGATAGTTACATTGTTATAGTACTTCTTTTTGCTTCCGCTTAAAGACAGAAGAACAAGAATAAGGGTGGGAGGCGAACCTTACACTCGGCACAGTATAAATATGGACAGTATGGAAACTAGGCCTATTTGTAGAAATAAATACCTACGCTCCACTACAGCATTAGGGTTGTCACTCTTAATGTTTTTGAAACTGAACTGTATTTATTAAAACATCTGATTCTGTGTTCTGTAGTGATCAAACAATCGAGTTAAAATAACTAGTTTACAAATAAAATTTAAATAGGTAATCTCATGGCTTCGGTGGTACTAGTAAAAGAAGATCGTTTATATAACACGGAACAGTTTATGAGGCCTCTTACAGTCCACTAGCGCCGCCAATCGAAAAAATGTCATAACTCGTAAATAGTAATTAATGTAGAAAAGGCAATAACGTAATTTTATAACACATTGTCAACACTTGAAATATAGCTGTTTAGCTACATCGTGCATTTGTAACAAAAACGGCCGTTTATGTTTAGAATGCACGCAAGTCTATCATTTATTTTAGACTAGCTGTACCCTGCCCCGCTTCGCTGTGGCACAAAAAACTGTTTTTTCAACAAAAAAAAAATAGATAAAAACAATCCTTGATGCGGATTATATATCATGCTAAAATTTCTTCTCATGTGACTGCGTCATTACGACTGCGGTTGTCAGCGAGTGTTATCCTCGCTTCCGGTAGATGGCGCGGTCACTGGTATAGAGCTGATCGTTAAAAAAACAGTTTTTTCGCGGTTTGCGGATATGTGACTGATGCAAAAAATAGATAAAAACAATCCTTGATGCGGATTACATATGTTAAAGTTTCAGCTCAATCAGTGCAGTACTTTTTGAGTTTTTAAAGCATACACAAACCAACATAACATTTTTATATATATAGAAGTTACTGGTATTCCATGTTTGTTTAATGTTCTTGAACTTTGGAGACATATAGCAGTTTGCAGTAATCGGTAAGCTGGCGGACTGTTATAATATAAATTTAAACAAAACATTTTATAATCTTGGTTATATCTATTTCCGGTATAATTAAATTTTAGCCTGTGCTTTCACCAACACAGCTAGCTCTTTCGTCAGAAATATGTCACACAATTTATGAAATTGATCTCTTTGATATAATCCTGTTTTATTATCAATTTTGTATAATTTAATTTTATTTCTACATGCTAAAAGATCAGATTTAAGTTTTCTTTTACGTGGTGTATCCAATGAAAGAGATCTGGAAGTTTGAGAACTTTCACTCGTTAAAGGTGTAGTATTTTCTTCTGTCTGTGTGCAGATTTCTACCAACTCCGGAGCTTCGGTTAACGTTTCTACATCTTTTTTTTGTAAATCTGGTAGATGAAGAGATGGTAATGAATTGGCTTTTAGCTTCTTGCGATGCGTTCCCACTAGAACATCCATAGTGCCAAAATGTTCTTCACAAACGGTATAGTTTTGTGGCGGTCTGTTCATTAAATCTTCTCGAGATATTAAGCGAAGCCATTGGGAACGTCTGAAAAAGATAACAAAACAGTAATTTTAAGCAGAGATGTTTAAAATGTATGAACTATAAAAGTTTCAAAAAATATAGCTTCATAAAAAGTAAACAACAACTTTCGTAAAAATACTGTCCTTTCTATATTTTGACAGCTCTTTCGGCTTCAACACCATCGAAAAAAAAGAAAACGACTTCCATGACGAAAAACTCGTAGGTATTCTTTTGCACTTGCCATCTTAGATTTCCATTTTGACGGCACTAACACCCTTGAAAACCATGAAAACGACACCCATGACGATAACCTTGATATTTTTTGCAGCCGCCATCTTGAATTTACAATTTGACAGCACTATCGGCTTCAACACTCTCGAAAACCATGAAAATGACACCCATGACGAAAAATTCGATTTTTTTTGCAGCTGTCATCTTGGATTTCCATTTTGACGGCACTATCAGCTTTAACACCCTTGAAAACCATAAAAACGACACCCGTGACGAAAACCTTGATATTTTTTGCAGCCGCCATCTTGGATTTACATTTTGAGAGCACTATCGGCTTCAACACCCTCGAAAATCTTGAAAACGACACCCATGACGAAAACCTTGATATTTTTTGCAGCCGCCATCTTGGATTTACATTTTGACAGCACTATCGGCTTCAACACCCTCGAAAACCGTGAAAACGACACCCATGACGAAAACCTTGAAATTTTTTACAGCCGCCATCTTGGATTTACCTTTTGAGAGCACTATCGGCTTCAACACCCTCGAAAATCATGAAAACGACACCCATGACGAAAACCTTAATATTTTTTGCAGCCGCCATCTTGGATTTCTATTTCTACAGCAATAATCGGCTTCAACACCCTCGAAGACGAAAACCATGAAAAGACACCCAATGAGAAATATTTAGCAGCCACCATGTTGGTTATACAAATTAATGTACGAATTTATTGATCGATCACGCGCACTTACAATCATTACTCGATATCAATAAATCATTCTTACCTTTCAAAATCAGCAGGGAGTTTAAAATACGATAGCTCCGGTTTTGATGAAGCAGAGTTCAAACAGCCGTATACTACGCAATACACTCGTGGCATTTTGTGGAAATTAACGCGACCACTCGTCTTGACGCGGCACTCACGACTGACAGCACTGGACAGCACCGCGATGTCCGCTTAGAGGTCTCGTCGATTCGCGTCTTTGTGTGAGTGTACCGTTTCGAACGTTAAGTACGTAGTTTCCGTACTGTTCATATGTTTACTGTGCACTCGGGAAACACATTTGTTTGATACTGAGGCGGGCTGTAATAATTATATTTTATATCCTGTTCTACATACATTACTTTTTATTGCATACAAGCCTATCGAGTTTGTATCCGATCGTGCCATACACATCGCGCTGTCAACTGCAATGACTTTGACAGGCTGACATTGGCTCGAAACAGCTATGCAGATATTATCCGACCAAATTGAATGGCATCGTGTAGTGACAGCAAAGTTTTAATTTCCGTAGAAATAGGCGGAGCACTACCGCCAGTCAACTTTCAAAATAGTATATCAAAATATGTCGGATTACAGTATGACGCAAATGCACCAAATGTGAGGTGAACATACAAAAAACATATAGAGAAAGCTATAAATTATCTAATTGACCGTACTTATCGTGTAGTGAATAATTGTCGGCGTCGTGGCGAGTACACGTGCCGATGTCATTATCATTTGTTTATTGTACCCTGACACCAAGGCGCTGATATAGTAACAATAAACATATTGATTGTTTGTGTGAAAAATTCGTTTCCTCTTACGATAAGAATGCATTTACAAACGTTTTTAATTGTTATTTTATTATCTTTTGCGTGTGGACAAGACAGACAGGTGAGTTGTTTAGAGGTGCCTATTTTTGATTTCAAAATATTATTTTGGTTATGCTTAGAATTCAATGATGTTGACACCCCTTTTTTTGGTAGTCTTTATCTCTTTGTGTTTAGGTGAGGAAGGTCAGCAATGATCAGTGATATTAGGTCATTGTTAGTCCATCTATTACTGGCTAACATCTGTCATAAGAAAATAAAAATTTAGTTGGTAATACCTACCAAACAGTCATGATCAAAATATATGTTAGATCGGCAGGGCCGATTCAATATGTTACAATTTTCGTATTTCAAAGATTTGACAACAATATTTTACAGCGCTTAGAATAGGCACACATTAATGAATCCGAGCCAGGGAAAATCATAGAATCTACTAAGCACTGTAACTAAATGTGTGTGTAATAGAACCCTTTGTTGAACAGGGTTTCTTTTGTAATTTGAATATTAGGTCATATGCTAGAGAAAATACAGGTTTGGGTAACATAGGCATTGACATTGTTGTCACAGTATGAAATGAGGTCATATTTCAATTCTGTTGGTCTTTCAACATTTTATACAAAATTGCCCATTATCCTACCACTTTTTTGGTTTTGGAAATAATAAAAGCCTTTATTCAAAAAGGTTCCGACCAAAATGTGTCATATTTTTTTTCTGTGTGGCATCTTGCAGGTCTACCTTTAGTAGGTTGTTTACTGCTCAACCAGACTTTTCTGTGACGGTTTTGACTAAGTTTAAGCGACCACACGCTAAGGGTAGACTGACAGAAAATGCCTATGGCATAAAGTTTGCCGTTGTTCAGTGTTGTGCATAAAGTACCCCAAACCCTTTGGGGTATGGACCTCGGCTTAGGGTGTCACTGTGGGGAGGCAGCAAGGGACAAGCTGGATCTCAATGAATTAATTAGAGGCAAAATGTGTCACCTTTTGTCCTCCTTTTTATTTAGCCTTGGTCTGTTTCTCGGTGACATCCTCCCACTAAACAATATTTACATAATTGAGACCTTATCTTAATCTATGTAACCCACATTGCTACAATAATTTAGTTTATTTGTAGGTACAGCATTATTCTAAATAGACTTTCTAGAAAAATCCTGTTTCATCCGAAAATATTGGGAATTTTTTTGTTAATAAAAAAAAATAGTTTTCATTATAATGAATTATGTAATAACTCATTTGTAATTACCTGGAAACATTTCCTATTCACTGCATTACCTATATTCTAAGAAAATATCTTTCTTTCTGGAAATTGAAATAGATTTAAGAGACAGCAATTTGACAGACTCTTGGTGTGAATTGACCTTCAATCTGTTAGTCCAGGCTCTCATTTGTACTTCTTTTAAATTTATTAAATGAAGTGTTATCTGAAAGTCATACAACAGTTTTGTAAAACAACAAGAACAGATAGCCTTTGTAAAAATTTTCAAACTACTATTATTGCAGTGTCATATAAAATACTGATAATACTCAGCTGCATCTACCGCCTGCTTTACCTCAACATAATTAGGAAACAGCTAGACAGACATTAATGAGGCCTACAACCCACCGCTCACTATATTACTTTTAAGTCCCATGTAACTATCCATATTTATTACAGATACACTCACAACTAAACCCAGGCTGTGAGAAGTGTACAAAAGCAACACTCGTTTATATCAAAGCGGACGGCTCCCACGACACCGTCCACCAGATATGGGACTTCACGAGATGTGAGCCTTCCATCATCTACGTGATAACAAAACACAACTCTTCATTAGTCATTATCTGGAAGGATCAGAAACCTGTAAAGTTTCTTACGGAGAATCCCCTGTACAGCTTTGCGGTGACTATTGACAAGGTAATTTTTACTTTTTTCTTTTTGTATGTAGAACACATATACAATAAAACATCTGGAAATATACATCATACATATAAAATGACTACTATTAATACTGGAAGGTAAAGGGCTATTGAAGAACACCATGGATTTTAGTCAGTACAATTCTAATAGTCCCTCCTGCATGCCCTGGATGGGAGGACTCATTTGATAATTTTACTACGCTAAAAAAAGAAAAGAACACATATAGTACAGTACCAATACCACTCTGAACATAGGCATTTGCAACGCCGTGCTTAGAGATCGAGACAATAGAAAAAAAAAACTCCATCCGACAATCTTCGGCAACCGTAGGCGCGGTTTCTTAACAATGCTTCATATTATGTTGTATTGTTTTCCTGGTAAATATTTTCAGCATTTAGATCCAATAAATATCTACCATTACAGATAACAAAAAAAACGAAGTGGGAATTCCCGCGTGCGACCCATTTCCGTTGAAAACCCACATTACGTCACAGGTTTATTCTTTAATCAGTCTTATTTAGAATGTAATATCATCCCGTATGTCGGGAATTCAACCTAATATTTATCAATAAGTGACGTCATTCGTAAACCGACCCACATCGGTTACAATAACATGCATCTGTTGATAATTTTCGATCCTCCCATGCGTTTCTCTGAGGTAACAGAAACCCTCATTGTATTGAAATTGAATTAGCTTCAATTAATCACTTGCTCGTAGGTACCAAAGTGGGGGAGTTCAAAAGCCAATAAAAAAATTAAACTTAATTCAGAACATCCTTTGCAGACATCCGTTTCCATCTGTAGAATATCTTAAAAGCTTGCTTGAATTGGATCGATCCCCGCACAAACAAATATTTCGATTTAGAGATTACCTCAGATAAATGAGCTTCGACAAGTCGATCAGCATTCTCAATTTCTAGCTTCGTTCTAAATTCTGTTATTGGCATCAGTGGTAACATTAGCTATATTAAATGCTATTTTTTTTTTTATTCTGGTAAACTATTTACTTAGATGAGAAGGGCCCAAACAAGTTTTGATACGGGGCCTTTTGATTCTAGCCTAACTACGCCACTGCATCATCATCATGCGGTGCACCTCGCCTTTTTTTCCGTGGTAAAATCATCATCCCACCCAGAACAGGGCAGGAGGGACTGTCAGACTTGACTGACTAAAATCCACGGTGGCCTTCAATAGCCCTTTATGTACCGGGGTTACGGTAATTTTGAGACCCGCGACCCCGGCAGTGTGCCTCGCCTTGGAGCATTATAATTAACACAGCATAGTCAGCAGTAATTTAAAACATATTTGAACAAAATATATTCTCTACTAGAAATGTAGATCTAACATCGATAGGTACTCGTGAGTCATAGGTTGCGTCCCCATTCCATTCCACACATTGTGTTAGATAGCAATGCGTCTCGTGACTTAGACCCATGTGGTACACACTCAAGTTTCATATTTATTGAAATAAGAATAAAGTTTAAAGTTGCATGAGCTGTATTTTCTAGAGCAGAGTAATCAGAATGCAAATGTTGTGCAATGCGAATTTGTTTGGAGATTTTAAGCTACTTTTTCTCACCGGTTAAATAGAAAGGCATTTAATGGAAGGCTTTTTTATATAATTACAACATTCCAAAAGTTAAACCAGCTTTCAGCCTTCGGACGGCGAGTAGTGGGTGATTCGCCGTCCGATCGTGGACCATGTCTGGGTCGACGGACCGTCGTATTCCACGCGCGCCTCAAAGAGCTGTCAGGAATTTGACGGGCCCTCCCTTAGGGCGGAGCCTGCCGGGGTCGCGAGACTGTCTCGTCAGGTAACCCTGTGACCCTGGAACGTACAGGGCTATTGACGAATCACCGTTGATTTTAGTCAGTACGAGTCTGACAGTCCCTCCCGTCGAGCCCTGGGCGGGACTGGCCGGTCTCTTTTGATGATTTTTTAACCAAGATATAAAAAGCCTTCAGCTTTTTCATAAAAACAACTCATAACACCCCGTCTTTTTGCGTCGAGGCTTAAAAAAGCTGACTGTATGAAGTAGATATTGATCGCATAGATACCTAGTTATTTTTGTCATTGCTGTAAAACCCATGATAGCTGATCATAATTAAAGCATATTACAATGCTTTTATTATTCACATGAACATTTTATTTACTCTTAAAAAACTCGTTATTTTATCAGCTGCTTGCTTTGTCACTACCTACAAGCAGATGTTCGCCGAATAATAATATAAACTATTGACTCTTTGTCAGTAAAACTAATGTTTTAGGAATATGGTAACTAGACATTTGTAATAATATTGAATCATAATGCTGTCTTCTGTTAATTCAAAATGTAATTGCTTTTGTTAACAATTTCATCCTCGTTGATTTTGGACTACAAATCACTTGGTTGCCAGTGGAACTTTCACTTTATTATTTACTAGCGTATGCTCGTGGCGTTGCTTGCGTAAAATTCGGTAATTATCCCACGGAAACTTCTTAACGGGATAAAATTTCATCAAAATCCGTACAGTAGTTTTTGTGTGAAATAGTAAAAAATGGATGGATGTTTCTTGCTAATATGTAAATATTTTGCATTCCAAATAATATTACATACATCTGTCACTTGATTGATGAACTCCATTTTGGAAGTCGATCAAAAAAATTCAGGCGGTCATATTGTATCGATTGATAAACTCCTTGTTTTTTGGTTAAAAAAAAAAAACAAGCAGAAAACTTAAAGTAACGTCAAAACACCCTTGTTCTAGCTACAAGAATACAATGACATCTTCAACAACGGATACATTGACAACAAGTGCCCTCAGAGGGCGCTGCCGCTGCGGTACGTCACGTGGACACGTGGCGACATTTCGTTGACTGAAAAGGAAGCTATGCTGCACATGCATGGGACCTTCGACGATGTATCGAACCAGGATGGGGTTGTTGATATCAAGGTAAGTTGTTTTGCCCTTAATTTATTTGAATAGGCAGTTTCACTAAAGGATAAAATATCGGGACAATAACGGATAATACTCTAACTGACGGATAAAATGTATTTGTAATTAATTGATGCTGTCAACATAACTATTTGGATCAGCCAGCCAATATAAAGTATACTTATCCAAATTATAAATACTCGTACCTAAGACCTGAATCCCTCTTACGCGTACGTCGGTCGCATACGTATGTCGCGCGTACGAATGTACATTGTAAAAGCACCAAACGCGACGTATTTTTCGCTGTCGTTTGCGTAAGCCCTAATTGAAATTAAAATGAACTAAGAACAAGATATCGTTTTATTCAGAAACAAAATGATCAATCATTTAAGAACAGTCACTCAAAAAAAAAAGAACAAGATATTACATTCAAATATACGATATTAACTTCAATCAATCTTGTCTCTCCCTAACAGCTAGATCTTCTTCCCTTCAAAGACTACGCGGTAGATCTTCCTCACCTCATCCACACAGCCAACTCGACGCTCATAGATGTCAGCCTCGTCAACCTGACGACGTCAGTTGACTACAACGCGTCACGGTTCGCGATCCACTTCAAGATGGTCAGCACTGATCCGCGCAGCGACACCATGGTGTACAACATGAGGAAGAGCTTGGATGATGAGCATACGCCCGGAGTTTTTGAGGTAAGTCAATACGGTTTGGAAGATTTTTGTATGAACCCTGGGTTGCCTTTTTTCATCATCAAACGGATTCTCCCTCCCTTTTACTGAATAAAAATCCTCCCTGGTTCTTCAGTTCCTTTAACGTGCGTTGCTGCAACTTTGGCAGGAGTTTGGCCCTATAGTAGTCCTCGTCAGTTGACTGACAGCTCTTTGAGGCGCGCGTGGAACTTGATGATAAATGATACGCAGTTTGGCAGTTAAAATGTACTGACATTTAATTAGCTAACCATAGCTTAGGTACACAGACAAACTATAATTTTGTTTTAATATTAACCTCCGTTTAACAAAATTAAACAATAATCTAAACCAAGCTAATTAAATTACTTTGAGACAGGCAAAATACCAAGCTTCTCTATAAATTATGCTTAGAAGATCCTAGAAGAGCTTTTTGTCAAAATATATGCTGGCGTTTAAGCTGTTTACAGATAATCTTATTTGCCACAGCCTCTGTAATGAAATTATACCTTATATCAATGTGTTTTAATATTAAAACTTGCCGTGTAATCGACCCGAGATGATCAAGAAGGGTAGATGATCCTTGGTGGAGCGGAGAGCTACTAATTACTCGCCTGAAATGAACCCTCGATGTCAGACCCTCGACGGCTGGGTCGAGAGGCTGTTCTCTCTCTCACGCATTTCGCCTCCTCCTTTGCTATCCCACGACCCTTTCAATGCTATATGTATTACTTGATGAAACTATTATAATTGAGTATGTTTTACTCAACAGATATTTGAGATAAAGACCCCGAAGTCCAGTCAGTCAGGCGATGGAGGCTTCATGCAGTTCCGTCCGGTGTGCTATACGGAGCCCGAGCGCAGCGTGTCCTCTTCAACCAACGCATACATAAGCAACTTTACCAGGTAATCATTGTGACCATTAATTGTACAGTACACAAAAATTAAGTGCTTTTTCAATCATAAGTCCCACTACAAAATTACTTTGTTACACCGAAATTACAGAACCAAACCTGGTTGGAACAGCTCTATATTATATCTCTACATCGCGTTTCAAAGATTGACAAAGATGCTGGAAACGCGCGTACTTTTTAAGGTTTATTACACGAACCAACAGGATCCTATTAATATGCTTCTGTTGTCCGTCTGTCTGTCTATCTGTATCTCATGACCTGTAATAGTAAGACAATTAAAACGTTCACTGAATGATTATTTCTCTTGCCGCAATAACCGCCAATTAAAATAAATGGAACGGAACGGTTTATAGGACAACCAACAAAGCATACACATTAATACATGTTTAGGATAGATTAATGTTTACATTTTATAGTGTAGCCTTAATTAAAGGCTGCCACGGCATGCATTGAACAAACGAGGAATACAGTATCAAAAAAAAAACAAATTTCTTTTAGAACTACAATTTAATTATATTTTTCACAAGTGCGATAATGCCTTATATTTTTTTTTTTTTTTTTTTGCGTGGTAAAATCATCAAATGAGTCCTCCCACCCAGGGCAGGGCGGGAGGGACTGTCAGACTTGTACTGACTAAAATCCACGGTGTCCTTCACTAGCCCTTTACGTACCGGGGTCACGGTAATCCCTTGGTCCCGCGACCATAATGCCTTATATAAGGCAGATTTAAATGTATGTAAAGAGTAAGACATATCAATATCTACACTAAGTGAGCGGGACAGTGACGGGGCCTGTAGAGGGCCAAAGCGTGCCGGGGTCGCGGGACTCACAAATTACCGTGACCTCGGTACGTAAAGGGCTAGTGAAGGACACCGTGGATTTTAGTCAGTACAAGTCTGACAGTCCGTCCCGCCCTGCTCTGGGTGGGAGGACTCATTTGATGATTTTACCACGAAAAAAAAAGAAAAAAAAAGGTGAGCGAGACAGGCGACTAAATTGAATCTGCGTTCTGTTAACGTTATGTCAGAACAGAACAGTGAAACTAGTGTTAGTTAATATGTAGTAAGTTATAGTGTAATGTAAGCTTTGGTCTAAATGTTAAGCAATGTTGCTTTTTGTAGGAAACCAAAGTATAATCTGTCTTCTTTGTCCACAGCTTAAAGTTAGACGATAGGGGTACGCTGTACAATTTCTACCGGGACTTCGACCAGGATAACTTGCTCGTCCAGGGCATGTTCATATCATTCGGCCTGCCAGGCGACGGATTCTATAAGCAACACAATTATACCTCTTGGTGAGTTACCAATATTGATACTTACTTTTAGGTTTCAGAAATATTACCAGCACAGATAATAATATAGCGGGTGGCGAGACTGTCTAAGCAGATTAACGTGACCCTAGAACGGTAAAAAATCTAAGGAACACGGTGAATTTTAGCCAGTACGAGTCTGATGTGACGGGGCCTGTAGAGGGCCAAAGCCTGCCGGGGTCGCGGGACTCAGGAATTAACGTAACCCCGGTACGTAAAGGGCTATTGAAGGACACCGTGGATTTTAATCAGTCAAGTCTGACAGTACCGCCCTGCACTGGGTGGGAGGACTCATTTGATGATTTTGCCACGATAAAAAAAAAGTACGAGTTTGATGGCCCCTTCCGGTCCACTCAGGGCGAGAGGACTTGATGATTATTTCAACTAAAAAGAAAAAGATAATAATGTAGTCCGAATTTCTATCAACGCTGTATATATTGTTGAGGATTGAGTGTATACATAGGCGCATTCTCTCTTCCCTTACTTTCTGGAACACGTGTGTCCATCTCTGAGAATGTTGTCTTGTGTGACTTAGACAAACGGTAATCGAAAACGCTCTGTAGTCTTTAATAACTTTTTATCTTTATTCTTTAGAGCATAAAGTGACTGTTAAGGAACGAAAACGGGCTGTTATCTTGCATAGATTTTCAACTTTATGGTCTTAATTCTAAAGTTGAAGTTCGTGTTGCCTTTAAAAATCACTTTTATGTTCTAAAGAATAAAGCTGAAAATCTATTAAAGACTACAGAGCGTTTTGGCTAGAGAGAGAGATCGACCGCGGTCTCAACAGTTACCACTACAACACATTACTCCTGCACCAATCTCAATGATTATTTTATCCCAGGTCGTTCACACTCGGCTACGGTATGCCTCCGGTGGAAAACTTCTCTCTGTTCGTGATCGTCATCATATCCATTGGTCTTGGAGTGCCTGTGATACTCGCAGTATCAGGCATCACGTATGTACTGGTGAGGAGGTGCAAACAGAGGAGTAACCCGCCGACGCGGTTCATCGACAGTGATGAATAGACAATTAAAAAGGGAGAGAGTGAAGTGGATCACATTCTCAGTTATATTGATATACATAATATATAATTTAGTAGTTATGTGTAAAAAGGTGTACTGACTTCATTTTTTTTGGCATTTTAAAAGCCTAACCTTTATAATTCCGTGGCAAAGGCCTCCTTCAATGAATCAATATGTTATTACAAAAAAAAAAAACATTGTTGCATTCGTTAATTACTACAAATAAATTACTAGTTTAAAAAATATCCAACACTTAAAACATTTAAAATATCTTTGTATTTTTGAAAATCGCTTGATGTTCAAACGGCAGTTATTATAATCGTCTACGTTTTAAGTGCTTTAACAATTATAATCTGGTCATGTTTTTGCACATAACTGTAAACTGATTAATGTATGTTTTTCTGTTTGGCATATGAGCCGCTCATTGTTGAGGATGTGGGAATGTGATATTATAGTAAATGAAGGACTTGACTTAGAATTTTGAATTTAACTGACATTTAATGGGATAGGCTTATACATTATCAATGAATGGAGTAAGTAAAGCTATTTTTGTATATTTTGTACTTGCGATACGTTGTCTCGATATGGACATTCCATTTTAGTTTGTTAAAAGCGTCTTAAGGAATTATGAACAAACACATAATATCCCTCCACCCCTCTGACGGAATAAACAAGCTGAACATAAAGACAATAAAAACCACTATTCATGTCGCGCGTATCCATATTAATAAAATGCAAATTGCTAATTATCAGTTTCCGTTAGGAATCCCGGGAATGTCGATAATGTTAATGTGGACATTCCCCGGAACTCCAGGATTTCAATAAAATAAACGTTTGCGGTCTTTTATCCAAATAACTCTACCTACTCCGATCACTGTTCATAATAAAATAGTGCACAAATTGAAAAAAAAAATCTAGATGTTGTGTTTAGCATGAATATAATCTACAAAGTATTAGATGTGTTATGTAGACCGAATTAAATGAATATCTTGATGTTTTTATGTAAGTACTATTTTTTATGACTGTCAGGGAACTTCTAAAATCAAATGACCTACCAACATGTTAATCAATTATGACACTGTCCCTTATAATTGCGATTGCTTTATTTGAGTCAACCAATCGCAATATGATTTTAGATAAATTTTAAGCTTGGATCTATTTACAGCGAATTTAGAATTAGCTCAGTCGTACTTCATCTGAAAATAAACCTAATTACTGTACGAGTAGTGTACATATTCCTATTACCGATTGTGATCAAGTCATCGATTGTATCATACGAATAAAATTTGATACTAACTTAATGAAAATATGGTTCATTTTCAAGTGAAGCGTTACAGAGCTAAGTTTAACTTCGCGCTATAGATCTGACAAATAGTTATTATGTTAAGTAGTTCTAATTTATTTTTGTATGTTCGTAGATTAATATCTACAGTCAAATCTTATACGGCCGAGACTTAGTCCAAATGTAATCGTTAATTAAGTTAAAAATTAAATAAATAACATTAGTTAATGAAATTTTGATTTTAAATTAAATTTGTCATACAGCTTTTATGAAAAAATCAAATAAAATGTAGACCTATGTTTTAAAAATATTCTTTCTCGGGACATAACGTTTTTTAGTATGTAAATAAATAGAATAATAAACAGAGATTCATATGACATTGTTAGCTGCAAGAAATCTATATAAAGTATGTTAATTTTAAATGCATCGAACAATTTAGTTACAAATGTGAAAAGGTTCGGTTGATCCGGTATGAAAACAAAACTGGGACATAACGCAAGTGAAATAATAAAAAAAACCGGATTTTGACCGATAATAATATCTGTGTAGGGAA
The DNA here is from genome assembly GCA_943136025.2 of Agrotis puta. Classification (NCBI taxonomy): domain Eukaryota; kingdom Metazoa; phylum Arthropoda; class Insecta; order Lepidoptera; family Noctuidae; genus Agrotis; species Agrotis puta. Next base: position 15,444,582 of record OW964182.2, on the reverse strand, counting down.
TCTAGAATACCGCTTCGACCGACAAACGATGCAACATGCAAGCAACTTTGTTACATTACATCTTTGTTATATAACACGTTGCACACGTTTAATTATCTTTGTTAGAATACGGACGTATAAGGGTCTTACATTCTTTAGAAAATTGACGTAGCAGCCTTAAGGGAGTGAACACATTTATCGACGTGGAATCAACTTAAGCTGATCATGTATCACAAAATCTGCCGCATTTAATGTCCTCCAAACCGCAACAAGACATTCTTATTATGTATGGAATTTGACACTTTTTCTGACAATAAGGCTAAGTGTGCTCTCTCCCTAAAGTCCATATAATGTCTTCTCCATATACTGCAAAGTTATAGTAATATGTAATTTAATGTACCTGCGTGGAAAGAAAACTAAGATCTTTGAAAATATTTTGTAACTGTCATTTATTTTTTAATGTTTCTTTGCTGTTTCGTCTTCAATATGCTATAAGGCTCAGTTTCCAGTGCCGCGGAATAGAATAGAAATAATTTTTGTACCCAAAGCTTTCAAAGGATAATGAACTTTATGTTTAGTGTGTAACCATACAGACTAAAAACTAAGTAGCAGAAAAACATGTCGCGCATCTTCGGAGATATCTCGGACACCCTCGGGAATTTTCGCAGTTTAGATCGCCTTATCTAGTTTATACATTACATAGTTGATATAAAGTTCATTATGCTTTGTAATATTTCGTTGCGAAAAATCGCTTCGAATTTCTTAAATTGCCGTAACATGGAGTTCCATGTAACGGCAATTTAAATTAAACCTTGAAGTAGTTCAGTAAAGGTTTTAATGATGTGAAGGCATAAATAGCTCAATGTTTGGTCAATATTTTACCATTACTTCCGTCTGTGGACTAGAAACCTATTTTTTTTTGTTTCAAAACTTCTTGTTAATGTAGATATGTAAATACGCAGAGGATTATAAAATTGAAGTTTAAAAATATTATAAATGTTTCCAAAAAACTATATAATTGTGATGTTACAGTATTTTGATAATCATGTTGAAATACATAAAAAATATATTTATTGGATTAGTTTTAAGATGTTGGTTTATGCTTTCTGACTTTACTTTGAACAGAATTTGATTTCAATTCAAATTTTCATCTATTGATATTTAAATTTTAATTCTGTTATGTACATCCGCCAGCACATCAACCTACCTCAAACTGTCAAACTTTAATAAATTTTTAACCTTATCACAACAGAAGAAGAGGTCAATGTACGATTGGTAAAATTCGACATGTCGGGGTAGGTTGACCTGCTGGCGTCTGTACAATATTCCGTGGAGTTTGTTAATGTATGAAATTAAATGAAATCCGACTCTATTGACAACATAATATTTATTCAATGTAAAAAGAGAACGGGTAAACTATGTGACATTCTGACGTATATCATTATTCTTGGACGCGCTGAGACACTACATAGTAATTTTTTTTTTCAAGACGTCTTTATAAATGACATATTATTACCCCCTTATTAGTAAAAGCGGAGTATCTAGGAGCAGTAGTTGCCCAATGGCCCTTGTGAGTTATGGGTCGTAGGTTCGAACATAATACAACCGAGACACCGGTAAAAGATACAGAAAATCTAGCTGTTTTATGATGTCAACAATTTAGGCATATTCTTTTTTTATTCAGTGAGAGATAATTAAGCCATCTCTTGGAACCCCACAGACATGGCTTTAGACATATTGATTTATTATAAATCCAGGTTTTCCCACGATGTTTCCCTTCATCCTTGATGTTTAAGATCAACTTAGAAAGTACAGACGCCATCAGATCAACCAAAAAACACATTTGTACTGTCTCGGGCTTGAACATGGCATGGCATAGCATGACAGGCGAAGTTTTAAAGTCTTTTTTTTTTAAATTAAAACGTTGCCCCACACTAGGAATTTCTCCTGTATCGTGAGTGCGTTTACAAACATAGAAACTCACACAAACACCCAGACCCGGAACAACTACTTGCAGATCATACAAATATTTGTTCCGTGCGGGAATCGAACCCGCGACACATAGCGCAGGAGTCCAATTTCTCAGCCACTGCGCCAAACGTGTCTGTCTAAAGGTAAGTCTAAATTAAATGGGATAAAATGGTTTTGACAACAAAAGCGTCATTTATTTTTCTAAACAGGTTTTGAATGTTTTTGTAAATTATTTTATAGGCTTAATTGTTAGCTTTGTATTTTCTGATGTGATATTAATTTTGATTATGTCTACTTGTTTTGTATATTATAGGTTTAATGTGTAACAAAATAAATGTACTAGTATTGTAATACTTTGTTTTATTTATTCGAACTGCACTTTAAAACAACGCATTTATGCCCGAAATTATTATTTTATCTCAATCCAAATCTCGATCCGTTTTCATTGACTGTTGCTTCTTATTGTATTTTATTCTGATCATTGATCAGATCGGGATCATTGCACTCCCGAGATTAATTTCTAGCGATAATATGTAACTATTCCAGGAAAAAAAAACTGAAATAAACACAAGGAAATTATTTCAGTTTTTTTTTTAATCGTGGTAAAATCATCAAATGAGTCCTCCCACCCAGGGCAGGGCTGTCAGACTTGTACTGACTAAAATCCACGGTGTCCTTCAATAGCCCTTTACATACCGGGGTCACGGTAATCCGTTAGTCCCGCGACCCCGGCAGGCAAATTATTTCAGATAGCATTAATTATCCAAATTACAAAAGTAACGACTCACTCGGCATTTACCTTGTTTGATAACTCCGAAAAGCCCTGAACCTATAACCTTTGAAGATAACAAAAACATTAATAAACAATGTTTTTGAACAGTTGCTTGTATTACATGCGTTTATTCATAAACTCGATTAGCTATCTCTATCTTTATCCCACCATTTTACCAAGAATATAATCATCCCATCCCTTTCTCGGGCAGCCTTTCGATTCAGAGTCTGGATACCAGACCGTGGTTCTTCGTTTTAGCAGTCCAGAGATGTCAGACGAGTTACGATCCTTACGTCTCGTCTACGTTCATACATCTGTATCAATTTATATGAGCAGTAGCTATATTACCCGGTCGCGGGACTGTACGAATTACCATGACCCAGGAACGTAAAGGGCTATTGTGTACGTTACCCCAGCCAGATGTTGTCGAAAATGGTCATTTGAATCATATAGACCAGGGGTGGCCAAACGGTCGATCGCGATCGACCGGTCGATCGCGACTGTTAGTCCAGTCGATCGTGGACCTATATTATGTTGATAAAACATCATCAACTTAGACTTCCTTTCCAAAGTTTTAAGTAAATTTAAGGAAACAATCTCACATGTGATATGAAAAGGAACTCCTAAAACTGTTCTGTTAAACCATGCTGTTTCATTTAAGATTTCAAGAAGTATGTACCTAATTGGTAGATCGCACAGGGTTTCGTTACAGTAGATCTTATGTCTAATCAAGTTGGCCACCCCTGATATAGACAATTAGTTGTGCGGCTTCTGTAATTGTTGCGCACATTTTTAAATTTGTTGCGCTTATAGTTTTTTAATTATTTCACAAAAACATTTCCTGCTGGCGTAACGTTACTCCAGCCAGACCTTTTTCTTTCTAATGGGAATATTTAAATAAGTACTAGCTATAAAATTAGTAGTCTAGATGAAGTAAATGTTGTGCCTTGTTTTGTATTCGTTCTTTCTTCGGTTGCAAAGTTATTCGAGATTTTGCTGGGGTAACGTTTTTGGTTTTGCTAGATCTTTGAAACGGTTAAGCGGATTCTTATCATATTTTGTACAAGACTTCTTAGGAATAAGTTTAAATTAGTTGTGCAATAAAAAAACCAAAATAATACATAGCTTAAAGGTTATTTAATTAAATAGAAAAACACTTCAATTGGTCCCAGCACTCTCAATAAGAGGTCTAAAGACTTACTTTAAACATTATTTTGAAGCTTGTAACTGCCTTCAAATGTATGTGAAGTTTCATTAGTATCCTGTAAGTATTTAACAAGTTATGATGATATTCAGTTCTTCACGAGCACGGTCTTGATGCGCGCGGTGTTATTTGGCCACTGGATTGGATATATGAACTGAATGTTATGTCAATTATTAGTTGTTTAGTTCAGTTGTATATCAGTAAAATTTCAGCTCAGTACAATGAATAATTAATGAGATAATACGATTAAAGTCATTAGGAAGTAAATGACTGTGGTAACCCGACCGAGTTTAAGTGGTTACGAAAAAGCGAAAACGCAGAACATTATACTATCTTTTGAAATGTTTAGTATAATACACCTTATAATTTCGGTACAGACGCGTACACTGTTAAATACATAATAATATAATATTATCTGTACTATGAAAACATTCCATTTTTATTATTTATTTTTTACACATATTAATTACATTTTTAAATATTAAATTACAGATATGATGTTTTATCCTATTATCCATCCATCCATCATTTTTAGTATTTGTTGTTATAGTGGCAACGGAAATACATAATTTGTGAAAATTTCAGCTTTCTAGCAATCACGTTTTATGAGATACAGCCTGGAGACAGACAGACAGACGGACAGCGGAGGCTTAGTAATAGGGCCCCGTTTTATCCTTTGGGTACGGAACCCTAAAAACCATTGTAGGTACCTATATTATTTATTGTTTGTGATCATTACACATTCTAATATGTGTATATTTAAACAAAAACGGTAACTGTGTACTGTGTATCCTGAAATCTATAATTTAAATAAAAAATAATAGTAAATTTCAAAAAAGCAAAATTACTATCTGTAATTTTAATCTGTGATTGTTTTTATGTATAAGTTTATTAATAATACTTTAAAAGTTCAATTGAAATGATTATTTTACCTGTCAATAAAAATTCTTTAATAACCATGTACTTTCCTTAAAACTTGTGTACATGTCTGTACTAAATTTGTAACACTATCCTACATATTTTAGAAGGTACCATAATGTTCTGCGTTTTCGCTTTTTCGTAACCACCTAAACTTGGCCGGGTTACCACGGTCATTTACTTGCTAATGACTTTAATCGTATTATCTCATTAATTACACAGGTCTGCAATGGTTTTCCTCTCTGAGATCTGATTAACGTTTTCTATAGTTTCTGATGTGCTGATTACGAGAAAAATAATAAAAAAAATTCTATCACGTCAGGATTCTTTGATATTGAATATTTAAGATTTTAACTAAAAATGTCTGAGCGCATACATTTTAAAATCTATAAAACGTCACTTAATTACTTCAGCTTAATTTTTATTGCATTTAATTAGTTTAAGACGACATAGAAATGAATGCAAATCAGTAATTTGTTAATTACTACATAATAAGTGTAAGTAATTCGCATTAACCATTTCGAAAACGGGTCATTTTGGCTTCATTTAGTAATGAGCTCATTAATACACGATGTTTAGGTGATATTGCCTAATTGTTGTTAACGTTGTTCAAAAAGGGTATAATGAAGAAAACAAAAGGTTTTTTTTGTATAAGTACCTACTCTGAATTAGAAAACTAAGGCCTGAAACTGCGTTAAGCGGGCGCCCGCGACGGGCAACCGTCGCGTGTCTACGCGCGTGGACACGCGGGTGGGCTCCGTGGCTACGCGACGGTCCCCGTCGCGGAGACCGATTTACGCAGTGTCGCTAGTTCAATTTAAACGGTGTGCTTGTATAGTCGTGTCGATGGAGAACTTAATATATTATTACGTAGCAAAACGACGACTAGCAAAAAAAAACGACAGCCAGTAAGCCTGTTTATTGCCCGGTTCCGTCGCACGGAGGCGGGCCCCGTTGCGTGGGTGCGGGGCGCGCCTCCCCGTGACGGACACCCGCGCTGGTCCCCGCGACGGAGCACTTTTGTATGAAACCGCGCGGGTGCCCGCTTAACGCAGTTTCAGGCCTAAGGGCGCGTTTATATGACACGGAATGTTACAGCGTGTCGGCCGCGCGGCGAGAGTACGGTGACCGCGCGGCGGCCGCGCGATCAGGCCTAGTGGCCACGCCACTGCGAACCCGATTCATTTCCAGTTGATCTTGGTCTTTCTTAAAATTCACACGTGTTCGTTATGAGCTATTTGACTAAGAAGAATAAAATTATGATTGCATATTATTGCATATTACATCGAGAACATTCGAGTGATTCGAGCGAGACGGCCGCGCGGCCGCCGTGTGATCGAGGAGCGAAAGCCGCGCGGCCGCCGCGCGGTCTCCGCGCAGTCAGTTACTCAAAATTAATTACAACTTTACGTCCTAGTTAATAAAACATAATTTTGCTATAACTGAAGTTAGTACGCGGTCACCGCACGATCGCCGCGCGGCGGCCGCAAGAATTTTTTCGCGTCGTCTAACTGCAGCCTAACAGTCGAAGTGCGCATCTTGCAACCTAAACTTTAAAATGTCGTCGCGAAGTTGTTTAAACTCTTCGAATTGTTTTTGTTATATTTGCGGGAAATTCATGGTGATAAAACAACGAAACAACATTACAGACTATGTGAAAAATATTTACAAAAGTTATTTTGGACATTCTATAAGTAACCAAGACAAAACTTGGACACCTCAAAAAGTTTGTTCGACTTGTTTACTTGAACTTCGCAAGTGGTCAAAAGGACAAAAATAGCTTCAAAATCGTTTCGCCCATACTATGGAGAGAGCCTAACAACCATGTTGAAGATTGCTACTTTTGTTGTTGTGACATAACTGGATACAATTCTAAAAATAAAAGTGACATAAGCTATCCAAATGTGTCATCAGTTACGCCTGCAGTTTTCGGAGATTCAGAAATGGTGCAGCCCCCGTATCCAGCTATACAAATTGAAGATTCTGCTAATGATACAAATGAACAGAATGCATCCCAATCTGATCCTGTATTTCAAGTAGATTCTAACGAGTGTCAGCTCTTTTCACAGTCAGATTTAAACGACTTGACAAGAGATTTGAATCTCCCCAAAGATGCAGCTGAGCTCCTCGGATCACGATTAAAAGAAAGAAATATGCTTGCACCTGGTACTTCATTTTCATGGTACCGTCACAGAGAAAAAGATTTCCTTCCATTCTTCGCTGAAGATCATGATTTGGTGTACTGTAAAGATATTCCTGGCTTGATGAAAATGTTCGACATTGAATACAATCCTAAGGAGTGGAGATTGTTTATTGACTCCTCAAAAAGAAGTTTAAAAGCAGTCCTTCTACATAATGGGAATACATATGCCTCACTACCTGTTGCACATTCTGTCCATTTAAAGGAATGTTATGAAAATTTGGAAAAGCTTTTAGCTACTATAGCTTACGAACATCACGGCTGGATGGTGTGTGGAGACTTGAAAATCATAAGCATGCTACTCGGCCAACAAGGTAGTTATACAAAATACCCGTGCTTTCTTTGCGAATGGGATAGCCGGGATAAACAACATCATTGGACCAAAAAGGAATGGCCTCCAAGAACTGAACTAACCCCAGGAATCAAAAACGTGCTTAAACAGAGTTTGGTTCCCAGAGAAAAAGTTTTACTGCCGCCTTTACACATCAAATTGGGTATAATGAAGCAGTTTGTGAAGGCTTTAAATAAAGATGGGGAAGGTTTCAAATTTCTGCATTCAGTTTTTCCATCTTTATCAGATGCTAAGTTAAAAGAAGGAATTTTTGTCGGCCCTGATATAAGAAAATTGATGTCGGAGGAAAAATTTGATCAAAAACTCAATGATGTCGAGTTACAAGCGTGGAAATCATTTAAGGAAGTGGTAAAAAACTTTTTGGGGAACAATAAAAGCTCGGACTATAAAGAAATAGTAGCCAAAATGATAACGAATTTTGGTGTAATGGGTTGTAATATGAGCGTTAAACTTCATTTTCTGAATTCGCACATTGATTACTTCCCAGAAAATCTAGGAGCCGTTAGCGAAGAACAAGGTGAAAGATTTCACCAAGATTTAAAAGAGCTTGAAGTCCGGTATCAAGGAAGATGGAATGTCAGCAAGATGGCGGACTATTGTTGGTTGTTGAAGCGTGATGATCCAAACCGGAAATATAAGCGAAAATCGCACAACAGAAGCTTCCAGGAAAAAAGGACCAGGTTCCACAAATAAAATTTAAGTGTATTTTAACCCAGCAATAAGTTGTTATTACGTGTTAATAGTTTTTTAAGTTAAAAATTAAGTACTTTTTTAAATATATAATTTTTTAAGTGAAAACTTGTCTTTTTTCTCAATTTTCTATCTGTAGCTTTTTTGAAAAATCAGGAGGTGATGGAGAAAAACTAAGTACATATTCGTAATCAGCGCATCAAAATACTCCAGAATCAGCTATCAAATTCCAGAGAGGAAGTTATGACCTTCATTTTGCAGGCCTGTGTATCCAATGTACTGAGCTGAAATTTTACTGATATACAACTGAACTAAACAACTAATAATTGACATAACATTCAGTTCATATATCCAATCCAGTGGCCAAATAACACCGCGCGCATCAAGACAGTGCTCGTGAAGAACTGAATATCATCATAACTTGTTAAATACTTACAGGATACTAATGAAACTTCACATACATTTGAAGGCAGTTACAAGCTTCAAAATAATGTTTAAAGTAAGTCTTTAGACCTCTTATTGAGAGTGCTGGGACCAATTGAAGTGTTTTTCTATTTAATTAAATAACCTTTAAGCTATGTATTATTTTGGTTTTTTTATTGCACAACTAATTTAAACTTATTCCTAAGAAGTCTTGTACAAAATATGATAAGAATCCGCTTAACCGTTTCAAAGATCTAGCAAAACCAAAAACGTTACCTCAACAAAATCTCGAATAACTTTGCAACCGAAGAAAGAACGAATACAAAACAAGGCACAACATTTACTTCATCTAGACTACTAATTTTATAGCTAGTACTTATTTAAATATTCCCATTAGAAAGAAAAAGGTCTGGCTGGAGTAACGTTACGCCAGCAGGAAATGTTTTTGTGAAATAATTAAAAAACTATAAGCGCAACAAATTTAAAAATGTGCGCAACAATTACAGAAGCCGCACAACTAATTATCTATATGATTCAAATGACCATTTTCGACAACATCTGGCTGGGGTAACGTACACAGGGCTATTGAAGGACACCTTGGATTTTAGTCAATACGAGTCTGACAGTCCCTTCCGCTCTGCGCTGGGTGGGAGGACTCATTTGATGATTTTACCACGTAAAAAAAGTTATATTATCCGCGCTGCTTAGCCCCTATTGGTCGTAGCGTGATGTTTTATAGCCTCCTATAGCCTTCCTCGATAAATGGAGTATCCATCCAACACAAAAAGTATTTTTGAACACAAACCAGTAGTTCCCGAGCTTAGCGCGTTCAACCAAATAAACCCAGTTTTATAATATCATTTCCCCATTTGAACTAAATACGCAATACCAGACGTTAATTAACCGGAGATAACCTCTGCAGCACGAGCCACTACGCAGTGGAACAACCATAAATCTTCCCATTTCATTGGCATGCTCTACAAAATAAATAGCCCCCCTTATTGCCAAGCGGTTGGAGTTGAAATTGGAATGAAAGGTAGACGTGGAATGCAGTGAGTGACATATCAAAATGCTGATTATTTCGTCGGCATACTTCAGGGAAGTCTAGTCGCTCCAATAATGAACATGATTTACGAGTTGTATTTCTAGCCGTTTCTTGGAAAAACTCCTTTTTATGTGGAATTATCAAATGAATTCTTCCACTCCTATGTGGGATGGAAGGGAGTGTCAGAATCGTACTGATTACAACTAACCAAGTTCCTTGAACTGAAGCAGATTAATAAATAAAACAATGATGAACTTAAGATAATTTTAATTTAGGAAAAGAAAACAGAAATAGTTATCACAAACAATATGTACACAACCCAATAGGAATCTTTCACAAAGTTCAATCAAACTACAGAATTCATAAATTATATAAAACTAGGTTCATACATGACTTAAGATGCAACTAGATCGGTCAGCACTAACCAGACGTTATTGATCATTTCAAAACATTTAAGAATTACACTGGTTTGGTTTGAAAAGTCGATGTCATCGGTCGAACTTGACGGCACTCTAGTCATATCATTAAAAAAATGCTCAAGTTGGGGCAAAAAGAGGCACATACGAGTATACCCCGAAGTGGACTCAGTCCACCATTAAGGCCAGCGCACACCAGAGTGTACACTAGTAGCAAGCGATAAAGATAAACGCGCAGTGGTGTTTAATACATTTTCAACTTTATACCGTTTTGGGTATAAGGTTGAAAATTTATTAAACACTACTTAACGATCGGAACGAAGGAAAATGCTATTTAATGTTTAATAGATCTTTTTCTTGCCACTTCTAGGGGACAGGGCGGAGAATTAAGGTTTTTAAGGTTTACCCAACGTAAATTCTTATGTAGTAATAATGTGGTGAGGAAGTGCATACCGTGGCATTACCCTACCGTCGATAGTATGCGCTGGCCTTTATTAGAAGTTATACATAGTTGCATTCAAATATTTGTACTTAAAATCGAAATATATACGTAAAAAACGAAATTTTTACTCGAACGACGTGGTCAGATGTATCTACATTTTAAAACAGCTTATTGTTAGAAAATTAAGCATCTAAAGATTCACACACGACTGTACTGTATAATATTAATACTGGCTGTCTCAAGAGATTATTATAAATACTTAAACCTACTACTCAACCGAAATTTATACAAAATAAAAAACAATTTGGTTAAAATAATAGCACCAAAAAAAGGTCTATAAAGTTTAAAATTTAAGCAGGTCTAGTTGTTAGATAACTAAAGGGAATGGGATGCAGTGTTGTTGAAATGATGAACTAGTGCGGACAAGGTATGGACTTGTTCCCATCTGTCCCTATACGCCACAGCTGAGATCAGTAGTGCCAACTTCCTCTATACTACACGCGTCAGCGTTTACAGGGTAAGGTGGCAGTTGGCACACAACTGTTAACATAAAAAAAAAACTTATGTTCAGCGAACTATTTTAAGTTTATCTATTTTTTCGTACGATCAAAGAGGAAGAATCAGCGACTTCCAACCGAGCCATCGCAGTCATGCTCACATTATAGAAGTGTTTCCACAAAAAGCTAACGATTTGCGTAGCAGAGTTAGGCTAAGGCTACAAAAGGCCGCGACGCGATCTGCGACACATGAGCGATCAAAACAACCAAATGAATGCTCACGTATATGGCTACACCATACATCAACTCGTTTTGCTCTTCCAGTTGCATCGCAAATCACTCCCGGCCTTACGGTGCGACGGGCGGGGCGCATAAAAACATTGGTTACTTTTTAAGAACGCGAATTCACAACTGGCAGCCCCTCGTGGCGTGTTTGAAACATTTCTATACATCATGCTCACAGCGTTAACATCGTCAACGAGCCGTTAAAGTTTCAAACTTAAAGCGTATAATACATTAAAAAAATTAGGGAGTAGTTTAACATCAGACCACGCCCGAGTCGTATACACATTTTTTTATAAAAGTCTATGCAGTCAGTCTAGGCATAAGGACAAAGGCAATACACAACATATACAGATTCTCAACCAAACATAACATAGGTATATTATACTACATAATTCGAGCTGTCCCGAAATTCTGCTGTGTTTGAATTATGAGAGCAATTCAGCGAGTTCTTAACTGTATGTTAACAGGGTATTTGAACCACCAATCGATTGCCATACTTTTTCTGAGCTGTCAAAACGTGATTCTCAAATAGATTTTGTATAGTAAAAGCAAATTGTGACGTCACTATTTAGTTAAATCTTTTTATTTAATGATTTCAGAGCTACAATAAATCTATTTTAACAGTTTTTTTTAAGTATTCGGGCAAAGTAAATTGGTTATTAGAGAAATTATATTTTGGAATTATTGATCAATAGTATCAAATACCCATTTCTGAAACTAAAATGCGTTATTCAGAACAGCTCGTAATTACTTTTACTAAACAGCTGCTATTATCTCTACAGATACAAATTTTGTGAGAAAAATTAATCTATTTTCATAGTATTTGGATAAAAATCGTATGAGTATATTAAAATTGTGCTGGCTATTAATATGTCAGACGCATTCGGTTGGTCCTACTAAGTACATCTATTAAGACTTTCGTTAAAATAAACGATAACATCGCGTCCAAAATGTACTTAAAACAATTTTCTAGGTACAAAAATACCAATTAAATATTTAATTATTATTTGATTGTATTAACTACGGTGATAGCCCAGTAGTATCGACCCCGACTACGAGTTATAGGTCGCAGGTTGAAACCCAGCCGGGCGCAATACTATGTGTAATTTATTTCATCACCAATGCTCTCAAAACGGTGAAGGAAAACATCGCGAGGAAACGCCCATGTCTTACAACCAAAAATTCGAAGACATTGTGACATCAACCAGCCTGCTCCGGCCACTCCCTCCCACATAAAGGAGGCCGGTGTCCCAACAGTGAGAACCTGGGCTGATCTAATTATGCTATTAACTTTAAAAGATATTAACGTACAAACATACATAACATCACACCTCCTGCCCATAGAGGGTAGTCAGCAAAAACAAACTCCACATTCATTTATTTGGGAGATAATATTGTTAAAACATAGAAATATCACATCCTTAGCAGAGAGAAAGTAACACGACTTAATAATGTATCTCTTTTTTTTAGCGTGGTAAAATCATCAAATGAGTCCTCCCACCCAGGGCAGAGCGGGAGGGACTGTCAGACTTGTACTGACTAAAATCCACGGTGTCCTTCAATAGCCCTTTACGTACCGGGGTCACGGTAATTCGTTAGTCCCGCGACTCCAGCAGGCTATAATGTATCTCTGATAAAACTATGTACAGTCAACTACATGTTTAGTAAAGTAACATTTGACAATCGAAAAACGTCAGTTGCCAGGGCCGTATCTAAAGTATGGGTAAATTAGTCAAATTAGCGTTTCACCTCGGAATGATAGAACAATAAACAAAAAAAAAGACGGGTTGCACTCTGGGAGTGCCGGCAGAAGTGAAAACTTCAATAGTAATAAATACAGACGAACATTCGCGCAAGCGCCCTGCGCCGTCTTACGAATTTTCGATCAGGTCACGTGTCCTGACGCGAGTTTAACATTTTTTACCCATTCCAAAAAAAGTGCACAACGCCGCTAAAGAAGTTTTCACTTCAAAAAAACTTGTATAAAACTGTAATTGTGCCGTTTGACTTTCAATAACTTACGACTCAGACGCGAGAATTTATGCACACAATAACTTTATATACATAAAACAACTTTCAGAAGTCCATATAGCATAGCTGAAATATTGCATACATAGTTTATACAAGGTTTCAGCTTATTATAAATTCGCAGAATTGGTCCTACTATGCTCGCAGTTATAAGGTAGCTTTTCTACATCAGTGGATAATTAATTATTATGATGCTCGCAGAAGCTCGAGGACCCTAAAAATGACGCAGGCCTTAGACACTTAACAGATTGCCCCTTGGAAAATACGGCCCTGTGCTACTAAGGATGAAATAAAACCCCTGTCAAAATTAACTAAACGTGCAATTGTCTGTATAAGAGTTAAGACAACTGTATTTTACGAAACCTTTTGCTGAATCAGCAAGATTGATTTTGAAAATATTGCACTTGTCTTTTTGTAGCCGTCCAATAATAAACCTTTTCCTTACTAAAATAAGGTCTCAATTAAGATTGATCTTCACCCAATTTATATTTTCCATCCGGTTAACTGATAGATGAAAGTCGATAATAAAGTAAAACTTCTTCTTCGTATGTTGCGCGTCATAAAAGGTGTATGCTGACATTTGCACACAAAAAGCTGACGCTCAGACTAAGTTCTCTCTATAGGTCTCAGACTAAAAAAGACCTTATTGTTGCAAGAAAAAGGTTCATAATAATAAGACACAATAATCACTCTACCCCCGATTCAGACTAAGAATCATGTTATAAAGTGTTAAAACCTTAACTGTGTAAAAGAGATAGCGTTATCCGTACAGTATGGCTCCATTTCTCTTGCACAAAAAACAATTGATTCTAAGACACCAAATTTTTTATAATGAATTACTGTCATAGCCAACACAATACTATGCCTGCAATTGGGGCTGAGAGAGGTGTGCCTTTACTATATCTATATTTCGCCATTTATGTACAAGTCTTATGTCATGGCAAAATATGAAAAATTACTAAAACAATAATCGTCGATTTCGAACTCCGCCTTACTCTATTTTCACTGGACAACCCACACTCCTTATTGGTGGATTAAAAACCATTCAAAAGTTTGGTTTCAAATCGCGATTCTTATTTTAGATGAGAGGCACTAGAGGCTCTATACGAGAAACTAAGATCAATATTGAATAATAGACCAAAATGCTTTGAGATAGACTCTATATTTAAAAAATCTTCGAATTTACATCCGTCGTTTGTACTTCGGTCTCTGAATCGGGGTTCAAAAAATTTACACAAAACAATCTTACAAAAACTCACAAGATCACATTTATACAAACATACATCAAAGTTAAAACATATATTAATTATTTTTTTATACCTTTTATTTTATTTTTATATAAATAGTTGCGGATTTATGTAGTTACTTTTAATTTTGGATAAAATTGGTGTACTTGTTTATTATTGCCATGCGAGTTCACATTAGCGCGACAATGTTGCATTAAACCTAGGAACTGCCGTTATAGAAGTAGAGAAGTTTCGGGAAATCAGTTTTATGGAAGACAGTACCGCAGAATAGATGTCGGTTTTAGCATCCATGCAATGTTCAAAAACATTCCAATTCGCGATTGGCCAAATCCGCGATTCGTCCAAGACCGCTATTTCGTTGGTCGCGGCGGCCAAGCGCGGCTGTCAATGTTTTTGTTGGTCACGCGGCTAGAAAATAGCCGCTGGCCGCATTATGCACGCACTTAAAAATTAGTTAGCCGCAGCGCCCTGGCCGTCTAATGTACAGGGGCACTTAGTGAACGAATGCTGAGACAAAATACTAACCAAACACAATGAACGACGAACATTAGTGTCAAAACTCACATAGTGTAGGAAAGAGATAACGCTCTAAGAAGCCGACTATCTCTTTCCAAAGGTTATTTATTAGGGGAGTTATAAAGATGTCGGGATCAACCTGTTCCGCCATAGCTTGGGGTACCCGAAAATGTTTGTAGCTCGTCTTAGAAAAAGCATCATTTAATAATTAAGTCACTTTTTGCCCGCGGCTTCGCTCCCGTTACTATAGATTTTGTCAATCCCCTTTTGGGGCCAGTTGCAAATTGGACGACAAAAAATTAAAAATCATTACCCCTCCCTCCCACGCCCCTCGTTTCTTCCCCAGGCAATTAAATGCAATTAGTAGCCTATAAGTCTCCAGGGTTTTATCTCAGTACCAAAATTCATGAAAACCGATTCGGTGAAAGCTTTAAGCTCGGCTTGAAAGCGAAACAAACAATAAAAATCAAACAAGTGCACCACATTGTTTCTACAATAAAAATATTTAAAAGGTTTTGATTTTACTTTATTCTCTATTCTGAATTAAAAGGAGTAAACCTCAATGTGCGCGAAGACACAGCGTAGTGAGATAATCTTGGCAAAATATGCTTTTATTATCATTTAGTTTAAAATTAACAGTTTAAAATGAACATTTTTTGTCAAATTATGGTAAGATTCCCAATATATGAAGAAATAAGTTTAAAGCAATTTTAATTTTATTGAATTATAGTTCGGTTTGTATGGTAATCGTATCGTTTTACTTTCTATAACTTTATCCCAATGGATTCCATCAACTTTTGCGTCAATTCTAATAATCACATCATGTCAGGCACATTTTATTCGGTCCTAAATTTCATAATTGTGACACGTACTTTAAAAATATAATCAATGACGTCATTAGCTCTTTTAAGCTTCATATTTATTTAAATAACATCTGTTGAAAGCTTGTCTAAAAAAAGTGTAACTGCAAAACGACCCTTCAATTCAATTTTTTGAGGTTATGGCTCCATCGGTACTTAACGTTCGATGATTTTGCCAATGTCAAGGTATGATAAATTAAGGTCGTAAACTGTTACACAACTATTGATCAGTATTTGTAGCGGTGGCATCCATGGGTCCCCATGCTAAAAAAGGACAAAACATTTTTATATCAACGTCCAATGCCGTTTTGACTTTGACAGTTTGTTCAGAAAAGTGTTCAACAGATTTTAATTTTTTTTGTAGTAATACGGTCAGAGTCTGGGCTTTCTGAGATTTAATTGAGGACACTTTCTGGACCTTTAGCTGGCCATGTTAGGTAATGAAGATAACATGCATTGGCCGCCGAAAGTATTAGAAAATGCCCTCAAAGGTTATAAATTTAAAAAAGATATTAAGTGGTATTTGTTACTTCTTAAATTTTTTATGTTTTATTGGTCGGGTCTAAGCTTAGAAAGCCCTGATTGTGATATGTATTTAAGGGTGATGTTTTTTTTATTAGAAACATAATGTACTGTTCTAATAGAAGACGAACGAGTTCGTAAGAATAACGATACCGTATTCGGCCGACGATCGTTTCTATTAAGACAATATTATTGACTATATCACCATCATGTGTTAGCCCGTACTGAGAATTTATTTTTTATTGCAGCAAATACGTATGTTGTGTTCATTTTTAAATATCCTTTTTTTTTCTTTTTTAAGATAAAAACTCGCTTTTTATTGAAGTGTGGACTAACTTTAAAAGTGATGTAGTTGCTATAGGATGTGACCATATTTATTAATGTGTTATTGGTCTCAGATAAGTCAGAAAGTTCTTAATTCCCAAGCAATTTATAGTCAAAAGTTCGACTTTTCTCGTCTTTAATTGCACGGAAGTTTATTTATTTTTGATCCGTTTAAGTTAATTTATGTTTGTAGTGTGTTTCAGAAAAGTGTGATTGTGTAGGAATATGATATAGATTTTCAAACTGAACTGTCTTCATAAGGATCATCAATGGAAAAGGTGAAAAATATTTAGAACTTTCATTAAAAAATCTGGCTGACAAAGAAAAATCTTCAGTTTGATCATCTACAGCATGCCATTAAGTATGAGCACACCTTTCCTGGCACATATTGTTTAAGGTCCCTCACATGTCGGCGGCATGTTTCTGTATGGCCCTGGGGTGGTGCTGCGCGCGGCGGCGCTGTGCGGCGGCCAGCAGCGCGCGCGCGGCCCCCCCGCACAGCTCGGCCCCGTCCCGCGCCGCACACACGCGCGCGCCGCCCGCCAGGCTGTTGCCGATGTGGCTGCGGACGGACACACCGTTGACACATGGTACAACATAACAAACACTGTATACTGCTTCCTATCTCATTTTCTCCCACGTTACATCTTATGAATCTATGTGTCCAAAGAAGTTTTAACTTCAAAAAATTGCTACGTGTCTGAAATAAAGACCTCAGAAAAAATTGAGAGAGGCCTTTGCCTTCAGGCTATGCTCTCCTATAATCGCCGTCGGCCGCATAAAACGTCACGCCTTACGTCACGTAGTGTTGTCTCTTTGACACGCCGACGTATGAACAGACAATACGATCAACGTATAGACACCGTCAGCAGAATTCAGACGCTATGCGCCGCGTCTCTAGTTATTTGGAACCATTGCAACATGAACGTCGTACAAAAAATTAGCGTCGGTACAAAATATCGAATTTTGATAAAGAAAAAGAAAGTATTGATTGAATCAGTTCAATGTTTTATTACATATACCAGGGGTTCCCAACATGTGCGTCGCGGCGCCCTGGTGCGTCGTAGAGAGTATGGAGGAGCGCTGTGAGACGCGAGCGTCGACCATTCTCCGGATTGATATTACGTGGAACCAAGATGATATGTATAAAATATCAACCAGAAAGAGGATAGTCTCGTTGATCTCTTTTGCATCTACAAACCCAGATTCACGTGCTCTGATTTCGTGGCGTTCGGAACCAGGTATTATTGTTTTATTATTCACCTTGTATCAACTAGCTAAGGTCGAAAAAAATTCTAAACCTGCATGTGCGCCGCGAGCTGTATAATTCGAGAACCCCTGCATTATACAATAAAAAGTAACTTGGAACAAAATATATTTATAAACACAATAATGTTGGGAAAAAAAATAGTGAATTAGTTGATGGTCTTGTATATCTTCTTCAACTAACAAAAGCACCTCCAAAAGTATATAATTTATTTCCAAGATGGAAATAAATTATATACTTTTGGGGGTATATATAACGCAAGTAAATGTGAGCATTTTTTGTGGACTACTGTTATTGAACAAGACGTAACGTTGATGGCGTTCGCGTGATATGTCTTGACCGCTGACGCTATGTCTGACGTTCAGACTTCGACCGGAACGTTTACGCTGAAATCGGACGCCGTGTATAGCATTTAATAGGAGACCAAAGCCTTAGTCAAGCAATGGATTTATTCGATAGCTTGATATTCTAATTTAAACACCGAATGTAACTATGGGAGAAATTTTTGATGTACTATTTGAAAGCAAAATATGACTGGTAAATAGACTGGTCGTTAACCTACTCAGTCTTCGTTTAACCTATTCAGTCTTATAAATTAAGATTTCCAACCACTACAAATTCAAAACAGTAAACTACATTTTATTTCCTGAAAAAATAAATTATGATACTACTACGTAGACTTGAAAGCTACTTCAAAATATAAATCAACAAAGTGTTAGTTTGTGCAGTAACTCACCGGACCATGTGGAAAGGCACATGTTGCGTGGACAGCCAGTCCAGCGTGCCGCCCACGTCCAGCAGTGAGGCGCAGCCCACGAACTTGAACGCACTCGCGCACGAGAAGAACACGATCACACGGCTACCATCCTGTATCACAAACACACACATTTTAATATAGTCTACTATACTCTACCACTGTGCGCTCTCTTTCTACGTTTTCAATCTATTTTCTGTAAAGATTTGAAACTGCGTCTTCCAGATAAGTACTCCAGACGCCTTACCAATTAATCTATCGGAACTCACACTGAGAAACTGAATCTTCTATTCCCTCGTTTGAATTTGTAATCCCACTCGCAGCTGAATTTTTCTTTCCTCAAAAATCATCTTTACAATGAGCGTCGCATTTGTAAATGAGTTTAAAAATAATTAACAATTTTCTGTATATTTTACAAAACAGCGTTTCGAAAAGGAAAGGAGAAAAACTCGAAAAATATTATAATTATAAAGACTTACCTGTTTAGCCTTCTGCAGCTTCTTGACGGTGCCTTGCGTAAAGGGATACGAGCCAGTACTCTGTGCGACCTCCACACTATGAGCGTCATCTGCCTTCGCCACGAAGTACCTCACGTTACCCTCCCCATTTTCGCCATACTTCTCAATATTCGCTAACAAAGTTTTTCCATTAGGAGACATAGGACTCTTTGGACCTGTATACGATTGGGGGGAGAAAGGTTGAGGTACATCGTTCCTCCACCCCCCAGGACGACCCTGACCATTCCTATAACCTCCTCCATAAGCGTTATTATAAAAGTTACCCCCCGGAAATCCACCATCATTTTGATTCTGATTGTACTGAGGGTAGTATTGTTGTTTATTATCGTGACCATATTGCTCGTTGTTCTCAAGCCGTGATCGCCAATTCGGAGAATCCACAGTCAACGGTTTGGGTCTCTGTCCGATACCAGTCGGCTGGTTCAACCCAACATTCTTCTCTTCAGAACCCATAATGTGGACAACTGTACTCAGTATCTGTTCGTCTAACGGCGTCATTGGTTTGGCAGGATTGGACATACGACGGATCACTAACGCGCATAGTTTCTGTCTGAGGTAGAACACGCTGATGGCGTCCGAGGCATCAGCTGTGAACGCCATCCATTCATCAAGGGTTATCACAGCCGTATCTGGGGAAGCATTATTCTCATCAGCTTCACTGTCTGAGTCACTAGAGAGTCCTGGAGGGTTAGCCCGCTGAGTCAAAGCCCCGATAGGTAACCTTAACGGACCACCAAACAAAGCTACAGTTAGAGGCGTAACTAACGTATTACACCTGATAAAACAGAACCTCCCGGCCCTGGATATTTCTTCAAACACAACCCAGTCTGTAGGTAAGTTGTGCACGGATTTCTGTGACCCAGTCAGTCCACCTCCTTGGTGTAATGTAGAACTTGGGTGGAAGGCCACTTTAACCTCTTTCGAGGTCCTCAAAGACGATGAATCTCTGTCAACACGAGCTATTGAAGGATACAGCCCGGCTACTAATACGGCTTTGACCACATGCCACTTCTCCGAATTAAGATTTACGTCCTTTATATCTCCTGAACCACGAGCCTTAACAAGGCATAACGCCCTCAGCTGGGCTAGTAACTGGGACCGGTATCCGACTATCATTTCCATGGTAGCGCCACATATGAGGTTCTTAGCACAGAACGCACGTTCGGTTCCATTCGCTCGCGCTGTCTGCCACGCTTGGAAAGCTCGCAACAACGCCATGTGGTCTGAGTAACTGTCTGCTGCAAACTCTTTGCGTGCCAGACTGCCTTTCTTTCTATTCTCTGGATTCATTGATATCTGGAACGGTTCCTTATTCGCCAAACTACATACTATCGTGAGAATTGGATCTAGGCACTTCATAACACACGCGTAAAGCAACATTTTACCCAACTTTGGTTCTACGGTCAGATCTAACAGATGTTGTCCGATCTCTGTCAAATCTTCCATCGGAGTCAACGCGCCGATTGTCTTGAGTAGAGCAACAGCGTTTCTAACAGCCAAAAACGAAGGAGGTTCTAGAGCTTTCGATAGAAAATCTGCTATGGGAGTATTTCCTGTAGCTAGCAACTTAGTATGCAGACATAATTCTTGTAAGGGTACTCTTAGAATTTCAGGCACGGAGTTCAAAGGTAGTGTGTTAAATCGTCGCTTTGAGCACATGTGGAAGCAATGACCAGGTTTTGTTCTCCCGGCTCTGCCTGCTCTTTGCTGACAACAAGCTCTGGACGTCCAAACACATTGCAAAGAGCATACTCCTCCATTAGATTCGTAATACTTTTCTTTAACCTTACAAGAGTCGACTACATAAACCACATCATCAATAGTTATCGAGGTCTCAGCTATGTTAGTTGATATTATAATTTTTCTAGCATTCGGTAGAGGGTTAAAAACTTTCTTCTGGTCCAAAGTCTGCATGTTACTGTGTAAAGTAAATATCTGGTATTTTAGGACATTCATTTCTGTGCAAGATTGTATCATGTCCCTTAAAGTCACTATGTCGTCATATCCTGGGAGGAAGATTAGGATGCTTCCCTTGGGCAGATTTATGTGAATATGCTTGATAAGGGCAAGCATAAGGTCATGGTCGATCAATTCTTCCGAAAACGTGTGATGGTATACATCTAGGAGGAAGTTCTCAGCTGCGCTTTCATCTTCTGCGTTGTCCTTAGGTTCCTCAGTCAGACTGAAGGTGGAGAGGAGTTTGGCGCAATCTGGGTGATTGTTTTCTACGGCATAATCGTAAGCTGTCTTGCCGTCTTTGTCTTTGTCTGACGGGTCGGCGCCTAGAGGGGGAGAAAACGTTGATTGAGAGTCATTCAAACACGTAAATAGATTTTAGTTAATTTGTTTTTTTTTTTTTATTTGAACTTTGCGCTGTACAAGAACAGTGCATACATGTACAACTCACCGATCTGCAACATCTGCGCGATGGTCTCAGTCAGTCCCCTGGCCGCGGCCGCCATGAGTCCCGTGCGGCGCGTGCGGGACTGTCCGCACGACACCGGCACACCCTCCGATATGTACATGTACAGGATCTGGGTGAACGAGTCCTGGACCAATGATATAACATTTATATTAGTAGATAACATCAATAAAATATAAAGCCAATTTGCAAAAGTCTATCGAAAAACTGCACCTATACGCTCGGTGAACGTAGTCTTCTAACAGAAAAGACTGCTCGACGACGTCACCGTAAGATCTTCAAAAATGGGATGACAGATTCCACCTCGCTGCTGTACTGTGATAGCCTATTGAGTACATATGCAGCGAGTCCTACTCACAATAATGTTTTTCTTTCCGCAAAGCTTATTGTCTCAGTCTCACTACGCTTTTGCTTGGATGGCTAAATTCAAAACTATGAAGAATTGGCTATTTGACAGTAGCTATAAATTACAAATATAATTAGTCCGTCATTTAGAGTTTTAAAAAATAACAAACACGTATTTTTTCTTTTGTAAAATCAATGAATATTCACTAAAATACAACGCATTAAAACTCGAGAGTGGGGGCTAGTGACGTCAGAATTCAACAAAAATTATACTAAATTGTGACTTTTGCCAATTTTGAAAGCATCGTATCTCCGTCAATTTTGGTTTACGAAACAAAAGAAAAAATACGGGTCGAATATTTTTTTAATAATCTAAGTGACGGACTAATTATATTTTTTCAGTCAAATAGCCAATTGTAAAAAAATACTGAAAGGCGTCTCAAGACCAATTTTGATGAAAACTAAAACTGCACAGATGGACATTTCAAAATCAATATTCCTCGCCAGGAATCGAACGGCCCTTTCAACGGCCTCGCTATTCCTCATATTTTTGGATTTGGCCATGCACGCGCAGTTGAAAAATTTAACTTGTATACGTAAAAATCACAAGATAATAACATATTACTAACCAGTGTGCCTTCATTGAAGCATTCGTCCAGGAACTCGTCCATGTCAGCTTGTAGCGCGGGGTCGATGACACTCTCCTCTTTAACTTCCTTGCTATTACTACTGCTGCCTGGCTCGTCTTGTTTCTGACCTAAGAATTAATGTTTTAGCTGGAATGTATTTCTATGAAACAGTGCCTAAATTAGGTGTTTTTTAACAGAATTGCAAGATTAATAAATAGGTGCTCGAGCGAAGCAAGTGCCCTAATAATTCGCGTTTAAAGCAAGTTTTTTACTCATTACGAATACAAGGATAGTAAAAAAGAAAAATAAATGACAAAAAGGGCATAATTTGTTTTGGGCCTTTTCTGAAAGTCGTGTTTTTCCTTAACGTCAACGTCAACGTCACTTTCAGAAAAGGCCCAAAAATGTATGCAGCCTGAATGATCTCCATTAGCGATCAAAGCTCGGTTCTTTATCGATCTTCTTTTTATAGCCATTCCGAGATTTCAGTTCAAAAACATACCTTCTAACTGCGACCAATAGCTCTTCCCGCTCTTGAGTTTATTCTTGAGCTCCTTCTCGACCTGGATCATCTTGGGCGTGCGATACTGCGACATCTTCAGCACATCCTCCAGGTAGTAGCGCTGCACCTCGTGCAGGCGACCCGGGATCGTGATCACTGGGCAGTTGTTGAAGTATCTGAGGAAAACGGTGATTGGTTAATATTTTAAGTGTTCAGCCCCTATAAAAAGTTAGACAAAAACGCTGTAGCCTTACCCACGTTTCCACTTAGTCCTCAGAACAGTTCTGAGCGAGCAAACGCGTGTTTCCCCGGTAAATAGGAACATCGGGGGCCGTCTTATTTATTTATTTAATAAACATTTAGTACAGCGTTAGCCATTAATACTAAATTAATATATTCTTTCACTCTGTCGTCTCACAAAACCGCAAACATTCCAACATGATCGTCTTCCATTCATCAGCAAACAAGTCCAATCCAGGGTTGGTCTCCACGAGCGCGTTGAGAATCGTCAGCATACGCGGTATAGGGGAGGTGGATCGGGCCACGGTGCGACAAAATGGGACATTAAATAAATTGTGCTTCCTGGCGCGATTATAATTATTCGGAACAAAAAATTGACACAGCTCCGCATGCAAATCCGACGCATTGGTACGACCATGGATAATTTTAAGGGCTGTTGTCATTTGGTCAACAAGTCGCCTTACCTTTAGGGAATTGAACTTCAAGCATCCTAGCAAGAATTTCGTAGGGTACATAAACGGGTAGTATCCAAAAATACGTTTGTAGAAATACCTAAGAAAAGCTTTTTGCACTTTTTCTAGCCTCAGCGTGTAGGTAACCTCATGAGGATTCCACACACAACCGCTAGTTTCAAGCTTGCATCGAACTAGAGCATTAAACAAAAGTCTGATTACTGCTGGGTTATGAAAACCTTGACAATTACGCAATACAAAACCCAAGGCTTGTTCCAGTGAGTGAACGAGGTGGCGCTAGAGAACTTGTATAGCTCTGTCTCTTTCACTCAAAAGCTCGCTTGCTTAACTAATCAATGAAAATGACAAAACAGCGAAGAAACACTTGATTCGAGCATTCACTCAGTATTTAACGGTGGTCGTCGGATCTTTTTAGCGAACATGGAGTGAACGCAACGCAAAGTGGAAACGCGGTTTATTATATTTTTAATCTTATTCTGTAGAACATAAAGTTGAAATTCTATTAATGATGATACTTTTGGGATAGGAAGTGAGTGACCAAGAACAAACTCATAGCCAATCAAATGATTAGCACGAGATGGAGGTAAATTGGACACATTCTGGTACAAGATAATTTCAAAGCCAATCTTGACAAAAAGTATCACTTGACATAATAACAGTATCAGTAGAGATGCGTGTATACCTGGAGAATATCTGCGTGTCCATGGTAGCAGACATGAGCACCAACTTGAGCTCTTTGAACCGCGGCAGTGCGTCCCGCAGGGCGATAAGGAGGAAGTCGCTGAACTTGTCGCGCTCGTGCACCTCGTCCACGAATATGTGGGTCACTCCTGTTCAATTATAGGGATTTTATTAACACACAAACTATTATAGCCAGTGCCTTCGCCCACTGCAACTCTTAAATTATGCCACGGGAACATAAGAGCGGGATAAAAATTATCCTATATGTTAATCCAGGTTATAAACTATCTGGGCAGAAAGCCCACCAGACACAACACCCGTCTGGTCGGAAGGCACCTTCCTTTTCACCGTGGTAGTGAGGAACTTTCCACTCTGTTCCTCCTACCCCCAAAACACAAACGTTAAGTTTGTTTTAATTTATGATCGCGGGACTTACGAATTACCGTGACCCCGGTACGTAAAGGGCTAGTGAAGGACACCGTGGATTTTAGTCAGTACGTGTCTGACAGTCCCTCCCGCCCTGCCCTGGGTGGGAGGACTCATTTGATGATATTACCACGATAAAAAAAAAAGGTTATAAACTATCTGTTATAGGCTAGATAGGACCCGAGCGAGAGTAACAATATAGGACCAGTAGCTAACCTGTGAGCGAGGTATCTCCCGCCATCAATGTTCTGAGTAGCACTCCATTGGTGCAGTATGTGAGGACTGTGCGCGGACTGACGCGGGACTCCAGCCGGATCTGGTAGCCTATCGACTGGCCTATCTTCTCCATGCGCTCGTAGGCCACCTGGATCACAAGGGAAAAATGCGTTCATTCAATTTATAGTTCTAAAAACTGAGAAGGTGTCGTATAGTCCAACTTTTTAAAGATTTTTTTTTATCTTAAACTTACAAATGCCATGCAATCAAAAAGGGCGTTTGTAACAGTGACGAAATATCGGAACTTCAATACTTTTTGTCTCATGGAATTTTGACTTTCTTTGAACAGTAAATAAAGTTGTGTACATTAAAAAGTTATCAAAAGTGTTAAGTTCTTATCTAAAAATAACACCATGGACAGTTCAAAAGAGGTTTCATAACTTACTCTCTCAGCGACAGCCACGGCAGATATCCTGCGAGGTTGCGTGCAGTACATGCGCGCAGCCTGCTTGTGTTCCTGGCAGTAGTCCAGCATCAACTGAGGCAGTTGTGTCGTCTTGCCGCAGCCCGTCGCGCCTGCTACTATTATCACCTGAACATAATATACATTACAATTAAGTATTGACGACGAAACACCTTTAAGAGTATGAGGAATAGGAGCATGGTGGATTTTTAGTCAGTAAAAGTCTGACAGTCAAGAAAAATTACAAACCTTTTATTTATTTTTTGCAATAAATGCTCGCGTTTGACCCCTATCTCACCTGATGGTAAGCGAAGATGTGGTTGACAGTCACACACGCCTGTCTAGAAATAACCTATTTACTCTTGACAACCCCAACCGAACCAATATTCTCAACCAAATTAGAATTAATGTTAGTCTCACCTGATTATGTAGAACAGCATTGATGAGGTCCTGCCTCTGTTCATACACTGGCAATTTCTCTCTGAACTTCAAGAGATCTGGGTTGTATTGTGTGTTGGGAACCTGAAACAAAAGGGACAATTGTATACATCATCTGCTGTGCACATTTTTTTTTAACTGTTTAAGTATGAAGAGCTTAATCAAACTGGCTCAGTATGGGGACACAAGCCTCCTCTTTGATAACTATACAACATACAAGTTGGATTTTCTACTATGTTGCCAATTCAGCATCAATCAAATGCATGACAGAAAGCAGTGGCCCGTCCACTGATAAAAATTTGGTTGTGTTTTTGTTTTGTGTCATACATACCAAAATAGATGAAGACTAGATGCTTTTAAAAATCATAATAAGACACACTGTTGTATAAAATTTTGTATGTTCCAAGTCCCTTGTGTTGTCTGTTTTATCTCTATGTATATTAAATTTTAATAAATGATGTGTCTAATATTTTTCAATACTCTAACTGATGGACTTAATAGATTTGCAATTTATTGGTGCTGGTAACAAGTCAATTTTAGCTTACCTGTGCAACTCCATTATTCAGCTGCCCCATAGTCTTATGTGTGAGTTGTGGACTTCTCTCCTTCTCGGGACAGCTGCTAAGGTCATCCTTCTCTTTGCTTGTGATGGGGAAGGCATTGCACAGCTCTGCAATACTGCACCGCATGTTTGAGTCCAGTATGAGCTTGGCATCATTCTGAATTATTGTTGACCCAACGCGTTTGTATATTGTTAGGTAGCGGTTGACGCCTGTAAGTAATTTTTGATAGTGTATATGTCCTATTTAATGAAAAGGTTGAGTGGTAAAAATGTCTAGTGTGTTAATTTTATAAGGTAAAGTTTGAATAAATACTTTTTTTTAAATAGCTAATGCTGTCCAACTGCCAGGCAAAGGCATCCCCTTTTTATTATCCTAACTTTCTATTTTGGGCAATTTTTGGTGTTTGAAGGTTCAACAATTTTGTTTCATAATGTTGTGGAAAGGGAAAAAACACAAACAAAATAATTATGCAATGTGGACATTGAAGTATTACAGCAAATAGTTTTGGAATATGTAGACTGCACTACATGGTAATATTCTGGGTCTAGCTGTTAGTGTTTGTGAAGAAATTCATGAGGAAATGTTTTCTTTATGTACAACTTAAACAATTTGCAAGTATTTTATCAATACAGTTGATAAGATTGTGTCTACACTCATTTTATTGCAATTTTATAAGTGTTATTGTGAAACAAATTATGAAATAAAATTAACTATTACTTAGTTTAATTTGTTATTTATTTTATTTATAATAATACCACCTATAAAAAATATTTAATCAATTATTTTTAAGTATAACTCAAATGAAAAGGTATTGCAAAATTTTAATTTATTTTATGTTATTGAAATAACATATAAAATGTATGTTCATACCAAATGTTTCGTGTAATTTAGTTTTTTTGCACATTTGTGTCACACATTTCACAACTAGTCGTAAATTTTATACAATTATTAAAAAATAGTGTGTAATATTTAATGTATTATATAACCATTGATAAAATACTGGGGAATGCATAACTAAGTGAAGACTAGGTGCTTTTAAAAATGTTAAGAGAGTGAAAATTGACTGTGTGATCAAAATATGTTTTTCGTATAAACAACATACCTTTCCCGCGCGATTTCGACTTCAGACCGAGCTTGGCAACTGTCTCGTGGATGAATCCGCGCTCCTGAGCCGACAGGAACGTCGGGAACTTCAATTCAGTCTCATTTTCATCTGTAATGAACTTATCCAACTGAATCTTCAGTGCTATGCTCACAGATTCAGCTATCGGGAAATGCTTGTTCCCATGACGTTTTCCCTTTTTATTACTCATTTTATCACTTAGGCTATGTTATCCGCAATTTCCTACACATATATTATTATTATGATATTGTTTACATAAGCAAATGACTAACAAGAGATATGAACTATTTCTATGAAAGAAAAACGAAACGAATACGATTCCATTCCATATTCTTGATGCTAGGGAGAGAGACAAGTTATCGTACTAATGGAAATTGAAAATTTTAGTCGATTTTGAATCAAACAAACATTGAAGACGGTGACCAGCATTTTTTTTTGGAATTTATGTAATTTCACTGATTCGTTATAAAATGTATGATCTAAAAGATTCAATCTATGATCATTAATTTATCACACCACTATCACACTCATAATATTTTCTAGAGGTTAATGCCATTCTCATTCAAATTCTAGGCGATTATGAGTTTTTTTAAAAAACGACTAAACACCACTACTGAGACTGCAGAAGTGTCATTTGCAGCGTTTCAGATAAATTTCTTTATTACAGCACATCTTCAACATTTCAACATGCTTTTGAACTCCATGCTTTTGAACTCAAAGACTCTGTGAAATAATTAACTAATTGAAACACTTTTGGGTTGCACATAAAATTGGCATTGATTGATTGCCACAACGTAATCGCCTTCCACATTCACCATCATTCCACATTAAGCTGCTGCTGCTAATATCCGAACGAATTGAAGTAGCGTCTGTCTGTCTACATTTTGGAGTCACTTCAAATCAAAATAACTACTCTGTGGAAGGTCACTGTATCCTATATTATATTCTGTGGTCACTTTACTAAATCAGTTGTCAAACGAAAAAAAGGCGGGAACCTTGAAATTAAGCGGGCGCGAAATTTCAAAGTTTTAAATTTTTATTGGTTTATTTCGGGAAAATGGGGGCGAAAAAACCTAAAAAACGGAAACCAGATGTTACGGAATCTGAGGAGTTGGAGATGGAGTCCGATGAGTCGGGGGAAACTGACGCAGAGGACACGGATAAGTACAAGCCTTATAGAGACTTAAAATACAAAAGAATTTATTCAGACAATGCAGGTAACGAATTTATTGTATTTTTGGAATCTGTCGACGATAAACCAGTTGGTGATCGAGACAAAATGTACATAGCCAATATATGTAGCAGATACAACAAGGGCATCAAGCAATTCCGGTCAATAAATCGGTACAGAATTGGCGTCATATTTGAAACGGCTAATTATGCCAATATGTTTTTAAATAATGATAAATTTCTAGAGCAATACAATTTTAAAGCGTCAATACCAGCTAAAAATACTGAAGTCACCGGAGTCATTTATAATGTTCCTGCAAGCCTCTCAAATATAACAATCTACAAAAGTATATCATCCAATGTCAAAATTATTTCGGTAAGGAGAATTATGCGCAAAAGCAGGGAGGACAAAAACCTATTTGTCCCGACAAAAACTGTTACAATCACATTTGCTGCCACAGAATTGCCTGATTTTATTGATATTAACCAATGGAATTTTAAGCTAAATGCATATGTGCCACCTATAAAACAATGTTTTAACTGTTTGCGATTTGGTCATATGTCAAAATACTGTAAAAATAGTACCAGATGTTCAATCTGTTCAGAAAACCACTCATACAAAGATTGTTCTAAAGATTCTACCAATGCTACTTGTGCAAATTGCAAAGGGAAACATATTGCTATATCTATTCTGTGTCCCATCAAAAAAAGTAAAATAGAGGATAATAAAAGGAGGCTTAAATCTCTTACTTTTGCAGACATATTTAATAAAACCGAGTTTCCACCTTTAAATGCCAAAATGGCAAATAGCAGAAAAGTACAAAATACAAATATTTTGAATGTAAATAACATTTTAAATTCTGAAGAATTATTAAGCTTAATATTAGAGACAATTGTGCAAATTAAAATAAATAAAAAAGAGGTCAACAATGAAGTTCTTAGAGACACAATTAAACATATTTTAGATAAAAAACAAAACTGCAAATCAAAATGATTTCATTAAATATAGTACAGTGGAACGCTCAGAGTGTTATTCGTAATAGAAATACTTTAACTCATTTCTTATATTCTAATGATATACATATTGCCATATTGTGTGAAACATGGTTACAGAGTAATCAACTATTTACAATTAAAGGTTATATTACAGAGAGACTTGATTCTGGAAATAGTCACAATGGTGTTGCAATTCTTATACATACTTCTATTAGACATAAAAGATTAAATACTCCTAGTGATGATTCATTACAAAATGTTGCAATTCAAATCGAAATTTTTGGTAAGTTAATATCAATAGTCAGTGTCTATAGCCCAGGTAACTGTCAACCCAGATTTAATAAATTTGCATTTGATAACTTGATCAAGAGTATTCCAGAGCCATTGATTTTAGCAGGGGATTTTAATGCATATAATACAACATGGGGCTGTTCTATTAATAATTCTAGAGGCAATATAATTCACGATGTAATAGAAGACAATATGTTAGTTTTATTGAATAATGGTGAACCTACCACAGTAGGATCTCATATATGGCGACCTAACACTCTTGATCTCACATTTGTTTCCCCTTCATTGGCACTGTCTTGTAATTGGACAGTGCATGATGATAGTCTTGGGAGTTACCATTTACCTGTTATTACTCAGTTAATAGCTCACAATGATGCCAAATTAAATAATTTACCATCGTTTATTAATAGAAATTTTAAAAAGGTAGATTGGGATAAATATACTAAGGCGGTAGATTCTGGATTGCAACAAATAATTGATGTCATGTCAGTTGATAATACACATGTTTTAGAAAATTATGACTCTTTCTGTGTTCTTTTAGATAACGCCTATAAGAGTGCATGTCCATATGGCGAACACTCTGACCGTTTCTCTTCCAATAGACCTGGAAAAAGAAAACATATTCCATTACCATGGTGGAATCAAGCTTGTAATGATGCTGTCAACATATGTAAAGAAGCATATATTAAATTTAAACAGACATTTAATACTGATGACTATATTAATTTTAAAAAAATGCAAGCTCGAAAGAAACTTGTTTTAAAGACTCAAAGATTTCTTAGTTGGAAAAACTTTTGTGAAAACATAAACAGAAATACTCCTATAAGTAATATTTGGTCTATGATGCGTAAATTTAATAAAACATTTTCTCCATCTAGTAACCTTCAAAACGATGCTTGGGTTCATTCATTTCTAAAGAAATATGCTCAGGTATCTGATACTACTAGTCACATTCCTATCACAGAATATACTGAAATAAATAACAATTTTGTTAGTTGTTTTTCTTTGTCAGAATTAAAATCTGCTTTAAAAGGTCGTAGGGACACTTCTTGTGGTCTTGATTGCATTAATTATAAAATGATTAAATGCTTAAGTGATAAAGCTCTAACTGTGCTACTTCAAATTTTAAATTTATTATGGCGTAGATTAGAAATACCCAACTCTTGGAAAACTGATTGTATTATTCCAGTTTTAAAACAAGGGAAACCAGTAGGTGATCCTGACTCATATAGACCAATCACTCTAACTTCTTGTATTGGAAAAATATTTGAACAATTGATTAAACAACGATTAGAGTATTACATTGAGAAAAATAATATTTTACCTAATAACCAATTTGGTTTCAGAAGAGGCAAATCTAGCCGGGAAAGCTTTACTCGTTTACATTTAGACATATTTCATAACTTCAAACTTAATAAAAAAACTGTAGCTGTGTTTGTAGATATTTATACTTTATGTAAAGTGTTAAATAATATTGGATTACCTGGTCATTTTGTCAATTGGTTATACAAATTTCTCAGTAATAGAACCATTTATGCCAAATTTAACTCTCATATTTTTTTTTTAAATGACAGAGAGTGACATTACAAATATGTTTAAGCTATTGTTATTAATTTATTTTCTATTGTAATTTGCCTACTTAATTATTAGTTTTTATAAGATAATTTAAATTTCTATTATCTATTTCTTTAATATTTTATTTTTGTATGCATTAAAGGTCGAACAAGACGGAGCTCTTTTAATACATATGAACAACCTGCATTCCTTTTATGTATACTCATGTTTCTACAAATAAATGTCTTATCTTGTCTTCTAATAGAAATAAAAGAATTCCTATAATATATACATATGAACCAATAGATTTGAAAAATAAAAGCAAGCAGGGACATCCTTTTTATCATATTGAACTAAGACTCTATTCAACCAGCCGTAACGGGACTAAACATTATCATATAATCAAGGTCTTGCCAAATCATATGGACATAACTTAGGACGAATTTAGACCACGCAAATAAAGTATGCAAATACAGAGTAAAAATAACCTTATGATAGAAACAAGGACGCATGAATATTTTGATTGATTTACTGTTCACATTTCTCTTCATCGTTTTCACTAGATGTGTTTTTGAGGAATGTGGAACATATTTCTCTTCATTACACTAATAGTTTAAATAAATAGTGTGTTCTATCAAACTTGAAATGTTTAGTTTAGATCGTATCATACGTTTATTGTCTTCAGTATTTTGTTTTCTTGTGCAATTTCTAACAACTTTGATCATACTTTACTCAATTACGTTTAAGTAATTTTATCTTTTTCAGATTAATTTCCCCTCTTTAAACAAAGCCCTTGACTTTCCGAAAGTTTTAATAACTCAAGTAGAATGTAAAACAATTAATTTGCAGTAAGGAAGCTATTACATTGAGTTAACTTGAATTGCGCAACGGATTTAAATTTAACGTAAATATAATATTGCCAAATTTAACTCTCTTATTTTTTAAAAAAAAAAAAAAAAAAAAAAAAATCTTTTTATCATATTTATACTTAAACTCAATATAGTTCTAGGTCCTGATGTCACGAATCTCCAGTTTGCTGATGACCTGGTGATATATTATTCCGACCATAACCTGGAAAATATAGTATGTATTTTAAATAGTAGTCTTAAAAACTTACACAAACATTTTAATGATATTGGTCTACAGTTAAGTGCAGAAAAAACAAAGGTTGTAGTCTTTTCAAAAAATAAACACCAAAATGTAAATATATTGTATAATAATTCTTTGTTGCCAATAGTTGATAGTGTTCATTTCTTGGGAATTGATTTTATGTATAATTTAACTTGGACCAAATATGTTAATTATTTAGCTGAGAAGGCTAATAAAGCTTCAAATATTATCAGATGCTTGACAAAGACAACATGGGGAGCAGACCCCAAGCTGCTAAAAATTTTATATAAATCTTTAGTACGTAGCCATTTTGATTATGGCTTTCTATGTTTTGCAGATAATCTTAAACTAGTTGATAAATTAGATAAGATTCAAAATAAATGTCTTAGAGTAATTACAGGAGCAATGTGTACTACACCAATAAATTCTTTGCAAATAGAATGTAGAATTGAGCCTCTTTTATTAAGATTTGAGTTTCTTAGGGATAGATTTTTACTTCAATTATTTTCTAAAAATAATTCATTGATTAAAATAATAGAAGGATGTTTAAGTTATACTGATCAACCATTTGTATGTAGAAATTTTAATGAAAATATGTGGTATATGAATATTCCTCTGTATAGAAGTAACATATTAGCATGTTATGATGGGACATATGAAAGTAAATTTAATAATATACCTATTGTAGTTGCACATGACTTAAAGACTAAATATGATGTTTATAATCTATTTGATAATTACAATACATATAGACAACTGTACACTGATGGGTCCAAAAATTCTGAACATGTAGCTGTGGCTGTTTACGATATAACCTCACGTAGAGGATTTGGCAGACAAATTAACAAGTATGCCTCAGTATTCACTGCGGAGGCTTTGGCTATCTTAGAAGCTCTGAACATTGTAAAGGAATTACAACAAGAAAACAATAAGTGGCTTATAATAACGGACAACAAAAGCGTTTTAAGTGCTCTGGCGAATCTAGGCTACAATGCGAATTCATCATATATACTATATCAAATAAGAGAAATGATATTTGACCTGAATCAAACAGGATGCGATGTGATACTTTTGTGGACTCCGGGACATATTGGCGTAAAAGGTAATGAAGAAGCTGACTTCTTAGCTAGAACAATAGCAAACAACAACTATGGAAATGTCAAAAACGTTCCGTTACCTGCATCAGATTTGCATGCTGTAATAAAACAAAACGCAAGAACTAAATGGCATCGATTGTGGATAGAGTCTCTGAACATCAAAGGAAAATGGCTTGGAAAGATTGAGAAGAAACAAATAATTGGAAGATCCTGGTTTGACGAGGGTGAATTTAAATCCAGACATTTTTATACAACACTTTGCAGACTGCGTTTAGGACATGGACGATTTAACACACATATAAATAAAATGAACATGGCAACTGCCCCCACATGCCAGTACTGTAATGATGGAGACCAAGACTTGGACCATATCGTTTTTAGTTGCAGCTTTTTTACTACACAGAGAACAGAATTGTTTGACTCACTGAAGACAATTTATGGATCAACTGAAGCCGTTCCCCGTCTAGTAATAAATCTTCTCCAGAATAAGAAGACTTATGTTTCGCTTTTTACTTACATCGCAAGGACTGTTCAGAATATATAGAAGATAAAATTATCACAGACTAGGCTGTATGGTCTAAGACCTTTGCCTATCCTCAACGGGATGAATGAAAAAATCATCATCATCAGTTGTCAAACTCAAAATGCTCAAAATAATTAAACACGTGAACGTGAAGAAATCGTCATTCTTGTGAGATTTTATCAGACGGAAACACTGTTTTCATTGAGTTACTAATGTAATTTATCAAAATGCCGAAGAATATTAAGCATTTAGTGGTCGACACAACCGCGTTCATAAAGGCAGCTAGTTTACAAGACATCGCTGAGAAAGTATACACAGTGCAAGAGGTTATTGATGAAATCACGAATGACAGACAACGCAGAAAGCTTGTAGTGCTGCCATACGATCTTATCGTGAAAGATGTCTTCACAGAGAACATTAAATTCATCACGGAGTTCTCCAAAAAGACGGGTGACTATCGTAGTCTCTCTGCTACTGACATCAAAGTTATGGCGTTAACATACCAACTGGAAAAAGAAAAATTAGGCACCGAACATTTGAAAACTGATCCAACCACACAGAAGGTTGTCAAAGTAACTGGATTAGCCAACTACAACTCTGACCCTAATCTAAACCCAGAAGTGAAACCAGAAAATGTCAACCAGGAAACTGGTGAACCAACAGAAAGCACTGATGAAGAGACGGGTGAAGCTAAAATCAAAATCGTTGATAAACCCATGTCCAATACAGAAGGAATTACTATAAATGTTGCAAAAAATAGCAGTTCAACATTTTGCAATGGCAATAATGAGGAAGAAGCTGAGCAAATCGTTGAACAAATAAAACACATGGACATTCAAGAACCTAACATTGATGAGATCATGAAGAGAGTTTCTGAGGATGAAGAGGATTCTGAAAGTGATGAAGAATCCTCAGACAGTGATGGTGGAGAATGGATCACACCTGGAAATGTTGCAGAGAAAAGAAAAGAAATGGAACTAGGAGAATTTGAAGAGAAATCTGTAGAAGTAGCTTGTATCACTTCAGATTTTGCCATGCAGAATGTCCTCAAACAAATAGGACTCAATGTTACCTCAATA
The DNA here is from genome assembly GCA_943136025.2 of Agrotis puta. Taxonomy (NCBI): domain Eukaryota; kingdom Metazoa; phylum Arthropoda; class Insecta; order Lepidoptera; family Noctuidae; genus Agrotis; species Agrotis puta. Next base: position 15,409,011 of record OW964182.2, on the reverse strand, counting down.
GATGGTAGGATCATCAGACAACTACGAACCTTCATCTTCAGATGCACAACATGCTTCAAAACTACAAGTGTGATGACCAAAGTGTTTTGCCCTAAATGTGGTCACTCTACACTGAAAAAAGTTGGAGTGAGCATTGACGATGATGGAGTTCAACATATTCACATAAATGGACGAAAACCACTGACAGCTCGGGGCAAGAAGTTCAGTCTACCCACTCCTAAGGGAGGACAACACTTCCAATACCCAATACTTACTGAAGACCAACATATCCACAAAAGATTTGCCACAAAAATGGCGAGAGGCAAAACCAATGCCATGGACCCTGATTACACTGCAGGATTCTCACCTTTTGCCATGAGAGATGTTAATTCTAAATCTGCTGTGTTAGGTGTAAGAGCTAATAAATCGGACATTAAATATTGGATGAAAAATGCTTGCAAGGGAAAGAAGAAGTGAATAAATAGTATTTAAGCTTTTTACTAGGCCTAAAATTAATGAGCCAGATTTTGTAAATAGGAAATAAAAACTAATATTAAAGTAAAACATTGTATATTCTTATATTGATACATTGTTTGAATGTCCACCTATACAAATAACAACAATGGTATACATTTTGTCCAATTCATCTCCTATTTTGACACTTTTTCATCAATAAACTTGAACACTGATTCTATACATGAATATGATGTCATTTCATGTTTTTGATGACCTGCGAAAATAATAAAAGTGATAAATGATAAGATATACGATGTTGCGTTTCAACTAAGAATAGGACGACCTTGGTGCCATACTGTGATGAAGACAGTATAATTACGACATTGAAGTATGTGAAATATTTATGATCTTTGTAAAGTTGCTTTGCTATCCAAACTAATATTATAAATGCGAAAGTAACTCTGTCTGTCTGTCTTTTCTTCACGCCTAAATTACTGAACTGATTTGTGTAAAATTTGGTACAGACATAGTTTGGAACTTGAGAAAGGACATAGGATAGTTTTTATTACAAAAAATAAAATAAAAAACAAAAATCTGCCAGAAGTCACTATTCCATGCGAACAAAGTCGCGGGCAAAAGCTAGTTGTTTATATAAGACTATGTAAGTTTTAGAATTTTCAATTTATTATGTTGATACAAGAAAAGTGTGCATGAAGTCATTCTATTTTTACTTGAAATGCATAGTACCTACATTCAGGAATTCGAAGCAATTAGTTATTTTTGCATCTAGATATTGGTTATACCTGCTGAAACTCGTGATATATCAAATTCTGGAGTACTCATTAGTGTGTCCAGGGGTGCTTGACTTGATATCCAGTTTCTAGCTGCCTGCAAAAACAAATATTCATGTAAAACACCCATCGATCTGAGGACTTGTGATCTTTTGATTAATCAATATCATAGAATGTAACTTACATCTTTCATATACTTGGTTATCTGTATATTGGAATACACATGCACAGAATCAGTGAATGCAATAGCTTTCACCCTCTTCTCAAATTCCTCCTTCAGTTGATCAGCTAACGTAACAGTCAAAACACCTCCATAACTATGAGCAATGATAGCTATTGACGTCGCTTTCGTATTTTGAACATACGTCTTCCACACATAACTGGTATGTTCTTCTCCCGTACTACTGTTAGGTATCTTCTTGCCATTGGGTAGACAGTTATCGTTGGGATTTAGTACCATCACTCCGTATCCTTTAGCTAGGGCTTTCTTGATGTAGGGTAGTTGCGTGCCCATGTCTAAGTTATCATTGATTATGAGTCTGTAATAGGATTGAATTGATTTATACATAATTTCAGGTTTATAAAGAAGTTTATATGTCAAAATCATAGTAGGCTTAAGTCAGGCTTTCTGTAGGTAATGCCTAACTTTATAGGAAAAATGCATAAGGTTATGTGCAACAGGATAAATATAACATTTTAATGTTTTTACTTACGATCTAGCCCACTGCCCAGCCCGTACTGCTCCAGACCCATGAATAAGGATCACCAAAACATCCTTCAGCTCATAATCCTTGGATACAAATATAAATGTTCCTTTAGTTGAATCTTTAGGCACTGGCAACCTTGTCAAGTCCTTTTCCATTAAATGATAAATATATTCGGTCACTGCATTACCCAGCTCCTCGTAATGTGCCTGACATTCCTGGTGCTGGTTACTGATGTTAAATTGGAAAGGTTCGTCAGTTGGCTGGCCATCAGCGCCTACTTTTCGCAGTTGTCCTTCTGTAGAAATATAAAAGTAATGTGAAATTTCAATACCTGAATCAGTTTTAACTAATTCCTAAAACATTTTCAAAGTACCAATGAATAGCTACAAAACTAATCCAATTTTATGGCTGAAAATATAACGTGTGTAGAATGAAAATACATGATGAATTGCAAAGTTAGCTCTCTTTAACCTATTGAACTTCAAAATCATGAGTATTGAAAAGAAAAATTTGTAACCATTGTTGAAAGTGTATCCCAAGTCTTTCATTGTTTTCACAGCGTCCATTTTTTCCGTTTCTGTAGCACCTGTAGCACAATAACTGCGACCGGAAGTTTGTGACCAATTTTGTTTCAGCGAAACAGTTATGAAAACTCGAACTTTTCGTAAAAAATTTAGTGACATGGAGCGAAATATAAAATAAGGTTCAGCAGAAACGCAGCACTTAATACCACAAAAAAATATTAATGATATTGCAGAAACGTATTTTATTGATAAAACACAATTTCAAAAACAAACAAAATTAATTCGAATGGGGAAGTGTCTCACTGTTTTGACATTTAAGTTTAAGTTCAGAAATGGTCATAGAATTAATTAGTCATGTGGGTTAAGAATTTAATAAATTCAATTTTTTGTGTGATCTTATCCCTTTTTGTTTTACTAAAACAATATACAATCAGTTTCCATTGCTTGCCGTGATAGACTAAAGTACATATTTTTGAAATGCGATGTAGCTACATGTTAAGGAAGCACTTCTAGTATAGAGCGCATCCAGCTGCTTATATCTTTATATTTTACTATCTGTGTTACGTTGCTATGGGTTGTTATTCTTCTTGTACTTTGACTTGACAAATATACATTTATTTAAACAACATATTATTTTTCCTTATTCTTTAATATGGTAGCAGAGCGTTAATAATTAACATTGTTTAGTTGCAATAGTGGAAAACTAACGAGTTCTCAAATATGCAATCGTCCGGCGTAAAAATCGAGATCGGTCGACTCTATTCTATTCTATTTTTTAAAATGGCAAGCATAGGCTGGGTCGGCCATTTGCCAATGACTAAGATGAACTGGGCAAGCAGAGAGTGTAGAAAAAAGTCACAAATTTAGAACGGTGGAAGTGTCCGTTCGATAATACTGTTGAACTTAATGTAGACCTTCTGGTGTTAGTATGGGACTGAAACAAACAAAGAAATAAAATTACTTAAATAATAATGTAATGGTTAAAACATAAAAAATACACATAGAGTAGTACCACATCAACACAGATGGAGAATTGAGGGGGAGGGTCAGAGCTTAATGTTATTGTGACGGATGAAAATCATCAGCGTCACAAGCAAATCTGGAGAAGAATGGGTTAAAAGGGAGGGGAAATTTATCGGGAGTGGGATCTTAATTTCAGGGAGACGGCTATATAAATCTAGGGGAGGGATATTGTTAGGGCATTCAAAAAATATGTGGTCAAGTGTGCCTTCCTCCAATCCGCATTCACAGAGCGAGGAGTCGCGTATACGGATTTTATTGAGGAATACTGGAGTGCAACAAAAACCTATGCGGATTCTACATATAACTGATATTATAGTTTTAGAAGCTTTTTTGTAGTTGTAGAACCATGGTTTTGGGTTTATATACGGTTGCACTGCATGAAAAAACCGGCCTCTTTTTTGGCTGGAAACATTCCATAGCTCCTGCCAGGACCGGTGCAGATCTGCTTTTGGGAGGGACAATAGGTCGTAACCCTGATGGGAGTTGTGTGTGAGGTCTGACGTTACCGATGAGCAAGCATTTTTGGCCAAAGCATCAACATATTCGTTGCCCTTGATGCCACAATGACCAGGAATCCAAACTAGCTGAACATCTCTTTGACTATTAGCGCAGGAGAATAGGGAATATTTGATTTTCAGAATAAGAGAACTGTGTAATTTGTTCTTAAATGGGTTTTGGACTAAGGCGAGTAAGCAACTGAGAGAATCTGTGAAGATGGCGGCTTTCACAATGTTATGGTGTGATTCAATGAAACGACAAGCTTCTAATATAGCCACGCACTCACCAGTGAACACCGAAGACTCTTTGGGGCATTTAAACTGCAAAATAATTTTGGAGTTTTGGAAGTACACTGCCGCGCCGGTGTGGCTAAGTTCAGACTGTTTCGAAGCATCCGTGAAAAATAACTGAAAATCGCTCCAACGCTCGCCCACCGCCGCATTGAAGGTCGAATTCGCCGACGGGGAATTTTTGGAAATACCAATATTGAGGATAGTTTTTGGTATGTAATTTAAAACTTCGTAGGCGAAATTGAAAAGGGGTAAAGTAGGATATTGGACAATGGGACATTCTAAATTTCGTATAATTCTAAAGGATTTTAAAATTAAGGGGATTTCTTTATTTTTCCAGTAATTTGAGTTTCTGCATATGGCGTCTAACTCATTCAATCTTTCTATTAGAGGATGAGAGGATCTGCATATTAGTTTGGATAGAAAACGGGAAGCTAGGAATTGCCGTCTAAGGGCAAGGGGAGGTTCGGCGCATTCGACCTGCAATGCGTTGATGGGAGAAGATTTCATGCAACCTGAAATGATCCGAAGGCACTTGGCCTGAACTTTGTCCAGTCCAGCCAAAGCACCTTTGTTACAAGGAATCAGGTGATATGTTCCATAATCTAACACACTGCGAACTAAGGCATTATAAATTAGTTTCATAGTGTAAGGGTGGGCACCCCACCAAACACCCGCAAGAACTTTTAAAATTGAAATAATTCTTTCACATTTTTGAATTAGATGGTTTATGTGATGTTTGCCGGTTAATTTCGAGTCTAAAATAACGCCTAAAAATTTAACTTTATTAACTACAGGAATGTTATGGCCTAAAATGTTCACTGAAATATGAGGAATAAGTCTTTTCCGAGAGAAGATGACTGCCGAACTTTTTGGTGCAGATAGTGATAACCCATGACTCAAAAGCCACCGGTTCAGAGAATCCAAAGAGAGACATAAAGATGACGTGGCGTCAACAATGGAGGGATCTGTCACATATAGAACAATGTCATCGGCGTATTGCAATATCTGACAATTGTTATTTAAGCAGGACCCAATATCAGCCGTGTATATGTTGTAGAGGATGGGACTGAGGACATACCCCTGTGGGAGGCCCCTCCATGTCTGCCTCTTGTCGAATTCCTCGCCTTGGACTCTCAGAACCACTGAGCGAGACATTAAGAGTTCACAGATGCATTGTATCATCTTTCCCGGGAGTCTCAGCTTTTGCAATTTTTGCCTGAGAATGGGAAGAAGAACATTGTCGTAAGCAGAGGAGATGTCGAGGAAGGTGGCTACCACGGATTCGTTTTTGGAGAACGCTAAGCGGATATCCGTAACTAGTATACCGACACTGTCCATCGTGCTAAGGCCTTTTCTGAAACCAAATTGATGGTTCGGCAGTAAATCTCTCGATTCGACTATCCATTCGAGACGGTTTTTAATGAGGTGTTCAAGTAATTTGGCTAGGACTGAAGCCAAAGCAATAGGTCTAAAGCCATTCGGATCATCTGCATTTTTGCCTGGTTTTAGCAAAGGGATAATAATTTGAAGTTTCCATTGATCAGGGACCCAACCATGACTATAGCAGTAATTTAAAATGTTTAAAAAGTATGATTTAGCTGTTTCGCCAGAATGAGATAAGAAAGAATATGGTACACCATCAATACCAGGAGCAGAGTCTCTGACATGCTGGAGCACCACACTCAATTCTTCCAGGGTAAATGGAGTATCAAATGGATCCTCAGACACATTTAATAAGGGGATGGATTGGCATTCTGATAAGGAAGGAACATAAGGTGGGGCCAATTTGTCAAAGAAAAGTTCAGCTGTTTCTCTAATGATCGGGGAAGAGATTGATGGGGAACATCCGCGTCTGAATCGGTTAATGTTTCTCCAAACAGCTGAAACTGGGGTGGAGGGTGAAAGGGATGAGCAGAAATTAACCCAGCCTGAGCGTTTCTTCTTGCGAAGAAAACGTTTGGTTCTGGCATTAATCCGGCAGTATTCCAAGAGGTTTTCAGTGCTCATGTCTATGTTGTAACGTCGCTCAGCATCTTTCCTCTCTCTGATAGCCGACGTGCATTCTGAATCCCACCAGGGGGGAGAAGGGATTTTGTTACGTGCACAGTTTTTTAATGGGAAGCAGGAGTCTGCACTGGAGGTAATTGCAGTTATGAGACCATCATAACAGACCTTGGCATGGCAGTGATCAGAAGGATCTGGTAAATTTGAATTTAAATTTGGAAGAGCGTCAATTTTCTCCTCCAATGATGAAACAAATTTTGACCAATCCGGTTTGGACAGGTTGTATTTCAAAAGTGGAGGGGAGGATTTTTCTAGGTAAAACTTATTAAGGAAAGATATAACTATAGGGTAATGATCGCTACCATGCGACAAGGTAGTGCATTCCCAGTGAGCCGAAGCTGCTAACTCGACAGAACAGAAAGTGAGGTCTACACAGCTCTTTTGTTGACCTGGAAGTGATCGTCGTGTTGGACAGCCATTATTTAAAATGCAGAGATTTAAGTCATCCAGGACTTCAACTAGTGCTACACCGAAGGCATCACAGCGTTCCGAACCCCATCTATAATGATGGCAATTAAAGTCGCCCATGACCAATATTGGACCATGGACATTGGACAAAATGTTTTTTAAAATGGATACAAAGTTGAGGTGAGGGTGTGCAATATAAATGGAGAACACTGTGATGCCCTCAACCTTCCCTGCAGAAATGCTCATTTCACTTGTGAGTGTAGTAAAAGCGACAGGCAGAAGAGGAACCCGGTTATTGACCAGGAGGGCAGATCCTCCATAGCCGTCCGATCGATCACACCTTAGGATGTTGAAGTGTGGCATACGAAAGCTGAGACTTGGGGTGAGCCAAGTTTCAGCTATAGAGCAAGCTAATGGTTTGTATTTATTTAAGAGGAAAATGAGGTCGTGCTTCTTATGCCACACGCTCCTCACGTTCCACTGAAGGAAAACTTGGCGGGACGCCATTTTTAAAATCTAAAAGGAGAGTTATAAGTTGATTGGCAACGTTGGACGGTAATTGAGAACTAGTAGAAGAAGAAGAAGAAATAAGTAGGGGTAAGAGTTTAATAATTATGTCAATAATAGAAGAAACACTATTGTTGGGAGAGATATTATTTTGGTTGAGAGCGCAGCCATTGGGCTGTGAGGGTTGGGGGGAACTAGTTAAAAGATTATGAGCAGATTTGTCATAAGATGGAGAAAGGGGGGCATGAGTCTTCGGCCGTAGGGTAACTGTCTTTCGGTAAGATTGAGAAATTGGGGTCTTGGTGATGTTGGCATAATTGCGGGAAGCTGCTGGAATGGTTTTGCTAGCTTCAACATAGGATACAGATTTCTCAGCCATGACAGTTTTGATGGCTTTCTGCCTACCATGCTCAGGGCATGACCTGCTATCCGCAAAGTGATTCCCCGAACAAAGAATGCAGAAGGCTTCGCCCTCAGAAGTGTTGCAGCCATCACCTGGGTGATCGTGGCCACACTTGCTGCAGCGTGGTTTTGACCTACACACGTTTGCCACATGTCCAAATCGACAGCATTTGCGACATTGGATGGTGGGGAAAATATATTGTTCCACGGGGAGGGAAGTGTAGCAGCAGAAGATTCTCCTAGGTAAAACTTGACCGTCAAATGTGATCACACAAGTTTCAGTGGGTTTCCATTCATAGTTCCCGTCTTTCTGCACTTTTCTATTAATACGCCGTACCTTCAGTATTTGCCCACATCCCGTGGGGACAGTTAATAATTCCATGGTTTCCTCTTCTGTAAGATCAGAAGGGACACCTGTGACTACGCCCATCCTTGTGATGTTGAATGTAGGGATGAATGCGTTGTAACTGTGCTTTGGTAACAAGGGATTTATTAGGAAAGCGTTTGCATCTTGTGGGGAAGCAAACTCCACCGAGACACGGTTTCTACCCACCTTTTTTACACCACCAAGAGTTACATTTGTGATGTTGTTTTTAATTAAGAATTTTCCTAAATTTACCGGGTGTAGGGTGGCACCGGAGTTGGGTTGGGACTCAATACGGGAGACGTGGACGAGGTAAGGGGCCTTATCGATTGCGGAGTAACGAAGTCGCCCAATTTGGGTTCGCATTTGTTTGCTTGGGGGGGTAGGCGTTAAAATAATTTCGTCTCCGTGGCGTTTACGGGCAGATTGGTTGAGCTGCGACTGAGATGTATCCATCTCTGAGACAGCACAAGCAACCTCCGCGAATTGAGATAGTGGGTTTGGGGAGAGTGGGAACAGGGATGATGGAATGTCAGGAGGATCGGGGGGTTTATTTTTGTCCATCTTGGTTAACCTAGTGTAAAAGTAGGACTATCACAATACAAACCTTTTTACAAACACAAAAACAACACAATACACAATAACAAGGCACAAAAAAGTATCAACAGTCACACAAAATCCGCAAAAAGATTCGGACACACGTGCCAGCCAGAACACCGTCGAGCGAATCCTAATTCCTTCTCATCGGTCGACTCGACGGTATCACTAACTGGCAAACATGGAGATACAAGGTAAAATTACTGCTAAAGAGTACTCCAGGTACGCTAGAAGCAATTGAAGGCAAGTTAATAAAGCCGAAAGATCCAGGACAAACGGCTAAAACTGATGATTTACAAAAGTTTAAGAATGAAATGGATATGTTTCAAAAATGTGACAGTCAAGCACTTCTAATTCTTACTACAAATATGACTGAAGAAACTTTACAAAAGGTAATGCGATGTGAAACGTCATGTGAAATGTGGAAAGAGCTTCATAGGCTTTATGATGGAGCAAAGGAAGACAGGAGCTACGATCTCTGCATGAGGTTCTTCCGCTACCAGAAAAGTGAGGAGCATGATATGGCCACACATATTTCGACTCTCAAGACTGTTTGGTATGACTTGAACAATGAAATTGAAGGAAATGATCTACCAGAAATTTTATTGATATGTAAAATATTGGATACACTTCCTGAGCAATATTTCAACTTTAAGTCGAGCTGGCTGTTGATGAATAAGAGTGACAAAAATATAGAAAACCTGACGACACAAGTATGTGTTTTTGAGAGGTCTTTAGATCAGAAGAATTTAGAAGAAAGCGGAACTAGCAATGGACTTCTTATGTTAAGAGGAGAGAAGCGCTACGCAAAACAAGGGATTAGCAAAAAGAAATGGAAGAAATGCAATTACTGTGGAGAAGGCTTTCACAAAGTCACATCTTGCAAGAAGTGGATTGCGGACGGTAGACCTCCAAAACCTCCAAAGCAATCTTCAAATATTGAGATGTTGACAGGCCTAGCTCTAGCCTGCGATAAAAGAAAAACAGATAAAGACTTGTGGTATGTGGACAATGGCGCGACAAGCCACGTCACTAATAGAAGAGATGTATTTCGCACCTTCAAAGTTTTTGACGAACCTCAAAAAGTTATGACAGCCAATGGAGAGGTGATTGAAGCCATAGGAAAAGGCTCTATTCAACTTGAAGCTGACATAAACGGCCACAAAGAGTTACTGGTCTTAACAAACGTATGGTACGTTCCAAGCATTGAACGAAATCTATTTTCTGTGCTAGCTGCACAAGATACGCTAAAGAATAGCATCTTTCAGTCAACTGCTCAGTCATGTTATGTGAAAAACGATGACAAAGTTATTTTAGTCGGGAATCGCGACAAGTATGGTGGTTTGTACAAACTTAAAGTAAAAGTACTAATGCCTAAGCTTGAGATAAACCAACTAACGACGTCACAGAATCTTCAACTCTACCATGAACGCCTTGGACATCAGAACAAGAGACATGTAGCAAAACTGATACAAAGAGAGCTTGGAGTGAAGCTAGACTCAAGTTCTGCTGATATCTGTGAAGGCTGCGTCTTCGGCAAAAGCCATAGGCAGAAGTTCGGAGAGAGACCAAGAGCAAACAAACCTGGAGAACTAATCAGTACAGACGTATGTGGTCCATTCCCTTACTCGATCTCCAAGTCCAGATATTATGTTCTGTTCAAAGACTCCTTCACAAAATATCGATGGATCTACTTCCTGAGACAGAAGTCTGAAGTTCACGCTCGCTTGAAGGACTTTCTAGCAGAAGCAAAAACTTCCGGACACGTCATGATGGAGTTGCTAAGCGATAATGGAGGTGAGTTCGATAACGAACAAGTACGTAACACTTTGAGAAAATATGGCATAAAACAAAGATTTACGATGCCATACACTCCAGAACAAAACGGGTCCTCAGAAAGAGAGAACCGTACAATTGTTGAGATGACAAGAGCACTGATGCACGCCCATGAAAAGATACCAGAGGGTTTATGGGCAGAGATAGCCAAAGCCTCTGTTTACATATTAAACAGAACTGGACCTACTCCTATAGAAGAAAGGTCACCACATGAGCTCTGGTACGGCAAGAAGCCCAAGATTAATCATTTGAAGATCATTGGAAGCGATTGCTATGTGCATGTTCCAAAACAAAAGAGAGAAAGTAAGATTGGCAGAAAAGCTGAGAAAGGTATTCTTATTGGGTACGACGGTGATGAAGGATATCGAATTTTCAATGTAAAGGAATTGAAACTGATCAGATCTCGAGATGTTGTATTTGATGAGTTAACTTCACTTGAGAAGACTAAGATTGACACAACTTCTGCAATACCTGAACCTAAAATAAACACCTACGAGCTGCCAATGCCTCTTACAGATTCTAAAACTGTTTACGAAGAGAGTCACTCTCGTCCACCTTCAGAAGCAAATGAAAGCGTCGAAGAAGATTATCAGTCCTTAGAGGAAGATGAGCCTGTAAATGATGAACCTGTAAATACGGAACCTACGACACGACAACTGCGTGATCGAAGCCAGATCAGACCTCCACAACGGTTTGAACAGTTTGTTAGCGAAGCTGTATCTATTCCTGAACCGACTACATATCAAGACGTCTTGCGAAGCTCTGAAAAAGATAAATGGATCGAAGCGATGAACAATGAAGTCAAATCTTTACAAGATAATCAGACCTGGGAACTGACAAACTTACCTAAGAATAGAAAAGCACTAAGATGTAAATGGGTATTTAAAATCAAAAAGAACCCTGACGGTACTGTCGATAAGTACAAAGCACGACTAGTTGCTGTTGGATATTCACAGAAGAAGGGAATTGATTATGACCAGACATTTAGCCCTGTCGCTAAAATGAGCACAATCCGAATACTACTAAGTATTGCTGCCAATGAGAATTTAGCACTCAGACAGTTTGACGTCTCTACAGCCTTCTTATATGGCACGGTTAAAGAGAAAATCTTTATGAGCCAACCGGAAGGATACGATGACGGGACTGGTCGCGTATGCAAACTGAAAAGAAGCTTGTATGGGTTGAAGCAGGCACCTAAATGTTGGAATGAGTGTATCCACGATTATCTTACGGAGACAGGTTTCATCTGTAGCGAAGCGGACCCCTGTGTCTATATCAGAGAACGTGGACAAAAGAAAATAATGCTCGCGCTTTATGTAGATGATGGACTGGTGGCCGCATCAGATGAGAAAGAGGTTGACGATTTCATTGAAAATGAATTAAAACGGCGATTTAAAATCACCACGAAAGTACCGTCCTATTTTCTTGGCCTGGAGATAGAACAACACAAAGATTGTACTATAAAAGTTCACCAAACTGCTTACGCTAGAAAATTGATAGAAAAGTTTGGAATGAGCAATTGCAAGGCGGTTGGGACACCCATAATAAAATCCGGGAAAGAAGATGAGGAACAAGAAAATCCAGAAATGCAAGTTTTTCCTTATCGGGAAGCTGTTGGATCTTTGTCCTATCTGATGGTTGGAACTCGACCTGACATTGCGTATGCGGTAGGGGTAGTATCTCGAAACCTAGATAAACCTACGAAACGCAATATTCAACAGGTGAAGAGGATATTTAGATATTTGAAAGGGACTATCGACACTGGACTTGAGTACAAGAAAGGTGAAAAGCGTCTCATCTGTTACAGTGATGCAGATCACGGCGGAGACGAAGCGAGCGGATGCTCAACGAGCGGGATTGTATGTTTGTACGCTGGCTCAGCAATATCCTGGCGAAGTTCGAAGCAATCCATGGTTTCCTTATCATCCACAGAAGCGGAGATAGTTGCAGCCAGTGAGGCTAGTCGTGAAATGGTTTGGTTGAGGAGATTGTTCCAAGATCTAAAAACAAACCTAGATACGCCTACTTTGCGAATAGATAATGAGTCTGCAATTAAGCTCGCATATAATCCTCCATACGAGCAGCACCGCAAGACTAAACATATAAAACTGAAACACTTCTATGTGCGACAGTGTGTATCCGAGAAGGATATAACCATAGAGCAAGTACCGACTGCAGATCAACTTGCTGATATTTTTACGAAGCCTGTTTACAAACCGAGACTGGTAAGGCTCTGTGAAGAGTTCGGCTTGAAGAAGAGGGAATGTTAAGGAAGCACTTCTAGTATAGAGCGCATCCAGCTGCTTATATCTTTATATTTTACTATCTGTGTTACGTTGCTATGGGTTGTTATTCTTCTTGTACTTTGACTTGACAAATATACATTTATTTAAACAACATATTATTTTTCCTTATTCTTTAATACTACAAACCATTACATAAGGTTTGTAGCTACATTGCATTGCAGCGCGCAGAGTTACGAAATAAGATATTTCTGAACGATGTTTTGTATTTTATTTTTTTCATGCTGCTGGTGCTTGGACTATAAAAAGCATCATTATCTACGTATATGTTTATCAGGGCAGTTTTTGTATGATTGATACCTATTATATTAATTCACGTTCTTGACGCATTTGCTATTTCATAATTTGCATACAATTCGCCCCCATGGTATCAACAGAGTTGCCATTGCCAGACCTTGGATTTTCCAGTGTTTGATAGTAGGGTATAAATAATGAAACAACAAAGATATTCCAATATTTATACAATTTAATCATTATACCAGTCTAGGAATAGTAAGCTGAATGACATAACTAACAAGAAGAATAGTACATAAACCCTAAGCCCAGCATTTCGTTGAATAGCCTGCTTTATTTGTTCATTTGCATCTTTAACATTCTCTGTGGAGCCCACCACTGTGCTTGATATCCTGTCTATGTCTTGTTCTTGTTGTAAAATCTGGAAATATAAAATTAAATAATTAAGGTAAAGGATCTGAGTCTACGGAATTATTTTTGGAACTACAGAATTCTATGCTGTACTATAGGGTAAGGTGAGTAATATAGTGGTCTACTTAGATCTGTTTGAAATTTTAGTTTTAGCAGTAATAAATGTTATTTATTGAACTTGGATCCTATAGAAATCTTAGAATAGGATACACCTAAAAAAACGAAGGCAAAATTTCTTTTCAATCACCTTTTCAGTAAATATTTCCTGTAGCTCAGCAATATGAAGCACTTTGCTTTCAATAGCTTTAACTTCTTCCGTCATACTGTTCAGCTCGTTCAGGAGCTGCACATTCTCCGACTCAAACATTTGCAACTCCTCAGCACTGAGTTCCTCATCAGCTAAAACAGCCACTTCATTTTCACATAAATCCATCTTCTTTACAGTATCCGGTTCTTCCAATTCTTCAATATCTTTGTCTATAACTTTGTCAGTATTCTCTGCTACTTTTGCAAGAAAAGGGTTTGGAATGCTGGACTTTGTCTGTGGCAACTCCAGGCGCGACAGTTTTCGCATGACTAGTGTTCGTTTCACCCGGAGAGCTTTAAGCTCACTGTGTATCTTACACACAGCTTTTAAATACATGTCTATGAGGTCAGCCACTGCTTCCATATACTCTTTCATCTGAGGAGCTGCTGTAACCTTCCGATTGTCATTCCTAAACTCCTTCAGCAAGTGAGAACAAGTATTGATTATCCTTTGCGCTCCCGTGTCTATTTGATCTCTCTCCGCGTCGGTCATCTGGTCCTCGACAACATTATCATAAAAGCTCAAGTATTTCTCGCGGTGCTCTAATAAAAAGTCTCGCAGTCTCGTTATTTGTGAAGTTATATCTTTCGCAGTAATCATGAAAGCAGTTTTTGGCTTGGTGCGAAGTATTCGCTGTTTATCATCGCTAGTAGGACTTTGAATGCCGAAAGCTTTATTCCTTGTCTTCACTGTCTTTATGTAAGCTTTGAACAACGGCGTGATATCCATTTTGGCAACTAATTAACATAGAATGGATGGAGAAATCAGATTTTAACTCAATGTTCTGTATATTTTACTTACACGTTCACAGCTGTGTTGTATTGATAATTTTTGGGTGACATCTGACATTTGTTTTTCCGTTCGGATACGAGATTAACATTATTTTCCATACGTCTATGTTTCAGTTACTAAAAATTCAGTAGCTGGAACGTCACAGTGAAGTGGTTTTAGATTTTTTCAATGTTGTTTTCGTTTTATCATCTGTGGATTTATTTTACAACACAAAAGAAAAGCAGTAAAATAGAAAATTTTCCATTATTTTTTACTAAAAATACGGTAAAAAATCGCTAAAGATAAACAAATAAGATGGGATCAACTGCCGCTAACTCACATAAAAGCCAACATTCTATACCTATCGATATTTTAGATGACTTGTGCAGGTAGGTTGTTTTCTATACATAATCAAATGTGTGATTTTGTTAAATAAACCACAGAAACTATGTAAATATTATGTTTTTTTAACCTCTATAGATTGGTAGAAATGTTTCATATATGACTTTCTATATAATTAATGAAAATATTCTGTAAACTTTGTGAATCGAAAACTGCAACTTGATGTAAACCTAAAAACTTTCTCAGCAGTAAACTTTGTGTGATATATACTATGTAATATATATGAAAGCGCTTACTTGTAGCTAAGTGTTCCAGAAAGGAAACAGCCCAACATTTCGGACAAAGTATTGGGGTCATATTCTTACCTACCATCGTCCAGCAATGAATATTAAATCTGTGATAAAAAATTAACTACATTGATCAACCATATAGTTTTCATCTATTTCCTAGACATTGCCAAAGCATTGCCAGACATTACTAAAAAATACTAGATTTTTATTCAAAGGCACCAGCTTGGACTTATTTGCATAATTCTCATAGTTGGCATTTCTTATTAGACTCTTATCAAGCAACAACAAACACAAGCACGGATCTGTACTTGAGGGTAGATGTAAAATTGATTGCTTATAGATAGATATAGATAAGCATCTCCAGTCTGTTATAGATACTTATAGTATAAGAATGTTTTTAGGGGAACTTACCAAGTGTAAAATGTGACCCTATTACCAAAACTTTGTTGTCCACCCTTCTGTATGTCTGTCGGGCTGTATCTTATGAACTATGAGACAGTTGAAGTTTTCAAATATATTTCTGATGCTAAGAAAGAACAAAATAAATATAAAGGGGGCTCCCATCCCATACTCACATTTTTATAGATAATGAATGATAAATATAATAATAAGATGATACAGACTCTTTGTACACAAGTCTGACTCGCACTGGGCTGGATTTTTGTTTGTTTGATATCATACTGCTGGAAACCAAATCACAAATAAACATAATTTATCACAAAATGAATAGTTAGTAATTAGTTACAGAAGAAGTAATGAATAGTTAGTAATTAGTTACAGAACATAATTTCAGTACTTATAAGATCCTCTCCCTTTCAGCCGCTTCATTATAAACCTACCGCCAGAAGACCGCGGGAATCTGGTGCGAATATGTTTCCAAATAGAATTGGCACACTGGTTCTACTTAGATTATTATTGTACTGATGAGACTACCAGGCTGAACCCCTGTGGTATTAGAGAGTTTGCGGCACATATTTTTCAAGTAAGTAGCAACTCTATGTGCATTATGCATAAAAAGATTGAAAGTTTGAGGCACAATGTGTGTTAGAATTGTTGCAAGTGACATTTTGTAGTTTCTCTTCACTTCTGCGTCTTAATTGTTCATGACCTTGCCGCTGGGAGCGGTGCCTTAGCGCGGGGAGCAAGAGTCAAGATCAAATGTATAGAAATGTTTGAAACACGCCACGAGGCCCCGCCAGTGGCGAAATCGCGTACTTACAAAGTAACTTATAACTAATAAATTTACAAACAGCAATGTTGACCCAATCGAATCAGCAACAACACGCGAGTTGTAGGTCGTAAATTCAACGCACTTTGTACAAAAGATTTCATTAGCATCACCAAGTCTTGCAACTAAAAACTCAATGAATGGTCTAATCGGCATTTGGCCTACATGTCTGCCGTGGTATAACTATAATGCCATTATCTGCCAAAGCCGTTTTGAATGGGTATAATACAAAATGCGCGCTAAAAATAAAATGATAAACTTAAAAAAATATAACACCCTACTTGAGACCTGGAGAAGACTTTTCAAGTCAACCATAGTTGTCATTGAAAAGTCCCATCGGTTTAAATGTTTAGAACGCATTTTGTATGTTATTTAAAACATCGGCTTTGGCAGATAACGGCATTTTAGTTATACCACGGCAGATCTGTTATTCTCACACTCCCTCAGATTACAACAGACCATTATACCCAAGCTTTTTTTTTTAATCATTTAACCTCATTTCCCAGCACGTCCCGCAACTCCGCGAGCACGTGAGCAGCCTGGACGCGGTGTTGGACAACTGGCGCGAGTACAAGCAGACCGTGCCCACCTACGGCGCCATCCTACTGGACACGGACCTGACGCACGTGCTGCTGGTCCAGTCGTACTGGACTAAGGCCTCGTGGGGCTTCCCTAAAGGGAAGGTCAATGAGGATGAGGAACCTTGGAAGTGTGCTGCCAGGGAGGTAAGGAAGCTAAATTTTCTTAGATAATCTTACAATACGCGCAGTCAAAGATGAGACCCGACGGATTACGTGGTCATACCTGCGCAGTAAACAGTTCGTACAAAATGCTCTACGAACTGTTTACTGCGCAGGTGTGACCACGTGATCCATCGGGTCTCATCTTTGGCTGCGCGTATTGTACTAAGTTTTACAGGTCTCCTTATGTCTTTGCAAGAACTCTTTTCCCGCGCTTCATATTATAAATACTGAAGTTTAGATGGATAGATGTTTGTTACTCAATCACGCCAGAAAGGATTTGGATTTACCACCTTTTATTCATAACCGGATGACTCAATGAGATCAATTACCAAAGAGTAACTATTGATTGTTTATCAAGTAGAAAAGTTTATTGTTAGGAACTTGTTTAAGATAAAGTTTGCTCTGTTTCAGGTACTCGAAGAAACGGGCTTCGACATCAGTAAACTAATAAACAAAAACGACTACATAGAAGCTATAATACACGAACAAATTGTGCGCCTTTACATAATTGGTTATATTCCTAGGGACACTAAATTCCAACCGAGAACAAGAAATGAGATTAAAGCCTGTGAGTGGTTCCCATTGGCTGATCTGCCGGCCAACAAGAAAGATATGACGCCTAAGCTTAAGATGGGAGTGAGCCCTAATGCCTTTTTTATGGTGCTACCATTCGTTAAACGAATGCGCCGCTGGGTATCAGAAAGGAACTCGAAAGTCTTTACAAATACCAGAAGAACGCGTCACAAATCTATGGGAGATATAGAATCTACTTCTACCACTAAAGCTAAGGCCAAAGCGATCTCCCAGGGTCTGCAGAATGAAATACAGGAATATCAACAGTTGAACTGTAATTCTGTGCCAAAACCATATATCAAGAATAATGGGAGCGGTCACGGTAGTGGCAATGTCTATGGTAACACCAGCGGGAATGTCCACGGCAATGGTCAAATGGTCCATAACCATGGTAACGTCAACATCCACGCTAATAGCCATAGCAATAGCCACAGTAATAGCAATAGCCATAGCAACAGCCATGGCAATAGCCACGGCAGTGGCGTCAAAAATACTCCGAACCCAAGTGGTTCTAGAAAGGATAGGAAGATTGCTAAGCGACAGCTGTTTACTCCGCAGAATACTCATCCAAATCCCAACAACAGCTTTTCTCCTGTTCATAAGGAAGTTAGTCCTAAAAAAGAATCTCTAGATGAGAATGCATTCTTCAACTTCGTGGCTCCGTCTTGGGCTAACTTCAAGTTCGACAGACGGGCAATACTCGACTGCCTTACTTGAGCAGTAAGGAGTTTGAACTTCGGCTCTAACTCGTAGAACACGTGACTTCCTACTCTTCGAATTTGACATTGTTTGTAATTATAATTATTACAAAGCAGATTTATTTTTGTTTTATTTTGATTTTCCTAGCTTCCATTGAACCACAGACAATAATATTTTCATATAAATGAAGCGTAGCGGTAGCCATTTACTAACACTATGATTGGAAATCTCATGGCGTATAACAACTCGCGCCTTACGCAAAGTTCGCGTAAACGTTTCGATATTTTTTAAACAAATCTTTCATAAAAATCTTTTATATTGACGAAAAACAAAACATTAAAAAGAAAAGTTTTTATTTTCAAAAACTAACTTAGTACAAATTGTTGTTATTTACAATTCAGGACGACCATGTAAAGCACTTTTCAACATGAATATTGGAGGACAAAACCTGAATGTTTATTAAGACCTGCTTACCTCGTCTGTAAGATTGATTCTATTCTCTAGTATTCAAGCAAAACATCACTTTTAGAGTAGGCATTGCATATCTTGAAAGTATGACCTGACAGACATTGAATGTCCATAGATATCAGTATGCAGCAACGCTATCCTCTCTCGCGCTCGTAGCACAAAGTTGGAAATCTTGGGGATCCTGTCCTCTAAAGTTAACAATATTGGCAACAGGCTGTGGGTTCATCGTTGTGCGCGGAGCTGTGTCATTTTGGCAACATAAATTGGCTTTTACCCCACCATAGGTTTTTGTTTTCAATAGTATTCTTTCTGTTCCATCCCATACATATCTGACAAGTCTTCCACTACATTCTATGCCTCATTTCTGTATGACTTGCTTCTCAATCTTCTCTTGTTGTTCTTCAGATTGTAACTGTTGTAGGGTCAGCAGAGATACTCCAAGTTGATCTTCTCGAGTGAAGGGTTGTGCCATCTGACGGAGCCAGCGTTTGCAGATCTGGAAATGTAGCAAAAATTACGATGAAAATCTTGGGGCCGTGCTAGCCTGCCTAGCCAGATCATGGACCATGCCCGGATCGACGGCGCGTTGTGTTTTACACGCGCCTCGGGATTGTCAGCAATCTGACGGGGCCCCCATAGAGGGCCAAACGCCTGTCGGTGTCGCAAGGCTGTCCTAACGGGTAAACAACCCTGGAACGTAGAGGGCTATTGAAAGAACACGGTGGATTTTAGCGAGTCTGACAGTCCCTACCGTTCCACCCGACGGGAGGACCCATTTGACGATTTTACAACCTAAAAAAAACCTCTGGTGTTATGTTCCACATACCTGTACAGCTTCTTCAGTGCTAAGGTTACAAAGAGAGTCCTTGAGATGTTCCTGTATCCAGCGCGGTAGTTTGGTGCGTTTGTCGGCGCGACTGAACCGCTTGTCGGCGAATATCATGATACCGTAGTCTGTCTTGCCGCGCAACGCTCTGCCGACGCACTGGGCTGCGTGACGCATCGCGTCGAATGTTAGGAAGTCGTTTTCACGAATCTGCAGTATTTAAAAGCAATTACACTACTCCGAGCGGCAGGACTCGTATGATGAGAAGGAAAGAAAAAAAGCGGGGTGCAGATTCAGCTCCACGAAGCGTATCCCTATTGTTTTACACACCACCTCAGAGATGTTAGGTTTTTTTTGTGTGTACAGAGAAAGGGAAAAGGAGTAATGTTGTCTCATTTTATGGAAAAATTAAAATTAAGGACAATGTTACACAAGCACGAATCATTAATGAATTCGGAACTTTTAGCCTCAACTAGGACGGTCTCGGCACATTATGAATCAGTACATAGTCAATTTGGGGCTATGAGACAAATAGTTGTGCGATGAATTACTGGTAAGTGATTAAGACGCTTTTGAATAATTTGTCACGTGAACAACTTAAAGACCTTAACATTTTCTTACCTGGAACTGGTCCCTAAGATAGTCAAGCCGAGCCTTAAGTATCCGACTCTGTGTGAACACATAGGGGATCCCGAACATAAGCACAGCGCGGCCCAAGTGATGGTCGAAGTCCACACCTTCTGACACCTTGCCGCGCGCTACTGATAGCAGGACTGCGCCACGACCGCTCTCACACGCCTGGAAGAAAAATTCATTAAAACGCCATGTATACATGAAAATTGTATATGATAAAAAATATAGAATATTCCGACAATGATTGTTGGGCAGAAAACCCACCAGACAAGACCCGTCTGGTTGAAGGTATCTTCTTTTACATCAGGAAAGAGGAACTTTACACCGTTCCTCATATAACACAAAAAAAAAAAAAAGGAATTTGGAAAAGTGCTCTTGAAATAACTTGAGGAAGACCTTTAGCCAGCAGGTTAGGTTAGAAAAACAAAAGATGGCTGCCCAAGGTTGCTTTTTTGTGTATGGCGAGAAGCACAACATTTAAAGACGGGGAAAGATTGGGGAAGGGCCTTTGCGCAGGAGTGGGACTGTAAGCTTTGTAGTCTAAATAAAAAAAAAGGACTTTTAGATTAATTTTGTCACAGGGAAAGCTCTTTTTAAAATTGTTGCAATTTTTAACATGATATTAATTTCAGATCAGAATTTCTGTTTTTGCCCAAAAAGTATGTTACTTACCTTTATATAATTGATAAGGGCAAAACTCGTTTCAGCAGAATCTTGAGTCTCAATAAACAATAGTTTATGTCGTTGTAAGCTTGCCACAACACCTGCAGAAATACATTTGTGTATGTCATTTTTAATCAATATGGTCATAATAATTTGTAAATCTTACATACTAATTTATATTTACCTTGGTCATACCAGGCCCCGACTACACTTTCTAAATATAAATACGACGTGAAGAAACAAACTACGCCATCAGGTACAGCCGCTGAAATCTACAAGAAAACAACAATTATTAGCTGTCAATACACCCTACTTTCTATTAAAGCGGAGGGGCGATGTTCAGAATTCAGACACCAGTACTACAAACTACCACAATCTGTCAAATTTTCTAAATCGAATATGAACCTTCTACTTTTGTGATAAAATTGAAAATGTACTATATAAGGAACCATACCCAGATTACAAATCTACCCGAGTAACGCCCAGAATGCAGAATTATATCTTTTAACAGCTCTTTTACGGTACTTTTACTGTTTTACGGTACGGTACGGTAAAATATCTAGATTAAATGTCATATGAAGCACCAGTTAAAAAGTTATTTAATCACTTTCGTAACTTTACACTGATAATTTATTCATACATTTTCGAAAATAGGTAATAATAATGTTTTGTCGAAATCTAGGCCTACTGCACATCCAAAACAATCTGTAATAGTCAACAAATTAAGCATAATTAATAATAGCACAGATATAATTACTCACCTCAACAAGTAACTGTCCATAATTTCTAATAACCGCTACATCTTCTCTCGTTTCATATTTAGACGATATCGCCACTTGATCGCTGCCTTTTGATACTATCTGAAAATGAAAACCTGGATTAACACATAGGATAGTTTTTATCCCGATTTTATGTTCCGCCTGGATGATTTTCGAGTTGTAGAGGGAAACCACTGGCAACACCTTTTTTTTTAGCGTGGTAAAATCATCAAATGAGTCCTCCCATCCAGGGCAGAGCGGGAGGGACTGTCAGACTCGTACTGACTAAAATCCACGGTGTCCTTCAATAGCCCTTTACGTCACGGGGTCACGGTAATTCGTACAGTCCCGCGACCCCGGGAGGCACTGGCAACTGGCCTAGTATTTTTATACTTTGCTCCAACATGCCCCAGATTTCGTAAAATATGAAATACAAAATTACTGCCTCATTGGTCTAGTGGTTGCATGTACAACTGCTGAGCATGAGGTTCTGGATCGGGTAATGTGTTACTGGGTTTTTGCACCAGCATGCGTAGCATGAGCTCCGTAGAAACAGGTTTTGTCAGAACGTAGAAAGATTTTTTACCCGTTAAGCATGGCAATATAGAAAAAATAAATCTGTTCTTCAGTTGTCTGCTGGTTGTGCCATTCTCTGGCAAAAATTTAGTTTTTTTTTATATGGAAGAATAATAGTATAATATAGAAGTAACATTGTCTATTATTGGTAGAATAGACATAGATTTGGTCATGCTAATCATGCACTAGTGTATGTGTTTATTTTTACGTGGTATAATCATCCAATGAGTCCTCCCACCCACAGGGCAGGAAGGGAGGGACTGTCAGGTCAGACTTGAACTGACTAAAATCCACGGTGGCCTTCAATAGCCCTTTATGTTCCGAGGCCACGGTTACCTAATAAGAAAATCCCGCGACCCCGGACTAGTCCATGTTAGCCTTGAATTATAACATCTATTCATGGGGAGGACCCAAAATATGTTTTCTTTTAAATAAAAATATAGAAGAGATTATGATAAACTTACCATTGGTAATATACAAGGTCTGGCTAGTGTCATGGTGAACGAACTCATTATTACTGGGTTGAAGTCTAAGATCTTTGGGTACATGTCTAATGGTGATAAAGTTCCTGCAAAAACAAAATATATAGCGTACTATCCAACACAACAATTGGCTGTTTGACTGAAAAATTATAATTAGTCCGTCACTTAGATTATCAAAAAATATTCGACTCGTATTTTTTCTTTTGTTTCGTAAACCAAAATTAACGAAGATACGACACTTTCAAAATTGGCAATACGTTAGAATTTAGCACAATTTTTACTGAATTCTGACGTCACGAGCCCCCACTCTCGAGTTTTGATGCGTTGTATTTTGGTGAATATTCATTGATTTTACAAAAGAAAAAATACGTGTCCGTTATTTTTTGAAACTTTAAATTTGTAATTTTTATCTACTGTCCAATAGCCAATTGTAATTTTTTAATTCGAACCAGTACTTCCTGAGATTAGCGCGTTCAAACAAACAAAAAACACGTTAGTTTTATAATATTAGTATAGATTACTTTATGTGATCAATTTATTAATCAGATATAAAAATATTATAAATAGGTAAATTTGTTTGTTTGTATGTAGGGGGTAATCTCCGGAATTAATGAACCGATTCTAAAAATTGTTTCACTGGTAGAAAGCTGTATTGGTTCTGAGTGACATAGACTATAAGGGGGGGGGGGGGGGTGTAGGAGCGTGCGAAGCCGCTGGCAAAGGCTAGTCAGATATAAAAATGGCACCCAATATTTACAAAAAATAATAAATGATTTAACTTACCTGAGGTGATGATAACTGATTGAAACCTAGCGAATACTGGCCGCATGGCTATTGAAGAGTCCATGCATCTGAAATAAAAAGGTTTTATTTACTTTATGCCAACAGACAACAAACTTTTTCTGTGTATGTAAATATTCACAAACATTTTGATTATTGTTTTGAAGAGGCGGTTTACAGTCCACTAGCGCCGCCAATCGAAAAAATGTCATAACTCGTAAATAGAATCAAAAATACAAAATATGTTCTATTATTACTGTAGAAAAGAAAAAATAACGTAACTTTATAATACATTGTCAACACTTGAAATATGGCTGTGTAGCTAAATCGTGCGTTTGTTACAAAAACGGCCGTTTATGTTTTGCGGCGCTAGTGGACTGTAAGAGGCCTCTGAACAACGGGCTGGTATACGCAACTCCACGTCACGGGCGCGTATTTTACGTACGAATTACATTTCGATCAAGTCTAGTTCAATGTTTTTTATCATAAAGAAACCGAGTGAGGTATCTACGACCGCTCGTTTGTGAATGAACGGGATCAGTTGAAAAATTAATTGGTACCTATTGCCAAGCTATTATCACGAGTGTATAACACGGGAGACGCGGTTTACGCGGGTGTACAGCAAAATGAGCATTAATTTTGAACGGACAACCAGGTAATATACAAACTTATAACCTTGTGATTTTTTATGATACGGTTTTAAAATTTTGTACATAGATTCTTTACACAAAAATACTAGACAGGTTTATCGGGTTTCGCATAAACAAAAAATAATCTATACATATAAAAGGAGAACTGACTGACTGACATATCAAAGTACAGCCGAAACTACTAGGGCTAGGAATGTGAAATTTTGCACACGTATTCCTATTATAATGTAGGGGAGCACTATGAAGGGGTTTTTGGAAATATAACCTTTAAGGGGGTGAAAAGGGGGAATTAGGAAAGTACGTAACCCACGCGGACGAAGTCGCGGGAAAAGTGCTAGTGTTGTATAATTAGACATCACCATTTTATTTTATCACAAAAACAAATCATACCTTTTTTTATCATGGTAAAATCATCAAATGAGTCCTCCCACCCAGGGCAGGGCGGGAGGGACTGTCAGACTTGACTGACTAAAATCCACGGTGTCCTTCAATAGCCCTTTACGTACCGGGGTCACGGTAATTTGTGAGTCCCGCAACCCCGACAGGCTTTGGCCCTCTACAGGCCCCGTCACTAAAAACAAATCATACTTACGAAAAATGTAGAATAGGGTTCGAAACTGTCGGCGTCTTATCATCAAACGGCTCAATAATGATCGTGAATCCTTTTGTATAAGTGGACACTAAGGTAGCCAAGTGTGTGATAAGAGTGAGGGAAGCAAAGTTTGATGGATCCGGTATCTCCAGCGTCTTCATGAGGGAAGATAGACGGGTGGCGCAGAAACGTAGTGGCTTGCGTTCTATGCAAACGCGCGCTTGGACGTCTTTTAGGAAACCTAGAAAGAAAATTTAACAAATATTTTTATGATCGACAAGTAGTTGTTTCGGGTCTGGGTGTCAATAAAGAAAGAATAATAAACAAATTTCCCAGGCGTCCCACAACAGTTCACTTTTTAATTATATAAACCTTAATTCGCCGCGAGATAGTAGGGAGTCACGATAATAGGGAACCATGACGCGATTCGTGCAATTTGCAATTTGTACTAACTAAAAATGAAAATCGTCCTTGCTTCTACGACATAATGATGCAATTCGACTGACTTACGTCGTCGTGGCGAGCGTGTTTTGTTTTTCATCTACCCGTAGATAAACGCACGTTTTATGTCACATGTTTTATGTTTTATGTCGTTTTACGTCGCACGGTGTGTTAGAAAGCCCGATTTTGTTGCATGCCCTTTTTATTACAGAAATCGATAGTATTTATCATTTTAAGCACTACAGTCAAAGTCCGGCATCGATACGACTTATAGATGTTTTTTAAAAAAATCTCAAAGTTGCTGTATAACCGGGTCATGAAAATAATAAGAAAAAATTATATAAAAAAACCAGCCTACTGACAGGCCTGTTGGTCTAGTGGTTATTGACCCTGACTGCTATGCCGGAGGTCGTGGGTTCGATTCCCACCCAGGAGAAATGTTTGTGTGATGAGCACGATCATTTGTTCCGTGTCTGGGTGTAATTTATCTACAATATGTATGTATTTAGAAATATATAAGTATGTTTATCAGTTGTCTAGTACCCATAACACAAGCTCTGCTTAGCTTGGGACTAGATGGCGTTGTGTGATAGTTGTGGAATATTTATTTATTTATTTAAATTTCCATTATAATTACTAATCAAACTTATAATACCTAACTATCTGACAAGTTTTCGTGTCTGTATTGCAAATAGATCGCGAAATATTAATATTTTTATGTTTTTTACTTTTTATTTAATTTCTTGGCAATAATACGGTATTAGATGGAGATATTTGACCAGACGATTGTCAACATGTATGTCTATCGACATTATTAAAACCACAATCTAATTCAGCGTTATTTAGAAGTTATGAGAATTTTCAGTTATATCCGGATTTTTTTGTACTAGGGTTGTCACTTTGACCAGAATTTAAAATTTAATATTTTTTATAATTTTGAGTTTAGCTGAAAGAAGTCGTATATATTATCGAATAATTATCTTTATATGTGCATTTACCAATAACTGAAACTATACCCATGGGCACTCTTATTCTTTGATTCTTTCGCTTAGTCCGCCTGGGTGGGTACCACCGACTCGTCTATTTCTGCCGCCAAGCAGTAGTGTTGGACTATTGTGTTTCGGTTTGAAGAACAATACACAAACAAATAAAATAATAGCAGCATCGCCATTGCCAGTTGGAATGATGTCTGAACAAGCGGCTGAATCAAGAAACAAGTTTTGGAGGTTTGATAGGGAGTATCATTTCCGAAAAGTTAGTCGTGAAGCTACAATGTTCGACCTGTTCCACAGAGCGCTTATTTCCTCTGACCCAGTCATTTCTGACTTTCATCAGGACAGAAATAAAAGTGCAAAGAGGATCCCATTACCAGCAGAAGCATTAAGTTTGCTAAAACCAGTTAATGCGAAAAATGTTCTAGTGGATGATCATTCGTCATTCACTGAACATGATGAAGATACTTTAATTATTCAAAATGAAAACCAAGATTTATAATTTTTCAGTTTTTTGTAAATATTTTTAGTTTTTACAACCCGGATAAAACGACATTTTCGAATGTGACAACCCTGGCTAAAATAGAAAAATTCTCATAACTTCTAAATAACGCTGAATTAGATTGTGGTTTTAATAATGTCGATAGACATACATGTTGACAATCGTCTGGTCAAATATCTCCATCTAATACCACATTATTGCCAAGAAATTAAATAAAAAGTAAAAAACATAAAAATATTAATATTTCGCGATCTATTTGCAATACAGACACGAAAACTTGTCAGATAGTTAGGTATTATAAGTTTGATTAGTAATTATAATGGAAATTTAAATATGTAGGCTGGTTTTTTTTATATAATTTTTTTTATTATTTTCATGACCCGGTTATACAGCAACTTTGAGATTTTTTTAAAAAACATCTACAAGTCGTATCGATGCCGGACTTTGACTGTAGTGCTTAAAATGATAAATACTATCGATTTCTGTAATAAAAAGGGCATGCAACAAAATCGGGCTTTCTAACACACTGTGCGTCGTAGTGGTGAGGATGATTTTCACTTGTAGTTCAAATCGGTCGAAAAGTGTAGCATCGCGTCAGCAATTGTGTAGCTCGCTAAGGCGGTGTCCTGCGTGAGCGACAAATACGACGCGACGCGACGCAACACGAAGCAAATATTATAATATTAGTTGAATTCGTTCGAAACGCGTCGCGTCGTATTCGTCGCTTACGCAGGACACCGCGTTTGTATTCAACCAAGAACTCTAAAGCAGTTGAATGAAAGAAGCAACACAATTAGCAAACGATTTGTAAATACTAACTTGTAATGAACAATATGCAATAGTTATTTTAAATTCAATTTATCAAAAGTCAAAGTTCGATTGAATATATAAATTACTAGCTGTACCCTGCCCCGCTTCGCTGTGGCACAAAAAACTGTTTTTTCAACAAAAAAAAAAAATAGATAAAAACAATCCTTGATGCGGATTATATAACATGCTAAAATTTCTTCTCATGTGACTGCGTCATTACGAATGCGGTTGTCAGCGAGTGTTATCCTCGCTTCCGGTAGATGGCGCGGTCACTGGTACAGAGCTGATTGTTAAAAAAACTGTTTTTTCGCGGTTTGCGGATATGTGACTGATGCAAAAAATAGATAAAAACAATCCTTGATGCGGATTACATATCATGCTAAAGTTTCAGCTCAATCAGTGCAGTACTTTTTGAGTTTTTAAAGCATACACAAACCAACATAACATTTTTATATATATAGATAGACTAGCGACCCGCCCCGGTTCCGCCCGGCTGCAATCTCTACTATATAATGCATGTCATATACATATTAACCGTCCTCTTGTATCACTCTATCTATTAAAACAAAACCGCATCAAAATCCGTTGCGTAGTTTTAAAGAGTAAATATCTAAGCATACATAGGGACAGACAGAGATGCGATTTTGTTTTATACTATGTAGTGATAATTACCTGCAGGAGATTCTTGTACTACATGTTGTATCCTCAGCCTAGTTTTTATGTATTCTATGAACCTTTTCAGGAAACTCAGGAAATGTTCAGCATTCCTTATGTTGCCAGGAACCACCTCTGCAAAAAGTTTACTAATTAATATGCTTACTATGGTTTTTAATAAGCTTTTATGAGGAAATTCGACTACGAGCGGGATTCGAACCCGCGTCCTTCCGCATCAGTATTCCAAAACGCCTTATCAATTAGGCTGTCGCAGCTCCACTCGTCGAGGCAGAATCTTTCATTTCTTTATTGCTATTCTTTTTTAAGGACAGCACTACAGGCTTTGTGCAATTTTATCTGTCTCAAATGAACTATTATCGTGTAAGGTTGAAAATTATTAAGCATGACTATGGGCCTAAGAGTACCTGAAAATCTTGACAATTCTTACCATTAAGTACATCATCGGGCAAGATAGGGTTGCCCAGCACCGCGTCTGTTTCTCTCTGCACGGCTGCTTGACGTAATCCTTCCACCATCTGCTCGTACTCCACCGTCAGACGAGCCGCGTCTGCCTCGCGGATCCTACAGAAAACGAAGTATTTATACCCTATTTTTGGTGTCATCATCATGAGCCGGAAGACGTCCTCTGCTTAACATTAGCTTCCCCCGACCACCATGCTGAACGACAATTCGCTACTTGCATCCATCGGTTGCCCGCGATTCTCACGACGCAGCTATCTTGGTCCACCTAGTGGGAGTTCTGCCTATACTGCGTCTTCCCATGCAGTATGGAGCGTTTTTCACAAATGAGCCCTCCCGCTCCCTTCCGCTCTGTGTGGACCGGTAGGGACTCAGAATGTTACAGGCTAAAAACTACCGTGTTCCTTCACAAACTCTTAGGGTACAATTTCACGTGTAAACCGATGGACCCTATAGTCGGTTATAATACAAAGATGGGGAGAGGAGGGGGCGCGTGAATGCTACGAGGATAAATTTTTCCATAAATGAAGAAAAGGATCTACATCAACAATTTTGATGATTGAATAAGAGCGTAAATGGAGTTTCTCGCTTATCATAGAAAACTACTCTTTGGAATTGGCACCTATGGCACTTTCACAATTACTAAGTCTTGTGGCTGGATCATAATAGTTTTTATAAAATTATGTATGTTAGTTTGTAAGCTTTATGTCTATAGGACAAAGAAACCTAAAAATAAATAAATAATAACTTATGTACATTTTTTTTTTTTTTTTTTGTCTTTTGACAAAGTGCTTGAAACTGGCCCAGTTGAATACATTGATTTTGAGAAATAGATAGTTATTAAATAGTTTAAATACATAAACTTACTGAGCCACAGTCTTCTCAAGCTGTTGCAACGCCAAAGTGCTCCTATCTATGGTCCGTCTGGTCACCTTCACACTGAGCGAGTCTATGCACACGTTGTCAATGTTGTGCGCTTCGTCGAACACTACGACGGCCTCTTTGTGCATCTCCTTCGAGACCACTTCGGCTATCTTCGGGTCGAGGAGGTAGTGGTACGAATACACTACGATCTCAGCGTGGATTATCTGATGAAAAAGTACATGACACCTGTGAAATCGGATGGTGTGGTGATCAAATAAAATTAGGATAAGTTTTTGTAAATAAACAGCTGTTTATTTACAAAATGTAAATAAACAAATGAAATCTAATTGTCAAATCAATAATTTTACTCTTAAGGCCCGTTCATACCTTGCCGCTGTAAGCGATTACTAAGCTCGGGGCGGCGTGCGTTAAAATCAAATAAATAGAAATGTTTGAAACACGTCACAGGACGCCGCTAGTGACGAATTCGCGTACTTACAAAGTAATTAATGTCTTATTCACGCCGCCCGGCGTTCATCGCTCACCGCTTAGATCAAAGAAGTAAACGGGCCGATAGACAAGCTCCAATATAGTTGCGATTCATCCTAAAGTGATCCTTATTTTTATCGAAATAATGTTCTTATTCGTGACACAGTCGTTTGTACGAATATACACATTAACATAATAGTAATATGGTTTAATATCGGATAGAGCTTTGATTGAACTAACTCTGAAGTTCACTTTATAGCACTCAGCCTTTTTATGCTAGAGGTTATTTTTTTTAGGATCTTTACTAGTTTCTCGCTTATCGGCGGCAATGGGATACTTAACTAGACAATTTAGCAATTAATATAAGTCACAAAGTAAGGTTTTTGAAAAAATTAGTCCGTCAAATTATCAAAAATTATTTGTCTCCTATTTTTTTAATCACTTAAACCATAACCGTCTTATTCCAAAACGCCGACTAAATATAGTACTGGGATTATTTCTAGGTTTAAACCATGGACTAAGAAAAACCTTATTATAAAATGAAGTTTATCTCTAATCCTTGTACTACCTATGGTACTAAAGATAAACCCGCGAGACCCCTAGTTTATCCACGGTCTAACTTTGGTACTATTGTCAAATGTCAATTTCTACAAAAATTTGAGGTTACCGTGGCTATAATTTTCTGTGTTTAGTGTTTATAAATCGTTGAAAAATGGATATTAATATGATTGAAGCCGGCGAGTTTTTTGAAACGCTACGGCGACACAACAGAATCGTGTTCGAGTCAATCCTTTCATGGAATTATTACCTATCCGATAAAGATTTCAGGCAAAAGTATAGGTTCAATAAACACCTAGCAATAAAATAGTGTACTTATTATGGGAAGAATCAACATGAAATGCCCTGTGTCTCCTAAAATAAAACTTCAATTGGTTTCTTTTGTTGTTTCATCTACCATCACAACACACAACACAACATCTTACTACTGATAGAAATGTATAGGTTTGTGTGGCTGAATGAGTTGATAGTTTATTACTCTTTCACACAAATTTTCTGTACGGTACACTTTTAGTTCCAAGATCAACACCTAAGGATACTTTTAATTTCGTTATCATGATCCTGCGGGATAATATCCTGACATACTTATCCCAAACATACTTTACTCAGGCATACACAAGTAATATTAACATTACTAAAGAAGGTGAAACTATTAAAAAGAAGCTACTGTTCTAAGAACTATTATAAATCATTCCAAAAAATAATTAGAATGAACTTGTCATGGTTTCATTTGACGCGCGGGAATGTTACGTTTCATTACGCGCTTTATTGCTATATTAATAAAGAATCCAACATTAAGTAATGTGCTCAAAAGATCAAACTGCATTATAGAAAATGACTTATATTTAGATTCATAAAAAATACCAACATATCAATATTTTTAACACTACTAAACATCAATTAATCATTAACGAATTATCAAAACGTTCTTTTTTCTGGTAAAACGGAACGTTGCAATTGAATGATATCATGGTGAATGAATGTTATTTGTTGTAATCTGTGGTTGATATTTAAACTTTGGTTCAAATGACAGTACTAAGAAGACCATGGTTTATTTAAGTTTTGTAATACGGAGAAACTTAAACCATGGTTTTACAGATAAGCCTGGACTTCATAGGCCAGGTCTAAAGCAAGGTTTATCTCATTTTTTGTAATAAGACGGTAATTGACGCAGATACGACACATTTAAAATTGCAAAACGTCACAAGTACAGTTCTTACTTGCTTTAACTTAAACTTCTACTTACAGCAAATCTGGAAAGGAAGTAGGGACACCAATTCCTGTCGGCGCCATATTGCTTCATGTCATCTATCGTGTATACTCCATAGGGTAGCATGGATTCTTTGCCTTCTCGGTTGAAGCCCTCATAGAATTGGCCTGACAATATTTATTTATAACAACTGATATAAACTGTAGTGTTCGTTTCAATAACGTTATAAATGCCATGCACAATCGAATTTCGAATAAAAATTCGCCATTGAGGGAAAGCATAAGTTTATGTATGTATGTTGGAGATTTTGGAGGTAAATTTAAAAAAAATATTCTTTATATGCCAGTGATTCTAAATTCAACAAACACTGATTAATGCATAGCATTTTGCCCATTACTAGTAGTGAAAAATATAAAACTTACAAATAGGTATTGAGTCATCAGTTTCATGTCTGTCCCTGATGTAGCTGGCTGTCAATGAGTGACATTTTCCATCCACGAGCTTGCCTTCTCTCTCTCTAGATACCTAGAAGAAACAAAGACTTTAGAGTCAAGCTCAAATAAATGTGATGTGGGATTTTCAACCCTAAGTTAAGGACTGGTAGTTTAAATTAAAAAAAGTGCAAAAAAATTGAGACTATCATTTCCAAAAACATAGTAGTTGAGAACCCATGGCCATGGAACAAGACGGTATAGCTGACCAAGGGGCTCAAATCCTTGCCATTCCAGGACTGCTCCAAGAAGCCTGTGTATGTTCCAGGACACATCTGAGCTTCTTGATGGGAGCTGGGTTGATTCAAGTAACCAATCATTCCACCACACTCATAATTGCCTGGCTTACAGTCTAGACCAGTGATGGGCAAAGTACGGCCCGCAGACCAGCTCAGGCCCGCAAAAGCATTCAATCCGCCCCGCCGCCGCGACGTTCCTTCGACATAAACAGTGTATGACCAAACACAATAAAAAAAAATTGGTGGTGCAGAAGTTTGAAGTATTACTTAGAAGATTATTAGACACACGCCTACCATGGCAGGGTCTTTAAAAAAAAGTTAAATAGCAATAGGATTGAAAAAATCTGGAATGAAAATATGGAACCCTCAACAGATAAGCCCAGAACTGTCATATGTGCCCTTAGTGTTACAGTTGACCGCATCATTGGCATAGTGGCTAAACAATTGGCTATCTGCCTCGGTTTCAAAAGAACAGATCTTTGTAAGAACTACAGGTATTTATTCGGAGTCCGGGTGTTACGTGAATTTAATGTTTGATTATGTACCCACAACATACAAACGTTCGTAGTGCGGGCAACTTTTTAAAGATAGAAAAGAGCTTACGTCGTAACTTCAGAGTCAGACGTCAGAGAATGTACAATGAGCACTAATTTAAAAATGGATCTTACATCAGGATGTATGCAGAGGTTCTTCCTGGAGGTTAAGACGACACCTGTAATACTTGGCTTTTCTCCCTGACACTTCTCGTAGTACTTGATCAGATTCTTTAACTCTTCTAGTACCTTCTCTATCTCTGGTACAGTACGCGAACAGTAGATGAGTTTTCTGAAAATTATCAATAGATGTCAGTTTGGTATTGAATATTTATTCTTTATTTGAGTATCCACTGCTGGGACACAGTCCTGTACTCCGAGAGAGAGAGGAAGTGAGACAGTGATTCACCATTAGAATCTGTTCTGGTTGACAGGTGTCACATGCTTTTTAACTTAACGTAGAGTGATTTATGACAGAAAATTTGTTATTTCAATAAACATTTATTATTGATGACATTATACCTGATATGGTGAGGGTTGTGTATCATGTATGCAACAATTAAAGAGAGAAGAGAAATTGTTTTTCCGGTTCCTGAAGGCATCTCCAACAATCCATGACCCTAAAAATAAATATTTTATATTTTCTATTGATTGTTATTATTTGTGTTTCAGTACATAACCTAAAAATGAGTGCAGTTCAGAATGAATTGGTATTATTACATATTTACTTAAAGGGCGCCTGGATAATTAAACAAAACATTTTGTTGGGAAGCTAGAGAAGAGTAATTAAGAATTTGTTTCATAGGGACATCCACAGTTTGCAGAAAAGCGTAGGCTCGAGGTTTTATGCCAATTCTATTAAAATACATAGTGTTTTTAAATAATAACTTACTTTAGCGTCTAGAGCTCGTTTTAACTCCAACATATAAGCGTACTGCTCTGGATATATGTAATCGTAAGGGAAATAAACAAGAAGACCGTCCACTGTGAGCCTGTAAATAGAGACAAAATACACAATGCAACACTAAATGTAATACAAATTGTACTGATACAATGATTTCAGTTTTATATACATTTATTACGCACTTCATATTTAAAATAAGTACTTTAATTCAATTTCAATTTTCTGAATATATAATAAACCACACAACTTCGGCTTCCTGTCCAAACATGCAAACCAAAACCACACAAACCTGACTGGAACTTTTTGACAGTGACACTGACAATCATTACATATGCGTTTAGAAAAGTAGTAACAAATGCATGCCAAAGAAGAAAAAAAAAGCATGGTACGCGCACAGGACAATAGTACCTGATTTTTGTTTTCTTTTAACAAAGTAAAGGTACTTCCGTTATTTTTAGTGCAAAAATATTTATAACTTGTTGAGGGGCTGTGAATACATTAATGATTTTTGTGAAAATATAAAAAAGAAACAGAAGTAGCGAAGGAACAAAACGTTTCGTCATGTCAAAGTAATGTCAAATTGTAAACAACAAAAAATCGCTGATACACAGCAGCTGGGCGCTGGCATCTTTCTTTCATAAAATAATTCAAATACGTTAAATTAAATACTAGACATTTTAGGAGAATTTTGTTTTTTTATTCACAACAAATGTATTTTCATGCATTTTGTGGAAGCATGATGTATACCTGATAAAATAGCATCCCGTTTGAAATAGCGAAGATATTGTCTAGGTCATGTAGAAGTTCTAATATTTTATAACTCTGTCGTATCCTAATCACGGCGAACCTGGGAAACTCAATGTGTGGATTATTCGAATTGTGATGAATTAGTGAAATAAAACATAAATAAAACTGCTAGATGGAGCCAGAACTTGTGAAAGTGTGTCGTATTTGTTCAATAATGGACGTTAAATTGCACGATTTGCGATCATACCCATTAGAATATTATTATGAGTCTGTAATTGGTACCAATGTAAGTTGACCCCTTTGTTTATGTATATTTACTAAAAATAGTTTTAGTTCTGCCAGATAATGAAGTGCGAAAAAAATATATTTAAATACCCTGAAAACTTGGGTAAGCAAAGTTGGCTCTCTGACTACATTTCTGACTTGCTTACTTCCATGCTCACTATTTCCCAATGAGTTCTATGATGGTTTCAGTCCAATGTGATGCACATGAATGTACCGATATTTTGTATGGGGGAATTCTAGACATAAAATGTATTATAAAATTAATATTATTTTCCAGCCCCAGTACAATAACTTGCCACCATATGCTTGCTATGAGTGTGCAGCTATGGTGAGGAAATTTTATTTCTTCAGACAGAAGTGTCTTCGGAGCCAGGCAGTCCTTTATGGTGCAAAAGATTCTTTTGGCAAGGTAAGTATAATTACGATATGCTAAAATTAAAAAAATATATACTTGTCTGTAAGTTTAAATAGTTAACTCTTAAAACTGTAGCAATGGTCTTTTTTTGTCTTTACATGCTAAAATCATCAAATCCCACCCACTACAGGATGGGAGGGACTGTCAGACTTGTTACTAAAATCCATGGTTTTCCAACCATGGCTCCAGAATGTAAAGGGTCAATGAAGCCCTTTACGTACCGGAGCCATGGTTACCAGATAGTTCTGCAACATCCATCTGCAATATCCTCGTTTTCTGCAGAGCAACACCTGATTCTATAATTTAACAGAACTTAGCTGTAAAATTTATAATTTTTATTTCAGATACAATCTGAAAAGGTAAAATTAATAGATCGCAAAGGTATTCATATAGTATCTAATCTGAAGATTGTCAACTTACCAAACATAGACATAGATCTGGTCCAAGAACCTAAAACAAATGTAGAAGTGAAGCTTGGCAGCTATGAAGATGTTGATGACAAGATTAAATTTGATCATAACTATGCTTCCTTGAAATCAATGGATGCCGGACTCTGCAGTGATGATGATGAAACACTGTTACTTTATGTCGAGAAGGAAAGCCAAAATAATGATTCAGATGATGAAAAGGTGAACTTGAAAGAAGAGACTGAAGGTCTTGAAGTAAGTTTATTTTAATATTTGTAATAATTCTAATATCAGCTGCACTTTTTTGGGTTTTTTTTTTACTAGCCCACTCTGTCCCACTCCTGAGCAAAGGCCTCCCCCCATTGAGCAAAGGCCTTCCACTTCTCTCAATGGTGTGCCTCTTCATACCAATTCACAAGGAAGCCATCCAAAGCATCCCGCAATCTTCTCCTAGGCCTACCGCGACCCCGCCTTGCTGTCTCTGGGCTCCATTCCAGTGATATTCGAGCCCACAGTTGTGAGGAATAATTGAATTAAATTATAGTTGGTCCAAAGAAAAAACCTCAGAAGTAACTTTTAATAACCAAGTTGTAACTGCACCTGGAAAAAAAAATACTGAACTCACTAATAAGATTAAAAGTATGTTTTTATGCTAACTGAAACACACAGATCAGCTAATTTATAGCTGTGTGTGTCACAACTTTATTTCATATCATTTATTCCTTATGCAAAATACCAATAAACACAATGTTACTTCTTTTTTAAAGATTGCTGTCGGTACAGAAGACCCTGGATTTGTAATTGAAGTACCTACAGTGTTAGAGAAGAAAAAGAAACGCCGGTTGAAAAAAAATGGGTCGAGTTCGGGCTTACGCCCAAGGGTTGCTGCTGATGGGGCATGGGACGATTTTGCGCAGTACATCGATGTTATTACGTTGACGGTATGAGAAATTGAATCTGATTTAGTATTTTATTACAATTTTTTAGAGGACTTGGTATTTTTTTTTCTATAGAATCCGTTTTATATTTATAGTGCTTGAAGGTAAAATCTTTTTTGGATCCCTATCAAAGTATTAAACTGCTGAAACCTCCTTCGCTCAAAACTTGAATCAGTCAAAGGCTTGAAAGATTTGAAGCTTGGCCTACCAATTTTCTGATTATTTCTATTTTCAAAGTAGGTATTGGCCACACATATAACCTATATTAATCGATAGGTGGTGTTGCAGCTTCACGTCTCGCAGAGCTAGTAGTTCTAATAAAGTTGGAATCCATTTGCTGCATCTTCAGTACAACTTTGATATTATTTTTCAGTTGGAAGAGCAAAAAGAAGAAATTCAGAAGCGAAAGGAGACATCCAACTATATGAACTCGCCATTCCAGTGTAATCTGTGCTTTAAAGGGTTCATTGACAATGATGCCTGGAATCACCATGTCAGCAAACATGCCGTGGTAAGCTTTTATATTACATATCAATTATAGAACTACTGTGAGAATGTTATAATGTAATCTTCGGGCCATAATATAAATTCATAAAATTGTACAATTTAATTGTATATGTATGTATAGTTTAAAAACATTTATATGTATGTTCTTTATTCACAGACTGCAGGTAGCATAGAATGTGAAGTTTGTAAGTTTAGATTTAAAACGAAGAGTGCCTATCAGAAACACGCGTCTAACCACGAGACAAAATACGCCTGCAAATCCTGTCCTTACGTATCCAGTAACACGTAAGTATTTTGTAAAAAGGAGTGCACCTAATGTGCTTCCCTGTAATAGACCTTCGATCTCTATTTATGAATTGACTATTACCTTATATTTTATCGTTTAGATCTTTATAAATGTATTTATTTGTATCAAATAATCTACATATCTAGTTTCTTTGTCAGAAAATCCCAAGTCCTTAGTTATCCATTGTGAACATGATCAAAAGTTTCAGTTAAATCAACGAATGAAAGTTTTAAGTTTATATATAGACCGAAAATTCAATGAAGACGTATAATTCACAATAAAAAAAACATAATAGTTATGGGCGACTTTAACGGACAAATTGGTAAACAAAAAAGTGGAGAAGAATATACTATAGGAAGTCATGCATTTGGCAATAGAAGTAAAAACGGTTCCCGAATAGTGTCCTTTGCTATTGAAAATAAATTAAGCATCGTAAACAGTTTTTATAAAAAGAAAACATCAAAGAAATGGACTTGGATCTCTGCTAAAGGCCGGTATAAAAACGAGATTAACTATAGTTAATGTTTAACAATAGAAAAGTTTTTAAATTTTGTCTGTTAGAAACAATTTTAATTTTAACGCGGCCCATAGAATAGTTCGAGCAAATTGTCAGGGACATGTGCTAAAACAGCACGACAATTTCACAACACTATGAAAGCCATCGAATGCATCGGTAATACTCATCTACTTCTTAACAGTCTCGAAGTATCCTTTCAAAGTAGGGAACAAGAATGTATATCGACTCAAGAAAAATATATCAGATTACTCCAAAAAATAAAGACAGAAACTAAAAAAGTAAATACGGCCAGTAAGATAGTGATATCATTTAAAAGTAAACAATTATTACAAGAACGGAAAGAACTTATACTATACGGCTGCTAAACATGGGCGTTAACAGACCTCCAAGAAATAAATTAAAAGTTTGCCAAAATTCAATAGAAATTACATTATTAAGATAATTAGATTATTAGATTATTTTAATTGAGATTAGAGTATTTGAGATATAAAAAGCTGAGCCAAGGCACAAGTAAAGACGGAACGTTGTTATCTCTGCTCCTCAGTTTTTAAATAAGTTAAGTGGTAAAAAGTGGATATTGTAACAATAATATACTATTACCTTAAAGCCAGTGACGTGTCCTATTGAACACTGTAATTCTTATGGTGATCGGTTTAAGTAATACAGTGTAATACCAAGATTAATGCTGTGGAAAAAAACTCAAAATTTGAATAGTGCGATAACGAACTCGATCCCTGACCTACGACAACCCGCGAAGCGCTCGATACCTCCCGCGCTAACCGCCACTCACCCCGCCGTCGCCTGCGCGCTAGTCAACACTCAGCGTGA
The DNA here is from genome assembly GCA_943136025.2 of Agrotis puta. Classification (NCBI taxonomy): domain Eukaryota; kingdom Metazoa; phylum Arthropoda; class Insecta; order Lepidoptera; family Noctuidae; genus Agrotis; species Agrotis puta. The sequence goes on along the minus strand of OW964182.2, from coordinate 15,370,136 downwards.
AGCAAGCATGAATTTCGACGTCAACAGTAAAGTATCGTTGGCGTAGCGGTTTATGTTGGAGATCTACTATTCTGCGCGCCTGGTCGTCGGATCGAACCCCGCTAAGTCGAAAACTTTTCTTTTTTTTTATTATTATCATTATTTCTTCTGTATTTTTTGTGTGGAATTACTACAAATATTCATAACTTCAAAGAGTAGGTCTTTGCGATACACTACAATGGACTTAGAAGTAGAGAACATTACTGTCCGGAAACCAATAAGGGCTAACTCAGTGGACAATATCTTCAATATGAATATAAGAAATAATTCTACATTACTTGACACTACTATGAAGAGCTTGCCAAATACCTCGCTGAATGATAGCGACGAAATCGAGAGCTATAAGGACACCATCAAAAGGCTCAACACTGAACTAGAAAGCGCTCATATGGAAATCGAAAACTTGAATAGTGAAAATTTTCGACTAAAAATGGATATCGGACAATACCAGAAAGTTATAGAGACATATAAGAAGGTGAACTTATTGGAAACAAAGTGCCTTACACCGAAGTCTGCTCGCAGAAATAATATTATAAGAACGAGCTGTTTCTCTACTCCGTCCAAGTTGATTCTCTCTCCTACAACGGCTCATCAACCTAACACGCCCGTAGTAGCGCAAACCCCAAGCGATGTCGGAAATACATCATTCAACACAGCCGGCTCAATATGCAGTTTAGAGGGAATACAACCCACTCAATCAAAATCCCCACACACAAACGCGGAAAATTACGCTTCTATAGGTTTGATTGACAAAAAACAGTTCCACCAGAAGAACGCCGATGATGACTCAGCAGCGGAGTTCATGGATCATCAACAATCCCTCCATAAGAGCATGAAAGAAACTGCTCCAATCAAAGAAAAAGACCATCATAATAGAATAATAATTTTCGGAGACCAGCAGGCCCGAGGTCTCAATAAAACTATGACTAATACCAGGGTAAATAAGTGGAATGACAACTACAAAATTACGTCTTTCATCAAGCCCAATGCAACAAGTGATCAGATTCTGAAAGGCTGCAATGATGACTTCGTAAAAACATTGACCAGGGACGATATTATAGTTTTAGTGATAGGATCTAACGACAAAAACCCTTACTCTTTGATAACTGAGTTGTGTAACGTCCTTTATAAACTACAAAACAATACTGTACTTATTACTAACATACAATATAATCCTTACTTAAATGAAAAAACAATCAACTATAACCTGGAATTAATAATACAAAATTATAAAAATTGTAAATACTTAAAAATACACAATGAAGATTACATAAATAGCAGCAACGACAGATCTTTGAAAAGTTACCACCATTACTATCTATCATATTTAAGTTTGATGTTGAACACAAGAATTGACTACAAGAAATATCAAACTGAGTTTCTAAATCGATTTAAAAATAAGCACATTGTCCAGAACAGAACAAACATACATACGACACCGCGAAAAACCACACAAACCAAAATTACTACCTTCTTTGGGCAGGTAAAACAAATCGGGAATGATACGAAAACTGAGTTTTTTCGAAAAGAAAACTAATTATACTACGATTACGATAATTCACCAAAATATTGCTGGGGTACTGAACAAACAGGAATTAATAGAAATGGCCATTTCAAATTTACAAAAGGAACTGGGTCCTGTAGATATTATATGTTTAACGGAAACCTTTCTTAAAAGTGGTTGTGAACAAAACCTTAGACTTAATAACTATAGACTGGTATCCTTCTTCTCTCGAACTAACCAACGAAGGGGTGTCTCGTGTATACTATTAAAAAATAACCTACAATTTAAAGAAATAAAAAATCTACCTTTGCCCATTCCCTTTCAGTTCGAATGCTGTGCCATTGAAATAATAAAATTTAACTTAATTATAGTGTGCATATATAGAACACCTACACGTGACGCCACAGTATTCTTGAATAATTTGGAACTTCTAACCAATAAACTATGTAGAAAAGGTAACAAAAAAATTATCCTATGTGGCGATTGGAATATTGACATATTGAAAACAAATAAAACATCCAATGACTTATATTCTATCATTAATAATAATAATTTAATAAACCATATAAAACTACCTACGAGAAAGAACGCATGTTTGGACTTAATAGTAAGTAACACTCACGACGCTAAATCTGCAATTCACTATCTAGCGCTGTCAGATCACGAATCAGCACAGTCAATAACGGTTAGCGTAGAAACTGATCTTCAAGTTAACGACACTCATAGCTTTTGGTTTAAAAATGTAAGAGAGCTCTGTGACGAAAATATAATTAAGTTTAATAACTGCATCTCGAGTCTCTCATTTTCTGAAGTTTACGAAGCTCAAACAACAAATGACGCTTTCGACAGACTGCATGATTTAATTACCCTTTTTTACAACCTATGCTTTCCTATAGTTAAAATCAAAATTACTGGTAAACTAGTGAAAAATAGAGGCCTAACCAAGGGTATAAAAAGATGCTGCATTAAAAAACGAACATTATATCTAAAATACCATATCCACAAACATAACAAAAAACAAAATAAAAAAGCATATGACGACTACACTCAAATACTGAAAAAATGCATAAATAAGGCTCAGCAGATAAATAGCTTAGACTATATTAATAAATCCAAAAATGTAAGTAAAGCGGCATGGAACTTGATTAAAACAAACACAAATAATAATATGACAAGTAACTCGGAAGTTGACGCAATTAATACTAATGGTAAAGTGTATGACAATCCAAACCAAATATGTGACTTATTTAATGACTATTATATATCTCAAACAAAGACGACCAATAATGCTCATAAAAACCTGCAATGTGACATGAAAATAACTACACCTCAAAATCCTAAAAGCATGTTCCTTACACCAGTAGATGAATCAGACATTTATAAAATAATTCACAGTCTAAGAAATACCAACTCGACTGGATATGACGACGTGAGCACTAAAGTGTTAAAAGTATGTGCAAGGTGTTTAGTGTCTCCCTTAACCTACATTATAAACCTGTCTCTAACAGAAGGAGTATTCCCTGCACGTCTAAAAAGGTCTATTGTCAAACCTCTTTATAAGAAAGGTGTAAAAACTGACATGAGCAATTATCGCCCAATAACCTTAATCCCAATCCTATCCAAAATATTTGAGAAAGTTATGTGCATTAAAATAGAGAACTTTTTAACAACTTGTGATATTCTTAAAAAAGAACAATTTGGTTTCAGAAAGGGCAGTTCCACTACTTTAGCTTGTTTTGCGCTAGTAAAATACATAACTGAAAGTCTGAATCAAAAATCTAAGATAAGTTGTGTGTTCCTAGACATGACAAAAGCTTTTGATTTTGTTTGCCATAAAACGCTACTCTCAAAGCTTGAGCATTATGGAATCCGGGGCAAGGCTAACGACTGGATAAAAAGTTATCTTTCTGAAAGAATGCAATGTGTGGAAATAACTAAAACCTATCAAAGGGAAAGAAAAACCTATAGGTCGGGATATAAACAAAATAATTATGGCACGCCACAGGGAGGTATTGCATCCCCACTACTTTTTCTAGTTTACATCAACGACATTGCAGAGACGATAGGTAAAGATTGCATACTATTCGCTGATGACACCACAATAATGATTAAGAGTGACAATAACAAAACCTTAGAAAATGAAACCGTCCAAGCTCTGGATAATGCAATAGTATGGCTAGAAAAAAATAACTTAAAAATAAATATGACTAAAACAAACATAATACAATTTCAAACATATAACGCAAACGTAGATAAACTGGACATTCATTATAAAAATTCTCACTTGACCACTGTCGATAATTGTGTATTCTTAGGTATAACGGTAGATAAAAATTGCAATTGGAAAACACATATAGATAAAATTCTTGCAAAAATAGATCGTTTTATATATGTCCTGAAACGAATTAAACAAACAGTAAACTGTGAAACTTCAATGCTAGCTTACCATGGGTATGTATCATCCGTACTTAGATACGGTATTGTAATATGGGGCAACTCAGTAGACTTTGACAGAGTTTTTAAAGCCCAAAAAAAATGTATCCGAGCAATTTGTGGAGCTCACTTTTTAGACAGCTGTACTGTGCCATGTCTATATATTTTTGAAATATGTGTTTTTGTTAAGAGAAACTACAATTTATTTGAATGTAGCACTGACAGACCAAATAGCCGAACACGGCATAAAGATAGACTTCGGCTCCCACCAATAAAACTAAAATTATTTAAGAAAAATGTATACTGCATGTCGATTATTATTTTCAATCATTTACCAAATAATCTTCAAGACTTACCGCTGACAATATTTAAAAAAATACTTTTCAAACTATTATTAATTAAAATATATTATACCGTTAAGGACTACTTAGAAGACAAGTCAATAGAATCTGTTATTTTAGAGGACATCAATTCAATAGAATCGGAAATTGTAAGTTAGAATAATTGACATCGCTTATTGTGAATAAATTTGCACGCCATGTTATGGCAGGATATGCTGAAACTAATTTACTGTAACACCTTATGTACCATATTCTAGCAAATAAATATTTTGATTTGATTTGATTTGATTTAAAGAAGAGATGGAGTAAAACTACAAATAATGAAGAAGAAAACCACATTTAAAAATGCGCACACAGCCTATAGACGGCTTAAATGGCGTTGGACGGGTCATATGTTAAGAGTAAATACAGAAAAATGGACTAAGTTAGTAACAGAATGGTACCCAAGAGATGGAAAAAGAAGTAGAGGCAGACAAAACAAAAGATGGGAAGATGTCTTCAGGAAAGTAGCTGGCTACGACAGGATTACGTGGAAATCTTTCACAAACAACCAGTTGCCGATCCTTCTAATACGTCAATCTAAGTTAGAATTGATTAAGTTTTTAGTAAGTAAGAATGTTATAGTATATTATTAGTTTATTGTAAAGAAAGAAACAACAATAGAGGTTTATTTTTACCCGACTACGGCAAAGCCAAAAGGAGGGAGAGCCAAATGTATGTTTGTATGTATGTATGTATGTTTGTTTGTATGTATGTATGTTTGTTTGTTCCCTCATAACTTCTAAACTACTTATCATTACATGACAAATGAGGTCTCGTTAGAAGCGTCTCAGTTGTCCGCTGGTTATAGGGTAGGTGACGTGTCACCAAATCCAATATGGCGTCCTCTAGGGGAAGAGAAGTCGTTACCGAAAAAAAAATTTTTTTCGTACATTATCGACATGGGTATCAAATTAAAGGGCTTGATGAGCACATTTGAAATATATATACATTATATAGCTTTTACTAGCTAATTTTCTGTTTTTAACAGTGTCAACATGGGAATCAAATGATAAATCTTAAATTCACAACTCAGAAACTATACATATAACATAAATTACTATGAATAATATAACCCCAAAATAGTGTAAATAAAAAATAAGTTAAAAATAACTAAAACCCGACTACGAAAAAATCGCGCACTGAAAAGTATAAAACAAGAACAAGCCGTGGTCGTATGCCACCTAGCCAATAAAGATTGTGTGAAACAACCGCAGGTGGCATACGACCACGGCTTGTTCTTGTTTTATACTTTTCAGTGCGCGATTTTTTCGTAGTCGGGTTTTAGTTATTTTTAACTTATTTTTTTTATTTTTATTTAATTAGCCTGCACTGTCCCACTGCTGGGAAAAGGCCTCCCCCAATTCCTTCCAAGAACTCTTTTCTTGGGCCACTTCGAACCAGCCCTCATGGTATGCGTCTAGGTCGTCTCTCCACCTTTTTCTGGGCCGGCCTCGGCGGCTATGTTATTTTATTAGGCTATGTTATTTGGCTATGTTATTTTATTTTATTTATAGACCGATGTCTTCCGTAGCTCATATACCTATTATGTCTTAAGGTAAATGCTACTCAAAGGTTGAAAATGTTTTTATTTTTCCAGGACTCAAGCTAAACAGCATCAAGGGTGGCATAAAGGGATTACTTTTGTATGCAAACATTGCGATGAAATATTTACGTAAGTTAAGAATGTTATAATTGATTTTCTATGCTCCTAGGTAGAAACTACAGAGTGCCACCTGCTACGATCCTTAATCAGTTTAAGAACATGTCTTAATGTATTATGCAACTTCATTAGTCAATAAACAAACTATTTTTTTTAAACTTGTAAATATTTGACAGCTAATTGCGACGTTGCCAACTTTCAGAATAGGCGCTCTTAAAAGCCACCCTGTTCCTTCAGTTGCCCTTTTTATTACGCTGTCCTTAACAGACAGTGCTGTGAACATGATTTGACATTGTAATCATTAATCTTATCCCCGCCAGCATTTGGACGTCGTACATGAGTCACATGCGCATCAAACACCCGTCGGAGTTCATATGTGGCTACTGCGGGTACTCCTTCATCAGCAAGTTGGGGCTGGCCATGCACAAGACTATGATGCACAAAGATATACAAGTATGTATATCCTCTCTTTTTAACGTGTAGCATTCTTCTGACTTCTCCCGTCATATTTTCAACTATAACGTTAACTTTATTTTGTGTCCTTTACGGTTGAATTTCCAACACAGCCAAGATTTTTTTTAATAATCTTTAATACGCCCTGATTTTAATCCAGTTTTCTGAACGTTCAGGAGAAAGAATGTGAGGAAAATACAGAAGATGGTCCGTATTGCGAAGAATGTGACGTCAAGTTCATATCAGAGGAAGCGTACAAGAGGCACACGGTCATGTCCACCAAGCACACACAGACTACAGACTCTATGTAAGTTGACTTACGGTTTAGTTTGATTTATTTATTTAGTAAAAGCCCATATTCATATTCATGTACTTACAAGAGACATGTATCAAGCACACCCAATCATCAGACTATTGTTATTGACATACAGTTCAGTTTTGTGTATTCTTTTGGTATTCTTGTTTACACACAAGAGACGCTTAGACTCTATAATCGGTGATATATGATTTAATTTCGTTTGTTATCCATCAGTAAAGGCTGCCGGACTTGTGGCGCGATGTTCGATAATTCCGAAGAGTTGCGACTGCATAATCGTAAGGAACATACGCGCAAGAGACCAAAGAACTATGGGAAGAAAGGTAAACACAGCTGGCCTGCTAAATGTGAACACGTATGTATTAACTTACTTTACTTTTGACTTTGCTCTACAAGTTGCTTACAAGAACGTAAGCAAACCTCCTCAAGACATCAGACCTAAAGTTTATTATTAAATTTGTGTAATTTCGGACACATTGTATAATTTGTTCCAGTGTCCCGAGGAGTTCCCGAACGCTCGCGAGTACTGGACGCACTTCCGTCGCGCACATCCTGACAAGAAATACCCCATACAGAAGAACCACATTTGCGATATATGTGGCAAGGGTTTCAGGGTATGTACACTTTCATTACACCACTTTTTTACCTTAAAATCTGATCAATGCTGTCGAATGATTTATATACCGCTACAAAAAGCTTTTGGCGCTAAGTAAACATTTTTAAGTTGCCCAATTTCCAATTTGGGTACGTATCAAAATCTCGAAGTTTCAACTGAATTTGAAAATACCGATGGACAAAATTCCGAAAATTGAAACGCCGAATGGTTGTTTGGTCGAAAATTCCAAAATCCCGAAATTATCACCGTTTCCGAGAAAAACGATTTTTTGTAAAGCTAACCTCAAAACACTAAGTTGCCTAAGCGTAATCGGAGCCCCAGTTCGCGGGGCCTAGGGTTACAAAAAAAATAACCGGTCGGGATGCTCTAAGGTGCATTTCATCCATTCGAGATTTTGAATACTATCGACTTTTCAAACTTTCGGTATTTTGGATGTCAGTATTTCAACCAGGTATTATGAACTTTCGGGATTTTGATACGTACCCCGCTTATGTTCAGGGCAGTGTGTATACATTTTTGAAATCTATGGAAATTGTACTGAAAAAAGAAAGTTGGTTTTTTATATAAAATATATGTACCAGGTCTTTGTTTCCCACCAACTACTCGAATACTAGGGCCATACTAATGAAAAAAGCCGTTAATTATCGCGTTATTTGACGATGATACGAACATTTAAAAACTCTAATCGCGAAAATCAACGAGAAATGCCGTAAGTGTCGAGATTCATTTATGTAATGATCTTTCTACTTTTCTCTCAACAGGGCAACGCCTTCCTAGTTTACCATCAGCGCACGCACTTCGAAGAACGCCCGTACAAATGTTCGCAGTGCGATAAGGCGTTCTACAGCAGATGGAAACTCAACCTTCACGAGAAGTCGCACTCCGACAACCGGCCTTATCCTTGTTCTGTTTGTTTCAAGTCTTTCAAGGAGAAAGGAGCCTTGGATAGACATTTTAGAGTGAGTATTTTATTTGTTGAGGCAATATACTCTGAACTCAAGCCACAGAAGGGTGTTCTGTCTGTGACGAAACTTTTAATTTTAACGGAGCGCTAGATAAAAACTTTTTAGTGAGAATTTGAAGTAATGAGAAGTTTTACGCCAAGCTCGGCTCAGATGGCGCTACCAGAGCATGATATCAATTTACTGTATGATTAAGAGGCCTCTTACAGTCCACTAGCGCCGCCAATCGAAAAAATGTCATAACTCGTAAATAGAATCAAAAATACAAAATGTGGTCTGTAATTACTGTAGAAAAGGCAATAACGTAATTTTATAACACATTGTCAACACTTGAAATATAGCTGTTTAGCTAAATCGTGCATTTGTAACAAAAACGGCCGTTTATCCCCGGCCCCTTAACTTGACATACACTACACACTCGAAGCTACACTTGACGTTGTTACGCGCTTGTAGCGCCACTACCGGCTTAAACTCGCAGTGAAACTCCCTCTTACACTCACCTTATATTGGTACACTGGTACGGATCTGCTAAGACTTGGCTCTAATTAATATGAAATCATAAAAAAGTGTACAGGAATAAATACTGAAAATTATGGTGGTTAATTTAAATCGGTTGCTCGATTTTAATTTAGAAGAACACGTTCTCTAAGTGAACAGAAAGTACCCTATAGGATTTGATTGTGTCTCGAGCATCAAAATATACAAAAACGGTCGTATCTTTTGATTACGTTGACATAGTACTACATAGAAGTTTGATTTTGTTTTATGGCACACCTGAGTATCTCCACGTGTTCTTGAGAATAAGGGTCAGCTCACACATACGTGACCCGACGCGACGTGACGAGTCAGTACTGGAAATGTGTATCTTTTCCTGTAGTACATAAAGTTAGATTTTGAATAGCTATTAAAAGCTGCACGTGGAGTCTCGCTACGCCGCGCTGCGTCGCGTCATCGGTGAAATGTGTTTCTTTTCATGTATTAAATAAAGTTTAATTTTAAGTCGCCCTATTGATATGTGCGCGCAGCTTCGCGTCTCGGTGTGAATTGACCCTTATGCTATTGAAAGACGGACAACAACGTGATCTTATAAGGGTTCCATTTTTTTCTTTTGAGTTACGGAACCCTAGTAAGAGAAATAGAGTTGGACAATTCGTTCCGGAGATTTCCCACTACATTTTCATCGGAAGAGTTTTTCGCTTAGACAGTATTGCTTACTCATTCACACTGCCTCTCTCCCTTGTTACAGATCCACACAGGTCAAAAGCCCTACGAATGTGAAATATGTGGCAAAGCGTTCTCACAATCAAACAGTAAGAAACTGCACGTTCGCACCGTACATCTGAAGCAACCAGGGCCAGTCAGGCGGACCCGGCCTGAGAGACGGAAGCAAGGGCCTAAGGAATCACCGGTGCAGCAGTCTATATACTGAAGAGATATATACTACTGCTAGTCTGTCTCATCCTAGTGTTTTTTTTTGGCAGGAGTGGGAAATCCCCTCGGGCACCTCGACTATCTCACGGAGGCTGTGAGACGGTCGAGATAGTGTGGTACTCGAACCCTCTAAAACCCACTCCTGTCCTGCCAGTGTCCCTTTGTTATGGGCAGAGACCTTGTTGCATATTTTATATTTCCTCGCTAATATATCGTGGTCGGCGAGACCACGTTTTTGGACGGTCAGATTTCTGATACTATTACATTTTGTTCTTATTATTATATCACCGGATTTTCTTTTTTATTTTGCTCTATTACTTTGGTGTATAATTTAGTTGTTTGTATGTTTTGTCTAAAGTTTTCAAAGAAAAGTATACTAAATTTTGTTATTCTTTATTCTATTTTATTTACTTTAACTTTTGCTCAAAACTTACTTCGTAATTTATTTATACTATATGGTTATTTTACTTTACCCTACTCCGGCTACCCTGCGTGATCACTCATATCTATATATTCATTATATAATAATGATCCTAGTGTTGGGCGAACGTTTCTCGCCATGACTTCCAGCATCTTTGATCCGGGGCCAACGTATACGCGATTTCCGGCCACTGTAGGCGCGGGGTAGCGGACCGCGAGTAATGGATGGCTCGCCGTCCGATCAACGTTACGAACAATAGGAGCCGAGCAGCGGGGGTGATACCACGAGGATCAACTTGTGTCCCAATAAAGTAAAAAAAAAACAAATAATATAAACTTACTATACACGAAGAGACAGAGACACAATAATCCACCATCAGAACAAGTTCTGGTTGATAGTAGGCACCCATCAACCGATGGTTTCACTTGCTTTTTAACTTATCTATCTTTCTATAGTGTATACTGTGTATATACTTATTACAGAAAATTCTTATTTAAAGATTTTTATTGATGAAATCAAATCTGTTATGGTAAGGGTTGTGTATCATGTATGAAACAAAGAGAGAAGAGAAATTGTTTTCCCGGTTCCTGATTTGTTGGAAATGCCTATCTTCAACAAATCAGTGATCCTGAAAAATAAATCTATACTAATTATAAAGCAGAAGAGTTTGTTTGGTTGCATGCGGTACCAAGTTTTGAAACCAAGGTTCTGCATCGTATAACGTCCCGATACGAGGGCGAAATACTTGCAAGTATGAAGTCTTTACAAGTATGTCACGCGGCGCTGCATGGTTAAAGTTAGAACAAACCAAACTTGTCAAGCACTTGCACAGGAAATTAACCCGTATCGTCATATTTATAAAAATAGATCGAGGGTTGATCCTACAATATTTTTAAAATTACTGCTAAATAAGTATTTTAATAAATAAAATCCGGAACAAGTATATTCGGCGAAGAACCAGATTCACCGGCATACTCGTAGCTCGTGAGATTTGCATGTTGGAGTGACAATGGGCAGGCCACATCGCTCGTAGAACTGAGCACCGATGGGGAAGAAAAGTTCTGGAGTGTCGACCACGGACTTGAAGTCGCAGCGTAGGCTGGCCTCCCACTAGGTGGACCGACGACATCGTGAGAGTCCCGGGCAACCGATGGATGCAAGTGGCGGATTGTCGTTCGGCGTGGCGATCTGAGGGGCAAGCCTATGTTCAGCAGTAGACGTCTTCCGGCTGATGATTCTGATGAACTATTAATATACTTCATCAGAATCATCAGCTGGAAGACGTCTCATCATCATCTTAGGACTCAGGGTGCTGGAGCACCCCACACGGTTTAGTTCCTTTGTTTAGTCCACAGCTGTCTCTAGGACAGATTTGTCTTTCCGCTTTAACTTCGGATCACGCACTACGAATTGATGTACGCCTAAAAGGGCCAACTTTGAGGAAGGATATAAAAAAAGTTTTTCGGCAAAAACTTCAAAAAATCATGTCTATCGGTCGCCCTGAGTCAGAACATTACGCCTACGGACGCCGTGGTTTCTACTTACGAAACAAGGGTCGGGAGGGCAGTGAGTTCAGGTGAGGTGACCACGTGTAAAATTCCAATTTCTTGGAATAGCAAATTAAGCTAGAAGTGCTCAGATTTATTTAATATTTTATTAAGGCTGATTTGTAATCTCAATAAGTTAATTATTATAAATAACAGTATATTCCTTACATTTTTTTTTATCTAGATTCCAAAAAAACGTGTAAATCCTGTGTACTATACAGGGGTGACACGTGACATTGCATACGCTGGACAGTGTAGGGTTCTAAGGTCACGATTTCACTAAGATACGAAAAGTGGCTCCTCAATCCTTACAAATATTATCTCGTCAGTACATGACAGTCATATTGCGGGGTTCTGAATACATAGTGATTTTTTTGTGATAAAATTTAAAACTGGCGAAGAAACAAAACGTTTCCATGTCATGTCAAATTGTCAACAACAAAAATGGCTGCACAGTTGGCGTCTTTCATAGAATTAGACATTCTATGAGAATTTTGTTTTTTATTCACAGCTAATACGTGGTTCCTTATCACTGATAGCGTAAAATAAGTAGCATTTTCATGCATTTTGTGGACGCATGATGTATTCTAGATAAATTATCATTCCGTTTCAAATAGCGAAGATAGTGTCTAGGACGTGTAGAAGTTCTAATATTTTATAACTCTATCGTACCCTAATTGCCGCGAATCTATGAAACTCAATTTCTGAACATTATTGAAATTGTGATGAATTAGTCAACTATTTAAAGGAATCTGCAAGATGGAGCCAGAACTTGTGAAAGTATGTCGTATTTGTTCAATAATGGACGTAAAATTGCACGACTTGCGATCATACCCATTAGAATATTATTATGAGTCTTTAATTGGAACCAATGTAAGTTGACCCCTTGTTTATGTATATTTACTAAAAATAGTTTTAGTTTTGGCAGTTAAAGCCAGAAGTGGGAATAAAAATTAAAAACTAAAAAGTTTGTCAAGCATAGTTAGTTCTCTGATTACTCTTTAGACATAAGACCAATCTGGCACTTTTGTTTTTGTCTGTGCCATTCTCACTATGTATATTTTCCGATGAGTTCTATGATGTTTTCAGTCCAATTAGATGCACCTGAATGTATTAATATTTTGTATGGAGTAGTTCTAGTTATTGGGTACCATCATACTCCTTGGTTTGACATAAAATAAATAAAAAAATAATTTGAAATAAATAGCTTATGGTCACATGAGAAGATAATAATATGTCTTATAATTGAGATGTTATTTATGATGGGACATGGGTGGATACAGACTTCACTAGACAGTGGTCGGAACTACCCAAAGGTGAAGAAATTGACACAGAGTATCTATCTAGATCTGTTGTCAGATAAGGTCTAAGCAGTTGGCTGAATGTGAAACAACATCTGGCACAGCTGGGTGAGATTGAGCGACAGAGAAAGATTATCTAAATAATATTATTTTCCAGGCCCAGTACAATAACTTGCCACCATATGCCTGCTATGAGTGTGCAGCACTGGTGAGGAAGTTTTATTTCTTCAAACAGAAGTGTCTGCGAAGCCAGGCAGTCCTCCATGGTGCAACAGATTCTTTTGGCAAAGTAAGTATAATTACTTGTGCTAGAATTAAAAATTAATAATATACTTGCCTGTAAGGGCAAATACTGTAAAAATTGTAGCAACAGGAAAATGGTCTTAGGATACTCTCTGATGTTTCTTTGGGAACATTTACTTATTACAGAATTTTGATTGACACAGACCTTAGTATTAAATGTTATGAAAAATATTTAAGTAGTTTTAATTTCATTTGAAATATTTAATATCCTCGTTTTCCACAGAGCAACACCTGATTCTATAATTTAACAGAAGTTAGCTGTAAAATTTTTAATTTTTATTTCAGATACAATCTGAAAAGGTAAAATTAATAGATCGCAAAGGTATTCATATAGTATCTAATCTGAAGATTGTCAACTTACCAAACATAGACGTAGATCTGGTCCAAGAACCGAAAACAAATGTAGAAGTGAAGCTGGAACCTGGCAGCGATGGTAATGATGATGATGAGAAGTTCAAATTTGATCATAACTATGCTTCCTTGCACTCATTGGATGCCGGTCTGTCCAGTGATGATGATGAACCACTGTCACTTCATAAAGAGAAGAAAAGCCAAAATAATGAATCAGATGATGGAAAGGTGAATTTGAAAGAAGAGTGTGAAGGTCTTGAGGTAAGTTTTATTATTTGACAATGAGTCTAATTATTCTAATGACCAATGTTCAGCTGCACTTTCAGATATTATTGGGGAAGCATTAGATTAATTCTTGTTGGCTCAAAGAAAAACCTTTGAAGCATTTTTTTGTGTAACCAAGATTTAACTGCATGACTCAAAACTGACTACAAATTGATAGACAGAGATCAGCAAATAGCCTTACGACGGACACAAATAAACGGTGGCTTTTTTACAGTTCGCTGTTGGCACAGAAGACCCAGGATTTGTAATTGAAGTACCTACAGTGGTAGAGAGAAAAAAGAAACGCAGGTTGAAAACAGGAATGGTTAGGCGTAAAAAAAACGAATCGAGTTCGGGCTTAAGCCCGAGGGTTGCTGCTGATGGGACTTGGGATGATTTTGCGCAGTACATCGATGTTATTACTTTGACGGTATGTGAAATTGAATCTGATTTAATATTTTATTACAATTTTTTTAGAAGACTATGTATTTTTTTTCTATGGAATCCGTTTTTGTAGGTAAAATCTTTTTTGGATCCCTATCAAAGTATTAAACTGCTGAAACCTCCTTCGCTCAAAACTTGAATCAGTCAAAGGCTTGAAAGATTTGAAGCTTGGCCTCCCAATTTTCTGATTATTTCTTTTTTCAAAGTAGGTATTGGCCACACACATAACCTATATTAATCGATAGGTGGTGTTGCAGCTTCACATCTCGCAGAGCTAGTAGTTCAAATAAAGTTGGAATCCATTTGCTGCATCTTCAGTACAACTTTGATATTATTTTTCAGTTGGAAGAGCAAAAAGAAGAAATTCAGAAGCGAAAGGAGTCATCCAACTACTTAAACTCACCATTCCAGTGTGATCTGTGCTTTAAAGGGTTCATTGACAATGATGCTTGGAATCACCATGTCAGCAAACATGCCGTGGTAAGCTTTTATGATGATTATAATGTAACCATCGGACCTTATTACAAACGATTACGTCCATTTAATTGTATGTGTATGCTATAAAATTAAAATAATGTATTTTCTTTATTCACAGACTGCAGGTAGCATAGAATGTGAAGTTTGTAAGTTTAGATTTAAAACGAAGCGTGCCTATCAGAAACATGCGTCCAACCACGAGAAAAAATACGCCTGTAAATCCTGTCCTTACGTGTCCACTAATACGTAAGTATTTTGTAAAAAGAGTGCACCTAATGTGCTTCCCTGTGATAGACCTTCGATCTCTACTTATGAATTGACGTATAACTTTGATTTCTCGTTTAGGTCTTTATAAATGTATCTTATAAGTGTCAAGTCATCAATCTGTACAGTATTTAGTTTGTGAGAAAGTCCCAAGACCTTATTAATTTATGGTAAACATGATCAAAAGCTTCAGTTAAGTCAATTGTTGAAAGTTTTAAGTTTGAATATAGACTGATGCCTTCCATAGCGCATCAAAGGTTGAAAATGTTTTTTTTTGTCCAGGACTCAAGCTAAGCAGCATCAAGGGTGGCATAAAGGGATTACTTTTGTATGCAAACATTGCGATGAAATATTTACGTAAGTGAAGAATGTTATAATGAATTTGCCTATGCTCCTAGGTAGAAACTACAGAGTGCCACCTGCTACGATCCTTGAGAAGTTTTAGAACTTGGCAATACTCTTTTATTTTGGTAAAATGCGTCCTACCCTGCGTGGAGCGAAAGCAACTGTCAGACTCTTACTGACTAAAAGTCAACCCTGTTTCTTCAGTTGTTAGCGTTATGGTATCTTTTACAGACAGTCCCGGGAACATAAACTTATTAGCAACTTATTTAATTTTACTCGTTGAAAGATTTGACAATGTAATCATAAGACTTATCCCCGCCAGCATTTGGACGTCGTACATGAGTCACGTGCGCATCAAGCACCCGTCGGAGTTCATATGTGGCTTCTGCGGGTACTCCTTCATCAGCAAGTTGGGGCTGGCCATGCACAAGACGATGATGCACAAAGATATACAAGTATGTATATCCTCTCTTTTTAACGTGTAGCATTCTTCTGACTTCCCCCGCCATATTCCTTTATTTTGTGTTCTTTACGGTTGAATTTCCAACACAGCCAAGATTTTTTAAATAATCTTAAATAAGGCCTGTATTTAAACCA
Source organism: Agrotis puta (assembly GCA_943136025.2). Taxonomy (NCBI): domain Eukaryota; kingdom Metazoa; phylum Arthropoda; class Insecta; order Lepidoptera; family Noctuidae; genus Agrotis; species Agrotis puta. The sequence continues at coordinate 15,354,025 of OW964182.2, read as the reverse complement.
GTTTTCTGAATGTTCAGGAGAAAGCTGAGGAAAATACAGAAGATGGTCCGTATTGCGAAGAATGTGACGTCAAGTTCATATCAGAGGAAGCATACAAGAGGCACACGGTCATGTCCACCAAGCACACACAGACTACAGACTCTATGTAAGTTGACTTACGGTTTAGTTTGATTTATATATTAATTATTTATTTGGTAAAAGCCCATATTTATATTTATGTACTTACAAGAGACATGTATCTACCACGCCCAATCATCCGACTATTGTTATTGACATACAGTTCAGTTTTGTGCGAATACGGTATTCTTGTTTACACACCAGAGACACCTAGACTCTATAATCAGTGATATATGGTTCAATTTCGTTTGTTATCCATCAGTAAAGGCTGTCGGACTTGCGGCGCGACGTTCGAAAATTCCGAAGAGCTGCGATTGCATCATCGTAAGGAACATACGCGCAAGAGACCAAAGAACTATGGAAAGAAACCTTCTAAACACAGCTGGCCTGCGAAATGTGAACACGTATGTATTAACTTACTTTATTTTTGACTTTTATTCTACAAAATGCTTATAAGAAAGTAAGCTAACCTCCTCAAGAGCTCAAACCTCAAGTCATCGCTCCACGGCTTGGCTGCTTAGTCTACATAAATGGCTCTTTTTAGTAGAAGAATTTTGTGTTCTTAACAGCCAGGTTTAAACTGCTACAATATAGTCCCAAGACTATATTCTAGGATCTTGAACTTGGCTATTATTATATAGGAAATTAGAACTATACTCAACTTAAAAGTAATCGTTAATTACAATCATTATAATCATTCTAAATTATTCCCGCCCAAATGTGCGTCGGTCTTTATGGGTCGTATTGTTATAGAAAATACAAAGTGAAGTTTTTGTCTGAACTATCTTTTTGGAGAGGTAACTTGCTCAATCCCGTAAATAAAATAATTGTACATGTACCCCCTTGAATGCTATTATTTGGTTTTGATCGCTTTGTAAGCGTGCGAACTGAAATTTTTCTAAACGTTGCATTTTAAGCTTATTTCTTGTAAATTATGTGGATATGCTCCAGCACTTCTTCCCTGGTGCTAACTGGGTCAAAATAAACATTTTGCTGCATTCAACCCCAAAGATTAATTATTGTGCAAGCTTATTAAAGTTTGTGTAATTTCGGACGCATTGTATAATTTGTTGCAGTGTCCGGAGGAGATCCCGAACGCTCGCGAGTACTGGACGCACTTCCGTCGCGCACACCCCGACAAGAAATACCCCATACAGAAGAACCACATGTGCGATATATGTGGCAAGGGTTTTAGGGTATGTACATTTTCATAACATTACTTTTTTACCTTAAAATCTGATCAATACTATCTCATGATAACTATACAACACTACAAAAATTATTTGGCTCTAGGTAATCATTTTTAAATTAAAATTAATTCCAATTCACTTAAGTTCAGGGCAGTGTGTCTATATTTATGAAATCTGTGGAAATTGTACTGGAAAAAGCAAGTTGGTTCTTTATATAAAATCTATACAAGTCTTTGTTATATCCAACTACTCTAAGACTAGTGCCACACTAATGTGTAATGCCGTTGATTACGGCATTACACATTACATCACGTCTATTGACGTTTAAACGAACAAAACAAAACTTTAATCGCAAAAAACAACGAGAATGCCGTTAATGTGGAACGGCTATGAGAAGAAACACCGAAAATAAGTCGAGATTCATTTGTGTATTGAACTTTCTTTTTTTCACTCAACAGGGCAACGCCTTCCTAGTATACCATAAGCGTACGCACTTCGAAGAGCGAGCGTACAAATGTTCGCAGTGCGATAAGGCGTTCTACAACAGAACGAACCTCAACGTTCACGAGAAGACTCACTCCGACAACCGTCCTTATCCGTGTTCTGTTTGCTTCAAGGCTTTCAAGGGGAAGGGAGCACTGAATAGACATTTTAGAGTGAGTATTTTTTATTTGTTACTAGTTTTCGCCGCCGCTTTAATTTAGGATTTAACAATCAAGATAAACTTCTAAGGAAAGCTTCATGGCGCACATGGAAATAACTCTAACAAAATAATAATAAAAATTGTTAATGCACAAAGTATTTTATTTCTAAAGTTATTACGTTAAGTGACTGTAGAGATGGAGATTATTGACGGGTTTTTTTTTAAACCTTTTCTCCACACTTGGAATTTCTCTTGTATCGTGGGTGCGTTTAAAAACATTTATAATCTCACACTCATATACACAAACGCCCAGACCCGGCATAACGTTGGAAAAATGTTTGGCGATATACAGACCTAAGGCAATGATGTTATATTAGTTGAATACTTAGGAAATCATCATTCTATATTGATATAGAATCATTGCCGGACGACCAAAGCGTAGAGGAGCGGAGATGAGAGTAGATGTGTTTTGAATAACCAATCAGATTTAGTTAATTTCAAATCTCTCCGCTAAACTTCGTTGGAAATGAATCAAGTCGAGAAGAGAAGAGATGTCAAATATTTCAAAATAATTGTGACCCGACAAGCGGTTCAGCAGAGCAGAGGAGATGTGAGCAATCGGTGGCGCGTCCTCCTCCCCGCCATCTCACATCTCCTCCCCGCCGTCTCACACCTCCTCCCCGCCGTCTCACATCTCCTCCCCGCCGTCTCACATCTCCTCCCCGCCGTCTCACATCTCCCCGCTGTCTCACATCTCCTCCCCGCTTTGGTGGAAATTACCTGTCACACTACCTCTCTTCTTTGTTACAGAGCCACACAGGACAAAAGCCCTACGAATGTGAAGTATGCGGCAAAGCGTTCTCACAATCAAACAGTAGGAAACTGCACGTTCGGACCGTACATCTGAAGCAACCAGCGCCTTATGTCAGTCGGAACCGGCTCGACAGACGGAAGCAAGGGCCTAAGGAACCGCCGGTGCAGCAGTTTATATACTGAAGAGACCTACTACTATTGCTGCTAGTCTGCATCATCCCACTGCTGGATTTGTCCACCTTTGGGTCCTGATGACTTCCAGTTTCTTCGATCCAAGGCTGAAGTTGACCAGTGGTTGTTGGTCGATCTCGTCCCGCCAGCTTCTATTAGGTCTGCGACGCCTTCTGGCTGTGTCAGAAGTGTTTATTTTGGCTCACAGCTCGGCTTACAATGCGGCAAACGTTGAGACGTGACCGGCTCAGTCACAAATCATTTTAGTGAGTTTTCGAGCAACGACAGCAATTTGTCTCTTGGAGCGCAGTGTGCATTGTCCGTTAGCTTGACGCCTAGTATGCTTGCTCCATTTTTGACAGTCTTTGAGTTAGGACTTTTGAATACTTGTCAGCAGTCAATTAACTGCTTAAGTTTTGGTCACACACAGCGAATAATAGCCGCGAGTAAAATTGACCGTGCTCAATTTAAGTCGCGGCGATTATTCGTTGCCAATAGCCTGTAAACTGTATAAACAGCGAACAATTGCGACGAGCAGGCATTCGCAACGATTAGTCGCTGTATGTGACAGAAGCTTTATGCAGTGACCGTCTACTCGTAATAATTATGAAAGTTGTGATCACCATTAACATTGCTTTTGCGGGATATGGATGGTCGTATCCTCACATAGACCTCATGGTCGTATTATGTTTACACTTTGTACAACAATTTATGACTGAAAAACTCTGTGAGTTATATTATTTTTGACGAAAAAGAGGCAAAGGAAGTTAATTTCGCATGATAGCTGTAGTATTGTAATATTTTTATACTTATGAAGAAATTATGAATAAGGTTTAGAATTTAAAGACTCAATATGGCTCGCATCGAGTCTAGTAGGTATTATTAGTGAGGTTATTTTACGCAATAAATACATTTTGTTACGTAAATTTATGGCCCAAAAGCTAGTTGACATTTTTGGGTAGGTGTTTGAGCTACGCTGAAAACTTGTCAAAGACTTCTTTAATAATAACACACAATAGTTAGAACTGCGGCCGTATTATGACGTCTTAAAACCAGGCTTGTTCCAGTGAGTGAAAAAGATAGAGCTATACAAGTCGTCTAGCGCCACCTCGTTCATTCACTGGAACAAGCCTAGTTTAAGACGTCATAATACGGCCCCTGGTGGCCTACCATGCGGTCTTAAAGCGTGAGTAGTTCCGTTCAGGGAACGAGATGGCGCTACATGACTTGTATAGCTCTGTCTCTTTCCCACAGCCTAAAGACGGACCTGACTGGGAAAGTAATCAAGGTTTTTGTGGCAATATGGTGGTTCACCTTTTTTTTTAATATTTATTTAAAGGGTGAGATAACTAATAAACCAGATTATTTAGTCGGTATTTCAACTTTGAAATGGCTTTAAAACTTATTTGTAATCAATTTAAAAAAAAAACCTTCAAAAAAAAACTTTCAACCTTCAACCTTCATTTGCTTTAATTATGTAGTAGTATACGAGTATCATTCCCAGAATTCGCGATTCGATCAAGAGGTGTAATTAAATAGTTTTGTTTTCCCAAAGTCTTAATTTTTTTAGTTTAAATTCCTGGCAAAAGGACATTCCTAGGACAGGCTACGCCATTGGCCATGTTACTTGATTTCTTTGTTGACCAACTGTTCAAATACAGCGACTAATTTTGGAAAAGAAAGTTTTTTAAAAATGCATTGATTTGTAAAAATGTGTTTTCGAAATATCGAAACTTAGAAAGTACACAATATGTATTTACATGAAAAGAAATAGTTTTATATATAGAATTGAGAACTTTTATATTTATATTCTCGAGTATTATTTAATTTTTATTTAAGCTCCAGTGATCTTATATTGTAGATCTAGTGCAATAAGATGAGACGTATTAGTTTTGATTATGAATAAACATGAACATTTATGCTTTATAGAAAATAAATTACTCAAATACCAACTTAACATCGTTTTATTATTTTCCTGAAAAAGACGGTAGTTCGAATAAAATCATCTCACGCATTCCGGTTCGACAGATACTTGTGTATTACTTGGCCATACGAGGCCTACACAATGGAATACGAGAGAGAGCGACTCAAGAAGTTAAATATGCGCTGGTAGGTACCCAAAACGAAAACGAATCTTCAAGCATAGACAATGGACGGAGCGAGCAGATAAATGTGAGAGAGACAAGCGGTCGCTTTGTCAATATCTCTCATTCTGTATTGCAGATGTCTTACAGGAAAAATACAGATATGGGACACTGTGTTTTTATGCAGGTATTGCTCAGTCCATTCAATTTTAAGAGTAGCTGTAGCTATAGTTTGTAGGTAGCATAAAGCTCATTTTCAATATTGGCCTCTATGTATGCCGTAAGGCGGGCTTGTGTTTTTGAAATTCTTCTGGTTGCTACGTAAGATACATAATGGCGAAGAAAATGTCTTAAAACCAAAAAGAAAAATGTGGTAAGTGAATCAATACATACTGAAAAATCTGGTCTAACACGGCTGAAGAACCGTTTGATTTATGTTTTTAAATAAAAAGCGCGTACCAATTTAAGACAAACGTTCAAGTTTTGAACGCATCCAGCATCAGCAGGTTTTTTTTTTCTAAATTTGTTCTTTTCAGAACAGGCTAAGGTCTGAGACCATGCTGCCTAGTCTTAAGTTAGCAGTTTTCTTGAGTAAGGTAGAAGATCCAGTTCATCAGTATTTGTAAAGTAGGGAAATCCAGTATGATTCATTAGTTTTTTATATCCTTAAGTAAGTGATTCCAGTGTAAGTCATTAGTATTCCGAAGTAATCAAATCCAGGTAAATTAATCAGTTTCAGCATCAGCTGATTGTCAACATGATATGTCAATGTCAACTGCGCAACTGTCATGTTTTCTCGCGTGACATTTGGTGACATTTGAAATGAACCGTGTGTTGTGCTTCGCTTTTATCTGAGAATTTAGTGAAATTAATAATAAATCATAATCGTACGATACGTGCGAGACATGTTCAAAAGAGGTAAACAACTGATAGTGTAGTTAAAGTCTAAGCGAGCGTGCAAAATGTCGAGTCCCGATGCAGCGCATCCCCGATTTTTACAGAAACCAATCATTCTAAATCTTGGCGGTACAGTTTGTGGTACAGTATAACTGTTGGTTATTAAACTTCCTTCTTCACTTATTGTTTTTCTAAAACTTTCTACTAACACATTTCGTGACACGAAGTTAGATTAAAAAGCAACTCACAAGTTTGCAGTCAATATTTAAATTCCCGAATTAGGCTGATCATTATAAGAAAGAGAAGCCCATGCCTATCCAGATTAAAGTACCTTAAGATTTAATAAGTACTGTGGTTTCATTGAAAATCCTCTGCATAGAAACCATCTTTATTGTTGCACATTTACATCATCTTGTTTATTGATAACCTGAGAGTATATAATTAAGAAAATAAAACTTAAGCACATTGTTATAAAGGTTAGTTTAGCATTGAAACAAGTTTTTTTTATCTCTTAGTGTCAATATTATAACAGACCAAGTACACACCACACAATTATTTATCAAAATAATTTAGATAACAAAAGACTTCAAAAAGTAGTTTCTATAGAAAATATTTTTTTTAAATAAACAAGACCAAAAACACTACAACTGTCTTATCGCAAAATAAGATTTAATAATTTTCTCCCTTTTTTTTTTATCGTGGTAAAATCATCAAATGAGTCCTCCCACCCAGGGCAGGGCGGGAGGGACTGTCAGACTTGTACTGACTAAAATCCACGGTGTCCTTCACTAGCCCTTTACGTACCGGGGTCACAGTAATCCCTTGGTCCCGCGACCCCGTTATAATTTTCTCCCTAATTAACAAAATAAAAAGCGGGCTTGATGATTTAAACTGAATAAATATTTTTACCTTTGCAAACTAACAATGTTATTAATACAAGTACTTTGTTTCAGTTCCCTTTTCTTTAATTCCTCCAGCTAAAAGTAATTTACTAAACATCTTGTTGACCCAAATCTATACTGTGGATTGCTGTAGTAATACATGTGGACAAACACGTAATTTGATTGTTATACAGTAAAATATAATTTATTAGTCAATGTTTTTATTTTATCTTCATTAGATCCACCTTAAATTATTTAGACAATTCTTATTATTAGATTTAGGTTTGAAGTGTATTGGTTTGTAGTTGCTGATTTACATCTACCTACTTTACTTTTTGTGTTCCTCTTTGGGTAAAAGGTGAGAATTTATTATAATAAGTGTAGATATTTTTGACATTTAATGACCTCAAACTGAGCCAGAAAGTATCTTAGAAATTGTTTTATAAATTTTTGTTCCTCACCCTTAAATCCATCATGTTCAATATTCCCACTCCTGGGAAACCCAACTGCGAATGGACCATGACTTACTGTTTTAAAAAATTTGCTGGTTAATGATTCTTGCTTATGGTCATAATCCTGCAAGATTTAATTCATATAGTACTTTGGATTTGAAGCATTACCTCTCCATTACTAATTTAGAAGTATTAAGTATTTCCTTATTTAACCTATACTTTATTTAGAGAGGTTTCTGGTAAAAAAAACAAGGTTGTATACAAGAAAAACGTTGCATATTTCTTGTATACAACCTTGTTTTTTTTTTCAAGAAACCTCATAGAGGATCATTTTATTTGTAACTCTGAAATCACAAAACAATCAGCTATTTCCCACATTTTATTACAGTTTAATTTTTTCAATGAAGATTACAATTATTGTGTAGGTGTTACAATTTTTTTTTTATGTTTCCTAGCCTATTAAATAGTCATGTATAAGAGACATACATGAACAAGCAGACCCGGAACAACTACTTGAAATTCATTAAAAAATTGCTTTATGTGGGGCAGGAATCACACCGCGACACGCAGCGCTGCAATCAATTGCTCAGCCACTGCCCCAACGGTGCCTGCATTCAATTAGGAGTACAATGATTTATTAAAAAGTTTCTATTACAGAAAAACTAATGGTTGTAATAGTAAGATTAATATCTAGGTTACTCAACATCTTATTTTCCAGGCTTAAGGATTGCCCTGGTCCAACTGGCTGTGGGCATGGACAAGAAGCAAAATGTAGCCAATGCAGTACAACAAATACACAAGGCTAAAAGTAATGGCGCCCAGTTAGTAGCACTGCCGGAATTCTTTAATGCACCATATGGTACCAGTAAGTATTACGTCTTTATTTATTTTTTCTTTTTAAGAACACCCAGACCCCGCACAATTACTTGTCGATCATACAAATATTTCTTCCGTGCGGGAATCGAACCCGCCACACGCTGCGCAACAGTCGATTGCTCAGCCATTGCACCAAACGTGCCGTCGTCTATAAAAAAATTAACAAAATCTTTAGGGGTTTCTACTCTTATTTAAAGCTGGCAATCATGTGAATACTTCTCCTTAAAATAAATAACATCTGACGTCTCACTTTGGTTTTAAGTTTGACTTACTCAACTATCCAAAGACAGACCTCGGCAAGGGTTACCATCTTACAGCTAACTCCAGTCTACCACTGAGCGTATTAGTTAAATACTGTTCCAGTTTCCTCCACACACACCTATTTTTTTTTTTGTATCGTGGTAAAAGCATCAAATGAGTCCTCCCAGCCAGGGCAGGGCGGGAGGGACTGTCAGACTTGTACTGACTAAAGTCCACGGTGTCCTTCACTAGCCCTTTACGTACCGGGGTCACGGTAATGGGTAAGTCCCGCGACCCCGACAGGCTTTGGCCCTCTACAGGCCCCGTCACTATGCTGACACTCCTTGAGGCGCGCGTGGAACACAACGCGCCGTCGACCCGGGCATGGTCCATGGTCGGGCGTACTCGCCGCCCGCATGCCCGCGCGTGCGGTGGCCGGAGATCGTCTTGCGACGTCCGACGCCGTGGGCGTCTACCACTGCGGCTGGTGTGCAGGAAGGTCGCTGTTCTCTCCCTTACGCGGCCCGCCTCCTCCTTCGCGAGCATGACTGCTTCGCAGAAGGAGGCGACCGCTTCCCACTCCGTCTCGCCCCGCAGCATGGCCTCGACCAATGTCGGGCGCGAGACGTCTCCGCCTATCGCCGTCGTGAGGACACGGTGGTGCTCTGCCAAAGCGGGGCAGTCCTGCACCGTATGCTCCACCGTGTCCTCCGGACGATCCTCGCAGTGGTGACACCCAGGCGTTTCTTCCCTCCTTATCCGACACAGGTACCTCCCGAAACTTCCGTGTCCGGTGAGGACCTGCGTCATGCGGTAGGTAAGGATGCCGTGACGCCTATCCAGCCACTCCTCAAAGAGGGGTCTTACCGCCGCGATTGCGGCGTGCCCGACATCTATTACATTTCACGAAATCACAGAACCGATAGGAAAGATGTTCTACATCTAAAATAAAACAATGCCTACTAATATTGCAGAATACTTCAAGGAGTACGCAGAGAGCGTGCCCGACGGCGAATCATCTAGGGCTCTACAGCGCGCGGCAAAGGAAGCCGGAGTATGTGTGGTGGGAGGCACCCTGCCCGAGCGCTGCGGAGAAGACCTGTACAACACGTGCACTGTCTGGGATGACTGTGGGAATCTTATCGCGCAGCATAGAAAGGTAACAAAGAAAAGCAATCGATAAAATTCTCATTATGTTAAGAACTTCTTTTTCGTAGATTAAAAACAGAAAAGGTTCTGTTACAGATTCTGTAACACTTTCTAAGGGTTCTTAATCTTAAAACGATGCGATGGAATTCGAATGATTAAGTGGTATGTAGTGGCAACAATGTGGGTAGATAGTAAGCCCCGTGCGGTTGTCTATAGGTAGGTACCCGTAGTAAGCCTGTTAGCCTACTGTGATAGATCAACTGAAGGAAAAGAGTTGATTTTAGTAAGTCTAGTCTAACTATGTACTCTTCAATTTAATCTCACTTTGAGAGACAGGTTCACAGGGGTTTTGACCCTAAAAATCGTACATCAATTTGACTATCAGTAGACCTACCAAATTCAAGATAGGTGCTAAAATCGAGCATTTGTTTTAAATCTCATTCCCCGGTCTACCTTTTTCTTACCTGTTGTTTACGGCAACACATTGCTTCCAGGTACACTTATTCGACATAGACATTCCCGGTAAGATCACGTTCAAAGAATCTGACGTGTTGTCGGCTGGAGATCACGTCACGACCTTCGAGTACCTTGGCGTGAAGATAGGTCTTGGCATCTGTTACGATCTGCGGTTCTTTGAGATGGCGCAAATAATGTCTAAAGAAGGTAAGGACATACGTGGTAAAATCATGAAATCATTCCTCCCGCCCTGAGAGGAGTGGCAGGGACTGTCAGACGCGCCATCTATTACTAGTTATAGTCTGCATCCCGCGGACATCACATGCTACGAGCCTTACTTACTCCTTTTGCCTCGTCCACGTTCATGCATCACTTACTGCACTTATACCTAAGTACTTATCCCCACCTACACATCACGACTTCGTCTACGTGTAAAGGTGCAGTGCCACTGCCGTGTTACAGCTTATGCGTATGAATGTTCATTAAAATCGGTTCAGTCATTTCGATAAATAAAGAGTTAAAAGTTTGATTTTCACACTAGAATATCTTCAACTGTCTAAATACATATGATTAATAGATACCCCACCCCCTTCCAGGCTGTTCCGTCCTAATCTACCCTGGTGCCTTCAACATGACGACGGGCCCTCGTCACTGGGAGCTCCTCGGTAGATCCAGGGCCAACGACCTACAGCTATGGGTGGCGCTGGTCAGTCCAGCCAGGGACGATACCGCTGAGTATGTGGCGTGGGGTCACACGATGCTGATCGACCCCTGGGGGGCCGTTGTTCAAGAGTTGGATGAGAAACCTGGCCAGTTGTGTGCTGATATTGGTGAGTGAACATTGTTGATGAAGGGTATTTTTAGGCTAAATATCTTCTTTGTTACCTAAAGATGACATTTATGCTCGTTTAATAACCACTGCTGGGCAAAACCATTCCTTTCAACCATATCTTTTTCTTGGGACAATCCCACCGCGTTATTCCTAAACCACTGCAACTCCTGAAAGCCATAATCAACAGTGGCAACCTCGAGAAAAGCGCCGAGAAAACGATCTCCGCCGTGGTCTGCCGAAACCACGGGTACTGTTTCAGGGCACCAATCCTGATTTTTGTGGGCCCAATCCCTAAGTTGGGCAGCCTTTTGAGCCACATAAATAACTTGCGTTTTGGAGCGTTCTGACTAAAACACTAATTTTTAATGTATTTCTAGATCTGAGGATGGTGGAAGAGGTTCGTAGTCAAATACCAGTGAGGAGTCAGAGAAGAACTGATATATATGACACTATCAGCCACCATGAGTCGTAGTACCAAATTTTACTTCGAACAGACATATGCCCTTAAAGGTATGTGTAATATAATGGTTGGGGGCTTGGAGATAATATCTTAAACTGTCAGACTCAATGAGTTTTTTTTTTTAATGGTTGATAACTTTTAAATGAAAATACAGATTACAAGTACCGGCAATAAATCTTGCATATCGGCCTTTAGAAAGAGATAATCGGTTAGTTTCAACTTCGTAGAGCGTTATCTTTGTCGCACGATTTTTTGGGGTGACAAAATCAAACGAGCCCTGCCGCCCTGGGAGCGGAGGGACTGTCAGACTCCTACTGATTAAAACCACCCTGTTTTTCGGTTGCCTTTTGGTTTCTAGGATTACAGTAACATTTTCCATCCCGCGATCCTGGCGAACACTTGGCAGTTTGTTGACAGTTTCATAAGGCGCATGTGGAACTCGAAGCTCCCTTTGCTAGGTCCAGGTCGGACGGCGAGCTACCGTAGTTGCCGTCGCGTTCGGATCGTTGTGCAATGTTAATCGCCGGTATTCGATTACGTAAAGAGTAATTCCTTGTTATAATTTTTCCCAAAAATACTTCTATGTATAAAATATCAGTTTATGTATTAGGGAAACAAATTATATGATCATTTTATCTTATCTATGACTTTTTTATATGCACGATACATTTTATAGATGAGCATTTGTGTAAAATTTATTTATTTAATATCATGAAAGACTCGTACCATAGAGAAATGGCCTAAGATAAAATGTATTTAATGCAATAGAAATAAGAAGGGAACAAACAGTACAATTTTTATAAATATATTGTAATATAACATGTACGTTTATAATTTTTATTATTTAAAAATGTTAGTATTTTGTATGTTTATTGTAATATCGTGTTTTTATTAAAGTTTTGAACTTCTGTATAGTTTGTGATTTTTATTTAGATGTTTTTGTAACATTTGTAATACTTCGTCGCCACAACCCCAAAACAGTGTAAAACCGCTACCACCTGAAAAAATTAGATATAGTCATAAAATTTTACATCAATATTATATTGCAAGACTGTCAGTATTTTTAATATCTATATGTGAAAATGGTAGAAAGAAGTGTGTTTTACTCTCATATTTTTGAAGTTTTCCCATTAATTTGAAGTTTTTTTATCTAATACAAGAAACTGTTATGGCTGAGATCTATACAGAAAGCACAGTATCGTTTCTTCGATAATGAACAGTTTCTCAATCTAATTAAAGAGCAAATTCCAATAGGCAATTATAAATATTAATCGTATATGAAATATGGTTTATTAACCACTACTCTACTTCAGAAAACTCAAGGTCTTTCTAAAGATCTCAGTTGAAGGGATTTTTCACTTAAATGTAATATATAAAAAGATGCCAGTGTACAATTGTACATACCATGTCCATAGTTGTGTATATATAGTTTTCCGTTCTTCTCCTCTGGCTCCAATCTTAAAGTATCTCGTGAGGGTCGCAGACCAGCCCAATGCTTCACTATTTCCGCTCTCTAGAAAAAATATATAGAAAGAAAGAAAGGGATTTATTGCATCCGTTGCATAGTTTTAAAGATCTAAGCATACATAGGGACAGACAGCGGGAAGCGACTTTGTTTTATACTATGTAGTGATAGCGAAGTATAGATAGTTTAAATAACTCTTACTTCAAGTCCAGGCATAATTTTCTTGCATCCCTTCAATATGAAGTCTGTGTCTTCATGGTCGACTTCTGTGCTGAAGTCATTTTGATGGGTCCCTCCGAGCACAACTGTTTGTTCGCTGTGAATTTCATTTGTCTTAGGATGTTGTCAAATGTGTGGTCCCACACTAGGTGGAGCCGAAGGGACTTGAATGTCTAAACCTTCCTTTCTTCGTTTTTCTTACAGTAAATTCTTTCAAAACTATGATCAATTTGTGAAGACCGTTAAAGTGTCGATATCAACTTACTTTGGTATGATATAGTTTCCGCCCTCTTCATCAATTACTGCTTGATTGATCCATGGCGCCTTGACCTGACAACGACCAATTTTACATCATGAATTAATTTTTGAATTAGATCTTCATTTTTCTGAATTTTCTTGAATTAGTTCTTCTAAACTGCAGATTTTACGTCATTTTGTTTCTAGATTATTCCAAAGCACACTTACTCTAATAACCTGTCCCCTAATAGGCACAACCCTATTATCAGGCACGAGGAACCTGGCTCCTATTCCAGTGCAATTCACCACCACATCATAGGGTTCCAGCAGGTGATCTTGCATGGATGCCAGCTTTGCTTGTAAGACCTTGCCGTTCGCCTCTCGGAACCGTTGCATTAGGTAGGCCAGTAAGACTGGTGGCGAAGAGGTGAACGTTGTAAAAGTGTGACCAGCACTGAAGAACAAAAGATATTTGGATTTTTAAGGTTTTCGACGACTTAAAAAGCAGGATTGGTGGCTCTGTGGTTACGACCCGACTTACACAGTGGTGGATTGGTCGTGGCCAGGCTTATTATTTTGTGTAATATACATTACCACTGCTCTCAAAACGATGAAGGGAAACTTTGTGAGGATGCCGGCCAGCATAAGCACTAAAAATCCTACACATGTGTGACATGTGACATTAACCGAGCCATGAGCCTGAGCCCGTGTGGGAGATTACAACTCTCTCCCTCTCAGTATAGTTATGTTGTTCTGTCCTGTGTGTGTCAATAAATCTTTTTTCTTTTCTTTTTCTTTCTCCCTCTTCACAGAGAAGGCCTTTGTCCAGGCCTCAGCACTAGGAAAATTATAGGCTGATTATTCCAAGGGCGCGGCCACTGAAAATTACGCAGGCGCGGTTGTGGCAGCGCGATTTTGCACGACATCGTCTTAGTTCGTTCTGCGTTCTATGATCGTACTCTACTCATCGGATAGGTATAAAGTTTAGAGTTTATAAATGACTACAAAGAGCTTTATACTTTGTAGTCTTTAAAAGATTTTCAACGTTATACTCGAAGGATTAAAGTTGAAAATCTATTGGACTATGAGAGTGTTTTGGCGTAGTAGGTCTGAAATCTATCTATAATATAAAAATGAATCGCTGAATGCGTTGCTAAGCGCAAATCTCGAGAACAGCTGAACCGATTCCGTTAATTCTTTTTTTATAATATTCCTTGAAGTACGAGGATGGCTCTTACGGAGAGAACAATTTTAAAAAATGCCTGTAAAACTCTGAAAACAACACTTTTCTATATTCCTATACAAAAGATTCGTAATGATACCCAAAGTCAATTTGAACTTTAATACCATACCATAAAGTTAAAGTGAAGGGCAAAACAATTAAACAATTAATTGACGTTAGTTACAGACGGTACGAATTCTGCCGGACCATCATCATCATCATCTCAGCCATAGGACGTCCACTGCTGAACATAGGCTTCCCCTTTAGATCTCCACATGTACCGGTTGGGAGCGACCTGCATCCAGCGTCTTCTTGCCGGGCCAGCTAGTTTTAAAATATTTATAGGATTACTTACTTAAATTTACCAGAAAAGAGTTTACTATAATCATCCAGTTCTTCAGAACTTAGTACATGATAGCCAAATACCATATGTGCCCACGGCGGCTTACAGAACTTCTCCTTAGTCCTGTATAAGCTGTATATTGGCATCATACAAACGCCATAACCACCAGCCTTCCATTGTTCGTGGAGGAATTTGTATGTTTCGCCGCCCCATTTCCTGAAATTAACAGAAAATGTTATATTATAATTATTATTGGAATAGGGATTTTTTGTGGAAAATCCCAAATCTTATTTTCAAACCCCGCAAGAGAGAGAGGGTGTTAAAAATTCGACCGCTATGGTGTCTGTGACCCGATTTGAATGCGGTTATTATTTTATTTGGAAATCTATTTTTTTGCGATACTTCTTATAGCCCATAGACTCCTACAGGCGAGAAGTCTCCCCAAGAATTCTATTAAAGTAAAAAAGGAGTAGAGGACATTTACGCTTCTCGGGTGTTCCCGGGCTTTCTCGCCTTGAGTCTGTATTGTATGGGCTTTGAGACATATTTCATCAAAATCGGATCCGCCATTTCAAGGTCACGACTTCACGAGCACTACTGTCCTTCGGTGGGGGTTTTAAATTTTCGTCCGTTCGATCGGGCGGACGCACGACGAAGGATTTAGTGGATAGGACGTGTGAGATCCGTTTCGCGCACGACTGCGGGGGGGGGGGGGGGAGCGTCGCATTGTCATCATTTTGACTAGCCTTCTAGTAAAACAATATGTTCAGAACTTTCAGAAGTGGTTACAAGGCGGGCTGTTTATCGTATAAAGAACATAGATAGTTCATTGTCTAGATCTGAGCCTTATTGTTGACAATCTTGTCTGTCCTCTATAACCTCCGTTATATACTCGTAACTACATTATGTATAAACTTTGCATCACTTTAAGCGATAAGACTGCATATTGATTCACCCGATTCAACTTAATAGGTAGTAAGTAAATATATTTTTGGTCTACCTACAATAATCTCTAGTGACAAAATTATCTGAATATTTTTATCTCTTTAATGTCCATAGATTAGGTACAAATAATCAGGGACAGGAGTCAAATATATTTAGCGCTGGATCGATATTCTAAAGGTAGATTTCCACTACCGTAATTTGGTCCTACTTTGCTCCGATATTTGCTCCAAATGTTAAAAACTAAGATTATTTTAAAACAATCAACTGTAAAAAAATTATATGTTATTTTAAAGAAATAAGACTTATTTGACAGGTACTTATTTATAGGGAATTGGATATTATGAAGTATATTATTAATTTATTTTTGATTAAATAATAATGAGCAAAATTACCCATGTTGTCGGGTATCTTTGCTCCTAATCTCCATTGTTAAAGCTGTTGGAGCCAATTAATGCCTTCCTAATTCAATCTGCTCCAGTTACAATAAGTTCTGCTAATATTGATGTTTCTGAAGCCTTCGGATGTGAAATTCGGTGAAATGTTTCAGATGCATTCATAATTTATTGAATTATTGCAAAATTTTCAACGTAGAATATTCGACAACATTTTACAGACCAGGAGCATAATTACCCGTATGGAGCAAAGTAGGACCAAATTATGGTACTCAAAGAATAATTCTTTATCTTGCAAACAATTAGGTACAAACTCAAACATACAAACAATCAGATCCGGAACTATCTGTAGGCCGTACAAATGTTCATCAAACCGCGCCGAGATACAGCGTAGCAATCAACAGTCGGTCGCGGGACTAACGAATTACCCTGACCCCGGTACGTAAAGGGCTATTGAAGGACACCGTCGATTTTAGTCAGTACACGTCTGACAGTCCCTCCCGCCCTGCCCTGGGTGGGAGGACTCATTTGATGATTTTACCACGATAAAAAAAAAGCAATCAACAGTCAAAGCCCCTGTGCTAACCGCGGTGAATCGCATGAAGATAAAATAAAATCGTATAGGGCGGTACGTACTCTATCAGATTGTATGGAGTTTCTCCACATAAGTAAGGGTACCACAATCCTCCCGAGCCATCGCCAGTCGTGTTCGGAGAGAATTCACTTGAAATCAGCGCAACCTGCAATTAAAACCTGACATAATAACCAGCTTTTGACTTTTTATGTATTTATTTTATGTATCTTTTTATATATTTATTTTATGGGGAAAAAATAGAAAATTCGGAATCGATTCCATGCAATAATGGAACTATTATTCCAAAGATTTCTCTCTCGTTAGTTAGTTTCAATCGAGCAGAATATCTTCGCAAACTTTTTACGATGTTCTGTTTTTAATGTCATCTAAAAGTGTGTGAGTATTTTTCCACTTAGTAGGAAGTAAGTGTAAAAGTGGGCGAATTCTAAAACACATTGTGTTGTGCTTTAACAGCTGGTAGGTCGATTTAGTATTTTGTGAATTCGGGGATAAGCATCGATGGGTAAAAGCATTACCCATCGATGCTTATGCCAAGGCGTTTCCCTAGGTCGCGGGACTGTACGAATCAATGTTGATTGACATCATGGGGTCATGTGACCCCGGTACGTAAAGGGCTATTGAAGGACTCCGTGGATTTTAGTCAGTACGAGTCTGACAGTCCCTCCCGCTCTGCCCTGGGTGGGAGGTCTCATTTGATGATTTTACCACGTAAAAAAAAGGCATTCCCCTAAATAGATTAAACCGAACAAAAAAAAATCTAAATATATCGATATTAACATATTTTTTATTTGAAATTGTGATAAAACTTACATCAAAATCCTTATATTTTTCCTTTATCTTAACAGCACAGGTCAGTCCATTCACTCCCGCACCCAGCACGGCAACTTTCACCATTTTTTTATTAAAACTTATGACCAAGACACAACTGACTCCATATACAAATGACATTAAGCTATGAACCTTTGTTATTGTTTCTGCGACTGTTTAATCTTATCTCAAGAGTTCAGAGGTAGGTAAACATTATAATGCAATTTGATAGTTCGCTTATAAATAAAATAAACGGGATAGTACCGGGCTTTTTATTTTTTTTGCGCTCATTCTTGACTCATATCAGATAGCCAAGTATTACGAGTTTACCTATACGCTTTGTGCGCGATGATAGAGCCTTCTAGTGACTACATTATTTCGGGGCATAATATCTACCAATCCTTGCCAACTAAATATTTTGATAAACCTTTTCAGGCTTTTTTTTCATTAGAAATTGAATATAACCAAAAAACAGTACTTAAAAGGGTTCTGGTGTAAATTTAACTTGACACACGTTACTCCTGAGAGTGTCGATTTAGTTCACATTTCTGCCACATCGCGCGCTTTGATGAAATGATAGTCCTAACCACCGACTTGGCACATAGCCTATAAAAAGTGCGTTATTCAATAAAAACTTTATCTTAATTTTGAGAGAAAACCCCAGCTAAGAGTTCATACTATGTGTAGGTTCAGAATTTCAATTAGTAAAGTTAATTTATCAAATAACATTACTTAAAAGCTTTTTTTTTACGATTTGAACTTGACCATTTGATTCAGTATATTAGCTCTTCCTAACCGAGCCACCGCAGTCGTGCTCAAATTTTTCTTTCCACGAAAGCAAAAATGCTTAACAAATGACTGCTTATCAAACATTAAACATTACTTTGTTGTATGATTGTAACTCCTGTGGCCCTAATAAATCAACAATTATGCGTAAGGGTCAATTCACACCGAGATGCAACGCGACGTGGCACGACAATTTATTCTGGAAATGTGTATATTTTCGTGTATTAAAAAGTTAGATTTTAAGCCGCTATTGAAAGGTGCGCGTGGCGTTCGCCGCCCCGCGCTTTGTCACGTCACCGGTGAAATGTGTATATTTTTGAGTAGTAAATAAAGTTACATTTTTAGTTGCTCTATTAATATGTTCGCGCAGCATCGCTTCTCGGTGTGGGTTGACCCTAAGGGTCGAGAGTTAACCATAACAGTCCAATATACTTCCAATCCAAACGTGACGCAATTTGAATAACAGTTTTAGCGATAAAAATCTGTCATGTTCTATTTATAAACTATTTATAAATAAAACATTGCACAAATTCACATAAAAAAATACTTGGGATATCACTTGATACTGTTGGTAATAAAACACTTTATTGTTATCATTATATTTACTCTATTTGCTCAAATATCAAATCACATTGTGATTGAGTATGGACTCTGATATACAGGATCAATCTTTAAGTCGGCCAACAGGGTACAAAATACATAAGAGATACGAAAAAATTTGGCTCCCAGTTGGCCAATTTAAAAGATTGACCCTGTATAACGTTGCTAGTTGCTAGGTGTTGGGTGGGTCGCTAAAACTATCACTAGAATTTTACTTGGACATTGTGTCCATAAATGTAAAATAAATATTAAACGGAAGAATCTTTACATTTCAGTATTTCAATAAAATCAGTAGGTATCATATATGTAGAAATATCAAAAAATCTGTTGGATCGAGTGCAGTGCCTTCACATGACCATCAATCCTCTTTGTGGAAGGACTCAGGCTTCTTCTGGCTACTTTATCGTAGACTTTGTCTCTGTCATCTCTAACATAGACTAGAATCAAAAGCCATCTGCAATAAAAAAGCCTACCCATAAATTCGCCAGTCCAGAACTTTGCCCTCATGAGCTCTGTAAACAATGCCCTACCCACTGTCACTTACGCACTCTTCAGAATGTTTGAATCCCGCATTTCTAACCATGTGTATTCCCAGCGCTATTCAATGGTCTCTCCATAAACTACCACTCTTTTCTATATTATTATGCAGTTTTCTCCTACCATCTCGAAAAAAAAACATGTTCTCAATTCACACATGGTAGAAGTGAAACCTTAATTCTTTTTTAAAAGACAACCACGAACACTGTATAATGCTTCCTGTCTTATTTTCTCCCACGTTAAATCTTTTGAATTTATGTGTCTGTCTCTTTTTACTGTCGCATTTTTTTTTCATCGACTTTCATAAAAACGATGCTAAAGAAGTTTTCACTTCAATAAATATTTATTCTAAGGTCATATTATTTGTTAATCTTGTTCCGTCGTTTGCGCGGCGGTGGGGGCTCCTTAGTGTGGACGGTGCGGACGTGAAGTGTTCTCGTACAAGACTTGGCGAAGGCTACGCCGCAAATCTCGCACTTATATGGGTTGTCGCCGGAGTGGATCTGGAGAGAAAGGGGATAGAGTTCGAGATACAATAGATAATAATATAAGGGTGGTTCAAGTCAAGAGACCTGTCTTCTTTACTTGCTTCTTCTTCTCTCCTTCCTGTAAAACTTTGAGTTGAGAAAATGAATAAAGGAAATAATGACTCACTTTCAAATGCCTCTCGAGCGCCTCCTTCCTCTTGAAGGCCTGTGCACACACCCCGCAGCCGTAGGGCCGGGTGTCGGAGTGCTTCTGCTGGTGCACTCGCAGGTCGTGCGCGGAAAAACAGGCGCGGTCGCACTGGGAACACTTGTACGGACGCTCGCCGAAGTGCGTACGCTTGTGGAGCTCTAGGACGGCGTTGCACTAGGAGAGAAATGATTTGTTAAGTATATTCTGTCTTTAAAAAAAATATCACGTTGCATTTTTTTTTCGGAAGCGCTAGCAGTGCGTAACGTACGTAAATTTATAGTCGATATGTACTTCGACTATAGAATTAAAAATACTCGTTACATCTACAATATTATGAATACTAATTAGGAGTGTCAAAGACGGAGCCCTGCTACACGGGGCTCCTATTTCTATCTACAGTTTTAAAGGAAGCCAACCTATCCTTGTCAGGGTGCTTTAAGGTCCCTGTGCTCTATATTCTTCTAAGCAGGAGAGGAAACGTGGATAACGTGGGTCTAGTAGCATATTATCTAATCAGAAAGGTGGAGTTGGTCCCTGAACCCGTTTAGAAATGTTAAAAATCGACAACGTTTCACAATTTCAAATATGTTATTTACTTTACTTTATTAATTTCTTTGAAGACCCTGGATGCAGGTCGCTTCCAACCGGTACATGTGGAGATCTAAAGGGAAGGCCTATGTTCAGCAGTGGACGTCCTATGGCTGAGATGATGATGATGATTAATTTCTTAGATTCAGCAAACATTAAATCAATGTGGTCTCGATCCCTGTACTAGGACAGCCTGTATCACAGGATCGAGGTTTATCCGGTTACATAGATTTGGATGTCGCTACTTAGACGGTATTTACTGTTACAGTAGTTGACAAAATTTGGTTAAAAATATATTGCGGGAAGCATGTTGCAGAATGTTCTGAGGTATCGATAATTTATTTACAAGTCTTATAATGGGTAAGATGATTGATTTTATTATTACAAGCTTTATTTAAGTTTTACAATCACTTACAATCTTTCGTGATTTTCAATTATTTTGAGCTCCTGATATTACGACGCTGTTGCAAGCGCCAAGATTGCAGGTGGATGAAAATATTTACTTAGAAGCAAACAAATTTGTATTTTTTTTATTTTCTTTTATCGTGGTAAAATCATCAAATGAGTCCTCCCACCCAGGGCAGAGCGGGAGGGACTGTCAGACTCGTACTGACTAAAATCCACGGTGTCCCTCAATAGCCCTTTCCGTTACGGGGTCACGGTAATTCGTAAGTCCCGCGAGTCCGGCAGGCTTTGGCCCTCTAGAGGAGGTCCCCGTCATTTTGCTGACACTCTCTGAGGCGCGCGTGGAACACAACGCGCCGTCGACCCGGGCATGGTCCATGGTCGGACAGCGGTTGCCCATTACTCACTACCCGCATGCCCGCGCCTACGGTGGCCGGAGATCGTCTGCCGACGTCCGTCGCCGTGGGCGTCTACCACTGCGGCTGGGATGGAGGGAGGACGCTGTCCTCTCCCTCATGCGGCCTGCCTCCTCCTTCGCGAGCATGACTGCTTCGCAGAAGGAGGCGACCGCTTCCCACTCCGTCTCGCCCCGCAGCATGGCCTCGACCAATGCCGGGCGCGAGAGGTCTCCGCCTATCGCCGTCGTGAGGACACGGCGGTGCTCTGCCCAAGCGGGGCAGTCCTGCACCGTATGCTCCATGCGATCCTCGCAAGACAAATCTACCTACACTTTTTTTATTTACTTAATTCTATATACACTTACAGCATATCTCTTGCCACATATATCACAGACGCAGTTCTTCCGCACCGGCTCGTACTTGTCAGGATGCTTCAGACGGTAATGGTTCCAGTATGAACGCGGGGTGGCGAATTCTTCTGGACACTGCGGATAAAATACTGTATAAAAAGCTAAGGAAATTAATTTGAAAGCAATTTGACATTTGAAGTACATATTATTTATTTGACGGCACGGATGGTGCAGTGGCTGAGCGATTGGCTGCTTCGCTGCTTGTCGCGGTTTCGATTCCCGCACTGAACAATTTACAAGTACACCTTTACAATGGAATCCCGCTGCGGGGCTCCTATTTCAGTTTGCAGGGTTTAAAGGGATCTAACATAAGTGGCATAACGGGAGCTAGGTTCGGTTTCTTTGCGCACTCAAGAGAATGTATGCAAAATTATCGTTATTATGTATTTTCGATAATCTGTATTTCGATAGTTAGATTTTCTTGTAGTTACTTTTGTAGATAATTCATTTTAGATATATTGAGGGTAGGTTATCTTACTATTCGACGATATAAACTTTTGTTATTTTTATTTAAGGTTTTATGGTCGCTGTCGTTCAATACTTACTTTGCATGTTTTATATGTAAAAAAAAATGTACTTAATGATATTTTACACTTAGACATTTGGAATTTTTGGCATTCAAATATGTACCCCAAATTAATATTAGTTGAAAATAAAGTTCTTTTAAAAGTTCACAAATAATTTCCAGCTACAATGAAAACTAAACTATAACCAAAAGTAATAAGGTTCACTTTGTATACCAACATGTTGACACTTGGCAGGCCATTTCGTCCGAGCTTGACTCTTCCTATTATAATTGTAATGCTTCGGTTGTTTCTTAGGATGCTCTTCACGATTATGAAGACGTAATTGTTCAGGATCCGTGAAAATCTCACCGCAAACTCGACACCCGTTCCTGTTGACAAACGAAACTGAACCTTATGTCATATCACATAGAATCTATAATTCTAATGTGACTGACTAACAAAACTACCATTATTATGTCTCTCATCTGCGTGTGATATCGACTGAATATCAATTAAATGGAATTTAATCATAAGTCTATTTAACATGGTCGCGGGACTAACGAATACCGTGACCCCGGAACGCAAAGGGCTATTGAAGGACACCGTGGATTTTAGTCAGTACAAGTCTGACAGTACCTCCCGCTCTACCCTGGGTGGGAGGACTCATTTGATGAGTTACCACGCTAAATAAATAGAGTCTCTTTTACGTGAAAATTCACATTAACTTGTATCAAACAGAAATCGGAATAAAAGTGAACCGTATCTCAACTTCATAAAGCATACTCACATTTATAAAAAAAAAACCCATATTCAAACAAACAAAATTGAACCCTATATTAACTTTCATAGAGTCTACACAGATATGCATGACCATTGACATTAACTCGTACTGAATTTAAACCAAACTAAATTGAACCGTATATCAGCTTACATAGAGTCGGTACTCCTAGTGTGTTTAACTGACATGACCAGGTGTCTCTTGTAAGCTTCTGTCGATATGAACTTGACTTCACATTCTTCACAGTAAGGACCTTCTTCTGTGTTCTCTTCCTGTTTTGCCTGAAATTTAAATAAATATGTTACAAATTAGAAAATGAACTACTGCAATCAAGACTCGAATCTACGTCCTTCTTCTTCTCCAGACACTCGACCAACGAAGCCATCGCACCCTGCTCAGCGAGATCAAAAAATTATGTTAGAACTCACCATTTATATAAATACCAAAATATAAAGCAATATAGGACATTTTTTTTTGTGTGGAAAATCAAAATTCACACTACTCGTTTTTCAAAATTAAATCAATTTCAATTAGGTCAACACAGGAATACTTTTAAATATCGATTTTTTGCACGAGATCTCGAAATTCGAAACACCAGATGTTACTCGCGAGATCTCGAATTACTAATCTCGGCGCGTGATTGCATTCTTAAGACACTGTTATAAGGTTAAAATTTCAATGTTACTCACTTCAAGTTCCTTGCTAAAATACTTTGATAATGTTGGACATTTGATTCGCTCGTGACTAACGTACCTTAAAACTTTGTAATAAAGTTCAAATTCCAATGATAATCACTTCTTCTTCAATTACTTGTACATCATATTCCTTCCTTGCTGTAGAAGGTCCCGCAGAAGTGATTGATTCGTCTCATTATCAACTACACTTTGTCCAGTGCTGGACAATTGGACATAGGCCTCTCCTAATGTACGCCATTGAGCACGGTCGTGTACCTGAGCCAAGCAGTGTACTCAAGCAGTGTCTGCCAGCAGCCTGATTCGTATGTGACAAACTAATATACGTAACTTATATAGTATTTTTTTTCTTTTTTTTTCGGGGTAAAATCTTCAAATGAGTTCTCCCACCCAGGGCAGGGCGGGAGGGACTGTCAGACTTGTACTGACTAAAATCCACGGTGTCCTTCAATAGCCCTTTACGAACCGGGGTTACGGTAATTTGTGAGTCCCGCGACCCCGGCAGGCTTTGGCCCTCTACAGGCCCCGTCACTATGCTGACACTCCTTGAGGCGCGCGTGGAACACAACGCGCCGTCGACCCGGGCATGGTCCATGGTCGGACTGCGAGTCGCCCATTACTCGCCGCCCGCATGCCCGCGCCTACGCTGCCGTCATAACTAAGAATGCAGTAATCGCAAAATGGCGGTTACGAGATAAACGCAAAAAACATATTTCATATCATCTGACGGCGAAAATCATTACATAAAAAACATACTTTGAGTGATTTTTTTTATGAAAATATATTTTTTTCATGTACATGAACCTCTTGGGATGCCATTTCTGGAAAAAAATGAAAATCTCAAAAATGTCGATTACTGCTTTCTTTGTTATCAGGGCAGTACGGTGAACGGAGATCGACTTAAATAGTAATAAGGGTTAAATTCCAATGGTATTAACTTCAGGTTTTCCTTGAGACAGGGTAATAATGTTCAAGTTCATTGCAAATGTTTTCTGCTGTATTTTTGATTCGTGTACCTCGGACAGTGTTATAAGGTTCAAATTCAATCCAATGATACTTACTTCAAGATCTTTGTGCATCATATTCTTATGCACGACTAGTCCTTGCTTGCTGTAGAACGAGTACCCACAGAATCCGCAAATATTCTCTGACGGATGTTTGATTCGCATGTGACTGACATATGTTGTTCTTACACTGTGGTGATCAAAAACAGTTACTTATTACTATTTTTTTAACACATAAACTACTGAATAAATTTTTCGATGAAATTGAATCCAATACCGCTTATGCCGTTACTTCTATATACTTACGTTACTTTTTTTTTTGAAGTGAAAACTTCTTTAGCGGCGTTGTGCACTTTTTTTGGAATGGGTAAAAAATGTTAAACTCGCGTCAGGACGCGTGACCTGATCGAAAATTCGAAAGTCGGCGCAGGGCGCTTGCGCGAATGTTCGTGTGTGTTTATTACTATTCAAGTTTTCACTTTGCCGGCACTCCCAGAGTGCAACCCGTCGTTTTTTTATCTGGGCACAGCACTAAGAGTAAGTCCTGTGTCCTGGGTGCGTTGAAAATAATTAAATTCACATATGTATGCCAGACTATCGCCTATTTATGAGCCAAATTCCATCCAAACTTTCGAATTTAATTACATACATAGTTAAATTAGATATCTTACTTGAAAACTTCATTGCAGAATTTGCACTTGTGCGTGACTCCCTTATGTGACCCTTGATGCTGCTTCACAGTAGTTCTGAAATATGAACTCATCGTCTTACTACAAAAAGTTAAACATCTGTTGAACACTTGCCTAAAAAAACTGTCAATGTCAAAATGGCCTTTAAAGGTGATATAAGGGTCGTTTTGCAGTTACACTTTTTTAGACAAGTGTTTTTTTTTTATAAAAACGTTTCCCACACTAGGAATTTCTCCTGTATCGTGGGTGCGTTTACAAACATAGAAACTCACATACACAAACGCCCAGACCCGGAACAACTACTTGCAGATCATACAAATATTTGTTCCGTGCGGGAATCGAACCTGCGACACATAGCGCAGGAGTCCAATTTCTCAGCCACTGCGCCAAACGTTCAACAGATGTTTAACTCTTTTTGGTACGACGGACAATGTTTGTTTGGCAAAAGCGATGCGGACTAAAACTCAAAGCGAATAAAGTCGCGGGCTATAAGTTGGTACTTACATATTACTAGAGTTGTACGGACATAAGTTACACACATATCTCTTTCCGTGGTTTAATGCATGTCTCTGAAGATTCCGTTTCGTTTTAAACCTGTACTTGCATATTTTGCACTCAATGTCGCCGAGGTTCTGCGAACAAAGAAGACATTCTGACTATAATACGCGACTTATAACTTTTATGTCATTGACCCAAGGATGAATTTTGCATAAATTTACTCTACACATTAGTGATAGATACTGATGAGTTTGAAGGTAAGGTAAGGTAAAAAGTGTTATGCTATCTTTTACACAACTGTCCCAAAAAAAGGTGTGTTTTGTTTTGACAGTTTTGTCGACGGTGAACTTATTCACTCTTGACTCTAACAGTTTAGACATTTAATAAATTATAGTTTAAAAAAACTAAAAAAACACGCTTTAGTAGCAATCGAACTAAAAAGTAGAAAATAATTTTTAAGTTTAAGAGAGTTTATGTTACTGCAACATAAAATCCAACAATCAATTATCATAATTAACTTAGAATAAGATTAATATAAATATTAAGATATTAACAAAAAATCAAATAAAGTGAAAAAGCGTGGGGTGCTTGATATCGAATGTAATGATCATTTTATTAGTTACTGTTTGCAATATCAGAATTATTATAAAAATATCATTGAGCACCCCACGCTTTTTCACTTTATTTGATTTTTTGTTAATATCTTAATATTTATATTAATCTTATTCTAAGTTAATTATGATAATTGATTGTTGGATTTTATGTTGCAGTAACATAAACTCTCTTAAACTTAAAAATTATTTTCTACTTTTTAGTTCGATTGCTACTAAAGCGTGTTTTTTTAGTTTTTTTAAACTATAATTTATTTTCTAAATTTTTAGTCTCAAGACGACAATAAAAGAAATAAAAAAAATTAAAAGACGCAAGCGCGGATGCGCGCGCACTATTTCGGTAGCAGTGACTAATTATAAAATTCGAGGATTGAGAACGGATGATCGCGCAGCAATCGTCAGCAGCGACCAATAAAGAAATTTGTCTTTTGAAAGTGGGAGAAGCCAGAGAGAGGAACAGGCCGTATGCAGCAGAGAGCCAATCGGCAGCAAAAGACAGAGAATGACATTTTCATCGGCGATAACATGCTCACTAATCTAAATATATTTTTTACTATCACTCCGCCCGCGACTTCGTCAGCGCATGTTTCTAACTTCGAACCCGAAATATTATTGAAGACAAACTGATTTTACAATGTTCTCCCGCTAGGGGTTGATTTTTGAAATATAGATAATTACGCATCCTTTATTCGATTGGGAAACTATTTATGCCAAGTTTTGGGTTTGTCGAAGCAAGCAGCCTTCCCTTAAAACTTAATCACCCTTTTTCACCAACTTAGAGGGTGAATTTCGAACACCCCAAAAATACGTGTTTAATTATTTTTGATCTAATTTATATATACTGAGTTTTAAATTCATCAGTTAGCGCTTTATGATTTTACCATACAAACTTTAACATCGTCTAGGTTACCAATGGAGGGTAGTTTTAAAAAACGAATAATTCCCATCTTTTTTATTTACTTTTACTCATATTCGTACCAAGTTTCAAGTTTATAAACCTAACGGATAAGATTTTACGTACAAAGGTTTTTACCCCTTTTCACCCCCTTATAGGTAGATTTTCGCAAAATCCCTTCTTAATGTTCACCTACATAATGAATCGCACATACCGTCCAAAATTCAGGTTCTACGTTTAGCCATTTTAGATCCTTCCCTTTAAACTTGAATACCCCTTTTCACTAACTTGAGGGGTGATTTTCGAAAAACCCAAAAACACGTGTTTAATTATTTTTGATCTAATTTATATATACTGAGTTTTAAATTCATCAGTTAGCGCTTTATGATTTTACCATACAAACTTTAACATCGTCTAGGTTACCAATGGAGGGTAGTTTTAAAAAACGAATAATTCCCATCTTTTTTATTTACTTCACTCATATTCGTACCAAGTTTCAAGTTTATAAACCTAACGGATAAGATTTTACGTACAAAGGTATTTACCCCTTTTCACCCCCTTATAGGTAGATTTTCGCAAAATCCCTTCTTAGTGTTCACCTACATAATTGATCGCACATACCGTCCAAAATTCAGGTTCTACGTTTAGCCATTTTAGATCCTTCCCTTTAAACTTGAATACCCCTTTTCACTAACTTGAGGGGTGATTTTCGAAAAACCCAAAAACACGTGTTTAATTATTTTTGATCTAATTTATATATACTGAGTTTTAAATTCATCAGTTAGCGCTTTATGATTTTACCATACAAACTTTAACATCGTCTAGGTTACCAATGGAGGGTAGTTTTAAAAAACTATTAATGTCCATCTTTTTTTTTTTATTTACTTATACTCATATTTATACTAAGTTTCAAGTGTATAAACCTAAGGAATAAGATTTTTCATACAAACATTTTCACCCCTTTTCACCCCCTTACAGGAGGATTTTAATATAAAATTTATGAGATTATTGTATTGTCATCGGCCCTTGACCCCAAATTTTCAAGTTAATCAGACTGCTGGAAGTGGGTGAAAATGAAGTTAAAAGATTCCGTTACATACATACATACATACATACATACATACAGGTCAAGCTAATATAAAAGCGTGTTAAAATGTTGTCTGTCTGTCTGTTGTTTGTCTGTTTTAAACAGATAAAGGCCACAAAGTGGCAAAATCAAGTAAAAGTGGGGCAAGTAAGTAATCAAGTTAATTTTATTTATATACGTAAGGTATGGTTCTCCTTATTTATAAAAGAAAATTTTCAATTTAAAAAACAAAAACATCACGTACTGCAACGACGTATATCGCGGGCCGTGCTCTTTCCACCCCTGCTGTTTTAATAGATAACAAGACAGGAATAACATTAAAACGAAATCAAGAGCAAATATCAATTTAAGTAATGGCTAATGCAGCACTGACGTGTGGTGCGCCACCTGGTTCCCAGTGTGGGAACGAGGTGGCGCTAAACGACTTGTATAGCTCTGTCTCTTTCCCACACTGGAATTACTCTTGCTTTAAGACGTCATAGTAGGCCACCAGTTGCCGTTTATTCAGAATCTAAATAAATAAATAAATATTCCATATATATCACACAACGCCATCTAGTCCCAAGCTAAGCAGAGCTTGTGTTATGGGTACTAGACAACTGATAAACATACTTATACTCTAAATACATACATATTATAGATAAATTACACCCACACACAGTATAAATGATCGTGCTCATCACACAAACATTTGTCCTGGGTGGGAATCGAACCCACGACCTCCGGCATAGCAGTCAGGGTCACTAACCACTAGACCAACAGGCCTGTCTATCTAGACGAGGTTATCCGTGATTATTTGGTACACTTCTACCTAGCCCTTCGGGGATTACAGATGACGATCTTATGGAGAAAAGCCGTCTTACTACAAAAAACTTAAATATCTGTTGAACACTTGTATAAAAAAACTGTCAACTGCAAACAACATTTGACGTTGATATTAGGGTCGCTTTGCAGTTACACTTTTTTCAGACAAGTGTCCAACAGATGTTAAACTTTTTGTGGTACGACGGTTTGTGTTTTATTTCTTACCGGTGAATGTTTAGTGAGGTGATGTTTCCAGGCGTGCGTGTTGTTGAACCCCCTGTAGCACTGGTGGCACTTGTACGGACACTCCAGGTAGTTGGACGACTGCTTGCGTTTGTTCATCTCTTCTAACTGTTCCTCGAGCTATGGGTGAGAAGGTAGACTTATGTATAGAGCTATGCAATTTTCGAAAGACTCCACGATGAGCTTGTAAAAGATTCTCAACTCTATGCTCTAAAGAATAAAGTTGAAAATTAATTACAGACAAACTGTTTCAACAACGAGAACCAAAACAGTTTGTTTACTAGATTTTCAACTTTATGCTTTAAACCTAAAGCTGAAAATCCACTAAAGACAAATCGTAATTTTGGCGCTGTCCAAAAACACTACAGGGCAGAGGATTTAATTTTTTACCACGTTAAATTCACGGTTTATGAACTACATCGAATGCTGACATCGTGCCATAAGCCATTCGTATCTAAGTCCGTATGCAGCTTGGCACAAGTAAAGAGACTTATGCCCAGCAGTGGGCGGGGTCATGATTGAGTCCATGGAATACATTGCTTGGTATAAGAAACATTTTAACCATAGATATAAAAACGAGCCTTTCCCGTTTAAATGTCAATGAAAATTCGGGCATGAGAATACCTTTTTTTTAGTCCCACTGTCTTTTTCTAGAAGTTCATGCATAGACAATGTGCGTAATAGGGCAAAGAAATTTGTACCATAGACTAGACTTACTAGCAAAGGGGCAGCCGAATCGCTATGTCTCTAAAGCATGATCATTTTTGTGCATGACCGTGTTTAACTACGTCAACCTGCTTTTTATTTATCGTGGTAAAATCATCAAATGAGTCCTCCCACCCAGGGCAGGTCGGGAGGGACTATCAGACTTGTACTGACTACAATCCACAGTGTCTTTCAGTACCCTTTTACGTTCCGGGGTCACGGTAATTCGTTAGTCCCGCGACCCCGGCAAAATGCAACCTACTTAGATTATAAATTGTCCAGATTCCGTGTTGGAACGTTACGTATTGTTACGTAACGTTTTTAGTGACGCCACTTTTTATAAATGTGTGAGTGAGCACCACGCACACATTTCAACATTTTCCTTGGGGATGTTCACTTGTTTTACGTATGAATCAAACAATGGGGGTAATTTTTCTTCTGTGTTTTTGGCTTCAATTTTCAGTGACCTACTAGGATCCTGCAGAATAATCCAATAAGCATACCGTCAGAGTAATAACATTGATCAAATCATCAGTCTGGTCCTCGCATTGTGTGTCATTGTTCATGACTGTAGTAGAACTCTTCTTATTAGCTGCCGTACGAGTCCTCTTTGGCCTTATTCCTTTCTTGGGCGGGGCTGTTCGAGATTTTTTTATTGGCAACTTTGGTACATCAACTGTTGTTTCTGGAAGCTGTGGAAAATGTATATTAAAAATGAGATTACATGGAAAATATCCTGAATCTAATTTCGCAAATGGCTTGGAATAACAGACTAATCTATGAAGGAAAAAAACGCATTGTTTGAAATGAATTAGGTAATTGATGACACGCTTGGAGCAGTATCTGAGCATGGAACAAATATTTGCATTGCCTGTTGTTTTTATTTATATATAGACGCTAGCATCACCCTAACTCAGTCCGTAAAATTTTCCCAATCAAACATGAAACTTCTACTGCATCTGGCATCTGTAATTTAGTTAGTATGGTAGCTATTGTAAAAGCCTACTCAATTTTATACCTTGCAGGGAGACTTGAAAAGCATCATGTATTGAGCAACATCTGAGAAGTCAAATAAGTATACTAAACTTACATCAGGGTCATCAAACTCCCCTTCAACATCCATCTTCACAGAAATCTCAACCTTCTCTACTTCATGAATTTTCTTCTTACCAGTCTTCTCACATTCATCATCGTCATCATCACTGGAACTATTATCAGGACTGACATGTTCAGGAATGTCAATATCATCGTGATCCTCCTTTTTGATCACCTCTACAGCAAATTCAGGTCTTTCTATGTGGATAGAATCTGTGGTGTTCTCCTCTTCTATTATACTAATATTTGTGACATTTGAAGTTGTGAGGAGATTTTTTCTGGGTAATAATTTTATTGTTGCATGTGTTAACTGGAAGATATAAGGTAGCGGGTATAAGGAAAGGGTTATTGTGGACAAACCTAATAACTTTAAAAAAAAATAGCTAAAATCATTATTATAGTCTTACAAGGTTTTACAAATGAGTACCTTCCCATATTCATCAATAATTTTACACAGTCTACCCTGGCTTTGCAGACACTTCTCTCTGAATAAATAATACTTCTTCATCAAAGCTGCACACTCGTAGCAGGCGTATGGTGGCAAGTTGTTGTATATTGGCTACAAATAGAAAACTGATTGATAAAATAGAAAAGATTATTTTAGAATTATATGTTGCACTTTTACAAACTCAAGGGGCCATTATGTTTTTATAGAACTGCATTATTTATTTGTAGGTTTCGTGAACTGTTGTTTTATTTTTATGAAAATAATTCTTTAAAGTAGGAAATAAAAAAGAAACAAAATTTAGAAATTATAACTTGGAGTGGGACAGAACCGGCTATAAATAAATATCAACATTAAAAACCTAAATAATATTTTTGTTTCCAAATAGCCATTCAAAATAAACTTACCTTACTTTCTATCATAAATAATGCAAAATAAGATTGTAATGGGAATGCAGAAAGGTTCTGCATTTTTACATCAATGTTTAAACAAATACGGCACACTTGAATGGCTCCCATGGTAGATTAAATATAATTCCTATATAAGGAGAGCTTACAATCTAAATAATTCGCGACGAGATTTCAATGTAAAGTATCATTATTTTATGACGAGTTTACAGCATGATCATCAACTTGATTGTACTTTAACTTGATTGAAAAAGTAATATAAATATGTAAAATTAATAGACACACAGTAAACGCATGATTTTTATTCATAAATTAATAATAAACATTTTTTCTCGATCTGTAAAAGTCGCGAAAAATGCCAAGCAACAAATAAATATACGAAATGTCAAAATCTTCAAAATGTCAGTCAACAATACGATGTCAGTTTGACAAAGGAAACGTTTTGTTATGTAAGTTGCATTTATTCAGCTATGTAAATATTGGATGGAAAAAAAAAAGAAAATAAATATTTAAACATAAAAATGTTGAATATTTGAATAGAATCAGAATTTAAATTGGGATTGCAATGGGCACGATAAAAAATGTAAAAATATATATATAACACAGGACACAGCTCACGTTTTGTTTAACTCAGTTGCTAAGCCAACTTTACGCTTGTAATATTTAAAAGGGCAGACAGGTAAGCGGAAGGCAGGCATCCGCGAGATAGGTGTACTCTCAGAAGGTTGTGTTCCGATTGACATAACTACAGGTATTAAATTCCTAAAAGTGAGATTCAGATAGTTGATATACCTCGATATTCGGTGGCAGAATATTATAAATGAAAAATTCTATACACTCAGGCCGAAATTCGTACATTTAGTTTTTTTAATTCATTTGCTTGTATAGAACTTAACAGTCATTCTTACTTGCCGTAGTAACGGTGTTACTTATTTTATTTTGGTTATTTAGTTTCCACCTTAGCTCACAAAAGGGGAATAACATACAATGACTCATTCATATCTAATTCTAAGAAAAGAACTGCTTTAAGAAATCCTTCTTATGCGTGAAGCCATGATAATCTGGTCGGACTATAGAAACGAACAGGACCACTATAATTTGAGCCCTTCGCTGAACAAAAACCGCGGTATTACAGGACTTGTGTATGTAGGTATCTATTGTACTGTGTAGCTATAGATAGATAGATAGGCATATAGAATGATACAAACCGGATCTCTACAAAACAGGTTTTGATACAGGCATATTATTTATGAACTCGTATGTTATGACAAAGTATTTGTAACTTGCCTATTTATAGAATGTACCACCTATTTATCTGATTTATGATCTCATAATATTGATAGATGATTTAAAAAGTTTGGTAGACCTTGAAAATTCAGGTTCTAACACTGGATACATTATCATTGCATAGAATACTTAACTAGGATATACTTTAGGATTTTGGTCGTTGGGCCATTTTTTTGGCGAATACCACAATAGGTAAGTATGCTTAATAGGCGTATTTCATTTGATTGTTATCAAAGTATGTATTACACTCGTGCAAGAGCGGCTCTGTGCGAGCGCCTTTATTTCATAGGACAGAAGATTTCCACATTTCAGAGTGTGGGCCAGCCATATGCATACCTACTACCTGTACCTATCTATAGTAGGCATAAGTACAGACGCATCAGCATATCAACTTACCTCGATCTGTCAAATTTCTTTAATAGATTTTCAACCTTATCACAATAGTGGAAGGTTAATGTTCCATTGGTAAAATTTGACAGATTGGGGTTGGTTGACCTGCTGGCGTCTGTACATGTAGGATAGGATAGTACATATGTATGTGTATGTTTCTATCTACCTAGGTACACACCGAGCAACCCGGCTCTAAGCCGCGCATATTCATCGATCTGCGCACGGCGCAGTAGCCATTAGCCATAAGCCCTTTAGCGTCATAATAAAACCTAGCATCATGCGTAACCTAAATTCTGACTAGATTCATGAAGAATTGTGCAGGGTGCTTTATGTTTTTCGTCATATATGTGTTTAGTATGTCTAAACGGGTCGTCATAGCTAGCTCATGAGATGACCACGTACGCCCAGACACACAATTAATTCAAAAATAATTATTTTGGATTCTTACGTTAACATTACGCACCTTCGAGCATGCGGATGGCGAGTAATGCATGGCTTGTTAATGGGAGTTGTTCTGGTGAAATATGGGTATAATTATTTACTTACCCTTTTTTGACACTCTTTAGACTAAGCGGAGGCAGGATTACATCTTATTCCCTTCCGGAACGTAGTACGCAGGCTAAGCGGGCTGACACCAGACCGAGGCAGCAGAAGACGCATGAGATCCCAGCGACGCGCGACGCAAGCGTGCGAGGTAACACCGAGGTGGTTTTGGTCGTTGAGCGGAGGGTTTCCACCTTGACATTGAAGAATACACGTAAATACCTTAATCATCATCATCATATCAGCCACAGGACGTCCACTGCTGAAAGGATCTACTTCATCATATTGACGGTCGCCGTATCGACAACGTTCCATCCTCAGATCAAAATTTTTTGATCTGAGGTTCCATCGACGAGTTAATAAATCGACATTTCTCCAAATCGATGGTACGCTACATCGACAGTACTCCCAGTCGGTGGCATAAGCTTTTTCCTTAGATTTGCAAAAGGACCAGCTAGAAGCGGCTTATTGCCTTATACATACCCATTTTATCTGGAGTCGGACCCGGATGCATTTATAAGTTGCATCACTAAAATATACTTACGTTCTTTTCATTTCCAAACATTTCCTGAAAACGCCAGAAAAGTGCGTAAGTATGACACAACGTTTGTGTAAAATAAAAGATAAGATAGATAAAATCATAGAAGCTAATGTTCTGTTTTACACCTAAATCATGAATGGGCATGGCATGCTATGATAACAAAATATTGTGAAATATCAAGGTAAGAGATACGCAGACGGGAAGTTAAGTTACACCTATCAAATAGCCGTTTTTTTGAGCAAAGCCCGCATCTCTTTCTCCAAACCACTGTGAGTTTCAAAGCCAAAATCAACAGTGGCGGCCATCAGAAAACCGCCGAGCAATGAAGCTCCATGAAGTCCCGGAAAAAGCAGATGCCAGTAATTCAACCCAGTGCCGAAAATAGGCGTGGGGCTCAGAAATGGCCAGAAAAGAACTACAACTAGCTAGACCAGGGCGCAGTTAAAGAAGCTCACACTGTCCAAATAAAATGCTGGTAGCATTCTACCTCAACCTACCTCAATCAATCTGTCAAATTTTCCCCGATATTTTTTGGGCGCAGGTTCCTAGAGATTTCGTAATGTGTCTGTGTCTCTGTAATTAGCCACAGGTAGGCTAGCACTATATTTAAGCGATCCTTTAGTATCTTCGACTGTTTTCAAACTCTTTAAACGCTGGAGAAGTTTTATATTAGTTTTTTTTTTATGTTGGCACGTAAGACCTAGTTTTGTATAATTTGAAATTTTTAGACTTTGATTTGTCTAAATTTAGATCTGATGGATTCAGCAAAACGCATGTTCTTAGACATTGTATATCTCACACAGTCAGCAGTTTACGATACGGAATAGATAAAAGACGTTGACCTCTTTAGCTGTCATGTGGTTTACGATGGTAAGTTAATAAAGGGTGTTTCAAAATAGGCTCAACGGGCAGCTTCACCCTCGGGCAACCGCCCTAGTTAGACCATTCTGCCGACTGGCTAATATATTTTTACACGTTTATATAGTTTTCTATTGTTAGCAACAAATTCTGCATTGTGGTTTTTCCTATTATGTAACGAAAAGCCCTAGCTACTGCTTTGCTTTTATTTATTTTGGTTTATCCTTATTACGATCCACGAAGACCTCTGTTTGTGTATTACGTGGTCTGTTGGAAAATGTACAGTACTAACTAGATCCCAGACGAATGTCTGCTACAAGTCCGCTCTTTGTAGCTTTGACTGCCGTAGTGATAGACATACCGGCCATAAACTTGACAGTGTTGAGTCCAACATTGATTTTACTCTGAAACGGATGAATCATTTTCAATGAGGTTTTTCCTCCTGAGGCAGTGTTTACTTGGGAGTTATTGACCTCACCTCAACTCCCTTAGCGTAAGTCTTGAGAACCTAAGAATTTCCAAAGCTTGCTTATTTAAAGATCCTTCATCTTACTTTTTTTGCAAATGCTTAAGAGAGTTTTAAGCAAGGGAAAACGCCTTTGCTCATCCTATTGCCAAAATAATATTTAAAGGCGCCTGAACAACTACAATGGTATGGCCAGTATAGCCTACTGTTGTACAGGTATTTAGGGAATACTCACACTATACCTAAGGCTGCTGTCCATAGGAGCGGAGCGAGGCTGCGGAGCGGAGAAACGGAGAAATATTAACCAATAGGATTGCACTAAATCCTCACTCCTCTACACAGTGGTGCACTCCTCTCCGCTCCGCTCTTATGGACAGGCAGCCTAATACTCGTAATTAAGCTGGTTGGTCTATTTAAACATTCTCCTCCAGGAGACTGCCAAAATGCGAGTAAATTTCAAATGTACTCTTTAAGCCCTTTAATTTGATACCCATGTCGATACCGCGCGAATTTTTTTTTTCGGTTACGACTTTACATCCCCTAAAGGGCGCCACATTGGCACCTCACTTGTCTTGTTACGATAAGTAGTTTAGAAGTTATGTATGAGGGAACAAACGAACAAACACACATACATACATACCGGTCAAAATCATAACCCTCCTTTTGACTTTGCCGTAGACGGGTAAAAAGGGGACTCAATTGACAGCTGTCACATTTATAGCACAAAACTTGGAACTAGTCAAAAATCTTTATTGTGCAATTGAAAATATTAAGAAACACTAACCTATTAGGAAGCTTCAGTTTCACAAGACAAGCCACGTAATCACGTTTTAAGAATAAAACACTTTCTTGAAAAAGTGATTGCCTACTTTTCTTGTTGGTAACGGGGTCAAGAACATTGTACCAAATGTTTTAGGTCGCCTCTATAAAGTTTCTGGTGCCAATGTAACGTAGGACCTTGACGTCCAAGGTTCAACTCCCAAATCAAGCATGATCGTTATGAAATTGAGATCTGTGGATCTAAAAATAGGAGTGAAGGATGTGGTATCTATTGCTGATAGAAGCTTTTAATTTTTTTACCTATGGTAACTTACATAATGAAAAGGAAGCAGGGAACGAAAGCCTAATGTGGTTTGAGCATGTCTTTAATAAAATGTTAGGTTTATCCAAACACGAGGAAATCGCGGAAAAACATACATAGAAAAATACATGACAAAAAATAACTTCAATAAGTCTGAAAAAAAAAACCCATTCAGACGCACGGCGTGGCCTGGCTTGTGGCTATCTAATGAAAAATAAATCAATCAGCCTGGATCAATGACCTTCCAGCGTTCCCGGGAAGCCTTTCATTGCATCAAAGTCTATTAATAATTAGTTCTGTGGTTTCAGGAAAAGGTGGTGTGCTGTGTACCCCTACCCCTATACCCCTATTTATAGTTGTTTCTCAGAAAACATATTTATGCCACACCACTTTACGTATAAGTAGGGTTGCCATCCGTCCGAGTTTTCCCGGATTTATTTAGTTTAAAGTCCGGGTTTAAAAATTTAAAGTCTGGGGCCGCCCACGACACACGCACATTTCACTGTACCCCAGCCGACGCAGTTGCCAGTTGCCACGGTGCGCACTGCGACTCATGTCCGAGTTCTGGACTCTAAATTCCGGGGTTTACACGCGTCTTGTCCTGGTTTCCAAATTTCAGAGATGGCAACCCTACATATCAGCCTTTTTTGTTGACAGTACCAGGTACACTTTTCTTATCACACACACTTTTCTTTAGGGTTTTATCTTCAGGTAGGCAGATGAGTTAGAGACAGGTACCTATGTACATAAACAAAAAAAACAAGAAAAAGACGTGGCGAGGAAAAAAAGTTCATGGACAGAATTGGCGGGGAAAAAAAAGCTCTATGGCCATTGACTTACATCGTAAGAACAGGGCCCACGGAACAACGCAAATGGCACCAGTTAGTTGGCCCCCAGCTGTCGTTCCGGGTCGAAGCAACTCAGTCAACGGCGTGTAACGACGTAACTTTGTACCTCTTTGTACGAACGTCATTTTTAGTTTGTAAAAAATAGTATATCTGTAATTATAGACAAAGCATATATGCATATATTACAGTAATTGCAAGTCATTTTGAATATAATTATTTAATATAAAAAAAATCATGTACGCTCTTACAAGATCACGTCGTCAAATTAAGCAACGTAGTTGAACGTAGTTTTTCGAATAAATGTTTTTTTAATTTAGTTCATATGTATTATCATAGATGGCACTACTTTGTATGAAGAACGTTTAGACAAAATGTTCTGATGGCTGTATCCTTCCTTTTGAAATCATTGTTTATGGCATTCTAGCGTCTTAGCCGTATTTTGCATACTTAAGGTCCGTTCACACACATCAGCTACGCACGTCACCGTCACGTCTCACCGACAACGGATCGGTGACGGTTTGTATAGTCACCAGTCACCGTCACGTCGTCAGTCACGTCTCCGGTTTGGCTGAATCATTGAACACATACATTGACTGAACTGAGACGTGACGTCCCCCGGGTGCGTGGGGATAAAAGTATGAAACTTGTATGGAAATATTATTTGACGTGTCTGGTCGATCACGTGACTGATAGATCACGTGCCGTTGACTGGCCGGTGACTGACGTGTGGGAACAGTCATACTAGGAGTATAGAAACATTTTCTTTTTTGAACCGGGCCTGTGACGTGACGTGACGTGACGGTGACTGATGAGTGTGAATGCACCTTTACCGAATCACTTAACCCCCTCTTGCTAATAACTCAATGACCACGTGTTTTCTTATTAAATAAACTAACAAGTAACAACGTGGTTACCCGTTATAATCAATACGATAATTATATCAGACGATCGATAAGTATGCTGTATACATAAAGCTCTGAATGAATACTTACCTACTGCCCGAACTTTGATCGGGCCTTTCATACGCATCCCATGGGTTATACCTATTCTAAAAAACACTGATGATTGAAAACTATTCCAATTGTTTTATAAATGAAATGAAATGAATGATAAATCTAGGTTGTTTTGATAAGACAATTTATTATGAAAAGAATCCCTTTACTTTCTCTAATGATTAGATTAACGCTGAACAGTCTTATCAGTGCTCAGA
Organism: Agrotis puta; assembly: GCA_943136025.2. Classification (NCBI taxonomy): domain Eukaryota; kingdom Metazoa; phylum Arthropoda; class Insecta; order Lepidoptera; family Noctuidae; genus Agrotis; species Agrotis puta. The sequence goes on along the minus strand of OW964182.2, from coordinate 15,314,454 downwards.
TTACTGAACAACTTCATTAGGTATTATTTATGCAGAGCCGTAGTACCTACCTGCCCGGCTGCTCAAAAGTTTCAAACAAACTTCCTTACCTACTTTTTCTAATTGACAATGCTAACCAAAGAGGGTACAATACCAAGAAAAAAGCAAAATCAACCAAAATCTCGCTATGTCCACCTACCTACCTACCTACTTCGTTACCAAGTAGGTTATAATACTTACGTAACTTTGTAATTGCATTTTATACCTACCTACGTTCTCTTTACGTTCATAGTAAAATACCTAAACATTTGACATCTACTTTTTACTTATTGCTATCTCACTCACTCATGCAGGGGATTATTGTTCGTGGAATGCGCGCGTCGGCAAGTCTCGCTACTCACTGATCGTAAGACCTACATTATCAACCAATGAAACACGTGTAGTGTCTATGTCACTAGCGTAAGGTTGAATTTTGCATCACTGTTTGCATTAGAACGTCTAAGCGACAACGAAGCAGCTGTAGCGAGACTACCGATAGTGTCTACTTTGTAAAGAGTACATTCATAAATTATATTTTAGGTATTGAAAAAAAGCTGATTTAAGGTACTTACCAATGTTCTAAAATTCTCAAAAAATCAAATATTTTTCAAAATGTTCTTCTGAAGCTCATAATGCCTGATTTCTAAAATTAAATTAGTTGGAAATAGAACAAAATGAAAAGTCCTTGAGAACTAGTCTCGTGGGGAGTGCATCGACGTCATTGACGGGACTTTTGTAGATATGTATGGTCGCTAGCAGTGACCTGATTGGCCAACAAAGCCTTGTCGGCGGCCATTTTGTTAGCTGCTGAGTCACCAAAAGGTGAAAAATGTACATGAATTGCACTCCCCACGAGACTACACAACGGTATTGGGCATTTCCCTGAACACAAAATTTGGGTTTCATATTCCTTACCTACCACAGCGTGGCTAACAAGAAAAATATTTTCCTAATACTAATGAGTTTAAACGGGTTAAAGAAATAAATTCGATCACCATGAATATGCCGCGAAAACATATTTTCAAAAGTTGACGTCGGCATAATAGGTGCGGAACTTATATTTTCTCAGTTCTGTCGACCCTCACATGGATGGACTATGAACAGTGAACACGGACCAGCGGTGGAAACTTGTCGTGGAATGTGTAAATGATAGTTTATTAAATATTTGATAACGCTTTCATATGCTTCAGCGATCTGTCAAAATAGTGAAGTGATAAGTGGACGATGCGCACCGTGGAAAACGATTGTTTACTAATTTTTGACTGAAACTTGCCACAGTGTCGCTGCAGAATGTAGCCCAGGATTGAAGTGACGTGTGGAATAATAGAAACTGTGTTTTTATTTGACGAGGAGTGAGAAGTGAACATAAACATGTCGGACTCCACGACCACGACACCAACCATGGTCAAGGTAAAGACGGAGCGGCCCGATGAGGCGGAGATCAGGGAGCTTGCTGCTAAAATGGTGGAGGCCAACAAAGCCAAGGCGTTAGCGGCTTCGGTAGCAGCAGCGCGACCTCCACCGGGCTCGCTCGTCGGCGTGGCGCCGCCGGGCTCCGGCGGCCAGATGGGCATCCTTAATTTTCTGGCACGAAAACCCGCCCCTAACAATACGGGTGAGATGAGGCCCGTGATCGACGGTGACAAAAAGACCCCGGCCCCAGACGAGGCCAGTTGGAAAGGTCACTTTGGCTGGGATATGCTGGGCAAATGTCACATACCTTACATATACCGGTCATCAGAGAAGTATGTGGCTGTCAGAATGGTTGAGATCAAGCTTCTAAACAAGTATCTGAACTATCTCCATGCAGACATATACTCATGTACATGTATAAGGAGTTACTACATCACAGAAATTGAAGCTCGGCTGTTGAACGAGATCAACAACAGGCATTGTGATGGACAGTTTGGTCGGGAACCATTCTCACAGAAGGACTTGGTAGTGCGGTTGTCGGATGCCTATGAGTTCTACAACTTCCTAGACGTTTGTTACAATAAGTTATTAAGAGGTACTACTAATAGTAAAGACAAGTGTGGTTTTATTAGGATAAACAAGGAATCTGTTGTACCATATACAGTGCGGGATAACCAGAAATTTGTTCCTCTATTTTATTTTGAAGGTGAAACAGACAATTTGAAATTAAAGGCAGACCAGTTGAAAGGCTGGGACCTATCGTACTTGAAGTTCTGTTGTAAAGTGCAGGGTATTCGGAATGAACTATTTGCGAGTGAAACATGTTCAGTGATAAGTTTATCGGACATTAAAAGTTATTTCCCTCCTGGAACAGAGTTTGAGGAGTACTGGCCGAACAAAGTTGTTGACTCGCAGCTACTGATATCAGCTAAAGGTGAGATAATTAGCTTAAGAATTGTTTTAAAGTTGTAAATGTATGGATGTATAATTTTGATATGCTTCTGGATCAGAGGGTCATTATCTTAGCTGGCGGAAGCTTGTATGCAATAGTAAACAAGACTTCATTGTGTGTCAATTTATATTGAATTTTATACAGTCGGCATCAGCACCTGCGGTATGGAACCCAGGTATTTTTAAATTACATAATTATTTGTTATACCAATATAACTAATTTTAAAAAAAAACTGGGCATTCAAAACATTACACAATATATCACATCTAGTTGGTCAAGTAAAATAGTTAAAAACCCTTGAAACTTGCTGTTCTTGTTAATTACACTTCAACAATCTTCATAATTTAATTATGAAGAGGTTGAGTACTTGATGATCTGCCTATTTATTACAAACTTTTTATACATATTAAAAGACAGATATGCTAAAAATTTTAAAATAACTACAATAAATATTTAGAATTTAAATATTTATTATATTCTGTTATCAGGTAGGTATTTGTTGCTATAGCAGCAACAGAAATACATAGTCTTCCGAAAACTTCAACTGTCTAATTCTCATGGTTCATGAGAAACTACCTAGTGACAGACAGCGAAGCCTTAATAATAGGTTACCGTTTTCTTCTTTAGGTATGAAACCAAAAAAACACCCCTTATTTTTATTTTATGCTTACACATTGGGCATCAAAAATATTGTTTCATACTTTCTTTAAAAAGGAGGAGGTCCTCAATTCAGATGTTTGTATTTTCTTTTATTTTTGTTTGCGCATAACTCTGTACCAGCCGATTTGAAACAATCTTTTTCTTCAACAAGGTTCCAAAGTTCTCGTTTCATGGCCCTTGATGAAATTGCTTAATTACTTCTTGCTGACCTTTTTTTTTTGCATTCATTGTTTTACAGAAAATGAGCTGTTGTTTCTCTAGCAGTTAGTTATTTTTTCAATGTTTACAATTCTTTATAATGAAAAAACTAAACAGCTTTTGTCTCAGAATGTTTTTCTATTCAAGTGATATCATCGGAGGCTTCTTTGAAAAATATACAAAAAATTTGTATCTGTGCAATATTGTTCTTGTCTTGACATTCACAGTTTACTTGACTTGCCAAACAAAAAAAAAACAGTCATTGGTAAAACTAAAAACGCATTTCTTTATATAAAATGATTCCTTTGCACTATTTTATTTCATCACAATCTTTGTAATACATAGCTAAATGCGTAAACGCAGTTTTCCCGCGCAATGATTTTAAACTCTGTCATAAGCTGAGAGCGAAAAATCATTCACTGACGGGTAAAGATTTTTGTATTGCCCACCCTCTGTTGGATAATAAATGCTCGGGCCCGACGCCTAAGGTTCAAAATACAGATAGCGATAAAAAACGCTTAACAAAAGCGCTCGTATTTGCAGCAGCAACCTCCAAAAATCATCAATCTGACAAAATCTTACTAAAATGACAGAAAGACCATGTTTTACTTGTTCCACATAATCACTATTAAAAATAAAATTACGCGGCTTCCTTAGAGGGCCAAAGTCTGTGGGGTCGCGTGACTATCAGGTAACCGTGGCTCCGGAACGTAAAGGGCTATTAAAGGACACCGTGGATTTTAGTCAGTACAAGTCTGACAGTCCCTCCCGTTCTGCCCTGGGTGGGAGGACTCATTCGATGATTTAACCACGTAATAAAAAAAAAACTATCAAAAGTACTGAATATAAAATAATGAAATAACAAGGAAGTAAGTTAAAATTAATTCTAGTTTTTCTAACATCATGTGAAGCTAATAATACCACGTTAAAAATAAACACCTATTAAGTTTGAGCGTTGCCGACACGCGAGGGTTCCGTATACCGAGTAAAATTAGATGACTCTGATTTTGGTTTTTTTTTCGTTTTGTCCCTCTGCTGGGCTAAAACCTCCTTTGCCCCTTCCAAATTTTCTTTTTCGATGTCTAACCATGTCGGTCGATTTAATCCTTATTTGCTTAGATTGATTTAAACCTGTATTAGCTGTATTTATCCAGCTTTATTTGATGACCACTGTGATACTGCCCTGCAGGAAGCACCCAGAATTCTAGACGTATTTCGGAAAATAACTGAATTAGACATGAACGCTATCCAAGGTAATCGCAATTACACTTGGTCTTCGGTCGGTAATATCGATAATCTCATACAGAATTTCCATATTTTCCAAGCTTTGCAGATAAGATTAGTTTATCTCCGTCTTGGACGGTTACTTACAATATCATGATTTCTGGCAAGGCAGCAAAATACTGACGGGGCTCGATATGGCCAAATGTCTGCCGGCATTGCGGAGCAGTCTTAAAAGTCAAACGTCTCTGGACTGGAACGTTTTGAACGCAAAAGAAAATTGAGGGAACAGGGCAGATTAACGAGTCTGACAGTCTCTTCTTATCCATTCAGGGTGGGTCCAAAAAGAAGGCAGCATATTACTGGCTGCAATAATAGCAACCTTTAGCATCATCATATTAAGTCTTACTGACTAGAAACAACCAGTGTCTGGGTACCCAGTACCGCCATTCTGTAGATGGACCATGTCATCGTCGCATTGGTATCCCCATAAGCTTCTGTAAAATTTAGGTAAAATATGAAGCGATTGCTTCATATTATTTTGAAAATACCTATACTATCTCAAACTGCTAAAACAAAGTCGCCAACCACGTGGAAACCATGTGTTCCCGTTCTCAATAACCCATCGTCTATCATATTTGACTAAGCTTCATAGTCGTCCTGACTTTATTAAAAGCATCTGCTATATGCTGGCTAAAACTAGCTAGATAGCAGGGTTACATATGAGCTTTTTTGAATGCAGTATTCTTAAAAAAGACACCTATCAACTCCTAATAATTGGGAAATTAGCATAATTGTAATGTAAGATCGGCTTTCTTCATACCATGACGATGTTTGCAGATATTCAGAAGACCGCTTACATTACACGTCGCTACCTGTTATTTACAAACAATGACATAACAGGCCGTAGCCATTTATGCTACAAGTGAACGATCTTGAGGGGTTAACACGTTAAGCGCCACGGGGGACAACATATGGGCCTCACTTGGTAGTCGAAAGGGCGAGGTGGCGTTTAACGTGTTAATACTAAATAATACGCCTTGTCTTGCTGACGTTACCTAGTATTTCTTTTTAATTTCGGCGGTAACACATTTTCGCACAAGGAACCCTAATAAGGGACCCTGAAAGTTTTCGCGCGCGTCCTCTACAAAGTTTTTCTTTATCTCATGGGGAAAAGGTTTTTTTTCTGACTTCCCACCTCAATTATTACTCACCATTAATGTGTTTTTTTCCCTTACAATTAATATTGCAATTTCCAAATATTCATTCTGCGGTTTTTCAACGAGTACCTACAATTTATTTCGTAGAATTAATTAATGATGTAATCTATGACGATTGGTTTTCTCGAGAATTTCGAAAAAAAAAATGCGTAATTTCTGATGATTATGGATCAGCCATAAATTGATTTTCGAGGGTCATGTCCTAATTAAACGTCATAGATTCATAGCGGTACAGGCTGGGTTAAAAAAAAAAAATAGAAATACGCAACATTTTGAGAAGCTTGGTCCGTGAGTGCCCGACGAGATACACGAAAAGGCGATGACCCATTTTATTCTTCATGTTTCCCCTATCTATCCCCTTCGACCATGAACGATCAAATGCAGGGGAAGTCAACAGCCGAAGGGCATCGACCTACATTTACTAGCTGTTGCCAGCGGTTTCACCCGCTGCAACTCGAATTATCCCATGGGAACATAAAATTGGGATAAAATCCTATGTGTTAATCCAGGTTATAAAATATCTCAGTACCAAATTTCACCCAAATCCGTTCAGTAGTTTTTGCGGGAAACTTTCACATTTATTATATTAGTAGGATAATTAATCAAAGTTTAAAAACAATACTACTTTGTCTTTTTCCCAATATTGGTCTAATTTTAATTCAAATGAAAATTATTATTATTCTACGTCGATGTCAATTAAAAGTTAACTAAAAAAATATCATGAACGCGCAGTTTCTCAAAAAATGCGAAGGTATAAAACCTTCAACATGAAACCTTGACATGTAAAAATAATTTGCATGATGACTGTTACTGAGAATATCTCCTTTATCAGTGAACAAACAAGAATTTACATTTTAGTCCCACATTTATGTACATAATTACATCTGCAAGCCGCAAAAAATTGCCAATTAATTACTACTTAAAACTAGTAAGTACTACTTAAAAATTCAAGCACAAATCTAGCAGATGCATGGTTTTGAGATTAGTGCCTTCTTGGTGGCGATTTTTTTTTGGGTGTCGGTCTTCGGTGTATTACATCATCAGTCAATTGAAAGAGGTCGAAGCGAAGGACGTAGAACTAGACAAATCTTTTTGGTTATATAGCTATTTGCAAAAATGCCAAGGGTAAACGCAAAATTTTATAACTTGAGTGGTAGTCAACCCCCACTAATAAGCAAAATTACCCCTCTGTTACCTACGACGACCTATGAAAATCGATAGGGGTCTTTTTATAAGCAGTCTATTACTCATAAGTTAATAAAGGGGGTTTTGAAAATTAAAGATTTCATCTTATTTTACACAATTTATACGCTCATTCTAACCATCCGAATATAATTTTGCTCAAGGCATTACAAATTAATTTAACGTAAAGGGTCTACGAAAAGAGGAACGGAAGAGCATAATTATGCTTATGTCGCGAATCCCGAAATAAAAATGCCGGTTGAGTTAGTTTTTGCCATATTCTGTTGTTTTATTTATTACCGTTCATTCTATCCATCTTTGACCTAGCAAAATACGGTAAAACATGGAATTTTCCTCAGTTAATTGTTTCCTTAGTTCTTCAAGCCTGAAATTCCCTTCATTTGCAACGCTGAGATAACTATTTCATCGTTACCTTTAAAAAGGCTCATCACCAATATAACTACGACACCAGGTAGGGTAGGGGATTTAATTCGCATAAATTAATAGCAGAATATTCTGAAGGGCGTTTCAACCACTACAAATGTAAAACGAAATAATCTGGTTGTCAAGGCGGTGACCAAATGACTGCTGAAATATGAAACACCATCGTTCCTTACACAATCAAGTTTTTGTGCTCAACCTTCCCCTTTTCACTAACCGGTCTTTTTTGCTATATAAAAACTGTGTATAAAAAAAAATACGCAGACATAGGGGCCGTGGATAAGCCTGGCTTATCCCGTCTCGTTCCCATTGTTAAATATCTGGAAGACCCATTTATGTTCCCGATAAAGAAAGATGGATGGAAAAAAGTTTACGTATTTAAATAATTTCTTGCTGGTTTGGTTGGCAAGTATTATTTATTGCTGCGACAACTCGAAATATTTCGGGTAACTGGATTGGCCCGCCAAAATACGTAAAAATAACATGTTACTCATTGCCCTAAAAAGCAGATTAGTTATTTTTATAACGGTTTAAAAAGATAACGGGTCGTTTACCAGCAATCTGGTGGTTGGCGAAAGAAATCTTGACATCTTAAGTCTTGAGGCTTTCTCTTGATTCCCGTTACGCGATGTTGTTAGTACGAAACACTACGGATTTATCTCGGATCAAACAGCCCAGTTGAGGTTTAATTCGACGTTTCATAAGATTTCACAGTTCAATGCTTTAACGTCGTCGGATGTTGAAATAAACAGGAAAAACTCTAGAAGTGCTTTGTGTTCGATGTTACAAAAACGGACAGCTCACGTGATTAAGAGTTATAAGATTCCAGAAAAATCTTAACTTAGTGGCAAAGTGGCCTGCAGATCGACCCTCCAAAAACATATTTTTGGTACAAAAGGACCTTCAAATATAAAATAACAGGCTAACCAGGTCGAGATCATGGCATATGACGTCAGTCTCAATTGTCCGCCATCTAGCCTGTTATAATTTGACCTTTTTAGTGCATACTCTTCGAATTTCAAGGGCATCCATTGTCTAATATTTCAATTGATATTTTCCCTGGCTTTGGTATCTAGGTAATTACTGAATGTAAGTACTGGGTTCATTGCGAAACCTACGAGTAAGTACCTAATAAAATATTCAAATAACGTAATACTCATTGGTTTCTTGTACCTTCGGCATCAAAATGAAGTGTATTGGGTTCGTTAAAATTACGGAGCTGCTTGATAACATCGTCGAAGTTTTACAAGTTTCCAGCTAACTTATCGTTCACGAGTATCGCAGTTAGTCACCTGTTCTGTTTCCATAAATTCAATTACTTTTCTTGCGAATGATAAGTTATGGATCAGATAAGGATACTTCGAGTTTTTGTTAAATACTCTTGTGTCCATTAATATACTAAATACTAACTTCTAAATCGACGATATCGTACTATTTCCGATGGAACCCAAAAATATTCCCGGACACCTCCTGCTATATCTTATTAATTATAACAACTAGCTCCTGGTTACTGGTCCTACGCATGATTTCCGGTAATCGACGGTATGCAGTGCTGCCAATTACCGCTTTAAACTCGTAAAACCTCGCTTAATGTATATTTTGGTAACCTCCATTCGATGGCCCGGATGGAACCAGCATTTTCCGGACCATGCCACGACACGCAATTTTTATCGCACATTCAGGCCTAATCAGAATATTTTTTTTTTTTTTTTTTTTTTTTTTTTTATAAATATTCCACATCTATCACACAACGCCATCTAGTCCCAAGCTAAGCAGAGCTTGTGTTATGGGTACTAGACAACTGATAAACATACTTATATATTTCTAAATACATACATATTATAGATAAATTACACCCAGACACAGAACAAATGACCGTGCTCATCACACAAACATTTGTCCTGGGTGGGAATCGAACCCACGACCTCCGGCATAGCAGTCAGGGTCACTAACCACTAGACCAACAGGCCTGTCATGAATGACCTGTTGTTTTTCATAGTATACGTATATATCTACAGATAACAATATAAATGACGCAATATATGATCTCGGAGAGAAATGGTGTTTAGAGATCAAAGGCTAATGTTGTTTTTATGATGATTGAAATTTAAATCTTTACAAGACGAGCCTCTCCAAATATTGCGTTTTAATATCAAAGAGTTGAGCCTTTTATTTGGTGTGTGTAATATTATCAAAATTATGAGTTTTTAAGCCCTGAGGGACTCTCAGACTGACTGAAAAGCACCCTGTTCTTTTGAGGCCGCTAATATCTTGTTTAGACAGGCTCGCAAAAAGAGTTTAGCCTTATGCTTATAATTATAAAGATCTTTTATCCAAGGAAACCTTCGACTGTGTCCTTTATAAAATACCAAAACCGCAGCAAGTTCCTCAAACTTCCCATCTTTGGTTACAGGTGCCGTATCGGGAGGCGGTCAATGGACACGAGCGCCGCCCGCGCCCCCACCTGGCGTGGTCGGCGGCGTCGGAGTCGGCTCCAATGCCGTGGCCCTCAACAACGTGTCCAGCCAGTCAACGCGGGGGCGAAGGGCGACCACGCAGAGGCATTCGCCGGCCTCTCAGTCCATGCAGATGCCTCATGGAGGTCTCTCAGCAGCTGCTGTGCAAGCGCTGGCGAATGGTTGGAGCCTCCCCGGGGCGTTGACACAGGCGCAAACGCAGCAAGTGCTTAGGCTCGCACAGGTACGGTTAATCACCTTCACAGCGATGTTGGCAAAGCATTGCCATAAATATATTCTATGACTTCAACCAAGGATGAGAGATGATTGAACTTGTTCTAGATTAATGTTAGGTCGCGGGACCTAGGGATTACCGTGACCCCGGTACGTAAAGGGCTAGTGAAGGACACCGTGGATTTTAGTCAGTACCTACAAGTCTGACAGTCCCTCCCGCCCTGCCCTGGGTGGGAGGACTCATTTGATGATTTTACAACGCAAAAAAAAAAGATTAATGTTTTGCCAGTGGGACGATTATTTATACATTCTTTGAGTTATCTTATTCTTTTGACTTCTTATAGCGAGGAAACAAGCTCAATAATTTGCTGTCTGAAGTTGCGTGTATGCTGCGAATTGGTTTTGTAGTCAACTTACAATGCGAAGTCTCCACTCAAACCACCAAGTCTAGAAATTAAAAAAAATATTCCATCTAGCATAAATAAGAATTTCTTAGCATTCTTTCCCGCCTGTCATTCTTTATTGGAACAATTAAGACTTGCCATATTAGTTGTTAATGTTCTTACGCATATTTTCTAATTACTGTATTTCAGCTGCCTCATAAAAGCTAAGAAAGTTTTATCAAGCATTTCTTGAATGTATAACACTAACCATCGCGGTATTCTTTTCTGTGTAGCATCAGATTAAAAAAAATGAGGCCAAGCGCCTTCCGGGGTTGCGTGATAAGGGCACCGCGGCTCTGGAACGCAAAGGGCCTGACAGTCACTTCCGCTCCGCTCAGAGCGGGACGATACATTTGACAATTTTCCTCTAAAAAAAGGGTATTCTGAAAATATACGTTCTGCTGTAGTTTTCGTTGTTTTTCAGTCCTGGGAAAGAGGCGTGATCTTATGCATGTTATATATTTCTATATTCCGTCCTCCAGGCACAAGTGGCGCAAGCGCACGTGGCGGCGCGGTACAACAACGCAGCCATCGCGGCCGCAGCAGCAGGCATGCCGCAACACCGCTCGCAACACCAGCGCAACGTTACGGTAACTATCTCCAACGCAACACGCTACACCTTCAATTTTAACCTTCGAAAAAGGACTTAAAGAAAAAGTGGGGTAGTTAGATTTTTATCGAATACTGGTCTATTTAAACTAGTAAAATAAATCTGTCAGTGTGTAAGTGCAATAAATATCATCGTATCAACTGTAAGACGTTCACTGCTGAACATAGGCCTCCCTATAGGGGACACTTCCAATAAGACCGGTTGGAAGCGGCTTGCATCCAGCGTGACTCTGTGGTCTTCATACGTCCTACGCAGTGCTTGCCGGTGCGTGGTCTCTATTCGAAAGCCTTATAGCTCCATCGGCCATCAGTTCTAAAATATATCTCTCTATAAATAATATTTATTATTGTAATATTTAGTCTATCATACACAATTTTCCAAGAGCTAGCTTTTTGTTCTAGAGCCGCGTGAAAATGTTTGTTTTTATCGTTTATTTCAGTTTCCGAACAGTGCAATAACAATGGCGATGGGTCAGCAACCCCCTCCACTGCTCGCGAGGAGCTCGGCAAACACATCAACCATGAAGTGAGGAACTTTTCATCATTTATAGTGGATTTTGTAAGAACAGCCCGGTTTCATTAAGTTTTATTTGTAACTTGTTAGTCCTCTAACTGTATTTTGTGTTCCCTTACTATCTTTACTTCAATTTTGTTAGTTTCTTTAAAAACTTTAAATTTTTTTGTTGTTACAGTCCAAAAAGTAATGTTTCCTGTTTGTCATTATTATTATGCCGTGAGCACAATTTCATTTATTGTTGGTCGCCTTCCATTGCATGTTCATCAACCAGTAGAAACTTCATCATACAGTAAACATTATTATTTGGACTTGAAATTTAATTTTAACTCAAGTACAGTAAGACGGGAATATACAAAATGGCAGTGATTCTGACCCTGAAGTATTGCTATCCTTCTTTTACAGGTAAAATCGAGGCAGTAAAAACTTAGAATTGACTTAGAAACAATCTGTTTCATGTTGTGAATTAATTTAACTGATATTTTTTTTGTCTCTCTCTTTTTTTATACCTGTTTGAAAAAAGATCGCAATCATTTTTATTTAGTCTGTTTGTTGACCGGCGATTTTTTTAACCCTTCTTTTGCGCTCGCGCAGTCGGGTGAGGGCTGTTCTTACAAGTTGTGTGTATTTTCCATTCGCCATTGTCTTGACACTGTCCTACAAATTCATACTAGTATTTATAATATATACTTTTTTTCACTATAAACCTAATTTAAGATTATCTGCCTTTAGGTATTAAGAACAAAATAGAAATCCATTGAATCACACTCTATGGTCTGTAATGATGCTTGTTATCTTAGCATAATATAACAATTGCGTCTCAAAGGTCCCATTCTTTATAACGAAACTAGCAGTTGCCTGCGGCTTTGCCCGCTACACCCCGTCTACTTAGGTTAAGTGTCAAATGCTAAGCTAGTCATACTTTGCAGCCATAGGTAAATGAAGATTAGAACCTCAAAATTAATTTACTGTTTTACATTACAGTGTACCCCCACAAGTTACTGGAACAATGAATGGCCACTCAACCTCTCACTCCGTGGACAGTCGCAAAAGGCTTACCCCAATACCCGACATCAATATAACTGGCAACCATACGCCGTATAAGGTAAGGACTAAACACTATTGAAAGTAATTCAAAAGCTTTATAGCTATCAACATAGAGTTGCAATTTGAAGCATCTGTTAAACATAAGAAGCTTTAAAACAAGTTAAACTTCGCAATGTTTAAATTATATTCTTCCTTTACTATTCAGTTGAATGAAATAGGCTGAATAGTCAATTTAATTCTGCTTCATCTCTCTACATCTTTGTTAGACCTTGAGTTGAGTATATTATTAAGAATAGTTGCTCCCCCGAGCATACGGTGCCCAACCTCTTAAGTGTCGTAGTGATATTCCATAAATTTGGTTGACACACAAAAAGGTTTTTTTTAATCTGACTGGTAGTTCTAGTGAGTGCATTGAAACAGAGAGTCAAACTCTTCAGCTTGTCATAATCATGTCTTTAATGTTTGTGTATACTGTGCAGGTACAAAAAGCGTTGGTGGAGAACACAATGGTGCCCTGCATCAACGCGAAGCCCTACCAGTACACAGAGCTGCTGATGACCCTGCCGGACCTGGCCAGCCACTTCTTCCCGCGAGTGTCTCTCACCACCTGCCGCGCCATGTTGGATGCGCTCGGCATCACGCTCTACAGACCTAACTCGTGAGTATCAATACCAATTGTTCACCCATAACATTATTGGCATAATATAGTGTTGGCTCCTCTCTACGAGAGGGCCAGGGCAGAAGTCATGCGGTTTAAAAAAAATATTAATGACTTTTTGGATCTAAAATTAACCTGTGTGGTGTGTCCTCGATATTACTTGAAAACTTCTTTAGGTTGGAGTAGGTCTTCAAAATATAAGTTGTGTACTTGAAATTGTTAAGTCTCAGTACAAGTATCTAGGAATACGTATTACAAATGTTTTTACACTCAACTGCTATAGCGCCATCTAACGTTTACTATCTCTTTCCAGAACACAACTTCAAGTACTTCGCAACTCCGGCAAGTGCAAGTCAGCGGCGGCGGGCGAGAACGGCCTCGCGCTGGTGCAGATCCGTGACGTCATGCAGCACATGCTGCAGTTCAAGTACATGCTGCGCTCCGGGCTGGCGGCCGACGAGGCGCCGCACGCGCAGCCGCGACCTGCGCATGCGCCGCCGCCGCCCGCCAAGCGCGCGCGCGCCAACTGACGCGACCAGCACCAGCAGCACCAGCAGCACCGCCCGCACCAGCACGACGCGCTGCCGGACGAACACCTAACGATCAGGGACTTCAACAACCAAGTTCTCGATCCGGAATGGGCCCAGCAGAGAGCCGATATTTATGAACATCACCAACAGTTCCAACAATGATGACTCAAGGAGCCAATTTTGTTCAGCTAATCAGACCACAGCTATATCCTTTTAGGGAAGGAATCCTTTGGTAGACAACACAATAAACATGACCAGATTAAGCCGCATACATTCACAGCATATTTGACGCCAAAATGAAAGCACAGAAATATTTGGTATATTTCTACAAAGGATGAAAGAAAATGGTGCACCCTTAGCTGAACATCCATAATCTGCTGGCAAGAAAACTATTGCAATGTGACACTCCTACCCTACACATTATTTCTACTAAGAGCCAGAGGAATATAGCCTGTGCATACCTAAGCATATTATTTAAAACAGTGTATTTTTAAGCGCGATTAAGCAATAAGCACGTGTTTATGCGAACACTCCAGTGTGCTTAATACACAAGTGCTAATATAGTTTAAACGGACTGATTTTGTGGTGCAAGACATGAGATAAAACATGGAACATTATAGGTAATGATGTGAGACAGTTCTTAGTTCCATATTTGTGTGCTGAACAGTAATGAAATAGTGAAGTGACAATAAACGTGATGTAAGATGGCTGCCAGCCAGCCAGGGTCTCGGCCAGTGACTAAGTTACAAACTGTCCATGTATCACGGACGCATAGCGCGTAAAGGACGTGTCAATTTTTCCATAGCTTGTACAAACTGTATGATAGTATATTGTAAATCGAAAGATCTAATTTATAGCGATCTATTTGTACTATTCAATAGAGAAGACTGAGAATTTTATTTTGTAATAATTTCCTAAAACAAAAGCTATAGACATGTTGTGAATGTTTAGTTTAGTTTACAGTAGTTTGTTTTGAAAGAGTGAAATGGTATGATTTTTAAGTTAATTTGTATGTTGAGTTTATGTATACGAACTGTAAATATTATATTGCCTGCATTTATGCAGTAAATGTTATTTCAGCAATACATTTAGTTTTGATATTTAATAAAATAATACTTAAAATTTTAGTGTAACACTGAAAAAGTAAGCATTATTTGAATTTATGAAAAGTATTGTTTAAATTACATAAGATGCCTATAAAATTATCATCACAATTTATAAAGTAACTTCACAAATTCAGTCACATTTTATATCAAATAATGTGCTGATGCCAACAAAAAATATAATATTTAAGAAAGGCATGACAAGATTATGTAAAATAATGTCAGGTGACAAAATATAATAGGAGAATTTCATAGCTATTTAGGGCCATGCCTCGAAATTTTCTGTAAGAAAATGGCACTATCTAGCCAGCCAGGAACAAAATTAAAAATGCCTTGTTGAATGCACAAATGTTAATCATTAATTTTTAAGTAGCTTAAAGTCTTGAGGGGTTGATTGTGCAGACACTAAATCCAGCCATACATTATGTTTGTAATTATAATACTTAGTTCACCTGCAAGGCATGATGACTGTCCCTGCGAGATGATTAATTATTGCAGTCTGGGGGATAGCTTGTGTTTAGCATAATTAACAGGCTGATATTTATGTATTTTTAAGTATTTATATGCTGTATATGCAGTGGCGGATTTCCAGTCCTAGCCACTCTAGGCCCTAAACCATGTGCCGCCCCTTTCTCAACAACTATCATTATAGACTTTACAATTAATGAATTTCTTTATTGTCCACTTTAAACTGATTCAGTAAATTGGTTAACGTTAACTGAAAGCTGCTAGTTTATAGATTTTTCCTAGCTTTCAGGTATTATTGGACGTTTAATACGAACTAGTTTATATGTACGAAATAATTTACACTTTAATACACCTTAGTGATTTATAAAAATAAGGTACGCGAGCCTTTAATATATTATGAAACTTTGCACTTGAGTTATTTTTACACGATTTGCCGCCCCTAATATCTGGCCGCCCTGGGCCCGGGCCTACTGGGCCGTAGGGACAATCGGCCACTGTGTATAATTATGCAATAAACATTAAAAATTAGACAGTATGTAAGATATTTACCCCAGTACGGCTGGATTCGGTCGCATAATTGAATCCCTTTCGTCGTTCATTTGTTGCCCAGTAACTATTATAATGTTTCTGGGCTGTATGCTGTTCCTGGCTTTACCAGTGAATATTGGCGTAGCTTATTACCATTATAATGTTAACAATGTTTCCATTAGGAAATGTTAAATAATACTGTTCCTACCGACGGGGCTCATAATGCGAAAAACATTGTTCTTTCTGTTTTGTTTGAAGTTAAATTGCGCGTTTTACAGTATGTAATATTTTATTATTAATTTATTTGTACAAATGCTGCAGTTGATTTGAAACAAGATGGATGTTTTCCGTATTTTGTAGTGGGACCCCTATTTCTTTTGTGGCTGCTGGGATTTCATTTTAGCTTTTATTTGAAAATTTTAAAAGCTCTAGTTAACAAGATTTTTCATATATGAATTGTCTTACTACTGTTTAATTTTAAGGCACCTTCATAGAGGGACGTAATTCTCATCTTTGTTATATGTAAAATGATTTTAAATGTACCTTAATTCGTTGACATTAAGCTGAAATTAATATGTATAAAGTTATGAAAGAACTGTTGACACAACTTTCCAGTTTTGCAATAGTTACGTTATGTACGCTAAAAACTGTCCTACCTACTTATAAATTATTGGGCTTATTTCGCAATGAAAACGCTAATGGAATCCCACACTTAACTTCCACAATAATCTATTATGTACCTATTATTTCGGTGCAATGGTAATTAGTTTGCGTGAGACTTAATATTGCATACATATAGGAATATAATAATTTGTTCATGCATTTATACTTTGAAATCAGCAGCTCCATTTTCGCTTTTTATTATTGGTATGGATACTAATAAATAGTGACTATTTATGCTTCCATATTTAGAATATTTACGTACGTTATTTCGTAATAAGCCAAGACCAAATTTCTAATTATAATTTTTTGCATTTCATTATGACAAGTTAGTATAATATTATATCAACATTCATGACAATGTTATCAAGAGGTCGCGATTTCAAGACAAGCATTATGTAAACTCAATGTACTTTATTTTTTGTTTTAATTCAAGTGCAATATCAAGTTTCACAGAAAAACAGTCAAGGAGATAATATGTAGGCCTTGGTAGTTGTGAAGGGAAGCTAGTGTAGTAACCTTTTTTAAATACCTAGTGTAATGTAAACGCAGAGCTGTGTAAATTTTATGCTAAATTATTTATGAATAGCTGTAAGAAGTGGTCTACTTGATATATCAATTGTATGCGGACCACGGTAGCTCGTCGCTGTGCAAGCGTTTGTGGTGATCCTGTAATAAACAAAATAAAAGATACTTTATAATGATGTTCTGTTTTTTATTAGATCCCCCCACCAAATCCATGACTACCGCAGAAACACCAACGCCAAATCGCTTCCATATTTGGTAAATAATTGACTTCTCAATTGATACTATCTAGTACCCAACGTCAACCTAAAGAGCATAAGCACTCTAATAAATTCTCACGAGCGCTACTTTAATGGGCGTTAAAAAAGCGCCGAACTAGAACAAAAATGCATTTCCATAAGATTTCCATGTATCTATTCAAACGTCAACGGTTTTTTTCGAACAGTATATGTTTTCAAGTGCGATTTATCTTTTTTTAACGCCCGTAAAAAAAGCGCTCGTGCGAATGGTACCTAAATGATATACGGTAAGCATTATGAATATACTTCCCAACTAGCGACTCCCAGGCATATGCCCATATCCCTGATATGTACACTGTTTTTAGTCAGTCGAGTCTCGCTGGCATGCCTCCTCCCCCGCCTATGAATCTGTGGTAGTAGGAGTGTTAGAGAGGTTTATAACGTCTTCCCTTTTAATTATTTTTTGCCATGTATTTTTAACTGACTTCAAAAGAGGAGGAGGTTCTCAATTCAACTGTATTTTTAACATAGTAGAAATGGGAATACCTAAGCATTCCCTTCTCAAATGTAGTAAACACGATCTAAAAAGTTTATAAGAGATAGGGGATCACGACACGGTCATATTGCTGATGGAAAATAGTCACAAAAATAGTTTCTGTTTACAACGTTTTAGACAACTTCAAAAAAGAAGGTTTTCTCAACTCTACTGTTTTTTTTTTGTAGTCAGTCAATTGGACCTGACTCAGTTATCCATTCTCTAAGTGCCTATTCACACTAGCGCTTTTTTTTCAGGTGTTTAAAAAGGTAAATTGAACTTAAATGTCACGGCCCAGCACTTAAAATCAAATACAGTTCGAAAAAAAGCGCCGGTCTTTAAAATCGGTGATGTGTGAACAGATACATGGGAATGCATTTGTTTTGTTCTGGGTGCTTTTGTAGCGCTTATAAAAAAGCGCTCGTGCGAATGGGCGCTTAGTCAATGACAACCCAAGGCACAGTCTGGAATAGTCTAACCTCTATGGATGCTTAATGCTAAATAAGAAAGAAAGTGTCTATGGTTAGGTTAACCACGGACAAAAATATTAAGAAATCGAAATGTCATTCAAATTCAACCATCAACATTCAAGCAAAATGGAGGAAAATTTAGCAATTTGGGAAATTGTTGCATTTAAAAGTGAAAATTAAAATAAAACTGTTAATAGTCTGACTCTAGTTACATCGTTTGTAGGAGCTATGATGACTACTTTGGCTGGACTAAATTTTGGTCACTTCTCATTTTGATCTAGTTTATAAGTTTAGGATCTACTTTTCATTTTGTATTTTTGTTAGTTTATATAATAAGGACTGTTGTCATTCCATTGTAATTCATTTCGTTTTATTTCATTGTTATTATCGTTCATACTTTGCTGTTAGTAGTAAGGGTTAAGTTGGTTAGGCTTCCGTAATGAACATACAAGTTTGCCGAGATCCGTCAGACGCTGCGGCGCTTTACCTGCCGCAGCGTTTGTATCTTAAATCTTTTGCAAAGCTTAACATTTCTGTCCAGCTCCCCTCCCACAAGGTACACGGCAAGTCGATATCAAACTGGGAACTCATGGAGAAGTTGCGAAAGATGATCCACCCTGATAGTTTCTCTGTGTTAAAAGTGTCGAAGCATTCTGCAGAAGTGATAAGGTTTGACGCGGAACTAGAAGGTCGCGAGCACCTCGAGCGAGTGCTGGCGCGTCTCGAAGACCGCTTGGTGCAGCTCAAGGAATACCCTGACCAACTGAAGGTCAAGGTCTGTGAAGCTAAGTCTGATTTCCCGACCCGTCATGATTGGGACTCGTTCTTCCGTGACACCACTGAGATGGATGAGATGAAGCCTGGGGAACGTCCAGACACCATTCACATATCCAATTTGCCCATCAGATGGTTTATACATCCTAGAGATGAAGATGAGGATGCACTTCCATCAGAGAGCTTGGTAAAAAAGATATTTGAGAAATTTGGTGCTGTCCGCCAAGTTGATATTCCAGCCTCTGATCCATATAGGATGCAGATGAAGACAACAATGAGAGGGATAACAACTCCTCCACAGGATGCTGCTCTGTACTTTGAAGTTTATGTACAGTTCAGTGAATATGTTGGGTTTGTGCGCTGCATGGATGCTCTAAGAGGGTGTAAGCTACTGCGGAAGCGTTCTGACATTGCTGAGTGGTGTGGCATCAAAGTTAACTTTGATACAACTAAGCACATGACCGATGCTGCTGTGAAGCGGAGGTCTATTGTTCGGGAAAGACTGATGACGCGTCAGCAAGCAAAACAAGCCTTGGAGAGGTCAGAGAAAGCAATAGAGAAACAAAAAGAGGCTAAAGAAAGGTATGTGTTGATTGACATCACACCTGTTTAATAAATATTAACTATTCGAGAACCATTCCCTGTTTCACTTTATTAAGACCAATCACAACATATAAGTGTTCCTAAAATAGCCTCAAAATATTTTCAGGCAAAAATATGAGCATACTGAAAGGGAAAAGTTAGAAAAGATGAGAGAAAGAGAAGAGAGACGTAAGAAGAAACAACTGGCTAAACTGATGCAGAGCGATAACTTGGACTTGAACAGCAAAGTGGCGGAGGAGCAGAAGAAACTCATGAAGGCACAGAAAAAGCTGCAAGCTATAAGACTGATTGAGGAACTGTTTAATAGGATAGAGGTTAGTGAGACAGAATCCTTTTTTTTTGTAAGAAATTCATAGTTAAGAATGCCACCTCTGAAGTTATTTTCTACTGTTTAGTAATGTATGGCAAATATTTACACACTTTTTTGTTAAGTGAGTAGCTTATGTCTGCGGCGTTGCTCGCATTCAGTTCTAATCGTCATATCAACAGAAAAATTCAGTATCCTGTTGAGAATATCAAATTATAATTATAAACTACCTTTGTACCAAATTTCATCTAACTCTGTCAAGTAATTTGTGTGCTAGGTGAAGATCCATTCATCCTTACAAACTCACATTTTTCTTAGTAATATTATTATTAATTAACAGTATGAGCATGAGACGGTGCCATGTAAATGATCTACCACTCATCTTGGATAACATTAAGAAATAAAAATCTCCAAATTCAGCTTATTTTTACTAGTTTTGCTTTCAACTTTATCACCTCCTGTGTTCAGTTGCGTCCAGAACTGCAGCGTAATGGTGTCAGAGGGGACCGGTATTACATGCCGGGCGAGAGAAATGCGCGGACGCGTATCATAGACAAGTTCAAACAAGAACAACAACAGCTATTGGAAGAACAGAGGAACAACTACAACAATGCTTTGAATGGTAGGTGGAAAAAGTATAATTTTTTTTTTGTGAAATCACTTTCACACATGCACAACTGCGATGGCTTCGTTTGTTAAAGCATCTGGTGTACTTAATCAGATCGTCGCAAGTTTAAGTTCTATCCACCATAATGCTTAATAATTCGCGACTCACGCGAATTAGTATCACATTCTCTCTGTCTAATGGTTTACACAGTGTTAATAATATAATAATAATAATCCTATGAGCTAAGAAACACTAGATGTTCACAAAAATAATAAATCATTTATTTCGGACAACTAAAAGATCCATAAAATTGTTAGTTACACTACAGATGTGCATATCATCTTATATCAATTTTACCAGTACATTCTGCTCCAAGTAATTGGAGCAGAATCTCAGTTATTAAGAGTGTGTGTTGCATGGTCAGCCTTCATACTGAACTAGCTCAAATATTTGCAAGAAAATGAGTAAGGTTTGTATAAAAAACTGGTAGAGTCGGACTGGTGCACTAAGGGTTCCATACCATTATCAATAAATTCATGTCTGCTGTATGTGATCCCTCTTAAATATTTCTTTTATTCGGTTTTTTAGTATATGTTGTTATAGTGGTGACAGCAATAAATTGCAACTGTTTAAGTATGTTTCATGAGATGCAACCTGGTGACAGTTTGATAGAACAGCAGACTTAGTAATAGGGTCCCATGAATTTAATATCATCAGTGAATAAAATTTTTTTTTGTCCCACAGGTCGCATAGTAATTCGCTCGGCGCTTGAAACAAAGAAACCCAAACGCGAGTCTTCCCTCAGCTCAGATTCATCAGACGGGCGTGGTCGGCACAGCCGGGACCGTCGAGACAGTCACAAAAATATCAAAACCGAGAGGCTGACCACACCTGAACGAGAGATAGAGTATAATAAGACTACAGGTTGGTTTCCAAGTTTTCATATCTCAGATAAAAAACAAAAAAAAAATTGTTTGAAGAATAAATTCTTTGTTATCAACAAAGGAAATTATTCTTTACCCATTGATAAAGCTAAAACACTATTTATGTATAATGTTCCTTTTTATTTTTCAAAATTGCTCCACAATAGGAATTTCTTCTGTATCACGGATGTGTTTACAAAAATATAAACTCACATACACAAACATCCAGACCAGGAAAAACTACTTGTAGATCATACAAATATTTGTTCCGTGCTGGAATTGAGCCCATGACACGCAGCGCAGCAGTCCAAATCGCTTAGCCACTGCGCCAATCACCTCTCCTGTAATAAAACTGAAGATAAGAGTTTGTTTGTTTGTCTGGAATTACCAGACGGATTTGAAAAAATCTTTTTTCTTGAGGAAGGTTATAAGCCAGCGTTTCCCATATGCTGAGTCGCGACCCAGTACCAGGCTATCAAAATATAATACCGGGTCGCAGGGCTTTTTACTATTAATATATAAATGTGTTTTTTTTACCTAATGGGTTAACTAGCTTATAAGCCCAGCTTGTGTTTAATAGTATTGAGTGGGTCACGAAGACGCATTGTGAAAATTACTGGGCTATGGTAGAACAATGTTCGGGAAACACTATTATAAGCTATTAATTATTAAACACCACGCCATGCTAGGGGCCAAGCAGGCTTTAACCGCAGTCACAGATCAGCCAGTCACATATTATATTTTTTACATTTGACCGTAATATTTTTATCCGTGCCTCAGAAAGCATGTAAAGCCGTTGGTCCTGGCTTTCATTTGAAGATCTTTGACAGTAATTACTGTTAGTCAGAAGCTCATAGGTCTGACAACCAGTGTTACCATGGGGTATCATATTGCTCAGTTACCGGGTTGTGGAGGTCCGATAGGCAGTCACTCCATGTAAAATACTGATATCCAGCTGCAACTGGTTCGACTGGAAGCCGACCCCAATATAGTTGGGAAAAGGCTAGGTAGATGATGTATTCTATGTTTGTAAACGCAAACAGAATACTGGAGAAATTCCTAGTGTGGGGCAACGTTTTTTAAAAAAGGAAAAATAATAAAAATTATTTTATTTCTGTTCCAGCGGGATTGTACGCGAGCATGCCCTATGGTTTCGGCTACCCGTTCTGCCCACCCGGCTACGCCTATCCGCCGCAAAGTATGAGTATCATACACTTGTTATATCTGTCTTTCTTATTTCAATATAGTTTAATTCTGTTGTAGATGAAGATTACATTGCACTGCAGAATCCAGCGGAGCTTTAAGGCAGAGTAATGCTTCTTTTTTTTTTTAATAATAGGCTATTTTACAAAAAAATAAAAATAGTCCGAAAGATAGATTATCGAAAAATATTCGACCCGTATTTTTTCTTTTGTCGCGTAAACCAAAATTGACGAAGATACAACGCTTCCAAAAGTCACTTGGTTGGCGGCTCGCGGGACTTACGAATTACCGTGACCCCGGTACGTAAAGGGCTATTGAAGGACACCGTGGATTTTAGTCAGTACAAGTCTGACAGTGATACAAATGAGTCCTCCCACCCAGGGCAGGGCGGGAGGACTCATTTGATGATTTTAAAAAATAGTCACTTGGTTGGTATAATTTTACGGCCGTAATTACTGCCCTGATAACAAAGAATGCAGTAATCGACATTTTTGAGATTTTAATTTTTTTCTAGAAATGGCATCCCAAGAGGTTCATGTACATGAAAAAAATATATTTTCATAAAAAAATTCACTCTAAGTATGTTTTTTATGTAATGATTTTCGCCGTCAGATGATATGAAATATGTTTTTTGCGTTTATCTCGTAACCGCCATTTTGCGATTACTGCATTCTTAGTTATGACGGCAGATTACGTCACAAACCCCCACTCCCGAATTTCGAAGCGTTTCATCTTTGTCAATATTCATTGATAACAAAAAAATACGTGTTCATTACTTTTCAATACTCTAACTGACGGACTGAAAAGATTTTCAGTTTATATAGTAAACTACCCTATTGCAACATTAGGCCGCATACAGGGACCGCTCGAGCAGTAAGACAGTGATAGACATCAGGTGCCCTACCATGATGTCTTGTCAGCCAGAGTAGTTTCAGTGTAGGAAAGAGACGGAGCTATACAAGTCGTCTACCGTCACCTCGTTCCCTCACTGGAACTACTCTGGCTTTAAAACGTCATGGTACGCCACCAGGAGTCCCTGTATGATCACTGGCTAACTGCTTTTTTTATTTTTTTTATTGCGTGGTATTATCATCAAATGAGTCCTGCCGCCCTGGGTGGAGCCGAAGGGACTGTCGGCTCCTTCGTACACAACCTGACGCAAGTAGTCGATACCTTACGACTTTGATATACAGGCGATTATTGCAATACAAATCCATAGAGGTTCGTGCACGGGTACTCGTCAATGAATACCAAAATCGTAAGGTATCGGATCCACCTCCCCTATACCGCGTATGCTGACGATTCTCAACGCGCTCGTGGAGACCAACCCTGGATTGGACTTGTTTGCTGATGAATGGAAGACGATCATGTTGGAATGTTTGCGGTTTTGTGAGACGACAGAGTGAAAGAATATATTAATTTAGTATTAATGGCTAACGCTGTACTAAATGTTTATTAAATAAATAAATAAATCGGAGACTTGCGTCACGTTATGTACGAAGGGCCTTGGACTCGTGGCATGCCGCAGTGTGCCTCACCGTGCCATGACCTCAGTTGGCGTTCCATTAGCCATTTTTTATAATATCGCGCCAGACTTGACGTACATACATTGTTGTACAGCCTCCATGTACTACCCGGTGCGCGGACAGTACTACGCCCCGCCCCCGCCGGGGGAGTTCGTGCGGCGCGGCCGGGGGAGGGGGGGGCGCGGCCGCGGGAGGGGGGGGCGGATGCCGTACTTCGACGGACCTGATGCTAACCAGCAGTATTATAGGTCAGTCTTTTTTTCTTTGCAGTTAGCAAAACATGAAATAAGTCCTCCCACTCTGTGTGGCGACTGTCAGACTCTTACTGATTAATAATTCCCTGTTCTTTCAGTTGCCCTTTTCGAACATGAGCCGCGGTACCCCGTCCCGGCCCGCAATCCACTCTACAAGTTTTTTTTATTTCGTTACAGATATTTCAAGAAGCTAACAGAGCATAATCCGCACAGTGAGCACGAGGACCGCTCGCGAGGCCGCTCGCACTCCCGCTCCCGCTCCCGCTCGCGGCGCCGCGAATATTCCCGCTCGCGCTCGCGCCGCCGCTCGTACACACGCTCGCGGTCTAGAAGCCGTCGGTCCAGGAGCAGGAGTCGCAGGAGTAGAAGTCGAAGGTCAAGGTCTCGGAGTAGAAGATCCAGGTATAGTATAGTTGATTGAAATTCGGTATAAAAAAGAAAATAAAATTATTGTGATAAATAAATCTGACATAATTTAGTGTACTGTTGTTAATTTAATTCATCAATATATCAACTTGTATTTATAGCATAGGAAATCTCTCTTTAAGTGGTGAGACCGCCCATGTTCACCCGATTTATAAGATCAAAGTGGATCTGTACCTGAAACCTGTAATTTATATGATATGCATAATAAAGTGTATTGTATCTGTCTACCTTCCAGATCGTACCACTCACGCAGTCGCTCTCGCTCGCGCTCCCACCGCCGCTCGCGCTCGCGTCGCTCGCGCTCCAAGTCTCACCACTCCCGCTCGCGCCGCTCTGCCAGCCAGGCCCGCGGCACCCCGGCCCGCGGCACCCCGGCCCGGGAGGACACTAGCAACAAGCTCGTGTCGCCCGCCCGCGACCACACCAGACGATCCGAAGACGATCGGAGAAAGGAAGCCAGTAGTCCTAAGGATAAAAATGAATAAATTCTATATGTATTAATTATTTTGTAAGTAAATGTCATTGAAGATTTTTTATGAGTTTTATTTTTGTTCGCACGTCGGGCTGCATGGAGGTATAACTATTAATGGAATACCTACAAACATTGCTGGAACCCAGGACTTGCTCAGCAGTAGCGCTGCGTGTTGAGGTTTCCCGCACGGAGCTAAGAAAAAATTCTATGATCTACAAGTAATTTCTCCGGGTCTGGGTGTTTGTTAACGCACCCACGATACAGGAGAAATTCCAATGGGATAGAATTAGGCCGCTATCCCACTGGCGTTTTATGAGCGTTGGCGTGACTCCAACGTTGCGTGGCATGCGTTAACGTCCGCTGAACGCGACGTTAACGTCGTGCACGGAGCATGCGTGTCGTAGACGGTGTGATTTTACCTGTTGCGAGGACGCAAGGTGAACGCTTGTCACTAGAAAGCGGCGACATCATCGTCCCGTCTGCGTAGCGTTGTCGCTGAGCAGATCTTGGAGAGACGTCAACGCTCGTAAAACGCCAGTGGGATAGCGGCCTTAAAAAAAATCTCATTCTTCATTTACTCCAATAAAAAATGATTTAGCACCACTTTTGACTGTCTTTAACGGCTAATCATAATCTCTGACACGCGATTTAATAAGTCGGTAAATGTAATAATCTCTTGGATAATACGGGTTTATTATGATAAAAAGATAATGACGTAAAAATACTTTTTTTGGCACAAGTGTGATTGCCAACATTGTTTTATAAGCCTACTAGCTTTTGCCAGCGGCTTCGGCCGCTCACCCCCCGTTATTGCCTAGGATACTCAGAACCAAAGCAGCTGTCAAGTGGTAAAAGAATTTTTGAAATCGGTTTAGTAGTTTCTGAGTTTATTCATTACAAACATACACACACACACACCCAAAATACAAACCTTTCCTCTTTATAGTATTAGTGTTGATCTGTAACACGATTTTCTAGCGCCCACTAGCATCAATAATTTGAATCAGAATTAACGTTAAATATTCCAAGATTATTTTTAATGAAATAACATTAAACCAAACTGTTGTTGCCAAGCGGACAGAAGATAATAAAACGGGAATCTATTAAACGAATTGGTTGTAATTTTATTCGATACCCTATTGTTGACTGAAAAAGTCTTATTAGTTCGTCGGATAGAAAATGAAAATTATTTGATATATATTTTTTCTTTTATTACGTAAACCAAAATGGACGAAGAAACGACACTTTTAAAATTGGCAAAATTTCACATGCAAGTGCAGTTTTAACTTGCTAGTGATGTTACGAGTTTTGATACTCGTAACATCACTAGCAAGTTAAAACTGCAACTCTCGAATTTTGATGCATTGTATCTCGGTAAATATTTATTGATTTGACAAAAGAAAAAATACGTGTTCATTATTTTTCAAATTCTAAATGACGGACTAATTAGAATTGCAATTAACGGATGCTGTCAAATATCCTATTTTACCTTTTTTTATCGTGGTGACAAAATCATCAAATGCATGCTCCCGCTAAGGGCAGGACGGGAGAGACTGTGTCACAGGCACAGTCACTGACTTGTACTGACTAAAATCCACGGTGATCCTTCGATAGCCATTTACGTTCCAGGGTCACGGTTACCTGATGAGACATACACGATACCAGCTTAGTACGCGCACTGTAGAAGTATGCGAACAAATGTGGCGCACACTATTTTGGTGGAATTAGGTGTTCCTTTTACTTAGGTAACTTGTCTCCAAGGTAATACGATTAATGATTCTCAGCGCTAATGTGCCGTGTCTTCGTTATTAATTACCTAGAAATCGTAAGGTAATGAGCCAGAACAATTTAATCTCGCCTCGGTAAGCGTTGCTTTCTGCGTTGCCGGTTGTGATTTCGATAAGTCGATAATCTCTTCTTAACTTGAGAGATCATAACGAGGAAATCGCCCTTTTTAATGTCAGATGAAAGATGTACACAATACATTGTGGATATAAGAGTGAATTTTATTTTTCTGCCACTGCGCCACTAAAATTATTAGATATAAGCTCGCGTTTGACCATTATCTCCCCTGACGGTAAGCGAAGATGTGGTCGACTGTCATGACTTGAAGATACGAAGGCTCGAATATTTATCAGTTTGCAAATGATCGAAACCCTGAGAAGTGTAGGTAAGTTACTGGAAATACTCAGAACAGAAAATTTAAAATGTAAAATAAAAGTATTGATTTTCATTTTGCTTACAACCAAGGCCATCATGGTAATTACAGATTCTGCAAACTTATCTGTTTATCTACCTAGACGTGAAATTCAAAATCAGTAGAATAACAATATACCACGTTATCAAAGTAAAAAACCCTATTACACGATGTATCTAATCCAAACATCCGTAATGGATCCTGTAAACGAACAAATTTTACGATTTTGTCAAATAATTTGATCGTTGTCTTTGTTTGACACATTTTTCAATTAATAGTGTTCGTGTGCTTGTCTTTTTTTAACATTTAAATGCGTATTTAATTATAGTCGTGTTCGATAAATCTTTTGAAGATTTTGAACGCCTATCAGAAAGTAAACGCCATAAATGCGTATTTTTTTTTGCCCTATGTGTGACAGTGATAAATTCACGTTTTCATCAAAAACATTGAAAACTAAAGCTTATGGCACAGCTTAAGCCTTATGCTTTAGTTTGATGAAAACGTAAAGTTTGACAAACATGCTTGTCAAACATGTTTGATCATATACAGGATACTTTACATGTTTCTTTAAAAATACGCAACTTTATCAATGGATTACTTCAAGAACCATGGAACACAAAATTAATCGGTATTTGTATCAACAGATTATGATATAATGACGTCCCTGTTATCATTGATAAGGGAGGCTAATTAGTATATGTAGTAAGTCGGTAATTAGTTCATTATAGTTAGTGATCTGACCGTTGGAACATGAAGGCTTTCGCTTTTCTTTTGTTGTGCGCTCTTGCCGTCGTCCAGGTAAGTTCATCTTAGTTATTAAAGCTTACATCTAATACCTAACCTACCAATAGTAAGAAAAAAGCCGGCCAAGTGCGATCGGACTCGCGCAAGGCTTCCGAACCGTTACATAAGCGGCAAAAAAAAACAGTTCTTTGTATGGGAGTCCCCCTTAAATACTTGTTTTATTTTTATATTTATAGTGTTACTAGCTTTCGTTCGCGTGGAATAGTGACTTCCGGCAGATATTTTCTTTTTTGTAATAAAAACTATCCTATGTCCTTTCTCAAGTTCCAAACTATGTTTGTACCAAATTTCACACAAATCGGTTCAGTAGTTTAGGCGTGAAGAAAAGACAGACAGACAGACAGAGTTACTTTCGCAATTAGTTTGGAAGTTTGGTTATCCAAATCCAAATGATTTGGATAACATCTTCGATCAATAAAACTCTGTGAATATTTCAAGCGTCTACCTGTTGTTGTTATCAATACAGAGCAAAAACGACCAAAAAATCACTTGCATGGGGGCTTCACAACAAACGTGATTTGTTGCTCGTTTTTGCTCTCGGCGTCATTTTTTTCTCTTAAATACTTAATACCCTTATTTTATTCTGTTTTGTAGTATTTTTATTAAAGGGGCAACAGAAATACATATAATGTGAAAATTTCCACTGTCTAAGCATCATGGTTCATGAGATACAGCCTGGTGACAGACTGACAAACAGACAGACAGACGGACAGCGGAGTTTTAGCCTTTGGTACGGAACCCTAAAAGGTTTTTGTCCACAAAAAATGTTTACTGACATAAATCCGGAAGGCAGTCCGTTTACAGAAGATTCTTAATGAGTCCTGTACATTTTTTATTTTGTTATAATTGTTATTTTTATCGAAGACTGAACCACGTTATCACGTAAGGTATTATGTACAGACGCCAGCACATCAACCTACGTCAATCTGTCAAATTTCTTTAAAAGATTCAACCTTATCACAATAATGGAAGGTTAATGTTCGATTTGTAAAATTTGACAGACTCGGATAGGTAGACCTGTGGGCGTTTGTACGTAGGTACAAATATTTTTTCAAAAAGTTTTTTATGGACATTTAAAGAGTATGTAATCATCATCTTAAGAAAATAATATTTATTTATAAATGTCGAATGATAGTATAGTAGTAGTAGTCTTGTAGTATTCAGGCAAAAAAAAATTGTAAAGCCTATCCCCGTTGATTATGTTCCTTTTAATATTCGTGGCTTTAAAAATTACTTTCTCTACCTAAATTAATTTCGCTGATTTATTAGGGCGTTTCTTACTGCAGTGTCATCAATAAGTCGAGCACGCCGCAATCGCGGCGGTAAGACCCCTCTTTGAGGAGTGGCTGGATAGGCGTCACGGCGTCCTGACCTACCGCATGACTCAGGTCCTCACCGGACACGGAAGTTTCGGGAGGTTCCTGTGTCTGATGGGGAGGGAAGAAATGCCTGGGTGTCACCACTGCGAGGATCGTCGTGAGGACACGGTGGAGCACCGCCGTGTCCTCACGACGGCGATAGGCGGAGATCTTTCGCGCCCGGCATTGGTCGAGGCCATGCTGCGGGGCGAGACGGAGTGGGAAGCGGTCGCCTCCTTCTGCGAAGCAGTCATGCTCGTGAAGGAGGAGGCGGGCCGCTTGAGGGAGAGGACAGCGTCCTCCCTCCACCCCAGCCGCAGTGGTAGACGCCCACGGCGTCGGACGTCGCCAGACGATCTGCGGCCACCGTAGGCGCGGGCATGCGGGCAGCGAGTAATGGGCGACTCGCTGTCCGACCATGGACCATGCGCGGGTCGACGGCGCGTTGTGTTCCACGCGCGCCTCAAAGAGTGTCAGCGCAGTGACGGGGCCTATAGAGGGCCAAAGGCTGCCAGGGTCGCGGGACTAAAGAATTACCGTGACCCCGGTACGTAAAGGGCTAGTGAAGGACACCGTGGATTTTAGTCAGTACGAGTCTGACAGTCCCTCCCGCTCTGCCCTGGGTGGGGGGACTCATTTGATGATTTTACCAAAAAAAAAAGTGTCATCAATAAGTACTGGCCGGTGCCGGGCATGGTCGATGCTCTAGCGTCTCTCGGGGCGCGAGGGCGGACTCCGAACCCTCGTTCCGGCCTTAAAATAATAATATGTACTACTACGAGAGTGAATTTTCGACTACTGTTATCTATTTTTATCGATCAAGAATTAAAACGAGAGTCTACTGTTAAATTATCAAAAAACATATTAATTTATGTTTCTGCAACATCCTCCGATTAAAATAGAATATGCTTCGAATCGAAGAGAATATGTTATTATTCCGTTTAATTTAAACGGAATAATAACATATATTCTCTTAAGGATTAAACGGTTTAATCTTTGGTACATATCATGAATTTGTCATAAATATTATTATGTAGGTATATGCATCTTTACTTTTTTTAAATATTTCTCACAAAACAAAAAAGACATAAAGACATAAGCGTTTGGTTGGGCCCCTCTTTGTTTAAGCAAATGTATTGTATCCTATTGTACGAGTATGTACGTAAATTAATATATTATTAACTGTGGTCGCTAATGACCTTAGATCAGGGGTGGCGAACCTTTATGGATCAACGTGCCATTTTTTGTAATGTAATGTTTAATGAGACCATAAATGTGCCATCCAATAATTTTCACCTAGTTAGTAAGTATTGGGAAAATAATAAAGCAATGCTAACAACTCCTCCGCACCGTAGCTAGGTTCAGTCGCATTCGTTTCTTACATTTCATAGTGTGTTACGTACTTTGTCGATCTGTGGCGTGCCCAAAATATTATATCACGTGCCATCAATGGCACGCGTGCCACTGGTTCGCCATCCCTGCCTTAGATATATGAAAAGCTGTTGAAAAGCGACCTTAAAAAAATAATAAAAAAATAAGACATAAAATAGTGATAGTATGGGAGCAGGGTCCAAGTTTAGCTTAGCTCCAAGAAATCCTGCCGGGGTCACGGGACTAACGGATTGCCGTGACCCCGGTACGTAAAGGGCTATTGAAGGACACCGTGGATTTTAGTCAATACAAGTCTGACAGTCCCTCCCGCCCTGCCCTGGGTGGGAGGACTCATTTGATGATTTTACCACGATAAAAAAAAAGCTCCAAGAAGTAGGTACCTATTGCTTTCTGAATCAAGCCCTTGAACCAACCAAAGAGTTCCACGAGATGTTTGTCGAGGCGGACATTATGACTATTTTTTAATCGGTCCAATCTAGCGGCTACTTTGCAATCAAAAATAAAAAATAATTTGGAAAAACCTAACGTCGCGCGTCGGTAAACCTGTTATCAAAATGTTATCTAATTAGATTTCGTAATTAAGTGTAATCATTGCTTTAATATATCGTGTTAATCCTATTTAATTCCTAGATTAAGGTTATCTTTTAAAAGTTGTTTTTGGCCATAGATATTTCCATTTCAATAGGTATTTTACTATCTGTCCTTACGCTTATGGATTTTAACATTCTGAGATGTCATGCCTACTTAAAGTAGGGCGCAAACGTTGGGTACTTTTGTGTCTTGTGTCAGAACAAGCTACCGATGAATATTTGATTTCTATAGCACCAGCATGCAATTCATGCACTACCTGTCCTTACGTAAACATTTTTTGTGCCCAGTTGCCCACCATGAAGTACGGTTCCCTATGATGGTGTGCCGTCTCAAAGTGTCTACGATCAACTTTAGCCTTATTATAATGCTTCAAATTATCAAACTATTTATATCAATTGACCTACTTACTTTATAAGTAGACTTCTTATCCTCATTTGTATTTTCCGTAGGATAGATTCGCTTTTATTCGTTTTTAACAATAAATTAAATGCTGTTTTTATTTTTCAGGGACGCTACCATGCCCTCCCAAGTAAGTAAACATAATCTTATCAATGAATAATAAATAGGTATTGTAAATCTTGACAAAAAATCTGAAGTACGAGTATGATTTACTGAAACATAGAGACAATAGATATAGTGTCCAACAAAACGGATTAAAAAAAAAGAATATTTATAGAAAATAAAATATTTTTATCAGCCTGTACCCTTCCTGTACCTAAACGCTAAACGACAAGGCGTAGAAAACGACCTTTCACTCCTATCGAAAGGAAAATTGTGTGGGAAAGGAAGGCCTTAGCCCAGCTGTGGGGCCACTTGTCCCGCAATGTATGCATTATGAGTGAAAAGCTGTGCAGCAGCTTGTCGGGTTCAATTCCCGCACATCTACAGATCGTTTTTCCGGGTCTCGCTGTTTGTGTATGTGATATTGAATGTTTGTAATCGCAGAAATTCCTATGTATTAAATGTCAGGTTTACTAACCATTTCTCCTTCTTCAGACAGCCGCGCCCCTGCGGCTCTGGGCGACGCTCCCTGGGTAGTGCACCTCCGCATCGCCGTGGCCACCAGCGGCCTGCTCAACTCTTGCGTCGGCTCTCTCATCAAAGAAAATTGGGTGCTCACCAGCGCTAGCTGCCTCCAAGAGTATGTTACATTACCTTTTCTTGGCGTTGGGATGTTATTCGAGATCTCCCTACCTCCTCCGTTTGGGGAGGAGGTAGGGTTATTTATGTCCGAATACGATTCCAGTTTGTATTAGTTATATGTAACGAGTACTTATTGAAGAGAAAATCAAGAAAAAAAAAATGAAGCTTAGCAACACCTGCCATTTAAAAATTTTTATATAAGAGTGTATTCTATATATGCTATGAAAAAAATGGCAGGCGTGGAGGAGGCAGGACACGGTGGAGCATACGGTGCAGGACTGCCCCGCTTGGCCAGAGCACCGCCGTGTCCTCACGACGGCGATAGGCGGAGACCTCTCGCGCCCGGCATTGGTCGAGGCCATGCTGCAGGGCGAGACGGAGTGGGAAGCGATCGCCTCCTTCTGCGAAGCAGTCATGCTCGTGAAGGAGGAGGCGGGCCGCATGAGGGAGAGGACAGCGTCCTCCATCCACCCCAGCCGCAGTGGTAGACGCCCACGGCGTCGGACGTCGCCAGACGATCTCCGGCCACCGTAGGCGCGGGCATGCGGGCAGCGAGTAATGGGCGACTCGCTGTCCGACCATGGACCATGCCCGGGTTGACGGCGCGTTGTATTCCACGCGCGCCTCAAAGAGTGTCAGCAATGTGACGGGGTCCCCCTCTAGAGGGCCAAAGCCTGCCGAGGTCGCGGGACTGTAGGAATTACCGTGACCCCGGAACGTAAAGGGCTATTGAAGGACAACGTGGATTTTAGTCAGCACGAGTCTGACAGTCCCTTCCGCTCTGCCCTGGGTGGGAGGACTCATTTGATGATTTTACCACGAAAAAAAAAAGGCGTCTGTAAACGTCAATTTTTTTTCTTGATTTTCTCTTCAATATTCGTGGCATTTTATTTTAAACTTATATATTTATGAGGTACATTGAAGGTACATTTCTCTAGTAAATATACTGTAGCGATAAGATATCGGGCACGCCGCAATCGCGGCGGTAAGACCCCTCTTTGAGGAGTGGCTGGATAGGCGTCACGGCGTCCTTACCTTCCGCATGACGCAGGTCCTCACCGGACACGGAAGTTTCGGGAGGTTCCTGTGTCTGATAAGGAGGGAGGAAACGCCTGGGTGTCACCACTGCGAGGACCGTCCTGAGGACACGGTGGAGCATACGGTGCAGGACTGCCCCGCTTGGGCAGAGCACCGCCGTGTCCTCACGACGGCGATAGGCGGAGACCTCTCGCGCCCGGCATTGGTCGAGGCCATGCTGCGGGGCGAGACGGAGTGGGAAGCGGTCGCCTCCTTCTGCGAAGCAGTCATGCTCGCGAAGGAGGAGGCGTGTCGCGTGAGGGAGAGAGCAGTGTCCTCCCTCCGACCCACCCGCAGTGGTAGACGCCCACGGCGACGGACGTCGCCAGACGATCTCCGGCCACCGTAGGCGCGGGCATGCGGGCAGCGAGTAATGGGCGACTCGCTGCCCGACCATGGACCATGCCCGGGTCAACGGCGCGTCGTGCTCCACGCGCGCCTCAAGGAGTGTCAGCAAATTGACGGGGCCTGTAGAGGGCCAGAGCCTGCCGGGGTCGCGGGACTTACCCATCACCGTAACCCCGGTACGTAAAGGGCTCGTGAAGGACACCGTGGATTTTAGTCAGTACAAGTCTGACAGTCCCTCCCGCCCTGCCCTGGGTGGGAGGACTCATTTGATGATTTTACCACGAAAAAAAAAAAAAGCGATAAGATATGTATAACATAATCAGCATACACCCGCGGTTCTGACCGTCAGGATTGCGGCTCACTTTATTTTTGTAAATATCTTTATTCTTGGTGGTACATTAAATTTCATTACAGTTAGGTACATAAAGGTACATTTTTGGTAGATTCCTTTCATGGGGTGCTAAAACAGGAAACCTCCACGTGCGCCCGTGGACTGGAGTTCCCTCTCGGATACGTCCGGGGGGAAGACCAGTTTTTCAGGCCGGTGCACCCTGGGATGCGGGCAGAAACTCTTCCTTAGGCACTGTGTGCCTAAGGGGTCTCTTTGCCCGTATTCGAATAGCCTGTCGGGTGGAAGCTCCAACGCGTGTCCCTCTGAATAGCAGAGGTCACAGCGGCGGAGCGGGCTTGCGGATGGTGCGTAATGGGTAAGCTCGCCGTCCGACCAAGGACCAAGCCCGGGTCGGTGGCGCGTCGTGTTTCACGCGTCACCGACGGGGCCCGTTACGGGGCCAAATGCCTGCTGGGGTCGCGGATTTTTTCTTAATCCAGGTTACCGCGGCCCCGGAACGCAAAGGGCATCCGAAGAAACACGGGTGGATTTTAGTCAGTAAGAGTCTGACAGTCCCTACCGCCCCACCCAGGGCGGGAGGACTCGTTTGATGATTTTGCCACCGTAAAAAAAAAAAAAGATTCCTTTCATACGTAACATATTCATTAACCTACAAAATATATCGCCACTGACAGACGCATTTTCCCTCAGCGCTCGTTTCATCTGGACCCGGTTCGGCGCCGTGAACGTCATCAAGCCGTCATTGGTGCTCGAGAGCTCCGCCGTCATAGTGAAACCCGATGTGCCCATTGGTCTCTACAACTTCACCAGATACATTGAGCCGACAGGTATGTTACTTACTGTATTTCGTCTTTCTATGTTTAATGCATACCGTCAAACTCAGCTCATCGCAGTCTCTACGACATAGGACTCTCCCCAGGCTTTTAAAATATTCGGTTCATCCAGCTGGGAGTTTTCACGACACGCGGTTTCGAATGCATGCTGAAGCTACACTATAAAATGAAAAACTCTGTTTTCTTTAGAAGTAGACGCCATATTGTAACAATTAAGTTCAACAAAAAATATAGATTTGAAGTAAAATGACATGCAGGATTACCTACTGAATACCTGTGATAAACTAATTTAAAATGCATGTATAATTATAACGGACCAAAAACCAAAGGACTATGTTTCATTCGTTGCCAAGGATTTATTACTGTTAATTCTGTTGTTACACATATGTATGTACTTGCCTCATAATAACTAAGGACTATTTACTGTTCACAGACATCATCGCTCCTATTTCTCTCGCTGGAGAGGTCGGTGACTCTGGCAAGTTATGCGTCTACGGAGGCGAAGACGGTAAGTTCCTACTGTGACATGGAGGTGTACCACGTTGATGATAATTATAATGTTCCATAGCCGATTTCAGTCACAAAAACTGTAAATTATTTGAGTTTAAATTACGTTTAATTGAGTATTTCTTTGTTCTTGCGTCTGAGGAACTTGCGTTTCATTTGATTTAACATCATAACGTATTTTAAGAACATTAACTTATTTATAAAAATAAATTCAAATAAACTTAAGGTATGTATATGAAGAAAACAAAAACGCGGCAAATTCCTAGATTAACATTATTTTGTCGGAAAAGCAAAGGCATCAAGCTCATACGGCCTTTTCGGTTTTCGTTATTTTATTTAATAATCATAACTGCATAATAAATGCGTATTCCTTTTTCGAAAAGATATGTAATGCTTTATATAAGTATAAATTTCGGTAAATATTCCAAATTTAAATCACATTCTCTCCCTAAAGGATGAATGAAATTCAGTACAATTTTCTTTCCCTGTTTTTAACAGATTAAAAATGACTATTGTTATGTTCGCTTTTTGAAGCATAGAATGTCACTTTTTTGAGCCAGTGGTACGGTAAGAATATTTTAAATCAGATTTATCCTATTGTCAGTTGAGTCTTCTGAAAAACAAAAAAAAACTATATTAAAATATAAATTATCCCCGAAAGCCGGACTAAGCCTGTCTCGCGGGAGTCATTTAATTTTCGTTTAAAAATCGGGACGTCCCGCCAAAATCGGAACGTCCGGCAACGCTAATTAAGATTCCGCTTGAACGATGCCTCCACTAGGCCTGCGCGCCACTTGCCGGCTCGTCCTGGAGTAGTGTCTTCAGCTGCCAGTATTAACCTCATTACTGTTCCAGCCCCTGGTGAGCAGCTGTCCTGCTACGAAGTCGGCGTTTCAGAGGAAGATGGTAACCTTGTTGTCTCCAGCGATGAGGTTAAAGCTACCAAAGTAAGTTGATTCGGTAGTTTGTAATATTTGTTTGAAATCTACCGATTTTTCAGTATTTCTACCGATATGGTTACGGTTGTAATCTTTTCTTCTTCAATAATGTGTTTATTTATTTGAACTTCATGTACAGACGCCAGCACATCAACCTACCACAAACTGTCAAATTTTATCCATCGAACATCCACAATTGTGATAAGGTTAAAATCTATTAAGAAATTTGACAGTTTGAGGTAGGTTGATGTGCTGGCGTCTGTACAAAAGTGGTAATTGTATAGCCAGACTTAATGCCACAACGCAATCTCTATAAGAAAAAATCAATCCTTTGGTTAAATTGGACGACGTAGTAATCGGGAACAAAATACTACCGAAAGAATTTATTATACCGATACTAAATTTCTGGTGGGGCAGTTTACTGAATCACGGTAGATGAAGCTGTACT
Organism: Agrotis puta; assembly: GCA_943136025.2. Lineage (NCBI taxonomy): Eukaryota > Metazoa > Arthropoda > Insecta > Lepidoptera > Noctuidae > Agrotis > Agrotis puta. The sequence continues at coordinate 15,277,047 of OW964182.2, read as the reverse complement.
GTATAGAAATGGAATGAAGAACGCGACGTCATGAGCATGAGCGCCATAGCTTGGTTGGCAAGAGCGTTCATCTTGAATGGGAAGATGAAGGTTAAAATCCTGATCATAGACGGATTTTCTTTCAAGTAAAGGTGATGTCGGACACATATTTGTATGTATGTGTTGCAGAAGTAGACTTGTCAGGCACACTGATAGCCAAATACCGTCAATTTTACTACACGCTGCTCTCAGCGCTCTACAAACTTGACGGTAAACTGGATCGTGGGTGGCCAGCATCGGTATTAAAAATAATTAGTTTAATTTCCATCTATACGAGTACATAAGATGTCAACGAACCTACTTACTTATTAATATGAATACTTCAAATTGCAAAATTACATTAGTTTCTAGCGCGCGAGGCTTTCGCAAATTCACACGTCAGAAGATTTATGCAACCATTTTGATTTCTACTCATTATGTTGCCATAATGTGGCTTAAAATTTTACGTGGGTTCCTTATTTTTTTTCAGTTTCAAATGAAATAAGGGACTTATTCTTGTAATTTAATATTGTTTGATAATCGGTCCAATAGTTAGAGAGGAGTTTATTACAAAACAAAAAACAATTATTTTCTTTTCAACCTAATAAAAAAACTCTGAAACCATTTTGTGTATATTTAATAGAGGTAGGTAGCCCTGAAAAAAAGGGTCACAGAGATCGCATTCGATCTGATCGTATCGCCAGATCGGATCGCCGGAACGGATCGCGCTCTGTCGGTAAAGACCTTTAGAAGGATGCAGGTTTGAGTTTAGCTCCCGATTGATTTTTTCTGTTCGCAAAAACCTTTAGTTAAACTAGATAATCTTGCCAAATTCTGGGGATGTCTTAAATCGAGAATAGTTCCACTGTGGGAAAGAGACAGAGCTATACAAGTCGTCTAGCGCCATCTCGTTCTGGAAGACCACCTGTTTCACTTACATGCTTTTGTCTACTCCTTGAGAGTGCTTGATGTTATGCGTTCTTTTTCAGTACGACAGCGGCGCCCCTCTCGTCAGCAACGGCTCCCAGGTCGCTGTCCTCGTCGGTGAATCCGACGAAAATGTCGGTGGTGAGTACCTGGCTTTATTTTCTATGAAATCTACAAAGTCCAACAAGATTTAAAAAGCCAATGGCCTTAGATCCGTAATAGGACACTGAGAATAGAAGCCAAAAACACGAAAAAAGAATAAGTGAAGTGAAGAGTTCAAAACACAATATAAAAAAGTGGCTAAACTAAAAACGTTACATTTTGTTTCGAATACGGAATCTGCACATATTATAATCTAAGCCAATGTCGAACTAAATCGGTTATCTGACAAAACAGTTATATAATTATATGGTTCAGGCCATTAAAATGTGCAACTTAAAATTACTAGCCTTTTTTATTTATTTTCATAAACCAGCTAATTATTTTGTGAAGTTTATTTCATCACTATTGCTCTCAAAACAGCAAAGGATCACGTCGTTAGAAAACGCCGTCCTTGAATCAAAAGTTCGATGACATATGACATCTTTTCATTTACAAACCCGTACTGGGCCTGCGTGGTTCATAGTTCAACTTCTCACAGAGGGGAGGTTTGTGTACCGCGGTTACATACACGTCTTTCACCTATAAAATCCGTACACATCAAAATATATTGTTCAGCTTTATATTGTTATACTAGTATAAATATAGATTTCAGTGTACACCTACAGTTAAACGGGATGTTTCCGTTCTTGGCCTTGATTTCTTAACATTGTCATTATTATAGGACACCACTCTTCCCACTTCTTGACATATTAAATTATGTTTTTTTTTCCAGAATTCGTGGACATCGCTAAGTACGCGGACTGGATCGAGGCTGTGACAGGAGTCTCCTTCAGGTCTAACCCAGAAGCTGTCAAGTTCGTCCAATAAGTCTCATCACCTACACAGCTCGAAACTTAACTCCTAAGCTTTGTCCTTCGGTACAAAACTGGTCTCAAATTCGGTCCCTTCGGTACAAGACTGGTCTCAAACTTAGTCCCTTGGGTACAAGACTGGTCTCAAACTTGGTCCTTATCTGATCTTCTGGTCCAACTTGGGTTCATGAAAGATTGCTGTAGTTCTTTTAACACCATCTGAAGATCTGCCTGTCAATGGTTCCCATATAAAGGCAAAGGGGAAATCGAGTCTTTAGGTAAATTTCCAACGGTCTGAAGACTATACAAAATGGGTGGACAAGAAATAATTTGCGAGCTGTGTGTTAATTATTGTAATAAATAATGTAACTGAGTAAATTGAGTTTCTTTTGTTTGTTGTGATTGTTTAATTTTTGGTAAAGTAACACAATTCAAAATAAAGGCACGGTTGGCGCAGTCGCTGAACTATTGACTGCGGCGCTCCTCGTGCCAGGTTCAATTCCATCATGGATCAAATCATGTACAAGAAGTTTTTCCGGGTCTAGATGTTTGTACATGTCAGTTTAATAGATTGTAAACGCAGCCACGATATAGGAGGAATTCCTAGTATGTATTTAATAAAAAAAGCGTTGTTCTGCTCTAAAAAAAATACTACAATCAAATTAGTAACAGTATCCCTTTTCGAATAATGTTGGTGTTGGCTTCTAGTATAATGAGATACCGGCACAGATAACTTAATACTAGTATGTTACCTGGAGCGGCTGCCTATCTGACTTCCAAAACCCCGTATAATACAATAATCTTTGTCTTTGTCAGCATACAGTCCATCAGTTAGGTCGATCTGATACAAGTTATACGCGGTCGAAACCGCTGGCAACATTTAGTATGTCTAGATAAAAGAAAGAAAGAAAAATCGTTTATAACACACCAGAAGTGCACATAGTATAAACAAAAGTAAAACTAAACACCTCACATCTTTCCCAAAGCTTCTAGAATTTTCTTTACCTTCCTTAAAACTTAATCTAAATCAATAACTAGTATTCTAGGAAATAAACTCACAATAACAAAAGTATATCATTTGTGTCGACGTGAGTAAAAGTGCACCACAAGTCTACAATGAGGAAATCGATGGCTTCCAGCGATTTTACCATAATAGCTGAGCGATTTTTATTGTGACGCGAGTGGCAATTCAATACTTCAAAGCAAATAGTAGTGAATGAGTTGGCTGGATCGTATTGCGAGCGGGAAGCGGGTCGCGGAGCGAGTTCCAATTTTACTTGTGTTCATTTTCGAATGAAAAGTTGTTTGATAGCCTCGCGTTTGAACACTAGATAGTGTTCAAAGATGTTGATAGTGTGTGTGCGAGATCGCCATCAGGCGAGATACTTAGTCGAACAGATCATTGCTTACTATCAAGTAAGCAGTTATGTGTTCGACGGTGAAGCACGCTTGCATAAAAGTAACCTGTTCACTCTTGATTTAAAGAACACAAGGTAGCTATAAGGTATGCTATTCTCTATAAGGAAACACACTTTGGCCAACTTAAACAGTTTTGCCTATTTTATTCAACTATCTTAGTAGCAAGGTCGCGGGACTAACGAATTACCGTGACCCCGGTACGTAAAGGGCTATTGAAGGACGCCGTGGATTTTAGTCAGTACAAGTCTGACAGTCCCGTCAGTTCCGGGGTCACGGTAATTCGTTACTCCCGCGACCATGGAGTAGTAAAGCTTACCGTAACATTCAATTGAGTGAAACTAAACAGAACCAACCACTGTTGTACTTAGATCATTTTAAAAACAGAAACGAGTACGAATTCTTAGAATTTAAATGTAGAATTTTTATAAGGTACTGAATAAAAAGGTTCGTAATGTATAAAGTAATGTGTGGTGCCATTTCTTACGTCAGTCGCTAACAGTCGGACCTTGTCGTAACCTCATTTTTTTGGTTGACGGTTTTGAGCCGTTACGGAGGCTTAATTCACTCATAAAACAGCGCATTATATAATACAGCTTATGTGCACATGTATATCATTTCCCGACCTTTTTAAAACGAGCAGATGTGCAAGACCACACGCAATGTTAAAAACTGTAAAAATGAACACTCTCCAATAAGGGGTTTTTTAATTCGGATTATAGATAGTTCCTATTTTCCCTATATCATCTGTGTGTCGCTTCAGTATTTAGAACAGAATTTTTATTTTTATTTTTTGACCGATTATGCGTTCCCTGCTCGGCTTCTATGGCTTTTTTTGTGTGGTAAAATCATCCAATGAGTTTTTCCATTATGGGTGGAGCGGAAGCGACCGTCATACTCGTAGTGACTAAAATCCACGGTTATCTTCAATAGCCCTTTACATTCCAGGGTCACGGTTACCTAATGAGACGGTCCCGCGACATGTAGAGAGGACTGGCCTATTTCTTGGTAAAAAAGAATCAGACACGGCAATGCTGCCAGTGTTCTGGGCACTTATCCAGGGACAGCGATGTAGATGAGTTTTTTGACGTTCTGAGAATATTTTTCTCTTTTATTAATTGTAAAAATGTATTGTCTTCTTAATTAGATATGTTTATGTAAAACTTGAATGAATCTTTTTAATGTCGTGAGACTCTGTTATTGGCTTAAGAGATAATTTTGTCATCATCTTGCTATCACTGTTCGGCAACTACTTTAAGCTGTTCATTGAAATTGAAGTAAACACTCAGAACTCATGTAAATTAATAAAAAAACGACGGTTTGCACTCTGGGAGTGCCGGCAGAAGTGAAAACTTCAATAGTAATAAACACACACGAACATTCGCGCAAGCGCCCTGCGCCGTCTTACGAATTTTCGATCAGGTCACGTGTCCTGATGCGAGTTTAACATTTTTTACCCATTCTTTTTTTTTGTCGTGGTCAAATCATCAAATGAGTCCTCCCACCCAGGGCAGGGCGGGAGGGACTGTCAGACTTGTACTGACTAAAATCCACGGTGTCCTTCACTAGCCCTTTACGTACCGGGGTCACGGTAATGGGTAAGTCCCGCGATCCCGGCAGGCTTTGGCCCTCTACAGGCCCCGTCACTATGCTGACACTCCTTGAGGCACGCGTGGAACACAACGCGCCGTCGACCCGGGCATGGTCCATGGTCGGGCTGCGAGTCGCCCATTACTCGCCGCCCGCATGCCCGCGCCTACGGTGGCCGGAGATCGTCTTGCGGCACAACGCCGCTAAAGAAGTTTTCACTGCAATAAGCTGTTGAGTTTCCATATAAATCCAAACTAATATTATAAATGCGAAAGTAACTCTGTCTGTCTGTCTGTCTTTTCTTCACGCCTTAACTACTGAACCGATTAGTGTTAAATTTGGTACAGACATAGTTTGGAACTTGAGAAAGGACATAGGATAGTTTTTAACCGACTTCAAAAAAAGGAGGAGGTTTTCAATTTTATGTTTGTTACCGCATTACGACCGACTGGGTGAACCGATTTTCATGATTCTTTTTTTGTTTGAAAGCTGGTGCTTCCCGTGTGGTCCCTTTGTCACCAAATCAGGATCTGATTATTGGATCTTGGAGAAATCGAGGGCAACCCTCAAATTTTATAGGCCCACGCATCGTTTTTCGTAAATCTTATGAAGTTATTTAAGTACTTGCGTATGGTAATCATCATCTTATGTAGCTGAGCTGATGATGGAAGGTACAACTCCTTAACAGTAGTTTGTTACCGCATAACGACCGACTGGGTGAACCGATTTTCATAATTCTTTTTTTGTTTGAAAGCTGGTGCTTCCTGTGTAGTCCCATTGTCACCAAATCAGGATCTGATGATTGGATCTTGGAGAAATCGAGGGCAACCCTCAAATTTTATAGGCCCATGCATCGTTTTTCGTAAATCTTTTGAAGTAATTTAAGTACTTGCGTATGGTAATCATCATCTTATGTAGCTGAGCTGATGATGGAAGGTACAACTCCTTAACAGTAAGGAGTAAGCATCGACTGATTCACTGTTCGCATATCTCCGGAACTTCACGTCCGATTTAAATAATCCTTTTTTTTTTGTGCTAGGTATCGTTCAACTTAGGGAATACTGCAAGTTTAATCAAAATCGGTTCAGTAGTTTTTGAGATAGGGAATTTTATTAGCTTATTGTGTACATGAGGGATGTTATTAACAGTGCTACGGATTATATTATATGTTTTTGGCAAGAATTTGGGTTGAATATTTTAACTAAAAAACGAAAAATAAAAAACTTTTTCAAAAAAAATGTAACCGCCTTCAAAAAGAACCACAAAACAGGATAAAATAATCTACAAAATAACTTTTATTTCGGAAGTCGGTGGCAAAAAAAAAACAATGAAATAAAAAATAACAAAGCCATCGACTTCCGAAATAAAAGTTATTTTGTAGATTATTTTACCCTTTTTGTGGTTTTACTATGTATATTTTTACGGGTTAAGCTGCGCTTGCCCAGGTTGGTCTGTGGATGGGTAAAAAGCACTCGGAAAGCACGTAAAGCCGTTGGTCCCGGCTGTCATTTGAAGATCTTTGACAGTCGCTACTGTCAGAAGTTCTAAAGTCTGACAGCCAGTCTTACCATGGGGTATCGTATTACCCAGTTACTGGGTTGTGGAGGTCCGACAGGCAGTCGCTCCATGTAAAATACTGATATCCAGCTGCATCTGGTTTGACTGGAAGCCGACCTCGATAAATTTAGTAAAAACGCTAGGCAGATGATGAACGGAGTATAGATAATAATTATCTAAGGACCACTCGACATATAGTACTAATAGAATTATTCTATTAGTACTATATGTCGAGTGGTCCTTATGCTCGATAGATGGCGGTGATCGCGCAATGATGTCGATCGTTACACGAGTTCGATCGTTACACGGGACAAAGGAAGCTACTTTGTTTTATACTATGTAGTGATTAAATGCAAGTAAAATTGGTCCGACCTGTTTATTAGTCAGTGTTTAGTAATCCATTTGTGCTGGATAGGATAATCTCAAGCCCGGGGAAGGACATAGGGCTACTTTTTACAAACACACCATACAGGTAAAGATTGATGAAGAAACCACTGGTAGAATTTTGAAATTTGCAGAGTTCTATTACTTATTATTTTTTTATCGTGGTAAAATCATTAAATGAGTCCTCCCACCCAAGGCAGGGCGGGAGGGACTGTCAGACTTGACTGACTAAAATCTACGGTGTCCTTCAATAGCCCTTTACGTACCGGGGTCACGGTAATTCGTAAGTCCCGCGACCCCGGCAGGCTTTGGCCCTCTAAAATAATGAGCACTTATAAAGGAATTCAGATAATTCCACCCTCAAGAGATTCCCTCTAAATATTAGGTATAGGTGTTCAAAGATTGTATGGAAACTAATTTTGAAGTTAGAAATCTGGGATGTACGATGTGAAGTTACATAAAAAAATATAAGTATTAAAAAAAAATGTCACGTAACTTAATGAGGCAGACCAAATTCTACGCGAGCAAAGCCGCGGGCAAAAGCTAGTAAATAAATAAACTTAAAACACATTAGAGAGGTATCTATGTAAGTACATAACAGGTGGACGATACTGTAATAATAACGATGTGCACCGTCAGGAAATACTCGCTAATCTTTGACGTAACAATCTCAGAAAAGTAAATATCACATCACAGACGGAAACACATAATAATATGTATACACACGTAACGATGTCGATCAAAGAATGGGTAGGCAGAAAAGTAGGTTTTACAACGTTCTTAGGTGTGACCACAGATTGAATAGTGTCGAAATAAGGTAGCGTGTGGTTACAGAACATTGTATTTAATTCTATAGTGTGGTCTACCACATAAGGTTCAAACCAGCTGTGTCTCAGTGCAAAATTGCCAGGGTCGCGGTACTGTAACTGTAATCCAAGAATTTAAAGGAATATTGAAGGAAAACCTTGGATTATAGTCAGTCTAACAGTCCCTCCCGCCGCGCCCTGGGTGGGAAATTCTTCAAATGTGTCCCATTTGAAGAATTTACCATAATAAAAAGAAAAACAAACGCTCTCTCCATTATTTGATCTTACCATTATTAACGATTGGACTGCTGCGCTGCGTGTCGCGGGTTCGATTCCTGCACGGAGCAAATATTTGTATGATCGACAAGTAGTTGTTTAGGGTCTTGTGTATGTGAGTTTATAATTATGTTTGTAAACGCACACACGAAACAGGAGAAATTCCTAGTGTGGGGCAACTTTTTTTTTTTTCAAATAAATAATTATTGTTATTAACTCGTGTCTACCAACACCACCTTCCAATCCTTCCATCGGTCTCAATTTTGCGATACTACTTTCCAATGTGAAGGTGACAGAATTAATAAATTGCAAATCTTATGAGTCGTCATCATCATCAGCCTATAAATGTTCCCACTGCTGGGACGCAGGCCTTCTCTCTTTGAAAAGGAGTGGGCCACAATCCACCACGCGGGCCCAGTGCGGATTGTTTGTTGAGTCGTCAATATAAACGAAATGGGTTAGTGTTTTGCAAAAACATGAAAACCTATTTTTTCTTTTGCTACATGAATTAATATTGACGAAGATTTCGAGTGCAGCCCAAAACATAGATAACAAATTAATGAATTTGGTGGTAGTAATAAAATTCAACCTGAAGAGAGAAATGACATAGAAAGAAAATTGCGGAAAATCCCGGTCGTGTCCCGTTACAAATTAAGCCTTCATTGTGAAGAACAAACAAAGCAGTGTTCTGGACTAGGATAAGTTATTTTTTGCTAATTTGTTTCTCTACTACTATATACGGTTCTCTTACTTAGATTTTAAGATTTTGGATGAGATAATGTGATATTTTCTTAAATATGTTGTGGTTCCCGTGTCTCAGTGATACGACTGATACAGCGGTAGCTACGATAGTTGCTCACATTTGCATAATTAGATTCGTCTTCGAGAATAATCACGAAGAATACCATTAATATACAGTAACCCAGTTTGGAAACACAAAAACCCACTGTAAAGACACTCAATTAACATACGGACCTCAAACTTTCTTCCACGTAACAAGACCTTGACCGCCTTCATAAAAGCGGTGTTCAGTTATTGCACTAAACAATCATGGAACTAAATTGGCGTCCGTTACTACGGTTTCATAAGATTAGCTAGTTTTTAACCTATGTGTTCACATGACCTCGGGTTAAAATTAGTTGAGAAACTTCGCGTCTTTTAGCAACCGCTGTTTTTGGGAGTGCGTTTATGTCTTTGAAACGTGGTTTTCGGCACGTCGCAATTTTAAATAGGTAACGCGGGAATTTGCCGGTCTTCTTTGCCATGCATCCTAATTCTGGTATTATTCTTTTTTTGCTATACCATAACTTACATTTAATTTTAATATTGGTACCTAGTTATTTTTTTTCACAAGTAATACTGGCAGGATTTATTAGTCATAATACTGGCTGATTTACATAATGAATGGAATTTGTGTCCTTTAAAAAAAATGTACTTATTTATACTTAGTTAAATATAATTTATACAAAAATATACATATATTATCACTTAAAACATTTTTTCTGGGGTGGGAAGCTGCAAATGACTTCTCTCGGTTATTAATTTTAGCTGTGGTTTATTAATTGTTATGCATCTCGTAAAGTTTTGGTAAAAACTGGTTCTGAATTGTGATAGCAGTGCAGCTGGAAGTCAGATAATCGCTACGTGTGAAATACTATTATTCAGTTTATATCCGTTTAGACGGGAAACCAACGCATATATGTAGTATGCAACATAGTTGGGAAAAAGAAGATGGGCTAAATAAATATGCCTTGCCTACTATACTTTTTGCACTACAACAATTTCAATGTCATTAGCGGCCCAGGCATTGTTCTTTATTCATATCTGGTGTTCCAAATCTTGCCATTCTATTTTTAAAATTCAAGAACATCTCTACTACACTACAGAAAGCAAAATTGGCGGTTCAATCGTCACATTTTGCGAAGGGCATATTCTCCTTCAAACCCATTAGCTACGCCCGAAGCATGATGCGGCAATGTCAGCCCTACTAATAGTTCACCGACCTTCCAAATTCCAGCTCATACAAAAACTGAACTTCTTAACTAAAAGAAGACTGGACAGACATAAGTAGATTAAATATTATATGTGGGTTAAGATGTCGCCGACCGGACCTTAGAGGACAGTGATGTAATAAACCTAAAACATTCCAGGGCCGCACTTGCCAATAAAAACATCACACATTTACACACATATGTAAAACGATTTACTACCATGAATAAATACGCCATATTGACAAAAAAATCTCAGTAACATTTTTGTATCGTAATAAAAAAATGATAATCAAGAAAAAAAGATTTTACGAGCTACTAAAGTTGACTTATTTGCATGGATATTACAATGTTCCTTGTTGAGTTAGGAATTTATTTAACGAGTTTAAGTTTACTATAAGAATTTTGGTGGTAAAACCTTATTTTATTGAGAGATTAGCTTAAATTCTGTCTTATTTTCATTCATAGTGTCGGTTTTTCGGTTTGTCTGTATTATTTTTGTAATCTAAATCCGAAGAACTCATTAAAGATTATTAGTATTTTTTTTAAGTTGCCACAGTTGCTTTATTAATACCAGCACAATTTTGGCAATTATTTTAATACCCTACTTCCATCATAAGGGTAATTGAGAAATAAGAACAAACCTGAAATCTTCTCAACGTATTATGAATGAACGTGTCACATAGACAGGGGCCGAATGCGACCCTGTTTCAACTTTCTCTCTTACAGCATCACTGATTGCGCATGATTCTTGTTAACGCATTTGGCCACATTGTGCGCGGGCGCTGGCCGCGAGCGCTATGTATCGCTAAACGGACCATTTTTAAGTATATATTGCAAAAAAATAAAAATGTTCAAGTGCACCCCTGCGTGAGTGTAAAAGGATTGCAGTTTTGAAATAAAAATTTTGTGAGTGACATAAATATAAAATGGAGTTTTAAAAGTGCTTAAAAGTTTTTGGACACACGTTATTATTTATTTGTTTTACTTTTATGTAGTTGATTGTGAAAGGGATGATTTTCTGTTGTGCTTAAAATATTCACTGGCTGCTTTTAAAACTAAAAGTTTGGCAAAAGTCCATTGAACGCAATGATAAATTCAGTAGAATTTTAAAGTACATGTTAGAATTTGATATAATTTTTTGAAAAACTTTCGGAATAAATATTGGCTTATTGGCTTTGATTAAAAACTTTTAAAGTCAACCTGTATTGTTGCAGTGGAGGGCTAAGGACCCTTTCACACTTTTAAAATTAACTATTACAGATATGATCAGTTTCACTAAATAATGTAACAAAAATAAACACTAAAATGTTTGGCTTCAAACATTCATCTGTGGAACTCGTGGTCTTACTGGCGTGGCTTCTACGATATTACACCCTCGGCTCGACAGTATTATGGTGTATTTTCGCTTCTGGACTGAGTTTGGCCGTTGTTTTGGCTATTACGACTTACGACCATGATTACTGGACATCGAGGGGGGTGTTCTCACCTCCAGCATGGCCCATCGTGGGCCATATCCTGTCCGTGGTGATGTTCAAGGAGCAGGGTGGCATGTGCTTCAAGAGAATCTATGATACGTACAAGGATAAGAGATTTTTAGGTGAGTACATATTTCCCTTTCAATGTGTTGAAGTTAAAAGGGTTTTAGAAGTGCATTTGTTTAGGTAGGATCAGGCCATATAATAAAGTGTTTACACATGGAAACAACTACTTGTAGATTAGGTATAGAAATTGTTCTGTGCGGGTACTGAACCTGCTACAATAGGCAGTCGTCAATCGTTTAGCTACTACGCCGACCATGAATTTTAACAATTGAGTTGAATGCACAAATCACGTGATCATTGAAAACATGTAGGTAAATCGTGACCGGCAAGCAGTCGCGTGGCAGTCGCCGGTCCCACATGCCACAAGTACTCGGGTTTACCAAAAACCTGGTCATACCAGAACCGTGTGATATCATGGATGAACAAACCAGTCGTGATAATTAGGTCGTGACCAATTATTCAGTCAATCAATGGCCTTTACGTCATAATGCATAATACATTATTGGATTTAGTCGGTGAATTGTTCTGCTTCGTTGGTTCAGTAGTGCAAGTTGTTGATGTTAAGTGTTGGGTATTAGGTTCTATTCGTTGAGACACAAAAATCACTGTCTGGGTTTTAAATTTCTCCGATCGTGACACAGTTTTGCGGACAAATCTGATTAGTCCGTCGGCTAGAGTTTTTTTTTAATCGTGGTAAAATCATGAAATGAGTCCTCCCACCCAGGCCGAGCGGGAGGGACTGTCAGACACGTACTGACTAAAATTCACGGTGTCCTGCAATAGCCCTTTACGTTCCCGGGTCACGGTAATACTTAAGTCCCGCGACCCCGGCAGGCTTTGGCCCTTTAGAGGAGGACTCCGTCATTTTTGCTGAAACTCTTAGAGGCGCACGTGGAACACAATGCGCCGTCGCGCGTCGACCTGGGAATGGTCCATGGTCGGACAGCGAGTTGCCCATTACTCGCTGCTTGCATGCCCGTGGCCGGAGATAACCGACGTTCGTCGCCGTGGGCGTCTACCACTGCGGCTGGGGTAGAGGGAGGACGCTGTCCTCTCCCTCACGCAGCCCGCCTCCTTCTTCGCGAGCATGACTGCTTCGCAGAAGGAGGCGACAGCTTCCCACTCCGTCTCGCCACGCAGCATGGCCACGACCAATGCCGGGCACGAGAGGTCTCCGCCTATCCCCGTCGTGAGGACACGGCGGTGCTCTGCCCAAGCGGGGCAGTCCTGCACCGTATGCACCACCGTGTCCTCCGGACGATCCTCGCAGTGATGACACTCAGGCGGTCAGCTAGAGTTTAGAAAAATAACGGAGACTAATTCTTTCTTTTGCTAAATCAATGCAAATTTAAAATACTAGAGTGGGGCTCGTGATAGGGCTAGTGATACGATTGATCCTTATTCAACTCTGTCTTTCCTTTCGAGGAAAGAAAGCGTGATGATAAATTATGGCGCTATTTTAACGGGACTGACATCCCTGCATACTGAACGTGTGTATCAGAGAACATCGAACATAACTTAATATCGGCACTGCGGCACGAAATTAATGAGCCAATTCATAAAGCACGAAATATATGACTATTGATTCGTTTTGCTTTTAATTTATGTTTCGGGGTGGAGTTTCTGTGACCGTGACGATGTGGCTAATTGATCCACTTCTTTACTAACTTTAATTTATGTCCAAACAAGCTTAAATGTTATGAAAAATATCTAGTTTTAATTTTATCATTTGCATAACCATTTCCCAACTAGGTATATTGGGGTCGGCTTCCAGTCGAACCAGATGAAGCTGGATGTCAGTATTTTTTCGTAGAGCGAGTGCCTATCGGACCTCCACAACCCAGTAACTGGGTAATACGAAACCCCATGGTAAGACTGGTTGTCAGACTTTAGAGCTTCTGACTTACAGTAACGACTGTCAAAGATCTACTAATAACAGCCGAGACCAACGGCTTTACGTGCTTTCCGAGGAACGGAGTAAACTCGCTATGACAGATGGTCACCCATCCACAGACCAACTTCGGCAAGCGTGGCTTAACCCGAAATATCGATAGTGCAGCTGTAATCTTTTAGCCAGGCTAGAATGCAAGACTCTGTTCCAGGTTGTTTTGAAAACTCTTACTAACTAACTTGTATTAAGGAGTGACCTTTTTGCCAGCAACTGAGAATAAATCTAGATTTGAGTATATATTATATAACTAAGATATTAATGGATTAATTCAATAACAATTGCATCGACCAAATAGCCCAAAACTACAATCTTGCTACGTTCCTCTTCCGACTAGGACATCTAAAAATTCCACTTTAGAAGAATACCTAATTATTCTGCATCTATATACTGTATTGTTTGAGCATCTAATAGAATAGAATTTTCCATTTTATTAATTTTCTTGCAATTCATAATATGATTCTTTTATATTTTTAACCCTTAGTAGGTTTAAGAATTATTCATTAACTTTGATAACTCACAAAACATTTTAAACGCCATTCCAGGTTGCCACCAGTTCTACCAGCGCACCCTGGTGGTGCGAGACCCCGAGCTGATCCGAAGAGTGTGCGTCAACGACTTCCAGCACTTTACGGACCGAGGGTTCTTCTTCAATAAGGATGTGGATCCTCTGGCAGGATCCGTGCTGTTCTTGAGAGGAAATGAGTGGAAGAGGCTCAGGGCGAAGATTTCGCCGATTTTCTCGTAAGTTCTATAGGTTTTCGGCCTGCGTTGCAGATGATGATTATGGAAATTTTTGGATAAACTTTTGAACTGCCAAACATGCTAACCCCTTTGATAAAGTGATGTTCAACTTCGATAAACAAGATAGATAAATCAAAGTTTAAAATTAATTTGGCTATTGAGTACCATCATGTTGGAGTCCGCCGCCAAACAGGTTCTCCAGTGTCATCTGGATGAGCTCGTCTTGGGCCTCGTCTTTAGATTTGGGCTAGATTGAGACCAAGAGCAAAATCGTATTAACTAAATATCAATTACCGTGCCTCCAGCGCGGCTACGAATCGGTGACATAAAAGCTCCTCTCTTCGTGCTCCTCATGAGCTCTGATTTGTAAAATATCATGGTGTAAAATAATATTCTATCTATCTTACTACATTTAACATTTTCTATAAATGAAAGCATAAATAACTCATGTAAATTTAAACTCATAAAAACTGCTAAATATGTCTGGGGATTTCAGAAAGAGGAGTAGGTATTATATACAAGATAGTTAAGCTTCCGCATTCACGTGTACACACTGCATTCTTGACTTTTTGTTTGCAATATTAAGAGAATTGCAAACGAAACACCCTCTATTAATAAGTATAATAAAGTTGCAAATCTAACAACACGTTTTATAAATTTCAGGCCAAACAAACTCCGAGGAATGTTTCCCCTTATAGAAAACACAGCAGTAGAATTCGTCAAAAGAGTTCAAGATTTGCTATCACAGCCCAAGAACATACCAAATGGAAACGATACCATGAAAGCAGATAGCCAGTGCAGTGAACCCAGTTCTTCTGTGGTGAACTCGGAGAAGCTGGTGGGAGGTTACACTGCCGATGCCATAGTGCCCTGTGCTTTTGGACTGAAGAGTAGTGTCATGGTTACAGAGGACGACCCCTTCGCCGTGGCTTTGCATGCGTTCTACGAAATGTCGCTCTACAATATTTTTGAGAAGTAAGTTCACTTAGCTTTTTGTGGTTCAGTATCCGAAGGGTAAAACGGGCCCCTGTTGCTAAGACTTCGCTATCCGTCTGTCTGTCTGTCCTGTCATCAGGCTGTATCTCATGAACCATGGTAGTTAGGCGGAGGAAATTTTTACAGATGATGTATTTTTGTTGACGCTATGACAACAAATGAGCGATTAGACTTCTGCGCTGCGTGTCGCAGGTTCGATTCCCGCACGGAGCAAATATTTGTAAAATCTACAAGTTTCTATGTTTGTAAACGCACCCACGACACAGGGGAAGTTCCTAGTGTGGGACAACGTTTTAAAAAAAATATACGAATAAAATTAATATTTGAGAGGGGTATCATGATTTATAGACCGTTTTTTTTTCAAAACCATGTTGGTGACGGCTTCTAATCTGACCTGATGCAGCTGAATATCAGTATTTTACTTGGAATATCTGACCTTCACAACCCAATTAGTATTGAGTAATACGATATCTCAGTAAGACCATTTGAAATTTTTACGAGGAAAAATTAAATATTTGGTGTGGTGATTAATCTACTATTTTATGTTCACTGTCACTAATTTCTCCACTAATCCCTTAGTGGAGATACTATGGTCATAAAATCATGCCACGAAAGAAAAATAATTCAGAGATAGGTATCATTGAGTTTAGTAAATGTATAATGTTCAGTCTAACTTCTTAATTGCCACTGTCTGTCTAACAATTTAGTCAAGCTAGACAATCAAACAATTTATTCAGTACACATCTCCCTGAGGGTTTAAAATGGCGATTTTAGCTGAATCACTACAGTATCATAACATGAATCTTAATATAACTCGTAAAATGGTCACTAGAATTGATCTGTCTCCAGTTTTGAATAGGGAATCGATAAATGGTTCACAAAATTCATAGACTTAATAAGAATACATAGCATGGACTGAGCCTTCCAAAGCACAAGACAAATAAAATTGCCAAACTCTCTACAAAAAGAGAAAAATAATTGTGGGACTATAATAATATCTATCTTTTTCCCGTACGACAAATCCATTGTTTTTCTTTTATTCTAGAAAAGTATGACAATTTTAAGCAGCTAATGCTCAGTCATGCTAAAAGTCTATATTAAGATATGATATAAACTAAAACGATTCTGCTTGTGCGTGTAATAATTTCTGTACTGCTAATGGATTTGCTGGGAAAAATAAACACTTTTAGAAGAATTGCTTATAACTGACCGTTTTAGACCCCCTGATCTGAAACTTACGAACAGTCATTAATGAATAAGAAATTGATTCCCAACTTATATAGTTTGAGGTCAGCCAATCACTATTATCTTTCAATCCAATTGGGTAGACGAAAACTTCTCAATAACTTAATCTGAAAATTGCTTTGTGAATATTAAAAAGTTTTTCGAAAGACGTTAGGATTATAATTTGTTATAATTTGGCTTGAATTTGTTATGGCCTGTAATATCTATCTGTTTTAGTTTTGTTAATTGAATTTGCTTTGAAGTCAAAGTTCGGATGTAATAAATGATCCAATTTATGTGAAAGATAGAAGGCCTAGTTACATTTATATAAGAAATAAACCAACCATGCGCGAGTAGGAGACGCACAGGAAGCTATAAAAACGGCAAAAAAAATATGGCTATTGTATGGGAGCCCCCTTTATATTTATTTTATTCTGTTTATTTCTAGCAACAGAAATACATCATCTGTGAAAATTTCATCAATTTTAAGGTTTATTAGATATAGCCTGGTGACAGACGGTCAAACAGCGGAGTAACTCTATTAATAAGGTCCCGTTTTACTTTCTTAATACGGAACTGTACAAAATATTTTAATTTTTACACCATTTTTCGTAAATACTTGGTGTTTCTTTCTTGTTTTTACATGTTTGTAAATTATTTTGATTTGTTACTTATTCTTTATTTTTATTTCTCTATCAATTACACCTGGCTGTACGTTTATTTGTTTAATGCGCCTGTTATGGTCTCTTGTAATCGAAGTAGCCTATGTATAAGTGTTAAATAAATAACTGATAGATTACTTCAATTGAGATTACACTCGTAATACACATTTTTGTTGGTAATCTTAATAATTTGCAAATAAGTAAACATGTTAATTAGTTTTTATGACTTTTGAACAATTATTATTTACCTAAATCCTTTATTATTTAAATAATATCTGACCTGAATTTCAGAAAATTCAAATTGGCATAATGATTGACGAAGGCAATATTCGATACCAAATTTGTACATTTGTTAATAACAGTGTTTTTTTTTAACATCTGCGATTTTTTCTTTTTTCAGGACGATGCGTCAATTTTGGCCGGCTTTTGTATTATTCTTCAGAATGAGAATTATACCTAAGAAGACGCACGATTTCTTCTACAATATCGTAACTAGTGTGCTGAGGGCGAGGGAGAATGGTAATTCCACTTGTTATAAACTACTCTGTTGATGTAAATTTCTGCTAGAAAATGTGTGCGCTTCGTCAAACATCGTCTATGTGTTCATAAACAATACAAGTTGGTTAAGGGGACGCTTTTGTTCAGCAGTGGACGTCTCTAACTGATGATAATGATAGGATGATAGATAAGTATATAGTTGCCATTTCAATCCATAATGTAAATAATATGTAGATGGTCAGTAAAATGGAGTAGAAACAGTAATGGCATATTGCATTATCATAGTTACATTTGAGTGAAAGATAACGAAGTATTGTAAAAGTAGATAAATCGCTAGAGAAAACATTTCATACCAGAACTTATGGTCCTGGGTTCGTATCCCAGGATGAGCAGTGTTACTGGGTTTTTCATAAAAAATTGATCTGAAATGGAGAGTCTGAATTTGTGGCCGGTTGATGTAAATAAGTTCGCTCTTATTATCGAAAAACATTTATAAACTAATTGGCGAAATGTGGATATAGATAGGGGGACAGTGTATGATACGGGGACGCGAGGTATTATGGGGACATACACTCTTTAGGCATACTTAACACAACACTAAAGTAGCGCAATGGGCGACTCGCTGTCCGACCATGGACCATGCCCGGGTCGACGGCGCGTTGTGTTCCACGCGCGCCTCAAGGAGTGTCAGCATAGTGACGGGGCCTGTAGAGGGCCATAGCCTGCCGGGGTCGCGGGACTTTCACATTACCGTGACCCCGGTACGTAAAGGGCTAGTGTAGGACACCGTGGATTTTAGTCAGTACAAGTCTGACAGTCCCTCCCGCCCTGCCCTGGGTAGGAGGACTCATTTGATGATTTTACCACGATAAAAAAAAAAAAAGCGCAAGTGCCATCAGGACGACATTTGCAAGCGGCCTTTATGGGGTCCTGTTGGCGCTTGCACTTCGTTAGTATTGTGTTAAATTTGCCTAAAGTGTGTGATTTCCCATCATACCTCTCGTCCCCGTCTTATACACTTCCCCTACTTATTTGTATATCTCTCGCTCAACCGTTCGGGGATTATTGGACATTGCTACTACTAAGTACAAAGTAAGGTAGTTTCTACTGTAAACGAAGCCTAAGTCGTGCTTCTTCGGAAACACGAACATTAACGAAGTGCATACATTCTCAGGTTGAACTGTACTTACTAGATATTTTGTTGATTTTTCTATTGATTTCCCTAAGGGAGGAAGGGAGATGGATCGGCAAATAGTTCGTAAAATCTAAGAGTTGATATTGACAGTTTTGATATTTGTAGGGTTCCTTATGTCAAAGGGTAAGACGACCTTGTTAATATGCCTCCGCTGTCTATCTGTCTGTATATCAGCGGACTGTGTCTCATGACCCGTAAGAGGGTGAAGAGAGTTGAAGTTTTCACAAAAATTTTATGTCTGTTGCTTCTATAACAACAAATTGTAATAAAAATAAAGACCCACTTATACAATGCAAAAATTTGCAGGCAATAGGGTAGTTTCCTGCATAAATAAATTGAAAAACTAGTCTATCAGTTAGAGTATTATTTTGTGATTTTTAAAGTGTTGTATGTTTGGCGTTTTTGGTTTAGGTAACAAAGGAAAAAAACGGGTCAAATATTTTTTCTGATATATGATAATCAAACTTTCAGACTAAAATTTTTTTTAAGTAAAATAGCCTAAATTGACTTCAATGTAGTACTTGTTTGATTAAATGTAACGCAATTTTATTAAACACATCGCATGCAAAATCTTGCATCGTCTACATTAAACTAAAATTGTACGGAACCCTTCATGCTCGAGTGTGACTCGCACTTGGCCAGTTTTTTGAGTTATTAATAAATTCTGAATTATTCGAAGAACATACTAGGGTATGGAATCGAGATAGGTATTGATTTACCTATCTGTTTGGAAGACATAGTTATTATTTATGTATTGTATATTTTCCCAGTGACAAACAAATAATTCCTGTAGTTAACAAACATTTTTGAACGACACGGTTGGGTCAGTGGCTGAGCGATCACTGCGCTGCGTGTCGCGGGTTCGATTCCCGTACGGAACCAATATTTGTATAACCTACAAGAAATTTTTACGGGTCTGGCTGTTCGTGTATGTGAATTTAAATATTTGTAATGTAAACGCACGATGTCTGAGGCAACGGATTTTATAAAAAAATATGTTTTAGGCAATAGTTATATAGTACAGCAAAAACTGGTTTTACTTTAATTTTTTTTGTATGGTGGCTGTCTTAATAATTTGTGACGCACATATAATTAATTGCTCGTTCTAAAATTTCAGGCGTCCAGGAAAAGCGTGGTGATTTCATTGACATGATGATGGCGCTCAGAAACGATGAGAGTAACAATAACTGTAAGAAAGACCTCGAAGATGTTGAAATAAGTAAGTGATAATAATTACCTACTTTGTTTTTAATTCGATGGCACGGCTAGCGCAGTGGTTGAGATTCTAGTACGGAGCTAGTATTTGTATGGTCTACAAATAGTTGTTCCGGGTCTGGGCGTTTGTGTATGTGAGTTTATATGTTTGTAAATGCACCCATGAAAGAGGAGAAATTCATAGTGGAAATAAAAATTCCATAACCTTTTACCCTTTATTCTGTTTTGTTCTTGGTTATTTTAAAGTCTTTTCTAATAAATATTGTGAATAAAAAAAATAAAATGGATTATTTATAGTCACTTAGTTTAGCTAAATGTTCTTTTCACAGCATTTTTATCAGTCGCTTTGATAGACAAAAAAAAAGTGATGAAATAATCATAATGAACAATGGTTTCATACAAAAATGTTTTTAGCGATGTGGAATGGCAACGTGTACGTATGTATCATATAGAATAGCTTTAAAAAAATAAATAGAACCTAAATTCAAAGTTCAAAGTAAAAATGGCGGCCACAGTTAACCACGAACTCATTACAAGTTTTATCTGAGATAGGTAACGAAATTAATGTGGTCGCATTAACTTTTGACATTAGGGAGACTCCAATATTGCTTAACTCCTTAACTTTTACCTAATTCGGATCGTAATTCTAAGTTTTTGAATAATTATTATCGATCAGTTTAGTTTGCGAAGGTTCTTGAACTCTGAATACTTAATTCGTGAGAGTAAGAGCAATTAAGAGACTTTCTTAGATTATAAATTATCTGTTATCTTAGTATTAATATTCTCTTTATGAATTATTTAACTTATTCATTACTTTTTTAAATATTATTACAAAAAAGAAATAAAAAACATTTTAGTATTAATTCCTTTAATATTTTTTTTACATACTTGTAACATTTTTAAATATTCTTAAAAAAAAACATTTAAATATATAAAAAATAGTTGCCCACCAGCATCGGGAACAGGGTCCAAGGTGCCGGTGGTTAGGGCTCCAGAGAAAGGTTACAAAAAGGAGATATTTGATTTTTTGTTACGGATAATTCAAAACTAATCAACTAACTATATACATATAATTTAACATAAGTCTACTTTTATTTAAAATTCCAACTTGAGCCTGGTCGGCTCTGAATCTAACTAGATGCAGCAACGTCAACAGTCTCACACGAAGCAGACACCTCCTGACCCTCACAACCCAGTTACTGGGTAGCCCAACATAAACATTCAAGTACTTAAAACTAATAATCCCACTTGTATCCACAGCTGACATGGTCATCTCAGCAAATGCCTTCATTATCTTCCTGGGCGGTTTCGAGACCACCTCCTCGACCCTCGCGTTCCTTTTCCTGGAGCTGGCAGCCAACCAGCAGGTACAGGAGAAGATGAGAAGTGAGATCCTGGATGTCTTGGACCGACATGACGGGAAGATCACCTACGAATTGCTGCAGGAACTGGTTTATATGGAGATGGTGATTCAGGGTATGTAGTCACTAGTCTGAACTTGATATATTTTTTTTCCTTGTTCTTCATTTGCTTGTTTTAACCAACACTAGGGTACACTGGGGGTCGCGGGACTAACGAATTACCGTGACCCCGGTACGTAAAGAGCTAGTAAAGGACACCGTGGATTTTAGTCAGAACAAGTCTGACAGTCCCTCCCGCCCTGGGTGGGAGGACTCATTTGATGATTTTACCACGATAAAAAAAAAGGGTACACTAGGTTGTTAAATCGTGAGGTGTATTGAATAGGAAGCATTCATTCAAGTTCTGCTCACAATAGAATTTTTCTTTCCACAAAAATCATTTTTAGTTTGTTACTAGTGTTATTGACGACACGCCATTTAGGCGTAGCGTATTGTTTTTTTTTACCGTGGTTAAATCATCAAATGCGTTCTCCCACCCAGGGCAGGGCGGGAGGGACTGTCAGACTCGTACTGACTAAAATCCACGGTGTCCTTCAATAGCCCTTTGCGTTCAGGGGTCACGGTAATTCTTGAGTCCCGTGACCCCGCAGGCTTTGGCCCTCTAAAGGCCGCCCCGTCATTATGCTGACACTCTTTGAGGCGCGCGTGGATCACAACGGTCTGTCGACCCGGGCATGGTCCATGGTCGGACAGCGAGTCGCGCATTACTCGCCGCCCGCATGCCCGCAGGCGTAGCGTAGTGCTGGAGCGTAGAGCTTGTTTAAATGATGTTTGCGTGTTGGGAGGTACGATTCTTTTGGAACTATGTGCGAAGTAGTGTTATACGCTATGTGCGAAGTCGGTAGAGGGGACTATTAAATCTATCACAGCGCGAGATGTGACAGTGATGTGAACTAACTGGGGACTGAGCCAGCAGTCAACAACCGCGTTTCAGAGCCATATGTCAACCCTGGCAACACACACTGGTTTAACACCTTTGTCTTCAGACACTGTGGGATTCCCGATGAGAAGATATCACGTAGCTTCCCAAAGACAAAATATCCAGTTAGAATTGACAAATCTTATGTCCCTAAATAATGTGTTCAGTAGGAGCCACTGCCATCATCATCGGCACACAGCGTATTCTGTAACGGCCACGAGCTCATTTCGCCCAAGCGAGCGCACAATCTTATTTTCCAAACACTCGCATTTTGAACCTTAAGACGCAGGTTTCACAGTTGATAATTTCGCGATAAATAATTTATATGTTACTTTCCGAATGCTAGTTCGCAAGTAATTAGTTTGAACACCGCACCGCATCCAGCACAGCGACCCCAATAGATTTGTAACTACTGTAACCAGAAAAGTTTCTTTTTAATGAGTTTTTACTTAACCCTCGAGGAATACTGACTGGTCCCGACTGGCAGTGGCGTAGCGAGACCGAATCTAGGAGTGGGCAAGACGCATCAGCGAGGCCTTTATTTGACTTGCCTTCGCTGCTCGCGCGGCCCCTTGTCGTAAGATGACTTGTGATTGTCAGCGAGATCACCTTTGCGAGGCCTCTTTCAATTTCCAGTTAAAAATAAAACGTAACCAACTGATCTTGCAACAACGGGCAGCGGAAGCGCTAAACCTAAATGTGATCGTCGGCGACACCAGCTTTGCGAAGCCTCTTAGAATCTTTCAGTTCCCACTCTTCAGACAAGTATATATTATAATTATGTAGGTCATAATATTAACAAACTTGTGAACGCCGTTGTCAAGAATGTTTTCATTTTCCTTGGGCACGAGGCCCCTTCAGGTGCGAGGCCGGGGGTAAGGGTACGCTTCGCCCCCGCCTAGTTACGCTACTGCTGTCTGCTCCAGTCCGGTGCGGATTAAACAGACTGTGTCTGTTACAGTGTCTCAAACTATTCAGTTTCAGGAGAACAGTTAACAGGTGTGGAGTTTATTTTAACTTTACGGGAACTTTGTTTAGCCATTTATTTAATGCGTTTTTCTCTAAACAGGAATTAATGTTTGCGTGACGCGGGTTTTCTGATTACGAGTTAGGAGCGTAATTGCTACTATTTTAAACCCCTATGCTAATATGTTCTAAGCTTGACGTGAGTCGGGCACGCCGCAATCGCGGCGGTAAGACCCCTCTTTGAGGAGTGGCTGGATAGGCGTCACGGCGTCCTGACGCATGACGCAGGTCCTCACCAGACACGGAAGTTTCGGGAGGTACCTGTGTCGGATAGACGATCTCCGGCCACCGTAGGGGCGTGCGGGCGGCGAGTAATGGGCAACTCGCTGTCCGACCATAGAACATGCCCGGGTCGACGGCGCGTTGTATTCCACGCGCGCCTCTAAGAGTTTCAGCAAAATGATGGGGCCCCCCTCTAGAGGGCCAAAGCCTACCGGGATCGCGGGACGTACGAATTACCGTGACCCCGGAACGTAAAGGGCTATTGAAGGACACCGTGGATTTTAGCCAGTACGAGTCTGACAGTCCTGCTCTGCCCTGGATGGGACGACTCATTTGATGATTCTACTGCGATAAAAAAAAGCTTGACGTGAGTGTATACATATATATGTGAGCCTGTCTGTCACATCTGACGTCATTGAAATAGCAAAACGTTTGTTGGGTTTTGTACAAAAAGCTCTAAAGCTCTGAAAGCTACAAGTATCTTAAATTATACGAAACAATTAGTTATTGTCATTAAGAATTTGTTCAGTCCATTTACGTAAATGTAAGATTCAAGGACCGACATGGGTTTGTGGACACGCGTTTGAAAAAACTAACAAATCGTCTGGCAACATCCAGAATCAAGATTTTCTGAGTTCAAAACCATATGAACAGAATCTCGTCCTTACATTTTGTATACACAACTTCCTTTGACGCCCGTTTCGTTAGTAGATGAAGTTTTCTCAAGTTTTAAATAATTATATCTCATTTTAGAAACACTCCGCCTCTACCCACCTTTCCCGAGCATCCAACGGATGTGCACCAAAGACTACAAGATACCTGACACCAACACGGTGGTGGAAAGAGGCACCATAGTGCTGTTCCCAACTCTGGGCATACAGAGAGATGAACAGGTAAGCATAAACTAACTCTAAGTTTACAGAAATGGGATGAGGATCAACAAATTTTTTGTTCCTCAGAATAGAAAAGTTGTTGGAAAGGTAGAAAGGGTAAGGCCACAACACATACGTTTTGCGACTACAATTGCAAATTTGCGTCCCCTTAAAAAGGTGAACAAATTGGAACAAGTTGAATGAATGACCTGCACAACCGGCATTCTTAATGGGGACAATCCTTTGAAACATTTCTTTATATGCCACCGACTTTGTTAATGGGATAATATGAGGATTTTAACCGCAAACAAACATCTACGTTTATTCTGGCCTTTAGAAGTTATGGTGGATAAAGAAAAGTATAAAAAATACAAATATACAAGAACACTCAAACATAACACTCCTTTGGTTTTGGGCAGCCATCTTTAAACAAATGAAAGTATTGCGATGCGACCGCGAAGGGAAACAAATGAAGTACGCGTGCTGCTTGAAGCAAATCTCGTCATATGTCGCATCGCGCGAGGCTGTAGACAGGGCCTTATAAGATCCAAAAACATTTTGAGAGTTGTAAAACCCTGATTCACACTAAGACTTGGCAGGGTGTATGGACTTCGTATAAAATAGGATAGGTACTAGAAGAAAATAGTTACACTAGCACCCTCGTGCACGTGCCAAGTTAGAACGGATATCTTACACGAAATAAAAGTTGGAAACAACTGTCAGATCCGACACTTGAATAAAACTTGCAGATAAGCAACTAACTAGTTTCCTACATGTTGCGAATATACTTCTAATATTGCAGTTTTGTGGATTTGGCATAGTTGCCAGTACATGGGCTTGAGGTGGGCTAGCTTTTGTATCTGCAGGAGTTATTTTATAGCTGAAGGGATACCAATTTTTTTTTCGAAAGTACTTTAGGCACTCTGAAAACTCACTCTTGCACTCTGAAAACTTGCACGTGCTCTCTGAAAATATGCAATTATTCCTAGCCAGAAATCGGACCCGCTGATTAAATTGATTTCTGGTTAAAAGCAACTTGTAGCGCCTGTGTGAAGTACAGTTTATTAGTAAAATACACGGGTGCCAGTAATTGCTATGAGAATAATGGTAGGATTTTTTTTTCTAAATTTTTTAACGAACTAAATGATCTGGCTCATTAATTTTTCCTCTCTTTAAATATTGTATTTTAAAGATATAAAGGTTTCGAAATGCCTCCAACACTTTTTTAGGACCAAAAATATCGCATATTTAAATACGGATAGCTTCGTTCAAAACCACTTTTGCTCAGCCAGGTCAGCATTTCTGAGCTTAGAGATAATTAAAGAAGTATGGAGCAAGTTTTCAGCGTGCCTCAAGAACTTCTCCAAAATTTGGCGGAGCTCTTATTATTGTTAATAATACATATAATGGCTGCTGTAAAAAAAAAGGATTCTGTTTGTTTAGAATGTCTTTCTATTGTGTTATTTCATGTATTGATGTGTTGAATTAGCGTCTCCCTTAAATTACTCGTAACTAACGAGTAAGTTTAATTCCCGAGTTAAGTTACAGTTAGGTAATTAAATAGTTTCGTTCGTTTATTAGACAGATTACTTTTTAGACGGTTTCGAAACTCGTCAGTATCCAGTGTTTATCCGTTTTCTCTTTTTGATAGTTTTACTCGACAACCAATGTTAAAGCAGGTTTATTCTGTAAGTAGTATTGTATAACTTGAAACTTGAGGTCGTATCTCAAAATTTCCGTCTTTTACTTACACCGAACTTGAACTATAAAGCCGTATATTGTATGGAAAATGAAAAAGCGCATCTAGTGTACGAACCAGGAACTTATTTCTCCATCAAATTAACCTCAAAGTATCCGCTTACGTCACAAAACATAAAAAGTCGTGCTAGGGCTTATGAAAGTGACATTAATAATTGTAAGTGACACTTTACTTTAGATTTTAAGTTTGATTGTTATACTAGCCTGAAATGTAATATTGATTAAATCAATGGAGTATAATCAATTCATTAAATAAATAAATAAGTAGGTATAACTAGTTATTGAATCATCATTATCATAATTAGTGCTAACGTGCAAAAAATATTCTAGCCTCATTAAAAATCAATAAACGTAAAATTGTTTACACCAAAACCAATAACAATACTGACCACGTCGCACGATAAAATGTCTTAAAAACTTCTGCCAAAACAATTTGCTATAATTTTCTGAGAAGAAAAAGAACCGTTTTATTTTTAGCACGAATTTTAAAGAACATTAAGTTACTGTGATCGGTGCCAATCATTTTAGACTTATTAAGTTATCTCAGATATTTTTTTAAGTAAAATATTGGGAAGGTAAGTAAGTGGGTGATGAGTGGAGTAATAAGAGGAAAGGGAAGAAGTTATTTTTAAGTCGGTTTAGGACCTGGTGACCTGTATTATAGGTGTACTACTACCACAGGCACCAGCGATCGACAATCAGAAATATACAGACGCCAGCCTACCTCAATCTGTCAAATTTCTTTAATGCCTTTGTCAAACAGACCGGCGAAAGCGAAGCGATTCCGAAGCCGAAGAAACTAACGGTTCATTTCGATGAAACTTGGTATAATTATACCAAGTTTCATCGAAATCGAACCGTTAGTTTTCACGTGATGCCTGCATATACAGACAGACAGACAGACAAAATTTTTTTTAATCACATATTTGGGTTTGGTATCGATCCAGCAATACCCCCCGCTATTTATTTTTTCAATATTTTCAATGTACAGAATTGACCCTGCTACAGATTTATTATAGGTATAGATAATATCATTGTTTCTATTCTATGGAAAAAAAATGTATTCCTGGCTGGTGGCGAAAACTAAACATTTTATTCTAGCTGTACCCCGCGGTTTCCTGAGCTTTTTATTATCAGTATAGATTATCAAGAGTTAGTACGCCGAATGGTATAGGTATTCAAGTCCTATTTTTCAAAAAGCTGAGTTGATTTTAATCAAACTTCACACGCGTAAGACCTTTGTATATTGCAATGGTCAACAAAGAATATTGCGGAATGTGTAATCTAATAGAAGCAGGATTTCAATTCGTAATTTAATAGAAAAAATACAGATGTTCAGTTAAATTAGGTACAGTTCTCTAATGGTTGACACTCAACTAATAAACGTGGGGTTTGTTATTTGATATTTATCAGCAAAATTATCAGACTCCATCGCTCTTTCATTTCCAAAATGAAGATAAAAAACATCCTAAAAGCACCATGCTCGGCCCATGTTCTCATACTTTCATAGAATTGGTTTATTGCCTTTTTGTGAAACGTCTTAATTGTTTTATAGGTCAATTTGGGTACCAACCTACTGGTTTAACAGCCTATGGCAACCAGATGTGGCACTACCTATTGTGAATTGATATTTTATGGTTTCTTAAGAAATTTTTGACTGTTACTAGTCACGGCGACGGATGTCGGCAGACGATCTCGTGCCACCTTAGGCGCGGGCATCCGGGCAGCGAGTACCTAATAGGCAACTCGCTGCCTGACCATGGACCATGCCCGAGTCTACGGCGAGTTGTGTTCCACGCACGCCTCAAAGAGTGTCAGCATATTGACGGGGCCTGTAGAGGGCCAAAGCCTGCCGGGGTCGCGGGACTTACGAATTACCGTGACCCCGGAACGTAAAGGGCTATTGAAGGACACCGTGGATTTTAGTCAGTACAACTCTGACAGTCCCTCCCGCTCTGCCCTGGGTGAGAGGACTCATTTGTTGATTTTACCACGATTAAAAAAGTCGTTATTCTGTTTCCCATTAAATACAGAATTTATGCGTTTCCAAGTGGCTCGACCACTTGTCTCATTAAAATAAATAACATAATTTTTTATGGGGTCCGTCAAGTACTTAAAGAACCCAAGTTCTTTAAACATATAGTTGACTCTTCGCGTGACGTGTTCCGTGGTTACTCATGAAATAATGAATGACCACGGAAGATATCCCGTAAGTGACAGTTTAAAGTAAGGAAAACCGGTTCCGAACTTTTCAAAGATTACAAGTGTGTTTGTTCCAGTACTTCGAGAACGCCTCAGCGTTCATCCCTGAGCGCTGGTCTGATGATGCACCGCAGCCGCCGCCAGGAGTCTACATGCCTTTCGGAGATGGTCCCCGGTATTGTATAGGTGGGTTCATTGTAAGCTTTTTAACAGCCTCGATGTGAAAAAAGAAAAAAAATATAATAAATATGATGAAAAAACATTTTGAAAAAGAAAACCGACTTCTAAAAAAGACTGAAAAGTGTAAAATTACTTTTGAATGAAAAGTTCTCATTGGAAGTCGGTGACTTTGTTTCTTGTTTCCTTGACTTTTTTGCCATCGACTTCCAATAATATTTTTTAGCGGGTTCAGGCGTAATGTTTTATTGTGTTATTGCCATAGGTCGGAATTAGGTAGAGTTATTCATGTAAGTACTTACACTGATTTCATACAGCGAAAGAATAAAGTGGATATGCCCCAAATCCCGGAATTAAATTTAAAAAAACCGTGATTTATTAAACAAAAAGTTATTTACTTTTAGACAAATAAATTGTGTAAAAGTAAATAACTTTTTTCAGTATTCCATTCTTTTCACAGTAAAAAAAATCTTTGCAGCCTTGTTTTTGCTTCCCTATCTACGCCGTGATAATTTTTTTTTCAAATAAACAATTAAGTAACTATTGTTCCCAACAATTTCAAAGAACACTACACAAGTTATCGGCGCAGCGTTAGCAAAAAAATAAACAGCATATTGCGTCACCTCGTTCAGTCGTGGTGTGCGGTGTCGAGTTGCATCTTTTTGCCGGCGCTAGCTATTCTGCTCGACCACTTGTGTAAGTCGTTGGAATGGAAACTCGATACTTATTGTTTTGTTTAAGGAATATGAGAGTCGTATATCCTTTATTCATGGTATGTCACATGAGGTTTAGGCACTCAGGTTTGCATTTTATCCTATTATACAATTTCATTAACATAACATCAAAATGAAACATCGTGTGAAATAAAATCATCAGCCCTTTATGTTCCGTTCCGGGGTACGGTAATTCGTTAGTCCCGCGACCACGGCAGGCGTCCATGGTCGGACAG
This sequence comes from Agrotis puta, assembly GCA_943136025.2. Lineage (NCBI taxonomy): Eukaryota > Metazoa > Arthropoda > Insecta > Lepidoptera > Noctuidae > Agrotis > Agrotis puta. Next base: position 15,247,560 of record OW964182.2, on the reverse strand, counting down.
CGAGTCGCCGCCCGCATGCCCTCACCTAAGGTGGCCGGTGATCGTCCTGTGACGTTTGTCGCAATGGCTGTCTACCAACGCGGCTGGTTCGTGAGGTGGACGCTGTCCTCTCCCTGATATGCGTCCCGCCTCCACTTTTGCTAGCATGATTGCTTCGCAGAAGTAGGCGACCGCTTCCCACTCCGTCTCGCCCCGCAGCATGGCCTCGACCAATGCCAGGCGCGAGGTGAAATATGAGCTTGTTGGATTTTAGCGTATTCAACCAATTTGTAGCAAAACTAAATCAGAATTTCCTTCAATTTTTCGAAGACTCGTATATGTGTTCTTTTTTTTGCGACATTCTCGCGTTTTACCTCTATCTTGGCTGAGAGTAAGCGATGATTGTGATGTATCGAAGCCACCATTTACTGGGTGATGGCATTTCAAATCCTTCTATAACCTTATATTTATTTTCCAGGCAAAAGATTCGCTCTCATTCAAATGAAATGCTGTCTCCTCCGACTTCTGCAGCACATTCGGATAACGCCAGCGCCCCGCACGGACTCGCTAGGCAAGCAGTACATCGAGGCACGTCTCGAGCCCTTTACCGCGGATCCCCGCTCCCCGCTCACGCTTCATCCCCTCGACTCAATGGTCACGCTCAGCCTTTTATGACGAACTTTTTTTGAAGACCGTAATTTTTATAAAAATAACGGAAGAATATATTTAGAAAAGAAAAGTGAGTTTTTTTTTTGAATTTGTGATGTATTGCTTTTCTTAGTTTTTGTTATTTCTCAGGTATTTTACTTCCGATTTAAAACCTTCTGCAGGCGAGAAATAAAGGTATGTTCTGCAAAAGCGGTAAATTAATGAAATACGCTGCTGATATTGACATTGACAGAAGCGCGCTGTCAATTAACATTTTGTCTATGGAAAAGGAAACAAAATGGTGACGATCTAAACATAGAAAGTCACCTAGTTCATAAAATAATCATAAATAAAAATTGGTTTTCATGTTTTCTTTTATTTCAGATATATTAGGGATGTCTTTATATTATATTGTAAATAAAATATGAAAGAGCTGGGTAGTAGCCAAAGTTGACTGTATACTTTTGGAGATAATAAAAAATATTAGATATTTTAAAACTCGAGGTGACTAAAATGGCACTTTAGAGTTAAAAAGTGTTTCTTAGCCAGTAATGCTATGTGGCATTGTAGGATAAGTATATTAATAAGTAAGATTTTTTCTAATTTTGTACTTGACTTTTTCTGTAAATAAAGTGCTTTACTTGTATAAAATAATCTTTTTATTGTGATCGAATTACGAGTAATAAATAATTATCAAAATTTGCCTAGCCTTTTCTCAACTTAACTACCTAGTAAAACACCAATCCAGGTACTACTAGAGGAGGTCACAGAGAGGAGGCTCGTGTCTCAGCATTGGGACCATTATAGATTGATTACTGATGATGATACTGTAAATATCTAAAAAAAACGTAAATATAAATATTATATTCTATTATACATTTTTTTATCGTGCTAAAATCATCAAATAAGTCCTCCCACCCAGGGCAGAGCGGCAGGGACTGTCCGACTCATACTGACTAAAATCCACGGTGTCCTTCAACAGCCCTTTACGTTCCGGGGTCACGGTAATTCGTACAGTCCCGCGACCGTATTGTATTATACCTAGATCTAACTTCAATACTTTTCTGACTTTGCTTTGCAGTTACGGTTTCAACATTTATTGCAGTTTTCGTCAATAAATTATTATTCTATATTTTGTTATTTTCTGTGTCGAGATTTTTCAAATCACTTAAGATCCTAACAAAAATCTAAGAAATAATAATACTTCTTAGAATCCAGTACTATTTTCATATAGCTGTAATTTGTTACATTTATTTACGAAATCCATTTTGGATATTCTCTTTCTATCTATATATATAAAAGGAGAAGTGACTGACTGACATATCAACGTACAGCCGAAACTACTAGGGCTAGGAATGTGAAATTTTGCACACGGCTTCCTATTATAATGTAGGGGAGCACTAAGAAGGGGTTTTTGGAAATTTTACCTTTAAGGGGGTGAAAAGGGGGAATTAGGAAAGTACGTAACCCACGCGGACGAAGTCGCGGGCAAAGAGCCAGTAAAATATAATTATAATATTTGAATATAACATACAACAAAATTAAAAATAGGAATATAAATTACTAAAATAAAATAAAACTGTAACTCCATAATTGAAAACATTTTGACATTCATTTATTTTTTAGATTGCAGTTATTAGTGTTAGGTTTATGTAATTACCTGTGCAGTGCTTAAAAACGCGGTTGGATTTATAACTCTCGGCCAAGCTGTACTGGACATTAATACATATATTGTATTTATCTTTCTCAAGGACATTAATGTTTTATTTGTGTATAATTTAATACTATCACTGTTCTCATAAGCCTTAATTATGATGTTTGTGTCCATTAGATAACAATTAGCACATTGAACATCATTAATAAATTAAGGATGCACAAATTACTATCACTAAGTACTGTTTACTAAGATAATTAATGAATGTACGAAGGTCGTGGTACTTATCAATATTGTCTAGTAATTATTTTATGTATAAATAGGCACAACCGCTCTTCAGTTCAGTTCAGTCAGTAACGCACAGCTCGATCAGTAACAGACAGCTCGGTCAGTAACACACAGCTGGGTCAGTAACGCACAGCTCGGCCAGTAACGCACAGCTGGGTCAGTAACGCACAGCTCGGCCAGTAACGCACAGCTCGGCCAGTAACGCACAGCTCGGTCAGAAACAGACAGCTTGGTCAGTAACAGACAGCCTGCGTCAGTAACAAAAACTTTAGTCAGTGACAGTTATTCAGTAGTGAAGCTTTAAAAGTGTAAAAGTTCCATATAATAATATATAAATAATGTTTCGAATTGAAGTGTCTCCCTTTCAAACGCGTATCAAATTTGCCACCAGTTGGGTAACTGGAATTTGGTGACTAAGTTTGGGATTCATAGTGACAATTTCTCTTCAATTGTACGAGATCTTCGTCGAAGTTTTATACCTCCTACATGTGATCTTTAACAAGTTCCTGAGCGTCACGACGAGAACGACATCTGCGGAATTGGATGAAACATATCTTCGGAGGTTCGCTGATTAGAATTCAACTGCTTACTCCACCCAGTCTCCTGCTCATCGCGTCAACTTCAAGATTACCTTCAAGTAATTCCTTTTACTGTGAGTACGTCGCCAATTTTCTATAAAACACCGTTTTAGAAGACATTTTCTTCAGTGCGTTGAAATTATTGTTCGGTATTCACTAAGTTATTGATAGCCAAGTGTCGCGGCATTATCTCCAGGCTATGTCTCGACAACGAACTCGTCTAAGCGTACAGCCTGGAAATTGTATTATGGAGAATAGCACGGCTTCACGGAATCATCTGCCAGGCATCACAGTGTTTAATCGTGAAAAGTGAGTGTTTAATAAAACCATGCCTCAAGAAGGAAATCCCGGTGCATCTACAACATTAATTATGTTTATGTTTAGTAATGTCTGTAAGAATGTTCATAGCACTGAGACGTCTATCCATGATTTTTAGACAATTTCAACACAGTTAGTTATTTATTTAGTAAGTAAAAACATCAAAATGAGTCCTACCGTAAGATTTTTACTGACCAAAAATCCACTCTGTTCCTTCTTATGCCGTTTGCGTTCCGCGGTGCTCTTTTAAGACAGGAATTTTATTCATATATCGCACCTTTAGAATAGAAGTGGCGTAATCCAAAATTCCAGTGTTTTGGATGTTATTTATTAATTCAATACCGAGGGACGCGGGGAAAGAGCGTGATTTGAAAGAGACGGAAACATTGCGTTTTTCCTTTTCTGAGTCGGTTTATCTATACTTATAATAAATCTGTAGAGAGGCCAATTCTGTACATGAAATATATTTAAAAAATAACTATCAAGGGGTGATTAGGAATCGCTACTGATGCAAAAAATGCAATCAGTAAAATTTTTGTCTGTCTGTCTGTCTGTCTGTCTGTATGTTCGTTATAGAAACAAAAACTACTCGACGGATTTTAACGAAATTTGGCACAATTATTCTTCGTACTCCTGGGCAGGTTATAGTATACTTTTCATTACGCTACGATCAATAGGAGCAGAGCAGTGAAGGGTAATATTGGGAAAACGGGAGAAGTTACTCCATTTTTTAAGCTTCCGTCGCGCGTGCAGCCTTAATGGTTAAAGCTACATAGAAATCATGTATGACGGAAATGTTCTCCTTAAAATTATATAAAAATATTCTTTCATAGCATATGTCTATCTTTTATGGTTGACTCACAATAACACGTGAAACTCCCGATAGCTTAGCAATTCGGAGCTTTCTGATTATATTTGTCTACTCTTACGTTTACAACACTCTCTCTAATCCCTAATTAAAAAAGTTAACATTATTACCTATTCAATAAAAGAAGAATCGTGTAAATCGGTGTAGAAATACCAAAGTTATACATGAAATACGCTAATCAGTCATCGCAATATTTACAAACCGTGCTTATGCGACTTTGTCTTTTTTTTTGCGTTGTAAATTCATCAAATGAGTCCTCCCACCGCAACGGTTGATTGTAATTACTTCTTACTAATTACTAATATTATAAACGTGAGAGTTTGTTTGGATGGATGTTTGTTACTCTTTTATATAAATACTACTGAACGGATTTGGATGAAATTTAGTAAATAGATCCTTTATAAACTAGGTTTTTTTTTACGTGATAAAATCATCAAATGAGTCCTCCCACCCAGGGCAGAGCGGGAGGGACTGTCAGACTTGACTGACTAAAATACACGGTGTCCTTCAATAGCCCTTTATGTACCGGGGTCACGGTAATTTGTGAGTCCCGCAACCCCGGTAGGCTTTGGCCCTCTACAGGCCCCGTCATTATGCTGACACTCCTTGAGGCGCGCGTGGAACACAACGCGCCGTCGACCCGGGCATGGTCCATGGTCGGACAGCGAGTCGCCCATTACTCGACGCCCGCATGCCTACGGTGGCCGGAGATCGTCTGCCGACGTCTGTCGCCGTGGGCGTGTACTACTGCGGCTGGGGTGGAGGGAGGACGCTGTCCTCTCCCTCACGCGGCCCGCCTCCTCCTTCGCGAGCATGACTGCTTCGCAGAAGGAGGCGACCGCTTCTCACTCCGTCTCGCCCCGCAGCATGGCCTCGACCAATGCCGGGCGCGAGAGGTCTCCGCCAATCGCCGTCGTGAGGACACGGCGGTGCTCTGCCCCAGCGGGGCAGTCCTGCATCGTATGCTCCACCGTGTCCTCCGGACGATCCTCGCAGTGGTGACACCCAGGCGTTTCTTCCCTCCTTATCAGACACAGGTACCTCCCGAAACTTCCGTGTCCGGTGAGGACCTGCGTCATGCGGTAGGTCAGGACGCCGTGACGCCTATCCAGCCACTCCTCAAAGAGGGGTCTTACCGCCGCGATTGCGGCGTGCCCCTTTTTACTTTTAGTCTTTGAATAGTTTATTTTTAGATTTGTTTTGTTGTTATTTTATGAAATAGGTATTAGAAGTTTTGGTAGTGTTTAAATATATTATTAGTTTACATTTAATTTCTTTATAGTTGAAGCAATAGTAGATACGAAAATAGTTATTTTAGTCTACACTAATATTATAAAGAGGAAAACTTTGTTTGTTTGTTTGATTGTAATGAATAGGGTCAAAAACTACTGGACCGATTTTAAAAATTTCTTTCACCATTCGAAAGCTACAATATCCACGAGTAACACAGGCTGTATTTTATTTTGGAGAAGATAGGGTTGCGTAAGATATTTAGGTTTTTCGGCCACAAGGTGTAAAAAATCAACCAGAAAAGTTACTTATTTTGCGTACGCTGCCTAAAATATAAAAGATAGAACCATAAAATGTTCTAATTAATTGTTGAACTTATAAATATCTACAAAAATGAATGAAATGTGATGACTGCGTCATCGATGTTAGTGTCGGTGTCTGTCAATAGACCTGGAAATCATGTTGCTGACTGTGTCTTTCCTGAGTAGGCTTTTTGCAGCGGTAGCCGACATTCACGCGAGCGGAGCCGCGGGCGCCCGCTAGTTTTTAATAAACTAATAGAATACATGTTTATAAGTCGTTCGATGCATTAAAGTCATTTTCTTAAAATTTTAGTTAGGACACTTTAATTCTAAAGGTGCGATATGTAAATGATTTGGGAACCGATGATTTTCGCGCGCTTTTTTTATGCTGGAGAATCATTAATTAAGTCTTCTCGTGCGGGGTGCAGCAGAACAGTCTCGTGGCACCATCTTCAGTCCTTATGTCAGGAACTTTGATAGGTAATCTGACGTTTTCTTGTCTGTTTAGAGAGCTCTCGCTCTGCTCCGCGTAGCGTTTTATTCTCCCAATAATCAAAGTTATTTCTATACAATTCGGCTCTTTTTTTGTTCGAGTATAGCACGATCCGTAGGCTACTGCAGAAATTGTAGAAAAATAGAATCATTATTTTCTTTAATTTAATCATCGCCATGTTTAAGACGGTAGTATCGTTCTACATTCTGCCATTTTGTTCATTCTTTCGTCAAAAAAGCCTCTTTCTATGGTGTCATGCTATTTGTTTGTTTGTTTTCTTCAAGGGTATTCTTTTTCTATATCTGACATAAGGATGTTGTGATGCGAAACTTGGTTATTTCATTGTAAGTTGCTATGTACGTAAAGCCTGCTGTTGGGTGGTCCTGGGAATTTCGTTTGAGATGTGATGTTTTTTTTTTACTATTATTGGAATCAAATTTTAATTTGAATTTAATTTAAGTCCAGTAAATATTAGTACCTCATTTTTTTTTCCGTGGTGCTAGGCAACTGGGCTTATTACAGTTTTAAATGTCCTTTTTTGTAAAGGTTGCAGAAATTAATTTCTGTATCGTGGTTTGGTTTACATACATTTAAATTCACATACACAGAGACTCAGACCCAGAACAACTACCTATTGTTCCTTTTGGCCTTGTTTTATTCTGTCTCCTATTTCATATGTAGGGAATAGGAAATTACGTATTTTCTTACTCCTCCCCTATTTTTTTCTCAATCATTGCATTGCAGGATACTTAAGGCAGTTAAATTCTCATTCTTCTTTCTCCTGGAATTCATCGAGCTTCATTGTCACGGTGCTTTTCTCAGTAATCACCACTGCTGACTCTGGCTTTAAGGAGTTGCAGTGGTTTGGTAATAGTGTGGTGGGATCATAAAGGTCATGTATTAGCATCGTAGTCGATGATGTGTGGGCCATACGCATCTTTTTTCAGCGTATGTCTAGTACGATGTTGTCCAATCAGCTTATGGATACGTCTCTAGGTGTCAAATTTTCTTTAATGGTATCTTGAACCATACATGTTGTGATGCGAAACTTAATTGCTGCATTGAAGGATGCATTGTGCTGCGTTGCTGAGTATGAAGAGCGATCTGTTGTTTTCCAAGCGATGAAAGGTATTGATTTGTGCAGCGAAGGTTGTAGTTGTACAGATGCTGGTGATTTCGTTTGAGACGCTGGTTGGGATTTGGAGTTCACAAACAGACAGTGTATCAGAGATGTAGACGATGATATCTCGGCACACGCTTCTTCTTTCAGCGTATGACTTGCACAATAGTCAAATGAGCTCGTTGATACGTAGTATTCACCGCTATGGTTTGTGGTTAAATACTTATGCTCTGGTAGGACAGTGTCAATGTTGGGCTCGGATTGATTAGATATGATAAAGTTTAAAGGACTCGGGTTTGACGAGTGGAAAATCTAATACATAAACTAATCTATTTGAGTATACGTAAGCAGAGAGTTGAGATGAATCTAGGATCTTCCTTGATATTGTCGATGGTAATGGGGCTAACTAATTGTTTATTTAAGCATGGTTGGGTAAGTGAAGATTTTGAAAGTTTATTCATAGAAATGATTGAGTGATGAAGTGTGTTTGATTTTGCAAATAAAATACTCGAATGCCAATCGTCAATCTAGTTTTCGAGATTGGTGACCGATTCTAGTATTAAAATTGTGCACTATGTTATGTGATAGCGGTAAAAACGACTTTAAATATAAAATATTATTTTATTAGATAATGGATATAAGTTTTACAATGGAATGTCGAAATAGAACTCTCTAACTTAAAATTAAGGACTCGTATTTATATGGAGAAATTGATGGGAAAAGTAAATAAGAACTTAAATTATCAGTTATTAACTAATAAGCTAATGACAACCTTTGATACAGTGAGAATAGTAAATAGTCTTAAGCTAAATGAGGTACATTAGATAACAATAATACATTACATAGATCGTTACTAAAATAGGGTTCAAAGAGTAAAAGATAAATGAAGTAAACAATATTAACAATGTAAAATATAGTATAGTAAATAATACAAGTATACAAGCATATAGGAAAGAATGTTATATTATATAACACCTCCCCACCTAGAATAAAGATTGGGCGTTAGCGCCGAATCATTTTGGAGTGGAGGAATTGTCGTCGCTGTCATCTTCGGAAATACATGATGTTGTGGTCTGGTTCAACGTGGTCATCGGGATGTTCTGGACGAGATGTGTTGATCGATGGTGTCGTCGTGATGTTCTTCCGAAGCAGTTGTTGAAGATCTGGATGCAGTGTTTGTCATCATTATTGCAACCAAAAGTATTTGTAAATTTTAGACATCTTCTGAATAATTTATACATTAAAAGTAATACAAGGGTTCCTGATGTGAAGTAGAACCAAGAAAATCTATTCTGATGTCGTTGGATGAAAGGTTTCTCTTTTATCTTCTGGATGTCCTCGTTATGTTTATCTAGTTGATGTTTGAGATTGTTGAGTGAGTCCAATGGTGTTTCGTTGATTGAGATAGGTAGAAGGTTTGGAAAATGATGATCTTCAGTTTCGTCGAAACAATCTTCAGTTCTGATGTCAGGAACAATAGGAAATGTGACGTTGTCTTCTCTGCTTTGGTGTGCTGATAGAGTACTGTATCCAGTGTGAAGTTTGCAGTTTTTTTCAAGGGTAATAATTCCTGAACCGTAGATATTGTGATGCGAGACTTGATTGTTACATTGAAGGATGCACTGTGTTGCGTTGCTGAGGATGTAGAGCCATCTGTTGTTTTCCAAGCGTTGGAATGTGTTGATTTGTGCAGCGAAGGTTGTAGTTGTACAGATGCTTGGGATGTCGTTTGAGACACTGAGTAGGATTTGTAGCTCACAAACAGGTCGTGTATCAGAGTTGTAGACGATGATATCTCGGCACACGCTTCTTCTTTCAGCGTATGTCTTGCAGTTGTCCAATGAGCTCGTGGATACGTAGTGTTCACCGCTAGGGTTTGTGGCCAAATACTTATGCTCTGGTAGGATGGTGGTATAGAGTGAGGAATTGGGATGTTGGATAGGGATTGAATAGATATGGTAGAGTTTTAAGGATTCAGGTTTAATGAGTGGGAAATCTAATATATAAACTAATCTATTTGAGTAAACATAGGCAGAGAGTTGAGATGAATCTAAGATTTTATTAATATTATCTATAGTAACAGGGCTAACTAGTTGTTTATTAGATCTAGCGTGGTTGGATAATAGAAGATTTTGATGGAGTTTATTAAGGGAAATGATCGAGTGATGAATTATGTTTGATTTGGCAAACAAAATACTCGAAAGGCAATCATCAATCTCGTTTTCGAGATTGGTAACCGATTCTAGTATTAAAATTGAGATTGATGAAATTTCTTCCGTAACTTTTAAATCGAAAATAGTTTTAGAGGTGCTATTAAGATATTGATTTAAACGATCAATGTTTTCGTTGATGACTTGTTCATCATAAGAGATTTTAAATATCGTTTCGTTGAAATTTTTAATAGTGCTAGACGTTATTTGAATTTGTTTCTGCATTAAAGAAGTAAGATCGAGTTCACGTTTCTCAAGCATATTAATACATTCGTCGTAATGTTTCGCATCTTTGGCATCTGGAGTACCAATGAGGTATTTCAACAAGGAACTGAGTCCATCTAAAAGTTCTCTTTTCTGTCTAGAGTTCTTACCTAAGTAAATATTTAGTTCAGAAAGTCTATTGTCTATTTTATCGAGGTTAGTCTTAAGATACGATTTAGTGGAGAGAACATTAGGAAAAGCGGGGTACTTTACATAAAATTGTTCGAATCTAGAGGCTAAACGTTTTAAGGATTCATGAGCGATAAATAGTGGTTTAAGATCACGGTAAACGATAAGTTTCCATGAGTCATCAGATACGGAGATAGAGCCTTCTTCTTTATAAAATAATCCGGCATGTGTAGGCAGCGGTTGAGTTAGATTGGCAACGATTCCCGTGGTTGCCCTGAAAGCGATAGAATTTGATTTTGGTTAAATTGCAACTTGACCTTATGTTTACTTATAATGTAATTCTTAATATAGATATAGAACTTGTAGAGAAGAATGTATAAAAATAATTTTAGAATTGAGCAGATTACGAAACTAATGTAAGGGTTTTGCATAATATTGTAAAAGTTATAGGGATTAGAGGATTGAGCCGTTGTACAGCTGACCCTGTAAGAGTAAAATCAAAACTAGAGTCTAAATTTGAGATTAAATTAATTATACTAATATAAGAAAATATTATTACTAAACTAAGGTTTCATGCAAATGGTATGGTCTGAGCCTTTTTGCATGCACAAGTTGGTTACGATTGGCTTTCTGAATTACGTAGTTATGATTGAAACCAACACGTATAACTTGGTAAGGACCTTCCCATTTAGGGTCCAAATTATTTGGGTTAGGAATCCTTAACATAACTTTACTGCCTACGTGATACTGCGTGAAGTTTTTAATCTGACTATCATATCGATCTTTAGCTTTTTCTTTCATAGCTTGTAAGTTTTTAAGAGCTGAGTCTCGAGCAATTCTTAACCGTTCGTTTAAATCTTTTAGATAATCACAGGCTGTGTAGTCGGGAATAGTTTTAATATTATAGAATGGACGTGGTTTATAACCAAATAATAACTCGTGAGGTGTGTAATTAGTGGAACTATTAACTGAGGTATTATGACACATGATGGCAAAAGGTATTATTTTATCCCAGTTTTTAAGACGACGACTGTGATACATTCGAATGTGATCGCGTAAGGTAGCATGGAACCTTTCAAGGGCGCCATTTGTTTGACGATGGTATGCAGTATTGAAAGTATGATTAGAACCGAGGAATTTTGTTAATTGTTTTAAAACGTTATTCATGAATTCGGTGCCTTGATCGGAATGAAATCTTTTAGGGACACCGTAATGTTGACAAAAATAAATTAATTCTTTAGCCACAGTTACGGCTTCTTTATCGGTAATAGGATAGGCTTGTACGAATCGAGTTAGGTCATCTTGAAGAGTTAAAACATATTTATTGTTGTTGTCGCTGATGTCTGAATAAGAGACAAGGTCCATAGACACTCGTTCGAATGGTTCAGTTTATTGTGATGTAATTATCATGGGAGCTTGAAAGTTTTTTCGCTGTATTTTATTACGTTGGCATACAAGACAGGAGTCAATATAATTTTTGATGTAATTAGTCATCCCTTTCCAGAAAAACTCGTCGCTGATTTTTCTCTGCGTTTCAATTATACCACGATGTCCAGAAATTGGTTCGTCATGATAGGTTTTTAATATATTTGGGATTTCCTCTGCAGTAGGGTATTTTACTCTATTTTCACAGATATGAATTTATATATAGGTATTATTTTTATTTAGAATTGGTACAGGGATTAAATTATATATACCATAAGTTTGTTGAATAATCAAAGGAGTCTTAATTATAAACACAATTTTTTCATTCATATAACATGAAATAATACTAACTAACGATAGCAGTTCTGATGCGTTATCCATATTTAAATCCAAAGGATATTGTTTATGAGTCGGAACATGTGATACAGTTTTCTTTAATTCGTAAATATATTGTTATATATAATTGGATGTAGGTTATTATTTTTAGCGAATAATATGGCATCAATAACCATAGATATTTCATTATTTACTTCGCTGGTAACCAATGTTAGAAAAGATAAATGTTCATCTATGTTTTGTTTTCATATTAATATTGAAAATTTTATTATTAACATCTTTTGTATAATTCGCTAAAGTTTCTAAATTTTTACTAAAAATGTTTTCACTTTTCCTAAGATCGGTTATCGTATTATTAAAATTATGAATATTAGTTTTTACAATTTCTGATTGAAATTTCAGTAATGCGATTAATTCATGTTCATTTTTATCTAAATTATTGATAGCGTTGTCATAACGTTTTGCGTCTTCTACGTCTAATGTTCCAAACAAAACGTTAGCAACGGTTACTTCCTGCAGTTAGAAACTTGGGTAAAGTTCACTTCCATAATCTTGGCTGTGATCCTACCTTACTTCACGGATACTTCCCTGCCCGAAGTGGACTGGCCCAGACACGTGGCTACTGGGGCTCTGCCTCTACAATATTTAATGTTCCAAACAAAACTTTAAATATTGTTCCTACGCCATCGACAACATAACGTTTCGAACGATAATTTGTAATAGAATGTCCAATTATTTCCTTAAGAACGATTTCTTGATTTTTTTAATGAGGATATAATTGTTCTAAGATTAACATAGATGATTGGCATAATGAAAATTTGTTAAACGTATTATGGTTACAAAAGTTTCTAGTTTCAACTATAGTATCTTCAATAAGTTCTAATTTCTTGTGCCAGCTAGAAATATCAAGATAAGTAACTAGATTCCATTCACTATCAAACTGATTTGCCTTTCCTACATGCTCAAAATAAATTCCACCTTTATTCAATGGTGTTATATTGTAAAGTTCACCTTGACTTGATGTGAAGGTAAACCTGGAACAATAAAATTACCTTATTACTTATTTTGCTGATTTTAAACGGTTTACATGTATCTTGACTTTCTTTCTTTTTATTAGTACTGTTACGTTTACTGGTGAATTTATTTCTATTATTTCATATGGACCGGTAAACTGTGGAGAAAGTTTCTTTGATCTCCCTGGTTTACTATTTTCATTCGTAATATACATCTTATCGCCCATTTTGTAGTTTTCAATTTTACATTTTTTATCGTATTATTCCTTATTTCTATTTTTTGATTCGATTAAATTATCTCTTGCTAATTCTCTAGATTTTCTTAATTTAAATGTTAAATCATCAATATAATCATCATAAGAATATTTAAATTCTGGTTGCGTGGTTATAGATGAAGGTAAGCTTGGCTTATTTCCAAATAATAATTCATATGGTGAAAATTTAGTTGATGTATGTACATCACATCAAGATCCGTTGCGTAGTTTTAAAGATCTAAGCATACATAGGGACAGACAAAGGGAAGGACATTAACTACACAATTCAAAGGTCACTATAACATCATTTGAGATTAACATCATTTAAGATTTTTAAAATCATTAATCTAATTGATGGAAAATGTAAATAAAACCATTAATAATGGTAAAGTAATTACATACCTATGTAATGTTTACCGGGTCGGAAGGGGTTATAATAATTGGATGTAAAGCATTATTTTTCGTAAATAATATCGAATTTATAATATTTGAAATTTCGTTATTGACTTCTGATGTAATTAAAGTTAACAAAGATAAATGTTCATCAATATCTTGCTTTTTTTTTATCGTGGTAAAATCATCAAATGAGTCCTCCCACCCAGGGCAGGGCGGGAGGGACTGTCAGACTTGTACTGACTAAAATCCACGGTGTCCTTCAGTAGCCCTTTACGTACCGGGGTCACGGTAATCTGTGAGTCCCGCGACCGTCAATATCTTGCTTAATATTAATATCAAATAGAATTGCATCAGTGCTTTTGGTATAATTTGATAAAATTCTCATGATCAGTGATGGTATTATTAAAGTTCGAGATTGTTGTTTTTACACTATTAGTTTGAGTTTTCAACAATTTCAATATATCGTGTTCATGTGAATCTAAATTATTAATCGCGTCATCATAACGTTGTGCATGACATACATTGACATGAAATGACCGCCAATAACTCCATCGCATTCTATAGGAAAGCTGTCAGGTATCACGTGAAGTGTAATACTAACTCTGTTATGTCCTATTAGAAATGACATATATACGTAACCAATCGTATCAGTTGTTTTGGCATCTTTATCTATCCCTTTCAATTTTATTATTTTATCTTCATTTATTAAAACATCTTCATGCAAAGCATTTACATTAATTAGAGTTACTTCTGCTCCCGTATCAATAAGAAATTTCTTTTCTTCTTTCAATCCTGATGCATTTAACCTAACATAAATGGATGTTTTAGTATTGATAAATCTTACTTGGCCTGTACTATATTTATTGTCCTTAGATCGGCCATCATCCTCAGAACTTTTTAGTTTAAATGATCACCGTTAGGTTTGTTATCTTCAGAACGAGAATGTTTGGTTTTGTAATTGTTATTTCTATTACCAAATCGACTACTGTTGTTGGTATTATCATTATTTGGTTGTTGCTATAATTTGATCTGCGTGGCTGTTGTTTATTTTTAAACCAGCAATCTTTTTCTAAGTGACCCTTCTTTTTACAATTGAAACAAGTTACTAAATTTATTCGGCCATTGATATGCATTCTTCGAACGTTGTTATTATGATATCTACCTTGATTTTGTTTGCTCATTTCAAATCTGGATTTTATTTCTTGTTCTTCAGAGACTGCTATGGAAACTGCCTCTTCGAAGTTATTAGGTTTTTGTGATTTTAATCAGATGTGCAATTGGGGTATAAGACCACTAATAAAAATACTTAATGCTTGATTCTTTAGTAATTCTATGTTTGCTTCTCGGGCACTATTAGAAGGTTTGGATCTAGTGACTTAATTAATTTTATCAAACAACTTTCCACACGATTAGAGTAGCTTACTACGGGCTCGAGGTTGCCTTGTCTGCGCGAATCTAGTTCCAATTGTCACTTTGCAAACGTTCGTTTCTCTGAATAATTTTCTAATAAATGCTCTTTTAGTTCGTTCCATGAATCGAACGATCTATTCAACAAACTCGACTTAATATTACCATCGATCTTCGAAAGCACTATGGACACAAATGCAACTCCATACGCAGGATTAAGAAACTTGTATTCATTATTACAGTTGTCTATGAAAACATGTAAATTAGCCTTATCACCATTATATCTATTTATCATTCTTTCTGCTAATGCGATATCTATGAAACAGTTGCTTTCCGCTTTGTATGGTTCTTCTGTAGGAAGGATTGAGTTTTGGAGGATTTCATATTTTGAAGTTCATCTGAGTATTTTTCCAAATGTACCTTTATGCTTCTTAGAGTATCGAGAGGCATGTCATTGATCGTATTGGGGATCAACTTTTGCGATTCTTCATTCTTGATGGTTTCGAAGTAATCTTCACTTCTAACGTCCGGAACGATGATTGGGATGGTGATATTTTCTTCTGTTGTCTGGTAGGCTGACAGATTGCTATATCCCGTATGCAGTTTGCACCCTTGAGGGTGATTATTCCTGAACCTTGCAGTTTGATGTTGGATATTTCGACACTGCACTGAAGTACGCAATTTGTCTCATTGTTTAGGATGTATAACCAGTTGCTAGGGCCAATCGGCTGGAAGGTGTTAACTTCTGCCGGGAAGGTTGTTGTGGTGCAAGTAGAAGGGATGCTCTTTGTCTTGCTGAGTAGAATGTCCACTTCGCAGATTGGACGAATGAATGAATCGTAGACGACGATATCCTTGCAAACTCGTTTTCTTGATGCGTAGATGATGCAGTTATCCAAGGAGCTTGTAGCTCCATAATATTGCCCACTAGTGTCGGTGGCCAGGTAGGTATGCTCTGGGAGGACAGTGGTGTGGAAGGAGGAATTGGGGTGTTGTATAGAAATAGAGTACATATGGTACAAGGTAAAGGATATATGTTGAACTAACGGAAACTCTAGGATAAAAAACTAAACGATTTGAATAGACATATGCTGAGAGAGAAGATGAATCTAGGAGGCTGTGTATGTTATCAATTGAAACCGAAGTTACTAGCTGTCTGTTGTTTGTCATTTTATTAGAGATCAGTAGCTGTTCATATAATTTATTTAGAGACATTATTGAAGGATGTATAATATTAGATTTCATAAAAAGGATGCTTGTTAAGCAGTCATCTAAATCGTTTTCGAGACTGGTGACTAATTCGATAAATTGTAGTGAAATGGTTGAAATGTCTTCGCTGACTTTTATGTCGAAAATAAGATTTTCGGTTTTGTTAATGAAATTATTAATGCGATCCATATTTTCGTTTATAATTTGTTCATCGTAAGAAATTTTAAAAACAGTATCATTGAAGTTTTTAATAGTAAATGATTTAATCTGGATTTGTTTTTGTATGATATCCACCAAATCAAGTTCTTGTTTCTCTAGTTTATCGATGCATTCCTTGTATTGTTTAGCATCTCTTTCATCAGGGGCACCTATAAGCCATTTAAGAACAGAACCTAATCCATCTAGCAATTCTCGTTTAGTACCTAGGTGCATTTTAAGTTCAGAGAGTCTGTTTCTATTTTACGAAGTTTTACATTTAAAAAGGATTTAGTCAATTGAGTTATAGGAAGTTTTATGAAGTTAGATGACATGGATTGAAAATTTTCAGACAATCGAACTAGAGAATCATGAGATATAAAAAGAGGTTTTAGATCTTTATAAACTAAGAATTTCCATGAATCATCGAAAATTGTTATAGTTCCTTCTTCTTTGTAGAAAATGCCTGCATGTGAGGTTAGGGGCTGAGAAATATTTAAATGGGCAAGGGCTCCTGATGTTGCCCTGCAACAAAAGGAAAAAACTTTTTTGATATAGTAGCTAATAAGAGTGTATAATTTGTTTAGAATTACGCATAATATAATCTTAATAAAAGAGCAGATTATATAATTAAAAATGTAGTTAGGATCACTAAAAACTTGAGTAAAGGATAGGGTAGAGTTTTCGGCTGTTGTATTACGACAGACCTTGTGAATAAAAGAAATATGACTTAAAATTGCCAGCTTTTCTTTTCACATAATTTTCATTGAATCCGACACGAACTACTTCGGATGGACCGTCCCATTTAGCATCTAGGTTATTCGGTGTAGGTACACGCAACATCACTTTGTCACCTAAGGAAAAATCGGCAATGTTTTTAATTTGAGCATTATGACGTTCTTTTGCCTTTTCTTTAATGACTTCGACGTTTCGTAGAGCGGCATCTCTAGCTATCCTAAGACGTTCATTTAAGTCTTTTAAATAATCCGAAGCTTTATATTCCGGAATCGGCTTAAGTGAATAGAATGGACGTGGTTTGTAGCCGGAAAGTAACTCGTGAGGAGTAAACCCGGTTGAACTATTGACGGATGTATTATGGCACATAACAGTCCCAATTTTTCAGGCGACGGTTGTTGTACATTCGTATATGATCGCGGAGTGTAGCATGAAAACGTTTGAGGCCACCATTCGTTTGAGGATGTAATGCAGTGTTGAAAGTTTGTGAGGAACCTAAAAATTTCATGAGCTGTTTCATAACTCTTTCTTTAATTGAATTCTTTGCCTTGGTCAGAGTGTAAACGTTTTGGAACACCGAAGTTTTGACAGAATTTGATCCAACTCGATGCTACTGTAACGACTTCTTTGTCAGGAATACCCTATGCCAGAACGTACCTAGTTAATTCGAATTCCTGTAGCATTAAGACATACTTGTTGTTATTATTTCTGACTTTAGAATAGGAAACGAGATCTATTGAAACGTTCGAAAGGTGTAGTGGATTTAGATGTGATGACCATAGGGGCCTGAAAATATTTCCTTTGAATCTTATTTCTCTGACAAATGGCGCATGATTCAACATAGTTTCTTATATCATTGTAATGTTCTCCGGGTCGGAAGGGGTTCTATATCAATAATATAACACCAGTGAAGACTATAAGTACTATTAATGTGCTTACGTGGTTAAAAATATTGCAGACGGAACCGAGATGATAGTCTTACGACAGATCTGGCAGGCTCTGCTTTGATGGGAAATGTAAATAAATCATTAGTAATGGAAAAGTACACTGATGCACTTATGGTACCTAGCGTATACATTACACCTACATAAAAATTATTAACTGTGTTGTTATTGTCTAAAAAATCATACCTTACTGACTTTCAAGGAATATAATTATTTTAATGTATACTTTAATGTTAGACTGTTCTCGTACTGACTGATAATTAAAACTTTTGTAATTTTTTAAAATAAAATATATAATAAATTGTTATCCTAGTTGTGATTATGTTTGTTCCATAATATTGTTATTCTGTTAATAATGACTGTAATGCTCTTGATAATTTGAATAATATATATATGAGTTCGCTTCCTAGATTATAATTACTAACATAATAGAATTTATAAATTATGTGATTTGTGTAATCATATTTTAAAAGTACCCATAGTACTCAGTACTTCCTGGTCTTATAAAGTATTATTATTTTCTATATATTTTCAATTTTTTCATGCTGTAAGGTGAAATGTATTGGGACAATTTAACATATTATTAAACAACTTTTCTGCATACTTACATTAATAGTAAATATGTAAATGACTGTTCTCTTATAGACTTATGATGTTTATATGCACTATAAAATATAATAATTACCATAAGGATATGGATACGAGTATTACTGTCGCTAGGCATTGTTTGTTAAATAATTAATTAATGTATAAAGATTGTGGTACTTTTTAGAAATTATTTTATGTATAAATAGTCATTAGTTACCATTACTCTTTAGTTCAGTTCTAAGAAATAAATTATTTTGTTGCACCGTTATTGGGACTGTTTATTTTAAACCTCTCACCCATACAATAAGTATATAACGGGAAAAATGTAATCTAATGTGTTATTCCAAAGTATAACTAATTTCTGAGCGAAATGTCACCCAAATCCGTTCAGTAGTTTTTGCGTAATGAAATACGTAGTAACGTATGACAATTGATATTTGGTACACAGGTATTTTATAACCTGGATTAACACATTAATAGTTTTTACCCCGATTTGCAGTGAGTGAAACCGCTGGCAACAGGTAGTACTGCAAAACTGAAACACGATAATATTAGTACCTCGTCGGTGTAAGCTTTCGAACTTATAAACAAACAGTTCAATATTAACTATGAAACATTCTCAAACAATCACAAAGAATAACAGTCCTTACCACGACATTTTAAAGTATAAAATCCTGTGAGATATTCTCGCCACTTGGCATCTTTTAACTGATACATCTTGCCTTTATAAAGCTGGGACACAAAGTGTTCATTACCATTTGAGATTTTGAGTCATGATTTCTTGTTGCATAATACATCGTTTAAGTGTTACAAACAATACAATTCAAACAATTATAATATTCAAAAATAGTGCTTTGTGAAAAAAAATAGGGAATATTTTCAAAATTGGAAGTTCCACCAGAAGAGTCCGTTATTTATTATGAAGGTTAGTTTACTTTTTATTTACTGACTTCAAAAAGGGGGAGGTTCTTAATTCGGTTTTTAAATGTATGTGCAACGATTATTCTATCTATTTTTCCTACAAGGAAGGAGTGGGTACAAGTACAACATTTCCGCCCAGTTCAAAAACATTTAGCAACACAACAATATGTCTAGTCATTAAAAACATTTTAATTCTAGTATAAAACGACAATATGTCTCAACCAGTATGGCTCATACAGACAAAAAATGTGTGGTTATGAGGCAGGGTCACATCCAAAATATTGTAGTCTGGATATACCTAGATATTGCAGTCTGCCTGCAATAGCTGGCTATATTGCCGGCAATCGTATTGCAGCCTATACATTGCAGTAAAAATATTGCCCGCTTCGACGCACCTCTACAGATAGGTTGCATGAATATGCCAGGATAGTGCCATCGAGTGTCATCATAGAATTACGATAATAAGTAGACTAGAGTTTTATGGTTCATCATGTCCAATCAAAACTAGGAAGTGATTGGATTCAATTTGCTATCACAGAAATCAGAATAGACTAATAATGAGCATTGCAACTGTTCGGAATTTGAAACGCAGTCCGTGTCTATGGTATAAATTTTATTTTGATTAAATATTATATCTATGGAATATACTAACCAAATTCCTTCATTAAAAAAAAACTTATTTTACACCGCATGTAAAATACACGTGTTTGGCGTAGAGTTCCAGCCCGTTATCTGAACAATTTGGACTATTGATTCTAATTTGCGGTAGGTACCTAATCAAAAAGTAACGTTACTGAATTGTCATCATAGGACACAGGTAATTTCGAATTTACAATGTTATGAATGAAAATGAATAAATGGTATGAATGCAGTTCCAATCTTGAAGTAATTAAAAAAAAGTAACACTGCTAGGGTCGTTTCCCTCGTCATCCCTAAAGGAGGACGTTTAAAAAACAAAAACGGCCGCTACGTAGGGTTTTTATAGTGCTCGTTCTTTGAATGGCCCCTTTCACGTCACTTGCCGTACATTTCCTATCGTAATTGCGATCTGACAACGTGAATAGCGTGTGGACAGATAAAAGAACCTTCTGTTTCGCTCTCTCATCTTTAGACTATAGACATAATAAATGGCGGATTATCCTGTAATGAGGCGGGAAAAATTACAAATCTCTTTTCTGTCCTAGATTTCGGAGTTTCTATCGTATTTTCTAGATTTTTGGCGGCAGTCGCTTCTGGACAGTGGTGCTTATCTTTACGAGTCCGTCATACTAAAGTTGTTAACAGTTTAAGAGGTTTAAGATAGCGTTACGTTTATTTCTTACTTACTTGTTATCGCTTAGAACAAGGCCGCTTTTGCAGCGCGTTTTCAAGTAAGTTTGAAACAATCTGGCACCATAAAAAATACATTGAAAGCACTTCAAGGCAGGAAACGGCATCAATGCCTGCATTGTTTTACATTATTGATACAGATATTACGAATGATTGTATTCTAACCACGCCAAAATGAATTTACCCCCAAAATATTTTATTAATTCAGTTAAAAGCAATAATTAGTAGGTATGTGGCACGTTACTGTTTAAGCTAAAACGGATAATGATTAGTTAAGAAATATAGATAGAATTTAAAAGAAATCACCTTTTCAATGTGGGCTTGTTTATTTTGCAATACCTAATTATCTGTAAATTATAGAATCAGGCGTTACTTTGCGGAAATCCATGACATTTGAATATGTCCACATTTCATAATTATCTGGGCATAGAATGAAATGAGATGAGAGAGAGAGATGTTCCTTATTAAACACATAAAAAAAGTTATTTTATTACACAAACCTCCACGTGCGCCCGTGGACTGGAGTTCCCTCTCGGATACGTCCGAGGGGAAGGCGAGGCAGAGGGCACAGCGGCGGAGCGGGCTTGACCAAGCCCGGGTCGGTGGCGCGTCGTGTTTCACGAGTCACCGACGGGGCCCCTTACGGGGCCAAATACCTGCTGGGGTCGCGGATTTTTTCTTAATCCAGGATACCGCAGTCCCGGAACGTAAAGGGCATCTGAAGAAACACGGGTGGATTTTAGTCAGTAAGAGTCTGACAGTCCCTTCTGCCCTACCCAGGGCGAGAGGACTCATTTGATGATTATGCCACCCAATAAAAAAAAGTTTACACAAAGTGGTGCCACCAATAATACAGGTGCAGTAGAATGTATGATGTGCAACCATCTATAGACATTGTTCTTTGAAACGTTTTATTTTCAATGCAAACCTCTTCTTCCTTTCCTACAATTCTTAACCCATTTATTAAATTACTAGCAGATGTCCAAGTAGGCACCAAGCAGGCATTGTCATTTTATAACAATGAAATTTAATTTTATGGTATGCCTGCAAAGATATTAGGGCACTTCTTTCATGTTTTATGAAAGCGATATTGGTAAAATATTGTTAAACAGATTAAAAAACTTATAAAAAAAACTGTAGCTGCTATCTTTGAAGGATCAGGCACGGGTACTTGATAGTACTCATACATTTCAGAAAAAAGGTTGTGAGCCCATTGCCGTCAACCCGGCTTTTTTTTTCTTTTCTTTTATCGTGGTAAAATCATCAAATGAGTCCTCCCACTCCTCCCACCCAGGGCAGGGCGGGAGGGACTGTCAGACTCGTACTGACTAAACGGTGTCCTTCACTAGCCCTTTACGGACCGGGGTACAGTCAACCCGGCTTAGGTCTAGATTGAGAAATTCCCGATGGGACAACCCAATTGTTATTGGGTTATCTTATCCTTGTCAGACCTGGGAATTGCACTCAGGAGCTCTTTCTTCTTCAGCAGTCGCGTTTGCGACCACTACAAACACGAGACTGATGATGATATTCATTCTGAATTTGACCATGTGTCAAAACACCATTTTATTCCTACAGCAATTTGTTATATTTTTACAATCGAATTTCAACTGTCTACTTTTGTAATAAAGTTGAACTCTATGTATAAATTTTTGACAGATAGGGGTCGGCTGTAGAACTGGTGTCTGTACTAACAGGTTCTAGGTATAATAATATGATTGTGACACCAAATGTTTAGTTCTAAAATCTCCTATTTTACATAATTTAATGTAGGTTTATCGTTTGTCAGCATTGCATTAAACTGCAATATAAAAAATCAGCAATAATTTTTACCCACTGTAAATATTATTGCTGATTTTTTGATATTGCTCAATGATTAGAGATGTCATGTAAGCCGACTAGTCGGCTATAGTCCCAGTTTCTGACCTGACGCCGATCATATGGCTAAGAGTTCGGACTAAAATACGATTCACTGGCTGTCGGCTGGAGTAATTAATAATTTTCGTTTTTCGTTAGTCGGCCATGTTTGCAGACGGACAGACAGTCGATGGAGCAGATATGTTTTGTGGGGTGGAAGGCGCCGATGATGGACCGATGATTTGAACAATATGACTGGCAGTGGTTACATGCGGAGTGCCCAGGACTGGGACGGTTGGCGTTCTTTAGTGGAGATTTACGTGTTCTTTTTATAAACACGCAGTAGCTTCTACCAAGCGCATTTTATAATGTAGGTACACTAAATTGTTAGCAAATTAGCTGCACACAAAGCGTCACTGACATTTTCAATACCTAACCCCTGAACTGTATCGACGTGAATGATCAGCTTGGCCAACTAGTCGGCATTACTGCAGCCTAATAAGCCAGTCGGCCAAAGTCAATCGGCTCATCTCTAATTATTAAATATCATATTTATTAGGTGTTAAGCAGCCGATTTATTAAGGTTTAAGTTAACGGTTCATACGGTTCTCATTTTGGTTTAAAATTAAAAAGGAAAATCCTTTTAAAATCCTGTTTCGGTATAGCAGGGCAATAGGGTAAGTTTATTTTCTTACTTATGTGTAGTGTTGCATCATACTGTAAGAAATTATTATCAGAAAAAATCTGATGCTTACCGGAAGGCATTCGCTGCATATAATTATTTTGTATTAGTTACCGCACACTGTAAGAAAAAAATTGACAGATCGTCTGCTGCTGATGCTCGCCGGAAGGCACATTTTGTATTGAAAAGGTAGCCGGATCAAAAATTCTCATAGTATGCGCGACGTATCCGTTAAGCATCAGAATTTTTCTGACAGTTTTGGAGATGTTCTATTCCGGGCTAGTTCTACGTACACCATATCAATATTTTTTATATTTTTAAATGTTTTTTCATTTTGTAATTTCTTTTTTGTAAAAATATTTAAAAATGTAAACTGATAAGAAAAAATAATAACAAAGGATAACAAAATAGGAAAAAAATTAGGTGAATTTCATAAAAATACTAAAAGAATAATTTGAAGACGGGTTTAGCTGTTAAAAAATGATAATTCGGAAAGTTTTTTAATAAGATAACCCTATTTTAGCGCGGCGATGACAGTACTATTTCACGTTGACGTTAGACAACTTTGACAGTTTTATGCAATGATGTCTGTGTGTCTGTGGTCTGAAGATTTTCATGAGTTAGATGGAATGCATGTTTTTCGGAGTATAAAAATGATTGTATTTTTTCGTACAACTGAGTGCCCCTGACTGGAGGCCTTAAGAGTCATTTAAGGCATCCACAAAAAAGTCCGGTTAGCAGCCCACAACCTCTTTTAGGTTGACCTGCGAGATGCCATTCTTTTGTTATTGAGGTTGATTGATTGCTTCTCTGTTGACCACGGCTTTGATTCGCATGCTGTGATTTGGATTCCGTCGTGTGTTATTTTACAATAGCAAGTTCAGGTACGTCTTATACATATAATACTTGTTTTTTTTGTTCAAATATTTGGTATGTAATGCTTTCTTCAAATCTTCACCTTTGTATTATTTATATAATTATATCGATAAACACTATATGCCTATAAACTTTTTTTTTGTTTTAGGTTCATGTAACAGGAATAATGTGCTCACAATGCTTAGGCCTCAAAATGTTAAATAACTAACATTAGACTTAATGTTAGTTCATTAGGAGATCATGAACTGATACCAGACGAGCATCGCCATGATCATTGTTTTGGAGGCACCCTCAATTCTATTTCAACGGTGCGGAAAGGCAATGATTATATTGCTGAAACATTAATCTAAGACGGGTAAGCATCTTTTTTTATTCATACAGAGCAGGCATAAATGCAGAAGTTTCTTATTATTATGATCCAATACAACATTGTTGCGGGATGAAAAAAAAAACTAACACAATTTATATTTTGAAATGTGTGTATACATATCTACACACATTTCACACTTATTACATTGCCTTGGACGGATCTGTAAAGGTGATATAAAAATAACCAATATTGATTAATTAATATTGTTATAAAAAAAAACCTTAATTTAATTATTTTTTGTTTTAGATACACAAGGGTTACTTGCTATGTTTTGCCTGGATGAAGAATACAATACAACAACGACTCGTGCCAGCTCCAACTTTTATTATGAATATGAATGCATGTATGTAGTACCAATGGTATCTTGTCCAAACATGCAGCCCCTCCATCCCAAAAGGACCCGAACAGACTATAAATAGCAGAAACAGTAAATCTAAAAGAGGTAATATTAGCAACTTAATTACCAACTTTTGGAATGAAATAATTATGTAAATTGTAAATATCCAATACATATCATAATCTTTTCTTTTATTCAGATTCCACCAGGACTGGTTTCCTATGCTTGTTGGGAGGCAACAAGTAGAAAGATGAGAATGGTAGCACATAGCAAAAGGACAATGGACAATGGATTGCTGTGCTCACAATATGATGATTGTGTTGTATTTCGGTTGGGCTGGGTACCATGAGAAAATGAATAAATCATAAGTCTCAACAAGTTGTTTTATTTAAATATTCTTCATGACTGATTTCTCATTCTTTAAATGTCACTAATAATAGTAATTATGTATAACATAGAACTTGTTTCAAAAACTGTAAGTGCACGGTTTGACATGGTGCACAAACCATCACAAGATATTAATTATTGCATTCCCTAATCATTTTTAGTGCACTACAGAGCTATATTGAAATTAATTAAAACTTGTTAATATTTGACAGCTATTTGCGACGTTGCCAACTTTCTGGTTACTCGCCTTTAACACGTTACGTAACTTCAAGTAAATATCATTGTCAAAATGTCTTTGCATACTACTGCTACTGTCGGATCCCCCATGTTTGATTTTATTGTTGAGTGTTGATATACTTGACTAAGTTGATTTAAAAGCACAATTAAACAAAGCGAAATTAAAGATAATTTACAATAAAAAACGGTTTAGGTATTAAAAAGCTATTTTTACATTATGATGTACATAGACCTTACCCAGGTTCCATACATTACCTACTTGGAACATCTCCGAATAGTTAGTGTTCGCGCTTAATTTTGAAGCAACAAAGTCAAGAATAATGAGGGTAGACATTAAAAAGAGACTTAGTATGGTTTCTGTGTTTTCGATATTTTTTTAGGGTAGTCGTAAAATGTACGTCTCGTTTAATCGACTCGATTTAATTTATCTCTGAAATGTGACGTGTAAATATGATTTCGATATCCTATTTACTGAGAAAAATATTTTAATTTCATTGAATGAAGTGAAGTTACCAAGTTTAAGTTTACAAATAGTTAATATTTTAATGTTGGTATGTATATTAGTTGTTATTGTTCATTTCTGATATTTTTATACCTAAGTCATAATTAGGGTTTTAAATAAAATTATGCACAAACAGAGTCTAATTGAAATTAAATAGCTGATACGGGTTTGAAATACTACGCCAAACTGCATTGTAATAAACCTTTAATCAGAACTTAACATTATTGTTGTCAGCCATTGTAGGCCATTGTGTATTCGGTTTGCACAAAATGTCACTTGTTTCTTGTTTGTTATGTCAGATCGTTAATGGAGTCGACACGGAGTTTCTGATTACAAAAATAGAATATTTCTCTTATGTTCCCGCGAAAAAGTACTGGTCATTATTTATAAAATTAATGATTATGATTTTATTTTATTTCGTACAAGTGAAATTGTGTTCTACTAATAATAGAATAGCGTGGTTTAACAAAATAAAATAGGTAAGTTGTCAGAACTTTTTACATTAAAAAAGTTTTCAGTGAAAAAAAAAGAAGTTGAATTTAGAACACTAAACGAATTTGGAATAAAACAATTTGCATATTTGTTCATTATGTACTTGACAAGCTTGAGAATTGAGAGTGTCATCGAATCGTTGCATTGTGTATTTATTGGAAGCTATTCTATAAAAATACCTAGCAATATGCCATGAAAACGATTAATAACAGACATATTCTTATTTAGTATGGAAGTGAAATGTAATCCAATAACTATTAAATATTTCTCGAAGAACTCATGATACCTATCTCCAGGTAAGTTTATTTTAGACCTTTATTTTTGCATAAGTAGTAAGTAGATATTTTTTGAATTGACCACTGGCCGCTGTGTTAGTCATAATAACTCAAAGGTGCGATCAAAGCTCGACATTTAGCCCCTTCGTACACAAGGCGACGCGTCTCTGATATCTTATGAATGACTTTGGCTGGCACCCATTGACGCGTGCTGGTTTACGAACCTCTATAGATTTGTATTGCGATTATTGCATGGATATCTAAGTTGTAAGGTATCGGAGATTTTCGTCGCCTTGTGTACGAAGAGGCTAACTGTTTACCTATTTAGGTATTTCAGTGTGGTTATCGTATTTGTCGAATAAAGCTCAGGTCCACGATATAACAGTGACTTTAAGGCAGGGCGCAAACGTTGGAGACTTGTGTCTTGTGTCAGATACAAGCTACCAGTGAATATTTGATTTCTATAGAACCAGTATGAAAGCATCCACTCCCTGCGTATATGTAAACCTTTTTTATGTCCAGGTGCTTCCACTAAACACAAACTCATAAATTATGGTTCCCAGCGATGGTGTGCCGTGTGGGCAACAAAGTGTCTCACTTTGCGCAGCGCCTTAGTTCACGTAAAAATGTGACGTTTAATCTGTGAACAAATTACCGGCCGCGTCCGTCACCCGCGGCTGAGAGACGCGGCTTATTGATACCTAACCAGTACATTGAATACCACACTGTGCAAACTATCGGTCGTAAGCCGCGGACGTGACCTTGAGCCACCCTTGAGCGTTCGGACCATAGATATAGGTAGTAAAGAAGGTCCGGACGTCAGAACAGAATCTGGCCGGCTGGATACATCCATGGACCGGTCAGACGTACACGTCTGTCCGCATCTCAGCCGCGGCTGACGGATGCGTTCGATAATTTGTTCTCGGCTTTAGACATTGGCTTAAAATATAACGTATGGTCAAAAATATAACTAGTTTTTGGCCGACATCGTCTTTTGCAATTGAAGAAAATAAATTGATTAAAATGACAGTTGTCAAACTGATGGGCCTGTGTCATATTTCTGCTACTCGGACATAGACCGATTCGAAGTTCGAATTTCTACAGCATTTAGAAATCAGAACCCATGTTCTCATGATCATCAATTTGTCCCAAAAATCTGCCTCACTTTTAATTTAGTTTATACATCAATTCTTCTTCAATATTTTTCGCTTACGTAATAGTTGTCTGAGCTGTCAGCTCTTTTTTAGCCACATCATCTTTAGGAAGGTTCATACATCGTTTCTTGTGTCTTGCGCTAATTAGCATTCAGACGACACGTACAGACTACACACCACACACAGGATTTTCTCGTGTATCGTGGGTGCATATACAAACATATAAACTCAAATTCACAAACGCCCAGACCCGGAACAACTACTTGTATATCATATAAATATTTGCTCCGTGCGGGAATCGAACCCGCGACACGCGGTGCAGAAGTCCAATCGCTCAGCCACTGTGCTAACCGTGCCGTCAAAATGTTTGCTCTAAAATTTTCTGTGTTTTGAAAGTTTTGATTATATTTTGAGTCTTATGACACATGAATAGATCACAAATTGTATTAATGAGTATAACCGTACACGCCACGCGCTTATTTAAACATACTCGTATAATAAAATGGTAAGAAAGTCAAAACTGTACATTGAATATTTTTTTTGAAGAATACTTGGGGTGTGATCTACAATCGATACCGAAGCTTATCGAAAGTACTACATGGATTTATTTCAAATTTGGAACGAATATTATTAAGAAGTCGGGTCAACATATAGGCTACATATTACCACGCTATCACCTACCGGGAACGAGAAGTGAACATTTATTTCTCCAACGCATTCACGCAGACGACGGTATTTACCATTTTAGAGGAATCACTAACTTTAAATTGATACCAAAGTTATTCAAATCGCGCAATTGTTTTAAGGAGCTATCCCGGATCAATTCCAAGTAAATATATAAATAAATATAAATATTCCACAACTATCACACAACGCCATCTAGTCCCATGCTAAGCAGAGCTTGTGTTATGGGTACTAGACAACTGATAAACATACTTATATATTTCTAAATACATACATATTATAGATAAATTACACCCAGACACAGAACAAATGATCGTGCTCATCACACAAACATTTGTCCTGGGTGGGAATCGAACCCACGACCTCCGGCATAGCAGTCAGGGTCAATAACCACTAGACCAACAGGCCTGTCATGATTCCATACTTTTGCTCTCGAGTCTATATTCAAATTCAACATTTTTCTCACTACTCACACAAGTTCTATTTTAATCTAGTTCATCCCCTATCTAGTGGAGTTCCTGTTAGATCTGATACGTTCGTTTGAGACCCTCGCCCGCAGCCACACACGGTCTGATGGTAGATAACACGTCTGACACGAACAAAGCGTGTAGGGATGTAGGTATTTCAGAAAATACTAGATTATTAGGATGTTGGGGTATTCATAACTAGCGACCTGCACCGGCTTCACACGGGTGCATTATTACATAACTCTATTCTAGTCGTTCGTATTCTAAATAAAAATGCCATGCAAAGTGGGGTCAGCTAATTGCTGTAACCGACTGTACATTATAGTCAGCTCCTTTAAAAAAGTAGACGGGAAAAGTTGTTGTACTATCGCAGTATTAACTTAATTCCTAATTTTATCAATTTATTGTATTTATTTATTTGGGACAAACAAACAGTTTCACATTACATCTGAGTAAATGATATAACTAAAGGTATACAAATGTGAAATTCACACCTTTATCCACAGCATATACAATTCATATGATTACACTAGTGAACATTTCATGCGAGTAAATATACAAACATAATAGTACTAAATAACTAAGAATCGATATCTTTAAGTATCTTTAACAAGGCAGAACGAAATCTATTTGCTGACATTGAAAATATATCTAAATCTTTAGTTCCTGAACAGAAATTGTTGTAGTCTTTACACATATGACGCAGAGGCGCCCGCAAACCAGCGTTAGTGCGGCAAGAGGACACAGCAAAAAATGGACGTGCGCGCACCTCCCGTCTTATAACAGTTCTCGGGACATAATAGCATGTTTTATTAGTAATCTCAGAACAGTTATACCTGTTGTTACACACGTCGAAAAGAAACATAATTTCTAAATATAAACGTCTAGACTTCAGGCTCAATAGGCTGTATTTATTTAGTAGGTTATTGTAGGTTGGGAAGTTATGGAAGCATCTATAGTGCATGAATCTGCATTGTACTGAATTATATAGGGCCATAGGTATCAAATTCAATGTTTACTGTTAAGGTTCATAACACACATACAAAGTTATGGCAATCCTGATTTTTCATAAAGTCCCTAATGCCGCATTTTTACTAGGGGACTTTTGTTCCGCGACTCTGTCGCTCGATGCGAAATTCACGTGTCGACATTTACGGGTCACGCAACTTGTCGGAAGTTAACTCTAGTAGAAACTGGCCAATGTCAACAAGGGAAATGTCCAGAGACGTTGTCCTATAAAGTTGCAGAGACATACCACGCGAATGTTGGGCGATATGTCTCCGTGACTGTCTTGTAGTGAAAATGCGGCTTAATACTTGCAATAAGACATGTGGTGTTTAACACTACGGCCCAAAACAGGACAATAAACACAGAATATAAAACATTCTAAAATAGTGAAAACAAACTAGCCAACAACTCCACATCTGGCAGGCATATTTTAAGTTAAAAGGGTCCAGAAAACAATTGAGAGTCGTCTTAAGAAAGAGGCAATAAAAAATATATGGGAATTGTGACACAAGGACGGTGATGTGAAATACTTCGGAGATGAAGAAATATTAGTTGTTTGCATACCTTAATAAGGAATGGACATAGCATAGTTTAAGTTGTTTAATTTTCGCTCTAAAGTGATTTTGAGGTTAGAAGTTGTTATCATTAAGTTGAAAGTTGCAGTGTAGTCTGCGATCGATAAAGTGATCGAAGAGTGTATTGCAAAAACAGTGAAGTTACTATCGTTATTTATCAGAGTGTCGACGAAACCGAAAATGACGGTGAGTGTAATTTTATGAAAGCAAGTGATGATTGGAACTGTATATTAAACTGTGTGTCCTTTTTTTTCTCGTGAGTTTAGTATGTTTGTTTTTGCGCGATTATCTCGCGTTTGGCTGAACCGATTTTGATGCGGTTTTGAGAAAAGTAGTATATATATAATATATAATAACAATGGATATCCCGTGACGTTGCCCCCATGGGTCCGATTTTAAAAGACGAAGATTTTTGTTGAATATCTGAACTAGAAAAACTTTTTGTAGAAAAGGATCCGACTTCAAAAACAAACACAAGAAAAGCGCAAAATTACTTTTCTTTCGGCAGTCGGTGGCTTTGTTTTTTATTATTTTATTGACTTTTGCTAAGTTTTCAATTGTACAGATAGATGACGCCCAGCACATCGAACAAAAATACAATACATCGATCATATGTAACTGTTTAATAATAATGTACCCTCTAGGGTCATTCTTTTAAGTTGTCCAAAGATTGAAGCTCAAAGTTTTTAGTGTTTTAGCATATTTTTATTTTTGGTCAAGCGAGAGTTGTCCACAAAAAGAGTGAAGTAGGCTTTTTGTTTAATCTGAGGAAATAGGCAAAAAAAAGTAAAATTCCGTTCGATTTTGCTGAAATCAGATGAAATGTACTCAAATGTTCAGTAATGATAATTGTTCAAGTGTATTGTTAAGTAAAAATATTTGTTGAACTCGTTAAAAGTTGGGAATAAAACTATCGGAGGCACTAGCATGACTTTTCAGCTTTTTTGACGTAAACTGGAACTTTGACGTTAATTTGGTGGCAAAAAATAGTTCCTCGTTCGTAAACAAGAGGCGCTTTTACGTTTTTCCGTACGTAATAAACGGAGTAAATACTTCCGCGAACCTTGGAGGGCCTAAGCTTGCCGTTAGGCCCTCTAAGGGGGGCCCCGTCAGGTTGCTGACAGCTCTTTGAGGCGCTGTGAACACGACATGCCGTCGACCCGGGCATGGTCCATGATCGGACAGCGAGTCGATGAGCAGCAGAACGAATAAAATATTGTGTAACTGTGTACGATGATGCCGAAAAGTCACCGAAATCTGGCAACTTACTCGGCGATAGTAGCACAGTATAACTAAAATGATAACTTATTATTTTGCTAGTGTGTGTCCGAACACTTTTTTTTATCGTGGTAAAATCATCAAATGAGTCCTTCCACCCAGGGCAGGGCGGAAGGGACTGTTACAATTGACTGACTAAAATCCACGGTGTCCTTCAATAGCCCTTTATGTACTAGGGTCACGGTAATTCCTGAGTCCCGCGACCCCGGCACGCTTTGGCCCTCTACAGGCCCCGTCACTATGCTGACACTCCTTGAAGTGCGCGTGGAACACAACGCGCCGTCGACCCGGGGCATGGTCCATGGTCGGGCTGCGAGTCGCCCATTACTCGCCGCCCGCATGCCCGCGCCTACGGTGGTCGGAGATCGTCTTGCGACGTCCGTCGCTGTGGGGTGTCCGAACACTTCTACAAAAATGAAGTTTACGAATCCATGAAGATAAAATAATTGTTTTTCTTTGTTATCAGGTAGCTTCAGCATGAATCCTCATTTGACGGAGGACACGGATGATGAGAACTGCGACGATCCCATCAAACTGTTTGACCATGACCTGAATGCGGTCTACTTCGGCAGTAAACCCCTGGCTATAAGTAAGTTAACATGTTCAATACTATTTTCCGTATTTACCGACTACGATAAGAAAGAGAACGAAACTGGCGCCATATTGTGATGTGATTCACGCTTTTCTAACACTTTCACGCTTGATGAACAGTAACGCTCAATTAACAAGATAATACCGATGTTAAATGTTATGGATCATTCATTTGCAAAAATACTTGATCATTTCTTGACAGTTGTGAAATAATGTTGACGTTTTTGTTTTTATCGTGGTCGCATAGTAGATTTATTCCCGTTGAATCCCATTTTTTTTTGTTATACCCAATGTATCCCATTTTATATTCCTACCCTTGAGTCCCATTTTATACATGTGTACTTATTAGGAGAAAAGTGTAACCCTTATTTTAAAGATTTTGACATTTGGGATCCAAAGGAAATATAAGTAGCACTCCGCTCGCGACTTCGTCTGCGCGTGTTTGTAACTTCGAATTCAGTGGATTTAAATTTAAATCCCTCCTTATTGGATACTTTTGGAAAATCTATAAATGTATCCAACTAACATTGTAACTTATTAAAAAATCTTTCACATTGAAGAAACCCTCTATACTATTGTGACTTCATTTGATAAAGGTTTTCATACTTAAGCCCAATAACCCATGTACAACCCTTTCAAAGGAAAATTAATTATTTAATGGCCCTTATCAATTATTAAGTACTAAAAGAGAAACAGTTTTGGTTTGGCTTTAAGATTCTTAATAAAAAGAACGAATTAAATGGAAAAAGAATTCAAAGCAATTTTCGGATTTTCACCCCGCTAGGGGTTGGTTTTTGAAATATAGATAATTATGTATCCTGTATTCGATTGAGACATTTATTTGCCAAGTTTTGAGTTTATCGAAGCAAACAGTAAAATCCTTCCCTTAAAACTTAATTACCCCTTTTCACCAATTTAAGGGGTGATTTTCGAAAAACCCAAAAATACGAGCTTGATTATTTTTGAGGTAATTTCAATATACTGAGTTTCAAATTCATCGGTCAGCGCATTATGATTTTGCCATACAAACTTTAACATCGTCTAGATTACCAAACGAAAAAAATAATTAATAGTGCCAATCTTTTCTATTTACTTGTGTTCTTATTCATAGCAAGTTACAAATGTATAAACCCAAGGAATAAGATTTTACATACAACAGTTTTTACCCCCTTAGAGGAGAATTTTCGCAAAATTCTTCTTGCTCTGCTGCAACTGCTGTCCAAAATTCAAGTTTCTGCGTTTAGCGGTTTCGGCTGCAGTCGAGTCTTAAAACCATACCCTGTTCTTTTGATATATATAGATAATCAAAATACTATAATATTATACTACATACACACATCAACAGAATCTAGGGATATCTTAATCGTAAATTATTTACGATTGTTTAGTTTAAAATCTTTTTAGTTTTCATAAAAAGTTTGTATACAGATTGAAACCGCACTTATTCTATTTTCAAAATTTAAAGAATAAATATTAAAAAAAAAGAAAAAACAAAATACGGTGGCAAAATTGTTAGTGATTCGTTATGTTACGGAAAATTAAAATTGTTTTATTAATATTAATTAATGAACAGGGATTAGATTGGTATTCTTTTTTAATTTAACGTGTCGTGTGAGCTTTAGGAGTCATGTCACGTCGTCATTTGAGTCGAGATGAAATGTTACGAGCCGTGGGCATGCTATAAAATGGTGCTATTCAACGCTTCGTTGCTGAGGCCCTACACACCAGCCAAAACGTGATATCAAGGTTGTGGTTACGTTATCGCAGTATTGGGGATGTAGCTGAACGGCACACGGGTAGATATCGCGTTACTACGCAGAGACAGGATCGATTTTTCCAAATAACCGCTAGAAGACAACCCAATATCACAGCGATGCAACTAGTACAAAGGCTCCAGGAGGACCACCAGCTGCTGGTAAGCGACCAAACCGTGCGAAGGAGGTTGCATGAAGTTGGTCTTCATGCTCGAAGACCGCTACGTGTTCCAGCATAGCGACGTGGCAATCGCGGTCGGCGGCTTTCGTGGGCTCGGGAGCATTTACCATGGAGTGACGAACAATGGTCTTTGGTGCTGTTCACCGACGAGTCCCGGTTTGGGTTTCATCTGGAATCACGAAGAACACGCGTTTGGAGAACTCCAGGGACAGTTAGCCGTCTAAGGCACCCTCAGGAGGTCCACTCATACCAAGGCGAGACAATCATGGTGTGGGCAGGAATTCGTCTTGGCGGACGAACCCAGCTCATTTGGATCCAAGGTAGCATGACTGCACAAAAATACCACGAGGAGGTAGTAGAGCCTGTTATTGACCCACACAGAATTCAAATGGGCCAGAAATTTCTACTCATGCACGATAATACTCTTTCCCATACGGCGCGGTCGGTGTCGACCGCTCTCCGAGACCACGATATTCAAGTTTTGGATTGGCTTGCACAGTCGCCCGACTTAAATCCTATCGAGCATGCCTGGGACATGTTACAACGAAAAGCTTTGAGAGATTTCCCGCCAAATTTGACGACACAACAACAACTTTACGACCACTTGCAAAGAACATGGGACCTCATACCGCAGCAAGACATTGACAATCTAACTTTAAGCATGAACAATCGATGTTGATGTGTAATTAATGTAAGAGGTGGCAAAACTGATTATTAATAATTAGATTTAATAAGATTTTTTAAATTTTCATTAAAATTAATAGCTTTATAAGAAGAAATGAAGTTTTTTACCATATTAATTTGCTACGGCGATTAAAATAATTAACATTTCTACTTAAAACAAAAAAATCACGAAATGTTTTTTATTTTTTACTGTACACCTTAAAATAACCTATCATTCTTCCATTTACTATATCAGAAAATTCTTCATAGATTTTTAGATATTTGATGAAATATAAAATATCCCTAGATTATGTTGATGTGTGTATAATATCTATACTAATATTGTAAAGTAGAAGAGTTTGGTTGAACACGCGTATCTCAGGAACTACTGGTTGGAATTGAAAAATTCTTTTAGTGTTGGATAGTCCATTTAGCGAGGCAGGCTATAGGCTATATAACATAACGCTATCACTAAAAGAAGCGGAGCAGCAACGAGAAATGTTTTAAAATCGGGAAAATGTATTTCTTTTCGAGAGCTGCTTTTGCGTGCGCTGCATAAACGGTTAAAGCTACGCAAATATTATGTACTACGGAATTATTCCTCATAAAAAGTACTAAAATAAAGTCCGCGAGAGCATATATCTATCTTTTAAAGTTCAGTCACTATAACCTTTTTTATGGAAATCTTTGTTTTAAAGTTCATGCATTATTTGCGAAGCTATTTTCATTAGTATAATATTAATCCTTATCCAAATAAATACGTTAATCATCACAACCATTTAATTTTGAACAAAATTGCCTTTTTTTTTTTGCGTGGTAAAATCATCAAATGAGTCCTCCCACCCAGGGCAGGGCGGGAGGGACTGTCAGACTTGTAGTCCGACATGGACCCGAGTCCATGTCGGACAGCGAGTCGCCCATTACTCGCCACTCGCATGCCCGCGCCTAGGGTGGCCAGAGATCGTCTGCCCTCTTTTCCGTACCGATTTTTTTTTGTAAGGTCGGCCTGCGAATAGAATTTTGTTATTTAGCAACAATAAAATTCTCTACACTAAGAATACAGGTTAATTATTCACTTAGTGAATGAAAACAGCAGATTTTAATTTATATTGTCTGAACTATGTAGTTCAACTATGAAGGAGAGTTGCTGATGCCATTGTGTGACGTCTTTTACTCCTTATTGACACTTGCATGCTTTCAAACAAACAATTACTATAAAGACAATAAAGATAATATACACTATTAAAATAATATCACGAAGTATTTCAATGCTAAACGTTATTTTCAAGTGACAGTTGACAGATTGAGATCATTGTCACTTTCCTTTTTAATTGAACCGAAATAGATTTTGATTAGTCAAAGCGGAGATGTTTTTTGACTACATAGTTATATAGGTATAAGAACTCTTCTGTTTTGTTTACAGGAGACATCACAGATGCAGAAAGCCGTTGGAGGTTGGAAACTATTGGAAAAAATAATTATTTACAACCAAGAGAAAATCCTACACTTGTAAAACCAGATGATGATTCAATAGAAAATGTACAGAGCAGCTCTATCAGTGAGTGTGATATTACTCCATTATGTATTAAAATAGTGGATTGCGGAAAATTTCCTTGGTACTTTAGCAACTACACGCAGCAAATAATGGAAAAATTAAATTCAAATCAACATAGTGATAGTGAACATGACATAGATGAAGAAGTAATATTGGACGATTCAGATGATTGTTTTATCGTAGAAGATCTTAAAGATGCAACAAGTGAAATTATTAAAAGCACTGCAGCCAAAGCCAAATCTCCAGGAAAAAATACAACTATAAATAAAAAAATGATAAATAAACATTTTGAAATTTTGAAGCGTCGCAAAGCAGATGCGGAGATAAAAAGAGCATTAAGTGCAAAAAATTTGGTACAAGTAGATTTAAAGCGTAATCAAGGACTTATTGGCATGAAAATTATACATAAAATGGAAACAAATAAAACGCTGAACATTAAAGCAGAGGGAGAAATGGTGGTTGAAAAGCCAGAAGCAAACCAACAACGTGTAATGGCTGATGACAAGTATGTCAGCGCAGTTGACAAGACACTAGGTAACATCGGCACTCTACTAATACCGATAATTGAAGATAAGGAAAGCATTACTAACTGCCCACTTTCAATTCCTAAGAAGGATTTGCTAGCGGAACCGACTTTACTTAAGTCTCCTAGTTCCAAAAATATTACTGTACAATTTGACATTAGTAAAATATCTGACAAACTACTTGATAATTTGAAGATAAAGAAAATAATCGATAAGTCATCTGAAGGTAAAGTTCTTAGTCAGTCAAATAGATTTCTTCTAAATAGTCCGGAAAACAAAATAAAAAATGTGAAAGATCAGTCTTCAAATGCCAAAGTTATTAGTCAAACAAACCGATGTCTTTTAGAAAATCCAGAGAACCAAAATAATATTGT
Organism: Agrotis puta; assembly: GCA_943136025.2. Lineage (NCBI taxonomy): Eukaryota > Metazoa > Arthropoda > Insecta > Lepidoptera > Noctuidae > Agrotis > Agrotis puta. Next base: position 15,209,904 of record OW964182.2, on the reverse strand, counting down.
AAATGATCAGTCAACTGAAGTTAAAGTTATTAGTCAATCAAAACTAACAGTTTTAAACAGGCATGAAAATCAAATAAAGGCAGTGAATGATAAGTCATCTTACGCTAAAGTTATTAGTCATTCGAACCAAAATCTTTTGAAAAAACTAGAAAATAACATTACACTTGTGAATGATCAGTCACCCGACGCTAAAGTCAGTAGTGAATCGAACCAATCTCTTTGGAAAAATCCAGAAAATAAAATGAAACTTGTATATGATCAAGTATCTGAAGCTAAAGTTATTAGTCAATCAAACCAAAGTGTTATGAAAAATCCAGAAAATAGAATTGAGCTTGTGAATGAACAATCTTCTGACGTTAAAGTTAATAATCTATCGAACCAAACTCTTTTGAAAAATCCAGAAAATAAAGTTAAACTTGTGAATGAACAGTCTTCTGACGCGAAAGAAATTAGCCAACCAAACAAAACTCTTTTAAAAAATGTTGAAAATGAAATAAAAAATCTGAATGATCAGTTATTTGAAGCTAAAGAAATTAATCAATCAAACCGAACCCTTCTAAAATATCCAGAAAATAAACCAAAAAAAATTGATGAAAAATATTTAAATTCCAAAGAAATAATTGCAGAAAAAATTAAAGAATCGTCTGTTGAAGTAACATTGCATTTGAAGGATATGAAAAAAGCTAATATTTATAAAAAACATCGCAAGAAAATGAATATTAGTTCTAGTCATAGTTCCTTGGTAGGGTTGTTGGTAACAAATGAAATTAAAGACGACATAATAGAAACAACAAGTAATAAACAAAAAATACTTAGACAGGCTATACAAAGCATAAATACTAAAATAGTTAAGAAACCCCGTAAAAAGATTACAAAACAACAATCTGAACTAAAGTCACCGATTCTACCTTGCAGTACAGTGTTAAAGAAAACAAAAAACGAAATACCTCTTAATTGCAATAAATCGGATACAAATTCTGACTTGTCAAAAGAGCTAGGCAGACTTACGAAAATAGTTGATAAAATTACGAATAGTTGTAGCTCAATGCTAGATAGTACTCGGCCAAAACCAATAGTTTATCCTAGAAAAACGCCAAAGTCGTTTGATGTTCCTAGAAAGCAACCTTTAAGAAAGGGGTCGTGTGAGATGCCACTCAAAACCGGTAGTCTAAGTAACGTGCCAGTCAAACCTTTAAAAATACCGGATGAGCTTCCTGACATTTGTATCGATGTAAAAAATAATAATGATATCAAAAGCAATATCTGCGACAATTCTCAGATTATGTCATCCAGTCAAAATAATACTTTGAATGAACAAAATGTATTGTGTGAGCTCCAACAAAACAATGTGACTAAGCATATAACAAATACTGTGACAAATTCTTCTCCCAAATTACCAGTTAAAAATAAAAAACCAACAGCATGTAATAGTAATGTCCCAACGACAACTGTGAACACCCCTGCAAGTCGATCAGAGTCTGTTCCTTTAAATAAACATTCCAATTTTCCCACACCTCATGGGTCTGACAGTAACGTTCCTCCTAAATATGTCAATGTCCCAGTACAGGATTGTAATACATCGACACCCATTTTAAAATCAAATAATCATACAAGCCTTCCACGCGAGAAGTACTACGAACCTTCTACGCAAACTATATCTGCTCCAAGAGCGATGACTAACCCGATCCATTCACAGCCACCGTGCAGAGATTCTCATCCACCCTATCCTAAATTGCACCCACCTGCACCTACGGTAAGGCATCAAGGTTATTTTCCAAATTCAGTGAACCCTGCTCCAAAACAGTTCAATCTTCCTCCAAATCAGTTCTATCCTCTTCCAAATCAGTTCCAGCCTTCTCGAAATCAGTTCCATCCTCCACATCAGTTTCATCCCAGGCCAAATCAGTTCCAACCCCGTCCAAATCAGTTCCATCCCCGTCCAAATCAGTTCCATTCCCGTCCAAATCAGTTCCATCCTCCTCAAGGTTTTATAGGACAACAAGCGAGTAATCCAATGCAAGACTTTTACAGAGAATGTTGGTTGCCGCAAGATGTGACAGGACCCCCTCAACCTCCACCCCTCATGCCAACAAACATTCCTCCTAGAAATGGGCACGACTTGAAGCGTAAAGCGCCATTACTGCCAAATCCACAAAATACTTCCCTTCAAACCTCCGTGACTAAACCACAGGTTCAAAATAGTTCTATCATAGGGATGAATAATGATGGTTTAGTAAAAAAAATTAACATAGTCTCAATGCCTGTTCAAAATAATGCTACTACAAACAAAGGAATGATTAAAGTTGAAACATTTAAAGATCCTCAAATTATGAGCCCTACCGAAGACAAAGAAGTAATGGCAACTAAGACAGAAATGTTAAAGGAATTAGACAACTTATCGTTTGTGGATGGAAATGGTTTTAAACAAATGAACCCTGATACTATTATTAATGAAAACAAAAATAATAGCACATTAGAATTAGCAATTATGTCAAAAAAGCCTGGTAGGTTTGAAACTTTGAAATTGACTGTAAATTCTAAAGATAATCGTATGCAATCACAAGAACCAGCAAAAGGTTATTCGCCGCCAATTTTGCCCATACCAACGTATCAAAAATTTTTAAGTGAAGGAGTGATTTTAAACTCGCTAGCCCAAAATGTTAAACCCAAGATGGTGGTTCCTCCCCGACCTGGAAATACTAGACCCAATTTAAAAAGCGGAACTAAACCAATGAGAAAAAGAGATTTCGTTAAATGTTGCAAAAGAAAACTTGCCTGGACTAACGACGAAGAAAGAAAAAGAAGTGAAGACGCTAAGAAAATTTCTCTAGAAGAATATAAAAAAAGAACAGTTAAAAATGACAGTAAATCTAATAATAATAGAAACTTTGTTAAAGAAAAGTTAAAAAATAGACAAAAGGGTGACAGCACAGAAAGCGATTTGGGGTATGACTCGGATAGTACGGTAGTTTTATGATTTTTTCAAATTATTTGGACTGTTCTCTGTCAATTTATTATTTGTTGACTTCTGTAATACTCGTACCTATGTTGTACTTGTAAGTACACGTATGTCTGAATGATTCTTACTTGTCTGGCCAAAAATGGTGGATTGATGCTTTCGTATTGTTTTCTAATAATTGTATTTTTAAATTAAAGATCCTAGAGATTTGCAGGGGGGTGAATCAGAAATTAATCAGTATTTGTGTAATCTGTTGCTTATTTTTCACCAGTAACATGTAGGGCCTTTGGAAAAAGTTGATGGCTCGCTTACTATTATGATCACACATTTCTAATACATACTGTATTTTCTTACTTAGTTGATGGTAGAACTCATGAATATGATGTTTTTTTTACATAATTATGACCAAAAAAAATTGTTAGTTTTAGGTTTTGTATTTGTAATTGAACATCAAGGAAAAATAACTTTACGCACGTGTTTGTTCAGCGAGTAGTGCTATGTAAAATAGCAACCCAAAAGAACTTCAAGCAATGTATGTGTCGGTCGATGTCGTGAGATATCTTCCCTCTTCGAGTTTGCAGTGCATTTTCTTGTCAAGAAAAATGTGTTATTATGTCAAACCAGCGGACGTATTATGATGTCTTAAAACCAGGCTTGTTACAGTTAGTGAAAGAGACAGAGCTATACAAGTCGTCTAGCGCCACCTCGTTCACTCACTGGAACAAGCCTGGTTTTAAGACGTCATAATACGGCCCCTGGAGGGTTACTATGATGTCTTAAAACAGTAGTGGTTCTAGTGTGGGAAAGAGACAGAGCTATACAATTTGCTATTTCCAAACTGGAATTATTCTGACGTCATTAGTCTGACGTCATGGTAGGCCGTCCTCTTGTACAGTAATTTGACTGTGTAGCTGGCCTATTTAAGTTGAAGTGCACCTTGCTTAAAGTCGTATGACACTATCTAGTACAAACTTATTTTTTTTAATACGCGTCACTAAAGCTTATAATTTTCTTGTTTTTGTGATGCATGTGCCCTCTAGTGAGAAGAATAGAATCGGCCATGTCGGTTGGTCTGTTTTTTGTGTATTGTTTGTAACATTGTCCAGGATATGTTGCCCCTTTGGCCTGATTCGAATAGCTGTGGTCTTCAATAAAGTTAGTTTAGTTCAGTATTCATTTATTTTCTTTTTTTTTTTCCAAGGGCTAAAATATACTGGACTATGTAGTATTTAACTAATGCCGTAATGACGTTTGACATTCAGGTTGACTTTACGTCAAAAATTTGACAGTGACGGTAAATTGTCGTGATGACATTTTGACATTTTGAATAATATTAATATACATTTAATCCACTGTGGTGCTAGTAGCAACCTTCAAGATGATTAAGAAAAGTTTCTTTTTGTATTGTTGTAAGTTTTAAGCTTCGAACCTTACGGTAAATTGTTCCTAATGTAAAACTTAATTGTTGTTGTTAATTGTTGAAAATATTCGTAAGAAATAAATACTTTAAATACAATTATTCTCTTTATTTTTAGTACTAAAAAGTTTTCATTTAATGGTCTCAAGTTGGTTTCTGTAACATAAATACTTTTAAAGCCTCATATTTTCAGGTAGGGTTACACATACGACTTGTTCACTTTGAGATAAACAGCATGTAAGTTTTCTTCACTTATAAAATTTTATGTAGTGAAAGGTGTTAGTAATAAACCCTTCTTTTCTCTTCAATCTTAAGGCTATTCGATGTTGAGTGTGTCTCTTCCAAATCTGTCCATTATGGCGGTTTTATGACACTGCTATCCCCGGTAGCTTCAGACCACTTTGATAAGATAAATTCTTCGTGAAATTCAACAATAAAAATATATGGAAATGTTCAAATCGGCTTTTGTGTTTTGGTGGTCGTGCCATCATGTTTTAATAGAAAAAAGAAGACAAAAATAAATATAAAAACTGTTAAAGAACGCCTTTTAAAAGTCTCCCTGTCAAAAAATAACGGAGCCTTAACATTATTTAAAGAAACATCTGCATTGAGGCTGCGGCGACAATTAATCTATCTAACGCAGCTCACGGCGTCTTGTTGTAATAAATCTCTGGATTACAGCCTCCTTTGCGGAATTAGATCCGCACTGGAAGGATCTGACTTGAATTATGGACGGAAGTTTGGCTTTTTTAGCCCGTTATCTGACTAATTAGCATTGGTAAGCGCTTGATTTGTAGCCATTAACGGTTTTAGCTTTTGGTTACTTTTAGAATCAATGATGATTTAAGCTCCTGCTCTGCGGAACCTTCAATCTTCATGATTGAACAGCATAGTCAACCTATAATATTCCCACGGTTGGGACTGAGGTCTCTTGTCAATAATATCTGTCGCAGGTGGATTTTATAAACCGCCGTATTACATTTTTGTTAGCCGTTTCCAAAAAAGGCCGTTTTGAATTGCGGCGGGTGGGTCAAAAATTAGCCGGATCATCATCGTGAGATGTCTTAAAATACGACGGTTCACTTTTAGCCTCATTTCAGAGAATCATCATCGACAGATCATCATCTTCTAGCATTATTTGTTAGAATTTTGGAACGCCCAATTCACTAAAAAAATGTTTCACGGGTTCGTGTAGACGGAGCCTCGCTGCGCGGGGCTCTTATTTCCAACTGCAAGGTTCAAAGGAACCTAAACAAACCGAACCTCGGGCTAACCCAATCGAGGTTTGGTCAGTTTCGAAGTTGGGTCAGCTTTTTTAGAAAACGGCTAGCTGTAACGTAATACGGTTATTAATACAATCTGCCTGCTTCAAATTCATCACATGGGTCTCTTGTGGATTAGTAGACATCACGTCACATGTCTTCGAACAAATTGCATACTTGAAGTTTTTACTGTTACATGGAACGTGTGAAGATCGCAGATTCTACGCAAGCTTGGAGAATAAATTGAGGAAAATCTAGAGAAAAATCTCAATCTAAGATTCCATTATAAAGCCATCTACTTGTTCGCCATCGCATGTTTGTTTTCGGAGGCACCGAAAAGCATCCTGAATGATTTATAACCTGTTGGTAAACTGGTTTTTACTCATGGATTTGCTTGTGAAATCCGCTATAATATTTTCTAAGGATAATTTCCTTAAACCTTTAGATAGTCTGTAGTTTAGTGAATACCAAACTGTACTTTAGATGCTGGAGAAGCGCTGCACACTAGGCTATATCTGTAGAGAATAACAGTGTAGAAATAATTATAGAGTAGCCACGACTGAAGCCTTTTTGACGCGGCGCTAGTGTCTATGTCATTACATCAAATTGCATTAAAAATTTAGGGAGACGGATTTTTCACAGGTTTTCAGTCGTGGCACAGACTCTATGGGAAAACCTTAGGTACCCATATCATAGTCTCGCCCTGTGCTAAGGTTCATATAAATCCTTACATCCATTGTGACAAATTAAGGATGTGCGCTCAGTGGTATGAACCCTGAGTTATAACTTCTTGGTTCATGGTTTCGCATCCACACAGGTTTGTTTTTTTTATTTAATTCATCATTGTTCTCAAAAATGTGAAGGAATATATTGAGAGGAAACCAGCATGTCCTAGAAACAAAATCTAGAAGACATGTTGCATCTTCCAACCCTTACAGGGCTCGCGTGGAGGGTTACAAAATTATTTTAATAAAGAGGCAAGTCTCCCATCAGTGCAGTGGGAACATTATAGACAGCGTATAAGGTTAAGACAGAAAACAAGACAGACAGGCAGAACTACTTACATGTAAACGATAGTAGCATGGATATTTATGTAAATAGGTACGTATTTGGGTAAATGACGATAAGTGTTGTATCTATAACGTAGTGACGTTAAGAATCACATTTGTACGTAGGTAGTTTGTTCTGAGGTGGAATGCGTGACGAAGAGGTCAGCCTCCACCTCACGAACTAGCTGCCGCGGGAGAAGTCGACGGCAACGGAGTCATAAGACGTCACAAGGCGTTTTCTGGCCGCTGTAGGCGCGGGCATGTGGACGACGAGAAATGAGTGACTTGCTGTCCGAACATGGAACAGGACCGAGTTGACGGCGCGACGTGTTCCACGCATGCCTCAAAGATCTGTCCGCAATCGGACGGGGCCCCCGTAGAGGGTCAAACTTGCGACGATCGCGAGACTGTCTAAAAACAGGTAACCATGAACCGTATAAAGGGCCGATGTAGGAATACGGTGGGTTTTAGTACGATTCTGACAGTTCGGTTCGTTCCACGCAGGCGGGAGAACCCATTGGATGATTTTACCAAGCAAAAAAAAATTTGGTTACGTAATTGCTGACGCAGTGCGGTGTACAGTGCCAACGTTTCCACGATGACTGGCAGTCGTGGTAGTCGTTAGAGTAACTCTACATTTTCCGCTGGGATTCGACTGTAAGTTGAAATGAATTATGAGCCACGATATGACATATGGTTCGCTTGCTTGCGTGGTACGTTCTTTGATATTCATATGTTTATTAAACTGGGACGAGGGTGTGAAACTGGTTTTCGCTTAGCTGTTCTGTGCTCCTGGTCTGTTGTGTTTAGTCTGAAAAAAAATTAAGGGAGCTTATTAAGGTTAATTTACATTGATTCGGTACCTAGCTGGATCCAGCGTTCCTGGATTAAAAAATAGGAACGTGCTTAAATCCCATCCAGCGCTGGATACTTCCTGCCGGGGTCGCGAAACTCCTGCCGGGGTCGCGGGAGTCACGAATTACCGTGACTCCGGTACGTAAAGGGCTATTGAAGGACACCGTGGATTTTAGTCAGTACAAGTCTGACAGTCCCTCCCGCTCTGCCCTGAGTGGGAGGAGTCATTTGATGATTTTACCACGATAAAACGCTGGATACTTGATGCTGCATTGGATTGAAACATGTTTATATTACCTATTTCAATGCTAACTCAGCCCTGGAATCTAGTGAGGCTGAACCGAGCCTCACTACATTCCATGCTTTAACATGACATGAAAAAAAATGGGCTCTGACCCATTTCTCACTTTACTCTGACGAATGAAGTATATTTAAAAGTTTGTCTGCCATGTTTAAAGCGACCGACAACGTTTACTGATGATACGTTTCAAGATTAATATCGATCATGGTCTGCTCAGCAAGATCCTCATTTAGGCTTCAAAGAAATACCGTCTAACTTGAGGAATATTAGGCATAATTAACGCTTCCCTCATACAAAACGTATTTCTCACTATGGACCTAAAAAAAGTCCTTAAAAACTAATCCTTGTTACCCAGTTTATATATCAAAGTAATGTCACATTTGCATAGCTAAATAATTTCATTTTATTTCACTTCCGAACCGGAGTGCTGTGTATATTTTAAAATTCATAGGGATTTAAATTCTTAGACACTTCAATTTGCATCAGATCCGACGGGTAAGAGCCGCGAGAAATATGGAAGATAACAATAAAATAGATTCCGTTGGAATGTAAAAAATAATATTTATTATAATAAAAATTCGACTGCTGAGATATTATGGATATTTTTTCGATTGTTTGCGAATGAAATTATTATCAAAGTCGAAAGTTTTGTGAGCCCGAAAGCATTGTCACTTTTTAGGGTTCCGTAGTTAACTAGGAACCCTTATAGTTTCGCCATGTCTGTCTGTCTGTCTGTCCGTCCTCGCTTAATCTCTGTGACCGTTAGCACTAGAAAGCTGAAATTTGGTACCAATATGTATATCAATCACGCCGACAAAGTGCAAAAATAAAAATTGGAAAAAAATGTTTTTTTAGGGTAGCCCCCCTATATGTAAAATAGAAAGTGATTTTTTTTTTAATGTCAACCCTAACGTGTGATATATCGTTGGATAGGTATTTAAAAATGAATAGGGGTTTACTAAGATCATTTTTTGATGATGTCAATAGTTTCGGAAATAATCGCTCCTAAAGTCAAAAACAATGTGTCCCCCCCCCTCTAACTTTTGAACCATAAGTTTAGAAAATATGAAAAAAATCTGGAAAGTAGAACTTTATAAGGAATTTCTAGGAAAATTATTTTGAACTTGATGGAAAGAACAGTTTTTGTGCAAAAAAAACAAGAAGGTGGTACAAAATTCCTGGACTAAGTTTGTAGTATAATCAATTATTTAATCATATATACAAGCATTTTTTTTAACTTCGTTTACGTATTTCATTATTCTGAACGTATCTTCTTTCAAACAATAACGGACGGGAAACTACGGAACCCTACACTGAGCGTGGCCTGACACGCTCTTGGCCGGTTTTTGAAAAGTAGATATATGTAGATCGTCTGTAGTTGTCAAAGATGATATTGACTAAGTGGCTGACTGACTGATCAATCAACGTACCTATATCTGATATTCATCCTAGTGGATTAAACATTGGGGACGCCGCCGGAAAAAGGGAAAAAGGGGATACAATAAAGTATCTATCTTTTTTTATCGCGGTACCATCAAATGAGTCCTCCTATCCAGTGTGGGGCGGGAGGGACTGTCAAATTTGTACTGACTGAAATCCACGGTGATCCTTCAATAGCCCTTTACGTTCCAGGGTCACGGTTACCTGATGAGACAGTTCCTATTATCGAATAACTCTATCATTCATTAAGTACCAAAGAGATCCTTAAAACTGATAGATTTTCGACTGTCCATAGCTCATTCAAAATTTCATAATCTGGTCTCATCTCTTGACGGCATCAGCTGTATTATTTATTTCCATTACAGCCAAGAAGCGGATTAAATCTAAATCAAAATGTTGGCACCAAATTATAACCATGGCGGACCCCTGAGACAGACTGATAGACTTTTAAATTTGTATCAGCTTATTAAGCGCGCGAATTTATGACCCAAGACAACTACTTAATCTAAATTGCTATTTTAATCTGTTTTTGTTTTATTCAAAACGGTAAGTGAGACATCGTGAGGAAAGTTCGAAATTTCATGCCAATTGAATTAATAGTTTAGGAGTTACGGTCGATCAAAGTTACACCATTTTGTCACTCACTCACTGACTCACTGACTCACTGACCGATCATCAAAAATCTAAGGTACTTCTAGCAGACTTAGAAACTTCAAATTTTGCACCAAGATAGGTCATTAGCCACATATAAAGGAAAAATTATAAAAACATTAAAAAATAATATACCATAGAAAACAATTTTATATTTGCGGTTGGGCAAGAACATTATGTATGGATTTTGACTGCATTGTTAACTTTGTTCGTTGTTTAAGTATTCAATTGGATGAATAAATACATAGAATAGAAAAGAATAATATAAATGTAATACATAGACTATAATTCATTCAATTAATAAAGCTAAAACTCCATTGTATTGCGATAAATTTCGATTGTATGCGCGCTCGATAGATGGCGTTGTACCTGTCTGAATCGCGCTATGGTTTCGTTACCGAGCGCAGTATAAGTAGTACTTTAAAATAATTCGATAATTTTCATTTGATAGCGCCACCTACCTATGAAAAACCATTTCGAAACTAAAAAAATATTGCAGCTATATTCGGAGAACCTAAGTTAGCCGGATTAGATAGTATATTTATTATTGTTACTGAAACAGTTATTTAGGCAAATAGTTTATTAATATAACATAGACATAGTTACAATATCTAGTTGTTTACGTGTTATTTAGTTTAGTTATATTTAGTTTGTAAGTTAGTAGATTTATGTTTATTTAGCTCGTTGAAAAGAAACAAAAGAGATAGAGATAGAGAATGGGTTCTAAGCAAAGCAGTAGCTGAAGTCCAAGAAATTATGAGGTCACCTAAAAAAAAAGATAGAAATACACTTACAAAAAATAAATGAGATCCCACCAAAAACATTAAATGTAAAAAAATGCCAAGTCTCTCGATGCAGTCTTTCCATCGTAAAAAGTTTTGAGATCTCATAGAAGCCAAGTCCTATTCAAATTATTTTGTAGTTATAAATCAACATTTAGTAATTGTATCAATAGTTTTCTTTATATTATAATTATAGTGACTTGGCAATGAGCACAAGAAGAAACAAAACGGCATATTTGGAGTTGAAAGTCACACACCGCATGCGTAAACATTAATATCACAAAATTAATTTTCTTTTGGTTTATCCGTGTCGTCCCAACCGAATTTCGGCAACGGCAGTCAGTCTCATCCAAGACTAGTAAACTGCGCAGGACATAAATTATAATGCACAAATGTGTACGCAAACACTAGTGTTAGTGTACTCTCGGTTCATTTGCTTTCATAAAGCGATGGCCCGTAAGGTATTTTTTATTATTGCATTGACGTGGTTACGTGTGGATCATGATCCACGCGTAACAAATAATCTGATCACATGTCTCATCAGTAACATTTGCACATAATTCCAGGCAGCAAGCAGCTTTTAATTGGTGCTCATTGCCAAGTCACTATAATTATAATATAAAGAAAACTATTGATACAATTACTAAATGTTGATTTATAACTACAAAATAATTTGAATAGGACTTGGCTTCTATGAGATCTCAAAACTTTTTACGATGGAAAGACTGCATCGAGAGACTTGGCATTTTTTTACATTTAATGTTTTTGGTGGGATTATTTATTTCCATTACAGCCAAGAAGCGGATTAAATCTAAATCAAAATGTTGGCACCAAATTATAACCATGGCGGACCCCTGAGACAGACTGATAGACTTTTAAATTTGTATCAGCTTATTAAGCGCGCGAATTTATGACCCAAGACAACTACTTAATCTAAATTGCTATTTTAATCTGTTTTTGTTTTATTCAAAACGGTAAGTGAGACATCGTGAGGAAAATCGCATGTCCTAAAATCAAAAAATCAAAGACATGTGACTTCTACCAAACCGCACTGGGCTTGCTTGGTGGATTATGGACCATTCCCTGTCACAGAGAGGAGGCTTGTTTCCCAGCAGTGGGAACATTATGGGATGATGGTGGTTTCTTTAAGAGCAAGTACTTCGTACGGCATTAATTACATATAAAATTTCAAGTCCTTTTATTCCGAAATGACTGACCCGATTTTTATAAAACTTCACACACTCAGCCCCTATTCGCACGAGCGCTTCCTTAAGGCCGTAGAAAAGCAGCGAAATAGAACAAATACATTCCTATGTATCTGTTAACAAGTCAGCGATTTTAAAGCGCGGCGTTTTTCGAATTGTATTTGATTTTAAGTGCTGGGCGGTGACATTTAAATTTACCTCTGTATTCCAATTCAACGCTTTATTAACGCCAATAAAAAAGCGCTCGTGCAAATTGATGTTTTTTTTTACTTGCTCAAATCACCACATGAGTCCTCCTACCTAGGGCAGAGCGGGAGGGACTGTCAATAGCCGTTTACGTACCGGGGTCACGGTAATTTGAGATTCCCGTGACCGCGAATGGGAGCTTAGGCGGGATACATAGGACTAAAAAGTTGGTAGAAAATATTATCGATAAATATTAGAATGTCTGTTTATACGGAAATCATAAAACAAGGACTTGAAAGTTTTATCTCACTTATTTTTTTGTGATTTATGAAATTTTGTTCAGCATGCACGTTTTTAACTAAAAATAATTTATTTATATCTGTGTAAAGAAAAAAATATTTTGATATAATGTTTTCATGAAACATCTTATCAAAATGTTATCAACCACCGTTTGTACAATACACACTACAATACTCTTTATTCCGTCCTAATTCTAATTATTTGATAACACTGGTGTTTTCCGGGGTCGCGGGACTTACCCATCACCGTAACCCCGGTACGTAAAGGGCTCGTGAAGGACACCGTGGATTTTAGTCAGTACAAGTCTGACAGTCCCTCCCGCCCTGCCCTGGGTGGGAGGACTCATTTGATGATTTTACCACGCAAAAAAAAAAACACTGGTGTTTTAAATAGCGGCAATCTTTTAAAGTTAAGACTTATGAAAATTATGATTACAGTTGTCTTGTTACGACTCTGATCTCTCTCGTCAGTTGGTCAATCTAATACCAATCTTGTATTGACTTAATTGGGCTTAACAGTATTTATAAAACTGCCAACCAGCGGCACGAAGAAGAAAACCACAAATAACTGGTGATGATTGACTAATATTTTCCTGCTATACAACTAAAATTCACAGGCACACAAATGTATATCACAATTTGTGATTCGGTTTAATTTTATATTTGCAAGAAAGTAATTGTAAGTATTTTGCAATTCCATAGTCGAGAAGCTCTCGAAACATACATAAATAAACTTTAAAGCAAAGCACTTGAGCTTTCATTGCTTTAAGCCACGACAAGTTTTTGATTTAGCAAGTGGTGCTGGGTGAACACATTAACATTTACAAGGTTGCTGGGAAAACGTTGTCGTTGGAAAGTTGAAAAGAGTCGTTGAGTTGAGAGTTTTGCCCATGTTTCCGTTACTTCAGGTTTGAGATTGCATAGAAATATCTGATTGTTGCAACCTTGAAAGAAAATTATCTGAAGTAAATATATTTACATCTGTTGTATACTACATATGGCATACGTTTCTGGGGTCCCTTAAATTTTAATCCCTAGTCAGCTTTTTACGGGCCAACTAATAAATTGATTCATAACTATCGGAACATTAATCAGACAAAACTATACCATTTATCGAATTAACCAATTTGTGTAATTGGGCTTTAAAACCAAAAAGTCCAATTTCGATAAATCATACCCAATGACCAATCCAAAGTTTGTAGTAATTTGATTTTGAAAAATTAATCGTTATAGACGTCCTGTCGTCCTCAAAAATCTGACAATGAGTCTTCTACCGAGGAGTTTCGTATCAGTTCAGAAACAACCAGGGCTGATAGAAAGTCGCTCCACGTAAATATTTATATTAACCTGCCTTAGTCCAGTCAGCGTTGGCGTCATTGTTGGGGAAAAGATGGCCGTCCCATCGTTGAAAGAAACCCATCCCCAAAAATATTATTTCAAGTCACTATGTACTTTCATGTTTTATTTGGGGATGGGGGACCTCTGGTACGAGAAAACCGAAGTATCCTACTACAGGAAGAAAGTCTATACAGCTTGGATGGTATTAGCGAACGGGTACATCATCTTCGTCTTGTTCGACGAGCTTATGTCTTACGCCAGGACTGATTTGACGGACAGAGAGAAGAATGACTTGGTGCAATTCACTTTTGCGCACCCCCTGATCTACTGCAAGGTGTTAACTCTGTACATCTGGAAGGCTAGAATCAAGGTCGTGATGGAACGATTGTTGGAAGGCACCAGGTCTATTTTCCATTCCCCTGAGCTGGAACGATTGTCCGTCAAGCAATTTGCAAAGCATTGCTTTACGTTGACTGCTGTTTCGTATGTGACGTTGTGTTCAGCTACCATTGAGGCGGTGAGGCTTCATTTTATAGAAGGTAAGAAATTATAAACCGTTTCTTATGGTCTTGCAACCATTCTATTGTTGTTTGTGGATTCAGTGCAACCTGTTACTATTTTCTTTCTAAAGAGTGTAGAAAAATAAGCAGTGTCCCAGCAACAATTTTTGTACAGTGTTACTTGGTTTGATGTGCAAAATAAAATGTTTTGCCAATACTTTTCTTGTACAGCTAATGAGTGGACTCTCCCGGAGTCTATATTTCTTCATACCTATAACCTAGAGGTTCAAGTCAAAGGTATAGGTTACTTCTAGGCCAGCATGCTTCACCGTCGACCACCTCTTCGCTTATCATCAGTCGAGATAGCAAACGCGAGCCTATCTCAAAATTAAAAAAAAAAACGAAAATCAGGCACACGCAGAGTCTAAAGAACACGGTGCATCAGCACATAATTCTAGGTCACTCAGACAAGATTTTTGTCTCATCGGTTTCTATAAAAATGAAGGTATTATACGGTAGGAAAGTGTATACAGTAAGAAAAATCTGTTTTTTTTTTCTAGGCATACCAGTTCGCACAGAAGTTGTCTACTTCCCCAATTCTTCACAGACTGGCTTCTTCATTAACGTTCTCCGTTTCTTCGCGGAGTTCCACTGGTACGCCATAGTATCCATGATGGCAACCATGGATTGCCTCGCCATATGCTCGCTACTCACTGTAGGCCATAAGTTCAGGCTACTAAGGTTATATTTTCGAAAACTGAGGATCAGGACTGTGGAGAACAAAGATAAGAAGACGAGGAAGGAGCTTGCAGAAGATTTTAAGAAAGATTTTGTGATTGGGATTAAGTTACATGCGGATGCTTTGTGGTAGGTGTTAGTTTTTAATCTGTTTAGTAATAATATTATACAGCAAAGAAAATAGTTCTTGTTTCGATGTGGTAATTTAATTTATCAGATATTAAATATTTGTATGCACTAGTCCAATTTTTGAACATCTTTTTATTTACTTTAATACATGGTAGGTTTGCCCTTGCTTTGCTTTTAGCCTCAAGTCATCCCCTGCTTTCATTTCTCGTGAACCCATGTGTCATATTAAGTTTAGCATGAAAATTTTGGTCGCGAGACTGTCTAAACAGGTAACCGTGACCCTGGAACGTAAGAAAACCGTGGATTTTAGTCAGTACGAGTCTGACAGTCCTTCCGCTACACCTCGGGAGTACTCATTTGAATATTTCACCAAGTTAAAAAAGACATTCTTTACTACTGGTACTTCTGGTATTAGAACAAGCGTTTGATTTGTCCGACAGGTGTGCCAGAAACGTGCAGCAGGCCATGGGTCCTCTCTACAGCATCCAGGTGATGGAGAGCGTCGTCCTGATCATCATGTGCCTTATTAAGCTAGTTGTGAGTACATGTAAAAGTATATTTTTTGTTTTATTGCGTTTTATCTTCATCATCGGTATCAAGAACCGGTTCTATTACGAGGAACCGGGCTTTTTGGGACTGTACCTTCAAGGAACTAGGAACAACCCGGAAATTATGAGATCGAGTGCACAACGAATACGGAACGTGATGTTCGGAGAATTTATATTATTGTCCCGTTCAGAATTTGCGATGGTTTACTTTAAAGGATTATACGCTCACTTGGTTTAAATGCATTTGTGAACGTTATACAACATGATTTTTAGTATATGCGAAACCTGAATATAGTTTGTTCAGAATCAGTAGCTGATTCTTATATTTTACCACGATAAAAAAAAACATGTTATATTTGTTTTCAAAAATATTTTAATTAAATTTTATTAATAGTTAATTACAATACAATCATCGTACGATTAGGTACCTATTGCCAAGCTATTATCACGAGTGTAGAACACAGGAGACGCGGATTACGCGGGTGTACCGCGAAATGAGCATGTTTTTGAACGGACAACCAAGTAATATACAAATTTATAAACTTATGATATATTATGTGATTTTTTATGATACGGTTTTAAAATTTTGTACATAGATTCTTTACACAAAAATACTAGACAGGTGTATCGGGTTTCGCTTAAACAAAAAAATAATGTTGTATAATAGTACTATCGCTACGCATGATATTCGCGACCCATCCAGCTAAACAACTCCACATCAGCTTGTATCAACCACGCTACAAACATTTTTTGTACAAAATCTAATGGTATGGTTATTTCCAGGTGGCGGAGCGCAATATTACCTATCTACTAGCAACCTCCTTCTTTATCATCTGCCTTATCATACTGACTGGATCCTATATGATTTCAGCTGGAGATATCACACATGAGGTATTTGACATTTTGAATCTGAAACCCAGCTTTTATAGCTTTCTTTTTTGTGTAGATTCTTCCTTACTCTTTGTTTGTGAATGTGAGAACATTGTAAGTCGTGTGTATATATATATATTTCTTCTTTTGTAGCACTAATTTTAGTTAGGACTTCCCCCTTGTTACCAGGCCTACGTTTTTCTCACATATCTAAGCATCGAAAAATTGTAACAATCTGTTTGTAAAACTATACCATATTTTAAAAGAGTAACCATGGAGTTTCTTGCCGGTTCTTCTCCATGGAATCGACCAACCCGAACCGAGCACCTGCTGTCGACGTTTTATAAGTGCCCTCATGGGCCTATGTGAAATAAAAACTTTTGATTTTGAATTACATAAGAATTCAATGCAATGCACAATGGGCATCAGAAGACGGGCGACGTTGCCAAGAGGCTCTGAAAATGCTAACATGACGTACGGTACTTTTATAAAGAAGCAGGTTGTCAGTACTAAGTACAGACCTGTCTGGACTGAGTACAGGTCGGTGCAGACAAAATAAACCCATGTTATCTTTTGCACTCGCAAATCACCTGCACCGGTTCATATCGGCGATTATATGGTGGGGATGTTTAGTACGAAATTATAATCTTTCTTGGGTTTTTTTTTTGTGGAAGGAAAAAAAAGAGTTCAATTGCGAACAGCTATGCTATTCTGTATAGGAAATCTGGACTCTACGATATGCTCTTGGACTCGGCTTTGAGATCGTCCGATCGTGTAGCGCGGCCGGTGAGCGCTGTCAGTAGTTTAATCCTAGAGCGTGTCAATCCTACTTATTTCTAGAACTTAATGTCTTATAAATGGTAAATATGCGGGGACTAGGGAGAATGATTATTCTTATTATTGCTCCGTAGAAACAAATAGCTTTAAGCCTTTGTCAAACAGACTGGCGTGACGAATGCGAAGCGAGAAGTTTTTATTTGTAATGTATGGAATTGTTTGAATCCAGTCACATAGAAAAGCGAAAGCGACCTGATAGCGTGACAGAACTATCGGACTGACGTCTCGCTTCGGTTCGGTATCGCTTCGAAAACCCTTCGCTTTCGCCTGTCTGTTTGACAAAGGCATTACTGAAATAATGTAACGTTTTCAAGGCGTCGCTAGTTGGCACGGCGATATTCCACAGCGGTTGGGAGGAGTGCCGCCTGGGTTCTGATGTCTGTGTCCTGGCTGTGGTGGCTCTCCAGATGAGTCAGGTGCCCGTCTACATGACCGCCTTCGGAGTCATCACCCTGTCTCATACTAACTTTATTTCGGTGAGTATTCTTTATGTAATAAGGAATTATGAAAGTTATTTTCTGTCCTAAGAATCTTTTTTTTACGTGGTAAAATCATCGAATGGGTCCTCTGTCCCAGGGCAGGGCGGAAGCCTCTGTCAGACTTGTACTGACAAAAATCTACGGTGCACCTTCAATAGCCCTTTACGTTCCGGAGACAGGTTCCGGGGGTAGGCTTTGGCCCTCTAAAAGAAGCTAGTGTTGGCATCAATAAATTGCAGCAAATCTATTTACTCTGTCAGATAGAGTATTGAAAAATATGGGCTCATATTTTTTTAATGTATGTATGTAAAATTTTATACCACGGTATCACGTATTGTGAATTTTTATTTAATTTAATTTAAATGTTTATTGATAATGTGAATGACGGACTGATTAGATTTTTTACATTAGAATCGTTAAATCTATTATTATTTTGGTTTGTGGTTGTGAGTGTGTGTATTCACCTTTCGAATTGTACCTTTTTTATCGTGGTAAAATCATCAAATGAGTCCTCCCACCCAGGGCAGGGCGGGAGGGACTGTCAGACTTGTACTGACTAAAATCCACGGTGTCCTTCACTAACCCTTTACGTACCGGGTCACGGTAATGGGAAAGTCCCGCGACCCCGGCAGGCTATGGCCCTCTACAGGCCCCGTCACTATGCTGACACTCTTTGAGGCGCGCGTGGAACACAACGCGCCGTCGACCCGGGCATGGTCCATGGTCGGACAGCGTGTCGCCCATTACTCGCTGCCCGTATGCCCTTCGAATTGTACCTTAAAGTAAACATAGTAAGGGTGCCTTTCCACCAGAGATATGCTATGTTGCTACATAGCTATGCTGCGAGACTGTAAAAGATAAGCTACGAAGCTATGTGACCATTTCCACTGATGCTAAGCTATGTAGCGGTGCGAGTAAGATGTGCTATGAAGATCGCCGCTGCAAAGTAGCTGCGCGAGATAGATGCGCAGCTCGAGCTATGCAATGCAATGCGATAGTAGGGAAGCGATAACCCATAGCAGGCATCCGTAGCACGCATCCATAGCACGCATCCTTCCATATAGAAAACATATCTTAGTTGAATCCGTTTCCACCAGTGCTAAGCTATGGGCACTAATGAATATGATTGGTGGACATCAAACGCATCCATAGCAACGTAGCATAGCACATCTCCGGTGAAAAAGCAGCCTTATTCTCTTGTTCAGCAAATTCTGTTGACAGGCAGTTACAGATAAGGTGGGTGGACCATGAAAGGCCATGCTCCTTCGAAGGCCAATTATTAAAATTTCGTAGTTATTGCCATGTGATGACAAATTCCTTCTATCTACATAAACATCCATCGAACTAGAAATCACAGACGCGGCGGCGAATCGCTCGCGCCACTATTTTGGCAGTACGGTCCCTCGCTTCATTGATATCGGAAATCGGCGACGTTAAAATAAGGTGGTGTACCATAGAAGGCCACTCTAACAAATAAACAGTTATTATTCGTTTATTTACTGGATAAATGAAACTAACAAATATTTAAGCAATACTTTGTTTTATTCCGTAATATATAAACTACTTCTTTTTATTGTAGATTTAATCGCTATTTATTAACTTTTAGTGTTAAATGACTGATTTATTATAATGGCCTTTTAAGAAGCCTTGTTCCTAGCAAGGCCATTTGGAAGAGCTTAACAAAACTTAAGTTTAATGAATACTGATTAAAGCTAGGTTAAAAAAAAAGTGATTTATATGGTACACAATAAAACAAAGTATTATTTGATAATTTGTTTTTTTCATTTATCCAGTTAATAAACGAATAAAAAGCGTTTACTCGTTAGAGTGGCCTTCCATGGTCCACCCACCTTTTTTTTTTTTTTTTTTTTTTTTATCGTGGTAAAATCATCAAATGAGTCCTCCCACCCAGGGCAGGGCGGGAGGGACTGTCAGACTTGTACTGACTAAAATCCACGGTGTCCTTCACTAGCCCTTTACGTACCGGGGTCACGGTAATCCCTTGGTCCCGCGACCCCGGCAGGCTTCGGCCCTCTACAGGCCCCGTCGCTATGCTGACACTCTTTGAGGCGCGCGTGGAACACAACGCGCCGTCGACCCGGGCATGGTCCATGGTCGGACAGCGAGTCGCCCATTACTCGCTGCCCGCATGCCCGCGCCTACGGTGGCCGGAGATCGTCTTGCGACGTCCGACGCCGTGGGCGTCTACCACTGCGGCTGGGGTGGAGGGAGGACGCTGTCCTCTCCCTCAGGCGGCCCGCCTCCTCCTTCACGAGCATGACTGCTTCGCAGAAGGAGGCGACCGCTTCCCACTCCGTCTCGCCCCGCAGCATGGCCTCGACCAATGCCGGGCGCGAGAGGTCTCCGCCTATCGCCGTCGTGAGAACACGGCGGTGCTCTGCCCAAGCGGGGCAGTCCTGCACCGTATGCTCCACCGTGTCCTCCGGACGATCCTCGCAGTGGTGACACGCAGGCGTTTCTTCCCCCCCTATCAGACACAGGAACCTCCCGAAACTTCCGTGTCCGGTGAGGACCTGCGTCATGCGGTAGGTCAGGACGCCGTGACGCCTATCCAGCCACTCCTCAAAGAGGGGTCTTACCGCCGCGATTGCGGCGTGCCCGGACCTCGGTTGCGACAGTCGCTCCCTCCATACTGCCCTGAGATCGCGCCGGAGCTCTTCCCGCCGCGCCTCGACTTGTCGAGGCAGCGGGGATTCGCCCCGACGCTGCGCCTCCACGCGCCATTCATAGACGCGCTGGAGGACAGTCGCCTCCAGATCCCAGGGCAGCAATCCCGCTAGGAGGTTGGCTGATTCGACGGCGATCGTGCGGTATCCCCGGATCATCCGGATAGCCATGACCCTCTGGCATGCGACCAGCTTGAGTGGTCGCGTCCGGATGCTTAGGGCCCACACAGGGGCCCCGTAGAGGGCCATGGACCGCACGACACCGGCGTACAGCCTCCGGCAGGAGGCATTTGGCCCGCCGAGATTGGGCAGGAGCCGCTTGAGAGCGGCTGCTGCCCGGTTCAGCCTTGGGGCCAAATGCAGGAAATGCTCCCTGAAGTTCCACCGGCTGTCGAGGACGAGTCCCAGGTACTTCATCGTCCTCCTGACGCCGATGCGAACCCCCTCCACCGTAATGTGGGACTCTGAACGTGGCGCGTTCAGACGGCCATGAAAACACATGGCCTCTGTTTTGTGCAGCGCCACGTCGAGTCCCAACTGCCGGATCCTATCAGCGACTGTCGCTACCGCCTGCGTCGCCACGTCGGCCGCCGCCTGGTGCGACTCTCCCTTCGCCAGGACGAGCGTGTCGTCGGCGTAACAAATTACGCCGACGCCGTCAGGGAGGTCGCCGCGCAGCACCCAGTCGTAACCGATGTTCCACAGGAGCGGCCCCAAGACCGATCCCTGTGGAACACCGCACGACATCTCTCGCCGGTTCCACCCTCCCCGGTGACCGGGGTAGATGACGGCTCTGTCCGTCAGGTAGTCCTCGACTATACGACGGAGGTAGGTCGGCACCCGGTGATACCGGAGTGCCTCCCTGATGCAACTCCAGGGCAGGGTGTTGAAGGCATTGGAGATGTCTAAAGACACCCCCAAGACGACCCTGCCCCGGGAAACCGCATCCCCCGTCGTGAGGGCTCTCACGCGCGTGATCGCATCCACCGTCGAGCGCCCCCTGCGGAAGCCAAACTGGCTCTCCGCAAGGTCTGGGCCCACCCGATTCAGGTGCCCGACGAGGCGGTCTGCAATTACTCTTTCAAAGAGCTTGCCCACCTCGTCGAGCAGCACGATGGGCCGGAATGCGGACGGAGAGTCCGCAGGGCGCCCGGGCTTCTGGATCAGGACCAGTTTTCCCGTCTTCCAACGAAGCGGGAACTGGCCCCTCTCCAGGCACGCGCTAAAGAGCCCCCCCAGTCGAGGCCCGAGAGTCCCCGAGGCCAGGACCCAGGCTTTTCCTGGCAAGCCGTCGGGTCCTGGGGCGGTATTTTTGGCTTTGAGCCGTTGTACCGCCACTCTCAGGTCTACCTCGGTCACCTCCGGAGCGTCGTAGACGTCGTCGTCGCTGTGGTCCGCGTTTGCGTCAGCTTCAGGCACCGCCGGAGACGGAGCCATGGGTGGGGGAGTGTGCTCCTCCCGCGAGGGGAACAGGGCGCTCACCACGTCCTCCACGAACTGAGGCTGGAGACTCTGCGTCAACGGGGGAGCCCAGGGGCGGAGCTTCTCTCTCACCCACTTATAGGGCCGGCCCCATGGGTCCCCGTCCAGAGCCTCCAGCATCTCTTTGCGGGCCAATTCCTTGGCCCGCCAGATCTCGTCGCGGAGGGCGGTCTTCGCTGCCCTGTAGCCATCCTGCAGCTCCGTCTCTACAGCCACCGCATCCGGAGGTCGAGTGCGGCGCCTGCGGAACCTGGTGTACCGGCATCGCGCGGCAACGCACGCCTCGCGCAGCGCTGCTAGCTCGCGCGACCACCAGTACAACTGACGCCGGGCGCGTCCTAGCCGGACCCGGGGCATGGCCACGTCGCAGATCTCCGACATGGCCTCCTGGAACCACCCCGCCTCGTCGTTGATGTCGGCAGGCCTGTCCGGTGGTGACACCCAGGCCTGCACGATCGAGGCTTCCAGGAATAGCTCCCGGTCCAGCTGCTTCAGCGCCCATCGCGGACCACTCGGGTTCCGTCGGACCGGCGCGTCTGAGGTCTGGGCGGAGACGTCGAACCGGATATACCGGTGGTCGGAATAGGTCTCCACCTCCTCTACAACGCGCCAGTCTGTGACGCGCGGCGACAGGCCGGAGGTGGCGAACGTGATGTCCACCACCGAATCGCCCGTCCACCGCACGCACGTGGGGACGGAACCCCGGTTCTCGATGACTAGGCCATGCGCCAGGGCCCAGTGCTCGAGCATCCTGCCCCGCGTGTAGTCCGTAACCCGGGAACCCCAAGCCACATTCTTGGCGTTGAAGTCCCCGAGGACGAGCGCGGGGAGGGAACCGAAAGCGACGACGACGTCTCCCAGCTCCGATAGGGAGTCTTGGAACTCGGCGATAGTTCGGTTCGGGGAGAAATAAACGCCTATATCGGCGATCTCCCCGAACCGTGCTGCGACGATCCCACGCCCTCTCTCGACGCGATCGAGGGGCGGGGTACCGGCGGCGGCCGACGAGATGAGGGTCACCGAGCCGTTCAGGTCCGCCACCCAGTCATTCCTGGGCGGGACAAAATACGGCTCGGCGACCACGGCGACATTTATCAACCACTGCGCCATGCTCTGGAGCAGGAGATCCTGAGCAGCGGCGCAGTGGTTGATGTTCGCCTGGAGGAAGCGCAATGGAGCCATTAATCGGAGTCCATTGCAGCCTCCTCCAGGGCCCTCGACGAGGGTGCGGCCACGGCGGCAGCGGCGGCGGCGGCAGTGGCGGCGGTGGCGGCAGCAGGAGCTGTGGCGGCGGGAACGGTGGTAGCAGAGGGCCTACCTCTGCTCCTGGTTTTAGCGGGCGGGGCGCAGGACTTGCCCCCTGCCCGGTGATCGGCCGGCTTGCCAGCCGCCGCACATGCGAAGCAGTGCGGCGGGGCCGTACACGAGCCGGCCTTGTGTCCGGGCTGACCGCAGCGGAAACAGTTGTCGCTGCGGTCGACCTCCGAGGTGCACATGCATGCCGCGTGGTTACCCACTTGGCAGCGGAAGCACCTCAGGGGCCTGGGCTCCAGCAGTTTGACCTGTGCCGAAACCCACCCAACCAGGAGCCTTCGGCCCTCCTGCAGCTTTTTGGCCGCCGACACGGGGCAGCTGACCGTGATGGTCTGCAGCCCCGCGTAGTCAGGACGCAGGGCGCCCGCCCTCACCTGGTCGGGTGGGCACCCCCCAGTCCCGGCAACGGCGGCCACCACGTCCTCCACCGTCACGGAGTCGTCCAGACCCAGTATGCGCACGTCTGCGCGCCTGGTGGGTCTGGACACTCGGGCCTCCTCCGCATTTAAGGACGCTCTGAGCCGTTCGGCCAGAGCGTCAGCGGTGGGGCCACTGGCAGCGCCGGGGACCTCCAGCATCCGAGCCCCCGTTGCGGTGACCCGGTAGCGGAGACCGCCGACGATGCCGAGCTCCGTGAGGTTCACCGCCTCCTTCGCCTTCGCGAGCACGTCGCGGTATGATACGCCCCTCTTGACCGCTTCCGGCTGCAGTGTTATGACCACAGCCGCGGTCTTGGGGGCGCGCAATCGTGCCGCGACATCGCGCTCCTTGCGCCGCCGCCGCCTCTCCCTCCGCCTTGAGGTCCTGGCTGCCCCATCAGCCCTCCTCTTCTCCCCAGCCACTTGCCAATCGGCGTCGGCCGGAGGAGTCTTTGGAGGAGGCTGCTGGTTCCCGGCCTTCGCCTTCGCCTTTTTGGCCGCCTGTGCCGGCCCCGCAGGTGTCGGTGTCGGAGGCGGCTTTGACGGGCCCGGTTTCGCCTGGCTAGACTTTGCCGGGGCCGTCTTCGCCCTCGCAGGGGCCGTCCCTACCGCGGCCGTCCGCCCCGGGGCCGTCTTCGCCTGGGGCGGCTTCGCCTGGGGCGGCTTCGCCTGGGGCGGCTTCGCCTGGGGCGGCTTCGCCTGGGGCAGCTTCTCCGGCGGGGGGGGTTTGGACGCGGCCGCAGCCGCGTACGAAGACGCCAGCGGGGGCCGTAGCACGCGGCTCTCCAAAACGGAGAACCGCTGCTGGAAGGCGGCCAGCTCCTGCCGCACCAGGGTGAGAACCGAGTTCTCCCCCGATGTGGGCTGGCCTTTGTCCTTTGCGCCCCCCGGTGGCGCCTCCCGGCGGCCTGCCTTCTGCAGGCCGGCCAGTTCCGTCTTGAGATGGAGGTTCTCCTTCTGGAGAACCTCCATCGCGGCCGTTAAGCGGGCGACCTCCGCCCGCATTTCGGACATTTCGTCCGCTCCCGTCGTTGATGCGGGCGGAGCCTGGCCGAGGCTGGCCGCCGCCACTGCCGCCATAATTTTGGCAGTGGCCACCCCTGCGGCGCGATCCTTCGTCGCCCGCTTTCCTGGGTTGCTAGAGGCCAGACTGCGGACGGCTGCCCTCACCTTCTCCTCCAGGGTGGGCTCCTCGGCGCACCCTCTACCGCCGGTCCTGCCTCGGCCTTTACCCCGAACACTTGTCGGGATCTTCCGGCCCGAGGCAGGCTCGTCGTCCTCGGACGACGAATGGGGCCGCTTGAGGAAGAATTTCTTCCTCTCGGCGGCCCCCTTTCCTCCTCCGCGCCCAGAGCCAGGGCTCTGGGCGCTGATGGCGTCTGACGCTGAGCCACCAACCAGCCACCAACCACTGTGCCCTCTGCTGAGCAGAGGGACACGCGGTGGAGCGACGCGACAGGACATTGGCATACGAACAAGGAGACCCCGTAGGGGAGTACTTGCCCGCATCCCGGGGCGCACCGTCCCGAGAATCTGGGCTTCCCCCCGGACGTATCCGGAAAGGAACTTCCAGCCTCGGGCACTCGAGGAGGTTTCCTGTCCTTAGCACCCCATGGTCCACCCACCTTACTTATTTTTTCAATAATTTCTCTTTTTTCAGGTAATTCGATCGTCATACTCTTTCTTTGCTGTCATGTATTAGAAAAACAATGAAGTCTTTAGTTCATACCTATGCTAAGTGCACAGTATAATCATAATTATGGGTTATTCTTATGTAGGTAAGTAAAATATTGTTCTCTGAAATATCTTGTATGACTATGATTTCTTGAATGAAATAAAAAATAAATAGAACTATTTAATTTAAATTGTATTTATTTGACGTTACTATATCTTTTTTTATTTTAATCCAAGTGCAACTTCAAATTCCAAAACCAGATCGCAATATCAATACATTTCCAAATTAAGCCGTATTAGGTTTGTCCTGATAATGACCTAAATCCATCAAAAAGTCCCCTTAAAATTCCTCTTTTAAAATAATAACTAAAGGCAATATTAAACAAATCTTCAGCCTTCGTAAGCTGCTTACAGCTATCTCTGCCATTATTAATTTCAAGAAAATCCTTTTATTTCGTGTTTCGGCCATCTGCGACGATATTTTAATTTTAATAGATTTTGGGGACGAAGGCGGAAAGTAATTCGTTCGAAAATTAGAAATAGAAATCTGTTATTGAAAATGATGGGTAGGTATTTAAATCTTCTGTTTAGTTTGATAGGTTGTACTCGCGGCTTCGCCCGATGTTGGCCCGGAAATAAAACAATCGCCGATAAATTAGAGATTTGTCGAATACCGGTTTAATTTAAATTTTTAATAATTATTAAATAATACATCTTGAAAAATCAATAAAAGCTAATCACTGATCCTTGTAAAATGGTACAATTTAATAAACAACAAACCTTTTTTCGATTGTCGTTAATTTCCATGATTTGGCATTCGTTATTCGGCCAAATATTCTGGAATATTCGGCCGTAAAAAAGTAGCCGATTAGTTCCAATACTGAATATTAGTAGCCAAATATTCATGGCATCTCTATTTTGATCTTTGAATACAGGTATATTTACACCTTTTTTTTTTGATCGTGGTAAATTCATCAAAGGAGTGCTCCCACCCAGGGCAGGGCGGGAGGGACTGTCAGACTTGACTGACCATAATCCACGGTGTCCTTCAATAGCCCTTTACGTACCGGGGTCACGGTAATTCGTGAGTCCCGCGACCCCGGCAGGGTTTGGCCCTCTACAGGGGGCCCCGTCACTATGCTGACACTCCTTGAGGCGCGGGTGGAACACAACGCGCCGTCGACCCGGGCATGGTCCATGGTTGGACAGCGAGTTGCCCATTACTCGCCGCCCGCATGCCCGCGCCTACGGTGGCCGGAGATCGTCTGCCGACGTCTGTCGCCGTGGGCGTCTACCACTGCGGCTGGGGTGGAGGGAGGACGATGTCCTCTCCCTCACGCGGCCCGCCTCCTCCTTCGCGAGCATGACTGCTTCGAAGAAGGAGTCGACCGCTTCCCACTCCGTTTTGCTCCGCAGCATGGCCTTGACCAATGCCGGGCGCGTGTATTTACCCCTACAAGTATTTTAAATAATGGTTTAAGAATTTTAGTAATTTTGGAGATTAACGACGAGTCACTTATATCAAGCAATTTGTTTTAAAACGTGATGAAAATATTCTATGACAAAGTAATGAAAATAGATTCAAAGTTCCGTTTGCTTACTTAGTGTGTGTAAGCACTTACCTCGCAGGTAAGTGCTTCAAAACTCACACGTATTTCTTGTGCCACGCACTTGTTCTAGTTTCCAACGAGTTTGGAAAGTATAAGTGTTGCGAAAATTATAGAACTTTGATCTTTTTAACTTTTCTGATCTATAATTTATGTTGTGAACACACAAAATTCGCATAACTAAATTTTGAGCCAAACACATTTAGAATAAATAAATATTCCACAACTATCACACAACGCCATCTAGTCCCAAGCTAAGCAGAGCTTGTGTTATGGGACTACTGATAAACATACTTATATATTTCTAAATACATACATATTATAGATAAATTACACCCAGACACAGAACAAATGAATATAGAATATTCTTACCTTTTTTGTGTGAGGGTATGTACTCTACCTACAGGTACCTTTCATATCATGATGGAGAGCGGTCACTGTAGCTTATGGACGCTTGCAAGACTTGATATCGCCTGCGCATTGCCGATTTTGAAGAGCCCATTTTTTAGTTCATTGGGAAAACCTCGGAATGGAATCTTGTCAGGTTTTGGTTTTCTTTCTGACTCGCGCACGAAAAAAGGAGAAAATCAAGTGATAGGTATTTGGTTCTTGCTCTTTCAATTTACAACACTTAGCGTCTCTCTATCAAATCCTCTACATATCTGGCGACAGGATGTCGTACTTGGAACGCATCCAACCTCCACTGCATCTTTTGTAAGTCCTGAGTTCACGATACTTTACGTATTGATTCAAAAATCTAAAGAACTAACTTATGCCCGCGGCGATGCCCGCGTAATATGCTGACCCCATACAGGTATCTGATGTTATAGATAGTTTAAAACCTGTGATAATATAAGCTATCTGTGTACAGACGCCAGTACATTAACCTTACTGAATCTGTATTTTTTTCCAGTCGAACGTGATCCTTCTTATTTTGTGATAAAGTTGAAAATTGTTGTTCTTGCTGGCGTCTGTTTGTCGTCCAAATACGTTCAGTAGAATTTTTTTGTGTGAAATAATAAAAACATCATCAACAGCTGCAGTAAGTTATTTTGCCAGACATGATGCAGTTTTGACATTTGTAAAAGATCAGAGGATTCAGGAATTCAGAGCGCACATATACGAGTAGAATGGTAATATCTGCCTCGGATTATAAACTTTAAAATAATTAAACCTAAAGTCTTTTATTCAGTGGCGAAAAAGTGGGTTAGATTTTTGGTAGAGGCGGGCTCAAAAATCGATTTCTTGTGATTTTTTTGTAAAATGTTACGGTAGTTTTAACATGAAAAAAATAAAACCATTATTTTTTAATATAATAATTTTAATATTCCGAATTTCGAATATTCCGAGCTGAAAATCTACCGAACATGAATATTTTGTTTCAAATACAAAATCCGGATTTGTATCGCCCTCCCCGTGAACTGAGGTCGGATCAAACACAAATGATACAGCCTCGGTTTCCTTGCCCCGTTTACTAAAGACGAATGTTTGTTCCGATATCCGTAATGCGGGGAACCTCAAGTTAGCTGGGAAATGCAAGCGAATTTGTATTGGTTTACATTTTTAGTTTTGTTCTTGTCGGTTCTGTGTTATTCTTTGGTTATATTTTTGTGGAAAACTTCTTCAAACAGTTTATTTTAAACTGGTATTTTGTTTTTTAACAAGTTTTTATTTAGTTTCACCTGTCCCGTTGACTGTAATCAAATCTTGAAAGTTAAATTTGATCCACTTCCCGTTTTCCGATTGAGTTGAAATTTTTCTCGTATATGTATATCGCGTGACAATGCAATTTTATGATGACATGGAGCTGGTCTGATGCTGGAGCTTGAAGGTGGCCATAGGAACTCTGAAATGAAACGCCGCAAGCCCATCGATTATAGGTTCGTTTGATTCGTCTTGACGAGTGAGTAGACTTGAGTACTTTGTCTATTATTATTATTTTTGTATGTATTTTTTTACAATAAAGCTTATTGTTAAAAAGTTACCACATAGTTTTTTATAACGTTGCCGCACACTATGAATTTCTTCTATATAATAGTTGTCGCCTTAAACTGACATATACAAACAGCCAGATCTAAAACCACGTCTTGAAGTAGGTTAAAGTGTAGTTCGTAGAAATTTTAAAAAGACAATTTTGTTAAAAAATATAATAGCAGAATGGTTTCATTTCAAAGATTTGAAGTTTATTTATAAAACATTATAGTTGAGTGTAGCCAAAAAAGAAAAAATATGGCAATGTTGGTAAGTACCGGTATATAATTAAAGCCTTTTTTTTAGAGAATAGCCTTAATAAAGCATAACGGAGTTAATTGATAAAGGACTCTTTCTTAAATCTATGTTCGTGATAGTTGAAGAACTTCTAACAATAAACTAGACACGAATACGATAAGCATACAAACAAAAATAAGAAGCACGGAGGAACTTCAAGCTATAAATTAGCTGGTATCGGCACACCTGTGGCTTGAGCTTCACGTATCGAAACAAGCTGGGAGTGTACGCCATTGCATGTGTTGCCAACGTACGGTCAGTGTTGCTAGGATTATGATAAAAATGTGTGGTATAGTAGTTTATTTTACACTTAGTAGGTTTTGTGTACGTGAGAGTGAGTCTTGGTACGTATTTTGAGGCTTCAAAATTATAAAGTTAATTAGGAAAACTGCGGTAGTGAATAGGTGTACTAAGGTATGCTAATGCTATGTATAGATAAACCTTAAAATAAATGATGAACTGTTAACTTATTTGTTGATATTTAGGTAAAACCATTTTAGTCGGTTTATTTTTACTGCGCCTGTCAAATTGAAATAGCACCCTAACACCTAATAGTGTTTGCTAAACTTATTTTGAAGGCGCTTTTTTTGTTAAGCACTAATTTACGCGAAAACTGTACTGAGCAAAGAGTGGAAAGCTATCGGTGAGACCTTTGTCCAGCAATAGGAATAGGAGGATTGGTTAAAATAAAGCTGTAAGTTTTTGTAATGTTAACCTCACCAGTTTATAATTTTCTAGCCAAGCTTTTGAAATCTATACATACAATTTTCATATATATAGATTACCGCTCTCGCGAGTCATGTAAGCTACAAAGCCGTCAATATGAAACAATCGCGTCTCCTCGCCAACTCGGAAGGGAAGCAGCCGTCGAAGTTGGACGAAGTTTATGACATGGAGTCTGCACGCTGGTAATATCTGAGATTTATCGAGTTTTAAAATAATGTGGGAATATACGCCAGCTTCAAAGCTGGGGGGTGGTGTATATGTACTGCTCCTTCTAATATATAATACTAGTTGCAAGCGGTTATCCCACGGAAAGATAAAATTGGGATAAAAACGATCCTATGTGTTAATCCAGATTAAACTAGCTGTGTACCGAATTTCATCCAAATCCATTCTAGTTTCTGCGTGAAAGAGTAACAAACATCCATCCTTCCATCCAAACAAACTTTCACGTTTATAATATTTAGTAAGAAGTAAGAAGTAAGATAGTAAGATTAGAAGGAGTAGTTCTTTTTGTCCATTTATTATCCCACGGGAAGAAATTATTTGTATCCAATTGTATCCTGTTCGTTATTTTTTTAATTTGAACCACCCTCGGAATTGTTTCGTGGGTGCGTTTACAAAAATAGAAGCTCACATACACAAACACCTAGATCCGAAACAACTACTTGCAGATCGTACAAATAAATTACTCCCTCTTAGCTCTAACTTAGCTCTCTTCTCTTAACTCTCTCTTAGCTCTAACTTCTCAATTCGGAAACGGATGGAGAATATTCCTTCAAAAACCCCATTTTTTGTTCTGTGTCCCACTGCTGGGCAAAGGCCTCCCCAATTTCCTTCCGAACCTCTCTATTTTGGGCAATTTCAATAAGCATTAGGAATGTTTTTATTCATAACTAGCAACCCGTGCCGGCTACGCACGGGTGCAATCTCTACTATATTATGAATGTTATATACACATAAACCTTCCTCTTGAATCACTCGTTCTATTAAAAATAACACATCAAAATCCGTTGCGTAGTTATAAAGATCTGAGCATACAGGGATACACAGCGGGAAGCGACTTTGTTTTATAATATAATGATAGCGAAGAACTGCAATAGAAAAAATAAACTAGGAATTTATACAAACAATGGGAATATTGCTGCACATTTCCCGCCGACTTTCAGCTTGTTCGGGGAATCAAAGAAAACACGGCACTGTTTGTTTTAGTTCAGCGATTGTTTATGCACTGGCTTACCTTTAAAATATCTGAGTCAACAAAGACTATCCTGGAAGTTCTGGAAGGACGCTGGGTTTATATTTGGCTGGTGAAAAGGCGCGTTTTATTCTTTAATAACCCTTGAAGTTCAATCTACGTCGTTTAAGGCGCCTACGGAGCGCGATCCGTTTCGGTGACACGATTAGCGATGCGATCTAACCGCATGCGATCTCTGTAGAGGCTTAACGCGATGCGATCTGACGCTGGCAGAGAGAAAGCGCGGCATATATGTACATCCATAGGTTATAGAGATCGCATGGATTCAGATAGTATCGCCAGATTGGATTGCCAGAACGGATCGCGCTCTGTCGGTAAAGGCCTTTAGACACATACGCCTCTTTCGCATGCACGACTGGATTGTCGTGACCGCCCGAAGCAACCTAGAACTATGGTATGTGACCACACATGTCCATCTTTAAGAATAAGCAGTTCTTGCCGAGGATCTGTGGATGGGTGAGTTACAACGAGTTTCCTCTGTGCCAGAACGTAAAGTCGTTGATCCTGGCATTTGTAAATCTTTGACAGTCATTCCTGTTAGTCAGAAGCTCGAAAGTCTGATAACCATAGGATACTCAGTAACTGGGTCGTGGAGTTCAGATGGATGGATGATGTTTCACACAGATAGTTTGTATCCCTTCATTTGTATCAGCGTGACCTTGTGATAATGGGCATGCGGACGGCGAGTAATTGGTGACTCGCCGTTCGATCATGGACTATGCCCGGGTCGGCAGCGCGTCGTGTTCCAGGCACGTCTCAAAGAGCTGTCAGCAATCTGACGGGGCTTGCTTTGACCCTCAATGGGGGGTTGAGGGTCAAATCAAGCGTGAGCCCGGAAAGTACCTATTGACAGGACACCGTGGATTATTTAGTCAGTACAAGTCTCATAGACCCTCCCGTGCCGCCCTGTGTGGGGGGATTTATTTAATGTTCTACCACGAGTAAAAAAATCCTTATGATGAAAACCAAAATTTACTCGGGCAATTCCGCAGGTATGACCTAGTGAAATAATAAAGACAATAGCCAACATTGCCGTCAATAAATTAAGGTATCCATCCATATCCCAATCACTTCCGCACGTTTACCAAGACAATCAGTAACTTAGTTTAATGTTACGGCCGACAATGAACTGGTCAACTTGTTCCGACCCTCGGAATGTGTTCCTAAAGTTAATGTCTTGGTGTTCTACGAAGTATTCTTTATCTTGGGTTGGTCAGGGCTGTTCAATCTTTGTTGAAAATATGTTTATTTGTAGAGAGGATTTTAATTTGCAGGAAGGACGTTTATTTGTAGAAATGGTGATAATTTGTATAAGGATTTTCGTTTGTAAAAAGGATGGATAATTGATAATAATTTCGAGTAAGAAGAACGTTAATTTTAGGCAAATTTAATGTAAGACTTGTTATTATTTACCAGTAAATTGGATTTCAATGAGCAAAGCAACAATAATTATGATCACCAGGCAAATAAAAATGTCTCTTTTCGTCTAGAAATTCAGTCTTATTTCACGCTAGCAAAAAGGTTGAGCACCACTAACCTCGGATACCAAAGTTCAGTACAATACG
This sequence comes from Agrotis puta, assembly GCA_943136025.2. Classification (NCBI taxonomy): domain Eukaryota; kingdom Metazoa; phylum Arthropoda; class Insecta; order Lepidoptera; family Noctuidae; genus Agrotis; species Agrotis puta. The sequence goes on along the minus strand of OW964182.2, from coordinate 15,177,062 downwards.
AAGTTTTACCAAGATTTGTATTGTTCTCTTTCCCGCTTCCTGAATAAAGAATTATCGTGGTCCGTTAAATTAATTACTCATGCACTTTGTGGCCATTTCCTTACTTTTTCCAACAAGGAAAACTTTGTATAGGATCCACTAATACGACGCGCTAATCTGAACTTTTGCAAAGTCACGGTAGATCAATTAATTAAGTCAATCGCAGTCTTCGTTTCTTCCGGACTTAGATCTGTGATTTAGGATTTTATTCCGTCGTCTAAAGTTTGCTTCACACGGCGCACAATATCACGAATCACGCCGCGGCCACATGTGGTACGCACCGTTTGAATATGGCAATGGCTCGGCGCGACTGGAACTGACGTGTCCGATCCGTAAATGTCAGATAATTACAAGGCGCGGCTGCGAACGCGTTCGTAGAAGCACGGGCGGGCGCAGGGCTCATCGCGACTCCTGAATTCCTGTTATAATGTGCCGTAAGAAGCTAGCTTTAGAATACTAAATACTACTCTTCAAACCCAGTCAAGGCTATTTGTGCTCGACAATAGCGCTTGCCACCGCTAGATCAGGGATGCGGTTTAAACAGTAATTCCGTGATCATTTTAATTTTCTCAGTATTGGCTTTACTCAATACAAACTGCCCCATTGGTGAGGCGAAGTGTTATTTGATTTTTCCATTAGGAATCTCTAAGTAGCAGCCATGGGCCTAGACTTGAGAGCTGTTGATGGCAACAAGCTGGCCCCCTAGGTATTACATGGGACTTATACATAACTGCCGAAATGTGGGTGTTATTAAGTACACCTCTGCCTTACCCTTCGGGGAATGCCGTGTCCTCAGGAAGGCGATAGGTGGAGACCTCTCGCGCCCGGCATTGGTCGAGGCCATGCTGCGGGGCGAGACGGAGTGGGAAGCGGTCACTCCTTCTGCGAAGCAGTCATGCTCGTGAAGGAGGAAGCGGGTCGTGTGAGGGAGAGGACAGCGTCCTCCCTCCACCCCAGCCGCAGTGGTAGACGCCCACAGCGACAGACGTCGGCAGACGATCTCCCGCCACCGCACGGTGGGCTGAAATCAAGCTCTAATGGACTTAGGGATTCACGAAAATTGATGAGCAATTTAAAAAAAAATAAAGACGGCTTGGCGATCTACCACTAAATACAAGAAATTTTTCTTCTGCGATTTTTGTATATACTTAATATTTTCAAAGTTATAACGATTTGAATTTATTTTTGTATGGAGAAATTTGATTTTATATGAATAACTTTTAATTCTCAAGAGTTCTCAAATAACCGCTTTCGGTATTCGATTGCGCTATTTTTTAGGCAAATTATCCGATATAGCACTTGCTTCGATTTTCTTCGATTTTGGAGAAAATTGTTTTTCATTCCCTTTTCCACACCACCCTTGAGGTAGAGAACTAAGCGCGTTTTTTTTATCAGTGGTGTCTCCAGGAGGCCTAATCCACTCATACGCACACTCACAAACTCACTCACAAACACACGCACTCACAAAATTATCACTTAGACAATTTCATCAGATTCAGATTCGTTCTCTAAATGTTCCACATTAACAAATTCTATATTTTCATCATCTTCAAATGTTGGAGATAAAAGAAGCATGGCTTTCGCTTCTTCTGAAAATGGTTTGTGTTTCCGTATCATTTTATGACGTTTTGATGATATATACTAACTGGGTCTTAACTAATTATTAAATTATTTAAAATATCCTCATTATTAGCTCTTCTGCAGACTTTCCTTGAATGGTGTTGGCGATATCGCCTAAAGTCTTTATTTCTAGATTCAGCCGCTTCTTCATTAATCGCTAATTTCTGTTTCCTTCAATTCATTTATCTCCGTTTCAATTTCGGTTTTCTCTCTTAAAATCGTTGATTTATTCTCTTTTTCAAACTTGAAAAATATTGGACGACACCAATATGCAGAATTTGGTGAGTCGTTTTCCCAGATAATTTGTTCCTCAGAAATATTTTTTATTGGTACTAAACTACCCATAAAAATACTTGAATCATATGTCGAAGCACTGTCCACTTTGTCCTCCGTTGTCATTTTTTGCTTATAGTTTGCTTGATTCGAGGCACCATCCATTCCCCATTTGCTTATCATTGTCAACTCCTTAAAGTCTGTGCTATCAATATTGATTGCTTTGAATAATATCCTTTTGGTGGTTATATCTAATAGACGCTGCAATTTTATTCCAGCAGTTGTATCTGTTAAGGTGATATCATCTTTTGGCGGGAAGCATTCTTGTTTTGCATTTTGCACCTTGTAGTAGGAAGGGAACATGTCGACATTTTTCTCTTTGATAAGTATTATATTGTCACTTTGTTAATTTAAGGGACAAAACAAGTCCCAAAGTTTCATCTGGAGTAAATTTAGGTTTTTCATTTTTACCTAAAAGACTATCTTTCGCTTTTTGCACATCCTGTGGATTTTTAAGTAGGTGTTCGAGGATTTCAGCTATTCCTTGATTACCATCCTCTCGTAATTTCATAATGTATGCATGAGATATTTCCTCTGTAGTCATATTTGTATGAATATGTTCTGTACGTCTCTTTTTTTGCTTAGGTCCTAATTCACAAAATGGTTTTCTTGGACTTACATTCGTTGACTTGGCAGTAGACACTTTTGCTGGAGATTCATGTTCACTTGATGTACTAGGAACAGAGTCTAGGTTTCTTTCAAATGCACTTACAATGAAATCAGGCCACTTTATTTCCGATGATAACCATTCACTATTATTGTTGCTGAACAATTCCTCTTTGCTATGAGCATTTTGCCGTCTCCTTTGCAGATTATAGCAATATTTTGCACAAAACGCTTTTACCGCTTTATCGTTTTCAGCACTTAACACAGTGGGGACTAATCTAGATTTAATAGCACTATATAAAACACTATTATTTTTAAAACTTCCACTTTCCTTTAATAGCACAACAATATCAATATTTGACAACAAATCGAACATTTTTACGTAATAAATAGTATTAGTATTCCGAAAATGTGAGATAGGATAGTGCGTTTATTACGATGTGTAACAACGTACTGAGGATGGTTGTTATTCAAATGTAATCGTATCATTTTTTACCTGCTATTCATCATCCAATCACATAATGACACGTCATCATTTTGCTGCGCTCAATGGACGATGCGCTAATGAGGGTCACGGCACTATTGAGTATTGTTAAAAACAAATGACGTAATAAGGGTGATGTAGAATGTTTACCAATAATTTGTTTTTTGCTATATTTCTGTAATACAATATTAAAACATGTCAGATTAAACCAAAAACCGATTAATATTTCATACAAAGTTTAGGGGTCTATAACTCGAAAAATACTAAGTATAAAAAAATTACATATAACAAAAAATATTTGTATTAGTACATAAAATTCAAAAATACTCATTTTAATCCTTAAGTCCCCACTTGACGATTCCAGCCCACCGTGCACCGTAGGCGCGGGCATGCGGGCAGCGAGTAATGGGCAACACGCTGTCAGACCATGGACCATGCCCGGGTCGACGGCGCGTTGTGTTCCACGCGCGCCTCAAAGAGTGTTAGCAGAGTGATGGGGCCCCCCTCTAGAGGGCCAAAGCCTGCCGGGGTCGCGGGACTGTACGAATTACCGTGACCCCGGAACGTAAAGGGCTATTGAAGGACACTGTGGATTTTAGTCAGTACGAGTCTGACAGTCCCTCCCGCTTTGCCCTGTGTGGGAGGACTCATAAGATGATTTTACCACGTAAAAAAAAACCTTCGGGGAAACCGGCGTGATGATGTTCTGTATTCTCAATAGGATAATATTCTAATACTACGGACGAGAAAACTGTCTAACTATTCATACGTAAAACTTATCAAATAAAGCGTTTCAGCTTAAAACAAAATTACAGTTTCAAACTAGAAATTATTTGCGTCTAAAGGAATTTTCTCATAATTTCGTGTAACAACGTTTTTTGTTAATAACGCAACTGTTACACGCACGTTTTATCCGTGTCGTGTAAGATTAATTGATGTTGGTAATTAATGGCTCGGGGTCAAGGGCACACTGTGTCTGACAGGAGACATTGACCTTGGCAATGTGACGGACTTTTTTGGTTGGTAAAGGTTGGTTGGCATTGCGGTGTAACGTTATTTAGTGTTATGGGGAGAAGATGGGCGATTAAGATTGTTATAAGGTGTTTGCTTGGCTTTGTTAGGTTAGCATTTTGGAACATACTGGTACCAAAAATTCGATTGATATCTTATTTAGTGTTTTAATTTAATACCTATTTGTTGATAAGCTCTTTGTAATATAATCGAATTTAAATTGAGATATTTAGACTGCAAATTGATAATCTACTCGTACTTTGAAACCTTTCGTATTCATTTCAGAAGTAAACACAATATTTACATATTATATTTAAATACTTAGAAATGAATTGTCTCTATTGTTAAGATATTATTAAAATGCAACAAGTCTTGCATGGTATATTGTTAAATTTTATATTGTGATTTTAATTTATATTTAAATTTATCTTTACTGTGCAAAGTTTTTTATCAAACAATCCCAAGAGGCTCTTACTTAATGCATAATATTTTACGTGTTTTATTTTAAGCTTATTATAATTAACTTAAAATAATGTCTGGTCAAAATCTGCCAGAGAGCAGTGGTAGCAATGATCCCCACTAGCGAGTTGTATATAGTGGGTTCGAACCCAGTCATCATCACCACTGCTCTAAATGCCGAATAAAAACATCGTGGCGAAAGCGGCATGTCCTAGAACCAATAATTAGACATGGTGACATCTACCAACCAATGCTGATCGCGTGGTGTATTACAGCCCTCTCACAGAGTGGACACCTGTGTCTCAGCTGTGAGAGCTAAGTTAAGACTGATAAGGTTTTTATTATCGTGGTAAAATCATCAAATGAATGCTCCTAGCCAGGGCGGGGCGGGAGGGACTGCGAGACTCGTACTGACTAAAATCCACGGTGATCCTTCAATAGCCCTTTACGTTCCAGGGTCACGGTTACCTGATGACACAGTCTCGCGACAAGGATGATAAGGTAAAGTGCGTCTTCTTGCATAGTTTTCAAGTCATCTTTCATAACAAAATCTAGGTTACATAAAACTATTCCTTTTTCAGTTCACAACCATTTAATAAAACCTTCATTCTCCTTGCATACAAAACTGTGACGTTTTCAGACTTAAGCTGTGAACACATAACGCTATATATTTTTATAGGGTAAGCACTTAAGCAGCGAACGTTGCATAGCTCCGCGGGGTAAAACTTATATCATTTTTGTTGCTCTATAAAAGTTATATAGTGGTATCTTAGCGTTTCTTTTAGCACTTGTTTGTATTCTTGTTGTTGTTTGGAGATTTCTTTAGTTGTTGTACTGTTGTTGCTGTTTTTGAGTACAAAATGTTTCTAGGAATAGGGGATGATGGAGCCAGCAGCATCAGCCGCGTGTAACTCAAAAATTATACCACGGCAACGTCACGATATATCTTTTTATTGTGTTGACTTAGAACGTTGTTTTTTTTAAGAAAACGTTGCCCCGCCCTAGGAATTTCTACTGTGTCGTGGATACGTTTACAGACATATAAACTCACATACACAAACGCCCAGACCCGGAACAACTACTTGTAGATCATACAAATATTTGTTCCGTGCGGGAATCGAACCCGCGACACGCAGCGCATCAGTCCAATCGCTCAGCCACTAAACCAACCGTGCCGTAACCTGAGTAACTGGTATTAATTTCAGCGTGATACCTTCACGTGTTTATGAAACACATTGTCTTGACAGACGGACAACAAAGTGATCCAATATGGGCTCCGTATTTTCTTTTGATGTAAGGAATCCTAAAAGTTGACAGATTTGGGTAGGTTTTTTTTTTTTTTTTTTTATCGTGGTAAAATCATCAAATGAGTCCTCCCACCCAGGGCAGGACGGGAGGGACTGTCAGACTTGTACTGACTAAAATCCACGGTGTCCTTCACTAGCCCTTTACGTACCGGGGTCACGGTAATGGGTAAGTCCCGCGACCCCGGCAGGCTTTGGCCCTCTACAGGCCCCGTCAATATGCTGACACTCTTTGAGGCGCGCGTGGAACACAACGCGCCGTCGACCCGGGCATGGTCCATGGTCGGACAGCAAGTCGAGGTTGATGTGCCCTTGGAATACAGAATGCAACAAAAAATAAAAGCGACTTTGACTTTGACATGAAAAGAAAAGATCCTGCCGTGGTCGCGGAACTATCGAGTAACCGTGCCCCCGGACCCCGGACCTATTGAAGGATACCGTGGATTTTAGTCAGTACAAGTCTGACAGTCCCTCCGTCCTGTCCTGGGTGGAAGGACTCATTTGAGGATTTTACCACGTAAAAAAGTAAAGAAAATATACCAAAGATACAACAATAATACAACCACATTACACAAAACTCAACACAAATTTTCACCTATTTAACAACGACACGATTCTCTGACACCAAGCAATCGTGTAACCATTTTCTCGGCAGTAAATGAAGGAATCGTCTCATATATCTTCATTAGGCGGTGCTCCAACAAATCGGCGGTGGCCAGGCGTCGGCCGCGATCGAAGACAGCTGCTAAAAGTGTGAGGAACTTATCGGACAATTTACTGCTCACAGTTACGTATTACTTTGGTACTGAAGTATGTTTTTATTGAGATAGGAATGTTGTTTTGTACTGTTTTGTGTTGCAAATGATCTAATGAAGCTTCAGTTGAGTTTTGCGTTATAGGCTTATTACGTCATAAACTCATCAAATGAGTCCTCCCACCCAGGGCGGCATGGGAGAGATTGCCAGACTCATACTGACCAAAATCCACGGTGTCCTTCAATAGCCCTTTACGTTCCGGGGTCACGGTAATTCATAAGTCCCGCAACCCCGGCAGGCATTGGACCTCTAATCATTATGCCCAGTTCGATTGCTGCATGGAAAAAAGTGGAGGGAGGACGCCGTCCTCTCCCTCACGCGGCCCGCCTCCTCCTTCGCGATCATGACTGATTCGCAGAAGGAGGCGACCGCTTCCCACTCCGTCTCCGCCTATGATGATGATGACCTAGGCTAGGTAAGACTGGAACCCAACCCCAACATAAAATATGTAATTGGGAAAAGGCAGGCAGAAGAATACTTTTATGACTGCCAATTTTATAATATAGTTGGTATAATTTTACAGGCGTCATGACGCCAGAAGCCCTGCTCCCGAATATCGAAGCGTTTAATCTTTGTCAATATACATTGATTAAAAAATAAATAAAAATATACGTGTTCATTATTTTTCAATACCCTTTTTTTTTTTTTTTTTTTTTTTTTTTTTTTAGGGTGGCAAAATCATCAAATGAGTCCTCCCGCCCTGGGCGGGGCGGAAGGGACTGTCAGACTCTTACTGACTAAAATCCACCCGTGTTTCTTCGGATGCCCTTTACGTTCCGGGGCCGCGGTATCCTGGATTAAGAAAAAAGCCGCGACCCCAGCAGGCATTTGGCCCCGTAAGGGGCCCCGTCGGTGACGCGTGAAACACGACGCGCCACCTACCCGGGCTTGGTCCTTGGTCGGACGGCGAGCTTACCCATTACTCACCGTCCGCAAGCCCGCTCCGCCGCTGTGCCCTCTGCTGTTCAGAGGGACACGCGTTGGAGCATCCACCCGACAGGCTATTCGCATACGGGCAAAGAGACCCCTTAGGCACACAGTGCCTAAAAGAGTTTTTGCCCGCATCCCAGGGTGCACCGGCCCGAAAAACTGGTCTTCCCCCCGGACGTATCCGAAGGGGAACTCCAGTCCACGGGCGCACGTGGAGGTTTCCTGTCTTAGCACCCCATTTTTTTTTTTTTTTTTTTTCAATACCCTAACTGCGGATTAAACAGATTTTCAATTTATTTATGCAGTAAACTACACAGTTATACAGTTTCATTTATATATTTTTTTAAATCGCATCATAAAGTAAAATATGGAAAAACAGTCCCATTGCCATAATCGACATAAATAAGGCAATAAAAATTAAATCGGGAACAGATTTTCCGATTCAATACTTTCAATTCATGCAGATGAATTATTTGTTGAAACGAAATCTGCGTGTAAATAACCGATTGTCGATGTGTTCATAAATAAAATACTGGAAACTGTGAATATTTCCCACGGCGCGCCCATAAAGTGCCTCTCTTATCTCAATACTGAGCCCATGGTCACAGTGTAAAATATAACCAGTAAACCAACTTGGGCCAAATTCAGGTGTGAGGGTTGTCAAATAGGGTCATGGGACTGTCCAAGCCGAATACCGTAGCTTCGGCTTTAACTACGTTCTTGTAAACTATTATAGGCATGTTGACATCATAAATAAATTGAAAATTTAATCTGTCCGCCAACTAGAGTTTAAAAAAACAATAGACATGTATTTTTTCTTTGTTAAATCAATGCATATTTACAAAGATATATAACGCATCAAAATTCGAGAGTGGGGGCTCGTGACGGCTCAGTCGCAAATTGCACCCTTCGCAGAATGTCCAATGGTATAAAAAAATGTTGGCATTCAAGTTAAAGAAAACGAACAAACACTGTCACTGTCACTTTCGATTTGTTTTTTTTTATTTTAGTTTATGTGTACGTACAATTGCACACTATGCATCCTCCCATTTTACTAATTAAACATAACTACATAACCCCTCTGTGCCCTTTTAGCTTATGTTTGCAGGAAGGGTACAGATGCCAGCACATCAGGCTACCAGAATCTGTCAAATTTCTTTAATAGATTTTCAACCTCAATAGTGGAAGGTAAATGTTCGATTGGTAAAATTTGACAGATTCGGGTAGGGTGACCTGCTGGCGTCTGTAGGTGCATTTTGCGAAAGGGGCATTTTGCGACTGAGCCCTTGTGACGTCAGAAGCAAGCAAAAACTTTACTTGTTTGACGCATTGGCAGTTTTAAAAGTGTTGTATCTTCGTAAATTTTAGTATACGTAACAAAAGAAACGTGTAACGTGTCAATTATTTTTTGATAATTTAACTGACGGACTAATTAGATTTTATATTATATTTATTCAAGTATCCACCCTATTGTAAGAGTCTTATAGTCTCTTCTGCTCCATTCAGCGCGGGAAGACTAGTTTGATAATTTAACAACCCCAAAAAAAGGGTTGCTAACTAAACTTCTAATACCCCTGGCTGATTAAGTTGTGGTCAAAGCTGTGCGTCTCAAACCTTCAATTGTTGTGAAGTTGAAAATCTATTTAGGGAACAGATTGAGGTAGCTGGATGGCATCTGTACATAACAATTTAAAAAATGCTGGCCATTTTGTCAAATAGGGTCATGGAACTGTCCAAGCCGAATACCGTAGCTTCGGCTTTAACTACGTTCTTGTAAACTATTATAGGCATGTTGACATCATAAATAAATTGAAAATTTAATCTGTCCGCCAACTAGAGTTTAAAAAAACAATAGACATGTATTTTTTCTTTGTTAAATCAATGCATATTTACAAAGATATATAACGCATCAAAATTCGAGAGTGGGGGCTCGTGACGGCTCAGTCGCAAATTGCACCCTTCGCAGAATGTCCAATGGTATAAAAAAATGTTGGCATTCAAGTTAAAGAAAACGAACAAACACTGTCACTGTCACTTTCGATTTGTTTTTTTTTATTTTAGTTTATGTGTACGTACAATTGCACACTATGCATCCTCCCATTTTACTAATTAAACATAACTACATAACCCCTCTGTGCCCTTTTAGCTTATGTTTGCAGGAAGGGTACAGATGCCAGCACATCAGGCTACCAGAATCTGTCAAATTTCTTTAATAGATTTTCAACCTCAATAGTGGAAGGTAAATGTTCGATTGGTAAAATTTGACAGATTCGGGTAGGGTGACCTGCTGGCGTCTGTAGGTGCATTTTGCGAAAGGGGCATTTTGCGACTGAGCCCTTGTGACGTCAGAAGCAAGCAAAAACTTTACTTGTTTGACGCATTGGCAGTTTTAAAAGTGTTGTATCTTCGTAAATTTTAGTATACGTAACAAAAGAAACGTGTAACGTGTCAATTATTTTTTGATAATTTAACTGACGGACTAATTAGATTTTATATTATATTTATTCAAGTATCCACCCTATTGTAAGAGTCTTATAGTCTCTTCTGCTCCATTCAGCGCGGGAAGACTAGTTTGATAATTTAACAACCCCAAAAAAAGGGTTGCTAACTAAACTTCTAATACCCCTGGCTGATTAAGTTGTGGTCAAAGCTGTGCGTCTCAAACCTTCAATTGTTGTGAAGTTGAAAATCTATTTAGGGAACAGATTGAGGTAGCTGGATGGCATCTGTACATAACAATTTAAAAAATGCTGGCCATTTTGACGTGACAACGTCTTATAAATTGGTTTGCCGGGTGACACTTCAAGAAACTGCGTTACGCTCCGCTCAGGTTATGCGCTCACAATGAGAGCGAGTGAGAGGCACGCGTCCCTTCCACTCGGGCATGGTTAGCCCGCCTAAGAGCGAGAGAGACAAACATAAAAAGTGTATATAATAATATAATACCACTCAAAGTCGTTGTCACGTAAAACTTTCGCCCGTATACCGACTTTACAGGCAACCAATTTTTTTAAATCTTTTTTTATTCTTGTAGAAGAAAAAGGGAACGGGCCTTACTTTATTATCTGATCTATGATCTTTTCTTTGTTGTAAACACTGTATGCCGAATTCTGACCATTTGTTCATATTTAAACTACTGCATGTTATTACACTGTCTGTTTACTGGTACTCGGCCGACGGCCAGCAGTTTAAATAAAACATTAAATGAAAAACAGTGGGTTTTAAAGTTTTATGTTTGCCCAGTGAAAGTTTTGTTATGAAATACGACCGTTTCGTTGTTTTGGTCCGCTGTGTTTAATTTCTTTAGACGGGTATTCTGTGTTGAGAGCAGGTAGGGGTATAATTTATATCGAGGATATTTAAAAAAAGTATGGTATATAATATAATAATATAATAATATTTCAAAACTATCACACAACGCCATCTAGTCCCAAGCTAAGCAGAGCTTGTGTTATGGGTACTAGACAACTGATAAACATACTTATATATTTCTAAATACATACATATTATAGATAAATTACACCCAGACACAGAACAAATGATCGTGCTCATCACACAAACATTTGTCCTGGGTGGGAATCGCACCCACGACCTCCGGCATAGCAGTCAGGGTCACTAATCACTAGACCAACAGGCCTGTCAATAGTAAAAAGCAAGAACAAAAATGTATTTATTGGCACAGGATCTTACCTAACACACACAAGACATTTTTAGTTTTGAAGACGGCGTGATGAACACCTTCTTCTTGATTCTGTTCTCCTAGTACTTTTTGTTCCAATCCCTCATTGAATTTCTGCACCAAAACCTTCTTCATGATCCTGTTCTCCTAGTACTTTCTGTTTAGATTTCACATTAAGTTGTAACTTTAGAAAACAAAATCTTAACACATAATAAATCTGTATATTTAATAATGTTACTAGTCCGACTTAATCATCAATTAACGTGGGTCTATCTAAACAGGGTACCACGGCCCTGAAACGCAAAGGAACATGATAGTTTTTAGTCAATGCGAGACTGACAGTCCCTTCCACTCTACTCGAGCGAGACTCCTCATAATTGATGACCTTCACGTTTCCCCCCCAAAAAATCTTGTGATTAAACCAGATTAATCATTATTTCATGTAGAAAGCATTTTTTTATAAATTTTGGGCCTTTCCCATTTTACTTGGGATCGGCGCAACACGTTTTCTTCTCCCATTCTCCCCTATCAGACGTCACAGTATCATTTACTTATTTTTCTTTCATATCATTCCTTATACAATCCATCCATCTTTTCTTAGGCATTCTTCTTTCTCTCTTTCCATTAATTAATGGTACTCATCACTCTCTTAGTCACATGAGTGTCATCCCTCCTCATCACAAATGTCCATGCCAAAACTCTTTAACTTTTTCTGTAACAGGCGCCACTTTCAAACTTCCCCTTATATACTCATTCCTTACTTTAGCCATGAATGAAATGATGATATATATTCATTTATTTGAGTACGTAGGTCTATAAAAGTGGACCCGACCAATGGACGATCGCATAGAATTACCAGCAGTTCAAAGAATCTATTTCTATACCCAACACGAGCGACGAGTTACATCCGAACAAAATAAAATAAGTGATTTAGCAATTCACTAGCACAAATCCGTGCCGCACCGCGAACGTCTGGTCCCCGCCGCGTCCCCGCCGCGTGACCGCAACCCGCAACGTCGCCGCTGTCGACCGCAAATTTTCTAGTCTATGTACATTTTACGACTAGCTGTACAGATTTGGGACTCGTTCGGATTCTGTCGGTAAAATAGAGAGATTTGGACCGATTTTTAACTTAGGTTTCTTTACCTAACCTTTGTTTTTCTTCTGGCTTTAGAATGTTAAATCTAGTTTCCATGCGTCTTGTTTGCTGAAATTATTTTGGGTTTAGGCTTTCTGATCGTGCGTTTAAAAAGAGAGATCAAAATGTAACAAGTCTCTAATATATGCGCTTGTATAGAAAGCTATTATTTACGTAGGTATTTGTTTAAGGTCTGCGGCAGTATTTATGGAACGAAAAGGCCGACCGACATAAGTACGCAAGTCAAGTGATTGATAAAGCGTCGTATTCATGGTAAACATTTTGTTTAGCAACAGTTGGTTAACATTGTTGATGAGCGGTATTTGTTATAATCTATACGAGCTGTCAAAACGCCAATTAGTATTTATATGTTGCCTGAGGAAATAGTTATATTAATTGCATTGTCGGGCGATAACTTGTAATATGCTGTTAGCAATTACTATACAACACACATTTTTGCTAGTACCTAACATGTACGGGGTCGCGGGACTGTATCGGGGTTGCGGGACTGTGCCGGGGTCGCGGGAGTGCACGAATTACCGTGAACCCGGAACGTAAAGGGCTATTGAAGAACACCGTGGATTTTAGTCAGTACGAGTCTGACAGTCCCTCCCGCTCTGCCCTGGGTGGGAGGACTCATTTGATGATTTTACCATTTTACAGCAATTCCGCAAATCTTCAACTATGTTGGCAAACAAATGTTTGCCATGAATACGAGGCATTATGTGCGGCAGCTGAGCAGCTTCTGATTTCCGGACGTTAATTACCATATACTCGGTTTTATCGCCCGGCTTTGCCATTTAATGTGTATATCAACACTCAGAGTCCATGTCAAGTCTAACTTCTAAGTGCTAATACTATACGATCGTCCCCCCGGATGTTGCAGCTTCTCAAACTCTAAGAATTAATCTTACTGATGTCAGGAGAGGATTCAAACTTCGTGTGGACGTCACAGAAGGCTCTTTGGGCATTCTGTTACCAAAGCAGGGGTGCAACTTAGGAGGGTATAACTAACGTGACCATTTATTTTTTGACTTAAAACGGGACATTGGTTTATTAATACGGGACATTGGTTTATTAATACGGGACATTGGTTTAGGTTAATTAATAGGTAGTCAATGAAAAAAAACATTTTTTTAAAGTTATTTATTCAAAAAAAGTCAGTTAACTTAAAAGTTACAAATTAAAAAATATACATACCCGAAACGTTTAGTTGAATTTATATTTATCAGAGGAACTTTGCTTTAATATAGCTGGTGACGATTTTAAGTAAGAATAAAACTCTTGGCATGTTTTTTTATATTCATCTTAATTATCAACATCGCCTTTAGAACTGAGATTTGTAACTGGGTTTTCTCAGATGGCCACAATTTGTTCATCATAGAGAATACTCTTTCTACTGGGCGCACTCTGACAGCTCCGCGGAGTTGCGCAATAGAGGCCAAACATACAAAGGGATATCGAGAAGTGGACGAACGAAAAATCTCTCAAACGATTAGTAAACAAAGCGCGAGCGATGACGTCTTCGCCGCTCTCGGCTATCATCGCGTCGACCGACGACGCGGTCTCGCTCTTCTCGCACACCGCTCGCGTCCAGCCAGCTCGACTACTCAAGTTTTCGCGCGGTTTCAGAAAACGGGACAATTTGGCGTCCCAGAGATCATTTCGGGGACACCGGGACACGTAACTATAAAAAGGGACAGTCCCGTTCAAAACGGGACGTCTGGTCACGTTAGGTATAACTGCACTGTATTTTGAAAGACGTGTCATGAAGTTCTGAAGTTCGGGGTACGAGTCAAGTGGCTAACGCTTTGTGCAACGAAATTTAGTATTCGTAGCGTACGAGTATATACAAAAGCTATAGTAGGACATATTTGCATGGATAGTCAGAAACTCTAATAAAGTTTGACAACCAGTCTTATCATGGGGTATCGTATTACCCAGTTACTCGGTTGTGGAGGTCCGATAGGCAGTCGCTTCATGTAAAATACTTATATTGCTGCATTGGTTCGATTGGAAGTCAACCTCAATATAGTTGGGAAAGGCTAGGCAATGAGCTATGGTAGACCTCATCAGGGTCGCACCGCCCGACTTGCGTCAGTGCGCAAGAGTTCCAGTTTGTTTATTCCATCTAAGGCCTCATTTTGCTTCTGAGCTAAATATTGATGCCAAGTGATATCCTACTATAATCTATACATATAATAAATCTGTAGAAGGGTCAATTCTGTACATTGAAAATATTGAAAAAATAAATAGCGGGGGGTGTTGCTGGATCGATAACAAACCCAAATATGTGATTAAAAAAATGTTTGTCTGTCTGTCTGTCTGTATATGCAGGCATCACGTGAAAACTAACGGTTCTATTTCGATGAAACTTGGTATAATTATACCTTATTATCCTGGGCATAAAATGAGATACTTTTTATCCTGGAAAAATACGTAGAAAAAAAAATCTTATTTTTCAGTTACTACAGAACGCGAGCTCAACAGCAGTAGCTCAATAGAGGGATCTCCTTAATTATTATAGGCTTAGCCGTATTTGGGTCCAATAGATATTTATAAGATGTCATTGTCAGAGTTACTCAAAATGGAGAAATAAACACAACCACGCGAAGACCGCCATCCGCGCGGACAGAGTCGCGGGCGGAAGCTAGTCTATAATATAAAATTCAATTGCTGTTCGTCAGTCTCGCTAAACTCGAGAGCGGCTGGACCGATCTGGCTAATTTAGGTTTTGAATTATTTTTGGAACTCCAAGGATAGTTTAAAAGGTGAGTAAATATGATAAAAAAATGATTCTGAAGCGGTACAAAGTTTGTCGAGTCAGCTAGTTAAAAAAGAATAATAACTCTATTAGTTACACCTAGTAAAACTGAGTTACTGTTTTAGCCATCACGGCTATTATTAACCTCACCTAATTATAAGCCGGGACAGCTTCATAAATGCACTGCCCATAGATAATATACTGGAACAAAACCACAAACAGTACAACAGTCTGTTGTTGTTCTACAACAACCACACAAATAAATTACAGGGTGTTGTTTCTGTAATACGATAGCCTAATACCGGCCGGCTGTTTGTACACGTAAATGGACTCCACTGTGGATCTGTCTGAATCAATATTGTGGTGCGATGTATGAGGAATTTCAGTGAGGTTCGATTTGTAAGCGTTAGCTGATGTGGTTTGTTAGTGCTGGATAATCATCAGCCTGTAGATGAACATAGCTTTTGCTTTGAACTCTTCGTTGTTGTTTATTTGGTGTTAGTTTGTTAATTTGGTCTTTCTTTTCACGTAAAATATCTTCCTTTCAAATTTTTAATCTGATTATAATCTCTTATCTAACTCATACAAATTATAAACATAAAGTATGAGATGGATAGATTTTGTTACTCTTTCACACAAAAACAGACTCAGATGAAAGTACACATATACTTCATATCCTGGATGAACGCATAGGTTACTCTTTATCCCGTTAATACGATCCGGTGGAATATTTTATGAACTTCAAGCGGGTGTAGCCGCTATCATGATCCAGAGTTCTCATTCTAGCACAAATAATTGTTAATCCGACCTTCACACCATGTTAATCCAATCACTAAACCCTTGTATTTTCATTTAATTTCCTCAGAACGGAAACTAACTCGTCAATATACGCACACACGCACACGAAATCTATTTCCTTTATATAATTACGTAAAACACACTTCACAGAATTTGGTTTAACATTTCATGTGCTGCTAATTTGTGTTTAAGGTAAGTCATTTTTTTTTCTTAGCGTTTGCTGTCCCTCTGCTGAGCAAAGGCTTCCCCCAATTCCTTGCAGGAACTCTTTAAGTCATTCATAATAAGGAACATAATTAACAACAACAACAAAAATCAAACATCAAAATGTGTTCAGTAGTTTTTTCGTGAAATAGGTACTAACAAACTTTAGATTTTATAATATTAGTAAGAAGCTATGTATGAGTTAAATAGACACCCCGTTACAGGTCATAAGCCTCTCTTAATTTAGAAGTGAGTTTAAAATAGAATATAGAATTAACATCTTCCAGGCTTATTTTCCATTAATTTAAGAAATAATTATACGTCTCACTTTGTGGCTCAAATGTAGGGTTGCCGTCTCTAAAATTTGGAAACCAGGACAAGACGCGTGAAAACCCCGGATTTTAGAGTCCAGAACCCGGACATGAGTCGAACCGTGGCAACTGCGTCAGGAGCGGTGGGGGGACGGTGATGTGTGCGTGTGTCGCGGGCGGCCCTAGACTTTAAATTTTTAAACTCAGACTACAAATGAAGCTCCCCGGATGCCCTCTAAACTAGGAAAAATCCGGGGAAACCCGGACGGATGGCAACCCTACGCAAATAGAACACCCACATTACGCCAGTTGTGTTTAAATTACATGTAATAGAGGCTGCAAATAGGCACACCAGGGTTTCTCAAACTTTCGGCTCCATGAACCCTGTACTGTTAAAATTTCCAGGTGACAGCGAAACCCTTACTCATTAAACCCCCTGGCCCCAAAGAAAATAATAAAATTGGCTATTAAAGAAAGGTTAAGGTTTTTGTTTCAATATAAAAGATAAAAAATAAAGTGCCCACGCGCCCACGGCGTCGGACGTCGCCAGACGATATCCGGCCACCGTAGGCGCGGGCATGCGGGCGAGTAATGGGCAACTCGCTGTCCGACCATGGACCATGCCCGGGTCGACGGCGCGTTGTGTTCCACGAACGCCTCAAAGAGTGTCAGCAAAGTGACGGGACCCCCCTCTAGAGGGCCAAAGCCTGCCGGAGTCGCGGGACTGTAATAACCGTGACCCCGGAACGTAAAGGGCTATTGAAGGACACCGTGGATTTTAGGCAGTACGAGTCTGACAGTCCCTCCCGTTCTGCCCTGGGTGGGAGGACTCATTTGATGATTTTACCACGATAAAAAAAAAATACTGAAAAGACCTCGTAAATACCTTGTATGTATTACTTATTTTCATGAACTAGAACCGTAGTTGAAAACTTTCATACGAATTTTGTAAATATCATATATAGTGTAAGCTAAACGCTCTTTTGCGGAAAATATAAATTTTCTGTATAAACGGATGTAAACCTGAGGCGCATGATTCATCCGAGAATCTCTTCAGAGGTTACCTGTTGTCCTTCAATTGCTCTTTGCGTTCCAGAGTCACGGTTACCAGCACCCCGGCGAGCATTTGGCCCCGTCACTTTGCTGAAAGCTCCTAGAGGCGTTCGTGGAACATGACATGAACAACTACGTGTGTCGACTTGGGCTTGGTTCTTCATCGAACGGCGAGCTACTTGGTGGCAATGATTTAATAAAAATAACTAAAACCCGACTGTGAAAAAATCGCGCACTGAAAAGTATAAAATAAGAACAATCCGTGTTACAGAAATTTATAAGTAATAGCCGTGGTCGTATGCCACCTATAAAAATTGTGTGAAACAACCGCAGGTAACTTATTTTTTATTTACACTATTTTGGGGTTATTTGATATAATAATAAAAGCAAAGTAGCAAGGGAATTTCAAATGTACTCAAGCGTTTTCATTTGATACCCATATTGACACTGTTAGAAACAGGACAACAACAAAATTATAACCCTCGTTTTGGCTTTGCTATAGTCGGGTAAAAAAAAAAACTAGAAATTCAGCAATTTTCCAAGCTGTCCCGATTGCCCAGTAAGCCGCATCGTCACACATGGAGGTTTTAATCAGTAACTGTGACGCTTATCTGTCTGTAGCTTTACTGGGTACAGGTAAGCTCAAAAAAACATTGCAACGAACAATGTAAAACAACTTTGAAGCGTACAAAGTTCAAATAAACATCGAAACAAATACACTGGCGGTTGATGTAAGAGCGATGGTAGACGATACCTTATAAGCGCGATGTAAATTAGCTTTGCGCGTTGTTTGAAAAGGTCGCTTTCTGAGAAAATTTTCCATTTAACTCCTAACTTAATTCGTTATATTTCGAGTACTAAGCATAACACTTTTATATAAGTAATACCAATTTATTTTTATCTTATTATGTCATCAGTGGTCGACGGCGCGTTGTGTTCCACGCGCGCCTCAAAGAGTGTCAGCAGAGTGACGGGGCCCCCCTCTAGAGGGCCAAAGCCTGCCGGGGTCGCGGTACTGTACGAATTACCGTGACCCCGGAACGTAAAAGGCTTTTGAAGGACACCGTGGATTTTAGTCAGTACAAGTCTGACAGTCCCTCCCGCTCTGCCCTGGGTGGGAGGACTCATTTGATGATTTTACCACGATAAAAAAAAAATTTCATCAGCAATTATTGGCACTATATTACTCAACTCAGCTACGATTGTGAGGCATTGGATTTTAACCGTTAACAGAAAGCAGTAAGGTTGTAATGAACCAAAAGGAACTGGATAACAATGAGATCTAACCGACGAAATTTATGGATTTTGAAAAGTAACACTCACTAATTGGGGCTAATTTTTTTGCTTCTCGAGCCTGCGTCCTACTAAATGAGTATTAAATATTTAAAATTAAGGTGGCCCAAGTTTGAAGAACAACAAAAAACACTTCTTATTTTCAGTCTATGAAGTTTTAAGCAAGAAATATCCATTTGACACAGAGTCTGTACATGAAAACATAAATAGATGTTACACTAGGTAGTAGATTTTGACGACATGATTTCACACTCGTCGCCATTTTCCTGACAGCAAACGCGCGCTTCTAACCGCCTCGTCTACCCGTCACTAACACGCTGTCAGTTTTTAATACCGACATGACATGAGTTGCGAGCGTGTCGACGAGATAATGAGTCGTCGTGTTTGTACAGAGCACCAGAGACTAGCGGGGTACAGTCAAATGTACATTTTGTGTTACGTACTGAGTGCACGGATGAAAATCAGTCAGGTACTTTATGAAGTATGTACAGTTGTTGCGAAAGAGGCAGTAACTCAAAAACAACTTGATATTAATACTTTTCCTTTAGAATTTTGATTCTTACAGCTTATGGTTTGACTGTGGCGAAAATCGGAAAAAAACAATTGCATGTCAAATTATGGCAATTATTTTTTTGTTACGCGGTTTACTGCGTGAGCGACGAATACGACGCGACGCGACGCAATTCGACATTTTCAACTGCTATAATAATAATACTTTAAAATTTACTATTGCCTCGTGTCGCGTCGTATTTGTCGCTTACGCAGGACATCGCCTTACATTATTACTTCGCGTTAACGCAAACAAACGCGCTTCAATACGAAAAAGTAAACATAACGTGTGGGAGACAGTACAGCGTGATGGATCCAGCGCAGCGCTATGTGCAGCGTCATCCATCCAGCGCTTTTAGCTGAAAGTGCATGTTAGTTGCGGTCACATGGATTATTGTGGCAGTCGGCGAAAATGACGGACTCTCATATATTTGTGGCTACACACTGTCCTAGGTACTGTCATATTAAATGTCAGGCGAAAATAAACAGATCTGTAGGTAGACTGTTAATCTTCTACATGCTTCCAGAGGGCTTTTTTTACGTGGTAAAATCATCACATGAGTCCTCCCACCCAGGGCAGAGCGGGAAGGACTGTCAGACTCGTACTGACTAAAATACACGGTGTCCTTCAATAGCCCTTTACGTGCCGGGGTCACGGTGATTCGAGAGTCCCGCAACCCCATGCTTCCAGAGGGCTAATAAAAGTTACTTTTCAATTAAGCTTGTTTGAAATTTGTAAAAATTAACTCAGAAAGTATTGATTCTTGTTTTTTTTTTTTTGTTTTTTTTTTATTGTGGTAAAATCATCAAATGAGTCCTCCCACCCAGGGCAGGGCGGGAGGGACTGTCAGACTTGTACTGACTAAAATCCACGGTGTCCTTCAATAGCCCTTTACGTACCGGGGTCACGGTAATCCCTTGGTCCCGCGACCATTGATTCTTGCCTAGGATAGTTTAATTTACATCGAATTCAGCAGCGTAACAAATAAGTATTTCTTTAAATAATAAATGTTTCGCTGTGGATCGTAAAATGACATCATTTTAATTAATTCTGTTACTGTCAGGCTGTGTTATCCCACTGCAGCAAAGGCTTCTCTTTATATCTTCCAACTCTACTTTTATCCATTGTAATTCTCCAGCTCAAGTGCACCCTGTTTACGACCGCAGACCATGCGACTTCCAATGCCATGCAACGCTTCTTGGAGCGACATACGCGTGAGTTACTTGTCTCAATCACCTTTGCAAGTCGCTAACTCCTTTAATTTGATTTTTCAGAAGACACTGTTGGAACTCGCGTTTTGTCTCAGCGTTAAGCATATGGCCAGACGTACAGTGACATAGTGGCTTATAATTAATCTTGAAATACTATCTTAGTAATTCGTGTGCATTACGTTCAATAGATGTATTAAACAACATGTACGTATTACCCAGCTGTATAAAAATTCACAACAAGTGCATAAGGCTGTGGTAACACCGAAGGTAGTCGGCGATTCGTCTTAAAAATTGTATTTTTTGTTGATAAGGTGTCGTAGCCTAGACGGACCTCTAGGCTACGACATTCACACTAATCCGCAACACGTTTTGAAGTGAAACGCGTCTGTTAATCGGTACAGACTAACTATGTTATTCCTACCTCCATAGATAATTATAAATATTACGCATAGGTTCAGTGTACGTTATATTGTATAGGTGTCGATCGTAGTTACAAATTTTGACATTAAAGTTTATAACTTAAACTATAATACGTTTTGCTTAAACGATTACAGATAAAATAAAGTTCTTCAGAGCGTGTCACGAGTTACATAATGCATCTTCTAGAATGGCGGTGCTCTCTTTCTAGTTAAAAAATAGAATTAGAAGTTTTTTTGTTAAGTAAAACTTACCACACACTAGGATTTTTCATTAATGGTGGGTGCACAACCATCACCGAGCCGCATTCACTCCAAATGCTGGATCTTTTTACGAGTACTTCTTGTTTCTTAGTCCTTATCTCGGTTAACATCTTCATTGGATATCTGCCCTGAAGAGAGTGTAGAGGATTAAAATCACACTGGTTTTCCTTCGTACACTTGTATCTGACGGCAGATACAGATCTAATGCGACTTCCACTTTTGCTTGACCGGCATTCCCCGTTTCGGGGATCTTTTTGGATCTCCATCACATGTGATCAGTTCTCACAAGCTGTCCACCCGCTTTCACTCAGACCTAGCCTTCTCCCGTCCGTGCCATTGTCAAAGCAAACACTGAAACATTGATTGTGAATGTGCAGAGCTCTGCCGCATCATGGCATGTTCTGCTTTCATTCTTGTATATACTACACTTATATACATGGGTATATATGTCATTTTGTGTTTAATTTAGGGCAGTGATTTAGGTTACTCGTAGTGTTTGAGGGATCATAGAATATGAAACTGTGGACAAGACTGGTCTGTATTTATGTAATTTCTTCTATATTTTGTTAGATCTGTTGGCATGTCGACTTGGCCTTGTATTTAATGGACTATTAGCTGAATATCTCACTGATTACGAGCCTTTTTTGGAGTGTAACCTGATGAGACAGTTCCACGACTCTAGAGATAGACCCGTGACCTCTGAGGGAGACCCGCGACCCCGGTGGGCTGCACGGTATCCTCTTGTGAGAACCAATTCAATATTGCAAGAACTAAATTAATAATTATTATTAATATTTTAGGGCGTCATTTCAGATTCTTAGTTTAAGCTCTGTAGATTACAGGACGATCTCCGGCCACCGTAGGCGCGGGCATGCGGGCAGCGAGTAACGGGCGACTTGCTGTCCGACCATGGACCATGCCCGGGTCGACGGCGCGTTGTGTTCCACGCGCGCCTCAAAGAGTGTCAGCATATTGACGGGGCCTGTAGAGGGCCAAAGCCTGCCGGGGTCGCGGGACTTACCCATTACCGTGACCCCGGTACGTAAAGGGCTTGTGAAGGACACCGTGGATTTTAGTCAGTACAAGTCTGACAGTCCCTCCCGCCCTGCCCTGGGTGGGAGGAATCATTTGATGATTTTACCACGCAAAAAAAAAGCTCTGTAGATTATACAAATTAACAGAAATATGCTAAAAGTTTTCATTATGTTCTGTCATATAAATGCACGGAATTTATCTTTAAACCACATTAATATTACCTATCTAAAAGCTAAATTTTTATCAATATAAAATTCAGTTGCAGAAAAAATTAAGTTTAGTTACAAAGTAGTAATATAAAAGAGACTGGAGGCAACACCCAGGTGTATTAATATGTGTTTATTGCAAACACAAAAAAAAGGTATCTTTAGCTCGGGTGAGAGCGACTACATTTGCATTTTTACCGTCACTGTAAGATTTTAGGGTACCGTAAGAGCAAATAATGAAGTTAAGAATTCACTGTAAAATATACTGGGTATATCTCCATGAATTTTTAATTTATATTTTAGCAGTGGTTACACAGAGGTGACGTCTCCGACTTTCGAATTGTAGTTCGTGGGTTAGATTCCAGACAGACACATATCTTTTTTTTTGTGGTAAAATCATCAAATGAGTCCTCCCACCCAGGGCAGGGCGGGAGGGACTGTCAGACTCGTACTGACTAAAATCCACGGTGTCCTTCAATAGCCCTTTACATACCGGGTTTTTTTTTTGAAGTGAAAACTTCTTTAGCGGCGTTGAGCACTTTTCTGTAATGGGTATAAAATCTTAAACTCGCGTCAGGACACGTGACCCTGACCGAAAAAGCGTAGGACGGCGCAGGGCGCTTGCGTGAATGTTCGTGTGACTTTATTACTTTTAAAGAAGTTTGTATGGCTGGATACATTCGTTGCTAGGTAACATTGTTTATAAAAGATGTACGTCACATTGGAAAATTATTGAAATAAAAAGTCAACCATTTTTGCGAGTTTTACTAAAATCTATTCACAAGATATTTCCAACAATTACTATTCAAGTTTTCACTTCTGCCGGCACTCCCAGAGTGCAACCCGTCGTTTTTTTTTTTTTTTTTGCGTGGTAAAATCATCAAATGAGTCCTCCCACCCAGGGCACGGCGGGAGGGACTGTCAGACTTGTACTGACTAAAATCCACGGTGTCCTTCTCTAGCCCTTTACGTACAGGGGTTACGGTGATGGGTAAGTCCCGCGACCCCGGACATACCGGGTTTACGCAAATTTGTGAGTCCCGCGACCCCGGCAGGCTTTGGCCCTCTACAGACCCCGTCACTATGCTGACACTCCTTGAGGCGCGCGTGGAACATAATGCGCCGTCGATCCGGGCATGGTCCATGGTCGGACAGCGAGTTGCCCATTACTCGCTGCCCGCATGTCCGCGCTTACGGTACGTACGGCCGGAGATCGTCTGCCGACCGTACGTCGCCGTGGGCGTCTACCACTGCGGCTGGGTTGGAGGGAGGACACTGTCCTCACGCGGCCTGCCTCCTCCCTCGCGAGCATGACTGCTTCGCAGAAGGAGGCAACCGCTTCCCACACCGTCTCGCTCCGCAACATGGCCTCGACCAATAACGGGCGCGAGAGGTCTCCGCCTATCGCCGTCGTGAGGACACGGCGGTGCTCTGCTCAAGCGGGGCAGTCCTGCGCCGTAAGCTCCACCGTGTCATCTGGGCGATCCTCGCAGTGGTGACACTCAGACGTATCTTCCCTCCCTATGCGACACAGGTTCCTCCCGAAACTTCCGTGTCCGGTGAGGACCTGTGTCATGCGGTAGGTAAGGACGCCGTGACGTCTATCCAGCCACTCCTGAAAGAGGGGTCTTACCGCCGCGATTAAAATTCGAGACTTGTGACATTTACCAACCTTCACTGGGCCCATGTGGTGGATGACATATCTATTAACCCGCACTGGGCCCGCGTGGTTGATTATAGCCCACTCACTCTCACAGAGAGAAAGCTACCATCCAGTTGTGGACCGATAATGAAAATTCTTTCACCAGTAGACGGTTACATTTTTCTTAACCGACATTTTTTATAAAAACCGCGCGGTCAAAATCGCGGGCGGAGTGCTAGTGTAATATAATAAATTGCTGAATCATAAATAGAGTTCGTTCACAAATTTCGAATAATAATATAAACAATTTCACGACAATAAAAACCATTATCTGAACAAAAAAATATTCCAGACAGGTTAGTGGGAGCTGTCTGTCATTCATTCATTAATTCACTCATTCTTTCGTTGACAGTTTTTCTAAATAAACAGTTGACGCGTGGGTGGACGTTATGAAAGGGTAATTTTGGGTAACCTTTTATATCAGCATTTTTGTTGATACTAATATATTTTATTTTTTGTAGTTTTAGTAAAGCTGCTTAGTAAGATAATGTGTTACTAAAAAAAACGACATGATGTCCATTTGTCAATTGTCACCTGAAAATTGCGTTAAAGAATACTTTGTGCTTAATTATAGTTATTATCTTGTTATTTTCATGGATAAATCTTTGTTTCAGAAGGTGCAAGTGTTAGAAAAACGTGAACTAATATATAATATCGCGCCATCAGAGCCATCGAGGCTTCACCGTAAAGGTCACAGCTCATTAGAGCTACCCGGCACCCACTCCGCACCACCTCGCCTCCTGCGGCTAGTATTCTTTATATGGACTGTATGGGTCTGCGCTCACTATATCAACTCCGTAGCATCACCGGATCGCCTCAGTCGTAAGCTACCACGTGCAGATGGCGGGAGGACCACTCGGTGACAACTCGCTGCTTGCATACTTGCTTTTTTTTTTAACGTGGTAAAATCATCAAATTTGTCCTCCCACCCAGGGGAGAGCGGGAGGGACTGTCAGATTCGTACTGACTAAACTCCTTGACTTCAATAGCCCTACACGTTCAGGGGTCACGGTAATTCATGAGTCCCACGACCCCGGCAGGCGTGCATGCTTGCCTTGTGTTAACTACTCAGCAGTTTTCTGAGTAGTTAATACAAGGCAAGCATGCAATGCACATGAAAAAGCAGGCTATTTTTCACGATTTTCAAATAAGTCATTGAACTACATTTTGGAAGTTCAAAACAAGCAGATTTTATGATAGGTTACTAAACCATTAACTCATATACACTACTAAGTTTAATTAAATTAAATGGTATTATTACGGAACCCAACCTAAATATTCGAGTAGCAGCTCTACTCTTTATGCACATAAAGTCTGCATGAAATTTCCGCTAGGTGGTACCACTGTCGGACTTCCGGGGTGCTCGGGAGAGACAAAAATGTACTTACGTCGTGCGAATGCTGAACATTTTTAAACGTTTTCATCTGCCCCGAAGGTATGAACGTTTAGACTCGGATTTCGGAACGTGTTACTTCGTGAATGTAACTGTTCGAATAGGATTCGACTTTTTAAGCTCTGCAGACTATATAAAACCCATATATTTATAGGGACAAAATGTCAATCAGCCCACCCGTCCGCAGCTTAGCTTTTCTCAGATACTTCGTACTAGAAAGCTGTGATTTGGCATGAGTAACACAGATTAGTCAAGCCGAAAAATATTTAAATTAAAATTTAGAAAAGGGTACCGTTTCTGCACACGAATGTAAGCTTACTTTTTTTCTTTTCCTTTTTTTTAAACGTTGCCCCTCACTAGGAATTTCTCTTGTGTCGTGAGTGCGTTAACAAATATAGAAACTCACATACACAAACACCCAGACCCGGAACAAATTGTAGGTAGGTCATATAAATATTTGTTCCGTGCGAGAATCGAACCCGTGACACGCTGTGCAGCTGTCTAATCGCTCAGCCACTGCACTAATCGTGCCGTCAAAATAAGCTGTAATGCGCATAAGGGTGCTTTTATAAAGAAGCTGGTTGTCGGTGCAGACAGATCGGTACAGATATGTGCAGGTAAAATTCACCCATGTAATCATAAGCGCATAAACCAACCTACTTAGTAATTTTTAACATTATTCAATATCTTTCTTTCTGTATCAATTTCTTGTTAATTTATACCGCACATACCCATTTAATTTTAAGAAAAAAAATATTTTAACCAATTTATAACATTTTTGTAACTACAAATTGTTACTTTGTTGTCACTTTTGTAGTAAATGTTGCGTATACCTGTCATAGGCTTACATACTAGCACATTATGTTTTATATTTTTGTTTTCAATTACTGTTATTGTATGTTTTGCTGTTGGTGTACCTAAAATAAATAAATAAAATAAATAAATAAGCGAACGCACATAACAGACACTGGTCGGTCGACTACCTGTACCGATTCATGCGGGTTAAGCACTTACCGGTGTAGGATGTCCACAATAATAACTATGCAAATTGATAAGGAATTAGGGTATGGAAAGATGTGCCGACTAGTCGGCTTTTTCTGTGGTTTATGTCCAGCAGTAGGTAATGAACACATTTCCATAATTATTTTTTTTTGTTTCTTTAAATGAGACGGTGTGGTGCGTTGGAGCCACGTTGTGTCGCAACATCAACATCTTTTAGATTAAAATAAAGCCTTTGTCAAACAGACAGGCGTGGCTAATGCGAAGCGTGACGTTTTTATTTGTAATGTATGGAATTGTTTGAATCCAGTCACATAGAAAAGCGAAAGCGATCCGATAGCGTGACAGAACTATCAGACTGACGTCTCGTATCGGTTCGGTATCGCTTCGGACTCGCCTGTCTGTTTGACAAAGGCATAAAAGAAAAGTACATTTAAAATATCTCTGTTATTAGATTTCCCCTCATTCCGTCTGCGATGTCATTAAACATTGTTTAATAGGCATCCGAATAAATATCCAAGACAGACTATTTATTTATATTAACATAATTACAGTTATGTCTCGGATTGGAATAATAATTTCAACATCGCCGTTATTCATTTTGTCCAAGATGAAATATTATATTCAATTTGTTTGACGCAAATATTTTGTTGAGATAAACTGTTTTTGAGAAAATAAAGATGGAATTTAGTTTAGATAATCGAAATTATAGATTAAAATCCATCTTTATTTTGATTTTCGTGACCATTTATTGAAAACTATTTTAACGATTTTAATAAAATTCTTTAATGTCTTTTTCTTTAATCTTTTTACCTCGAAAGTTCTCGTGCAATGTAAAATTACAACTTTGAGCATAACACATTTTTTTAAATATAACATTGCCCCACTCTACGAATTTCTCCTGTATCGTAGGTGCGTTTACAAACATTAAAAAAAAACCACATAAACAAACACTCTGACCGATTCAACTACTTGTAGATCATAAAAATCTTTGAACCGTGCGGGAACGGATCCCGCGACACGCTGCGCAGCAGTAGATTTTTCAGCCACTACACCAACCGTGTCGTCAACGTATCATTACAAAGTACGCATTGCAATGCTCGATTTTCTTCCATCACTGATGTAATTCTCGAATCTGTAACGTTATATTTAGACAGGCCCGTTGGTCTAGTGGTTAGTGACCCTGACTGCTATGCCGGAGGTCGTGGGTTCGATTCCCACCCAGGACAAAGGTTTGTGTGATGAGCACGATCATTTGTTCTGTGTCTGGGTGTAATTTATCTATAATATGTATGTATTTAAAAATATATAAGTATGTTTATCAGTTGTCTAGTACCCATAACACAAGCTCTGCTTAGCTTGGGACTAGATGGCGTTGTGTGATAGTTGTGGAATATTTATTTATTTATATTGCACCTTTAGTCGCATTGTATTATTAGGATCGGATTACCTTTTGTGTAGCCTGTAGACTACTAATGTTTCCAATACTTTATTTCATAACATTTCAAAATAAACATCCCTTATTTTGAAGTGATAATCGACAAACACATTACCCGACAATTTACCAAGCAGACAATGAACCTCCTTCAATGGGCAAACCTTGGACCAAACATTTGAACAGCCTTTCATTCCAATCCTTGCATTATGTGGAATGTAATTATACCGGGAGGAGTTCCAGAATCACAATCAGATTGAATGAGTGAGCTAGTAAACGAGTGAGTGAATGAACAAAGGAATGAAGTTGTTTGGGGACTTTTGATGGATATCTCAATTAGATTTTAACGACTCTTGAGTTTTTTTTTTGCGGTTTTTATTTGAGATCTTTTTCTGGTTGCCGGAGTGTGTAATTGGTTTTTGTTACTGTTTTTAGTTCGCAACTTTTTTTGGCTTTTGGTGTTCAAATCTATAAGGCACAATAAGGTAATTTAAAGTAAAAAAAAAAGATAAAACGCTCTCCCATCTTGTCATTAAAATATTAGGGTAATAAATATGTAGAAGTCTACTTTTTGTTAAATTTTGATAAATTAATTGTTAAAAATATCTTTATACCTATGAACCAAAAACTAAACACACTTTTTAAGATAATTCCGCGGACAGGACAATGAAACTTGAAATCAATATCGTTATACTCTTGATACCCCATTTATGGAAACAACTCAATAACAACAAACAACAGATTGTATCTACAAAACCATCAACAGGTTCATTACGTAAAGCAATTAACCTATTGACGTGACGTCATTGTTTAATGACCGATCATTAGGATCGTTTATACCTGAGATAGGTAAGGTAGCTAAGCTATGAAACTATTGTGACGGGGCCTGTAGAGGGCCAAAGTCTGCCGGGGTTGCGGGACTCACAAATGACCGTGACCCCGGTACCTAAAGGGCTATTGAAGGACATCGTGGATTTTAGTCAGTCAAGTCTGACAGTCTCTCCCGCCCTACCCTGGGTGGGAGGACTCATTTAAACTCAAAAACAAAAAAAGCTATGAAACTAGTATCAGTTGAATTGTCGTCCACTGTTGGACGTCATCCTTCTCCAATTAAAGCGAGAATGCTCCCGGTCCTTGGCAGTCTGCATCCATCCGCTGCCAGTCACATTCCTCAAATCATTAATCTATCTTGCCGCTGGGCGCGTCCTACACTACGTTTACCCATATGCGGTCTCCACTCTAGCTAATGTCTGCTCCATCGGCTGTCTGTCCGTGAAACTATAGCTTAGATCTATAAACAAGATTGATTGGCGCAGTGGCTGAGCGGTATGACTGCTGCGCTATGTGTCGCGGGTTCGATTCCCGCACGGAGCAAATATTTGTGCGATCTACGAGTAGTTGTTCCGAGTCTGGGCGTTTGTGTATGTGAGTTTATATCTTTGTAAACGCACCCACGATACAAGAAAATCCTAGTGTGTATGCCCTTTGCGTGTATTTAACCCAATTAACACTCCCAATAAGTTTAGACAACAGTTGAGCTCCTTGAGTTGTGAGTCCGAACTACACAATTACTGACAAATGCTTGCACTGACTGGACAGGTCCACTCATTATGGTTCTTTCTTCAAAAGACTATTTCAGATACAAACCTGCTGGGTCCTCGCATGACAACCAATTTAATGTCTGGACTTTAAAATAGATAACCTCTGAGTTTGTTTCGGCTGTGTCTTCTCAGAGTAGTCAGGTACGAAACACCGGCTTTATCAAGTTATAAAAAAAATGTTTTGACGTGTAAAAGTGTTTGCTAAAACCTATTTGCAAAATATCAAATCATTTATCATAGAAAATTGCGACAATAATCGTTGGGCAAAATGGTCACTAAATACACACACACATCACGAAACTAAGGCTTGAATTCCTGTAACGCTCAACATGTGGCTATGAGCGGCCGGAAAAGGCGTTGTCACTAGGGCTAATTCAACTTAGGCTTTGAAAGCCAGCAACACATCTCTGAGGCCTTAGCACGAGTTTTCACGTTTTTGTGACGTGACGAAAATAGTTTCTCATTCGTACACGAGAGGTGCTGTTTCATTTTCCATCCAATCAACCTAAATACATAATACTTCAAGTAACGAAATTTTACGCTAAGGCCATTTTTTTGAACGTGGTAAATTCATCCAATGCGTTCTCCCAGCCTGGGTGAAGTGACTGACTAAAATCGACGGTGTTCCTCCAACAGTCCTTTACGTTCTAGGATCACGGTAACCTGATAAGACAGCCCTACGAATTGGAATAAGGCTGTCCACACCCACTGTGTCTGTAAACACCCGGACGGAGCACAACTGTTATTAGATCTTACAAACATTTTTTCCACAAATAATACAAAATGGCTCTAAACTTGACTGAATAGTCCTTTGTTCATTGTAGCTGGAGCAATTAGAGTTGGAGTCTAGAGGCGCGGGCGCAGGATCGCGCGTGGCGCCCTACCGTGCAGAGTTGCAGCGCTTCAGATATGAGTATCGCTCTGTTGTCAATAATGCTGGCTCATGTAAGAATTATTATACTCGCTTCTTTTGTCTTTGCTCCTTTCTAAAGTAAGGCTGTCCCTCCACGAGAAACTCAGCAAGGTTTCTCGTGGAGGGACAGCCTTACTTTTGAAATCTATTTCGTAATGAATTCGTAATGAGCCATAATCATGTGGGTATATCGCAGATAGTGATCACAGATATCGGCCATTGTCTGCTTTAATTGAAATCGTGCGCACTGATTGCATGAGCCCGTTGCTCATGCAATCAGTGCGCAATTGTGCAATTAATAGTATAATGTTTCAATTAATATCTGTTTAATTGACATGAATCTTTGGTGATAGACTAAAACCAGTAGGTAGGAATCAATTGCATTTTTTTCATATTAGTGGTCTGTGATTAAAGGTAAAAATCTCTCCGTCGGGTATTATCCAGAAATACCGAGCGCTATTTTGAAGATTTCCTCCCGAAAAAAGACAGAATTAGGTACTAATTAGTTGAACGCAGATATTTTAAATCTTCGATTAACATCTAATGTATCTTTTATCCCGATATTGTGTTTCCGTAGGATACATTTTGACTACCGGCGAAGCCGCTGGCAAATGATAAACATTTAACTTGTTTTTAAATTTGTAATTTTTTTTATATTTTAATACAGTCACACGCTCCTATCCTCCTAATTCTAATGTCCTATTTTTAGGTACATTACTCCAAGGAACTTAAAATCCATAAAGAAGAGCATTCACTTGCCGAAAACTTCTTCATAATCTGCAAAGAAGCAACGAATGAAAGCAAACGACGTCATAATAGCATCGTCTGGCAGAACTTTGTGGGCTCAACTTGTGAAGTGTGCAATCAACGCGCGAACTTCGTCTTTGTGGGACGGACATAATTTGTCTCACATTTTCGTTGAAAGGATAGTTTCTTCAAAACTAGATAGTTATTTATACACAAAGTTTAGAGAATTTTACATAGAGAAATATTTATAGAGACTAAATCAAAATTAGACATAGTATTTAAAAAAAAATACATTAAAAGACTTCTCCGCGTCGCTACTATCCGGGAATGTGCATATAAAACTTGCAGCATTGCCACGTTGAATGGCAATGCTGATACTTTGGCCAAAAAAAGAAAGAGCCCTCTAGACGCGGAAACTGTCATCAAGATTTTTATTAATCTGATTTTAAGCACAGTCATAAGT
This sequence comes from Agrotis puta, assembly GCA_943136025.2. Classification (NCBI taxonomy): domain Eukaryota; kingdom Metazoa; phylum Arthropoda; class Insecta; order Lepidoptera; family Noctuidae; genus Agrotis; species Agrotis puta. Next base: position 15,145,286 of record OW964182.2, on the reverse strand, counting down.
CACAAGGGGTAATTGTATTACCCGATACTAACTGGCTTCCTTTTCAGCATTCATCAAAAGTTTCTTTAAATATTTAAATGCATTAACGTCTACGTATTTAAAAAAAAACGACGGGTTGCACTCTGGGAGTGCCGGCAGAAGTGAAAACTTGAATAGTAATAAACACACACGAACATTCGCGCAAGCGCCCTGCGCCGTCTTACGAATTTTCGATCAGGTCACGTGTCTCGACGAATGAAGTTGCGATAGCCTAATTGGTAAGGCGTCTGGAGTACTTACGTGTTTCGAGTCCCACTCGCAGGTGAATTATTCATTCTTCAAAAAAAGCATAACATTCATCCATCCATCCATAATCACAAACTTTCACATTTATTTAAGTACTTGCTTTTGCCAGCGGCTTCGCCCGTATCCCAGTCGAAAATTATAACACGCAATTTTACGGGAATCAAAATTTATTCCGGGATGAAAATGTGGGTGTAAAATGCCCCTCTATGCTAAATTTCATCCGGATCAGTTCCACCGTTCTGGCGTGATCGAGTAGTAAATATCCATCCATCCTCAATTTCTCGCTAACTTTTGCATTTCTAAGTGAGACAGTATCAACATAAGGTCGGTGTTAATCCAAGTTAGTCTCGAACATCTGCGGAGTATCGCAGCATCAGTTGTAGCTAGAGTATCTCACAAGTTTGCTGTGTCGACATAGTTTCTACTCTGTACTACGTTATTGTTAGATGCTTCGAGATTTGAACTGTTTAGATATATTGTAAGGTATTTAAGATACTTTAAAGAGGATGTCACACGAGCAAGCCAATGGTGATGGATTTTTAAGTGATGAACAAGAATGTAACTTAAGAGTAAGAAATAAAGTTGAAATTTCATTCTGAGAGGCATACCCCTTTTTTATCGTGGTTAAATCATGAAATGAGTCCTCCCACCCAGGGCAGAGCGGAAGCGACTGTCAGACTCGTACTGACTAAAATCCACGGTGTCCTTCAATAGCCCTTTACGTTCCGAGGTCATGGTGATTCGTACAGTCCCGCGACTCCGGCAGGCTTTGGCCCCGTCACTCTGCTGACACTCTTTGAGGCGCGCGTAGAACACAACGCGCCGTCGACCCGGGCATGCTCCATGGTCGGACAGCGAGTTGCCCATTACTCGCTGTCCGCATGCATGCGCTTACGGTGGCCGGAGATCGTCTGGCGACGTCCGACGATCCACTACGGAACAGGCCTACCCCCACCACTAGAATTGCTCAGCCGTCACTGCAGGTCGAAGGTAGCCTGTGATGCCGTTTTTCAGGGTCTCATATCCCACCCATCCCAAAAAACGATTTGCATGTTACCAGATTTCATTACAATTTGTGGTTTATTTGAATGTCTGTTATACAAGTCGATACATATACGATACGAACAATCACAGCCGCCCTGATAAGACACTTTAATAAACAACTCTTTGTCCTAGGTATCACAGACAGACCCCTGTGCAGAGCTAGTATGGCGGCGGACTAGACAGCAGTTCATGAGCACCTACACTGCCCTGAAATTGCTTCATACAGGGCAAAGTACTTCGGTAATCCAGGTACCCTCCGCGAGATCGTCGGCAACACGAAGGCGCTGCTGGCTTTCCTCGGGGAGCTGGGGTGGATCGAATAATTTCATTCCCACCCGCACGCAAAATACGCGCATTTGACGTCGAGTTGCGGATACCAGCCCGTTATACAATACAAGTCGAGCTTGCCTCACCATTTTATTTATTCCATAAATGTTTCACTACGCATTTGCTGGAGTGGTCTTATCAGGTACGAGTTTAAACAATAAACTAGCAAGCATTCTACAACGAATTGCACTTAAATATTCATCTGCTCTTGTCAACTGCATGGAGTTAGTTCCCGTGCACACTTTCAGACGATCCGACATGCGACGGCTGTTTGAGAAGACACATCCGCGTGTGCCTGTTGTTTTTATCTTGTGAATATCGTTGCTTCATTAGAGGCATCGCGGTGGCATTTAATGCTCGTAAATGTTTAAAAAAATTCATTTGCTGTCCGAAACAGTGATGTTTGAGTTTATGGAATTGAGCACCCGCTGTTTCCTATACATTAGTATTATGTAACATACAATTAATTAGCTGGCAATGTTTCTACTACCGAGGCATTGCCTTATTCAATGTTTAGCAGACTGGCCCAAAGCAGTGAACGTAGCATTTCTTCAAAAATCTCGTGACGGTAACCCTGGTTCGATTGCTGCTTTTTTTTTTTACCGTGGTAATATCATCAAATGAGTCCTCGCACCCAGAGCAGAGCGGGAGGGTCTGTCAGACTCGTACTGACTAAAATCCACGGTGTCCTTCGATAGCCCTTTACGTTCCGGGGTCACTGTAATTCGTGAGTCCCGCGACCCCAGCAGGCTTTGGCCCACTAAAGGGGGGCCCCGTCATTATGCTGACACTCTTTGAGGCGCGCGTGAACACAACGCGCCGTCGACCCGGGCATGGTCCATGGTCGGGTAGCGAGTCGTCCATTACTCGCCGCCCGCATACCCGGTTCGATTGCTGCATGGAAAAAATAATTGCATGACTTACAGTTTAGTGTACCAGGTCTGTCTATTTATGTATGTAAGTTTTAATGTCTCTATACATTAAAAATTCCTTTAATTAAAAAGAAAACATGATACAATAATTTAACTGTAAAATGGATTTTCGTTAAAAAGATTTGTTGATATATTTTCTTCCAACTTTCACTTTGTTAAATCCGAGCCGAAAGCTAGTAATAAATATAAATATATTTAACGCTATGCCATAGCCATTATTCCTTTGTGCCTCCAGTATTTCGGCAAAGCGCGGTGTTTATGACACTTGCTTCCTTCCTTTAAAATGAGAAAATAGAGGGGGATTATTATTTCCCTTTGCCAACGTTCTTTATCCCTGCGATAAGACTGGTCAGATAACAAGTACGGATGAACAATGAGGTTGGTATTCAAGTAGCTAATTTTTAAATGTTATTGGTGTAAGCGCCCCTGCGCTAATACGCAGTCTTACTTCTGTGCGCACTTTCGATTATTTTTAGTTTATTACTGTCAAACAGTATGTGTGTATATGTCTACAATTATTAAACGCCAACTTAACTAATTTTTAGAAAAGGACCGAAAACCTCAGACGGCGCAATGGCTTGACTACTAGCTATGTTTTTGAGCCGTTTGGGGTTGTAACACTAGGGCCGTGGGGTCCGAGGTCGCCAAGGGTATAGTCGACGCTTCGCGTGACCAGAGGGCTGGCTTATTTCTTGTTCAAAGGATCAGATGTGGATGAATTTTTTGAAGCCCTGTAAATTTTAATTGTAGTTTTAATTTAGTTTTTTTGTAAATATTTTACTTTTCATTTTAGTATTTAAACGTAGTGTGTATATTTTTTTTTGTAATTAATTAATGAGAATTTTGAATCTTAAGACAGGAAATATTTACGTTTATACTGAACTAGCACTTTGCCCGCGACTTCGTCCGCGTGGGTTACGTGCTTTCCTAATACCCCTTTTCACCCCCTTAACCCTTATTTCGAATTTGTCCAGTAGGATGGACAAGTACTTTTCATAAATCTGTTGCTGTATCAGTATAGTTTAAATATAATTTATTTAAACTAAAAGGTAGAAAATATAATAAAGATACGCGAGAAAAATATTTTTGTGATCTGGCAACCTATCATCCGTCACTAATCGAGCAAGATCGCGTCGAGACGGACGTCTTCAACGTTACTCAAGGTATGTGGTCATTTTTTATTAGTATTTATTATTTTATTTGAAAATTTCACTTGGTATTTGGTTTCATGTTCATAACGCTTATATTTACTAACAAAACAATAGAGATCTTGCGCTTTATTTAGTAAAAATATAACGATTAAGTCGTTGTCCGCCACACCGGACTGCATCTAAACTAGTGCAAAGCACAATAAATGTGTTTTGTCCGTGGTAGCGGACTTCGTCGATAATATAGGGTAGTTATGTCATAGGTATTTACATTTCTTACAGTGCAAAATATTTAATTTTCTCTACTAATAATAACCTTTTGTCATGAAAATAAAATTACATAATGTATGTACCTACCCAAAAATTGCTTGTGCATTTTTTACTTTGGTGGTGGTGCCTTAGCCTTTCTTATGCGTTGGTTTTGGTTTTTTTTTTATTTGGGATATGCTTAGTTTGTTTTCTTTTGCTATTTGACAGTGTCACGTGCATGAACGCCCTAGAAGAATATTAGCACTTGTACCTAGAGAGCGTGCATCATCAGAAACCAGTAACAAATCAAATTCAGAAAACGAACTTAAACAGCATGATTCTAACAGCTCATCGCCTGCACCATCGCTTGCTTCTTCCTTAGATCGCATGAATCTTATAGATTGTTATCCTGAACCATTGCTTCAAGATGTGTCTGAAATAAACGAAGATAATGATTTTTCTACTGATCCTCTGACGCCTATTTTACAAGATGTTTTACCAGAAACAACACAAGAACCGAACTTTTTAAACTTACCCTCTCTAGCATCTTTACCGTCTTTAAATACCCCATCAGTCATTAGAAAACGAAGACAAACCGCTACTTTTGTTGCGCGAGAGAAACCAATAAAATTACAAAGGTTATTGCTGGACTTAAGATGGAAAAAAAGGGACATTTTTACATAAAGCTGAAATAGAAGATTCACTTTGTCGGAAGATGCTACCGAAGTTTTATCCTTTAACCTTTACAATATTTCTTTTTGTTCTTTTCACCTGATATATTGACAGATATTGTCAATCAAACAAACGCTTATTCTGGTCAAAAAACTGGTCGATCTATTCTCCTGACAGAGAATAAATTACGCGATTTTCTGGCCATACACATTCTGATGAGTATTTTAACAGTAGTCATATTTTCGCAAATGATTGACATATGTGTAAATAATGCCTGGATTCAATATAAAAAACATAGAACACGTAGTACTACTGATGTCAAGTTTATGAGACTCAAAAACTTCCGCTACGATATCTGCTACGGTTTATTGAACAATAACAGAGCTGCTACCTACCAACAGACTGAAAACATTAGTTGCCGCCATGTGTGCAAGCCTAGACTACCTGATGATAAGCATTGTACTGTTAATATTATACTTTTAATTTGATCTTCTGGTTTAATTTTCATAATTTATTTATACCCTAAATTGGCAAAATCCGCTACGGCGGACTTGTCAATTTACTTGTAAATCTCCGTATGTTCGACGGAGTCCGGTGTACCGGACCCCCTTTTTCACAGAAATGGAAAGTGTTGTATTTTTTTAATTATTTTTGCGAGACTCTAACATGTCACAGAAGCCCAATTATTATCAAAAATTTGTAAAATTAGCGTTTTCAGAACTCCGTCGAAATAAGGGTTAAAGGTTGAATTTTCAAAAACCCCTTCTTAGTGCTCCCCTACATTATAATAGGAAGCCGTGTGCAAAATTTCACATTCCTAGCCCCAGTAGTTTCGGCTGTACGTTGATATGTCAGTCAGTCAGTTCTCCTTTTATATATATAGATTTATCGTTTCCATATAATGCATAACTAATATTAAAATAAAAGCATTTACTTTAAGTATAGGCACTTTTGAATTGTCAATAGACAAAGAACAGTACATAATTGAAGTGCTACAGTCCCTGTCACAAGATACGAGTATAATAACCGTGAAACTGCTGTAGGTGTACACTCTAAAGCGTAGATCTCTATAGGAGAACGACTGTTGGTCTAGTGGTTAGTGATCCTGACTGCTATGCCGGCCGGTCGTGGGTTCGATTCCCACCCAGGACAAATGTTTGTGTGATGAGCACGATCATTTGTTCTGTGTCTGGGTGTAATTTATCTATAATATGTATATATTTACAAATATATCAGTATGTTTATCAGTTGTCTAGTACCCATAACACAAGCTCTGCTTAGCTTGGGACTAGATGGCGTTGTGTGATAGTTGTGGAATATTTATTATTTATTATTATTATGCGACGGCTTGCAACTCAGCCGGTTGAGACTGGGTGAGGGAAGTTCAGGACAGGGCTCAGTCGATGTCCAGCAGTGGACGAATACAAACTGATGCTTAAGACGATGTTGACGCAAGAAATAAAAAAACGACGGGTTGCACTCTGGGAGTGCTGTCAGTAGTGAAAACTTCAATAGTAATAAACACACACGAACATTCGCGCAAGCGCCCTGCGCCGTCTTACGAATTTTCGATCAGGTCACGTGTCCTGCCGCGAGTTTAACATTTTCTACCCATCCAAAAAAAAATGTACAACGCCGCTAAAGAAGTTTTCACTTCAAAAATTAACATAAACCGTGGCCGCTAATAAATCAGAGAATATGGCCAGATCATAACTGTTTAGTATGCAACACGCTGGTGTTAATAACTTACTTTACACAAAGTTAGTGCTGTAATAACATCAGATATTTGTTCTTCTACTTGTTCGAGCTGCACTTGATATGCAGTTCTGAATTCAGCAAGGATTATATTGTAGACAGTGGGTAGGAGTGATTTAGTGAAGTCATTGTTGTGATAAGGTTGGTTTATTGGTTGTGTAGCAGCTAACAGTAGTTGTAGATTATACAGGGTGTAAGAGACATCGACGCACAAACGGTTACTCTGGATTCTGGACGCCTCCTTGTTGGAATTTTACGTCGTTTTCTTTTCAATTTTTTTTACATTTGTTTTTTTTTTTTAATGGTGTGCCGTGCATTAGGTACTACAGGTAATGCGGTACTGGACACAGTATTTAGGTTACGAAGACCTTTTATTTGAACTTTTATAAACAGCTGAGAAAACACCCATTTCTAGTATTATTTACATTGCTACTTTTAGTGAAGAAGAGTCTAAAGTAAAAAAAAAACTCAAAAAAAATAATGAGAAAATTTGGGAAAAACCGACGAAGAATTCCAACATGGGGGATCCAGAATCATGTCCTGAACCCATGGTATCCGTTTGTGCGTCGATGTCTCTTACACCCCGTATATTATGTTTGAATGTCTCGAACCGAATTTGGAAATGGTGTCTCTTGGTGACGTTGTGTATATTCTACCCCTATGGGAAAAACAGTACACTGTAAGTATATGAATACAATTTTCATTTCCATCGTGCTTGCATCCCTCCGGGGTCGCAAGGCTGCCTTAGGGGTCGCGGGATTATCTCCGGAGTCAGTCTCCGCGGGACTGTCTCATTAGGTAACTATGACCCTGGAACGTAAAGGGCTATTGAAGGTTCACTGTGGATTTTAGTCAGTACAAGTCTGGCAGTGCCCCGTTCTGCTCAGGGTGGGAAGACATACGATAAACGGTGTCCTTCAATAAACTTTACGTTCCAGGGTCATGATATTTTGTGAGTTTCGCGACCCCGGTGGAAGTGGGAAACAGAAAAACTTAACAAAAAATATGAGAATATTTTAGTTGAATTTTACCAATTTATTGAACAGAAAATCTTTTACTTACAACCTTTATAACATTATTTTCTTAAAAAATATCACCATTTTCTTCAACATCGAAAATCTTCCATCTAACACAAACGTCAGCAGTTCAATCCAATTTATTTCTCCAACTTGAACTAAGTTAAACATGAGGTTAACTTGAACTTGCCGTCAGCTGGTCAAACTTTACAGATCAACTTTAGCTAGTGGCTCCCTCTGTGTGTGGACACCTGAGAAAATACGGACCTTGATTACATTTCTCTTCAACGATATTTTTAATTTGGTTCAGGATTTTTTCTTGACTTGAAAACGGATTAATTGTGTTGTTTAATCTTTTCAGTTGAGAAAATGATGGGAAATATAGACTTTTGAGCTTAAGCTGGAGGATATAAAAACATCTAGGTAAAACTATTAATTTCAGTTAGGTCTTTAAAAGAGACTTTTGAGTGTTAAACTTTTAAAATAAAGGAAATATAACTGATTCTAGTACTACGCTAATCAAGCGCGTAGCATTTGGCGTAGCAGTGCTACAAACTTGCTACGAATGCGTAGCATTGCTACGCCGCATAGCGATGTATTGTAAGCAATTTAGTAGCGAAATGAATTGGCAAGCGTGTCATGGCAACTTCAGTTTATTACGGGTAGATTTTATTCTTTGATCGAATCAAAAATTGATCTACGTAAAGTTTTTTTTTTTACACAAAATAGGATTGCTTATAGCGGTGACTCGCCTGAAATAAAGCGTGCAAAGTCTGATACAATGTGTCCTGAGATCGAACCTCGAAGAATTCTAGATTACAATGATCGGAAACCAGAGAAACCAGCATAATCTTCTCTTTAAAGTAGATTATGAGATTATTTCTACCAAACAAGCCTATCATAATTCTTTTTCACGGGGTGATAAAATCATCAAATGAGTTCCCACTCTAGGTGGACCAGAAATTAAGACTGTACAACTACTATACTATACCCTGACATAACCTTTTTCTCTCTAAACCCATATTACCATAATGCCTCCATTTAAAAACATAAAGCAAATTAACATTATGAAAATGAACATCTCATACAATTTAAATTATGGCGGGTACACACTAAATCATCGCGTTTCGGTTGCTCTCGAGTATTCCTTGGTAAACTTTATTTCGTTAGGTAAGACTTTAAGCAACCTTAAATCATGGAGACCGACTTTATTTCATTTAAACGTGTTGCCTTATGATGAGGGCTGTTGTTTTGGGTGATGGTGCACGTTAGAGACGGGGGCGATAGCGATTTTTTTTATGTATGTGTTTTAAATATATCATGCCATATCTATTATATATTAATCAGGTCAGGTTATTTATTAGACAGGTCAAGGTTTAAGGTGTGGTAAGTGAGGTGATACGTCTACACAGCAGGGCTGCCGAGTGACACTGCATTGCAGCCGTGGCATTGCTGTGGAGCTCAAAGAAAAAGGTCAGAAAGAAAGTTAAGTAAAAACAAAATAAAAGCGCGGGCAGTGGGTCGGGAGCCAAAAGTTTACGCGAATGAAGTCGTGGTTGAAACTAGTTTCATAAGAAACCTTTAGTGAATATATGGGGGCCAATAGCACAGCAACAGCACTGCTGTTCGGTAGTATCGCTCCGCTTGCCGCTGTAATATTGCTCTCGCTTGTGACTTGTGGAACATTGACTTAATTGAATTATTTATTTTTTTGTTCTGACTTCAAGCTGTAATTACGACAGTTTGCTAAATTAAAAAAGCAGTTTGGTACCACTTTATATTACCCAGTTCGCGAGCCGTTACTTTAGTTTTTGTAAAGTAATTAAACATGTACTAGGTATTACATCTGGGTCAATTTCTTGATTTTTTGTGCTATTCTTGTATTTTATGGTTTCACTTTACTAATTTCGTTCTGTCTGACAAACATCTGCGTAGACTTTTTTTAACTTGTCAACATCATCTTATAAGTCCTTCGCCCAGAGTAGAGCGGAAAGGACTGTTAGACTAAAAAAATAAAATAAACATAAGGAAACAAAACATTTCAATTTCCACTACACTACTCAATAATAAAAATAGAATGTATAATAAATAAACTATTTTAATCTTTATTATTGATGTTCTTTCGATGGCCAAATCCGATGGCAACAGCTAGTTTACGTATATGTGTAAGTTGTAATGTAAATGTTTATTCCAATTACAGTCTTGTAAATTACATAATGATGTTAAAAGCAGTGTATATACTTTAGAGGATTCACAGAAAACACCGTATTTTATACTTTTTCTCAAAGAATTGTGTATAAGAGTAATTGGATTTTTTCGACGCAAAAGAAAAGGTTTTTTTTTTTTCCGTAAAATCTGTTTTCTGTGAGTTAATTACGGAGCCTTAGTTTGTAACCAATGTTTTTTATTTGTCTTTAAATTAGACCTTATGTTTTCTATTCTTAAGTTTATTTTGCAATAGAAGTATATGTTTATAGTGATAAGTGTTTAATTTGACTGTAGGTTGATATGAAACTAATTATTCCGTTTGAATTTTTTGTTAAATTAATAAATATTTACAAAGATATGTCATCATAATTTTAGAGTGGGGGCTAGTGACGTCAGAACCAAGTAAAATCTGTACTTGATTGTGACGTATTGGCATTATCAAAAGTGTCGTATCTTCGTCAATTTTGATTTACGCAACAAAACGTACGTGTCAATTTTTTTTTGATAATCCAACTGACGGATTAATTAGATTTTTTGAGTAAAAAAAAACTCTATTACTTAAACGCTTAGTATATTTTTCTCTGCTGTCATAGTTCCACTTCTTTACTTCCATCTCAATATCCAAGTACAGTTCATTCTTCCCCACACAATACAAAAGTGTAAAGTTAAAAGTTATTCAAGTGTAAAGAAGTTTGTCACGTCGCGCTGTCGTCGCGTAGTCGTCGCGTATTCGGCGAGAGCTCGCGACCGGCTTGCGCTGACTTGCACAAATTTTTGTAGATGTATTTAAAGATGATACTTTAGAACGTAACGGGGTAGAAGAGAAATAGCAAATAGAGAGATTGTAGATAGATAGTGTGGGGCATTACTTACGTTTGTGATGTATGAATAACGTTTGTGAAATAGATTAGAAAACGTTTATTTGATCGACGATACGGTTGGCGCAGTGGCTGAGTAATCGATTGCTGCGTAGCGTGTGGCTGGTTCGATTTCCGCACGGAACTAATATTTTTATAATCTAAAAATAGCTGATGTTGGTTTTTTTGTGTTTGCAAATGTGAGTTTCAATAATATATTTATAATTCTTTTTTTTTTTTTTTTTTTTTTTTTTTTTTTTTTTTTTTTCCACAACTATCACACAACGCCATCTAGTCCCAAGCTAAGCAGAGCTTGTGTTATGGGTACTAGACAACTGATAAACATACTTATATATTTCTAAATACATATTATAGATAAATTACACCCAGACACAGAACAAATGATCGTGCTCATCACACAAACATTTGTCCTGGGTGGGAATCGAACCCACGACCTCCGGCATAGCAGTCAGGGTCACTAACCACTAGACCAACAGGCCTGTCAAAATAAATGCGTCCATGATACATGATTTTTTTTTTTCCAACGTTATTATTTTTATTTTTTCCGATAGTCTCGCGTTTGACATCTAGCTCGCCTGGTGGTAAGCGATGATGTGGTTTACGGTGAAGCACCTATTCATTCTTGATTTAAAGACCCCAAGGTTAGGCGGAGACCTCTAGCGCCCGGCATTGGTCTAGGCCATGCTGCACGGCAGGACGAAATGGGAAGCGGTCGCCTCCATCTGCGAAGCAGTCATGACCTAGCTACCGCGAGAGGCGATCACGGCATTGGACGTAGCTAGGCGATTTTCGGCTTTCGTAGGCGCGGGCATGCGGGCGGCGAGTAATGGGCGACTCGCTGTCCGACCATGGACCAGGGTCGACAGCACGTTATGTTCCACACGCGCCTCAAAGAGTGTCAGCAAAATGACGGGGCGCCCAAAGCCTGCCGGGGTCGCGGGACTTACGAACTATCGTAACGTAAAGGGCTATTGAAAGACACCGTGAATTTTAGTCAGTACAAGTCTGACAGTCTCTCCCACTCTGCCTTGGGTGGGAGGACTCTGATGATTTTAACACGATAAAAAAATGACCCCAAGGTTGTAGCGCAATGTGTCATAAGGTTCATTGGATTGATGAAAAAAAAAACAACTATTCTTACTATGTATTATCTAAAAGGTGTTAGTTACATTCTCGCCAGCGGGCGTCTCGTTACACATTCATGAGTGGCTCGGCGTGTTCCAATCACAGATAACACGCTCTCACCGCAATCTGTAAATACATTCCGAGATAGTTCGTCCGGAGATAAAGCTGAACTTCTGTATGCTAGAGTTTTATTAACCTCTCGGGCGCGTTACGTACACCCGGGTGTACATAAGCGAAAACGCCCCAGCGCCTTACGTACACACGTCTGTACATAACAGACAGTCGCTCATTGGACGTTGATTTTTATCATTTTCAACTAGCTGTACCCTGCCCCGCTTCGCTGTGGCACAAAAAACTGTTGTTTCAACAAAAAAAAATTTATAAAAACAATCCTTGATGCGGATTATATATCATGCTAAAATTTCTTCTCATGTGACTGCGTCATTACGACTGCGGTTGTCAGCGAGTGTTATCCTCGCTTCCGGTAGATGGCGCGGTCACTGGTACAGAGCTGATCGTTAAAAAAACTGTTTTTTCGCGGTTGCGGATATGTGATGCAAAAAATAGATAAAAACAATCCTTGATGCGGATTACATATCATGCTAAAGTTTCAGCTCAATCAGTGCAGTACTTTTTGAGTTTTTAAAGCATACACAAACCAACATAACATTTTTATATATATAGATTATAAATCGCCCGAGAGGTTAAAGGGGATTGGCCTTTCTTGCATAGGTGCTTGTAAGAAGGTTTGTTATGTTAAGATATCGCATTATGACATCATATTATGACACGGTTGGCTCAGTGGCCGAGCGATTGATTGCTGCGCAGCGTGTGGCGGGTTCGATCCCCGCACAAAACAAATATTTGTGTAATCTGCAAGTACTTGTTCCGAGTCTGGGTATTTGTGTATATGAGTTTCTATGTTTGTAAACACATCCACGATACAGAAAGAAATTCCTAGTTTAATGTTTAAAAAAAAGATATCGTGAACCAAAGGGAGTTTTTTATGGAACCCTCTCATTTTATATCTCTTTTCAACTTTTAAAAAGCGTGGTGTTTTGGAGCTGAAATTGTGACTTTGCCAAAATAATATAGAATAATAAGAATTTTAATGAAATTCGTAACATCCAATATTATTTTACTTTATTGTTCCAGCAATAGAGTAGGCCTTGAATAAAGTAATACTAAGTACTCTTGTAAAATTGTTTTTTATCCATTGAAAATAAACAATTTTATCGCAATTCATATTAAGATTTTGCTGAAGTAGCCTTTTTAGACCCCCATGTTAAACCTGAAACTTGAATCTCAATCAAGACAGTGGAGTCTACACCAAAGAGGAATGTCTGCTCGTTGTAACCTCTATTGTCATTTGAATGAACTTGAGAGGACCACACAAAGACGCCTTTGTATTGACGTGAAAATAGAACGAATGAGTGAATGAATTGAACCTTGCTGTGGGGCTGTTTGATTTTCAGGAGTGTCGAGTTTGTTGTAGAAAGTTCACCTGTGATTTTGAGCGCTCTTTAATGCCTTTGTCAAACAGACAGGTGAGTCCGAACCGAAGCGAGACGTCAGTCCGATAGTTCTGTCACGCTATCGGATCGCTTTCGCTTTTCTATGTGACTGCATTCAAACAATTCCAAACATTTCAAATAAAAACGTTACGCTTCGCATTCGCCACGCCTGTCTGTTTGACAAAGGCTTAAAAGTCGAAACAGCGGTGGTAAAGCTTATTTCTTCATTCCAAGAAATATCAACCGATAACTGTGAGAGATTGTGTAAAAATAAAGAGGAAATAGGTATGAGACATTAAATGAAAGAGACTACTACAGATTCTGTTATTTTATTTATTTCTTCACCCCCAAGAATGGAATAAAAACAACAAAAATACCCCCCTATAAACAACAGCAATAAATCAATTTATTATTAAGTAACAGTCATGAGGACGTGCACAGGTCAGGTATTAAAAAATAAGTTCACAACAAAACTTTAAGAGGCTAATATAAAAAAAAAAACACAACTATCACACAACGCCATCTAGTCCCAAGCTAAGCAGAGCTTGTGTTATGGGTACTGGACAGCTTACTTATATATTTCTAAGTAGATACATATTATAGATAAATTACACCCAGACACAGAACCAATGATCGTGCTCATCCCACAAACATTTGTCCTGGGTGGGAATCGAACCCACGACCTCCGCATAGCAGTCAGGGTCACTAACCACTAGACCAACAGGCTAATATATATAGGCAGATAATATTCGAGGTGTTTTACAGCAATATTTAAAACTTCAAGGAAGCACTTGAAACATATAACTCAGTTTGGAGGCAGCTATTAAAAAATAACAGATTTTACACAACAGGTTCAGCTGCTTGCCGTGATAAAATGTACTGACCAAAAAAGAATAATTGGATGACACAAATGACAGAATGAAATTCGAAATACGAATATTTTAAAAATTTAAAAATCGATATTGATCCAAAAGGAAAGAGGTAAAATCAACAGAGGAGGTAGAATACCCACTCTGTTACAAACGTGTGTATTAAAACTTACTACACACGGTTACTTATTTAAGTTTAAATTCATGTAACTACTCGTAATTATAAAAGCAAGAAAAAACCCCAGGTGCAGTTTCATAAAATTCTTCAGTAAGCTCAATAAATTCTCGAAACAGAAAAAAGAAAGAAAGAAAGGCTAGCCGTTTTGGCATTGAAGCTGACCTATTTAGAATTTGTACCCCTTTCTTTATAACCCCAAAAATGTTTGACACGTCACTGCCAATTACCCTCCCGCCAAAATAATCATGGCTCGGATCTTTAGACAGCTTTTTGACTGACAAGCAATTACCAAGTTTCAATATTTGCATGTCCCTAACAATTTGAGCAATTAAGACAGTGCTGTCTGCCGTCATCATTGTATGGTGTCATAATCGAGATGGATGCTGAAATCCTTCCTGTGGAAATGGGATCAGTAGGGAGCTAAGCCGGTGGTTAAGATGAGGCCATTGAGACAGCGAAGATAAATAAATATTTTTGTTTTTTTTTTTTTTTTAAGTACGGTTTTTATTTGACCACAAAATAAATCAAAAGATTAAAAAAAAAGAATTTTACAAAGGTGTAATACCTAGTCACAAATATAATTTTTATCAGAAAAAAATTGTCGGGGAAACTGCCATTGTTCTATGTTTATGTGTTTTTCTTTAGTTTCTAATGCTGGGGCGCACTAACCGAATTAGTTTTTGCGATATATTCGTATAAACGTCCATCATCGCGATATTTACCGGCATTTCCCGTTAGTTATACCTCAGCATTATCAGTTACTAGCTTTTGCCCGTGACTTCGTTCGCGTGGAATAGTGACTTCCGGCAGATTTCTGTTTTTTTTTTGTAATAAAAACTATCCTATGTCCTTTCTCAAGTTTCAAACTATGTCTGTACCAAATTTCACACAAATCGGTTCAGTAGTTTAGGCGTGAAGAAAAGACAGACAGACAGACAGAGTTACTTTCGCATTTATAATATTAGTTAGGATTTTTTTTTAAATTATAAATTGTCGAGTTTATTGCGTTGCTCTTCTAAAATTGATTTCAAGCACACCTACTAGTCTAGCTCCTTAGAACAAATAAGCCACTGTTGCTCTAATTAAACACGTCGCAAAATATTTTAACCAGCACTGTAATAATATAAATGACTCAACCAAATTAATTTGTACGAAGATAAAAAGAACTACACCCGCTATTTTTATTCCCCTACTTCAAGATTCTTTATGTAAATATAAAATTTTCTCCAGGCGCTCTGAGAATAAATGCGTCGACATTAATCAGTGCAGCTACCTCGCTTCGGCGGCTCGATGATGGACGGACGTCTTTTGTTGAAACACCCTTTTACATCTTAATATATTTTCTTTAAGTGACAGTCAGGAACGCTGTACCCGAGGGCAGGGATGCCGAATCAGGGCAAAAATACTATATTTTGGTGCACGACACCGATCGAAAAAGTACGTAACACACTATGAAACCAACGAGACTGAGTCTACGTAATGCCCATTTGCGATTTTGGTCTAAGTTGTACGCGGAGCGGTGTGCGGCGTGACGAAGCGTTGTTTACGCTACGTAGCGGTTGGCAGCGGCAGCTGAACTCCCCACTTCGTCATTTGCTTGTTCTTTTGTTTCCGTTCCGAACACGGCGCCTCGCTGTACTGATTTTCTGGTAGACAACCACGTGCGTTTTCGCCATGAGCGCCTTTTCTGGCGTGCTTCAAACATTTCAGTACACTGATTTTACCGCTCGCTGCCCCGCACTAAGCAAGGCCGTGAACTGGCCGCGGAGTGAATAGGCAAAGTACGCGAAGGGGTGATAGTTAAGCGTGGAATTGATAGTACTGTTTTATTATTTACCAAGTCATCACTGAATAAAAGAGAAGCTCGTGACTAAATAATTACAGCCGCACAAGCCGATCTTCCGGGTCAAGCCTCGCTTGCAGAGGTTGGTCTGTGGATGGGTGACCATCTGTCATAGCGAGTTTCTTTCGTGCCTCAGAAAGCACGTAAAGCCGTCGGTCCTTGCTGTCATTTGTAGATCTTTGACAGTCTTCTTGTAGATCTTAGTCAGTCTTAGTAAAAAGCTCTAAAGTCTGACAACCAGTCTTACCATGGGGTATCGTTTTACCCAATTACAGGGTTGTGGAGGTCCGATAGGCAGTCGCTCCATGTAAAATACTGATATCAAGCTGCATCCGGGTTGGGAATGGGCTAGGCAGATGATAAATCACTAAATGAAAAAAAAGATGTTACATCTGTGGCTTAATGAAACCTTTCTTTACAAAAAATTGCTCATTAATAGAAAAAGGTTCGCCACCCCTGCTCTAAGGTATAAGGGGTAGGAGTGATTGACATGAATTGTCTGCTGGAGAAAGGGTGTCTTGTTCTTCCCTAAAGGGAGATTTAAAAAAAAGATACGTCGTGTTCTGTACGTGGGGAATTTAATGTGATTGATACTATTATAGAATGAGAAAGATTTTAATTCAGGCGTACGTGTTGAAAAAGTCTGAAGGAAATTGTTCGCAAATCTGTTGATATATTACGTATATTATTTAAGGAGAATTAAACGAAGAAAATTTTAAATAAAGGTGTATATTTACATAAAATTGCTTAGGGAAATAAAATTTTATTTTGAGTAAAATATGTTCATGTTGTACTAAGGAATCAAACCATAATTGTGTTGTAATAATAGAACAAAACGCCGAAAAATCCCTTTTTTTAATCAACCTAATGTCGTACAACTTGGAAAATGACTCTCTCATAGCTTTCAATTCCTCTCTGTGTGTGGTAATCTCCAGAATACGTTACTCACCTACTAATAAATGACCAACAGAATTCACACAAAAATAACATAAAGGGGGAAACTCAAAGCAAACTTCAATTGCAAAGGGGGGAAAGTTGTAAAAACATAAATAAAGATTCGATGGAAACACGGTTATAAAAAAGTTGGTTACATAAAAACTTGGTAGCAGGTAGGCTAATTTCATTTCTTGTGATTTCACAGCTCATGTAATATTTATGAAATTTCCTGAAGTATACGGGAATTGGGAATTGTGGAAGTATGGCTGTAAGGAAAAGAAATATTGGTGATTCTGATGAAAATCTTTTAATTGTTTCACTGTTCTTTACCCTTTGTAATGGTTTTATTATTAACAAACCACAAACATTCCTATTGAAATAAATTCAGCAGTTCTGGCCGTTCACTGGCATGTAATTGGTGACTCGCCATCCGATCATGGACCATGGCCGGGTCAATGGGGCGTGCCGAGTTCCACGCGCGCCTCAAAGAGCTGCCAGCACCGCCATGTCCGAGCTGTCCACCCGGACCAAACGCGAGCCGGGGTCGTAACCGTGATCCTGTGACCTTTTTTTTTTGTTTTTCTTTTTTTTTTTGGGGGGCAACCTTCAAAATGCGCCCGGTCTTTGGGGATAAGACCAGGGAGTGTGGGATTTGTACCTCACTAAAACCACCCTGGTGATCACTATCAGCACATGGAGGAGGGAACCGGGACCTCTTAAAAGACCAACTCCAGAACCCTCCTGTGAAACGTCTGTTAAGACACATTCTTGGGAAGACTGAACATATCTTCCCTGAATCTCCATGTGCACGGTAGCACTGTGAATCCCGAACAGGGTCCCCACTCTGAAAGCCCGCGATTTCAAAGGCCTGTGCCTGCCTCAAACATTGTGCAGACGGGGTTTCGGCATATAAGGCGCCACGGCGGTTGCCTTTCGTGATCCTGTGAACTAAAGGTCAGGTGGAAGAAACACGGTGGATTTAAGTCAGGACCAATCTGACAGTCCCTCCCGTTCCACCCAGGTCGGGACTTTCACGGGATTATCAGATTTTTATGAGGCGTTTGAAAGTAATAAAACAGCTAATATTTGACTATTAAATGTCCTTAAAGTTGTAACCATCTAATTTTAATTTTATTACGGTAGTTGATAGCTCTGGAGAATTGAAAACGAGAATCTTGATGGTTTTAAGAATTAATGTTAACGGCTCTTGAAAGTAGGTAAGTACTTTAAAAGTCAGCCAACCATAATATTATACTATGCATATCATGCTAACTTTGGATTTCTCCATTAGTTTTGACGCTACTACGTGTCACTGGTTCGATTCTCGCTCGCAACAAATTTTTCTATAATCAACAAGTAGTTGTTCTGGGTCTCAGCACCCACAACACAGGAGAAATTCCTAAAGTGACTACGTATTTTTATTCTTATCTGTTAAACTTAATTTTATATTATGCAATATCATTTTAACTGTTGTATTATATCCATCTGGAATATCAGGATACTCCTTGGTAAGACTGTTCATCAGACTTTCGAGCTTCTGACTACGATTGACAAGTGACAGCCGGGAACAACGGCCTTACCTGATTTAAGATAAGAGAATAAGATAATTATCTTAATTATATATTATAATTAATTAATTGAGATAAGATAATTTTGGATATTTACAATATAAACCGGTCTTTAAAAATAAAAATAACAAGTGCTTATTTATACCCTACACATCAATGAAAGCATAAATTTTAATTGATTCCCCCAATTAAGTGAAAACGATACTTTGGCCGCGATGAACCCCTTTGAGGTCCAATTAAATATAATTTCAAGTTTCCAGTTGCACGACAATTTGGGCCACAAATTGGTTTCACAGAAACGTCCATCGTTTCTGAACGAAAATAATTACAACGGTCTTAAGATAGCTTTTGGGTCCGAAACGTTGGCGCGTAATGGTATACTAGTTTATGTGCGCGGCTTCTTCCGCGTGGAAGTAGAAAATTATCTCAGGAAAATTTAATACCGAGATAATATCGGTTAACTGTCGTTAATGTTTTACAATAATTACGAAATAATCGTCTTTAGCTTGACTTCCGCCAGCGCGTCTATGAGTGGCGCGTGAAGGCTCAGCGCCGGAGCGAATCCCCGCTGCCTCGAAAAGTCGAGGCGCGGCGGGAAGAGCTCCGGCACGATCTCTGGGCAGTATGGAGGGAGCGACTGTTGCAACCGAGGTCCGGGCACGCCGCAATCGCGGCCGTAAGACCCCTCTTTGAGGAGTGGCTGGATAGGCGTCACGGCGTCCTTACCTACCGCATGACGCAGGACCTCACCGGACACGGAAGTTTCGGGAGGTTCCTGTGTCTGATAAGGAGGGAAGAAACGCCTGGGTGTAACCACTGCGAGGATCGTCCGGAGGACACGGTGGAGCATACGGTGCAGGACCGCCCCGCTTGGGCAGAGCACCGCCGTGTCCGCACGACGGCGATAGGTGGAGACCTCTCGCGCCCGGCATTGGTCGAGGCCATGCTGTGGGACGAGACGGAGTGGGAAGCGGTCGCCTCCTTCTGCGAAGCTGTCATGCTCGCGAAGGAGGAGGCGGGCCGCGTGAGCGTCCTCTTTCCACCCCAGTCGCAGTGGTAGACGCCCACGGCGTCGGACGTAGCAAAACGATCTCCGGCCACGGTGGGCGCGGGCATGCGGTAGGCGAATAATGGGCGACTCGCTGTCCGACTATGGACCATGCCCGGGTCGACGGCGCGTTGTGTTCCACGCGTGCCTCAAAGTGTGTCAGTATAGTGACGGGGCCTGTAGAGGGCCAAAGCCTGCCGGGGTCGCGGGACTTACGAATTACCGTGACTCCGGTACGTAAAGGGCTAGTGAAGGACACCGTGGATTTTAGTCAGTACGAGTCTGACAGTCCCTCCCGCCCTGCCCGGGATGGGAAGACAGCTCATTGAGGCGCCCGTGGAACAGGCACACCGTCGACCTGGGTTCTCCTCTGGATAGATTGAAAAATTACTGAATAAGTGAACATACCCGTTTTAGGCGGGTTACCCGTCCTGGGCTTACCCCCCCTGTTTTTTTTTTTTAGGGTGGCAAAATCATCAAATGAGTCCTCCCGCCCTGGGCGGGGCGGAAGGGACTGTCAGACTCTTACTGACTAAAATCCACCCGTGTTTCTTCGGATGCCCTTTACGTTCCGGGGCCGCGGTATCCTGGATTAAGAAAAAAGCCGCGACCCCAGCAGGCATTTGATCCCGTAAGGGGCCCCGTCGGTGACGCGTGAAACACGACGCGCCACCGACCCGGGCTTGGTCCTTGGTCGGACGGCGAGCTTACCCATTACTCACCGTCCGCAAGCCCGCTCCGCCGCTGTGCCCTCTGCTGTTCAGAGGGACACGCGTTGGAGCATCCACCCGACAGGCTATTCGCATACGGGCAAAGAGACCCCTTAGGCACACAGTCCATTGGCGCACGTGGAGGTTTCCTGTCTTAGCACCCCGGGCTTACCCCCCCTACCAACAAAATTAAATCTTTACTTTAAGAAAAAGCATCAGTCTTTATCTATAACAGACATATACCAAGTAGATCGACCTAACCCGTATAAATTCTGGTACAACTGTATAAACTAACAAATGTTTCCACATTAAGTTCTATCAAGAAATACGCTACGAACCCTAGATAAAAATAAACTTTACTTTTATCGTTTGAAATAAAAATATGGGCAAATATATGTCTTCGATAAGAAAGTTGGTACATGCTCGAGCATATCTATTTTACTTATGTACTTGCATTTCAAAGCTATTTTCTTATGAAATTGCGTCTATTACCGTTATCAACATTTACGGCGCGTTGTGTTCCACGCACGCCTTAAAGAGTGTCAGCAAAATGACGGGGCTCTCCTTAGAGGGCCAAAGCCTGCCGGGGTCGCGGGCTATTGAAGGACACTGTGGATTTTAGTCAGTACGAGTCTGACAGTCCCTCCCGCTCTGCTCTGGGTGGGAGGACTCATTTGATGATTTTACCACGTAAAAAAAAAGATATGAACATTTCTTCTCGTAACTGTACTCCAACCTATTCCAGGTCTACCTTGAATAGGAAAGAGAGCTAAAATAAGCTCTAGCCTCAGTTTGTCGGCTTGTGGGACTGCATGGAATACAAATCAAATGCATTTGTCATATCTTCCGAGATAGCAATAACTCTGCTCGCGGTACGTAGCGCTCTGGGGAATAAATGTTTGTATAGTGTGGGTTCCGTGTGGTTAGAATAACTATTGAGTTTATACAGTTGTTTGAAAGTTGGCTTCGTCTTTTGAGTCATTTTATCAATAAAGGTATGTATTCTGTACACAGTCACAATATGATTCTTAGAGAACAGCGCAGCAGAAACTGAAATGTTGCGTGATTACGCAGATGAGGCCCGCGTACCCTGCTACACTCTATATGCACAACTCCTTTCATCACCCCAGCATTAATGTACCCCTATTTGAGGAGTGGCTGGAGAGGCGTCACGGAGTCCTCACCTCGTCCTTACAGGACATGGAAGTTTCGGAAGGTTCCTGTGTCTGATTGGTAAGGAAGAAACGACTGGGTGTCACCACTACGAGGAACGCCCAGGTGCAAGACTGCCCCTAACCTGTCAGAAGTGACTAAGACAAGGTCGACGATGTAGCGAGCTTACCCAGAAGAAGCCTGTTCACTCTAACTTTGAAGAGATTATGGTTGTATGCGTTCGGAAACATAGTCGCAGGCAGAGAGTTCCACTCCTTCGCTGTCCGCATTATAAAAGACGTTTAGAAACGCTTAGTTAGGTTGTCACAACAAAACTGGCAATTTGTGGATGTACTAGGTATTTTTCTGCTAGACCTTTCGGGTTCTACAGGCGTCTTGTTTTAAAGGCGGTATGTATGAAAACAAAATTAATTATCTTTTGCATTTTTAGATCCTTTGACTAAAACACTTTCAACCAAAATTTTTATGTCGCGGGAGACGCCCTTGGCACCGGGTATCTCCGGTGATCTCCGGCCACCATAGGCACGGGTTTGCATACGGCAAGTAATGGGTAGCTTGCCGACCGCTGGCCCTAGTTGATGACGCATCTAGCTCCACGCGCTCTTAAGGAGCTGTCAGCAAATCCCTATAGGGCCAAACGCCTGTCAGGGTCGCGGGTATGTCTGAACAGGCTACCGTAGCTTTGGAACGCAAAGGGCAACCGAAGGAATAGGGAGCTTTTACGTTGTACGTATCTGACCGTGACTTCACTTTGGGCCCTATCAGAAAACCAGCGCTGTGACAAAATTAAAAATGTCGCAGCACATGCTGAGATAGGAGCCTTTTGGCCTCGCACAGGACTAATTGTTGTTTTTTATTGGTTTTACCTTTTGTTGTTTTTCTTGTATATATTTTGTTTCCTTTGTTGTTTTTATTCATGTAATTTTTTTGTTCTGTCTTGTGTGTGCCAATAAATCTCTTTTCTTTCTTTCTTTCTTTCTTTTAGCCATTACGAGTCTGATAGTCCCTTTCGTTTCACCCAGAGGAAAGAAGAGAGAAAAAAAGTTAACATTTTGAGCACATTGAAAGTCACAAACTATAACTTTCTTAAACTTATTAAACTCGTTTCAATATATTTCTTCAATATCTAACTTCTAGTTATAAAGTATAGGATGTTAGTCGTAAACCGAGCTTTCGATTGAAAGTTATAGTGTTAGTCGGTTATGTTATGCATAACATCAATATGGTGGGGCCACGAAATTAATCGCCCTTTTTTTACGTGGTAAAATCATCTTATGAGTCCTCCCACCCAAAGCAAAGTGGGACGGACTGTCAGACTCGTACTGACTAAAATCCACGGTGTCCTTCAATAGCTTTTTACGTTGGGCTTTACCGGGGTCACGGTAATTCGTACAGTCCCGCGACCAAATTAATCGCCCTTGAAGGGAAATTTAGTTTTTGTTATAAAAATAGGTATTGGGTTTTGCCTGTGGTTTCATTGGCTACATTATTGTTTATTATGATCATCATATAAATATGTAACTAATCTGAAACAAATATAGAAAATAGTACGGTAATCAGCTATTATTTATTTGCTAACATTATGATGGAGCGCTCAAATGTCCAAAGCCACGCTTTAGCACTACATTGCTATGAATACGAAATATAATTATATTAACGAGATTCTTGGCCGCCACTGTAGATTTAATTGGACTGTGTAAAATATTGGATGCAGCACAATATCGGTAAATACACCAATATTAATTATTCCTTTATTTTAACGTTTTATAATATTTTATAAACACAAATAAAGCATTTAATTATTATTATTAATTTGCCTGTACTGGCCCATTGCTGGACAAAAACCTTACACAATTTTTTCCAAAGTTCACGACTGTGCGGGACTTCCATAATAATAGCGCGTTCCTCGTGGCCCACAATGTCATCTCAGCGCGAATAGTTAGAAGATCGTTGACTGTCTGCTCCGGATGCAAGTCTACAAACGAGCGCCGATATTTGTATACATAAAGTGTCCTTCTATCACAAGCATAGGGGAACAGTGTATAAGATGGGGACGCGAGGTATGAAGGGAATCACACATCATCATCATCATCATCATCATCATCACTTAAGGCAAACTCAACACAATACTAACGTGGCGCAAGCGCCATTTGTTAATGGCCGCTTGCAAATGACGTCCTGATGGCGCTTGCGCTACGTTAGTGTACCTACCTACGTAAAGTTAGGAGTGTAACTTATAATAATAGAAGTGATTGTTAGGTTGGTATTCTACTCAATGGTCACATGTGACTTGTCAGCAAAAATCAAAAAAAAAATATATATATAGTTAATTTCCATGGGATGATTTATTACATGTGGACAAACGTGATGGCAACAGCAAGTACATAATATAAATTCACGCCTTTATCCCATGGGGAGAGGCAGAAACTACAGAATTCCATGAATATGCTATGGCCTATGATACTTATACAGTACTTGCGAGCACCACGAACCTTTTCTTTTTGAAAGCCAAAAATATTGAAGACTTCAATCCTAGAATGGCTGATATTTACGATATAGGTAATTTTTTCAGTACGCTAGTCTAGCACAATAAAGTCTTTGTCAAATAGACTGGCGTAGCGAATGCGAAGCGAGGCGTTTTTATTTGTAATGTATAATAATTATAATTATAATATATAATAAAATTTGTAATATATAAATAAACAATTCCATGTTTGAATCCACATGTCACATAGTAAAGCGAAAGCGATTCGATAGCGTGACCAAACTATCGGACTGAGAGAACTATACGAGATTTCGTATCGGTTCGTTATCGCTTCGGACTCGCCTGTCTGTTTGACAAAGGCCTAATTCCTAAATTAATCTAGCAGACATCAACCTTTCTCATAATATATTCTTATTGATCATTTTCTACCCTCAAGGGAGCATAAGTATAAAAATACCTTAACGTTCAGATCATTGGCTGTCTGCAACGGATGCTTTTGAAAGAATCTTTATAATGAAATGCATAGAATTTTTCATTTGCAGATATTTCAGCTATAATGGAAGAAAGTATATGTTTAAATTAAATTGCTTTTTCATCAAAAAGGGATCTTTCAATCTCGATCACTGATTTTGCAATAGTGCCAAAATATCGAAAATTCTGTACTTAATATTGTGAAGAAGAAAAATACCGTATTTTAGGAGACTCTAGAGCTTACGTCTAATTCTAAAAAGAAAACTGGCTATAATTATTCCTGAGTGCTATTTAATTAGCCATAACTTATATTTATGTATAATTACTCGTATTATCTGAACTATTGCAACGTTTTTTTTTATAAACTTTGCTCCACTGAATATTTTGTGTTTATGAAAAAAAAAGGATCTTACACGAACAATCAGACACAAAACAATTTCCCCTAGGCTTTAGGTTCAAAATTTTGTTCTGCTCGGGATTCGAATCTGCAATAGGCAACGCATCAGCTACTGCGCCAACTGTAAAATGCATACTACTGACTATTTATACAGCATCCTAGTTTAAGCGATTACCCGCTACTGTAGGCGCGGGAATGCGGACGGCTGGTGATGGGTGACTTGCCATCCGACTATGGACCATGCTCTCAAGCGTCTCAAAGCCCCAGAGTGACCCTGAGTGCCAAAGTCTGCAGGGCTCGCAGGACTGTATTATCAGGTAACCGTGACCCTGGAAGGTAAAGTTCCATTGAAGGATCACTGTGGATTTTGATGATATGAAGGCCGCTACACTGAAATGGGCTTAGGCCGGCCACATCTGCCGCATGCCCAATGAGCTGTGGGTCGAAATAACCACTTTGTGGAGCCCTGACACAGGCAGAAGGCGTCGCGGCAGACCTCGTAGAAGATGGCGGGACGAGCTTGACAAAACCGATGACCAGTGCCCCACTTTGGCCCTGGATCGTGAAAACTGGAAGTCATGGGGGGCCTTTGCCCAGCAGTGGGATGATGTAGGCTAGCAGTATCAGTATCAGTACCACAGTAAAAAAATCGCCCTCGTTTATACATCCATCACTTCTAAGACCAGATACAAACACAAAAATGTAAGCAAAAGTGCAAATCATGTCTAAACTCATTTATTCCCTCAACAAAGTCGTTTAGAGCTGGATGCAGCTTGATATATGATAGGGTTGTGACTCGGATCTGCGATGCAGCTTGAAAAGTGAGTTTTTAAAAAGTTGTTTTTAAAATATCCTTGGTAGGAAACGTTGGTATAAAAGTTTTATATTATGTAGTGTGCATTCCTAGGTTAGTGAACGTAAGTACATTAAAAAAAAAACTTAGTACGAGTTGTTTCGCATGTACCATGCACAACTCGTTGGCGGGCGCATATTTTATTTAATTCATGTTGCCACAAAATTATTTTATATTGAATGAGAAAAAATGACTAATTTATAAATTGTTTAGTTTTTAACGTTCCGTAGCCAAAGGGTAAAACAGAAAAAAGGGAAAGCGGAGTTTTAGAAATAGGGTACCTATTTCTAAAACTTTGCTGTCTGTCCGTCTGTGACCAGGCTGGATTTCACTATCACGGATAGTTACGTAATTGAAAAAATTCATAGCAAAAACAGAACAAAATAAATATTTAAGGGGCTCCCGTACAAAAACGTAATTTTCTAACCGTGTTTATTGATAATGGTCATCATCTGCCTAGCCTTTTCCCAACTATATTGGGGTTGGCTTCCAGTCAAACCAGATGCAGCTGGATATCAGTATTTTTTCTTAGTTCGACTGCCTCGGACCTCCACAACCCAGTAACTGGGTAATACGATACCCCATGGTTGTCAGACTTTAGAGCTTCTGACTAACAGTAACGGCTGTCAAAGATCACAAATGACAGCCGGGACCAACGGCTTTACGTGCTTTCTGAGGCACGGAGGAAACTCGCTATGATAGATGGTCACCCAATCACAGACCAACCTCGGCAAGCGCGGCTTAACCCGGAAGATCGGCCTGTGCGGCTGTAATTATTAAGCCACGAGCTCCTCAGCTTTAGCCAGTTTATTGATAATGGTACGTTTTCTAAAAACACAATGCCATTTCTGTTTACCCCCTAATAGTAGTAATTTATCACGCACAGTTTGTGAACGGTTGTGATTATCATATTCGCCCAGAAACCTTTTGTGAAACAAACGCGGCCAGTCATCGTGTCTTCTCTCATAACGTCGCGTTATTAAAAACTGTCACACGAAGGTTTAGTTCTACTTACTAGAAGTGATTTTCAGGAAATAATATATAGAGTATAGCAGATTGATATTGTTTCAGGTAACCCAAAGTTCTAATCATAACGATCTTAGATTTTAACATGCTTTCCGTATAAATAAATATTAATATGTAAAAAAATGATTAAAAATCAGTTTTTGGATTTTTCTCGAAAACAATAAGTTTAATCAAAAATGTAGTATTGTTCGACGTACAATAATATTCCATCTAAAGGTTGTCTTAAAACATTACTTTGTGACTATGATGTGTGACTATGTGACTTACGTTAAATGATTTAGTTTTTCTATGTGTTTATTATGTATATCAATGACGAACCTACCGCTTCTATTCAGTCGAAAAATAAGGAAAGCGTCTGTTATCTCAATTCTGCGTTTGTGTTCGCCGAAGAAAATAAATACGGCGCGATGTTCACATGTTCTCGTAATAATCGGTCTGGTTATGACGTGGTCAAAATTTCGATTCGACTTGCCTCATACGTGCCGCTTAATTTTACCTCTCTTTTCTTTAAGGACATGGACCGCAGGCGGGAGAAATAGCACTAGTAAAAAATAAAAGTTCCTTTCCAGTTAGATTTTATATCAGCAACGTCCATGTTAAGCCATTTTTCAAGCCATTCACTAAAAGCATTCTTTGTTTCGCGAGAACTTTAAAACTTTACTATGGGGGTTAAATTTAATGTTCGTTCATTTACATGCTACCATTTTAGCACTTGATTAAAACATTCCATCGTTCCCCCTTTTAAAGTGTGTTTAGTTGACTTTGTTATAGTTTCATTTCTTTGTTTTTTGAAACTTTAACGCCCGTTTGTTTTTTTTCTTCCTACAAGGGGTGTTTGTTGTAAGATTTTCATTTGATTGCTCGGTTGTCGCAGTGGTTAAGCGATTGACAATTGAAATTCATTTCAGCATGGAACACATATTTGTATGACTTACAGGTGTTGTATGGGTGGTTGTATATGTGTGTTTAGTGTTTGTAAACGCACCCACGATACAGGAAATAATCTTAAAATGACGCAACGTTTTTTGAAAAAGAGGGATAGAATATGTAATGTATGTTCTACCTCTTTTGATCTAGTGTATTTTTGGGTCGATTTACAGTTCAAGCATATTGTTTTCCTTTTTTTTTCCTTTGGGAGTATGACAGTAATGGTCACGGAGTCTGAATGAGTACCTGTTACATGATACTTAAATATGTTATTTAAATGCAAAACAAATAGAAGACGCCATTAAGCCTTTGTCAAACAGAAAAGCGATAGCGACCCGGACTGAATCCGAAGCGATAACGAAGCGATACGAGACGTCAAACTGGGTGCAGCGAACCGACGCGTGGCTGTTGTATTAGCTGGCTTTTTATGAACGACGTCAAACAGAGCAAATACGTCTTCGCATCGGTTCTGTCATGCTATCGGATCGCTTTCGCTTTCCTATGTGACTGGATTCAAACAGTTCCATACATTACAAATAAAACGCCTCGCTTCGCATTCGCCACGCCTACCTGTTTGATAGAAGCTTATAAGAACATATTATTATACTAAACTTATTGGTGTGATGTTATTCAGAAAGGTCTGGTGCTAAGTACTTGCAACCAGCGCGCGTAATTGTTGAATCATTTGGAGATTATAAGCACGCCATTGGCAAATGAATTATGAAGGTATAAAAGAAGCAAAAAGACAAGGTAAAAATCGTAGTCTGTATAGTTTCTGCACATCCTCATGGAAAAGGTACTTAAGTATGTATTTTTTGCTCTCTATTTTCACACTGAACTCGATTATACAAAGTAGCTTAGTTGATCGTAAGTCTTTAAGTTGAATGCTTAAGAGTTTTTCAAGAAAGCTAGGATAGAACTTCATATAAAGTACTTACTGCGCAACTGCTACGGCGTAGCTAATCTCGGCGCTACGCCTGCTACGCTCGCGTATCAGCTACGAATTTATTGAAGGAGTAATAATATTGAATTCATTTTGTAACTTCTGTTATCTTATCTTATTTCTTTCTAATTTTGTAAACGCGAAAGTTTGTGAGTGAATATGTGTGTAAGGTTGTATGCAGCTACTACTGAACAGAATGGCATGAAATGTGGTTCACAATAATAAACACATAGTTTTTATCCCGGTTTTAGTTTCCCGTGGGATAATTTTCTGGCAATAGTTATTACATCAAAATAAAGCAGTTTTAATAAGCAAATATGTAATTCAAGCTGTAATGTTTTACATTAATTTCCACACTATCGCTGTTAGGGTTAGTGGTCGATTTCGCTACTAATGAGCGTGAGGTTCTGGGTTTAAGTCTCAAAGCGTTATTGAGTGTTTTGAATAAATTTACTTCAGTAGCAACCAGTTGGTGTTTCCGGGAGTACAAGCGTGATGTTATGTCATCTTAATTTATTAAAATGGCACTTAACATTAAAAATATTGTTCCGTTTTAAAAATGGCAACATAAATTATTAAATTTTCTGACAAAAGCTTTCAGAGAGCAACACAATGAAACAAACTATTCAGAATTCATGAAACGCCCCACTGCTGTGATTCTCAGAGAAACTAAAATAAATGTGGGTAGTTGTGAAATCTAGTTTTAATGTTACTCTTGTTTTAAATATTAATCCAGGTTATACACTATCTTAGTACCAAATTTCATCCAAATTCGTAACAAACATCCATCCATCCAAACAAACTTTTACGTTTATAATATTATTAGTATGAAGTAGTACTAGTAGGATAGTAGGAGAGCAGAGAGATACGGGCAGCGAGTAATGGGCAACTCGCTGTCCGGCCGTGGACCATGCCCGGGTCGAGTGTTACACGCGCGCCTCAAAGAGTGTCAGCAAAATGACGGGGCCACCCTCTATAGGGCCAAAGCCTGCCGGGGTCACGGGATACACAAATTACCGTGACCCCGGAACGTAAAGGGCTATTGAAGGACACCGTGGATTTTAGTCAGTACGAGTCTGACAGTCCCTTCCGCTGTGCCCTGGGTGAGAGGACTCATTTGATGATTTTACCACGATAAAAAAAAAGTAGTATAGTTGGAAGTAGGATTCTTCACTCGTCTGCGAGACGTGCCATGCTCGGGCAAAAATAATAACATATTGCTTAAAAATCTAATCTTGGTAGGCTGACTGCTCTCTCACTGCTGCTGGGATGGCGTTGGCTAGGAAGAATAGCATCGCATGAGGTATATCCTATAAGCCAGCCAGATTCAAGCGCAATTTACTAAACCATTCTTATCTGGTTTTAAAATTACTTAATTTATATATTATTTACTATACTTATATTTCTAAATTTAAATTGAACATGACTGTAATAAAATTATTCATTTAAATTAAACTGCAAAATAAGAAAACCATAATGCAATAATAATGTAAAATGCATGAATTTTATGATATAAGATAAAATTTGCAACGCTTGTAAAAGGCTGCTAAGTCAAAAGTACCTACTAACATAAGATGACACCAACAATGTAAACACTTAGTTCGCAAATAAACGCTTTGACTTTGAATTTGACTTTATATTTTTGTATTATTTTAAGCTTTACCTTACAGACGGGGAATGTTAACACAAAACTTAAAAAAAGGGATAAATCGGGCAAAGACCTAAAACTGTAAGGTGACCGAAACAGTCGCGCTAAATTATGGCTATTACAAAAGGGATAATGTTGTTTACTTGGATCGTAGAAATGTTGATGGGAACACGAATATTTTGTAGATTTGTATAATTTTGGAGCCTGAACAATTTGAATCATTTGTGTGATGGCTAATAGTTATACATTTTCATCGAAATACTCCAAGGCGATAGAAAGCGAGTGCAGTCCAAGGTTAGACGAGAATAAGCAAAGCCAGCAAAAACTCAGTAGTACCGTTCATTTTTGTCTTTACTAGCTTTCGTTGCTTCGCTCTATCTCTCCACAGTTAACCAATCCATAATATTACCTCTTCAAGTTTTGCGCAAAAATAGTCTACATCGTCTCCAGAGTTCCACCTGTTCGAGTGTCAAAATCGTTACACCGACTGAAGCTTGAAAACGTAACAAACAAACAAAATCACTTTAGCAATTATAAAGTTACGCTAAACTCCCCACTTTCCCAGTCTCGGAGACTCTTTCAGATTCTCTCGACGAGAGTATAGAACAGCCGTAACTTATCCTGTTTTGTATAATCCACAAAGTTAAAGTATGTAATTTATTTTGATTGTGCATGGTAATGAGTTGCATGTTCTTTCGTATATAAACCCTTCGCGGGTCTCAATATTAATGTTGTTTTATTTAAATTGTAAGCAAGGATTGCTTGGCATGTTTGAACTTTGTTAAATTATTGTACATTTGTATATTGTGTGAGCAATTATAACATGATACTATGAACTAATGATATAATGTCTATTTAAAACTTTTTGTAGTGTGTCATTTGTTTAGATTTTTTTGTGTACGGTCAACAAAAGTTGTGTGTAATTACGGTGCGGCCACGAAAAAATAACTACGACTAGATAGAAAAAGTAAGTACAGCTGAATAACAATATTTTATGCTTTATACTTTTAAAACGTATTTTAATATCTATTTAACGTTGGTCATTTCATTGAAATATAAGTAGAATTGTCTTTATTCAGCTAAAATACACACAACTTCAAACATACACACACACATAGACCCAACGACAATATTGCCGTGTATGCTGGCATAGTCGTTGCATGGACCATTTGTTCCATCGAAATTGGTCCAAACTCCTCACTTTGGTAAAGTATGTACTTACCATCCAATTCAGTTCGTTGAGCGGCAGTCATCTCGCTAAGTAGGAGCGAGGCGTATTTATCGAAACAGTTAAAAGGAACAGGTATTTCAAAGTCACAACATCTAACAGGTTTTTCAATACCGAAAAAACAGTTCCTGCTTTTTTGCCTGTTCCTCAAATAATCTACAAAGGGCACTCTACCTGGAACAGTTTGAAACATGCTCTCTTTACTCTTCTGTTTTATTGTAATTGAAAGTGATTGCATCTGTTCTCCAGAACAAGTCCAGTTCTCCTCTAACTTATTGTAATAGAAAGAGACAGCTTCTGCTCTCTGGAACAAGCTCTTTTCTCTTCTGACTTATTGTAATAGAAAGAGACAGCTTCTGCTCTCTGGAACAAGCTCTTTTCTCTTCTGACTTATTGTGATGGAAAAAAATAGCTTCTGTTCTCTGCCTGGAACTGTTGCTGACCATTTAGGATGCACCCAACAAAGAGTCATTGGTTCCAATGTATCAGGGTGTTTGTTTGGAACAGGATTTTGGAACTGTTTTTCCTTGGAACCGGTACTGGTGAAACAGGTTCTTAATGTCACCTGTTCCAGCCCACCGCTATCGCTAAGTGATTGCTCTTTCTCATATCGCACGTTATTTCTACAAGATGCAACATGTCGTTTGGTTTGTTTATTTTTATTTGTACTGACAATGTTTGTTTTGTTGTTGAGTTTATAGAAAGAGAGTAATGGAAAGTAGTGTAAACTTGGTATGGAAATTTGGCATTTTTAGCTTCAAACCACGACTTTAAATGATGCGATTTGCGACTGAGATTTGCGTCTCGCATATTTGCCACTTGCTGTTGATTTCACCCCTGCTGCTCAGCTGCTATTAATCGTAGCGTTCTATAAATTAAATATCCAAATTAAAAAGAATTTCAAACGGAAACTTAGATGTTAATTTGATGGATAAAAATAACTCCTTGTTCGTGCACTAGAGGGCGCTTTATCATACCATACAATAAACACAGTAAATACTTCTAAATAAAATACAGAAATCTTGTGATAAGGCCTACGTACAGTTCAGATACATTAAAAGAAGTAGAACGTAGGCATGCCTCTCGGTCGCGGGACTGTACGAATTACCGTGACCCCGGAACGTAAAGGGCTATTGAAGGACACCGTGGATTTTAGTCAGTACGAGTCTGACAGTCCCTCCCGCTCTGCCCTGGGTGGGAGAACTCATTTGATGATTTTACCACGATAAAAAAAAAGAAGGCATGCCTCTCACTAGGTGGACCTACGACATCGTGAGAGTCGCAGGCAACTAGATGCAAGTGGCGAATTGTTGTTCGGCGTGGTGGTCTATGGGGGAGGCCTGTGTTCAGCAGTGGACGTCTTCCGGCTGATAATGATGATGATAATGACAGCCCAGATACACATAAATACTGTGCATAAAACGTGTTTTCTATAATGTAAATAGGGCAACATACATAGTTCGTTCTTTATTGGTAACATAACCAGTGTAAGCTGGCCTCTTATTTTCCCGAGTCGACGGCGCGTTGTGTTCCACGCGCGCCTCAAAGAGTGTCAGCATAGTGACGGGGCCTGTAGAGGGCCAAAGCCTGCCGGGGTCGCGGGACCAAGGGATTACCGTGACCCCGGTACGTAAAGGGCTATTGAAGGACACCGTGGATTTTAGTCAGTACAAGTCTGACAGTCCCTCCCGCCCTGCCCTGGGTGGGAGGACTCATTTGATGATTTTACCACGATAAAAAAAAAGGCTCTTATTCTACAAAAACTCCATACTGCACTAGCCTAGGTCAAGGTCAAAGTATGTAGGGGTAGGGCAAGCCAAATTGATATCTATGACCTTTTAAACATTTAAAATGAATGCCAATTGCCTCTAGCACGCTCTTCAGAAACTTTGCGGAACATAATCAGATACTAAGTTATGGCAATTTAAAATTTATGTCAGTGGAATTGGACAGGTTCCATGGCAATCGAATTACTTCTCTGGTCCCAGCATTCAGATTCCATAAGAAATTGAAGAACTTGATTTCCTGTGCCAAGTCTTTTGCAGTACTATTTTAATTAGTCATCTCTTGGCTAACACAGTGTAGTTTAGATTACTTCATTTTAAATTTAAGAAGTTAAAAATACATAATAACATACCTAACATAAATATACATAACATAAATATAAAAATACTAAATTAAAATAAATCTAAACTGTTATACAGCATCGAAAAATTCATCCTCAACGCTGTCGGCTGGTAATGTGCCCAAGAGACTGGCGGCATTGCCTCTCTGTATTGCAATACTTAGCCTCTGGCCAGCACCTGGGTCACGGGAAGCGTGAAAAGAAAAAAAAACCGAACTTTATTTTTGAATTGTTGTTTCCTTTTAATCTGGACACTTTTAACCTGCACGTCGCACAGTGGGCGGAAACGATCAAAATTACGCGCGGGGCAGAAAAAAACGTCCAAATTAAGTCTTTCTTTTTTTTAAATACTCGTTATTATGTCCGCTATCTTGTATCACTGCGGAAATCCAAATTTATAGGGGTAAAAACCACCCCTAAAGCGGTCAACCCACCCCCAAGCAGGCTAACCTACCTAACCCTGGGCAGAGCGACTTCTATCAACTTGGTTTATTAACAAATATGCATTCCTTAAGAACAGACAGGCTAACCCACATTAACCCGGCATGCCGGGTAGAAGTCGCTCTGCCCAGGGTTAGGTAGGTTAGCCTGCTTGGGGGTGGGTTGACCGCTTTAGGGGTGGTTTTTACCCCTATAAATTTGGATTTCCGCAGTGATACAAGATAGCGGACATAATAACGAGTATTTAAAAAAAAGAAAGACTTAATTTGGACGTTTTTTTCTGCCCCGCGCGTAATTTTGATCGTTTCCGCCCACTGTGCGTCGTTATTAGTTCGTTATCATATTATGTATGTTTAATATGAATGTACATAATTCATATTATTATTCACTAAAGTTCTCTTATGAATGTAATATTTTTATTTAAAAGTGTGTTCGTGAAGTTTCTGGTCGTTTCTTCTACATAGAGATAAACGCATTGGAATGACAACTATAGTACTTTTAGAAGTTATTAGGAATGCCTTGTGACTGAGACTGTAGCGGATTGTAGGATGGTGTGTGCGGGGTCCTGTGTTTAATGTTTGTTTAACGGTTTAACGTGTGTGTCTTGTTTGGTTTATAGATTAGAAACTTAGGCTAAAAAAAAAATGAATAAAAAATACACACAAAATCGAATCAGATATGTGCATTCCCTTTCTTCTTGTGCGTAGAACTCGCAACGGTAAGCTCGTGGGTGAGACGAAAGAGATATGTCAGGAAGTTATGTAGTTCCTGCCCATTTACAATACATACAACAAGTCTTCCATTTTCCCATAGGGGTACGTCAAAATCAGAGGGAAAAACTGCGTCAAGTCATGTAAATCTTGGAGCGTCTCATAGAAAGTTAATAGCCAAAGAATTTCTATCTACTCTCCACTAAAGTCTATTACATTGTGATGTTACTCCATTTATTTCTAGTATTCCTTGCAAAGAAGAACAAAATACCACTAAAAGTATCAAGTTGTCTTCGTAAGTGTCCTCAAACTACACGATATTGTGTCACCTGTGCACAATGTTTGCCAGACGCCGGATATTACCTGGTCTCCGCAAGACGTTCCGCTAGCTATGTTACTTCATTTTAGGTCACTGAACTCCTTTTGTTGGGTAGTAGTTTGTAGGTAGAGATCTACGCATTGGAATGGGCACCTTTATTTTTATCGTGGTAAAATCATCAAATGAGTCCTCCCACCCAGGGCAGGGCGGGAGGGACTGACAGACTCGTACTGACTAAAATCCACGGTGTCCTTCAATAGCCCTTTACGAACCGGGGTTACGGTTATTCGTGAGTCCCGCAACCCCGGCAGGCTTTGGCTCTCTACAGGCCCCGTCATTATGCTGACACTCCTTGAGGCGCGCGTGGAACACAACGCGCCGTTGACCCGGAATGGGCCCCTACGGCACTTTCATAGTTTTTATGTCTTGTGACTGGGACTGTAGCACCATAACAATTTTTTAGAACTAGTTTTTTTTTATGTCTTTTGACAATTCATAAGTGCCTGTAATTGGCCTAGTTGAAATAAATGATTTGAGTAAAGGAATTATTGTCTTCCTTGGTAAGTTACACTTCTATCGGAATTTTAGGTTTTAAATGGATTTACGGTTGCATGGGAAAATGCAAAAAATAATGTCAAAAAAAAAACAAATAAAACAGCTTTACGTCTACAGGATATCCGAATTCGACATATTTTCATTTTTCCGTTTTTTGCAGACATTAGATATCTAACTACGGATCGGAGCAGTGGTAGACGCCCACGGCGACGGACGTCGGCAGTCAGTCCGGCCACCGTAGGCGCGGGCATGCGGGCAGCGAGTAATGGGCAACTCGCTGTCTGACCATGGACCATGCTCGGGTCGACGGCGCGTTGTGTTCCACGCGCGCCTCAAAGGGTATCAGCAAAAATCACGGGGCCCTGGTACGTAAAGGGCTATTGAAGGACACCGTGGATTTTAGCCAGTACGAGTCTAACAGTCCTTCCCGCTCTGCCCTGGGTGGGAGGACTCATTTGAAAATTATACCACGTTAAAAAAAAAAAGTGAATCAGCAGTTGATCTCTTAGCCAATGCGTTTATATTGCTATCAAGAGATGAAGAAGAGCAGTTATAAAAATAACTTTATTCATAAGAAAATCTCATTTATCCGTTGTTTGAATGGTGCATGTAGACTATTGTCCCAATCGACCCACTTCTACGGAGGCAGCCGAAGTTTCAGCGGCACAATTAAGTTTTAGCACTAATTGGAGTAGTATAGTGTCCTTCAGTGCTCCGAGACGGTCTCAACTTGATATCAGGATAAAATTACGAACAGATGGTCTTGGAATTAAATTCATATCTAGTGTATACCATAAAAAAACAGTAGGTGGGAAGTACCCGGGGTTGCAGGACTCAGGAATTACTGTGACCCCGGTACGTAAAGGGCTATTGAAGGACACCGTGGATTTTAGTCAGTACGAGTCTGACAGTCCCTCCCGCTCTGCCTTAGGTGGGAAGACTCATGTGATGATATTACGACGTAAAAAAAAAAATAACAACAAGTGCCATCATTTTCTCTGGCCTCCCTCGGCTGCGACGCCCGTCTCCAGGCACCACTCTAGTCCACCTGTCAGAGTCCACCCTTTGTATCTGACCCGCCCTGTCGTAGGACTGTATCTTCAGGTAAACCTGGAACGTAAAAGGCCATTGAAGGGTCACAGTGGATTTTAGTTAGTACAATTCTGACAGTTCCTACTCCGCCCTGCGTGGGGTGAAGAATTTGATGATTGACCATGATAAAAAATGAGGTATGACCCACCCAATCTCACTTGTATGATGTAACACAACTTCTAAAAAAAGAGATAATTTATTTTTAAAAGGCTCTTAATTTCTCGGCTGTCTTATCGCAATTAACGGTCGCAGCGAGACTATCTTTAAGCCAAGTGACTTCACCAGCTGCAGCCACCCATTAACTGCTCCTACGCACTTTAATAACTGGCTGGCTAAAGTTTTAAAATAAAGCCTATTTTCTGCCGTTTACTTACGGCCAGTGTTGGCGTATTGGGGACTCTCCCTTTTTTAAAGGAAAAAAGTTGTGGAATTTTAGAGTAACGAATATATTACCTTATTTAGGAAATTCTCAACTGTTTCAGTAAAATAATAACTGAGAATAATACGGTGACTGCATCGTACTGTAAACACATAAAATTCAATAACTAGTGTACAGTCTACTACTACTAGGTGTATAGTCATCGGAAATATTATCATTTTAAACGATCCAGGAGAAAATTCTAGAATGAGACAACGTTTGGTCGCGGGACTCACGAATTACCGTGATATAGAAAATAGCTAGTAAAAGCTATATAGTGCATATATATTTCAAATGTGCTCATCAAGCCCTTTAATTTGATACCCATGTCGATACTGTGCGAATTTTTTTTTCCGGTTACAACTTTTCATCCCCTAGAGAGCGCTATATGGGATTTGGTGTCACGTCACCTATAAACCAGCGGACAACTAAGACGCTTTTGACGACACCTCATTTGTCATGTAATGATAAGTAGTTTATAAGTTATGAAGGAACAAACAAACATGATAAGTAGTTTATAAGTTATGAAGGAACAAGTCAGGTAAAAAGCAAGGGATACCTCTGGTGTTGCATACGTACATAGGGTTCGGTGACCGCGCACCATCGCAAGTGCCATTGGCTTCTTTATCACCTTAATGCCTTTGTCAAACAGACTGGCGAAAGTGAAGCGTTTCCAAAGCGATACCGAACCGAAGCAAGACGTCAGTCCGATAGTTCTGTCACGTTATCGGATCGCTTTCGCTGTTCTATGTGACTGGATTCAAACAATTTCATATATTACAAATAAAAACGTCACGCTTCGCATTCGCTTCGCTTGTCTGTTTGACAAAGGCTTAATGGTAGAAATATTTATGTCAATGAACATAGTTTTGTAATGCCTAGTTGGTTTTCTAAAAAAAAATATGTAAAAATCGTTGAAAATTTGGGGAAAATTCAGAAATTCAAGCTAGCAACTCTTATAACGCCTACAGTCTTCCTACGCCAACTACCTTGGTTCATCCAATTTGTCTATTTTTCATCTCATTTGCTATTCTAACAGAATTATGTTTGAGTCCTAAAAAATCTTATCCTTTATTAAAATGTCAATGCCAAGTGTGGGTAGGTAGTATGAACGGGTTGTTGTAAATTCGCCAAAAAATTAATTCTATTAAAGGTAATTCGTGAGTCCCGCGACCCCGGCAGGCTTTGGCCCTCTACAGGGGGCCCCGTCACTATGGGCCGGCTGGGGTGGAGGGATGACGCTATCCTCTCCCTCACGCGGCCCGCCTCCTCCTTCGCGAGCATGACTAAAAAAAAAGTGTACATGTTATTGCTCGTGCCTGTACACCCTTTTACCGATATAATAAAGAAAGGCCATATTACACCAAAAACTTCCAATAGCACTCACAGTCAGACGCAACATTCAACGATGGCCTACATTTCCACACCAAATGCTCCCAACAGTTGCGTCCACCGTAAAATTTTAAGATCCAACCCTAACTTGACAATATTGAGTTCCAAAATCCACATTTTACATCAAGCATTATCTTCCTTTATAGAGCCTTCTAGCACGATTGCGCGACGTAAACCTAAAGGTGCGACTCCACCGCGGTGCATGCTAAACACAGCCACGTGGCGTTTTATAGATGCGTAGATTCTTATGTTTGCCAACGTGGGTCTACATTTGCAAGGCAGCTCACTCGTATACATGAAAATTATAACCCACGATTATGCACGCTTGGTGAAACCGTGGAAACCGTGTATAATCTTTGATTTATGCGAGTGCCTTATTCGAGCAAGTCACGTGTGAACCAAAGACTTCAATTGAGGCGTAGCGTGGCCGTGGGTCACAGTGGACACAATCACATATCATTTATTTCAAAGCGAAGCTTGACACACGTGTGATGCCTCTCCGTGTGACGCAGTGCGATCTGAAAAACTGAAAATGTAGAATTTAAAATATTTTTATACGCTTGCGTTGCAAATCCTGAACATTCCATAGGCAAAGCTTATTAATTTCCTCCAAAGGAAATAAAAAAAATTGGTTGCTCATGTAATACTTTCACTCAGTTTTGAAAATATTTTTATTCGTAAGTATTTGTATGATGTACCAATAAAATTGTAAATTTTGCCATTAATTTAATCGACATGCTACTTACTTGAATTTTTGATTCAAATATTATCGTATTTACGTTTACGTCACTCACTGCTAGCACCTCGAAGCAATTTAAATAATATCTTCCGGGAGGATAATCTGGCAATCTGGGAGGTTAAGTAGGATAACCCTCTCGATTTGTTGGTGCAAGGTGGAGACGGATTAGCTGGGAGATTTGCATTGTTTTGGAAGTCGAGGGAGAGGGAATTGTGGGTTACGGAGTTTTGTTATTTTAATTTGTTGTTGAATTGGTGTTCAGGGTATTATGATTTTAATACTAGTAATTTTTTGTGTGAATTTATTTATTAAGAAGGTTTTCGAACAGTAAAGTTAAGGTATAGAATTATAATACAACTAGGACTTACACAGTCGCCAATTACAGGTTAACCAGCCTTCACAAAAAATAAGTGATAACTTAAAATAGCTTAAAAAATGAAATTTGGGAGTACCTAATCGATATCTTTGCTGAAAATGATGACTAAAATGCAAAAACTAAGAACTTAAAATATAAAACAATAATTGAACTACATACTTAAAAATACTAAAAGATATAAAATTGTGAATGAGATCAAAAGTGAGGTCAGAATAATCGAATCTACAAATACTCGTATTTTGTTGTGATTTTTAGTACTCCAGTAATTGGGCCTTAAAGGTGTTGATGGAAACATGGTAAACATCTGGTAATGATTTGTTGAACGCAACAAAATCGTGATTATTTTCAAGTTGCGTGTAATGCAAACTTTAGAGTCCTAATTTTTGAAATTGCTTCAAACTCATAAGCAGGATATCAAGTATGGTCGCGGGACTGTACGAATTACCGTGACCGCGGTACGTAAAGGGATATTAAAGGACACCATGGATTTTAGTCAGTACGAGTCTGACAGTCCCTCCCGCTCTGCCCTGGGTGGGAGGACTCATTTGATGATTTTACCACATAAAAAAAGGATATCAAGTATCGAGAAAAGAACATTTTCCAAAACTAGTTTTATACTTACTAGTTTTATACTACGAAAGATTTTAAACTTTCCATAAAACGAGTGATAATCAATATAATCTTTTTTTTAAGTAAGATGTTTCGAAAATGTTCTCTGATAACTTTCGACTGTTGATACTGTTAGTCCAAAGTCCTCCAGTTTTATCAACGGGTATCTTATCACTGGTTGTGAAGTCAGATAGGCAGTCGCTTAATGTAAAATACTGATATTCAGCTGCAACTGCGACAGGCCTGTTGGTCTAGTGGTTAGTGACCCTGACTGCTATGCCGGAGGTCGTGGGTTCGATTCCCATCCAAGATTAATGTTTGTGTGATGAGCACGATCATTTGTTCTGTGTCTGGGTGTAATTTATCTATAATATGTATGCATTTAGAAATATATAAGTATGTTTATCAGTTGTCTAGTACCCATAACACAAGCTCTGCTTAGCTTAGGACTAGATGGCGTTGTGTGATAGTTGTGGAATATTAAAAAAAAAACTGACTCGACTGGAAGGCCAACATACTCGTAGTCGAGAAAAGACTAAGCAGAAGATAATGAGTCAGATCAACAAGCAGTAAGTATGGCATATAAATGAAAACAGTAAACGAAATCTCCAGAAAATAAAATCCCATTTACCAATTCAAAATACACTAATAATATAAAAATTATTTGAAGAAGTTCCTTCAAGCCTGAAAACGTCAAATTGAAGAAATAAATAAAGCAGATATTTCAGGCGGTACTCTCCCTTGTGTTTTTTCTCGTCAAATAAATTACTTAGTTATATATTCAAGGAAGATATCTCAAAGGATGGCCCTTTAATCATCGCGAGTGTTACTTCTGATTTTATATTGAGGAGATGTAAGACAGAAGGTGAACTTTGATGTAGGAAATAATATTATGTAGGTGTACGCTATGTACAAAGTCAGTTGCGGGTACTCTCAAATCGATTGCAGCGCGCGATGTGTCAGAGATGTGGACTAAATCGGGACTCTCGGGAGTGACTTGTATCAAGTTTTATTTGCACCACGATTTTTTTAAGAAGTTTTTTTAGGTTGAACGAAAAAAAAACCGAAAATGTTTGTTAAAATATCTAGTTGCCAACAATTGATAGATCTAACTAGTTCCAAAATACTCGTAAGTGTCGAAATAGGGGTCGACGGCGCGTTGTGTTCCACGCGCACCTCAAGGAGTGTCAGCATAGTGACGTGGCCCCCCTGTAGAGGGGATTTACGAATTACCGTGGCCCTGGAACGTAAAGGGCTATTGAGGACACCATGGATTTTAGTCAGTACGAGTCTGACAGTTCCTCCCGCTCTGCCCTGGGTGGGAGGAACTCATTTGATGATTTTACCATGTTGAAAAAAAAAGGATCGAAGTCGAAGTTTAAAAAATAACGTAAAGAAATATAAAACGTAACATAAGTGAAATTGATTTACTGTCCTTCCTTTCAAATAGCGATCAAATCCAAATCCCGAAAAGGCGAAAATATTTACCTAATTTGCTTCATAAATTATTTATCTGTGTCATTTGGGGATGCAAGCAAGTATTTTGTTTGTAAAACAATTCTATTTATGAGTTATTAAGGGCTGCTTCGGTTTCATGTTCTCTTTGACACCATAATCAGGGCAATCAGGGTGTCCCCCCTGATCTACGGATGCCTTCGGGGGGGCAGTAAGTTGGCTGTTAGATTTCTTTTGTGAAATGCGAAGAGAATTGTGCGGAGTCGAAGTGTATTGAAGTGGAAACATATTTTTCTGTCCTTTTCTTATTGATTTCGTTGCAGGATCCAAGACAGGTAAATTCATTCTCTGGTACACGTCGAACTTCATTGTCTCAGCGCTTTTCTGTTGGTTGCCACTGTTGATTCCGGCTTTCAGGAGATGCAGTGGTTTGGGAATAGTGTGGTGGATTTAAACCGATAAACATTGCTTTTGTATTCATTTTAGTGTGTTTTTTGCTTCGTCTCAGCAGTAATAGAGTCCGCGCGACGACTGAAATCCTGCAGAAACTTCGTGGTACAATATTTTTATGAATGTAATGCAATACAAAAAATCAGGGGCTGTATGTACTGCATCTTGAAATTAAGTAACAAAAATAGTTAAGGCGCTGCTATACGAATCAATACTTTGAATTTGATTTGAGGGCCCGGGGTAAAACATCCTCCATCATAGTGCTACATATTGACAACCCCAAAAATATTGATTTCAATTTATGCTTTTGACTATTTTCTAAAAATGAATCATATCATAATCTTGAGAAAAATGGCGCAATAGAGAAAAAGAAAAAACTTTTTCGTCTCGAAATGAAAGAAGATCGCTTGAACAAAACACAATAAAGGCGAGACTTTAATTATACCACACATATTACACTCCTTGCTACAACGACACACACAAAATTTAATTACAAATTAGCCGCTCCATTACACGGAACAAGACCAGCTTTACGAACAAAATGTCGCCTTAAACTTCGCGCAGAAATATTTCCTTGAAACAACGTAAAATAAAATGGTACCGCAGAAAGTAAAAGAGTAAAAAATATAGGAATGGCCGCTACAAATTCTTTTTAAAATGGCGTCTGGTGAGCGAAATATGAAGGAGAATAAAGTTGTGGACCCAATGGACGAGCTATGTTGATAGTGTGTGGGTGGCTCGGAATAAAGGCCGTATTACGTAGCGTAGTGTATGTACTAGGGAATTTTTAAAATATAGATTTTGCTTCTTGTGAGTTATTCTTCCTATTGGTCTAGTGGTTAGTGACCCTGACTGCTATGCTGGAGGTCGTGGGTTCGATTCCCACCCAGGACAAATGTTTGTGTGATGAGCACGATCATTTGTTCTGTGTCTGGTTGTAATTTATCTATAATATGTATGTATTTAGAAATATATAAGTATGTTTATCAGTTGTCTAGTACCCATAACACAAGCTCTGCTTAGCTTGGGACTAGATGGCGTTGTGTAATAGTTGTAGGAATATTTATTTATTTATTTATTATTTATTCTTTGAGCAATTTTGTTATATATATAGTTTCACCGGAAGCATTGTGTGAGTACCGTGTACTTTATAGCTTTCAATGAGTAGATACCCACGTCTTTTAATGACTTGAATGACCCTGGCAGTTGAGATTATGTCATGCTCACTCAAATGTCTCGCTGATGGTGGCGCGTGTGTCGGATCACTTAGTTCCCTTCAAAATGGTTGAGCTGAGTGATGCTGATGCATGTGTCATGTTCGTGAACGGGCGCTGTCAGTCGTGACTGGTCATCTGGACAGGCCTGTTGGTCTAGTGGTTAGTGACCCTGATTGCTATGCCGGAGGTCGTGGGTTCGATTCCCACCCAGGACAAATGTTTGTGTGATGAGCACGATCATTTGTTCTGTGTCTGGGTGTAATTTATCTATAATATTTATGTATTTAGAAATATATAAGTATGTTTATCAGTTGTCTAGTACCCATAACACAAGCTCTGCTTAGCTTGGGACTAGATGGCGTTGTGTGATAGTTGTGGAATATTTATTTATTATTTATTTATTTATCTCTTAACAGCCGCGGTTTATTTTAATTATTTATAATTTTATTGAATTGTCTTTTTTTATATGAATTTCCTATGGACACTTTACGACGCTACGTCGTTCTCACATAATGTACCATCTCAAGATGAATGATGTAACAAAGGTTCTGTTATAATTTTGGCGATTGAAAAAGAGTGTTCATGGAGTTTCTTGCCCGTTCTTCTCCATAGAGATCTACGCTTTGGAATGGGCATCTACAGTACTTTCACAAGTTTTTATGTCTTGTGACTGGGACTGTAGCACCGTAACTATTTTTAAACTGTTTTATTTTATTTTACTTTTGTCTCTTGACAATTCAAAAGTGCCTGTAAATGGCCTACTTGAAATAAATGATTTGATTTTGATTTTGATTTTATATTTATGGCTTGCCTTCTTTATATATGGAAAGTGAAGCAAAGTTCGAGTTTTTCCGTTTGAATTTTACAATTATTGAACTATTATTTTTTAATACGTTGTCCCACATTAGGACCTTTCTGTGTTGTGAGT
This sequence comes from Agrotis puta, assembly GCA_943136025.2. Classification (NCBI taxonomy): domain Eukaryota; kingdom Metazoa; phylum Arthropoda; class Insecta; order Lepidoptera; family Noctuidae; genus Agrotis; species Agrotis puta. The sequence goes on along the minus strand of OW964182.2, from coordinate 15,101,004 downwards.
GCGTTTACAAACATTTAAATTCACATATGTAACAGTAAGACCTGGAACAACTACTAGTAGGTAATACTTATATTTGCTTCGAGATGGAATCGAACGCATGGCACGCAACGCAGCAGTTGTTAGCTCAGCCACTGCGCGAACCGTGTCAAATAACGGCCAAGTACACGTCATTAAGGTGCTGTAGTAATAAGTAACTTTTATGGAGCTTTCCTAGTACTACATTAATTCGTTTAGACTCAGAATTTATGCCAGACAGGAGAGTCCGAAGCGATAACGAACCGATACGAGACGTCAGTCCGATAGTTCTGTCACACTATCGGATCGCTTTCGCTTTTCTATGTGACTGGATTCAAACAATTCCATACATTCCAAATAAAAACGTCTCGCTTCGCATTCGTCACGCCTGTCTATTTGACAAAGGCTTTACAGTTTCGAAGTTAAACGCGAACACACATTTGTGAATGAATGAAAACTTCATATGAATGATATAATGAGTTTATTTCCTCGCCCACAGATTAAAAAGGAACGAATGAAAACAATTGGTGGTTCTCATTATGATACGAGGGCCGTTGAAACCCACGATGGTATTCATTTTGTTTCATTATTGCTGGACAATTACTAATTAGAGGCATTTGAAGTTTTTTCTTTCTGAAATCTCAGGCAAAAATCATTACGAGGTGTTTTTTTAAGGGAAACCTAAGCTCCTTTGTAGGTTTTTTGTTTTCAAAGGATGCCTCCATAAAGAAGCAGGTTTTTGTTGTAGACGTTGTTTGACGAGGTTCGATACTGATCGGTGCAGGTAACATTTGTATAAAGAAAAAGAAAATCTGCCAACTCTCAACCTGTATCTACGTATTAAGTGCTAGCGGCATAATATAACGTGGGTCTATATTGCTTTTTTTTTGCACCGACCAGTAGCGGCCTGTACCAGTCTGTACCGACAATCTTTCTTAAAACACCTTTAAATAGTAGTAGAAGGACAGTCTTTTCAATAAAACAGCCCCCCCCCCCTATTTTATTGATAAGACTGTCCTTGACTGTCCTTCTTCGACGGGTTATTCCTCGAAGCGCAACAACTTTGAAACGCACCAAATGAAGAGCATTTAAAGTGTTCCTCGAAACCGTAACACTAAGCGCCATTTTGGAGCGCTGACAAAATCATATTCAAACTCGTAGTTTATTCCTTGAAATACGAGTAAACCAATTATGAAACATAGAAAATAGCAACTTTCACAAAAGAATAGCGCTGATTTTAATATAGCAAAAGCAATGAAATGTATAAATAAAGCGTTTTATTTATCAGCTATTTGGCACAGCTGTGAAGGACGTAGATTAACTTTATTTTTAGAATTTATAACATATTTTTTGGCGTTGCGTATGCATGTGACACGTGCCCATAATTATATTTTTTCTTTCAAAATTGAAGAGCAATATTTTCATGTTGTTATTGAAATTAAAAAATTTCACGAACATAGTAATTTGAAAGCTGTAGATACAATTACAAAAAAGACAAAAATGCAAAATAAATCATATTTTTAATTATGACAGGAATTAATTATGACAAATGAATTTCTAAAAAGAAATGTAAATGTCATTAGGATTGACCAGGCCAATGTATTTCTAAAAATAAATGTATCGGGGCAAGAGTATAGTCTTGGAATATAAAATTTTGCTAAACTTGGTCGTGAATCACTCTGCGTTGTCCGATAAAGTGAACAGCATGTAGCAGATGCGTGTTTAGTGATGTGAATTTACATATCGACAAAAAATTGAGAATCGGCGAAAATATCAAACGTGCGTGCCTATAAATTAAGATAAGGGCAGGTGAATGACAGGTTAAGCTTGGTAGCGAAATGTCTTGTTTTCAATAATTGAAATTAAATAATGTAGTGTGCAGTATACAGTCGATTTAACTACAAAGTATAAATTTAAATAAGCGACTGATCATTTTCTCAGAATATACTTTTCTAGCACTAAGATCGAAACAAAGTTGTTCATTAATGCGCTAACTCTATAGAGACTTGACGATTCGACTCTTTATTTAAATTCTGAGTCGATTACTGCCTCAAATCCCTATCGATAACAAAACACAACACTAGTAAATACAAAGGATAAAATTCAGAAAACAAAAAAAGGGAATTTTCGTCGCGACGTTTGGCGCCGTCGGCTATATCGTTTGATACCAACCGGGGAACGTTGGAGAAGAATGTTGAGGAATATTTTGCCTCTACAAGAGTTTCGTGTTTGTATGATTTATAATATTTTTACTGCCATTTTCACTGACCACTCGTTTCTACTGAAAGATTCAACTTGGTACTGAAATTGAGTTGGTTTTCGTAGTTATAAATGATCTAAATTCATGCAATAGAGACTACAGAAAAAACAGATGAAATAAATTGCTAAGACCGTGGTACACGTGGCGACGGACGTTGGCAGACGATCTTCGGCCACCGTAGTTGCGGGCATGAGGGCAACTCGCTGTCCGACCATGTACCATGCCCGGGTCGACGGAGCGTTGTGTTCCACGCGCGCCTCAAAGAGTGTCAGCAAAAACGAAGGGGCCCCCTCTCTAGAGGGCCAAAGCCTGTCGGGGTCGCGGGACTTATGATTTACCGTGACCCCGGTACGTAAAGGGCTATTGAAGGACACAGTGGATTTTAGTCAGTACGAGTTTGACAGTCCCTCCCGCTCTACCCTGTGAGGGAGAACTCATTTGATGATTTCACCAAGTTAAAAAAAACCGTGGTACAAGTCGCCGTGATTGATTTGCGATGCGACAAAACTCACATGACCGAAGCAAATCGCATGAACCGAAGTTGTGAATAGAGCGCTAAGCTCAGGAAAAACTTACTCTCAAAGTAACTTGCTTAATAGAAGGTCATGATAGACCTAAGGAAAGGTTATCACGAGTGTGTTTGGATATGTATTTCATAATAAATGCCCCATGTTTTAAACTCATCAATCCACTTAACCCTTGACCCGGAAGCTAACTTTACGAACAAAACACGTATTTCTACAAAACAATATATTTGTGGCACTAGGGCCTTTAGTTTGGAGTAGTGGACTGTATGAGATGGTCAGAGGTTTTCTGAGATACCTAATAATATTAAAATTATTGTGAAACCTGGCTAAGATTCAGATCCTTGACTAGAATAGGTAATTTGACTCCACCAACCTTTAGCTCCACCCTTGTTCTGGCTTGGATCAAGCTTACTGATGCAGGTCGCTGCCGCTTGGTTGGATGTGACGTCACAATGGGCTTCTAGAAAGTTCCTCGGGATCCGAATAGTAGGCACACACAAATTAATGTCTAGGATTGTTCTGATACGATCAGAAGGCACTATATCACAATAGTAAACGAAAAGTCAGGTTATACAATGTGGTAATAGACACATCGGCGTGCACGGCAACGCGCTCCTGTTTCCCTTTCGGTAGTCGAACGTCGACTCACTGCAGCACGAAGATGGCTGCTCAACGCCGTCACTTCACCAGAAGTGAGGGTAGAAGGCTTAAAATTAATGGAGCTTAAAACTACCTTAAACTAGACAAGGATCGAACATACCCCCCACCGAAATCACTATGATGATTTCTCATAAAAAATAAAACAAGAGATCTAGTTACCAGCCAGAGAAGGCCACGAACTCTGATAGAGCCATGGGGGAAAAAGGGGAGAGGACGAACCTATAGAGAAAATATGTTAAGTAGAGATTATCCTTATAAAAACTAAAATAGTTACCTAATTGAGGTAGGTTTTATTAACTAAAAGATACTAATTAGCATATGGTAATGGGCAAAGTTTATTCACCGGTCTTTTAAAGGTACTATTTTTTGTTCGGACAGTAACGACGCGAACAATATTGTCAACACCGGGATGAATTTTATCAATCCTTGCCAGAGGCCATTCGGATGGATGCTTGACATCTGATTTTATGAGAACTAAGTCTCCCTCCTTCAGATTAGGTGGTGATGAATGCCACTTCGCTCTCTGTTGCAGAGTGTGAAGGTAATCATGAGACCAACGTTTCCAAAACGATTGTGTAATTCTTTGAAGTGATTGCCAACGTGACAACCTACTTAAAGAAACATCCTCTAAGTTAAACTCCGGAACCGATAGCATACTTTGACCAATTAAAAAATGACCAGCTGTAATGACATCAAATTCATTAGGGTTATCTGACATTGGACAAAGTGGGCGTGAGTTCATTATCATTTCAATTTTGCAAAAAACCGTTGATAGTTCTTCAAACGTGAAGATCTTATCTCCGCAAGAGCGAAAGAGATGATGCTTCGCGGATTTTATTCCGGCTTCCCATAAGCCACCCATGGATGGGGCACTAGGTGGATTAAATTTCCAATTAACTGATCGCAATGTTAGACCATTGAGAATGTCATTGCGGTTTCTTTGACTATTAAAATATTTACAGACTTCCTTCAGATGTTTGGAGGCTGCTACAAAATTTGTCCCACAATCAGAATACAAAGTGTTACATAATCCTCGTCGAGAAACAAATCTATCAAAAGCTGCTAAAAAACACTCGCATGACAAGTCCGATAAGACCTCGAGGTGCACTGCCTTGGTAGAAAAACAAATGAACAGGCATAAATAAGCCTTATAAGTTTTAGCATTACGTTTTTGGCTTTCCTTTACAATGAACGGACCTCCAATATCGACACCTACATGATTGAAAACTTTGTTAGGTTGAAGTCTACTTGAGGGTAACGTACCCATCATTGGTTGGATTGAAGACGGTCTAAATTTAAAACACTTTACGCATTTTGATAACACCGATCTAATAACATTACGACCATTTATAATCCAATATTTCCTAGATAAGATTCCGTGCAACGTGCGCGGACCTACATGCATGTAAAGGTTATGATAATATTCTATTAAAATTGAGGTTGTATGACATACTTTTGGCAAAAGCAAAGGGTGCTTGGTGTCATAAGGCAAGTCAGCCTGTGAAATTCTACCCCCCACCCTGAGGAACTTATTTTCATCAACGAAGGGTGAAAGTTTACGTAAGGATTTTACTACGTTACCCTTTTTAGAGAGTATGGCAATTTCAGATTCAAAATGGTTCTTTTGAATTATTCTAATTATAGAATCATGAGCTCGAGCTAGCTCAAGGGTAGTGAGAGGCCCTGAGACTATCTGTTTCGATTTTAAATAGTCTAAATAACGGTGGTACCAGGCGATATACCGTTGTAACTTGTTGAATGATGACATTTTATTAAATATTAATTCTTCTAGATTACTTTTACAATTTTTCAATTTGTTGTCAGTAGTATTAAAACAAAAAGTGTCATAATTTGATTTTAATTCGGGTACTTTGTTTTCGTCAGAAACATAAATCGTTTTAATAGGCCATAGACCACGTTCCTGATACAACCACGAGGGACCACGGATCCATTCCGGAGCAAATTCCATAAATCGATCAGGTAAAGCGCTTCGTGAACAAATATCAGCAGCATTATTCTCACTACTGACGTGAAACCAACAGTTAGGGTCCAAGACATCAGTTATTTGACTAACTCGATTAGAAATAAAAGTTTTTAATTTATATGATGGAGTCTGAAGCCATGAAAGAACGACACTCGAATCGCTGAGTGCAATAATTGGGGAATCTAATTCCTTTATTTTTTTTACAACAGAATTAACAAGTTTAGAGAGCAGCACGGCCGCCATAAGTTCAAGTCGAGGGATTGACAGCACTGGTTTCATTGGAGCCACTTTTGATTTGCTTGTTAGCAACCGCACCTTTATATTACCCGCGTTGTCAGTGCTGCGAACATAAATACATGCTGCATAGCCTAAGGATGACGCATCGCAAAAGGCGATGAGCTGAACCGAATTAAATTTTGATATTAAAATGTGTCGTTCAATCCGCAACTCCTCAAGACAGGGCAAGGTTGAAAAGAATTTATGCCATTTTTCTTTTAATTCGGTTGGTAAATAGTCGTCCCAACCTAAACTCAACTTCCATAAATCTTGCATAATACACTTAGCAACAAAAGTGCATGGCGATATAAATCCCACAGGATCGAAAATACTCGCAAGTAATTTGAGAACTGACCGCTTCGTTGAGAGCGAGTCGTTTAAATTATAGTTGAAGGAAAAACAATCACAGCTAGGTAACCACGTCAACCCTAGCACTTTGATTGAGGACGATAACGTATCGTCTTGAAAATTAATAACAGATACCTGCTCAGTTGACATACGCGTGAGTAATTCAGAACGATTACTTGCCCACTTCCGGAGGTCAAATGCTCCACTTTTAAGAAGTGAAGTTAACTCATCTTGTAACGTACAAGCTTCTTCTATCGTGGGACACGACCATAATACGTCATCAACAAAACATCCTTGTAACAACACATTGGAAGCCAAGGACTGCGGATTATCATAAGCCAGTTGATGTAACGTGCGAATAGCTATGAACGGGGCACTTCTAAGACCGTATGTGTTTGTTTTAAGTTCATAAATACGTACGGGCTCTGAGGTTGATTTACGCCAGAGAATATGTTGGTACTTTCTTTCTGACGGAATAATGTTGATCGCGCGAAACATTTTAGAAACATCTGCGGTAAAACAAATATCGTATAACCGAAACTGACTTAGAATTTTAAAAATATCTGAATGAAGTTTTTGTCCGGTTAAAAGAATGTCATTAAGTGATAATCCGTTAGTAGTAGGGGCTGAACCATTGTAAACAACTCGCAAAGGTGTAGTTGTACTCGTGGGTTTCAATACACAATGGTGCGGAATAAAATATTTAGATGGTTCCGTACCCTTATAGGGTTCCATGTGTCCTAACAGTTCATACTCATTCATAAAATCGCAGTAGGCCTGTTTCAAATCGGGTGATTTATCAAGTCTGCGCTCTAATTGAGTCATCCGCTTCAAAGCTGAATTGTAGGAATCGCCCAAAGGCTCGTGGTTTGGTTTTAATAAAATAGGAGAAACGTATCGGCCCGTTTCGTCCCTGTAATGATTTACAGAAAATATGTTTTCAGCAAGAACGTCTTGCGGATTTAAGTGTTGATCTTCGCACGGCAAAGATTCAACTTCCCAAAATCTTTTGAGTGAGTCATTGAGGACATTTTCCTCGACAGTAAACGTTACTGCATGCAGAGAAGTAGTGGCAGTGGTTACGTTAGAATGATTGTTCTTTGATATACAAAACCTTCCCGTAATCACATAACCAAAAATGCTACCTAACGCAACAGGTATATCTGAACCAAAGATTAATTTCTTTCCGTCGTAAATATACGGAAAAACATCACCCGCTAAAATAATATCTATATCTGAACGCCTATAAAAGGTAGGGTCAGCTAGAATTAAATTTCTATATTCATCAATTACGCTTTGCGGTAATTGTACGGTCGGCAAACCACCAGTAATTTTTGTAAGCACTACAGCGTCAATATTAAAAGATGGTTCGTTACTATGACGCGGTTTCATAGCGAACGAAGTCATACCATGATTTTTTACACTTTCGCCTGCGAGTCCAAAAATATCAAAATTACATTTACGAGTCGTTAATCCTAAACGTTGTAAACAATCAACAGAAATAAAGTTTGTTTGAGCGCCAGAGTCAATCAAAACACGACACGGCTGATAACAATCGGTTTTATCTAACACATGCACCACAGCTGTACCTAATATAACTGTACTAGCATGTGTGTGTAAAGAAGCGGAGTGGCAACTAGTACTTCCACTCGGACCGGTAGTAGGCGATGTCGTCTGTGAGGACAATGATTTTTCATGAAATTTACTCGCGTTGCTGCCGCTTGGGCGCGAACCCAAAACCGGTTTGTTATCGTCGGGATGCAATAACACGTGATGGGACTTCTGACAAACTAAACATTTAAATTGGCTTTTGCACTCGTTAGCATTATGGTTTTGTTTAAGGCAATTATGACATAATGTTAGTGCATTAACACGGTTAATGCGCTTCTCAGGGGACAATTCACGGAATTTATCGCACCTAAAAATCATATGATTGCCGTCACAATGTAAACAAGATGTTGATTGCGAGGAAGTTGCATGAGTAAATGACCTAGTTTTTTCCGTTTTATTAATTGGTTGACGTTTATTTTGTTGCAAGTTCACTGAACTCGTAGTATTAGTGTAAGAAGTAGAATGATCAAGTACTTTGATATGATTGTGTACAAAGCTGATTAATTCATGGAAAGTCGGAACAGATTTTTGATCCAAATTTTGTTCAAATAATTTTCTAGTTTGTGAATCTAAGGCACGTAGTGCAATATGACACATCACATAACTATTTAAATTTTCTATATTTAACGCTTGAATAGCTTGATAAGAATGCTCAAAAGTTTCAATAAAAGTATTTAACTGAGCTGAAGACTCCTTATTTATCGGTGAAAAACCTAACATTTTATCCAGGTATCTACCCACTAGCATACGATTATCCTGGTATTTGTCGAGAAGACTTTTCCAGACTAAATCATAATTACTTGCAGTAATCGGTAAACTTTTAACAATATTTAATGCACTGCCCTTCGTACATGACAGAAGGTAGTGGAATTTATCGATGTTTGGTATATGCGGTTGATTATGTACCAATGAACAAAAAGTTTCGTAAAACGTGGTAAAGTTTTCAATATTACCGTCAAATGTAAATAGCTCTAATTTAGGCAAACGCGGACTTGATTGATTTAAGTTTTGATTTTCAACTTTAACACTACCCGCAGTTTTATTAATTAATAATCTATTTGCAACTAATTTTACGTTATAATATATTTCATCGAAACTCTTTATTTCCTGGGTTCGCATTTTATAGTCCGGATTTGATTCCAACTCCGATTCACATATTTTGAAAATTACCTTTTGAAATCGGTCACGCACTTCGTCAATGTCCGAAACACGTAATAAAAGTAAATCCTGCTTATCAGGCGTTGAAATATCCTTTGACATTTCATAGGCATATTGTAATTGCTCAAAGAGTACTTCCTTTTCTTGGATTAGGTATGTTATTGATTGCAATGAAACATCTTTTTTAGGAGGCATGATTACCTTCAACGATATGTGTTGACAATATTTTATAATGTAGGTAGATTCTAGGTAGGTAGTACAATTAAGAGCCTTACGTAATTATTTAATGCAAGTATTTGGGATTGATGTTAAGCAAACTAATAGTTTTGTTTAATAAAATGTATGCACACTATATTTTTACGTACGACGTAAAATATAGAATGGAAACTGTAAGTTCTTGAAGTAGGTACCTATTGGGAAATAAAATAGGTACTGAAATCCGTCTCGTATGGACCAAAAAATGTGGCACTAGGGCCTTTAGTTTGGAGTAGTGGACTGTATGAGATGGTCAGAGGTTTTCTGAGATACCTAATAATATTAAAATTATTGTGAAACCTGGCTAAGATTCAGATCCTTGACTAGAATAGGTAATTTGACTCCACCAACCTTTAGCTCCACCCTTGTTCTGGCTTGGATCAAGCTTACTGATGCAGGTCGCTGCCGCTTGGTTGGATGTGACGTCACAATGGGCTTCTAGAAAGTTCCTCGGGATCCGAATAGTAGGCACACACAAATTAATGTCTAGGATTGTTCTGATACGATCAGAAGGCACTATATCACAATAGTAAACGAAAAGTCAGGTTATACAATGTGGTAATAGACACATCGGCGTGCACGGCAACGCGCTCCTGTTTCCCTTTCGGTAGTCGAACGTCGACTCACTGCAGCACGAAGATGGCTGCTCAACGCCGTCACTTCACCAGAAGTGAGGGTAGAAGGCTTAAAATTAATGGAGCTTAAAACTACCTTAAACTAGACAAGGATCGAACAATATTAAACAACTTATTTAATAAATATGAAAGTTAAGCCACAACACAAATCAACGTTATTAAGACTGTTTTAACAGTTATTAAAATGTCCCGAAAACAGTTTCTGCTAAAGCAAAAAGCTGACCAACAATATATGGGATGAATAATGTGACAAGGCGACTTCAATTTGAGGGACATTCCGAATGTCCCTATTTTGATGATTTGTCAGTTTTTCCCCTTACTCGAGTATGGAAACAGGATATGATATTGGAAATTTCCGCCTTTGAGATAATATATATCGGGACTCGTTGCCACTTTTGTCTTTTATGAGATAAAATAATTTGTGAGCATGGAGGGGTATTTTGATTTAGATGGCTTTTAGTGTCATCCGTTACCAAGTAAGGATTGTGTGTAAATTAGGTTATTGAAGGTGAAAACATGACAGGTGATTGCTTTGGACATTTAAGGTTTGATTATCTAGCTCATTTTCATCTGACGGCACGTTTGGCGCAGTGGCTGAGCAATTGGACTTCTGCGCATTGTGTCGCGGGTTCGATTCCTGCACGGAACAAATATTTGTATGATCTGCAAGTAGTTGTTCCGGGTCTGGGTGTTTGTGTGTGTGAGTTTCTATGTTTGTAAACGCACCCACGATACAGGAGAGATTCCTAGTGTGAGGCAACGTTTTATCTTTTTGATAAAACAACGACGGGTTGCACTCTGGGAGTGCCGGCAGAAGTGAAAACTTGAATAGTAATAAACACACACGAACATTCACGCAAGCGCCCTGCGCCGTCTTACGAATTTTCGATCAGGTCACGTGTCCTGGCGCGAGTTTAACATTTTTTACCCATTCCAAAAAAATTGCACAACGCCGCTAAAGAAGTTTTCACTTCAAAAAAACCTCAACTGAGTATTAATTTATGAACAATCGTGTCAAAAACATTAAATATTTAAAAAGATGTCTATATGTATAAAATAAAGATCAAAGAAACAGTGGATCCACTCTGTGAAGGATGATTATGGCTAGAAAAGAGGTGACTACTGAGATATACGTGTAAAAGAGGAGTATTAGAGAAGAAAACACACTGCACTGACCCCAAATGGTGGGACATTGGGACAAGGTGGGACATTGGGGATATTCATCATAATACCCCCAAAATACTAAAACAAGGTGGTCCCCCTACAAATAAATCCGAGTAGTAGTTAGTGTGAACACTCGTCGAGTGTTGAACAAACTCGCGCAATAATTTAGTTGCTCTGTTTAGTTTACAACCGTTTTTTGTTCCCTGTTTTAATGGAAAACGCGAGCTAATGGGATTTCTGACTCATTCGTATGTTTCTTTTGTTACCCGGCAATGAGATTTTCTCGTGTGTGTTTTCTGGATGAATAATGCTTATGAGACAGATGAAGCCGTTCGTGTATTTTTGAAATTACGTTTTTTCTTTAATATTGAAGAGACAGTTATTATATCTCTGAAATCTTTTCCTAACTTTTCTAGTTATCGATTTCAAGTCAAACAGGCCGCATTTTAATATTCTTATATTTCTTGGTGTATAAAACAAGATCTTTTTACTCGTTGTCCGCTATTATTCAGATACCACTTTTTAAGTAAACAGTAAAATTATTTCAACATGAAAATAAAATTAGTTATGTAGCAAAATACCTAAAATTATCGAATTTGTTACTTTCCACTAAAACCTACTAAAATTACAATTATTAAACATCCAAATTTAAGATAATCTCTGCGAGCCCTTTTCATGAAACAACTAAAAAACAACACTTTATCAAAGTAATTTGAGCAATAAAGCCCACGGGCGAACAATCGCGAACGAATTATTAGAAACTCCATTTAAATTCGGATATTTCACTGGAAACGACCCTCATATATTTTAGAAAATATCAAAAGCACTCATTTACACAAAATGGAACACTGCGAAAGTTGCAAAAAGTGCACACAAATCATATATTAAAATTGTTGTAGTAATGACAGCATACAAATCAAATCACGAAATTGTCATGTCAACGTGAATGGATAAAAGTTGAATGAATGAATTTTTTTCTTGACTTTTCACTTGATTGACGTGGCTGACCATAGCCTAATTAGTCGAGTAACTTCCCATAGAGCAACGATGGGATGGTCGCAACGATGAAGGACACCGTGGATTTTAGTCAGTCAAGTCTGACAGTCCCTCCCGCCCTGCCCTGGGAGGACCTTTTTGATGATTTTACCAAGATAAAAAAAGAGCAACAATGGGATGATATTCTCGTTAAATATTCGCGGTGGGCGATAATTTTCCCAGTCTCCGAGTTCCACATGTATTTTATTTTGTGCTTGTTTACTCTTTGCAATTTGGTATACCCCAGAAGTATAGAAAAATCCTAAGGCAAAAGGAGATCACGCAGAAAATACTCCAGAAAACATTGAGAGGATCTTCATCTACAAAAATTCAACTGTGACCAGACCAACAACAACAACAGTTAGTTCAGATGCTTTTGGTTCAATTGAAAATACTAACGAGGTTCATGTTATTTGAACATGTTAACTTAGTTTAACTCTCATTAGAAATAACGAGATCCATGTTTGATAGCTGATATTTAATATAACTGCTGCTAGTTTAATAAAAAAATAGTAAAGAAATGAAAATGAATAAGATTTTTAAAATTAATTAGAGGTTATATCTATTTTCATTTATTTACACAGGAAACTAAAAATATAAGTATAATACCTGGTGACAGTAGGACACCTAGGCGTCAAAGTATTCCTCTGCATCGCTGTCATCCGGGAACGTGCCCAGAAGACTGGCAGCATTGCCACGTTGAATGGCAATGCAGTTTTCAGTTATTATTTTAGGTGTAAAATAACCATCAGTTTCTTAATGACTAATGCCTTTGTCAAACAGACAGTCGAGTCCGAAGCGATAACGAACCGATACGAGACGTCAGTCCGATAGTTCTGTCACACTATCGGATCGCTTTCGCTTTTCTATGTGACTGGATTCAAACAATTCCATACATTAAAAATAAAAACGCCTCGCTTCGCATTCGTCACGCCTGTCTGTTTGACAAAGGCTTAAAAACCATTTTGATTTTTCACTTTTAAAGAGTTATTTAAGGTCTAAACAATAAATGGCTCGGTTGACGCAGTGGCTGAGCGATCGACAGCTGCCCAGCGTGTCACGGGTTCGATCCCCGCACGGAACTAAGATCTGAATATGATCTGAAAGTAGTGGTTCCGGGTGTTTGTTTATGTGAGTTTCTATGTTTGTAAAAGCAACCACCGGTGCAGGTGAAATACCAAGTGTGAGCCAAAGTTTTCTTTTAAAGAAAAGTAAAGAAAATTTGTTTCTGTAAGTTTTCTTTTTCATAAAATACAAAATATAACATTTCACGTTACCATTCAGGTTGGCCCATTCAGTCCCACGCTCATACGGAAGTAGGGAGCATGATCCCACTATTTATATTTTCCAAAGGACCGTACTGATATATGGCATCAATTTCTCACAGCCGTATCGTGGGACCAAAGAGTAGAGACATGCAGAGGAATCAAACCGACCATTAACTTTAAGAGGGACGGTCTCTCTCCACTCATGTTGCCACAGTATTTTTCTATTTTCACTTACAATGAGTTTACTCTATTTCTAAATCCAGCTCAGAAGAAAAACAATCTATACATATAATAAATCTGTAGAAGGGTCAATTCTGTACATTGAAAATATTGAAAAAATAAATAACGGGGGGTGTTGCTGGATCGATACCAAACCCAAATATGTGATTAAAAAAAATGTTTGTCTGTCTGTCTGTATATGCAGGCATCACGTGAAAACTAACGGTTCGATTTCGATGAAACTTGGTATAATTATTCCTTATTATCCTGGGCATAACATAGGATACTTTTTATCCTGGAAAAATACGTAGAAAAAAAAAACTTATTTTTCAGTTTTATTCATAGACGTTGTTCTGTAGAACCGCGAACACACGTTGCATTACCCGCAGTGGATTCAGCGCCGTAATATTTATAAGATGTCATTGTCAGAGTTACTCAAAATGGGGAAATAAACCATCCACGCGAAGACCGACATCCGCGCGGACGGAGTCGCGGGCGGAAGCTAGTATTTAATATAGAGCTAGCTCACTCAGAAGGAACTGGAATCAACGGAACACAGCGAATACTGTTTGGCGCTGAACACCTATAGAAAAGTGGTTTTGGTCCCAATGAGCCAACCATACCGTCTAGAAAGATCGAGTAAAAGAGAACTTTGGAAGAAAAACTCATGCTGCGCCTCCAAATAAATTGGAATAATCCTGGTTCTCCCAATCATACAAATATTTGTTCCTTCCTTGAATCGACCCGGCGACACCCAGCGCAGCGGTCAATTGCCCAGCCACTGCGCCAGCCGTGCAGTCTTTAATTGCAAGCTTCAAAGTCATACCCTAGTCGACGGCGCGTCGTGTTCCACGCACTCCTCAAAGAGCTGTCAGTAATATGATGGAGCCAAAACCTGCCGAGGTCGTGGGACTGTCTTATCAGGTAACCGTGGCCCCGGAACGTAAAGGGCTATTGAAGAACACCGTGGGTTTTAGTCAGTACAAATCGGATAGTTCCTCCGGCCTACCCTGGGTGGGAGGACTCATTTGATGATTATAAAACGTAAAAAAATAAAAATAAAAAAGCTTTAAAATTGCTCAGTACGTACCTAGTAAAAATCATCAGTTGTTCAAGGTGTTTTAAGATCTTGCTTAGAATGGAACTTACTTACTTACTGGAAGGAGCTCTTGTCTAAATAAATACAGCCGCACAGACCGATCTTCCGGGTTAAGCCGCGCTTGCCGAGGTTGGTCTGTGGAAGGGTGACCATCTGTCATAGCGAGTTTCCACCGTGCCTCGGAAACACGTAAAGCCGTTGGTCCCGGCTGTCATTTGTAGATCTTTGGCAGTCGTTACTGTTAGTCAGAAGCTCTAAAGTCTGACATCTGGGTTGTGGAGGTCCGACAGGCAGTCGCTCCATGTAAAATACTGATATCCAGCTGCATCTGGTTTGACTGGAAGCCGACCCCAATATAGTTGGGAAAAGGTTAGGCAGATGATGCTTAGAATGGAACTTCTGATTTCTTGTTCCTGGCAGTTGTAAATACCACATGAGCAGTATTAATGTTACATTTTGCCGTGTGTACTTTTATATTTGTAGTTTCTAGTTATGTGACAGCGCCTATTATGATGTTGATTGAGGATAGTAGTTGGTCATGCATTGTTATCGAAAGACTTTGAACCAATAAAATGATAATATTGATAATGGATAATTCTAAATTGTGCCAAATTGATGTAGATACACCTCGGAAACATTGGGTGCTCGACTTTGTGATGAAGGCGCGTAGTGACCATCGTACAACTACACAATGCACGCTTGCATATCACTTCAATACTTTTTTTTTTGCGTGGTCTTCTTCTTCTTATCGTATGGTTGATGAACAACCTGGTGTCAGAGTTTAAACCGCCCGTAGGCCTCTGACATGGCTTCACACACCGTTGAAAAATCTCTCAGGTGTGCTGGTTTCCTTACGATGTTTTCCTTCACCGTTTTTGGCAAGTGATAATTAATTTATAATACGCACATGAATTCTAAAATACATTGGTGCGTGCCGGGGTTCGAACCTGCAACCTTTGACTTGGCAGTCCAACGGTCATACCACTCGGCTATCACTGCTGTTCTTGTTTGTGTTCTTGTTCTTTGCGTGGTAAAATCATCAAATGAGTCCTCCCACCCAGGGCAGGGCGGGAGGGACTGTCAGACTTGTACTAATTAAAATCCACGGTGTCCTTCAATAGCCCTTTACGTACCCGGGTCATGGTAATCCCTTGGTCCCGCGACCAAGGACAATCACTACAATACTACTGTTACTATTCACCTCTTTTTCTACGTGGTAAAATCATCAAATGAATCCTCCCACCCAGGACAGGACGGGAGGGACTGTCAGACTTGTACTGACTAAAGTCCACGTTGTCCGTGAATAGCTCTTTACGTTTCGAGTTTATGGTTACACGATAATCCCGCGACCCCGGCAGTCTTTGGTCCTCTAAGGAGGGCCCCGTCATATTGCTGCCAGCTGTTCGAGGCGCGCGTGGAACACGACGCGCCGTGGGCCTCGACGCGATTGTCAATTGTCTTACCCCGCGCAAATTGTTCGGAACCTTTTTTTTTACGTGGTAAAATCATCAAGTACGTCCTCCCACCCAGGGCAGAGCGGGAGGGACTGTTAGACTCGTACTGACTAAAATCCACGGTGTCCTTCAATAGCCCTTTACGTTCCAGGGCCACAGTAATTCGTGAGTCCCGCGACCCCGGCAGGCTTTTGGCCCGTCATTTTGCCGACACTATTTGAGGCGCGCGTGGTACACAACGCGCCGTCGGTCCAAGGTCGGACAGCGAGTTGCCCATTACTCGCTGCAGCACATGATATGTGTTTTACTTACAGCGTACTTGTAGTATTTATTTACGGCGTATATTGTATGGAATATAAAAATGCGCCTCTAGAGTTTAATCAAGGAACTATTTTTTTCCATATTCCAAATTAACGTCAATGTTCCCGCTAACTTTATGTCTCAAAACGTAAAAAGTCATACTAGGGTTCTATTGAATTTTTATGTAGACATCTTTGACCAATTGTTAACCGTCAAACCAATAAACCCAAATATTGACACAAAGTTTACCCGACGCTCGATAGATGGCGTTGTACGGTTTTCTAAATCGCGCTATCGAGATTCTCCGGCCGTAGTATATAGGTCCGACGATGTTAAACTTTTTTGAGAACAATTACAATTCTTTCAGTGCAAGTGACAAGTTGTGGTTTTATTTCTACTCCACTTAGTTACTCTTATCAGTGCAAGTTGTGTTGTTTCATCCCGGTTAATATCAGGCAACTCTTGATATTAAACATTGGTCCAATCGAGCCAAATTTTTGGAAACCACGGTCCTGGTGAGAGGACCACTTGTACTCGCAGCGGATTGTTGTGGCAAAGGTACAGGGATTCCGCGCTCCGTCATCAGCAGCGTGAGCGTGCAGAGCAACCCGCTTGAAGCGGCTTGTAGCGAGCAAGCCTAGTGCCAGTGGAATCGCAGCGCATCAAGTGAGGTCAGAGCGGACGTCACAGCATCAGTTGAAGATTGGCGTGTTCGTGTGTCGTCATATAGCACGTCATCTGGAATCAACGTGTGACGTCACATAGCACAGCACCTGGGTTCATCGTGTGACGTCTCAGAACACGTCACCTGGACTCCCCGTGAGAGTCACCGTGTGATGTCACAAAGCACGTGATCTGGAGTCATCGTGGGACATCATAGAGGGCAGCACCAGTACGGACAATTGTGTTGTGAGTGACAAGTGCAAACGTGAGTACATTTTAAACTGTTAACTAGTTCGAGGCCATCAGCAGCAAATTTGAACTTTATTCTCATCAAGATTTCAACTTGAAGTTTAAAAAGTATTATTGGACTTATAATAATTACTGTAGTATTGTGTTGCATGTTTAGTTAAGGACTTAGACTAATTTTATAAAAAAAACGAGGGAACGTGGTCTCTATGCCCGATTTCCTGCGATAGTAGTTGTAATTTAAAACACTTGTAAAATTTTCAAAAGTATCTGGCACTTAGAATAATTTTTAGAAGTTAATAGACAACAGCAATTAATTTAGAACTTAAGAAAATATTTACAAATTATTTGTTAGAAATTAAAGCCGAATATTTAAAGGTAATCGATAAACATAACAGTTTCTTGCATAGTTTATTGCTAAGTCTAGCTGGTTTTGGTAACAATCATATATTGATTTTACAATGGAGGGATTAATCAATGTCTTACAAAAAATACAAACTTCTATACAAAAAGGATTTATTAATTTTAAGAAAACTCCAAAGGAAAGACTTACGTTAGAATATGTAGAAACAAGAAAGGAATTACTGGAGCAAAACTGGTCGAATTTTGAGAGCATACATTGTAAATTATATGAAGGTTATAGTGCTGAACTAATAGGTCAAAAGGTAGATAGCATTTACGAATCAACTGAAGATAGCTATATAAATTACAAAGCTCACATGAAAACAATACTCAATAAAATGTCAGGAAAAGTGTCAGATCAAGAAAATGGTACAGATAAATCAACGAAAAAATCTAGTGTCTTTGTTAAATTGCCTAAGATTTCGATTCCTACATTTTCGGGTCAGTATAGTGAATGGGCTACTTTTAATGATTTATTTAAAGCTTTGGTACATAATAATGAGTCTTTGAGCGATTGTCAGAAATTACATTATTTGAAAGATCACCTTACTGGAGAAGCCGAGCAGTTAATTAGATACACTCCAATAAGTGACGCTAACTATAGTCAGTGTTGGGAAATTTTGGAAAAGCGCTATAATAATAAAAGACATTTAGCCGACTGTATTTTAAAACGTCTGTTTGGTCAAAAGCGTTTGATTACGGAGTCGGGTAAGGGTCTTAAAGAATTGTTTGACACAACCAATGATTGTTTAAAAGCACTTGCGCACCTGAACGTCGATGTGACTACATGGGACGTAATAATCATTCACATTGTATCGTACAAATTAGATTTTGAAACGCGTAAGCAGTGGGAATTAAGTATCGGTAACATCAGTGGCAATGAATTGCCAACCATGGATCAATTTAAGACGTTTTTAGAAACCAGGTATCGCGCATTAGAGTTCGTTGAACCAAATCGGTCTTCAGCTCACCAGGGTAAAGGTTCTACTTCACACGATCATAAAGCCTTGTTGGTCACGAATACATCAGCTAAGCGTTGTGAATACTGTCAGGAGTCGTCACACAAACTTTGTTTCTGCAAAAAATTCGCTAAACAACCGGTAGACGTGAGACGTGATTATGTAGCTAAGC
The DNA here is from genome assembly GCA_943136025.2 of Agrotis puta. NCBI lineage: Eukaryota > Metazoa > Arthropoda > Insecta > Lepidoptera > Noctuidae > Agrotis > Agrotis puta. Next base: position 15,082,294 of record OW964182.2, on the reverse strand, counting down.
AAAACATATGTTTTAATTGCTTAGGCAGCAATCACAACGTATATGCTTGTAAGAATCCTGCCACCTGTAGAGTTTGTAAGAAGCGTCATCACTCTTTGTTACACCCCGTTAGCGATGCCGACGCATCCGTTGATTCGTCTACTCCCTCAGCCAACGATGAACCTATAGTATCCTGCCTTTCAACGGGCACCGTTCTAAAACCACGATCGGTTTTATTAGCCACGGCTCTAATAAAGGCCGAGTCGAAGATAGGTCACCCACAGACAGTCCGAGCCTTGCTTGATCAAGGCTCCCAGGCTTGTTTCATTACAGAAACTACAGTACAACTGTTAGGACTGAAGAGAGTTCCGGTGCATGGCGTCATCACTGGTTTAGGTAATAGCAAGTCCACCATAGCCAAGCATGTAGTGCAGGTCACTATTCAATCCCGTGTAGACCCAAATTTTCAGCTTCACTTTAACGCTTACGTGTTAAAGAAAATAACAACGTACCTGCCAGAGAAGGTCATCGAAACATGCAATTTCGACTGGGTTCAAACAAAGGGTTTGTACCTTGCCGATCCACAGTACAACACGCCCAATAGGATTGACATTCTGTTGGGTGCCGATGTATACAGCTGTATCATACAGGAAGGGATCGTAAAGAGTCCACATGGCACTTTGATCGCACAAAGCACCGCCTTAGGGTGGATCCTGTCTGGTACTGTTAGTACCGAAAATAAAATCAATTCAAAAAATATTAGTGTCATGCACGCCCAGATTAACGAAGATGATAGTCTTAGGAAATTTTGGGAAGTAGAAGAAAAGGCTAAAACAAACAATTTACTTACACCTGAAGAACAGAAATGTGAAGAACTGTATAGAAAAACTACAAAACGAGACGAAAGCGGTCGGTATGTGGTCAGGCTTCCATTTCGAGATGTGAATCCTCCATGCAAAGCAGGGAACTCACGCGGCATAAGTGAATCAAGATTCAAGTCTCTGGAAAAAAGATTAGGAAAGAATGAAAAATTAAAGGAAGAATATACAAAGGTAATCAAAGAGTACTTACTATTAGGACACATGAAGGCTGTAGGGAAAAATGATACAAAAAGACAAGAAGCAGTTTATTTACCCCACCATGCGGTTATACGAGAGGACAAAACTACTACGAAAGTTCGGGTAGTATTCAACGCATCTGAAAAAAACAATACGGGTGTATCATTAAATGATACACTGATGGTCGGTCCCAAGCTGCAGGCTGATTTGCGGCACACCATTCTAAAATGGCGCCGGCACACCATTGGTCTTGTAGCTGACATTGTTAAAATGTATCGGCAAGTACGGGTAGCTGAGGAAGACGTCATGTTTCAAAGAATCTTATGGCGAGACAGCCCGGACCTGCAACTACAAGACTTTGAGTTGCTCACTGTCACATTCGGCACCGCTTCGGCTCCATATCAGGCAGTTCGTACGCTTCAGCAGCTTGCTTACGATGAAGGCGATAAGTATCCACTGGCCTGTGATAAAGTCTTGAACGCGTTTTATATGGACGATCTGATGACAGGGTGCGACAGCGTTGAAGAAGGAACTGAAATATTCAAGCAAATTACAGCGTTATTGAAAAGCGGGGGATTTGAATTGCAGAAGTGGAATAGTAATTCAAAAAACATGTTAGAAGTTATTCAAGCAATGGAGAGGGATAAGATAAAAGAGCAAAATTTAGAAACAAGCACAAACACAAAGGAAAATCTAATAGAACACACAACAGAGGAAAATGAAGAGCGCAATAATATACTCTTAGATGTTCTCCCTCCTAACCTACCCGCTTCAAGTGAAAGCGTATAAAAAGACGTGGCGCGCTGACAGCGCCCCTTTCTGCTGCTGGCTTTCGGACACGACGGACGTGTTTTAGAGGAGTTATAGTGTTGATCAGGAACGTTCTTATGTACTTGTTATTTATGTGTGCTAATTGTTAATTATTAATCATTTGTAAGAAATATAACTTTTTAGGTTACTGTGCGATTTGTTTTTTTTTAAATATATTCCGCTTCTGGTCCCTAAGATCAGAAGTGGGATAGCCACGTGCTTTAATTTGTTCGCTATCCTGTTCAAATATTCGATAACAGTGTTCAAGTAAAAGTGTTGTGATTATTGTGGGTAGACTTTCAACCGTAAGTACCGAAGTTGTATTTCTTACAAAATGCCAGGGCATTTGCCTCGGTCTAAAGGACGTAGACAATCTCGTGAACAACAATCTAGTGGCGGTTCTCGCAGGAAACGTGGTGATAATTCGAATAATCGTAACACGCCGCCGATTGTTGTACACCGCCGTAGAAGCAGCTCAATAGACCGTAGAGATGAATCATTTAGACGTCGTTGTATTTCGCATAGCCCGCATAGTCGCTCTCGCTCCCGGAGATATCATGAAAATTCTAATAACCGCCACGACAACTCGCGTGATGTAGGTCTTGATCAAATACTTACGAGGCTAGAAGTAATTGAGCGTAGACTACCAGCAGCATCTGGTAGTGATATTCCGTTGCGTCCAACTAGTGAAAGCCAGTTATCGTCTTCCCTTCAGGTCGCACCAATCCCTGCTAGTGAGCAAGGTTCGGGTATGACACGGGTCGAGAATAACACGTGTACAGCTGACGTGCAAAGCCAGAATAATGAAGTAGCGAGCAGTATTGTTGGTGCTTTGGGTGCGCTTTTAAAATCCAGGTCTCATAACTTTTACATATCACCATTTGATCCAAGTGTCCAAGATTTTGATGTCTGGTGCGCTGAGGTTGACCGTGCCCGACTGATGAATAATTGGGATGATCGGGAGTGCCTAGGACGGATAGGTTCTTGTTTGCGTGGTGATGCAGGGTCGTGGTTGAATGACTGGGTGACGAATGATAGATCTTGGAGTAACTTCAAGGTTGAATTTAGATCCCTTTGTCCCCGTAACATAGATCATGCATCCATACTTTACGAGACTATGTGCTCGAACTCAAACAGATACCCAACTTATGCAGAATACGCACGTAAATCCTTGCTGCGTCTCAATATAGTTCAGGGTTTATCTGATGAGTTAAAATCCGCCATTGTTATAAGAGGTATCAGTGATCCCCAAGTCAAGGCTGCGGCAACCAACGCTAAGCTAGTATGTAAAGATCTTGTGGAATATCTATCAGCTTACGTCAAACCCAAAACTGACAGTAATGCTGCTCGTGTCTCTTCTAATAACTCGTCTAACCAACGTAAACGTGAGGCTCCTAAGTCAAACGATAGCAATATCACTTGTCATCTTTGCGGCAAAACGGGTCATAAGAAATGGTACTGTCCCAAAAAGTCTAAAAGCAGCTCTGATCAACCGACCTCAAGCGATAAATCCAAGAAACCCGTTCAACGCTGTACTTTTTGTAAACGTGATGGGCATTCAATCGACTCGTGTTTCCAAAAACAGCGCTCTGAGAGTAAGGATAAGAAAACGAGTGAGATAAATTTTTGCTCCGAATCGACTCCAGGCAAAATAACGTGATTTCAGCCGTTATACAGAAGGTGCCTGTTGACGTTTTAATAGACAGCGGCTCTGATATTTCTTTGATCTCTGAAAAGGCACTTAAACATTTTAATTTTAATCGTATACCAGTTTATCGCTTGATGCGCGGGATCGGAAGTCAGGTAGTTGAATCAACCTCTGTCATTACTACTGTCGTAGAGTTCCCAGAGGTGTCACTGGAAATTGATTTATACGTTGTCCCTTCTGAATGTATCAATGCACCTATTCTAATTGGAACTGATGTTCTGAATCGTGAAGGGTTGATTTACACTCGTACCAGTAGTGAGCAGCGGCTTACTAGGTCAGACATTCAGTCATCTGTGCAGCTTGTGAACACTGTGAATGATGAGTGTATCAAGACTCCATTGGTGGGTGCCGATAGGGATCGTTTGCTGGGAATTATCAAAGAGTTTTCTGATTTGTTTATTTCCGGCACAGCAACGTCCACGGTGAACACAGGTAGCATGGAGATAAAATTAACATCTAACGCCCCGATAAGCCACCGCCCTTATAAGCTTTCGGTAGACGAAAAAAATAGGGTTCGCGATATTATCAATGATTTGCTCAGCAAGGCAATAATTCGTGAATCGCAATCCGATTATGCGAGTCCAATCATCCTCGTTAAGAAGAAGGATGGGAGCGATAGGATGTGCGTCGACTATCGAGCACTTAATGCCATTACCATTAAAGAAAGGTTTCCCTTGCCATTGATCGACGACCATATCGATAGACTTGGTAGCTTCAGGATCTTCACCAGCCTTGATATGGCCACTGGTTTTCACCAGGTGCCTATGAAGGATGATGATTCAATAAGTAAAACTGCTTTCGTAACGCCTGAAGGGCAGTATGAATATTTAAAAATGCCATATGGCCTGGCAAATGCCCCGATCGTCTATCAGAGAATTATATCTAAGACATTAAAACCTCTCATTGACACTGGCAGGGTCCTAACATATATTGATGATGTACTGATCCTGTCCAACTCGGTAGACGAAGGTCTTAAAACATTAAGAGAAGTCTTACAGATTCTTAAAGCCGCGGGATTTTCCATAAACTTAAAAAAGTGTACTTTTCTAGACGTAGAAATTGAATACCTAGGACGACTGATTGGGCATGGTCAGGTACGGCCGAGTCCAGGTAAAGTAGACGCGCTTGTACGTTCTCCTAAACCTACAAGTGCGAAAGAGGTTCGCCAGTTTCTTGGGCTCGCGGGGTATTTTCGCCGTTATATTGCTGGTTATGCCTCTAAGACAGCAAGTATAGCAAGGCTGCTGAGGAAGGGTGAACCTTTTTCGTGGGGCTCTGAACAGGACGCAGCTCGCAATTATGTTATAAGTTGTCTTACCAACGAACCGGTTCTAGCAATATTTGACCCCCGATTGCCCACGGAACTTCACACAGACGCTAGTGCTGTCGGATTAGGTGCTATTTTGATCCAAGAGCATAGCGGTGGGAGAAAGAGGGTTGTCGGGTACTTTAGTAAGTCCACTCAGGGCGCGGAGCCGCGGTACCACAGCTATGAATTGGAAACGTTGGCTGTTGTACGTGCGCTCCAGCATTTTCGCCACTATCTTATTGGTATTAACTTCAAGATAGTGACGGATTGCAATTCTTTAAAGCTAACAGAGCGAAAGAAAGACTTGTTGCCTCGGGTTGCGCGCTGGTGGGTTTACATGCAAGATTTTACGTTCACTCTAATCTATAGAAAGGGTTCCTTAATGCAACACGCGGATTTCTTAAGCCGTAACCCTCTTCCTGTTACCGATAGTGTCTCTCACATCCGAAATCCGAATAACTGGGCAAAGGTTGCTCAAACCGCTGATGAAGAGACTCAGGAATTGATGTCTAAATTAAGGGAAGGGCAATTAGACCAGACGAGGTACACAATCAAAAATGATTTACTTTTTTACAAATTTACACCTACTGGGGAAGAGCCGCGACTCTTGTGCTTCATCCCGAAGGGTCATAGGCTCAGTTTGTTAAGGGTCTTCCATGACGAACATAATCACATTGGCATTGACAGAACTACCGACTTAATTTTGCGCCATTTTTGGTTTCCGAGCCTCCGGCAATTTGTGAGGAAGTATATAGGCCATTGTCTTGTATGTTTGGCACATAAAAGGGTTCCTAGGGCTCCGTCTCAGCCAATCCAATCATGGTCTAAGCCAGAAATACCTTTTTCCATTGTACATACCGATGTTCTTGGACCACTTCCAGATTCAAACGGTTTTAAATACGTTTTAATTGTAATAGATGCCTTTTCCAAGTATTGTCTGCTATACTCCTTATATAAACAAGACGCCAATGAGTTAAAGCGTGTATTCTCTAACGTAGTATCATTATTTGGTACCCCATCTATGATAATATGTGACCGTGGTAGAATGTTTGATAGTAGGGCTTTTCAAGATTGGGTTTCAGAGCTGGGATCCTCCATTCACTTTATCACGCCGGGTATGCATCGCGAGAATGGTCAAGCAGAAAGATACTGCCGAACCGTTCTTAACATGCTGAGGATCGAGGTGGGCAGTAAAGGCTCGCAATGGTCCGATGTGCTCTGGAAGGTGCAGCTCACCCTCAACATCTCTAAACAAGCCACTACCCAGACTTCACCGCTCCAGCTGCTGGTGGGCATAGACGCAGCTACCCCCGTTATCAGATCCTTGGTGCGAGACGTGGCACTCGAAAGCTCCCAGCCCAACAGGGAAGCCTTGTTATCTTTGAGGAGGCAACGAGCTTCTGAGCTTCTCGCAGCGAATCAGCATTATCAGGATGCTTATGTAAATGTAGATCGAAGGGAGCCACGTACGTTTGCCGTTGGTGACTTTGTCTTTGTAAGTAAAGTTGCCCAGACTACTGGGAAACTTGACTCCGGCATGCGTGGCCCATATAAGGTTGTCCGAGCGCTGCCACATCACCGATATGAGCTAGAGTTACTAGCTGGGTCTTATGGCAAAAAGACTCAAGCTGCCGCCGAACACATGATGTTATGGCGTGGCGAGTGGACGCCGGACACGTGCTCAGCTTTCTTTGAGAGTGGTGAGTTGTTTTGTTTTAAGCATGCTAACGTTTGGGCCTCTGCTCTGTTTTGCGGTCATAGCGGAGACATGCAGAACTTTTGGGCCTCTGTCTCAATGACGCAATGTGTCACGAATTCATAGCAAGCATAACCTTTGGGCCTCTACTATGTATTTGTGAAAAGATAAGCAAACGTTTGGGCCTCTGTCGATAACGATGTATGGCGAGTGATGGAAATCCGGATTCTGTCATTAGCGATGCATCGAATATGTGAATATCAGCATCTCTGGTTTGAAGCTGTTTCAATTTCATAAATCATCACTAATGGCTTTTGTTGCTGGCGCTTGAGTGCACGCTTGCGCTTGTAACTGTTTCGGGTTGAATTAGCTTTAAACCATGATGGTCGTATTATTTAAATTTCCCGTGTGGTCGATCTTGTGTATTTTCAGATAATGCTGATGATCCAAACAATGATGACGACCAGGTTACAGGAGATGGATCTAATGGGAATGATGCTGCGGTCGAGGACGCCACGCTGTCAGGAACGGCCGTCTTAGATGTTCTCCCTCCTAACCTACCCGCTTCAAGTGAAAGCGTATAAAAAGACGTGGCGCGCTGACAGCGCCCCTTTCTGCTGCTGGCTTTCGGACACGACGGACGTGTTTTAGAGGAGTTATAGTGTTGATCAGGAACGTTCTTATGTACTTGTTATTTATGTGTGCTAATTGTTAATTATTAATCATTTGTAAGAAATATAACTTTTTAGGTTACTGTGCGATTTGTTTTTTTTTAAATATATTCCGCTTCTGGTCCCTAAGAATACAAATAAAGTTAGACAGTACAGTTAAAATCTTAGGTCTTACCTGGAATCGTAGAGAAGACGTGTTTCAGTATTCCGTTAACCTTCCGTCCGAGTTGACAGCTCCTGTAACAAAGAGAGCCATAATTTCCGAAATTTCAAAATTGTTTGACCCGCTTGGTTGGTTGGCACCATGTATGGTGTTGGCCAAAATATTTATTCAGAAATTGTGGCTCGCCGGGGTCAGCTGGGATGAGGAACTAAACATAGATTTAATACAAGAATGGTGTACTTACCGTGCCGAGCTCTCACTCATTACCAGAATTCAAGTACCTCGTTGGCTAGGAACCAAACCAACCGATGATCTAGAATTACACGGCTTTAGCGATGCTTCTAAAGTAGCATATGCAGCTGTCATATATCTACGCAGAGTCGACGTGGACGGACAGGTACGTGTTTCCTTGATGGTTGCGAAAACTCGAGTGGCTCCCATTAAGCAAATTAGCATCCCTCGTTTGGAGTTGTGTGGAGCGGTGCTGATGGCGCAGCTACTTTTGGAAACGGCTGAAATATTAAACATACCACAGGAAAAAATTGCCGCCTGGACGGATTCTACAGTCGTTCTAGCTTGGCTCAACAGTCACCCAAGCAGATGGAAAACGTTTGTTGCTAACCGTACCTCAGAGATATTATCAGCAACAAAACCTAGCCAATGGTTTCATATCTCTACAAAGGAAAATCCCGCAGACTGTGCCTCACGAGGTCTATTACCTAGTCTGTTGGAGGAACACAAAGTATGGTTTTCAGGACCGTCATTTCTGATGAACAAAATTATAGAATATGAAAGGCCAAAAGATCTTAAGATTAATTTAGAAGAATCTGTTAGAATACATGCTGCTATAGTTGCAGATGATTCTATTATAGAAAGATTTTCTTCATTGCCGAGATTGCTTAGAGTGATAGCATATTGTCGGCGGTTTTTAAAAAAGGGCAAAAATCAGGAAACGTATTTACAAAAGAGTGAACTAGAAGATGCATTAAATAGTTGTATAAGAAAGACACAGGCAGAAAGGTTTAATGAAGACTATTTACAATTACAAAAGAACGAACCCATATCAGTAAAAAGTAAATTAAAATCTTTGTGTCCCTATTTCGATAATCAAGGTATAATAAGAGCCAAGGGCAGACTACAGAACTCGGAATTAGAAGAGAAAACGAAATATCCTATATTATTACCTAGCGATAATCATTTAACAGAGCTTATTGTGGCAGATGCCCACCAGAAAACGTTGCACGGAGGTCCGCAGCTAATGCTTGGTTATCTGAGAACGGCATATTGGATTATAGGAGCAAAAAAATTGGTTAAAAAACACTTTACAAAGTGTGTAAAATGCGCTAGATATCGTCAAGGCGCCCAGCATCAATTGATGGGTTCACTTCCAACAGTTCGTTGCACACCTGCAAGGCCATTTTTGCACAGCGGAGTTGACTACGCTGGTCCAGTCAAAATACGCACTACCAAGGGTCGTGGGCATCATGCATGCAAGGGATATATCTGCCTTTTTGTATGTATGTGCACTCGCGCCCTACACTTAGAAATTGTTAGTGACATGACCACTCAAGCTTTCCTTGCAGCATTCAGGCGATTTGTGTCCCGTCGAGGCCACTGCGCTAAATTATGGAGCGATAATGGCACCACCTTTGTAGGAGCATCCAAGGAGCTGCAGCAACTAACTGCCATAAGACCTAAAATAGCAGAGCACCTTGAATCCCACGGTACTGAGTGGCATTTTATTCCGCCGCATGGTCCCAACTTTGGTGGGTTATGGGAAGCCGGTGTGAAATCCACCAAGTACCATTTAAAACGGGTAATAGGCGAATCAACCCTTACCTATGAAGAAATGAGTACACTTCTAGCTCAGGTGGAGGCTTGCTTAAATTCGCGGCCGATAAGCCTCAGTAGTGCTACTGATCCTGGTGAACTGATGCCATTAACTCCAGGACATTTTTTGATTGGAGAGCCCGTTTTAAATGTACTATCGCGGACACTCCCGCCTGACCACCACTAAGCTCATTTTTGCTTGCACTTACAACATAGAAACGTTATCTAGCCCCGCCCCGTTTCCTTTGTGTAGAAATAATGAATGAAATACAATACCGATCGGCCGAGCGCACTGACGACGCACGCCAAACGAGTTTTTTTTTTAAACTGCTATTTGAATTATAAAAATACTTTAGCTTAAATTGGCCTGCGTTACTGACGATAAGTATGTGTGTGTTTGTTTTAACTTTGTTGAAACTGGCTTACGTTACGTTAAGTGTTTGTGTGTGTCGGAAATTCGGAATTCACTGATTTCTTATTTATTCATTTATTATCTTTCAATTTATTATAGTAATCTTATAAAATCCTATGCTATTGACAGGCAATAGATAAGCTTTTTTTTAGCGTTGTAAAATCATCAAATGAGTCCTCCCACCCAGGGCAGAGCGGGAGGAACTGTCAAACTCGTACTGATTAAAATCCACGGTGTCCTTCAATAGCCCTTTACGTTCCGGGGTCACGGTAATTCGTGAGTCCCGCGACCTCTGGCAGGCTTTGGCCCTCTAGAGGGGGGCCCTGTCATTTTGCTGACAATCTTTGAGGCGCGCATGGAACACAACGCGCTGTCGACCCGGGCATGGTCTATGGTCGGACAGCGAGTTGCCCATTACTCGCTGCTCGCATGCCCGCGCCTACGATGGCCGGAGATCGTCTGCCGACGTCCGTCACCGTGGGCGTCTACCACTGCGGCTGGGGTGTAGGGAGGACGCTGTCCTCTCCCTCACGCGGCCCGCCTCCTCCTTCGCGAGCATGACTGCTTCGCAGAAGGAGGTGACCGCTTCCCATTAGTCTCGCCCTAATTTTACCTAAAGTAAATAAAACAAACAGATATTCGTAAAATATTTATTAGGTTCAATATAGGAACTGAATCAGTAAAAATAGGATAAACACAAAATCATAGAAAAAGTTATGAAATTAACTTCAAGGAGTGACATAGACAATAAGGGCAGGGAGGGGGTGAGTGGGCGCAGCCACTGGCGAAAGCTAGTTACTTATAAATATATTTTAAGTTAATACTGATATCCTTACAGTGGCAAACATTGTTTCTTTAAAACCAAACTAAGAAAATGAAACAGATATTGCGTGAGTAAGCGAGAAAGCATACAATAATACCCGTGCATAACGTAACATACAGAATTATTTCATTTTAATTGTCGCTATTATTAAAATTAGACTTTCTAGTTAAATTGTTCAACAAATCAAATATTTATTTGTTTGTTTTGTTTTTTTTTTTAAACGTTGCCCCACACTAGGAATTTTCTCCTGTGTCGTGGGTGCGTTTACAAACATAGAAATTCACATACAGAAACACCCAGACCCGGAACAACTACTTGTAGGTCACACAAATATTTGTTCCGCGCGGGAATCGAACTCGCGACACGTTCCACAGTAGTCCAATCGCTCAGCCACTGCGCTAACTGTGTCGTCATATTAAAATTTTTGTTGCTCGGTGAGCAACAAAAAGTGGCGATTTTTTTCGCTATTTCGCGGTTTCCTATAATGGAGCCCCTCTCTATGTAAAGCACGACGAACTGTGCGTAGTGATACTTCGTACTCCTCGGCGAACACTCTCCTCGGAGTAAACGCGTCCCCTTGTTGGTAGGTGTTCACCATACGTTGGACGTTTTCCTCAGGAATGAGAAACGGACGTGGTGCCCGCGGTCTTTCCTCTAAGACACCCTCTCCTTTATGGCGTCTGATCCACAGCCGCGAAGTGTTTCTCTACAAACAATAAACAACCTCATAAGTCACAGATACAAATTTTTAAAAGTGTTAACCTGAAACTTTAAATCGGTTCTCTATCTAAACATAAATCTGAAATGCCATTATTTATTTTAGTTAAAAGTCATCATTTGTCCGAATAATAACTTGCCCCAACATAAGATCACATGTTATCACATGCCATAACATTAAAATTCCTTAATATAATATGTCCTAAATACTTAGGACATATGACTAGAATTTTTGATTAATATATTTAATGAATTTTTTAGTTAACGTGTTCTGGATAATGATTTTCGGACAAACAATTTTAAGAGATGAAAAGGGATACCTTTTAATCAATACAAAACATATTATATTTTCCCCTTTATTTACACCTACTCTGGTGTTATTTATGTGTAGGTAATAAAACTGCGGCTTGGGCCCGATTTTTTTGTCATATTATAGATATATTTGGAACAAAGCATGTTCTTATTTCGGCATGCAATTTGACACAAAGAAAATAGTTACGCAAACAAAGGGCCGCGGCGCCTTTTGTTTATATTTTTTAGCAAAAAAATTGAAAACCACAAACATTATAGATATTGCGCTTTGTTATCACTCTTTAAACTTTGTCGGCAAGGATTAAAATCCTTTGATGCCTTCTACTATTTCTAATTGCTTTGTTATACTAAAGTAAAAAATAGGAAGTTCGGATTTGTCCGAGATATTAATATCATTTTCCATTCAAACTAATCTGAAGCTCATTCGAAATAGATACGAATGATCTTTTTGTAACGAAAATAATTACGTTTGTATTGGCATTAAAAAAAATAAGACTTATAATTTTTTTTTTCTGTTTGGACACAACTAGCAAAGTTGTGTCCGGGGGCCTAAAATGTCCGCTTTAGTCGAAGCGTAAATAGAATAATAATATGAATTACATTACAATTCGTAAACTGGTCACAAAGTGACAATCCATAATATTAACTGCGTTTGTAACTGGTTGATTCATAGTAGTATGCTATTGATTCTGCTAAAGCGCTCATCTTATCCCTTGGGTATCATCACAAATCATCTATAGCTACGTATAACGACGACTCGGGAGGCAGGTTGTGGGCTCACGTAGAAATAATAATTGTTTGACCCATATGCTAAGTCGTGCTTGGCACCAAAAGTTTTAAACAAGATTATGATATTAACTATTGAAATACCTAATAACTAATGAATTACTTATAAGATACAGTGGCAAAGATTGTTCTTTGAGAATCAAAAACAGAAATAAAAACAACTGAGATATTAGTGCGTGTCTTAGCGAGAAGAAGGAAAATAAGTATTTGAGTTCGCGAAGTAATATTCTATTTGTTTCCAGTTTAATCATATGTATCAAATACTTTTACTCTTTATATAACGAGCTAAAAAGTTTTTAATTATTTACACAAGATGATAATTATTTGCATGAAACACTTTAAATCGTTCGTATTAAAAAAAAGAAAGTCGTTGAAAATAACAAAATGTATCATAATAATAAGTATTAAAATAATCTATTAATTACGCTCATATGCAGCTGCTCAGCGATTTGACTGAAGTTAAATCCTTGTCCATTCTTCTATTCTGAGATTTCTGGAAGACATTATGCACAAAATGTTCTAGCACAGGTTCTCAGGAGTCCAATATTATTGCACAGGTTAACGTTTAGGCAATCAAAGGTCAGGTAAACAGAGCAATGGTCAATATTAAAAAGGTCCGGTGAGCGCGCCAAACTTCGCGCGTAAAATTCGCAAAAAAAGTGTACAGAGGACACGTCAGTAACCTGCGTAGAGCAGATTGCAACTAATAACGTTGACTCTTTCCTAATAGGCCCAAACTGTAAGGGGGCGTGGCTCGGTGCCTCCGCATGATTTAGGCGAAAAAATTTTTAACTGGTCAGGCGGAAAAGTCCGCGATAGTACCTGACTGCACGTATGACAACTCAAACGTAAGTTGTTTGACGCGTTGGCAATTCGTGCAACGAATGTTGCAATCTTTCTGGAGACGTTGGTCTTCAGAATATATTTCAAACCTCATGCATCGATATAAGTGGGCTAGGCAGGTACCGGAACCTAAGATCGGTGACATAGTTTTAATTAAAGAAGACGACTTACCACCGAGTCGCTGGCTATTAGGTCGTATCGAACAAAAACATCCAGGTGATGACAAAATCACTCGTGTAGTCACATTGCGTACGGGTTCTTCTGTGTTGAAAAGACCAACCTCGAAATTATGTATTTTACCAGTTGTAGATTAATTTACATAACATTTGTTATTTTGTTTTGCATGTTAAACTTTTACAAATTTTAACTTTTTTATAATTTTAGCTCAATTGTTATACACTGGTTTATTGTTACCATATTTTATTATTGTCTTATTTTACACTTTTTTACACTTGTTTATTGTTACCATATTTTTACTTGATATTTGTTTAAGCTCAATCTATATTTTTGTATACAACCCATTAAGGATTCGGAGAGCTATCGATTACAATGTAAATCAAACCTCTAGAGCAAACATTTATTGCATGCAATTTATTTCTTAATGTACTGTATACCTACTTCATGTATGTTTAAGAAGGACATTTCCTCACTAAATGTCCATGGTGGGCGGCATGTTAACCGTCAAACCAATAAACCCAAATATTGACACAAAGTTTACCCGACGCTCGATAGATGGCGTTGTACGGTTTTCTAAATCGCGCTATCGAGATTCTCCGGCCGTAGTATATAGGTCCGACGATGTTAAACTTTTTTGAGAACAATTACAATTCTTTCAGTGCAAGTGACAAGTTGTGGTTTTATTTCTACTCCACTTAGTTACTCTTATCAGTGCAAGTTGTGTTGTTTCATCCCGGTTAATATCAGGCAACTCTTGATATTAAACACCAATAATAGTACTAGATTCTCGATGAGCGCTTAAAAAACGGGCGAAAAATAACGCCACAAACGGTTTTGTGACGGTATTTCGAATCCTTGTTACTTAGACCTTAAGTATCATTTTAGAATGAGTGCTTTTGTACTGATGACATTTTATCTTCAAGAAACATTTTTCAATTGTTTACGTTAAACCTAATACATTTTGCAATGTTTGAGTGTTAAGGTTTATAATAATCTGAACTTGTTAATCCTATTGAACTTTTTTTTATGAAGTGTAGATGTTTACGTGTGTGCAAATGGGATCGCTTGTGCGACTCCTTTTTGTTCCTGATCCTTAATCTAGAGCTATTATTGATCGAAGGTAGACATCATGGAAAGTGATTGTCACTTGTCTTACCTCGCTGGACAAACTCCATCAGATTGTTCTTTTCGAAACAAAATATAACAGCAATATGTCTATCGAGAAATTCTATAGCACAAATGCAACAACATTTGTATTACTGTTTACTGGTATTTTTCAATGTTCTACAACTCCATTCGAAAGTTTCGATAAATTATTGCTCTCAGTAGTTTGAAATGTTCGTATGTTGTACCTACAGGTTGAAACTAAACTCACAGGGGGAAATAGTGGGTCAAAGTTTTGTACTTATTTATCGTAAGCCAAGAACTGGACCCCCACCAACGTGTCCCCACGTTGTCGTCGTGGTGGGGCCTGCGTGTTTCAATGATCTCTGGTCCCCTGCCGGTAGAGGCACTCGTGCACTCATGCCGGACAGGCTCAGAGGGAGAAACCAAACCAAGAGGGACACACCGGGGAAAGGCGCGCCGCCTGGAGGATCGAGCAGTGTTCGAGCTTCTAGGCGGCGCGCGGCCCAATCTCAGAGATTGGGTCAAGGGGGGGAAAGGTTCGCTTCCGGTATGCGTCTGATCATCAGACGTAACCGTGAAGTGAACCAGGGGAGGGAAAACGGGGTGTAGGGACAGAGGAACTCACCTCTTTAAAAAAGTTACAAAACCATGAAAAAGTGCATGTACAACGAACTACCCCAGGCGGGTACCAGCTGCTCCGCAGCTGGAGAATCCCGCACCGGACACGTCCGGTCAGTCCCACCGTATTCTGGGGGGGACAACAGACACTTTACACCGGCAGTCGCCGCAGAGAGCCAGGGAGGCTCACGTGCCGTGAGGTGGAGTCGCTGGACCTGTCCAGCACGTCCGCCTCACCGGCACCGACGGAGCGGGCACAGAGTGCCGCTCAAAGTGAGAAGAGCATGGTGCTGACGCCCACCTCGAGGTCGGAGTCCGACAGCGCGTCAGACGCCATGAGCGCTCAGAGTCCTGGCTCTGGGCGCGGAGGAAAGGGGGCCGCCGAGAGGAGGAAACGCTTCCTCAAGCGGCCCCATTCGTCGTCCGACGACGATGAGCCTGCCTCGGGCCGGAAGATCCCCACCAGTGTGCGGGGTAAAGGCCGAGGCAGGACCGGAGGAAGAGGCAGCGCGGAGCCCTCCCTAGAGGAGACCATCAGGGCCGCGGTCCGCTCACTGGCCTCTAACAAGCCGGGGAAAAGGGCCACCAAGGACCGGGCCGCGGGAGCGGCCACGGCCACGATCATGGCGGCAGTGGCAGCGGCTAGCCTCGGCCAGGCTCCGCCCGCATCACCGACGACAGCGGACGAAATGTCCCAAATGCGGGCGGAGGTCGCCCGTTTGACGGCTGCAATGGAGGTTCTCCAGAAGGAGAACCTCCATCTAAAGACGGAGCTGGCCGGACTGCGGAAGGCAGGCCGCCGGGAGGAGGTCCCGCAGAAGCGGGGTAAGGAGCCGCAGGCCCTGCCCGCGCCAGCGGAGGACAGCAGCGCTGTCCTAAATCTGGTGCGGCAGGAATTAGCGGCCTTCAATCAGCGCTTCGCGGTGCTAGAAGGCCGCATCCTGCGCCCCCCGCTCGCGGCGACCACATACGCGGCTGCTGCGGCCTCCGCGCCGCCTAAGCCGGCCCCGGAGAAGCGGGCCGCGGCGAAGCCTCTGGCGCCGCCCAAACAGCCCCCGGGTAGAGCCGCGGCGGCAAAAAAGGCGCCGACAAGGGCGGCCCCGGTGAGGGAGATCCCGGCGGCAGCGGCAGCTCCAAAGCCCACGACGGCGGCAAAGAAGAGTGCCCCGGCGGCGGCGGCGAACCGGCTGTCTCCACAGCCCTCGCAGCCTCCTCCAGCCGACGCCGAATGGCAGGTGGCTGGAGAGAAGGCTGCCAAGAAGAAGCAGAGACGGCGGCAGCGACAGCGCAAGAGGCGAACCGTCGCGGCTAGACTCCGCGCCCCCAAGACCGCGGCTGTAGTAATCACTCTACAGCCGGAAGCGGTCAAGAGGGGCGTGACGTACCGCGACGTGTTCGCAAAGGCGAGGGAGGCGGTGGACCTCCGGGAGCTGGGAGTCGACGGGGGCCTCCGGGTGCACGTCACCGCGACGGGGGCCAGACTCCTGTCGATCCCCGGCGCGGACAGCGGCCCTACCGCTGACGCTCTGGCCGAAAGGCTCAGAGCGTCCCTAGACGCGGAGGACGCCCGAGTGTCCAGGCCCATTAAGCGCGCTGACTTGCGCGTTATGGGTCTGGACGACTCGGTCTCGGAGGGGGACGTCGTGGCCGCCGTTGCCAGGGCTGGGGAATGCCCTGCCGACCAGGTCAAGGCAGGCATCCTTCGCCCTGGCTTCGGGGGGCTGCTGACCATCACAGTCAGCTGCCCCGTACCGGCGGCCAAAAAGATAGAGGAGAGCCGAAGGCTCCTGGTTGGCTGGGTGTCCGCGCAGGTGAAACTGCTGGAGCCCAGGCCTCTGAGGTGCTTCCGCTGCCAAGTGGGAAACAACAATTGCTTCCGCTGCGGTCAGCCCGGTCACAAGGCCGGCTCGTGTTCCGCCCCGCCGCACTGCTTCGCATGTGCGGCGGCTGGCAAGCCGGCCGATCACCGGGCAGGGGGCAAGGCCTGCGCGCCCCCCGCCAAAACCAGGAGCAGAGGTAGGCCCTCTGCCACCGCCGTCCCCGCCGCCGCCGCAGCTCCTGCTGCCGCCGCCGCCGCCGCTGCCGCCGCCGCCGCCGCTGCCGCCGCCGCCGCCGCTTCTGCCGCTGCCGCCGTGGCTGCGCCCTCGCAGAGGGCCCTGGAGGACGCCGCAATGGACTCCAATTAATGGCTCCGTTGCGCTTCCTCCAGGCGAACATCAACCACTGCGCCGCTGCTCAGGATCTCCTGCTCCAGAGCATGGCGCAGTGGTTGATTAATGTCGCCGTGGTCGCCGAGCCGTACTTTGTCCTGCCCAGAAATGACTGGGTGGCGGACCTGGACGGCTCGGTGACCCTAATTTCGTCGGCCGCCGCCGGTACCCCGCCCCTCGATCGCGTCGAGAGAGGGCACGGGATCGCCGCAGCACGGTTCGGGGAGATCGCTGTAATAGGCGTTTACTTCTCCCCGAACCGAACTATCGCCGAGTTCCGCGACTCCCTATCGGAGCTAGGAGACATCGTCGTCGCATACGGTTCCCTACCCGCGCTCGTCCTCGGGGACTTCAACGCCAAAAATGTGGCTTGGGGTTCCCGGGCCACGGACTATACGCGGGGTAGGATGCTCGAGTACTGGGCCCTGGCGCAGGGCCTGGTCATCGAGAACCAGGGTTCTGTCCCCACGTGCGTGCGGTGTAGGGGCGAGTCGGTGGTGGACGTTACGTTCGCCAGCGCCGCCCTGTCGCCGCGCGTCACCGACTGGCGCGTTGTAGAGGAGGTGGAGACCTACTCCGATCACCGGTATATCCGGTTCGACGTCTCCGCCCAGACCTCAGACGCGCCGGTCCGACGGAACCCAAGTGGTCCGCGATGGGCGCTGAAGCAGCTGGACCGGGAGCTATTCCTGGAAGCCTCGATCGTGCAGGCCTGGGTGTCACCACCGGACAGGCCTGCCGACATAAACGACGAGGCGGAGTGGTTCCGGGAGGCCATGTCGGAGATCTGTGACATGGCCATGCCCCGGGTCCGGCAAGGACGCGCCCGGCGTCAGCTGTACTGGTGGTCGCGCGAGCTTACATCGCTGCGCGAGGCGTGCGTGGCCGCGCGACGCCGGTACACCAGATTCCGCAGGCGCCGCACCCGACCTCCGGATGCGGCGACCGTAGAGGCGGAGCTGTACGAGGGCTACAGGGCAGCGAAGACCGCCCTCCGCGACGAGATCTGGCGGGCCAAGGAATTGGCCCGCAAGGAGATGCTGGAGACCCTGGACGGGGACCCATGGGGCCGACCCTATAAGTGGGTGAGACAAAAGCTCCGCCCCTGGGCTCCCCCGTTGACGCAGAGTCTCCAGCCTCAGTTCGCGGAGGACGTGGTGAGCGCCCTGTTCCCATCGCGGGGAGAGCATACTCCCCCGCCCATGGCTCCGTCTCCGACGGAATCCGACGGTGAAGCTGACGCAAACGCGGACCACAGCGACGACGATGTCTACGACGCTCCAGAGGTGACCGAGGTAGACCTGAGAGTGGCGGTACAACGGCTCAAGGCCAAAAATACCGCCCCAGGACCCGACGGCCTGCCAGGAAAAGCCTGGGTCCTGGCCTCGGGGACTCTCGGGCCTCGACTGGGGGGGCTCTTTAGCGCATGCCTGGAGAGGGGCCGGTTCCCGCTTCGTTGGAAGACGGGGAAACTGGTCCTGATCCAGAAGCCCGGGCGCCCTGCGGACTCTCCGTCCGCATTCCGGCCCATCGTGCTGCTCGACGAGGTGGGCAAGCTCTTTGAAAGAGTAATTGCAGACCGCCTCGTCGGGCACCTGAATCGGGTGGGCCCGGACCTCTCGGAGAGCCAGTTTGGCTTCCGGAGGGGGCGCTCGACGGTGGACGCCATCATGCGCGTGAGAGCCCTCACGACGGGGGATGCGGTATCCCGGGGCAGGGTCGTCTTGGCGGTGTCCTTGGACATCACCAACGCCTTCAACACCCTGCCCTGGAGTTGCATCAGGGAGGCACTCCGGTATCACCGGGTGCCGACCTACCTCCGTCGCACAGTCGAGGACTACCTGACGGACAGGGCCGTCATCAACCCCGGTCACCGGGGAGAGTGGAACCGGCGAGAGATGTCGTGCGGTGTTCCACAGGGATCGGTCTTGGGGCCGCTCCTGTGGAACATCGGCTACGACTGGGTGCTGCGCGGCGACCTCCCTGACGGCGTCGGCGTAATATGTTACGCCGACGACACGCTCGTCCTGGCGGAG
This sequence comes from Agrotis puta, assembly GCA_943136025.2. NCBI lineage: Eukaryota > Metazoa > Arthropoda > Insecta > Lepidoptera > Noctuidae > Agrotis > Agrotis puta. The sequence continues at coordinate 15,063,008 of OW964182.2, read as the reverse complement.
GGAGAGTCGCACCAGGCGGCGGCCGACCTGGCGACGCAAGCGGTGGCGACAGTCGCTCAAAGAATCCGGCAGTTGGGACTCGACGTGGCGCTGCATAAAACAGAGGCCATGTGCTTTCATGGCCGTCTGAACGCGCCACGTTCAGAGTCCCACATTACGGTGGAGGGGGTTCGCATCGGCGTCGGGAGGACGATGAAGTACCTGGGACTCGTCCTCGACAGCCGGTGGAACTTTAGGGAGCACTTCCTACGTTTGGCCCCAAAGCTGAACCGGGCAGCAGGCGCCCTCAGGCGACTCCTGCCCAATCTCGGCGGGCCAAACGCCTCCTGCCGGAGGCTGTACGCCGGTGTCGTGCGGTCCATGGCCCTCTACGGGGCCCCTGTGTGGGCCCTAAGCATCCGGACGCGACCACTCAAGCTGGTCGCATGCCAGAGGGTCATGGCTATCCGGATGATCCGGGGATACCGCACGATCGCCGGCGAATCAGCCAACCTCCTAGCAGGATTGCTGCCCTGGGATCTGGAGGCGACTGCCCTCCAGCGCGTCTACGAATGGCGCGTGGAGGCGCAGCGCCGGGGCGAATCCCCGCTGCCTCGACAGGTCGAGGCGCGGCGGGAAGAGCTCCGGCGCGATCTCAGGGCAGTATGGAGGGAGCGACTGTCGCAACCGAGGTCCGGGCACGCCGCAATCGCGGCGGTAAGACCCCTCTTTGAGGAGTGGCTGGATAGGCGTCACGGCGTCCTTACCTTCCGCATGACGCAGGTCCTCACCGGACACGGAAGTTTCGGGAGGTTCCTGTGTCTGATAGGGAGGGAAGAAACGCCTGGGTGTCACCACTGCGAGGATCGTCCGGAGGACACGGTGGAGCATACGGTGCAGGACTGCCCCGCTTGGGCAGAGCACCGCCGTGTCCTCACGACGGCGATAGGCGGAGACCTCTCGCGCCCGGCATTGGTCGAGGCCATGCTGCGGGGCGAGACGGAGTGGGAAGCGGTCGCCTCCTTCTGCGAAGCAGTAATGCTCGTGAAGGAGGAGGCGGGCCGCCTGAGGAAGAGGACAGCGTCCTCCCTCCATCCCAGCCGCAGTGGTAGACGCCCACGGCGTCGGACGTCACAGGACGATCTCCGGCCACCGTAGGCGCGGGCATGCGGGCAGCGAGTAATGGGCGACTTGCTGTCCGACCATGGACCATGCCCGGGTCGACAGCGCGTTGTGTTCCACGCGCGCCTCAAGGAGTGTCAGCACATTGACGGGGCCTGTAGAGGGCCAGAGCCTGCCGTGGATTTTAGTCAGTACAAGTCTGACAGTCCCTCCCCCTTTGCCCTGGGTGGGAGGACTCATTTGATGATTTTACCACGCAAAAAAAAAAAAAAAAAAGCCAAGAACTGGACAAGCAGGTAAGTAGCAATAGGTTTTAAGCCTTTGTCAAACAGACAGGCGTGGCAAATGAAGAGCAAGGCGTTTTCATAAAAGCGAAAGCGTTCCGATAGCGTGACCGATCCGATGCGAAGACGTGGCGAAGGCGTATTTGCTCTGTTTGGCGTCGTTCATTAAACGCCAGCTAATACAACTGCCACGCCTCGGTTCGCAGCACCAAGTTTGACGTCTCGTATCGGTTCCTTATCGCCTCGGATTCGGTCCGGTTCGCTTTCGCCTGTCTGTTTGACAAAGGCTTTAAAGTGATTCGCATTACTACAATGATTTTCTATAACTCTAACTTGAAAATGGTTTCTATTGACATGAGAATATTTCGAAATTGCTACAGTCATACATGTTAGAAACAGTTTAGTCAAAAAAATTAATGGTTATTTCGTGCTTTAAAAGAAAGCATTGTTGTTGTGAAAAAGGCAAAATCTTGAAAAGCTAGATGAAGAAGTTAGTTCCCATTTAGTGTTATAGTACAAAAAGTACTACAGTAAACCACCATTATTATGGTGGGAGTATCCTCCGTTTCCAAGAAAAAAAGAAAGATAGAAAATACTTTTTGTGGAAGAAAAACTGTGGAAAACAACACGAAAAAATAAAATGACACGCCAAAAGAAGAAAATACGTAATTGTAAAACAAAAATAAAAGGAATGATTCGGTGTGTGTCCCACGGCTGGGCCAAAAAGGCCCAGTATTGTCCAGTATGACGTCGAGCAACTATGAAATTCCTTCTACTAGTTGAGAGACTGTTGAGAACCTAGAATTGAGGCTAGATTGACATCAAAACCAGACCCATTCTAAAAAAAAATACTTCTGCATACTACAATAATTATAAACCAAAGGAACAAAAACAAGTTGGTTTTAAAACGAATAAATATTCAGTCAATTAAACCTAAAAAAGAAAAAAATTGTCCGGACAAGGAAAATCCTTGAAAGACCCTCATGGTTGGATGAAATGATTTATTTTACTTCCCTTCCAATGCCCACTGACCTTTACTATCAAACTGGAACGATTAATCATTGTAAGACACTTCGTTGGATAGAAAATGTCTTATTTCTTTTTATTTTAGTTAGTTTTAACCTATAGTTTCGCCTGCAAGGAGATTGGGAACTATCCCACGGGAATTTATTACAAGAAGTGCAAAAGTGCATCGAAGTTCGTTCAACCGGTATGGTGTGAATAGATAATAGAAAAAAAAGTGAGTGCCGTCAGTAGTGAAACCTTCAATAGTACACACAAACTCCATGAGAGGCGAAGGTTAGCACAGTGTCACGAGCAATTGGATACGTAAATGTTTTGTTAGCTAATTACCAATTAAAACGCACAATACACTTTAGTTTTCCAACTAATTATGTCAAAATAAAGAAAGTAAACCGATTCATCTCCCCTTAATTACAGATGGATAGTTACCGGCTCGGGCAATGAATCTAGTCTAGACAATATCTAGGCGATCATATATTTTATGAGCGGTCTCCACGGGTCGATGGTCAATAAACGTATTATGTTCGGCAATAAATCTATGGGTTGTTATAACTTTACGGGCAAACGTGCCGAGTGTCTTGAGTTTCCTTGTAAATTTTCAGGAACTGATCTATTCTATACATATAATAAATCTGTAGAAGGGTCAATTCTGTAGGTACATTGAAAATATTGAAAAAATAAATAGCAGGGGGTGTTGCTGGATCGATACCAAACCCAAATATATGATTTAAAAAATTTTTGTCTGTCTGTCTGTCTGTTTGTGCAGGCATCACGTGATTACGGTTCGATTTCGATGAAACTTGGTATAATTATTCCTTATTATCCTGGGCATAACATAGGATACTTTTTATCCTGGAAAAATACGTAGAAAAAAATCTTATTTCTCAGTATTCATAGACGTTGTTCTGTAGAAACGCGAACACACGTTGCATTACCCGCAGTGGATTCAGAGAGGCAGAGGGCAACTGCACTCACTCTCACGTGTGGTTCCGAGAAGTAAGTTTGACTGTTAGAATGACGAGGTGTTTATTCAACATGGGCGTATTATCTAATTTTACCCTAGATAGAACATTCTTTTGGTATGCGTACCATTTTTGGGGTTGGTTATTTCCACCTCCTAGCGGTCTAGCCCCAGCAAGTCTCACACTCTACCTAAAACCCGTCGGTTGAGCGATCCCATTGACGGTGGTAGGCCGCCACTTCTGGCTAGCGACCAACCTTCTGTAGAAGACCGGCTCCAAATAATTTTCCTGTCTTCCAGTGCTGTGGAGGAATTTTGGATTCCTTCTGAAGAGCTCGCTTCGTGTTAGGCCTTATCTTTGCTTCTGGGCTGGTTTGAGACCTAGAAGAAACCTAATTTAAATTAAAAAAAAAAACTAAATTTAGTGGAGGGTTTACAATTTAGATATTCTAAATAGGGTGACACAATTGGCGTTTTTAATAAGCGATATTTTCAGGACAACAGGATGGATTTGAAGAAGAGGGCGAAAACATACTGCAGGTAGTCTGTGGTAAAGAGTATGAAATATTCTATTAGGTACATCAATAATTATCTCTTGGAGAAGTACATTTAATGTAATAATAAGTCTTCTCCAAACAATTATTGTTAAATTACCCAATACCCTTTGATTTCGGCAGACGAACTCTGGCCACCGTAGGCGCGGGTATGCGGGCGGCGAGTAATGGGCGACTCGCTGTCCGACCATAGACCATGCCCGGGTCGACGGCGCGTTGTGTTCCACGCGCGCCTCACGAATTAGGCTGAGGCTACATTAGACAGCGATTTGCGATGCGACTGGAAGAGCGAAACTGATTACACGTGGTATCGCTGATGTACGGTGTAGCCATATACGTGAGCATTCATTTATTTGTTTTAATCGCTCATGTGTCGCAGATCGCGGATCGCGTCGCGGCCTAATGTAGCTTCAGCCTTAATCGCTCATGTGTCGCAGATCGCGTCGCGGCCTAATGTAGCTTCAGCCTTACCGTGACCCCGGAACGTAAAAGACACCGAAGGACACCGAGGATTTTAGTCAGTACGAGTCCGACAGTCCCTCCCGCTCTGCTCTGGGTGGTAGGACTCATTCGGTGATTTTACCACGATAAAAAAACCCTTTTATTTGTTCATGAAATCTCGGCCTTAACCCAGAAGGATAGACAAGGAAGGAGAAAATCGTACAAAAAGTCCTGCCCAACAATTGATCCCCAGCTAACACTTCAATAAATAATACTCAAACTAAGTATAACATTAATATACATTTTCGTTACATTTCCGATGTCTTGCAGTAACTTATCGATATATACTGCGGTTGTCAAACGTAAAACATGGAATCTGCACCTTGGGGACAGCCGGCGTCGGTTACAAATTGAATGTAACCAATCTTTAGTTTACGACCGGGTGTCCCTCTAGTGTTTTAAAAGTAAACTATGTTTGATGGCTTTCTTGAGGTTTCTGTGTAACGGTAGTGGTGTTGCGAAGGTTAGGGGATTTTGGAAAGGGAATAAGGAGACTGAATTCCTTCAAAGGTTTTCAAAAGGCTCTCCAAGTGAATGGTGATTACAATCGGGAATTTCATTGCTGAAAATAGATAATTACCGTCTTACTACAAAACGTATCTGTTGAACACTTGTCTAAAAAACTTGTCAACGGCATTTGACGTTTTTATAAGGCTCATTTTGCTGTTACTCTTTAATAATTAGCAACACACAATTCCTTGACAATTCCTAGACGCGCGCGTGGACCACGACGCGCCGTTCACTCCGGCTCGGCCCTTAAAAGAAGTGATTACAAATTTATTATTTTAAGGACCAGGGAGTCTAATCTTTACACACGAAACCCGTGGTGTCAGCCTGTGACAGACGTTTTGACAACGAGCCCTAACTAACTAATCTATACATATAATAAATCTGTAGAAGGGTCAATTCTGTACATTGAAAATATTGAAAAAATAAATTGCTGGATCGATACCAAACCCAAATATGTGATTAAAAAAATTTTTGTCTGTCTGTCTGTATATGCAGGCATCACGTGAAAACTAACGGTTCGATTTCGATGAAACTTGGTATAATTATACCTTATTATCCTGGGCATAACATAGGATACTTTTTATCCTGAAAAAATACGTAGAAAAAAAAATCTTATTTTTCAGTTTTATTCATAGACGTTGTTCTGTAGAACCGCGAATCTCCTTAATTATTATAGGCTTAGCCGTATTTGGGTCCAATAGATATTATTATAAGATGTCATTGTCAGAGTTACTCAAAATGCGGAAATAAACCATCCACGCGAAGACCGACATCCGCGCGGACGGAGTCGCGGGCGGAAGCTAGTGAATAATATTACGATTTGACAGATAGCTCCTTGGCTTTTATTTTGACTTAAGTTACGTTCGTACATCTGTATCCTTTTCCGTCTTTTCGCTGACGGACTCAGAAAGTAGACACCCAAGCCCGAATCAACGGCGTGTTCCACGACTCAACTCAGTAGTTGTCAGCAAACTGACGAGGCATAAGGCCAAATGCCTGCTGTGGTTGCAGGATTGTCTAGATTGGGTATTGCAGCCCTGAAACTCATGAGGCAACCGAAGAAACAGGGAGGTTTTTATTTAGTAATAGTCTGACAGTCCATACCGCTCCACCCGGGACTTATTTGATGATTTTACTCCTTTTTAAGCTAAATATGTGCTTCTAAAACTAGACGGTGCAGTGGTTGAGTGATCAACTGCTGGACAGCGTGTCACGGGTTCGATCCTGCAAGAACAAATGTTTGTATGGTCTGCAGTTAGTTGTTTCGGGTCTATGTGTTTGTGTCTGAGTTTCTATGTTTGTAAAAGCACCCACGATCACCCGTTTAAAAAAATATTAAAAAAGGAAAAAAATCTCTTCATGATTTTAATTCACACTACCTACAAACGTCAGTAATCCCAATAACCTCATTACAGATTACGATATAATATTACAACAATGCAAATTGATACCGAAATCAAGTACCATCAATAACACGATAATTACCCCGATATCATAACTATACCTCATTACAGATACCATCGCGGATACAAATACCGCACGCTAATTATTCGCACGGAATTTGATCGCGCGGTATCGTACGGAATTGAGGCGAATCGTGTTATTAAACCCCGTTCGTTCATATTTCCTAAGTAGTGGGTGTCATGTGTATGTGGGTATGTGTGTGTGTGTAGGTGTGTGTGTGTGTGTGTGTGATATCGTGCGGTAATTTTCGTGGAGTGTAATTATGTTGTATTTTAGTTGATGGAGAAATTATATTAAACTAGCGATTCGCGCCTGCTAGTACCGGTAGTAGAGAGTATTATACTTCAATGTTTTGTTGTATCTCAAAAGAATTAGACATCGTTCGATGAAAGTACCCAGACGACTGCTCATATTTCTAACAAAATTAAACAAAACCTTAAAAAATAATTATACTTAAAACATTTCTCATGAATAACACTTTGTCTATTAGTATTAGTCCCGGGGTTGCGGGACCAAGGGATTACCGTGACCCCGGTACGTAAAGGGCTATTGAAGGACACCGTGGATTTTTGTCAGTACAAGTCTGATAGTCCCTCCCGCCCTGCCCTGGGTGGGAGGACTCATTTGATGATTTTACCACGCAAAAAAAAAAAAATGTATTAGTCACATAAAATTTGTTCAGTAGTTTTGAGACTGTTTTATACTCTTAATAATATGTTTTATTTCATTCTGTATCCACATTTCAACAGAAGATTGTGTAATACACATTTATGTAATTTTTGTAGAAAACTTAAAATAAAATGAGATACAACCACACTATTCTGCCACGAAAAAAAAAACTGTAAACCCAACTGCAATCTCATTACCAGTAGAAGAAGGGTAATTTAGTATTTTAATTTGATAATAATATATACTTAATTCTAATATATTTCTATATCTTGTGCCGTAAAATTATTGAATGTATGATTGATGGTTTCTGTTTAATCTTAAGAATGGGCATTATACCAGAAAAAAATCAGATTTCACCCGCACCCCTGCTCTAGTACCGATAACAACCACGGGCGGCGTGACGACTCACACTACAAAACTTCGTGCTAAAAACAAAACAACTACAGTACCACAGTATAATATTATGTACGTGTGTGATTCGGCCTCTGTTCTTGAAATAAGTGAGTACAGCCGCGCGTAATTAAACAGCTGTCCATAATTACAGATTGCCATTGCCAAATTGAATAAAAATTTTATTTAACACGCGTTCCGAAATGTTTCATGTTCGAAAACACAATACTGTATCATAATTGTTATTATTGTGGCAATGCCGTTTATAGTATATGTCATGTATTCCTTACAAATAAAAGCCCTGAGCGTCGGTAGCTTGGACACTGTTCCCGATACCGGTGGGCAACTATTATTTATATTTATAAATAATTTCTCCAATAGGCCTTCATGATGTAAACAGGATATTACAGTGGGCTTAGATTACTACTTGCATCCAGGTCTATCGGTTGCCTGCTCTCTCTCATGATGTCGTCGGTCAATTTAAATGGAAAGCCTGCTTCCTAGACACGTGGAAAACATTTAATGAAAACGCTCTGATTCTGAGATATTTTCAACTTTGGACTTTTTTTATCGTGGTAAAATCACACGTCCCGCCTCCTTCGCTAGCATGACTGCTTCGCAGAAGGAGGCGACCGCTTTCACTTCCAATTTCATTTCAACCAATTTTTGCTGGTAGTTTGATTTTTTTTTAGTTTTATCATTCTCTTATTTTAGAAGTTACAGGGGGGACACATTTTACCACTTTGGAAGTTTCTCTGGCGTTAACAGTTCAGTTCAGAAAATAAAATAGGAACCTCGGTATCATTTTTAAAGACCTATCCATAGACACCCCACAAGTATGGGTCTGGAGAAAAAAAATTATAATTGCAATTCTATGTATGAGGAACCACAATTTTTGTTTTTTTTTTTGTGTGAGAATCCTAATGCAGTTCACATAATACATCTACTTACCAAGTTTCAACAGGATAGCTCTTATTTTTTAGCAGAAAAGTGTTTGTGATTAACGGATGGACAGACAGACAGACAAACAGACAGACTGACAGAAGACATGACGAATCTATAAGGGTTCCGTTACTGGCCATTTAGCTACGGAACCCTAAAAAGGTGTTAGTGCCGGAATTCAATAAGGAATCTGAACAAAAGTACTAGGAGAACAGGATCATGAAATTTTTTTTTTTGATGTTCTTATCTTCTTGGGCACGCCGCAATCGCGGCGGTAAGACCCCTCTTTGAGGAGTGGCTGGACAGGCGTCACGGCGTCCTGTACCTTCCGAATATGTTAACGAAGGAGGTGGCGCGCCACGTGAGGGAGAGGATAGAGTCCTCCCTCCAACCCAGCCGCAGTGGTTGGCGCCCTCATCAGCAGACGATTTCCGGCCACTGTAGGCGCGGGCATGCGGGCGGCGAGTATTGGGCGACTCGCTGTCCGACCATGGACTATGCCCGTTGTGTTCCACGCGCGCCTTAAGGAGTATCAGCATAGTGACGGGCCTTCCCTGTATAGGGCCAAAGGCTGTCGGGGTCGCGGGACTCACGAATTACCGTGACCCCGGAACGTAAAGGGCTATTGAATAACTTTTTTTTTTGCTTTTGTGCGCTTGACGCGGGTGATAAAAGTCCACAACATCGTAGAAGAAAAGATCACTGAAAAAAAAAAGAACAAAACTGTTTTTAGACAATTTTTTTAGTAGAAGACAAGAACATACATAAAAAAGCAGCAAAAATCTTCATGATCATGTTCTCCTAGTACTTTTGTTCAGATTCCATATTGAATTCCGGCACTAGCACCTCTTTCATGGTCAAAATTATGTTATAATAAATATTAAGTTGTCCGTTGCTTTTTACATAGATGATAAAAGTCCACTAGATCGGGGAAGAAAAGTCACCTTTTTTCACCGAGGTGATATTTTTCCGAGGTGATCAAAGTGGACAACTTTGGTGTCCTCAATATTTTTCCGAGGTGGATTGAGGACACCAAAGTTGTCCACTCTGTTCACCCAGGTGAACAAAGTAGAATAAACCATCTGGTAAATTAAAAAAATTAACTTTTTAAACTTCGGTTTTTTATTTTTTTCTCTAATAATATTAGGTACCTCACTACGGTTTTTTTTTATAAGTACGTAACATGAACAGATCTATAAAAAAACGTATCAGAATATTCTGAACAAACGGACCTCATTACATAGTGGTGAAAAAAACTTGACCCTTAACAGTACAACTGATTAACTGTTTATTTTGCGTGCACTGTGGTAAAAGAAATTTCAGAAAAATGGTTTTCGGCTATTTGAAATTATTTTAGTCTTAAAATATGTTAGTTTTCGTATTTTGGTTGTATTATGTGTTGTTTCTCTTATTATATCAACAAAATTATTATTATTTTAATAGCCGCCAAGCGCGGAACAAACTGTCATAGACCTCCCATCTCAATAGAGCGGCGCCGACTGACGAGTGAAACAAAGTGATGCCTGAAGCTAAAGCCCGTGCCGCGACTGAAGTCGTTTTGACGTGGCGCTAGTGTCTATGTCATTACATCAAATTGCATTAAAAAAATTTAGTACCACGAATTTTCCGCAGAACTTCACTCGTGACGCGGAGTCTAATGTCACGCGAAATGGAAAATAGCATTTTACACGGTTTTAAACTGTCGTAAGCGCCGAATGCTATGAACAATGATAACTTTTATTATAAACAATATTTTAAAAAAGCGCCGCTAGCGTCCCTCGATTACGTATTTGTGTTCATATTTATCTAATTTGTAGTTCTGTAGGACGCACCAAAATAGAATGATAACGAAAAAACGTGAAAATTAGAGGTAACTTTGTGATCGTTTTCTATCGAGAAAATTTTGTCTTTTTATGTTTTCCGTCGGACACCGCCCTCGAAAATATAGTGAAGTTTCCTAGCATATACTTTTTTCCCGAATTAAACATGATTTAGTACTCTAAAAATCCAATCGAAAATTGAAGATTTTGCTTTGGGCGCACCCTTAAGTATGACTGTGATTTTAATGTATTTAAATGTAATTTTAATGTTTTTTTTTTATGGGAATAATTGCAAATTATTTAATAGAACATGCTTCCACATCTAACAATTTGTAAAAGAAAAGTATAAAAAAAAGTTATAAGTAAAAAAGTTTATAAAAAAGTTATAAGTAGTATAAAAAAGAAGTATTAACTAAAAGTATTAACATAACTAAAACTAGAAATTAATGTTTTTAATTTTTATAATTTTAATTTTGAAAAACTATAATTTTAATTTTTAATGAACGTGTAAAACTATTATGGATCCTTTAGACATCTGAAATAAATGATTTTATTTATTTATTTATTACTCACTGACCACAACCATCCTTTTTACACTTACAAAATCTGACAAAGACAGAAAGAGCTCCGTCCAAAAACTCCAGGAAGCACAGAAAGTACAGCATATTCCGCTAGCTGTGGAAATTAAAACGTCAAAACCATTAATATACTTCACGAGTGCAAAATTGTTTAACTTTTCCCATTAAAAGTGGGAGCCGTACGTTATATGGCTTATTACTTAGCTGTGAGGGCGTGTGGGAGCTGGGAGGAGAGGCTTACGATGTGATGGTAGACTTGGATGAGAATTATTTAGTAACGCTTTCAAAATTGGAAGTGTTGTGTCTGAGAAAGCCCGGAGTGGTGAGCTCCGAGTACGCGGGTGTCCGGTGTCGCGTGGCTAAGCAAAAGACCGTGGCCCTGGTACACAAAGACAGACTGTAAGAACAAGTTAGAATTATAGTCAGGAAGAGCCTAACAGTGCCTTCCACTTCACCCAAGACAGGAGAAGTCGAAAGAGTTTATTTCTGTTTTTTTGTTAATTATGTTTTCCAAAGTTTCGAAGCCCTACAATACTTTTTTGGAAAAAATCTTACAATCTATCTTTCATAATAGAGCTCCGATAGGACGGTAAAATGAACATAGTGAGAAGACGCAAGAATTATTATCAGCTCCCCTTTGAAAGGAAGTCTGAAAGTTTTGCAAAAGTCAGCTGCGACTGTCACTTTTTGCTGACAAAAGTGTCAAAGTGCGAACTCGCCCTAACAGACTGTGTTGAACTCTGTTGGGGACGGGAATCGACGCAACACCCTCAGGCATTGTCGCTGATTTGACCCAAATAGAACTTTATTGTGTGTAAGAGACACTATAAAGGTAGGTAGGAGAAGGTAAACCAAGAAAATTAAAAAAAAAAATTGGTGGTTTCTCTCTGGTCACCGGGCTCGATTGGACTTGCCTTTCAGGTAAACGTAACCCTGGAAAGTAAAAGGCTGTTGAAGGATCACCGTGAATTTTTGTCAGTACAAGTCTGACAGTCCCTCCCGTGACGCCCTGGGACTCATTTATTGGTTTTACAAGGATAAAAAAAAGTAATCTCTCTGCTCTACCTAGAGGAGGTTGTGTGCTGTTAACCTGACAATGATGTGGTGATTTTCTTGAATGTAAGACCTTCAGACGGGGCCAAGACAGCCAAAAATGTCCGAACCTTTGAAATGTGGTCGTGTGAGTAATGCGCGCTATAAGGTATCCTTGAAACATACATCACATTTATGCAATGTTGTTGTTTAATGCTGGAAATTAATAATCTATCTCGGAAAGACCCAAGTCTTTGTCTGTAACCAATCAACGACCGAATTTGCCTATCCGAGTCTTTAAGATGTCCAATCGGAAGCGGAATAAAGGAATAGAGTTTGGAATGTAATTTAATATTAACATCGGTCGTTAAAGAATTTCTCAAAAAATCGTATCGATTCTATATAATATATATCATATTCATATGTCAAAGTAGAGGTTTTTTATATACCCGTAGAAATGCAGGTATCTACATAAGCAAATTAAGATCAGTACATAATATTCCCATTGCTGGGATACGGACCTTGTCTCCATGAGAGGGGTTATAACTGTAATTCACCAAGCCTAGTGCGGGCTGGTAGATAAGACATGTTTTTAAATATTTATATTAGGACAAGCCGATTTCGGGCACGCCGCAATCGCGGCGGTAAGACCCTCTTTGAGGAGTGGCTGGATAGGCGTCACGGCGTCCTGACCTACCGCATGACGCAGGTCCTCACCGGACACGTAAGTTTCGGGAGGTACCTGTGTCTGGTGAGGAGGGAAGAAACGCCTGGGAGTCACCACTGCGAGGATCGTCCGGAGGACACGGTGGAGCATACGGTGCAGGACTGCCCCGCTTGGGCAGAGCATCGCCGTGTCCTCACGACGGCGATAGGAGGAGACCTCTCGCGCCCGGCACTGGTCAAGGCCATGCTGCGGGGCGAGACGGAGTGGAAAGCGGTCGCCTCCTTCTACGAAGCAGTCATGCTCGCAAAGGAGGAGGCGGGCCGCGTGAGGGAGTACACAGCGTCCTGCCTCCACCCCAGCCGCAGTGGTAGACGCCCACGGCGTCGGTCGTCGCAAGACGATCTCCGGTCACCGTAGGCGTGGGAATGCGAAAGGCGAGTAATGGGCGACTCGCTGTCCAACCATGGACCATGCCCGGGTCGACGGCGCGTTGTGTTCCATGCGCGCCTCAAGAAGTGTCAGCACACTCACGGGCCCTGTAGAGGGCCAAAGCCTGCCGGGGTCGCGGGAGTCACGAATTACCGTGACCCCGGTACGTAAGGGGCTATTGAAGGATACCGTGGATTTTAGTCATTCAAGTCTGACAGTCCCTCCCGCCCTGCCCTGGGTGGGAGGATAATTTGATGATTTTGCCACGATTAAAAAAAAGGAATTGCCGATTTATTTTGTGTTTTTATGACTAGTGGACCTTCTGTATCTGTATTAAGCATTAAAATTGAGCAAGTTCAATGAATTGTAGATTAATCTGCCAGAGGTAAGGGTCACACGTTTAGGAGAAATTAAGATTTGATTGCTTGACATTAAACAGCGGAGCTAACTTCTTGTTAATGGGGAACGTGAGAATGAGTTTAATTTTAGGTTAAGTACCGATTATAAACTTAATTGTCTTGGTTGGGCTTTAAAATGTTACAATAATGTTCATTATTCTATAGCACGCTGTGTGCACTTCATCAACTGCCTCTCTCTTGATCCAGTTGCCGTCCACTGTATGACGATAGACTCCTACAAAAGAACGCCAATCATCCCGGTCCCGAGCTGTTTACGTCCATCCGCTGCCAGCCACCTTCTCCAAAACATCGACCCATTGTGCCGGCGTTCCACAATACGTTTGCCCACTCCGTCTCCACTCTAAGACATTTCGGCTCCATCGACCTTCTCTCCGTCTTTCTCACTTCCAGTTTAACCAGGTGCAGCTGGATACAAGTATTTTTTTTATTGCCTCACACTAGGAATATCTCCAAACAAAGAAACTCACATGCACGAACACCCAGACCTAACAACTACTTGTACGTCATGCAATTATTTGTTTCGTGCGGTAATCGAACCCATAACATAAAGCGAACGCCTATCTGATTTTCGTAATTTAGTAACTAAGTAATACTTGTCTCTTACTAAAAATACTAATTAGACTATAGAAATATCAAATACTAAATTAAAATAAAGCTAAATAAACTATTATAAAGCATCATAAAAAACATCCTCAATGCTGTCAGCTGGTAATGTACCCAAGAGACTGGCGGCGTTGCCTCTTTGTATGGCAATACTTAGCCTCTGGCCAAAGTAAAAGCCAGCTCTTGGATTACAGGAAGCGTCAACAAGTTTTTTAGTATTGTCTTTGCAGGGGCTGTGAGCACTAGGACCCCATGGCCCTATAGTTTCAACCCCAAACGGCTCAAAAATATAGTTACCACTAAGGTAACTATATTTTTGAGCAACCGCAGCAGTAGCGCCAGCAGAGCACGATGAACTTGGAAATTGAGATGGCGCAAGAGTATCGACACAGGTGGCAAATTAATTAATGAATTTATTCCCAAATAAATATATAGAAAAAATATACCAACCTACATTCAATTTCCTCACAAACTACAAAATTAATAATAAACATTTCCCTACCAATAAGCCATCCACGGAATATTTACTAAAATTCAACAGGAATATTCGAAATTCCGACGTTGCCACAATCTCAATATGGCCCCAATAGTAAAGCATATTTCGGAGGTACGCACGTACAAAGTCACCTTGCCTCGGAAAGGGGTGAATTTCCTTAGGAAGCAGTGCGGGCGGAAATTAAGACGTCTTCGCAAGGTTTCATGTACACCTTATATATGTGCCTTTTGGAGGAATTTTTCAAAGATTAATAGTTGGTTGGTGACAGCGTTAGTTCCCGAATTTAGTGTAGTAAGTTTTTGTGAAATTCAGACGCAGAAAGACTCTTAAAGAAAAACATAATTCTTTAAAGAAGTTGTGCGATTTGGCAGGGATTTTCATAACGTGTGTACAACTGTTTTATAGGTCCATTTGTTTTAAACAGATGGAAATGCACATTTGACAAAATTCCGACATGTTTATTAACTGCAATTTCTGGTAGGTGTATTGTTTTACCCATTTCTTAGTGGGTTGTGGAGGTAAGGTATGTAGTTACTCCAAGTAATATACTGGTATACAGCTGTATCTGGTTAGACTGTAAGGGGACACCAATAAGGTTGAGAAAAGGCAGATGATGATGTTTATTTGTGCCATGAAAAGACACAATAAAGAAATCACAAATCTTCATATCAAACCAACATTCATAAACATTTTTTTTTAATTTTTAGTGATAGGTAGCTTTTATCTTACTATCACGCTTGACGGTAAGCGAAGATGTGGTCGACGGTGAAACACGCTTGCCTAGAAGTAACCTATTCACTCTTGACTTGAAGACCCCGAGGTTGTAGCTGTCGGGCAATACAGGCAGTGGATTCCACTCCTTAGCTGTGCGCACAATAAAAGTGAACCAGTTGACCAATTTGTTAAACCCCCGTCTCGTTAATCGACCTCCACGGTCCACAGCACAATGCGTTTCTCCCAAATAAATTCAGTCTTCCGAAGCCCATAAAAATCAACCAACCGAAACAAAAAAACATCTTTCCATCAGACTCTTGGGCACCGGAGCCACTTAAGCAAATCCTCGGCATTCCCGAGACACTTTGGCAAGCACCTTGGACCCTCAATCACGAACATTCCTGTTTCGTTAACAATATTGCGGAATAAAATCGTACGAGCGGTTCCAAATCGCACGGGTAGACCGCTCAAAACAAACTTGGACACGTTTTATAGATTTTATAATCGGTCAATGCTGGAACTACTCCAAGCGGGGCATGGTCGGGAATGGTTTGGTGTGATTGAGGGAAGACAGCGGTTTTTTTTAGCCAGGTGTATTTTTATTCCTGACGCATAAAGAGCGGTTTTGATAAAGTTTTTGGACGGGTGAACTAACGAAAGCTGTTCAGCCGTTTCAACGTCATCAGAATTTTTATTACAAGTTGGGGTTTGACTGACCTTACCCTTCCCGGGGTCTACGTGCCCTTAAGACAGTCTACCAACCCTGACAGGTCCCATTAATTTGCTGACATCTCCGCGACTAGGGCCTGACCGGACGGCGAGACGCACTACTCGCCGTCGCAAACCCGCCCCTACAGTGCTCGAAATCGCCTTACGGTGCCATCAATCACAATAAATCGAATCATTTGGAAGGTTTTAAACACAGGTTTTCCAATGAAAAAGTCAGTACAACTCAATCAAAGTCTTCCGTCTTTTATTTAATTTAACATACGATGCACTGAAAACATGTACGTTGAAGGTTGTTGAACTCTCTTCTAAGTGGTGATGTCTTATGTATGCTTATTATTTTAAATCGCTTTTTGTATTCGTCTGGGTTAAACGAATAGTTGTTATTTGAAGTTACTTTTCTTTTACTTGGTAAAATCATCAAATGAGTCCTCCCACTCAGGGCAGGACAGGAGGGACTGTCAGACTTGCACTGACTATAATCCACCATGTCCTTCAATAGCCCTTTACGTTCCGAAGTCACGGTAGCTGTTTAGTCCCGCGACCTGGGAGACTTCCCGTCTATTTCTCAAAACATAGACCACACTTGTTCTCGCCGCTTTCTGTTGCCAAGTGGCTGCAAACTTTGCCAGGGTTCAGCGTAGAATGTTTTATTTTGTTTCCCACTTTTGATGTCATTCGAATTTAATTTTTACGTTTTTATGATAAACTTGTTTGCTTGTCTTGTGATGTTGTACATATTTCTTCGACTGATTAATTCAACGATAGTGAAGGCTTTAGTAAAGTCCATTATAATTCCTGGCCATTATTGGCGCGGGCTTAAGGACGGCGAGCAATGGGTAGCTAGCTTACCGTCCGATAAGGGCCACACCTAATGTCGCGTTGTGTTCCACACCCGCCTCAAAGAATTGTCAGCATAACTGACAGGATTTTCGGAATATTCAAAAGGTATACTGCAGCCCTGGAATGCAAAGGGCTATTCAAGGAATAGGGTGTGTTTTAGTCAGTACAAGAGTGAAACTTCCTTCCACTCCGCTCGAATTGAAATAATTCACATAAGCCTTTGTCAAACAGACTGGCGCATGGCGTGGAGAATGCGAAGCGTGATGTTTTTATTTGTAATGTATGGAATTGTTTGAATCCTGTCACATAGAGACGCGAAAGCGATCCGATAGCGTGACAGAACTTGACTGACGTCTCGCTGACGTCTCGCTTCGGTTCGGTATCGCTTCGGAAGCGCTTCGCTTTCGCCGGTGCCTGTTTGACAAAGGCAATAATGATGCTCACCCACAAAAAACGTAGCAAAAATATTTTTTGTTTGTCTACACATGATTAATTTTATGGCTATCTGCGGAACTAGGTCGTAGTCCTTTGCAAAAGTGGGTCAATACTAACAAGTAAGCTAAGTGCCTATATCCAATATACAAACCGTGAATGGGGACACGCACGTAATATTTTTACGATGTATTTATTCAAACGAATAAAAACAACGAGATTGGATCCATTTCTAAATCAAATCAGGCCTTGATCGTGAAGACTATTTTGCTATGTTCTAACTAAAGCGATCATCGCGCGAACCGTCTTAGCAAAGCAAAAGGTAAGCTCACTCCATCGTCAATTTTGTCTCTGATACTAGAGTCAAGAGTCAAATCTATATGAAAAATAAAATTATAACCTTGTAAAGGCGTTTGTAAATATGTGTTGCGACAGCAAAAGTGCTGAAAAGAAAAAAAAAATGCTATGTTAATACATGCCTTAAATACACACTCACAGTGTCGTACGCGCATCTCGGTTGCCAAAACTAGAGCCCCTACTTAAACGTTACAATAAAGAACAGGATTTATTGATGAACAATTTACATTGTGTTGAATTCATGTAAGTTACATACAAAACAAGGACGAGACACAGTTATGAATTATTAGCAGTTCATACTTTGACGCCACGCGCCATATTGAAACAATAATTACGTATGACAAAAAATACTTTGTGAAAAATCTTCAATTATGTCCATTATCGTTATTATTTTATTAATATTACTTTCATATGATTATTAATTATTTAAGCGCATTAACGTGACTTTCTAACATTTAAAATTACTTGCCATGCGTTCGAAATAAGAAACGAATTTTATTTTAAACGCACAGTCAGTCATATCATGCTTATCGCTTGACTCGTAAATAAAACGATCGGTCACACGAATACTTAATCGTAACGTTTTTATATTTGATTAGAATTAGGACACGCCGTAAACATGGCTCAGTAAAACTTTTATATTTTTTGTCTGGTATGCTAACGAGGGACTTAATGGATTCTTTTAGACTTATTCGCTTAATGTTTATTTTCATTTGATTCTTTTTGAAGTGGATTTGATTTGTATTTTGATTCGTTTACTTGTTGCTGTATCGTTAGCAGTGAGCGCTTAACTTTTCCACTTTGTTTCTCGTTTTGTTTGTTACAGTAACAAAGTAATACCTACTTTTATTTACTTTTTTAGGGTATAGTGTCGGCCGCAGAGAAGGATAACGGGCAAAATCACAAAATAAAAACTTTTTGTTAAGAGTTTGATAGGGTTTGATTTTAGAAAACCTGTTTTGGAGCTATTTTGGAGATTAAAAATTATCAAATGAGTCCTCCTACCTTGAATGGAGCGGTAGGGACTGTCAGAATTTTTCTAACTAAAAACCACCATGCCCTTTGATTTTTAGGGTCACAGCCACAGCTTCCTTTTTTCCCGCGGTCTTGTTCCCGCTGCAGCTTGAGTGAACACGACTCGCCGTCGACTTGGGTCCGGTGTTTGATCGGAATCTACTAAGCTAATAAATAATGAAAATTTGATGATGGGTTCCGGATAAAATACAACGGTTCCCTTCAATATGATTGTCAGCAAACCAACCGTGATTAATGTATTTCTGCATTATTTATACAATTGGCTATTTGACTGAAAAATTATAACAACACACTTAGATTATCAAAAAACATTCGACCCTAATTTTTTCTTTTGTTTCGTAAACCAAAATTGACGGAGATAAGATGCTTTCAAAATTGGCAATACGTCATAATTTAGTAGAATTTCTATTGAATTCTGACGTCATGAGCTCCCACTCTCGAGTTTTGATGCATTGTAGTTTGGTGATTTTAAAAAAATACGTGTCCGTTATTTTTTTAAACTCTAAATGACGGACTAATTATATTTGTTATTTAAAGCCACTGTCAAATGGCCAATTACATAGAGTACATTTCCAGGTAGTCAGAGAAGAAAAATAAATTTAATATGCTCTACATCAACATCTAAAGAAAGGCTCATAAAGATTTTTCTCCTGTAACTTAGTTCAACTACGTAAACTTAAACGACAAAGTCAATTCCGAGGATTTAGAGAAATATTTTGAGTTAACTTTTCACGGATCCGATGCTTTTACATGTGCTCAAAGCGAGTGCACTTGCAAGCTTGGCTCGTTCATCCATGAGTGTATTGTGGCTACTTCCGAGCTTTTAGAACATTCCGGATTTTATTTTTAAGAGATTCTTTTAAATTGTTGTAAAATTGTTTACTTAAGATGAGCGATCTTTTTTTTTTTACGTGGTCGGACCTCGTGTTGGCCATTACTCGCTACCCGCATGCCCGCGCATACGGCGGCCGGAGATCTGGTGACGTCCGTCACCGTGGGCGTCTAACACTGCGGCTGGGGTGGAGGGAGGACGCTGTCCTCTGCCTAACGCGGCCTGCCTCCTCCTTCACGAGCATGACTGCTTCGCAGAAGGAGGCGACCGCTTCCCACTCTGTCTCGCCCCGCAGCATGGCCTCGAACAATGCCGGGCGCGAGAGGTCTGCACCTATCGCCGTCGTGAGGACACGGCGGACACGGCAGTGCCCAAGCGGGGTAGTCCTGCACTGTATACTCCACCATGTGCTCCAGACGTTCCTCGCAGTGGTGACACCCAAGCGTTTCTTCCCTTCCTATCAGACACCGGTACTTCCCGAAACTTCCGTGTCCGGTGAGGACCTGCGTCATGCGGTAGGTCAGGACGCCGTGACGCCTACCCAGCCACTCCTCAAAGAGGGGTCTTACTGCCGCGATTGCGGCGAGCCCAAGATGTGCGATCTAGTGAAAATTGTTTATTTAAGATGTTCGATCTTGCAAATTACTTACTTGAGAATGGTTTTTATTTGGAGTTGAGAATCATCAAATGAGTCCTGGAGGAGCAGAAAAGACTATCAAACTTTTCAGTTGCCCTTTACGTTCAAGGACCACGGTGCATTTTTAAGACAGTCCTGCAAAGTATAAAATGAATGAATGGCTGGCATAGCACTGCTTATTTCAATGTTTTGGTCTCCTATTATTGCTGATTGCCATAAGTGAAAGCATTTTAGGTATTCATTCAATTGTTCCAATGATTACCACTTCCTATTAAGGTTTTTTAATATAAAAAATGAGTACTCCTGTTCTGAGTGACGCAGAAGAGACTGTCAAATTTGACTGACTAAAAACCAACCTGTTCGGCCCTTGCCCTGCGCGTCAGGGCCGCGATGCAGTAGTATTAGCCCAAAGTTATCCTTCACAATTCAAAATCGCTCTTATTAAATTAAAAGCAAGGATAATAAGATAAAATAATACCACCACTCTTGCGATAATTTAATCAACAACCCCAAGATAATTAATTCTCAACTAATACTATTTTTCAAAGTACTGGATTTCTCTTCATAAAACGTTATTGCATGAAATTGATTAATCACCCAGCCGGTCGCTGTGGAAACGTCCACTTTATATTGGTTTCAAACATAGATTTAAGAAACAAGGAGATATGGCGTGGAGTTGAAAAAGCAGAAGCCGGGTGAAGTACAAACATATTTTTCCTACTATTCTTTTCTGATTAATTTCGTTGCAGGATCCAAGACAGGTAAATTCATCCTCCGGGACACGTCGAGCTTCATTGTCTCGGCGCTTTTCTGGTGGTTGCCACTGTTGATTCTGGCTTTCAGGAGTTGCAGTGGTTTGGGTATAGTGTGTGGTGGGTTGGTCCCAATACAAAAAAAAGCCGGGTGAAGCAATTTTGCCCCTGACACTACGCTACTATTATGTACACATTTCTGTGAATGCAATATTTCATGATTCTATCTTTCATAAAAACTTTTTGTTCACACTACTGTTTTGGCCAAGAGACAACCAAGCAACATGGTATTCTTAAAATGTGCGACTGCTATCAAACCACCACAATGAGTCAAATTTTCTCAATCGAAAGTTTGATGTCTATTAAAAAAAACTTAAATAATGCCGTGATTTGAACGAATTTGGTATCAATTTAAAGTTAACAGTTACCTTTAAAATGGAACCATTTTTAGAATCGGAATCGGAGTCAGTTCGTCCATATTTTTGCTAGCGGGTGTCGTTCGCGGTGACAGCTAGGTAGAACAGTTTCTGAGCGTTTTGCTCAAGAACGCAGTATCACAGGCCTTACCTCTTTTCCTGTTTTTATATTTCTATGGTTTCAATAAAGTTTATCTTTTCAAGTTGTCCACTTGATAACCTAATTACTTCAGTTCAGTATCAAGGCTTTTCTTTGATATTGTGGAATTAGATTAGGTAACTATTTGTACTTGATTATCGTTGAAAATTTGAAGTAATGAGGTCGTAATTTAGCCTTGCTAAGAGTTTTTATGAGTTGGTGATTTTGGCATGAGGACATCATCTGAGTAACCCTTTCCCAAGTATGTTGGGGTCGCGGGCCGTGTGAGGGAGAGAACAGCGTCCTCCCTCCACCCCAGCCACAGTGGTAGACGCCCACGGCGACGGACGTCGGCAGACGATCTCCGGCCACCGTAGGCTCGGGGGTGCGGGCAGCGAGTAATGGGCAACTCGCTGTCCGACCATGGACCATGCCCGGGTCGACGGCGCGTTGTGTTCCACGCGCGCCTCAAAGAGTGTCAGCAAAAATGACGGGCATCTAGAAGGCCAAAGCCTACGGAGTCACGGGACTTATGATTTACCGTGACCCCGGTACGTAAAGGGCTACTGAAGGACACGGTGGATTTTAGTCAGTACGAGTCTGACAGTCCCTCCCGCTCTGCCCTGGGTGGGAGGACTCATGTGATGATTTTACAACGCAAAAAAAATAAGTATGGTGGGGTCGGCTTCCAATTGAACCTTTTTGATGCGGCTGAATTTAAAATTTTACATGGACAGTCTGCCTATCTGACTCTTACAATTTCAGGATGATCGGTTCATTGGTTTGGGCTTGAAAGGGTAACAAACAAACTTACTTTCGCACTTACAATATTAGTTTTAAGTTGGAATTAGAGTTAATGTAGATTTCCAATTGATTTTGAACCATAAATACCTCAAAATCGATTCATTTTTGCAGTCTATACCAAAATAGTAGTGGACAGTCTAGTTTGCTGTTAATTTATTCAAACAGGTGGCGAAATGGGAATCCAAATGTAGCTAATTTTAAGTTCGAAGTAGCAATACCGTGAATGGCGAAGTTATTTCGGCTACACTTATTTTTATTATGCTACTGTATAGATTAAAATAGTATGTTTTATTAAAATGTTTGGTTTCGTGGCTTTACCTTCCGGGTTAAGCCGCGCTTGCTGAGGTTGGTCTGTAGATGGGTGACCATCTATAGCGAGTTTCCTCCATAAAGCCGTTGGTCCCGGCTCATTTGTAGATCTTTGACAGTCGTTACTGTTAGTCAGAAGCTCTAAAGTCTGACAACCAGTCTTACCATGGGGTATCGTATTACCCAGTTACTGGGTTGTGGAGGTCCGACAGGCAGTCGCTCCATGTAATATACTGATATCCAGCTGCATCTGGTTTGACTGGAAGCCGAACCCAATATAGTTGGGAAAAGGCTTTTTTTTTTTTTTTTTTTTTGCGTGGTAAAATCATCAAATGAGTCCTCCCACCCAGGGCAGGGCGGGAGGGACTGTCAGACTTGTACTGACTAAAATCCACGGTGTCCTTCACTAGCCCTTTACGTACCGGGGTCACGGTAATCCCTTGGTCCCGCGACCCCGGCAGGCTTTGGCCCTCTACAGGCCCCGTCAATATGCTGACACTCTTTGAGGCGCGCGTGGAACACAACGCGCCGTCGACCCGGGCATGGTCCATGGTCGGACAGCAAGTCGCCCATTACTCGCTGCCCGCATGCCCGCGCCTACGGTGGCCGGAGATCGTCCTGCGACGTCCGACGCCGTGGGCGTCTACCACTGCGGCTGGGGTGGAGGGAGGACGCTGTCCTCTCCCTCAGGCGGCCCGCCTCCTCCTTCACGAGCATGACTGCTTCGCAGAAGGAGGCGACCGCCTCCCACTCCGTCTCGCCCCGCAGCATGGCCTCGACCAATGCCGGGCGCGAGAGGTCTCCGCCTATCGCCGTCGTGAGGACACGGCGGTGCTCTGCCCAAGCGGGGCAGTCCTGCACCGTATGCTCCACCGTGTCCTCCGGACGATTAAAATGTTTGGTTTCGTGGCTTTATCATCCGGGTTAAACCACGCTTGCCGAGGTTGGTTTGTGGATGGGTAACCATCTGTCATAGCGAGTTTCCTCCGTAAAGCCGTTGGTCCCGGCTCATTTGTAGATCTTTGACAGTCGTTACTGTTAGTCAGAAGCTCTAAAGTCTGACAACCAGTCTTACCATGGGGTATCGTATTACCCAGTTACTGGGTTGTGGAGGTCCGACAGGCAGTCGCTCCATGTAAAATACTGATATCCAGTTGCATCTGGTTTGACTGGAAGCCGAACCCAATATAGTTGGGAAAAGGCTAGGCAGATGATGATGATTAAAAAGTTTGGTTTCCTTTTAGCGGTCCACTCAGGACAATGGCACCACAAGCTACCAGTGACCTGCGATGACTGCCAAGTGGTCTACCACGGGTGGTATGCTGCACCATTATCGCCTGGCTTGTGACCACCATATTGTGGAGTCCGACGCCAAATAGTTTTTACTGTACCAAAGCGCGGTGTTACGTGCCTAATGACTATGTTCAGATTAGTGTCGGGCGGCGAGTAATGGGCGACTCGCTGTCCGACCATGGACCATGGTCGGGTCGACGGCGCAAAGTGTTCCACGCGCGTCTCAAGGAGTGTCAGCATGATCACGGGGCCTCCCTGTAGAGGGCCAAAGCCTGCCGGGGTCGCGGGACTCACAAATTACCGTGACCTCGAAACGTAAAGAGATATTGAAGGACACCGTGGGTTTTAGTCAGTACGACAACGCAAAAAAAGTTCAGATTAGTGTCGGTACGGAAAAACGATAATTCGCAGCTCGCAGTTAGTATCCTATTCCAACACGTGTCGTATAATACGAAAATAAAGAAGCTAAACTCTAAAAATCCAATGAAACTTGCACAGGAAAATCAATATTTCGTTTACCGTCCCTTTTTCTTATACTCTATTGCTAATAACACTAAAAATAGTTAAGATATCTTATGACAACGTGGAGCTCACAACAAGATATTTTAATACTCGTGTGTAATTGTACAACAAAAAAAAAGGATTTAGTTTTAAATCTGCGTTTTCAATTTATTTCTGTCTCTTTGTACAGTGCGCCTAATGCTTATGTTGCGATTGGTGTCAATACGGAAAAAACGTCAACTCGTTCCTAGAATCCACTACACCATTCCAGCGCGCGTTTTATAAGTGTTCTGTTTGCACGCTTCATACAAAACGAAGGAATAACAAAAATGGCTACCATTCAGCTGGGGTTGGTTTTCGACCTCAAATGTGCTACAATTTTATAGACAGAATTGAGCAAGGGGAGGTTCCCTTTAAGTTTGTAACGAAAACCGACAGATTGTAAAATAAGAAAAGAAAAGAGTTGAAAGTGTATAAACTCAATAAAAAAACGATTGAATAAATTTGTCTACCGTCGTTTTTACCATACTCTATTAGTAGTAGTTAAGATATCGTATGACAACGTGAAGCTCACAACTAGATATTTTAATTATAAGTTACTAGACTACTTTGATTTATTAACTGTATACTTTACTCTTAATAAGCAATTTATTTCTGTTATAATTTAATTTTTAATTAGCATTTTGCTGTGAATAATTGGTGTATCGGTGGCCAATTAATGTCAGACAGTAATTTGTCACACTGCACTGCGAGGCTTGAGTTTTGATCATGACGGGGAAAATTGAGTATTAATTTCACTTGCAGAAGGTATATTATTAAGTGCGTTTCAGAAATAATAGGATAGTTGAGGCTAGTTTACAGCATCATATTTAGTCTGTCCGAGTATGGAAAGATAATAGACGCGTAAGTACCTATTTTTTAAATGTTATTTCAGTGAACTAAAGATGAAAGACGTCTCAAAACTTGGGGGTAGGTGATGTTAGAACACACCAAAACATATTACTACTGTGTGACGTATTGTGAATTTTAAAAACATCATAATTGACTATTTGACAGTAGCTATCAATTACAAATACACACATCAACAGAATCTAGGGATATCTTAATCGTAAATTATTTACGATTGTTTAGTTTAAAATCTTTTTAGTTTTCATAAAAAGTTTGTATACAGATTGAAACCTCATTTATTCTATTTTCAAAATTTAAAGAATAAATATTAAAAAAAAAAGAAAAAACAAAATACGGTGGCAAAATTGTTAGTGATTCGTTATGTTACGGAAAATTAAAATTGTTTTATTAATATTAATTAATGAACAGGGATTAGATTGGTATTCTTTTTTAATTTAACGTGTCGTGTGAGCTTTAGGAGTCATGTCACGTCGTCATTTGAGTCGAGATGAAATGTTACGAGCCGTGGTCATGCTATAAAATGGTGCTATTTAACGCTTCGTTGCTGAGGCCCTACACACCAGCCAAAACGTGATATCAAGGTTGTGGTCACGTTATCGCAGTATTGGGGATGTAGCTGAACGGCACACGGGTAGATATCGCGTTACTACGCAGAGACAGGATCGATTTTTCCAAATAACTGCTAGAAGACAACCCAATATCACAGCGATGCAACTAGTACAAAGGCTCCAGGAGGACCACCAGCTGCTGGTAAGCGACCAAACCGTGCGAAGGAGGTTGCATGAAGTTGGTCTTCATGCTCGAAGACCGCTACGTGTTCCAGCATAGCGACGTGGCAATCGCGGTCGGCGGCTTTCGTGGGCTCGGGAGCATTTACCATGGAGTGACGAATAACGGTCTTTGGTGCTGTTCACCGACGAGTCCCGGTTTGGGTTTCATCTGGAATCACGAAGAACACGCGTTTGGAGAACTCCAGGGACAGTTAGCCGTCTAAGGCACCCTCAGGAGGTCCACTCATACCAAGGCGAGACAATCATGGTGTGGGCAGGAATTCGTCTTGGCGGACGAACCCAGCTCATTTGGATCCAAGGTAGCATGACTGCACAAAAATACCACGAGGAGGTAGTGGAGCCTGTTATTGACCCACACAGAATTCAAATGGGCCAGAAATTTCTACTCATGCACGATAATACTCCTTCCCATACGGCGCGGCCGGTGTCGACCGCTCTCCGAGACCACGATATTCAAGTTTTGGATTGGCTTGCACAGTCGCCCGACTCAAATCCTATCGAGCATGCCTGGGACATGTTACAACGAAAAGCTTTGAGAGATTTCCCGCCAAATTTGACGACACAACAACAACTTTACGACCACTTGCAAAGAACATGGGACCTCATACCGCAGCAAGACATTGACAATCTAACTTTAAGCATGAACAATCGATGTTGATGTGTAATTAATGTAAGAGGTGGCAAAACTGATTATTAATAATTAGACTTAATAAGATTTTTTAAATTTTCATTAAAATTAATAGCTTTATAAGAAGAAATGAAGTTTTTTACCATATTAATTTGCTACGGCGATTAAAATAATTAACATTTCTATTTAAAACAAAAAAATCACGAAATGTTTTTTATTTTTTACTGTACACCTTAAAATAACCTATCATTCTTCCATTTACTATATGAGAAAATTCTTCATAGATTTTTAGATATTTGATGAAATATAAAATATCCCTAGATTATGTTGATGTGTGTATAATTAGTCCGACATTTAGAGTTTAAAAAATCACGGACACGTGTTTTTCCTTTTGTAAAATCAATGAATATTCACCAAAATACAACGCATCAAAACTCGAGAGTGGGGGCTCGTGACGTCAGAATTGAGTAAAAATTGTATTGAATTGTGATGTTTTGCCAATTTTGAAAGCATTGTATCTCCGTCAATTTTGGTTTACGAAACAAAAGAAAAAATACGGGTCGAATATTTTTTGATAATCTAAGTGACGGACTAATTATAATTTTGCAGTCAAATAGACTTCAATACAACCCGATAAATATTCATAAATTCTCAACGGAGAAACTTAATCAGTCTTTCCCATAACTGGGAATTGAATCATGCTAGTAGAAATGCTATCAACTGCAGAACCAGTCTTTTAAACAACATAACCTACTTATTTGAAAAGCAAACGTATCCCACAGAATAGTTCTTTCAAACTATTATTAGACCCATCAAGCGATGCAATCCAATCTGTAAGAGCATTGTGGAAAGTTCTAGAACATTTTTCATTATTAAATGGAACATCTTCATTATTTAACTCTTCTGCTAGACTTTGCGAACAAATTGGAAAATACGCCTGAGGCCTTTTTAATTCTGTGGAAACTAATCTTAAGATATTGGTTAAATTCTTTATTAAAGTCTTCTTTTTCGGGACTTATAAGTTTGAACTGGTATTTTTAAAATATGATCCAAACCATTTCGATGTTTAAAGCATAATTGTTTCGAAGTAATTTCTTAAAATGTATGTATCAATATAGATACAAAGTTTTAAAGGATAGCAACTTCGTCAATAACGTGTAAGGTTAAGTAAGTTTTCTGAAAATACGTAAAATTGTGGAATTAAATTAAATCATTGTTTCTGGACATTAATTCACTGGTTAAATTGATTTTATTCATTCCATTTATCACTTGTAGCATTTGCCATTTAAAATGAGAACTTTCCAGTACAAATAGGTCTTCTTCAGTCCTATTACATTTTGAAAAACACTGGTCACAACACCGCTCGAAACGAAGCCGCCACCGCGGTCCACTGCAGAGATGCAAATCGCACGCGTTTTTGCACACGCGCCACGCGCTGTGATGCGCTTCCAATCTGGTCTCGGTTGGTCACGTTGGTCTCCGGCTGTTATTAAAAAAATGTTTAACATTGGAGAAAGGTAGTCAGGTAGTGGTCTGAAATATCTCGTTGTGGAGGTCAGATAATAATGTGATGTAAGCAGATATAACTTAGTTTGCATAGATAATGCTTCTTTGCTGCCCTACGGACAGGTAGTCGTATAAAGCTGCGTAGCGTAGACCGTATTCCAAGCACAGATAGATTATGCAGTCACCTATATTTGTAAACGTTCCAGTCGAAACGCAGTTTGTATTTATATTTATTAACGTGCGACCAACGTATCGACAAAAGGCATACAAATTGACCATTGAATTGTCTGTCACGTGTGTTTGGGCGTCAATTCTCCCGTGAATAAACGCGTCAGACGCGAGTTTGGTGATGTGAACGTAGCCTAATGTCGTACATTTGGATTTTAGGAACAGAAAATAAATATCAATTCTATGGTCCGTTCTATGCCACTTCTTCTTTACTTTAGTTGGATAATCATACCTTTGAAATGGAATCATAAGTGATAATAAATGCTTCAGTATTCCTTTTTTTGGGTCTTTATGGACTTAGGGGCAACGGGAGAGGCATGTCAGACTCGACTGATCAAATCTATATGGTGTCCTCTACTGTCTTATGTCGGGTGTGCGAGTATGCTCAAATGACAGACATGGCGCACCACTCTAAAAGGGTGCAGCGTAGGAGACGTCTCCGCCATTTTGGTATGGTCATTCCTATGTTTGTGTCTGTACACCTGACAGCGGATATGAAAAAAACAATATTAGTTGGGATTTGCAATGACTACGGATTAAAATAACAAAATATCGTTTATTTTTCCGATAAATAACTACCATAAATAGGTACTCATAAAACATTAAAAATATTAACAGAGAAATAGTTGCCAAACTAAATAATTGTGCCGTTTCTGGCAACATTACATTATATTATTTTCGGAAAACAGGATGAGGTTGTCACATAAAAAGGGAGATGATTGCCGAAAGCATTTGTTAGGATAATAAATACTTGTATATTAATGTCTGGTATAATGAATTGGCTCCTTATGAATGGAGAAGAATATTTCTTTTCTGGATATAAAAGTCCGTTTTCTTCAAATACTTATGTTGGTAATTATGTGTTCATTGTTGATTCAGTAAATGCTTCTGGAACTTTCAAATAATTAGTTTTTTTTTTGTCGCAAGGTTTTCACCACTTTGGTCTATCATAAACTAACTCAAACATAGCATTACTTTGACTTAAAAACTACCACACACATTCCTTTAATGACTTCGGGGAAACAGTTTCCCACTTAGGGGAACCGTGTATAAGACGGGGACGCGAGGTATGATGGGAAATCACACACTTAAGGCAAACTTAACACAATACTGACGTAGCGCAAGCGCCAACAGGACGCTCTTTCTTAATGTCCGCTTGCAAGAGTGTGTCCCCCCATTGACAAATGACTTTTAATTATGCTATGCTTATTCTGCCCTATAATTATCAGCCCCTATAAATTTCAACCCTAACTACGGCCCTGTGATACAGTAATTACATACAGCTACTCGTGCCAAGCTAAATGCCAAAACGCTACAGCACTAAATCAATCGCTGATACGTGTTCTATGAGCTATAGATTGGTTGTCTAATCCTATTTCTGTCTACATAGACTTAGTTGAAGGCAATACAATTTAATTGATACAGTTATTTCTGCTTTAATGCAGATCTTGAGCCATTGCGAAGTGCAATAAATAATTTTAATGAAAGTAGGTAAATAAAAACTGGCTAGTCAGACTCGCGCAAGGGTTCCGTACCCATTCTTCATCTTCATCTTTAATAACTCAGTTGTTAGACCTAATTCCTTCCGCCGGACTAGACGAAAAAAATGCTTAAGTTTCAACGGAATTCTGTATATATTTTTTTTGTAATCTATGAGTAAAGGACTAATATCTGGTTTTTTTTTTCAGAATTGTAGACTCAGTAGTTTCGGAGCGAAGGCCATGTTTCCATCTTGTTGAGATAAAACTCTTATTCTAGTTTCAGAACCCATAAAAAAATCTCCACAAAGTTCAAATATTCCAATCTTTACAATCAAGTGCGGTATACATATGAACATTTGTATTGAATATTAGATTATGTCTGATTGGTAAAAAACAAAGACTACTCATGAATGTATAACGAACAATTGGCTCTGGAGCCAGGCTTGAGCATAATGCTATGTGTCGAGACTTGAATATTATTTGAAAGGATACCGTATTTCTGAAGCTTTTGAGTTTCAAATGCAAATCCTCGTATACCAAGCCTTGTCCCAATTAAGTTGGGGTTGGTTACCAGTAGGGTACTGGTTGCAGTTCCATGCTGTATGGAGAAAACGATTATCTATTTAAGATCATCCTCAGTCTAACTTTTTCTCAACTATTTTGGAGTCGGCTTCCAGTCGAACCGGATGCAGCTGAATATTAGTATTTTATATGGAGCGACTGTCTATCTGACTTCTACCATTCAGTAACTAGGTATAAAATGATACCTCTTGATAAGACTGGTTGTCAGTTTTTATAGATTCTGATTAACAGTAACCACTTTCAAAGATCTACATGACAGCTGGGACCAACACCTTTTTTTTTATTTATCGTGGTAAAATCATCAAATGAGTCCTCCCAGGGCAGGGCGGGAGGGACTGTCAGACTTGTACTGACGAAAATCCACGGTGTCCTTCAATAGCCCTTTACGTACCGGGGTCACGGTAATCCCTTGGTCCCGCGACCCCGGCAGGCTTTGGCCCTCTACAGGCCCCGTCAGGGACCAACAGCTAAACGTGCTTTCAGAGGCACTCGGAGTTACCTTGTTGTTATAGGTGGTCATCTCTCTATACGCTAACATGGGCTTAAAAATTGGCAGGAGTATGATAGTCAATGTTAGATTAAGTCCACTTTCGGCGGTCGCGGGACTGTACAAATTACCGTGATCCCGGAACGTAAAGGGCTATTGAAGGACACCGTGGATTTTAGTCAGTAAGAGTCTGACAGTTCCTTCCACTCTGCCCTGGGTGGGAGGACTCATTGGATGATATTACCACGTAAAAAAAAAGTTCACTTTGGTCAGTGCAAAACTCGTTTTGGAATAAAATATATTTCTGTCTGAGTATGATCTGATATGATATGTCCCTTCCGTTCCTACCAGAGTGGTAGGCATCATTTGGTGATTCTATGAACCCAATAAAATAATGAAAAACTAAATCACCCACTTCCCATCAATAACATTAATATCTACAACAATTAATAAATGATAAATGATATTTATTTTGCAAATTGGTTTTGACAAACTCTTTTACACGTCAAATCACATTCCTTATTATTATTTTTTTAAACTAGATGAGGCCGGTGTTTCGTACCTGACTACTCTGAGAAGAAACAGCCGAAACAAACTCAGAGGTCACAGTCTCTTTTAAAGTCCAGACATTTTGTAAGAAAGAAACGTATGAGAACCATGCAGGTGTCTGAGGTGATCTTTTGAAGAAAGAATCAACCAGTTTCAGTGGACCTGTCCAGTCAGTGCAAGCATTTGTCGGTAATCGTGTAGCTCAACTCATAACTCAAGGAGCTCAACGTAACGACGAACAATACCAAAGAAGGGACAATTGCGTAGGCCACATAAATTACTCAAACTGTCAGACTATATAAATATATGATAAATAAAAAATAAAATAAAAAAGTCCCACATTTGTCCTCATATTCACAATAGCGAATAAAACAAAATTAAATAAATAAAAAATAAAAAAAACAACAAATAAAAAATAAAACGGCACAAAAAATAAAATAAAATTACGACGTAATTCATGTCAACACATGTCAAATAATATAAAAATATAAAATTACAGAGTAAACATGTCAAAAACATAAAAATAAATGTAAATGTCATAGTGTATAAAACGAACACAAATACAAATAAAAAATAAGGTAAAAATAACTAAAACCCCGACTACGAAACAATCGCGCACTGAAAAGTATAAAACAAGAACAAGCCGTGGTCGTATGCCACCTGCGGTTGTTTCACACAATCTTTATTGGCTAGGTGGCATACGACCACGGCTTGTTCTTGTTTTATACTTTTCAGTGCGCGATTGTTTCGTAGTCGGGGTTTTAGTTATTTTTACCTTATTTTTTATTTACACTATTTTGGGGTTACATTATTTGAAGTAAGCAATTTATGTATTATGTATAGTTTCTGAGTTGTGAATTAAAGATTTATCATTTAATACCCATGTTGACACTGTTAGAAACAGAAAATTTGCCAGTAAAAGCTATATAATGTATATATATTTCAAATGTGCTCATCAAGCCCTTTAATTTGATACCCATGTCGATACTGTGCGAAAATATTTTTTTTTTCGTTAACAACTTCTCATCCCCTAGAGGGCGCCATATTGGATTTGGTGACACGCCACCTATCCTATAACCAGCGGACAACTGAAACGCTTCTAACGAGACCTCATTTGTCATTTAATGATAAGTAGTTTAGAAGTTATGAGGGAACAAACAAACATACATACATACATACAAACATACATACCGGTCAAAATCATAACCCTCCTTTTGGCTTTGCCGTAGTCGGGTAAAAATTACAGAAATTTAATACGAAACTACTTAGCTTTTGTGCTCTGAAACTGAAGAGAAATGGGTTCTATTATTGCGTGGAAAACGGTCATAACTAGATTATTAGTTCCGGGTCCTTGTGGATCTTTGTGAATACACTTTGACGGGCCTGTTGGTCTAGTGGTTAGTGACCCTGACTGCTATGCCGGAGGTAGTGGGTTCGATTCCCACCCAGGACAAATGTTTGTGTTATGAGCATGATAATTTGTTCTGTGTCTGGGTGTAATTTATCTATAATATGTATGTATTTAGTAATATATAAGTATGTTTATCAGTTGTCTACCCATAACACAAGCTCTGCTTAGCATGGGACTAGATGGCGTTGTGTGATAGTTGTGGAATATTTATTTATTTATTTATTATTTAATTGGTATCCGTAGCATTGACGAACAGACAACGGTTCTGTATAATAAGATATAAACATTCGTATTGTTTATTTAACATTATTCAATAGTTTGCCAAGCGCTCTCGAGGGGCAGCGAGTCTGGACCATGCAAGGGTCGACGGCGCGTTGTGTTCCACGCGCGCCCCAAAGAGTGTCTGCAAAAATAACGGGGCCCTCCTCTAGAGGGCCAAAGGCTGCCGGGGTACCGGGACTTATGATTTACCGTGACCCCGGAACGTAAAGGGCTATTGAAGGATACCGTGGATTTTAGTCAGTATAAGGCTGACAGTCCCTTTCGCCCCACCGATGGTGGGAGGACTCTTTGAGTGACATTACCAGGAAAAAAAAGACTCAATAATTTTTTTCCTGAACTAGAAATCGAACGCAAGACCCCACTTTCCAAAGTAGAACTTGCAACTACAAAATAAACGGGGCATTTAAGCGTTAAATTGATAATGATGTAAAAGTACTTAACCTTGTTGATACGATATAAATATTTATACTCAATATTATATGCCGTGGTTCCCGTCTAACATGAGATACAATTTAGACTCGCAGGAGTGTTCTCTGGTTGATAATAAAACCGCACATTTGGCATCCCCCATGACAATCAAGGGGTAAGATGTATAAATCTACGTCCTTTTAGAGCTGTGACTATCCGAGAGGACAGAGTACAGAAATTTTCCAGAAAATTCGATAAATAACACTTTTCTTTAGATTCATCGTTATGGGTCGCAATGTTTAAGCCGGATACCGCGGCCCTAAAACTCAAAGAAGAAAATAAATGTTCTATGGTCAGAAATTTTCTATGCTGTGTGATAATTGTAGGGGAACAGTGTATAAGACGGGGACGCGAGGTATAATGGGGAGAGACACTCTTTAAGCAGACTTAATACAACACTAACGTGGCGCAAGCGCCGCCAGGACGTCATTTGCAAGCGGCCATTAACAAATGACGTTCTGTTGAGAAGAAGAAGGTTTTTGAAGCTCCACCACCACCAACATGTTATAGGATTCGGAAGCCTTATAACAATATTTATTATCTTACGAGTATTTACAACGTAATTGAAGTATTCTACTGCGTTTATTGTATGGAAATTTCAATGCGAAGTGTACGAACGAGCAACTATTTTTTCTGTATTTTTTCCGTCAAAGTTCCAGTTTATGCCAGAAAAACGTGTAAAGTCATGCTAGGGCTTCTGGAATTGCCGGGGTCGCGGGACTGTACAAATTACCGTGACCCCGGGCTATTGAAGGGCACCGTGGATTTTTTCAGTACGAGTCTGACAGTCCCTCCCGCTCTGCCCTGGGTGGGAGGACTCATTTGATTATTTTATCACGTTAAAAAAAAGGGCTTCTGGAATAATAATTGATTTAATATTAAGTTGCATCGCATGTGGCGCCACTAAGAAGGCGTTAGAAATTTAGTTTGAAATGAAGTATTTCACTTTTGGAGAATTTTTTTTTTTCTTTTTTTTTTTTATCGTGGTAAAATCATCAAATGAGTCCTCCCACCCAGGGCAGGGCGGGAGGTACTACAAAATAGTATATAATGTTAGAACAGAATAGTCCTTCTCACAATCATCTGTCTACTGGAAAACCCAAGAAATAGTGGTTTATTTAAATTTCTCGACATCTTAGGGGTCGTTTGGGTGTACAATCACTAAGATAAATGTTGCGACATTCCACGCGGTCATCAGACATTGTGCCAGTAAAAGGAATTGTATGTTTGTTTGTATGTATGTATGTTTGTTTATGTGTCTACCCGGCCGGGAAATAGGTCAGAATTTTGTTATATTCCAAGATTCTGAACATAATACGAGTATTACGTCCGAAAGAAGAGCGGTTTGCCGTACAACTATCTATACTCGTTGACTTCGTGGTCGTAAGCACGATTGCAGTTTGGGGGTTGTTGTAAGTTCGCCACAAAATGAATTCCCCACGAAAAAAAGTATGTATATTAACCAAGGGTTTTTTTTATTATTAAAAATTTCACCTTATTTTTTTTTCCACGCGTATTGCAAGCAAAACAATTGAATAATTAAAATCCAGCACAAAACTACCAAAAAAAGAGGACACAATGTGGAATCTGAACAGAAAGTACTAGGAGAACAGGATCAAAACTTTTTTTCGTGGGGCATTATTTTACTGGCGAACTTAAAACAACCCCAGTTTGGATACTGCTGGTATAATACCACCGTTGTCCCAAATAAACTAGTCATGTTTAGTTGCCGTCCTGCACCTGATCCCTCTTCATCATCATTATTATCAACCAATAATACCTGCTTGGACACAGGCCGTAATCATCCTCATTGCGGTTTGGTATATATGTCAGATGTCTTCGAATTTTTGGTTCTAGGATATGTCGGTTTCCTCGCAATGTTCCTTCACCGATTTTAAGAGCAGTGGTGATGAAATATATAACAAAAAGTAATACGCCTGGTTTAAACAACTCGTAAGTCGGGGTCAGTCTGATCCCTCCCTAGCAGATTGCTGTACTATCCACTACTCCACATTATGCATTTCACTTAGTACTGTTATTATTCTGATCGCCAGCAAATATACCCGGATGCGACATGTATTCCCCGCATTGATGGCGGTAGCCACTGGATAATATGACCCGTGTCGAAGGCGCATCCCCGCTGAGATTAG
Organism: Agrotis puta; assembly: GCA_943136025.2. Taxonomy (NCBI): domain Eukaryota; kingdom Metazoa; phylum Arthropoda; class Insecta; order Lepidoptera; family Noctuidae; genus Agrotis; species Agrotis puta. The sequence continues at coordinate 15,027,303 of OW964182.2, read as the reverse complement.
CTACGGGATAATATGCCCCTTTTCGAAGACGTATCTCCGCTAGAGCCACTAGTTGAAGACCAGTGTCGAGCACTGGCTGCTCGACAATTTGTTTAACTGGACCTATTTGGCGTGGCCGTGGGACGCACAATGTTACCTTTGTTATTTCGTTGTTGTTTTTAACTTATAATTTAGTACTTTGTTATCATGTTTTTGTTTATGTTGTGTGTACTGGTCTCCCAAACAAACGATAGCAAATCTCCGCTGAGATTATCTACTGGATGATATGCCCCGTGTCTATGGCGTATCTCCGCTTAGCCGCTGGAATGCAGTAGCGTTGTTTGAGGTTCTCTAGCGTTCCCTCTCACATTAAGGTAATCTAGGTTATATACCTACATTATTTACCTCCTAAATACACAATGTTAAAGTTCTGAGGTAAACCAGGATAATTTGTATCAATTACATGGTTGTATATACTTGAACTTTGTACTGATTTAATACATAATATTGAAGCCTCAGGCTTTCGCTAATTATATGGTAGAATGCCTTGTTAATGCCATGTATATTGTTTACATAATTTAGATATTGTTTTTTCTTGATCCTTTACATATAATTAAGGAAATGTTTTAATATGTTTTTGTTTTCTTTGTATAATTATTAGAATTTTAAGCCCTTTTCTTTTCATATGATGAAAAACGTATACGACGCTTGCCAGAATAGGATATTAAGTTCGAGTAACGAGCTGCGAAACTGTAGTAAGGTTTAAGATGGACCTGCACAATATATTTCTTAATTTCATTGCGTTATTAGCTCTCTAAAGACTTCAAAACCAAACACAAAAAAGTGTAAAATAACTTTTCTATCGGAAGTCGGTGACTTTGTTTTTCATTTTATTGACTATGATCACCGTTTTTTTTATTTTACCCTTTTTAGTTGAGATAATATTGAAGAACAAAAATATTCGTATAATCGGAAATCGGCCGAGCAACAAAAACAGAGCTATGCGAGCAACGACACGAGATATCAATTATTGTTATATACTAAAACCTTCCCCAGAATGTGCCGATCACTTTTCTGAAAACCGCATCAAAATCGGTTTGGTCAAACTCGAGATAATCGCGGACAAACATACATACAGGTCGAAGTGAGAACCTACTTTTTTTTATATAGTGTTTTATTTAGTAGTAGTTTTTATATAGTGTAGTTTTATTTTATATATTTATAAAGTGGTATAAACATTGGCTTTCTAAGATAATAACTGTGGGTTCGAATCACGGCGATGACAGGTTTTATGTTTATTTTACCACTATCTCGCCTGGTGGTAAGCGATGACGTGGTTGATGGTAAAACTCGCTTGCCTAGAAATAGCTTGTTCATTCTTTTCTTACTTCTTATTGTTTTCGTTTAATTCGTTTTGTGCTTTACCTATTAACACTTTTTCCGATCTGTGATCCCTAGACTTCGTGCTCAGCAGTACTACTAGTAATGCCAATGCGCTAGAATAGAAGTATTGGAATTTCAGTTAATAATACTACAATACAGTTTATTTCCAATATACATTTAAGCCTTTGTCAAATAGATAGGCGTCGCGAATGCGAAGCGTGACGTTTTTATTTGTAATGTATTGAATTGTTTGAATCCAGTCACATAGAACAGCGAAAGCGATCCGATAGCGTGACAGAACTATCGGACTGACGTCTCGCTTCGGTTCGGTATCGCTTCGGAAACGATTCGCTTTACAAATAAAACGCCTCGCTTCGCATTCGTCACGCCTGTCTGTTTGACAAAGGCTTTAATGAACAACACATTTACCCAAACCACACCCTCACTACAGAAAAGCATATCACACTAGATTCCAAACAAAACCGATCAAATATTTGTTCGCAGAATGCAGCTGTGATAGCAATACCTAATTGTGAACCAATGCATTAAATGAAGTGTTTGTTTGATAATTCCCATGGCTGTGTTAGTGTATGTATTGACTTGTTTGTCATATTGTGGACGTAAATCAATCGCAATAGTCAATTTCACAGCTTCAATAAATTACTAATGATGAATGATTAGTCCGTCATTTCAAGTTTTGAAAACTAACGGATACGCATTTTTTTTTTGTTAAAACAATTTATGTTTACAAAGATAAAAGGCATCAAAAATTCGAGAATAACGTGACGTCAGGATTCGGTTTAAACTGTACCAAGTTGTGACGCATTGTCAATTTAAAAATCTACGTATCGCCTTCAAAAATATGGTTCGACAAACAGATTCGGAAAATGATATCAAAAAGAATTTGTGTGTGACGAGACGTTATTATGACGTTCTTATACTTAAAACTAAGTTTTTCATTCGAAATGCAACATGTATAAAAAATAAGTTTTAAGTAAAAATTTAAATACCTATATTCAATTGTTAAATAAAATTATTATTATCTTTGTGTGTTATACTTATTCCTTTGAAAAATAAAGGGTTATTCACATTCGTGTTTTTATTTTTATTATCTCTGAAATAAAAATATTTCTCACACAGTATTCCCCAGACTGCTTGCAACTTATAATTCGTTTAAAAACTTTGTTTTGGTGTCATTCATCCCCAAACAAATGCAGAACTCCAGTCTAAACACATTCGAGCGAATTTTTTAAAACCAATAAAAGAAAAATTTTTATGGGTTCTAAAAATTTCAACCCATTAAGGACTTTCAAACGCAGAATTCGTTTAAAAATAAAGGGAATGTATTCATTTCCAATTATACGGTGTATGATTTTTGTTACTTTTATTGAGTTTGCAAAATCAGCGATATTAAAACATGATATTGTTATTTTCTCGTTATGTTTTTCCGTCTCTTTCGATTTTATTGTCGTTTAAAATTTCAAATAAGTTTTTTTTTAACTTTTTAAAATCATCAAATGAGTCCTCCCACCCAGGGAAGAGCGGGAGGGACTGTCAGACTCGTATTGACTAAAATCCACGGTGTACTTCAATAGCCCATTACGTACCGGGGTCACGGTAAATCATAAGTCCCGCGACCAAATCAAAATTGCGATCAAGTTAGTTTCTAGCTAAGAAGAATTAAAAAAATGCAATCAGTTATTTAGACGGACCTGCCTTCCTGATTTCCATAACTCAATTAGCAGGTACTCGATGGTACTGTTTGTCAGGCTTTTAAACCACTGACTACCTGTAACAACTGTTAATGATGTACAAATCACAGCTCGAGACACGGAGGAAACTCCGTATAAAATAAACGGTCACTCATCAATGGCTCAACTTTATGCCTTTGTTAAACAGACAGGCGTGGCGAATGTGAAGCGAGGCGTTTTTATTTGTAATGTATGAAATTGTTTGAATCCAGTCACATAGAAAAGCGAATCCGATCCGATAGCGTGACAGAACCGATGCGAAGACGTGGCGAAGGCGTATTTGCTCTGTTTGACGTCGTTCATAAAAATCCAGCTTATAAAACTGCCATGCCCCGGTTCGCTGTACCCAGTTTGACGTCTTGTATCGGTTCGTTATCAACTCAGATTCGGCCTGGTTCGCTTTCGCCTGTCTGTTTGACAAGGGCTTTAAGATCGACCCAAGTGGCTGCATTTAATAAATACAGCCGCTTGGGTCGATCTTAAAGCCCACATCCACGAGCTCTAAACGGATTTGACATCAAAAATCTAAAAACTAAGTAGCAACAAATGTCAAACTTTAAGTCTATGATTTATTAGATTTTTTATTCACAACTAACCTGTAACAAATCTTGCCAAGACGGTTTAGTTACCATCTGTGACTGAGCGAGACTAACAAGGGCAGCGTCCTGTGAATACCAAGAGAAACGCAATCAAAGCTGCTCACTCACATTTCGTTGCTTCAAGTTTGTTGGTGTCTTCTGAAGTGTGGGTTAAGAAGGCAAGGTAGGTGGATGTGGTATTAATTAATATTGAACTATAAACATAGGCATAAAGGTTGAATTCTGCTGAGCAAGTAGAAAACTGGGTGTTGTTCAAATAAAATTGCTTCAATTTCTTTCTGCAAATTGTTGGTCTCAGATTTCCAACATCGTAATCTTTTATTTTCTTAAATGACCGACCAACCACCAGGTTGAGTGTATATTATCATGCTCACTCATTTGACTCGTTGAAGGTGGCGCGTGTGTCGGATCATTTAATTCCCTACAAGATGGTTGAGTTGAATGGTGCTGATTCCATGTGTCATATTCATGGATAAATGCTGTCTACTGAAAAATAAGTATTTTAAATGATCTCCGAAACTAATTTTTAAAAAACTAGTTTTTCTTCGAAATATTATTTTATTTATCATGTCCGCTTGTATTATTAGATCCTAAACACGTAGGTGAGTTCAAGCCTCTCACTTTGTGTACGGAAAGTTGCGTCGCGACTTCTGAGCGTGCAACTTATGTTCTAAGGTAAACGTATTTAAAGTTTTCTCTGGAGGTTTCTAGGTAATAAAATGAAAGTTTGATATAATCATTGTGTGTTTTATTTTGTTGTATTTTTAAGCTATTGCATAGCTTTTATTCGGTCGCCGCCTTGAGCACGGCGACCGAATCAAGAAATTCAATTGACATGACATATATCTGTGATGTCAACGTGCATGAATCTTTGAATTAATGATTTTTGAAGTGAAAACTTCTTTATCGGCGTTGTGCACTTTTTTGGAATGGAAATAAAAAATGTTAAACTCGCGTCAGGACACGTGACCTGATCGAAAATTCGTAAGACGGCGCAGGGTGCTTGCGCGAATGTTCGTGTGTGTTTATTACTATTGAAGTTTTCACTTCTGCCGGCACTCCCAGAGTGCAACCCGTCGTTTTTTTTTCTTGATGTGACCATAGTCTAATTAGTAGAGTAACTGCCCATAAAGCAACGATGGGATGATATTCTCGTAAAATATTCGCGGTGTGCGATATTTTTTTCTTTTTTTTTCATAAGTAAAAGAAATAAATAATTATAATTGCATAAATTGATAAAAAATGCTATGCAATAGCTTTACCGTGGCAGTCCCTAAGAGCTACATGTATTTTTTAAATGATATTAAAAAATTCACACATTTTCTAGGATGTCCGCTACGACGGGGTTGTCGTCGAGACAGACCCTTGCGGAAGACAAGTGTTGCGACACATCACTGTCAGTAAATCAGTGAATGCCTAATTGTAGTTTCGACACTGGGGCAGCACTGCACTCAAACACATACGCACTCTTAGAGAATCCGCGATTAACATCAAGTGTCATGGGTTTTACAATACCGAAAAAAGAAAAAGAAAGAGTGAAATGGCGATCTTGTAGGAAGTTATTTCGCTAGTCGCAACCTCCAACCTGCCTATGCCTTGTACATTAAGATAAGAAGTCTTAAAAAGAGTTCAATAATTACGATTATATTCCAACCTAAAAAACACAAACCTGCTTTAACCCGACCAATGCAACGGTGAAAAAGGTAGTCTTCAATAATCAAAATACAATAGTGGGTTGATAAAATGCAATTTACTAGTTTATTACATCATAAAGAACAATAGTAGGTATTATTATACCCATCTCAGACTAAAGAAAAGAATGGAACCGCATCTACTCAACAAACAAAAGGAAATCCATTAGAGCTGCACTGTGTAATAAAGTTCATGAGATTAATGACATTCTATTGCAATTTTTCTGCTTTGTTATTGCATTAGGTTTGTTTTGTTACTCTAGGAAAAATACGGAAGTATTGTATGTAAATGTATTTATTATATACAATACTTATTTTTATATATAGTAGTACTGATATTCAGCTGCATCTGGTTCGACTGGAAACGATCCGAATATAGTTGGCAAAAGGCTTTTTTCTTTTTTTTACGTGGATTTTAGTCAGTACGAGTGTGACAGTCCCTCCCTCTCTGGCTGGGTGGAAGGACTCATTTGATGATTTTACCACGCTAAAAAAAGAAACGTACCGGGGTCACGGTAATTCGTTAGTCCCGCGACCCCGGCAGGCAGGTAGGCAGTTGGGACATCTTACGTATTCGTGTAAAGCCGACCGCAGAAAAGTTACAAATAGGTTAGCAGGTGTTGATAAGTCAATCCAAAGTGTAACTCAAAGGTAATTCGACTTCTAATCACCTAACAAAATCCGCTAGTTAACAAAGATAGGAATTTAATCTGAGAGCTTCACGTTGATCAATTTATCACGAGTATTGTGGGGTTATTAAGCTGAGATCTAATTAATATCGTGCGTCAACTCGGTCGAGGCGAGAAGGCAAGTAAGATGGCGCTTATAGGACTTAACGTCGGTTTAATTCTAAAGTAGTTTATTGTGGAATTAGTTTTGATTTCAATATCAGTTTGGTTTTCGAGCTCCGTCGTTTTATTAACGAAATAACCCAAATACCCAAATGGCACGGTTGGCGCAGTGGCTAAGCGATTGGACTGCTACGCAGCGTGGCGCGGGTTCGGTCCCCGCATGGAACAAATATTTGTATGATCTGCTAGTAGTTGTTCCGGGTCTGGTCGTTTGTGTATGTGAGTTTCTATGTTTATGAACGCATCCACGGTACTCGTTTAGGGCGACGAAAAAAAAAACTCCGTATAAGAAATCCATTTTGACAGGCCTGTTGGTCTAGTGCTTAGTGACCCTGACTGCTATGCCGGAGGTCGTGGGTTCGATTCCCACCCAGGACAAATGTTTGTGTGATGAGCACGATCATTTGTTCTGTGTCTGGGTGTAATTTATCTATAATATGTATGTATTTAGAAATATACGTATGTTTATCAGTTGTCTAGTACCCATAGCACAAGCTCTGCTTGGCTTGGGACTAGATGGCGTTGTGTGATAGTTGTGGAATATTTATTTATTTATTTGTTATTTATAGTATCTGATGGATGGAATGGAAGAGAAAAGAAAAGATTGATGGATTGATAGGCAAAGAATTTGAAAGAAAAAGGAGAAATATTATGCTATGACATGCCCTGGGATGAAGATTTATAGAGAAGTTATTGTTTCATTTGATACAATTTGGCTATAGTTATAGCCTGACCAATCATAAACTATAGCAATTTTAGCAGTCAGATTGACTTCAACTTTCAACTGGTAAAATCCAATATTTCGCTTCTCTTTTTGACTGTTACAGATTACTACTCTCTCACTCACCCTGTAGTCGGTTCCTCATTCCTCGTGTTTCAGGATCGTGGTCAGATTTGGAGTTGCTTCTGGAGCGGATGAACTGGTTCGGATTTTCCTAAACTGCTACTACTTTTCTACCAGCCACAAGTATAATAATAATAATAAATATTCCACAACTATCACACAACGCCATCTAGTCCCCAGCTAAGCAGAGCTTGTGTTATGGGTACTAGACAACTGATAAAAATACTTATATATTTCTAAATACATACATATTATAGATAAATTACACCCAGACACAGAACAAATGATCGTGCTCATCACACAAACATTTGCCCTGAGTGGGAATCGAACCCCTCCGGCATAGCAGTCAGGGTCACTAATCACTAGACCATCAGGCCTGTCAGTATTTAGTATGCACTATTCTGTCATCAATGTCATCGTAAATGCAGCATTTTAGCGGCCCAACAGATTGTCGAAACTACTCGTATAACGTTTAACGGATTAGTTAAGACGTCAAACTAAGTTCGACGGTTCAAGTTGCCGGATCGTGGTGTTACTACTTAGAATAACTTATGACTATCTGCCATTGTTTTGGTTAAGTACTTGTGTACACTTTGGCGATGATTAAGCTTAAATCTTGATTCAAATTTGTCAGTTTTCGCACTAACACCCAGTTTAATCTGGGTAGTTTCAAATAGAAATTAATGAATGCATTATTTTAGTAGTTCCACTGCTGGACAGAGGCTTCCCAAATACATTTCAAAAAGCTCTTAAGCCTTTGTAAAACAGACTGGCGTGACGAATGCGAAGCGAGGCGTTTTTATTTGTAATGTATGGAATTGTTTGAATCCAGTCACATAGAAAAGCGAAAGCGATCTGATAGCGTGACAGAACTATCGGACTGACGTCTCGCTTCGGTAACGCTTCGCTTTCGCCTGTCTGTTTGATAAAGGCATAATCCTGTGATTCGAACCAGCCCCAGTGGTACGTGTCCAGGCCGTCTTTCCCATACCTCTATAATACTAATAATATAAATTATCAGTAGTACGTCTCTTATACTTCTTCTCTTCTTTTTCTTGCCTCTTGCAGAAAAGAGACTCATTTCCCAGCAGTGGGAACTTTATAGGCTGGTGATGATGATGATGAAGAAATACTTCTGGACACGGCGCGTATTGTCAGGAGGTTTCTCTGTCAAGAGTCCTAAACACTGGCAACTTGGACCCTGTTTCCTGATAGACAACTTTTTTTTTAATTTTGTGAACTTGTGTAAAATGTTTTAAAAATATGTTGTGTAATGTTTTATAAATCTTATCATATCTATATATACAAATATTTATTATATCTCTATCTCTATCTCTATAATAAATATATATATTTATATATATATATATATAAATGTTATGTTGGTTTGCGTACTCTTCAAAAACTCAAAAAGTTCTGAATGATATCTAATCCGCATCAAGGATTGTTTTCATCTATTTTTTGCATCAGTCCGCGACTGCGACTGCTTTTTTTGTGCCACAGCGAAGCGTGGCCGGGTACAGCTAGTGAAAAATAAATATCATTCATTACCTACATACCTAATCTAAAACTAGATCATTCTCATTCAGGAACTGTCCCTAGGTGTCACTGTAGCTAACATAAGACACATAACTCTTACCATTAGTACAGCCATTAGCCAGCGATGTGCGAAATGATTTATCAGCTAATTATAATGAATGCGGCCACACAGAAGTGAAAATTAGTAGCCGATGCAACGCGGTCTTAATGAAAGGTAATGTGAGGCAGAGGTTACAAACTGTGGGTAGATTTTGTAATGCACTGCTTTTGATGAACAGTACGTGTAGCATAGAAATTGGTTTTGTTGGCGGAATAATAGACAAAATGACAAAGGGAACAGTTATAAGACGGGGACGCGGGGTATGATGGGAAATCACACACTTAAGGCATACTTAACACAATACTAACGTAGCGCAACCGCCAACAGGACGCCTTTTGTTAATATATATGATATATATATATATATATATATATATAATAATGGCCTCTTGCAAATGACGTCCTGCTGGCACTTGTGCTACGTTAGTGTTGTGTTACGTATGCCTAAAGAATGTATGTCCCCATTATACCTGGCGCCCCCGTCTTATACACTGTTCCCCAAATGGTTTGAATCTAGTTTTAAGTAATGCTTGAGTATTGAGCGGAGTTCTGTAATACAGGAATCATGTCGAAGTTAAAAATTTAGAATAAGATTAATATAATTAACTTAGAATAAGATTAATATAAATATTAAGATATTAACAAAAATTCAAATAAAGTGAAAAAGCGTGGGGTGCTTGATATCGAATGTAATGATCATTTTATTAGTTACTGTTTGCAATATCAGAATTATTATAAAAATATCATTGAGCACCCCACGCTTTTTCACTTTATTTGAATTTTTGTTAATATCTTAATATTTATATTAATCTTATTCTAAGTTAATTATGATAACTGATTGTTGGATTTTATGTTGCAGTAACATAAACTCTCTTATACTTAAAAGTTATTTTCTACTTTTTAGTTCGATTGCTAATAAAGCGTGTTTTTTTAGTTTTTTTAAACTATAATTTATTTTCTGAATTTTTAGTCTCAAGACGACAATAAAAGAAATAAAAAAATTAAAATACGCAAGCGCGGATGCGCGCGCACTATTTCGGTAGCAGTGACTAATTATAAAATTCGAGGATTGAGAACGGATGATCGCGCAGCAATCGTCAGCAGCGACCAATAAAGAAATTTGTTTTTGAAAGTGGGAGAAGCCAGAGAGAGGAACAGGCCGTATGCAGCAAAAGACAGAGAATGACATTTTCATCGGCGATAACGTGCTCACTAATCTAAATATATTTTTTACTATCACTCCGCCGGCGACTTCGTCAGCGCGTTTTTCTAACTTCGAACCCGAAATATTATTGAAGACAAACTGATTTTACAATGTTCTCCCGCTAGGGGTGGATTTTTGAAATATAGATAATTACGCATCCTTTATTCGATTGAGAAACTATTTATGCCAAGTTTTGGGTTTGTCGAAGCAAACAGCCTTCACTTAAAACTTAATCACCCTTTTTCACCAACTAGAGGGTGATTTTCGAAAACCCCAAAACCACGTGTTTGATTATTTTTTATCTAATTTTTATATACAGAGTTTAAAATTTATCGGTTAGCGCGTTATGATTTTCCCACACAAACTTTAACATCGTCTAGATTACCAAAGGAGAGTAGTTTTAAAAAACGAATAATTCCCATCTTTTTTATTTACTTTTACTCATATTCGTACCAAGTTTCAAGTTTATAAACCTAACGGATAAGATTTTACATACAAAGGTTTTTACCCCTTTTCACCCCCTTATAGGTAGATTTTCGCAAAATCCCTTCTTAGTGATCACCTTCATAATGTATCGCACCTACCGTCCAAAATTCAGGTTCTACGTTTAGCCATTTTAGATCCTTCCCTTTAAACTTGAATACCCCTTTTCACTAACTTGAGGGGTGATTTTCGAAAAACCCAAAAACACGTGTTTAATTATTTTTGATCTAATTTATATATACTGAGTTTTAAATTCCTCAGTTAGCGCTTTATGATTTTCCCATACAAACTTTAACATCGTCTAGGTTACCAATGGAGGGTAGTTTTAAAAAACTATTAATGTCTATCTTTTTTATTTACTTATACTCATATTCGTACTAAGTTTCAAGGGTATAAACCTAAGGAATAAGATTTTTCATACAAACATTTTCACCCCTTTTTCACCCCCTTAGAGGAGGATTTTATTATAAAATTTATGAGATTATTGTATTGTCATCGGCCTTTGACCCCCTTGCAAATTTTCAAGTTAAACAGACTGCTGGAAGTGGGTGAAAATGAAGTTAAAAGATTCCGTTACATACATACATACATACATACATACATACAGGTCAAGCTAATAAAAGCGTGTTAAAAACAATTTTATTTTGTGAAAATTTAAGTTATTTCATTTCAATAGTATATCATTAATATCTAATTGCTGAATGATATTTTTAGAAAATATTATTTGCTAGGTTGCCTAGTGGTATCGGTCCTGATTTACGAGTTGTCAATCGTAGGTTCGGACTTGGCCAAGCTTAATACTTTGTGTGGGTGATTTATTTCATCACCACTGCTCTCAAAACTGTGAAGGAAAACAATGTGAGAACGTCCTAGAATAAAATTCTGCGTATTGAATTTACAGCGAAAGCTCTCTCGCAGGCCTCTGTCCCAACAGTTTTTTTTCTTTAGCGTGAAAATCATCAAATCGAGCCCTGGGTGAGTCCTCCCACCCAGGGCAGGGCGGGAGGGACTGTCAGACTTGACTGACTAAAATCCACGGTGTCCTTCAATAGCCCTTTACGTGCCGGGGTCACGGTAGTTCGTTTGTCCCGGGACCCCGGCAGCCTTTGGCCCTCTACAGGGGGCCCCGTCACTATGCTGACACTCCTTGAGGAGCGCGTGGAACGCAACGCGCCGTGGCCGGCATGGACCATGGTCGGACAGCAAGTCGCCCATTACTAGCCGCCCGCGCCTACGGTGGCCGAAGATCGTCTACCACTGCGGCTGGGGTGGAGGGAGGAGGCTGTCCACTCCCTCACGCGGCCCGCCTCCTCCTAGAATAAACGCGAACGTCCTAGAATAAAAAAAAAAAAATATGCGACTTTTACTAACTCGCACTGGGCCCGAGTATTGAATTTACAGCCAAAGCTCTCTTATAGGCCTGTGTCCCAGAAGTGGGAACAATATAGGTATTATAACAATAAAAGCGGTTTTTGTATGTTAATTATAGACGTAAGCCTTCTACTTTGCCATATTCTTAAATTTTCAATGAAACGAAAGAGCTTTCCACAAGTTACGATTTCCATTAACTTTCTAACCTTACGTAAAAGCAGCACCTGTCAAAAAAGTGTCCTCTACAAACACAATTACCTACGGCTACATTGCATAGTTAATTGGTTAATAAATCATGTGGGTTCTAGTCGAGCGAGCGATGAATATCACCTATCGTGTAATTACCGAGTGTGAACGGTTATTATGGCTATGACTGAATAGGTAAAATGAAAGGCACGAAGCTCTTGCAAAGCTAGCTAGGGTTTTCACGTTTTGCTGAGGTGAAATAAACGAGAACTTTGACGTTAAAATTAGTGTCTCGATAGTAGACTAATGCCTTTGTCAAACAGACCGGCGAAAGCGAAGCGTTTCCGAAGCGATACCGAACCGAAGCGAGACCTCAGTCTGATAGTTCTGTCACGCTATCGGATCGCTTTCGCGTTTCTATGTTACTGGATTCAAATAATTCCATACATTACAAATAAAAACATCACGGTTCGCATTCGCCACGCCAGTCTGTTTGACAAAGGCTTAAAGGAGCATTTTCAAATACCATAAAATTTACGTAGGTATGGGTACCCAGGTCAACCTGGATAAATAAGAATTTGAATATTTTAAATTAATAATAATTATTATACGCAAGCGTTAATGCGTATAATATATGTATGCGAGGTTCATATCTACTGCAACGAATTCTTCAGTCTATTTCAATTCAATCGAGGGCTCGGTTAGAAAGAGCGTCAGATGTACTGAATCAGGAGATCGCAGGTTCAAATCCGGCTCCGGTGTTAGATTATAATAATAAATTTTCGAGTTATATCCACGTCTTGCAACTGACAACAGCTGACAAATGAAAAAAAGGTATTAGCAGTAAGATCATCTTTATTACTTATAGCTGAGAGTTGATCCAGGGCAGGAATGACGTCACTCGAGTGAACACAGATGGAGAGCTTTTTTGACAACCTTCACTGGGACCGAAGGAAACCACGCCAACCTGGAAGAGAGACATAATTTTGAATTATTTAATCTTGGGTAAACACTTCAAGAAATACATTATACTATTTTAAGTACGAGTACATTTATGTTATTATTTGACGAAAACCAGCCGAAAATGATTATCAAAATATCTCGTTGGCGGGTAAGCAGTGGTGGCCCAATGGTATCGGTCACGACTAAGGAGTTGTAGGTGTACACCCAGACCTGGAACAACTACTTGCAGATCATAAGAATATTTGTTCTGTGTGGGGATCGAACGTTGAACGTGACACGTTGCGCAGCAGCCGATAACTCAGCTACTGCGCCAACCGTGCCGCCGATTTCTATGGCCTATAGATAGTTGTTTCGGATCTGACTATTTGTATCCTATCCCCATACCTATTACTCTAAATATTTATAAAGGGCCTACAATACAGAAGTACTTAGTGGGCTCAAAAAACTTTATATCTCCAAGATTTAAGATGCAAACTCACCAAAATCCTCTTATTGTTATGCACAACAGTCAGAGGACCACCGGAGTCGCCCTCACAGGTCCCCTTGCCTCCTGTTCCTCCAGTACAAAGATGGCTGGCGCTTAATGTGACCGTGAAGCTGTTCTGGCAGACGGCGTTCGTGATGATGGGTACCGTGACTTGATGCAGGGCTGTCGTGGGTGCGAAGGTGGTTTGAGCTGGAGAAGAAAGAATGGCAATTTTTTGGATACAGTCATAACATCACACACGTCCCCACCATTGTTTTTTTGCCTGGTGAAAACATAAAATGAGTCTGTTAGCCCCTTCGTATACAACACGACGCCAGTCTTCGATACCGACTTTGTTATCCCGGCGACTATCGAGATCTACAGAGACTATCTTATTATTGACTGGCCTGTTGGTCTAGTGGTTAGTGACCCTGACTGCTATGCCGAAGGTCGTGGGTTCGATTCCCACCCAGGACAAATGTTTGTGTGATGAGCACGATCATTTGTTCTGGGTCTGGGTGTTATTTATCTATAATATGTATGTATTTAGAAATATATAAGTATGTTTATCAGTTGTCTAGTACCCATAACACAAGCTCTGCTTAGCTTGGGACTAGATGGCGTTGTGTGATAGTTGTGGAATATTTATTTATTATTATTATCTATAGAGGTTCGTACACAGGCACGCGTTAATGGATACCAAAGTCGTAAGGTATTGGAGGCTTGCCTCGCGTAGTGTACGAAGGGGCTAAGTTTCGTACTGAATAATAATAATCCTTCAATACCGGTTTAAGTTCCAGGGTCACGGTTTTACGTTTGTGCAGTTCCGAGACTCTGGCTTGTGGTTTTTTTTATCTTGGTAAATTCATCAAATGAGTCCTCCCACCCAGGGCAGGGCGGGAGGGACTGTCAGACTCGTACTGACAAAAATCCACGGTGTCCTTCACTAGCCCTTTACGTACCGGGGTCACGGTAATTCGTAAGTCCCGCAACCCCGGCTCTGGCTTGTGCTTGGCCTCAGTTTAAAGCTAGTCATGGAAGATGGAAAGAAAAATTAAATAAAAGTAGTAGTACTAAGGAAAATCCGGTAATACAAGAAAATTAAGAAACATTTCCTTAATTAAATCGTACATCCTTCAGGGAAAAACCACATTCATCTTAAAAAAAAACATCCGTATCACTGAAAAAAAAACAAAGACATTGCTTTCAGCATGATTATTCATGATATTAATTTAATACAAAAATCTACCTACCTGGGTTACCGAGATTTTCTTCCTCGTTTTTGTTAGCTGTTCTCGTATATGTTATTAAATTAATTGAAAATCGTGAATTTTGCTCAGGGGCGTCAATTTTCCCTTTGTTTTCGCTGTTTTGGGTACATGTTTCGCCCACAAAGGGACTTGTTCGGGCCCTTCCCTTTCCTAACAAGAGTGTCATTTGTTCGAACAGGGTAACTCATAGGAAGAATACAGTGTTTTCTAATTTAGCATCGAAATATTAGAGGTTATTTTCAATAGGTGAGAGTTCTGGGTTATTTGGGAATGATTGGTAGTTATCGGTTCTAATATTGATGAATGTTTGCTTTTTTAAAATCATTGAGTCCTCCCTCTAACTTGACTTGAACTGACTAAAATCCACGGTGTCCTTCAATAGCCCTTTACGTTCCGGGGTCACAGTACCTCGTTAAACCCGAGAACCCGGCAGACTTTGGCTCTCTAAGGGAGGCCCCGTCATTGTGCTGACACTCTTTGAGGCGGACAGCGAGTCGCCCATTACTCGCCGCCCGCATGCCCGCGCCTTAGGTGGCTGGAGATCGTCTGCCGACGTCTGGCGCCGTGGGCGTCTACCACTGCGGCTGGGGTGGAAGGAGGACGCTGTCATATCCCTCGGGCAGCCCGCCTCCTCCTTCGCGATCATGACTTCTTCGCAAAAGGAGGTGACCGCTTCCCACTACGTCTCGCCCCGCAGCATGGTCTCGACCAATGCCGGACGCGAGAGTTCACAACCTATTGCGTCGTGAGGACACGGCGGTGCTCTGCCCAAGCGGGGCAGTCCTGCACCGTATGCTCCACCGTTATCTACTTAGTAACTCAATTAGTATAGGTATTGATGACTCAAACTGCAATGCACTACGAAATATTACGAAATCATTACCAAGGAAGCCGATGAAATCATTGCTTTGCAATTATACTTTAGTCTCAAACGGAAAAACCTAATTGAAGAAACGAACAGGTATTTCAATAACAAGATTATATTTAAGTAGGTATTGATTCTTTTATCAATTCAATCTGAATAATATGGATATAATATAGTGATTTAGATATTTGATAGGATAAATAAAATACTCCGATAAAGGTTATATCAACTCATTTATCATTTAAGGCCCGGTGCACAGGGGATCCTCCGGTGTCCCTACATGTACACTGTACAAGTGTACAGTCGGTGCCTTTCATTACGCAACTCATTTTTATACTATAGCAGAATACAAATTATAAAAAATAATGGTAATTAATAAAAAACAAAAACCTCGATTTTTTCTTTTTTTTTCTATCGTGGTAAAATCATCAAATGAGTCCTCCCACCCAGGGCAGAGCGGGAGGTACTGTCAGACTTTTACTGACTAAAATCCACGGTATCCTTCAATAGCTTCAATAGCAATTTACGTTCCGGGGTTACGGTTATTCGTAAAAAAAACCTCTACTAGCTTACAAAACTGACAAGATGCAAACAACATTATGTTTAATATCGGTATAATTTATTGCCTATTTAACTCGAATAGTGGTCACTTTTGAACCGTAAAATTAGCACCAAATGTCTTGGAGGTAAAAAGATTGGAAATGACCTCTCCACTCTTCCCGGGACACCTTGTTTATAAAAAAAAAACTGGCAAACCCGTGCCCACTTTGTTGGGTTAAAAAAAGGCGGGTACGGTAGGAGCGTGAAAAGTACTTTACAACCTATTCTCAAACTTACTACCCTTACACCAAGTATTTAAAAAAATATCTTCGAATCGATTGAGCCGTTTTAGAAGATTGCAACCAAACACCGTGATTTTTATACATGAGATCATACGTACCATCTGTAAGCTTGCCAAATCCAGACACGGTTCCAGTTGACCCTACGAAGTTCTGGTTCGCATCAGCTGTCGTTGGAAGAGGGATCACTGCGATCGTGTCTGAAATAAAACAAATCGTAAAATATTAAAAAAAATATGGCCGTGGTTTGAAACGCGTGTGTGGATGGAATGAACATGTGAGGGATGCTCATCGCCAGGCTAGGGATAGTTTTCAGACTTGGGTTCAAAATAAACGTCCCTCTTCAGGACCTATCTATGAAAATATGCGTGAGATGCGAAAACGTTTTAAAAGTAGGCTGAAATACTGTCAAAACAACGCTGAGCAAATTATTATGGATAGGTTAGCCGATCAACGAGCAAATAAAAAATTCGGCGAGTTCTGGAAATCCACGGGTAAGTTGGATGGAAAGCCGGGACTGTCTTCGAGTGTGGAAGGTATTAGTAAACCCGAGGGAATCGCTAATATGTTTAAAGAACACTTTCGAGTACAGTCCCCTCTCGGGCCCTCAAACGTGAAGGACGATGCTGAGGCCAGCAGGTGTGGAGCTAAACCTTTATTACGATTCTCTGCCAAGCAGGTTAAAGCAATTATTAATGGTATGAGTCGAGGTAAATCTCCAGGACATGATGGGCTCAGTATTGAGCACTTGAAACACGCGGGTGTGCATTTGCCGCGAGTCCTGTCCATGTTTTTCACAATGTGTATTAGTCATGCGTACTTACCAGCTGATCTGATGATGACATTAGTGACTCCCATTGTGAAGAACAAGACAGGTGATATATCGGATAAGAGTAACTATCGTCCCATTTCTCTCGCCACAATTATAGCTAAGGTGTTGCCGTGTTGGACGGTATGCTTGATACTTGCTTAAATAAATATATTCATCTTCATGATGCGCAGTTCGGCTTTCGTCCCGGACTATCAACCGAAAGCGCTATTTTGAGTCTCAAGCATACAGTTATAAATAAATAAATGGTAATCAGACTAATTATGTGAAGTGGGACGGTACGCTCTCTGAGCCGTATAGGTTGGAGTGCGGGGTGAGGCAAGGTGGCCTGACATCCCCCAGGCTCTTCAACCTATACGTAAATGACCTCATAGAGGGACTCAGCAGTATGCGTGTCGGATGCAGTGTTGGTGGAGTTAGCATTAACAATATCAGCTATGCGGACGATATGGTGCTGCTGGGTCCGTCTGCGGGCGCAATCGGGGAGCTTCTTAAGACTTGTGAAATCTACGCTGCCGCACATGGTTTGTCGTATAATGTAAAAAAGTGTGTATACATGGTTTTTAAGGTCGGTGGCAAATGCCGGGAAGAAGGGCACGAACTATTTATTAACGGGTCAGTAATTAAAAAAGTATCTACATTTAAATACTTAGGCCATTTTCTCTCCGACGACCTTAAAGACGATGTAGATATACAGAGGGAGCGCAGGGCTTTGGCGGTCCGGTGTAACATGTTGGCCCGTAGGTTTGCTCGGTGTACGAATCAAGTCAAAATTACCTTGTTCAAAGCCTATTGCCAGAGTTTGTACACGGGTAATCTATGGGTCAGTTACACCAAAAGATCGTTAGATGGCCTGCGCGTCCAGTATAACAATGCGTTCAGAATGTTGTTGGGACTACCTCGCTACTGCAGTGCGTCGCAGATGTTTGCGCAAGCTCGTGCCGACGGTTTTCACGCGGTTGTACGCAAGAAAACCGCTTCTTTACTGAGACGAGTGAGAGATAGTCCCAACAGCATCCTGGGAACTGTAGCGGAGAGGTTATGCTCCCCGCTTATGAAGCAATTTGTATGTAGGATAATTTTTACTAACACTAGATAATAAGTTGTTTTAATGCTTAAGTACTAACACTATATGGATTTTGTAGTCCGAAATAAATTTAATTTAATTTAATTTTAATTTGAAGTGGAAAGGTAAAAAATAGATGTTTTTTTTTACGTGGTAAAATCATCAAATGCGTCCTCCCACCCAAGGCAGGGCGGGAGGGACTGTCAGACTCGTACTGACTAAAATCCACTGTGTCCTTCAATAGCCCTTTACGTTCCACGGTAATTCGTACAGTCTCGCGACCCCGGAGGTATGGAGGTCCTACCATGACTTCTCGTTTTTGTAACGCAAAGTGAACTGGATCTGATCTGTACACTTGAGGCGCTTTCTCAATTTTTCCATACAATAAACGCAGTAAATTCTTCAAGTATATTGTAAATAAAATAAAGAAATCCTGTAATAAGCGCTCTATTCTTCTCACAATTTACAGTTTATTTATTTTTCTTTTGCATTCCGATCACGATGTATCGTACATTATTTTAGTTATAAAACAATAACTCTGTAAGAAAGGTAATAAAATCGCCGTAAAAACTCTGTCCCGGTATTTTTGAGCTGTACGCGCAAGACATTACAATTTGCACATCTTACTATTGTTACATATGTGAATGTTGGTGTGGATGGATCGACGGATGGATGGATGTTTCTAACCTTTTTATGTAAAAACTATAAAACAGATTTGGATGAAAACTCTGCTCTGATCTCTGATCTGCTTGCGCTGCGTCTCGCGGGTTCACGTGCCGCACGGATCATATATTTGCATGATCTACAAGTATTTGTTCCGGCTCTGGGTGTTTGTTTATGTGAGTTTAAATGTTTGTAAACGCACCCACGATACAGGAGAAATTCCTAGCTTGGGGAAACGTTAAAAAAAGGACTGTGACTGTGTGAGTTCTACGCTAGGAAAACCTAGAATTTATCTGCATTCTATATGTCATACAATAGCTTTTTGACGGTATTTAAAAAAAATTGATTAAAATATCAGTGTAGCGTGTAAAGCGCCAGTGTGATACATTCTGGACACACTTGGAGCAGAGACGGGCATTGTCATTTGGGTTTTAAGATCTAGCAAAAAGATGGTAACCTCTTTGTAATTAATATTACTTACTTAAGTATCATTGGCTGAAAATAAATGTCTGCCTATTCCGAGAAACCCCGAGAACACCCTAATGCCTTTGTCAAACAGACCGGCGAAAGCAAAGCGTTTCCGAAGCGATACGAATCAGGCATTTCTTCGTTCCCAATCAGACATAGGAACCTCCCGAATCTTACGTGTCCAATGAGGACCTGCGTCAAGCGGTAGGTGAGGACGCCGGCCGTGGCGCTCTCCAGCTACTCCTCAAACAGGGGTCTTACCGCCGAGATTGCGGCGTACCCGTCGGTAAGGTGACTTTATCCTTATCGTTCACCGATAACACGTGCACAGACAGGTGACGTACTGTACCCGTCATTCATTAACATGGTATCATAAATCTGTTTGATGTATGTAATGCACTTTACTTAAGTGTTTGATATTTTATGTCAACATGCAAGCTGTTACCAATAAATTCATGATAATTATGGGTTTGGAGTGCAACTATGCCAATTATCACGTGGTGTAATAATTATTTTATCAGCATTGAGGGCAACGGGTTACCCAGTTACTGTTTTGTGGCTTAATGATGGACTGGAAGCCGATCTTAGTGGCATCGGATCGTCCTAAATAAAGAAACGAATGTAAACGTTTACTACAATTATCGAACTCCATAGGGGCAAAGTTGCAGGTTTTTTTTATCTTTGTAATAATATCAAATGAGTCCTCCCGTCCGGGATGGGACAGGAGTGACGATCAGATAGTAAAATTCCTTCAATAATTCTTTATGTTCCGGGACCACGGTTTCTTGGTAAGACAGTCCAACGACTTCGGGGACAGACCCGCGGCAAGCATAAAGCGCCGTCGCCGCGTGTTTTAGAAACGCGTGTCGACGGCGCGTTTATCAAACAGAGCAGTTTGTAGTCATTTGTATCGCGTAAAATACGCGGCGCCGCGGCCATCTGTATCGGTATACACGCGCGTTTGCATCGATTTAAACGCGTATTTGAATTTATAAAGATGTGCAAAGATCGTTTTAAACGCGCGTCGAAGGCGCGTTTAAAAAACGTGGTGTGCATAGGCCCTAAGCTAGTAAAATAAAACAAAAAGGAAAACTCACTGCTTAACGTGACGGAAGTAATCTTCACCATAGCAATATCATTCAGAAAGTAGTTCCACGAAGGATGCATCGTCACATCAGTTGTAGTAATCCTGGTTCCCCCGGTGAAGATGGTGAGCGAACCGAGCACGATGAGGAACTGCCTGGCTTGGAACTGGCCGTCGAACCAGCAGTGGGCTGCGGTGAGGACTCTGGTGGCTGAGATTAAACCGCCTCCGCATACTGATGTTTGGCCTGCAGTTAATGTGGCTATGATACCAGCC
The DNA here is from genome assembly GCA_943136025.2 of Agrotis puta. Taxonomy (NCBI): domain Eukaryota; kingdom Metazoa; phylum Arthropoda; class Insecta; order Lepidoptera; family Noctuidae; genus Agrotis; species Agrotis puta. The sequence goes on along the minus strand of OW964182.2, from coordinate 15,006,533 downwards.
TGCGAAGAGGAAATCAGTTGAGGGAACCCTGAGGGAACAACTGGTCTGTTCACGAGGCATGATGCGACGAGAAGCGACGTGACGCAATGATACTAGAAATGTGTATCTTTTCGTGTAGGAAATAAAGTTAGGTTTTGAATCGCTATTAAAACGTGCGTGTGGCGTCGCGTCATCGGTGAAATTTGTATCTTTTCGTGTAGCAAATAAAGTTAGATTTTGTGTCGCTGTATTGAAAAGTGCGCGCAGCGTCGCTTTTCGGTGTGAATTGGCTCTGAGAGAACCATAGTAATAACTGGCATAGTAATAATTGTGGGATTTAGTAGTAGTTTAAAACAATTGTAGAAAAGCACTAGAATTTAAACAAAAAATATATATTAAAAACAACAGCCCTTGAAGTGCGGACCTTCAGTCTTTACAAACTATCAGTCAGACCACGGAACTTATTTAAATTTTTTTTGGTATCAAGAAATAAAATAGAGAAGTTGTTAAGATAATTGAATTAATTACATACCACAAAACATCTAAGAAAAAAAAAAGGATGTTAAAGTAGGTATGGGGGTCTCGGTTGAAAGATAGATAAATAGATAATTGCCATATTACCACTAAACAGATAAATAATCTGTATTATAAACAAAAAATATTCTTTTTGAATGTTTAAATTTAAAAAAAATATTTTTCAAGAAAAATGTATCTTCCTTAAATATACCGTTGTAACAGTGTTTTCCACAAAAATAAATAAATTAAAGAAAATACGCAATGGTTTTATACTGAACCTGAAAAGTGGTTGTCTCCTGAAATAATGACTCATAAAGATTATAGAAAAAGAAAAAATGCTGCAATGTTCACAAATAAGCAAGCGTAAAGACAAGTGAATGATGATGAACCAAAACTACTAAGTTATAAGAGTCACAATAGCTTACCTGATGCGGGATAACAGTATTTCCAGAAACCTGGCTTCCCCCCACAATCCTTGCTGACCTCAAAGTCTCTGCCCTCAATATACTCTGTGCTAGAGGAATTCCAATCTTCATATGATAGCCATACGCCGGATTTTCCACACTCTTACCGTAGCAAAAATGAAAGAGTACAAATAAACATAATATTAATTCACTAAAACGCATCGTTTGTTATTACTGATAGACTATTATGAGGTCGTTATCGTGAAGACAGGACATTTTGTACCGATTTTGAATCGATTCCTTATCAGGAAATGATAAGGATTGTGAACGAGAGGTTCGTTCATACTATATACATTCGCAAAGAATATTAGCTAACATTAAATAGGCAAAATGACTGAAATAATCAAAATAAATCGGCATCGTTGGCGCAGTGGCTGAGCGATTGGACTGCTGTGCTGCATGTCGCTGGTTCGATTCCCCCACGGAGCAAATATTTGTATTATCTACAAATAGTTGTTCCGGGTCTGGGCGTTTGTGTACGAGTATATGAGTTTATATGTTTGTAAACGCACCCACGATACAGGAGAAATTCCTTGTGTGGGGCAACGTTTTTTTTTTAATATGTATTTCTTGATAAATTTTTTTTTGTTTGTTTACGAAAGCTGAAATTGACAAAGAATCGACATTTTTAAAATACTCAATACGTTACGATAGATATAAATTTTCATAATTCTGTCGTCACGAGCCCCCACTTTTGATGTTTTATATCTTTGAATGCACAATCATGAATGTTATTCATTGATTGAAATAACACACTTATTATCTCCTTAATTTAATGTTTTTATGCGAGTTTAAATGTTTGTAAACGCACCCTTAGACCTTACCTTGCCCTACAATAGGGAAATGTTTTCTTAAAAGAAATGTCGACAACCGCAGAGGTAATGGTTTCAGCATTATGCAACAAAGAAAGTTCTAGTTTTTAAAGAAATTGCCAGGCGGTTAGTCGATTCTTCAGATGTCCATGCTGGCCTACTCCTAGGTCAAAGAATCAGGTAGCTTACCGTGACGTCTGAAGCTAGAGTAATTCCAGAGAGAAAGAGATGGCGTAAGACGATTTGTACTTATAGCTTGTATGCCACCAGCATTGCCATACAACGTGGCAATGTTGCCAGCGTTCTGGGCACTGTTCCCGTTGACAGCGATGTGAACGTATTCTTTGACGCCCTAAAAATGTTTTATCTGTTTATTTTTAGTACATATTCCTATTACGTTTTTATTTATCGTTTGTATAGATTAGTATTATATTAAATAGTTTTTATAATGTAACATTTATTTGGCATTGTATTCAAAAAAATAAAATATAACGTAAGCAAATGTTAATTTATTTAAAAATCGATACTAACAACTGATTCTATTTAGCCAGGATACCTTCATAGCTTCATATAACTATTATATTAAGTATATGAAACTTCGGCCTGCAATCGTGTCTTCAAAGTTCTTTGAAAATATGATATTTTCCTTTCCACAATATCCTTAAAGCCATTGCTATAAACGTTTCGCCTCCCTTCGTCTAGATTACTTCCTTATTGCTCAAGAATTTAGAGATTTGTTTAATATCTTCGTAAATATACTGGTTCAATGGTTTGTAGAAAATGTATGCAACCATACATTGGTTTTGTAAAGTTTTGGTTCAATGGAGATAATGCACATATAGTATTAGATCATTAATTTTCGAAAAGTAAGGTGCGAAAATCCATACCATCTTACTAGAAAATAGTTAAATATCGGTTGAACCTTGTCTAAAAAAACTGCCAATTGTAAAACGGCATTTGACGTTGAAATAAGGGTCGTTTTGCAGTCACAATTTTTTTAGACATGTGTTCAATACATGTTTAACTTTTTGTAGTAAGAATAGAAAAACATTTATTTGATATTGGACACACACAAGACTGATTGTTTTCCTTTTAAATATTTGACTGATGTAAAATTAAGAAATAATACGTAACCTTATTTGCTAACTCTACGAAATAGTAAGTTTGTCATAAAAAAAAAACAAACAAGGAAGATAAAATCGGATGACACTAGGATAAAATAATCGAAATTACATTTTGGGACAAAAAGCAACATTATTATTTTTTGGGCCGAATCAGGCATATTCAGAATGTTGGCCGAAACTTCGGTCCAAAAAAAGAATAAATCATTTATGTTATCCACGAAGAACATAACTGTCATGTTTAAAAATACAATTAATATTTTGTTGTAAGTGCATAAAAGAATCATTCATAAAAATAACCTAATCAATGTCACCTCAGCAGTTCTAGAGATAAGCCAGCACAAACGGACACATATTTAACTTTACCTTTCAATTGATTCACAAACACATTATTGTGGATATCAGAAGAGATCATGCGATTACAGTATCTTGAATCTTATTTAACTAAAGTATAAAAGCATACGAGTAAGACTAAGTATTTTTTTCCTTTTACCTCCATTTTTAAACTATTCAGTATCTTAATAATGATAGAATGTGGATTCACCGATCATTACGCCGATAATCGTGCCGACCCATTTTTCTTTTTTTTCACGTGGTTAAATCATCAATGTGTCCTTCCACCCAGGGCAGCCTTCAATAGCCCTTTACGTTTCGGGGTCACGGTAATTCGTACTGTCCCGCGACCAATCCTTTGGGTCCATTGGATACGGTATAATGATAACCATTTGGTACGCGAATAAGGAAATCTAAAATTAATAAAAAACTGACATTGGGGGAATCCATTTTCCAAATTGGATATACCTTTTTATATATTGTTTATTTTAGTAGGTATCTCAGATAAGATATACCTAGATATCTATGAGATACTGTTCTTAATTATTTATCAATGTTATAAAGAAGATTATGAGTATAATTAAGAATAGTAAACGTGAAATTGAGTTCGTTTGTTTGTTACACACTCCAATCTGTTTCTTAAATCCCTGAATAAAATTTGAAGAATTTTGGTATAGATGTAGCTGAAACCTTAGAGACAAGTATGGGTTATATTTTTATTACTTTTCCTGTTTTGACTCCGAAGATTATTATTCATTACCAATATCAATTTGATATCATTAGTTACGGGCCCTTGATAATATCAGGTAAAAAAACCCTGTGTGACTGTTTCACACTTACTCATTTTTACTAATATTAGGCATCACCTAAATCGATGCCTAAGTAAACAGGGACTTGATTTTTTCTATCGCTTAGGTTGACCAGTGTTTGTGAAAACGAGCATATTTATAAAATAAAACAACATAAATAATTATAAAAACTATTTAGAATAATGAACCCTCAAAACTACTACAATCTATTAACAACCCTTTGAACCCTTCGAAGCTCCGCCCCATTAACTCAAAAGCGTTCATCTATCTAATATTAAAATCTGTCATTCGGCTCATCTCGGTTCCGTAGCCTGTAGGTACTAGTAATTAATCAGTTCGCCTTACCTTCGCAAAGACAGAGGCTTACTATTCACAAAGCGTTTAATTAGCTTCGTCATACCTTTGACACGGCCGACTTTTTGCACCCCCAGGGTTGAAGAGTGATTAATTATGTTGAGGGCGTAGTGAGCAGATTCTGCGTGGCTAAAAATAGGTCTGTCTTTTGTTTCTTTCTGATGTAAGAGGGTTAGTGACTTACTGGTGGTTCCTTTTGGGGGTATTGGGGGTTATAAGGAATTAGTTGCATGGGTTTTGGGGTTCTACTTGAACGACACCTTTTTTTTATCAGTAACAGACTGGGGTTAGGATTTGTTCGGTTGATTGTAAAAGACCAGCTCCCTGTTATTATTATACGTATGGGAGTTAAATAAAACTGCAGTGTTAGCCGTGGCTCTGCCTCTGCGACGGCCACACCGTGGCGTACAACCCAAAGAATTATTGTTGGAGAATACAATAATATAGGCGTGAGTTTATGCTTAGAGGTTACACTGGTAATTTTTCACAATAAGTAAATTAATACAAACTATTCACGATTTCAAATTAATAATCTAAGTTTAAGGAAAGTGTAGAGTTCATCGGGCTAACAACAAAATGTGTATGAAAATATAGTTCCCTGTGTATTTCCATGCAATTTCATTAAAATCTGTTGTGAATTTAATAAGGAAGTGAATAAAATACTAACGATAAATCCCATCAATGGCCTAACAATACCCATTAATAACGTTATCTTTCCATTGAACGCCAAAAAGCACCATTAATCCTCCAATCACCCCAAAACTCTCCGAAAAACCTTGCAACCCAAAATGGCTGCCTATAAATCAAAATCCCAAAGAACAAACGCAAAGGGAAGCACTCCAACAAATAAAACAAAAGGAATTTTAGACACATTCCGGGAATTTCGACTCCATGATTTACAAATCTTGAATATAAATTAGGTACCACAGTAGCACTTATTTGTTCCTAGTTAAACCACACATGCAGTGGTTTAACTAGGAATGGTTGACGACACGGTTGGCGCAGCAATTGAGTCATTGACTGCTGTCGTGGTTTCGATTTGCGCATAATTTTTTGTATGATCATCTATTAGTTGCCCCGGGTCAGAGTGTTTGTGTTTGTGAGTTAAAATGTTTGTAAACGCATCCACCATACTGGAGAAATTCCTAGTGAGGGGTAAGTTTAAAAATAAATAGGTACTAGTCTAGTACACATGCATATTATTCACACGAAATAGTTCCTATTATCTTTGATGGTTAATTTTGTTTATTGAAAGTTGAAAAGTTGACGATTCAAACAGCAAAAATAGCAAAAATCCCACGGTGCGTGCGTGTCAAGTGTTATATTCCCGAACAGGGTAGATTTATTTTTATTTTTAGTAAGCCGCATGCGTACTAAAATTAGTCCAAACATTACATGTGCATAAAACAGACGTTGAGAAATGTCACCAGCAGCAGTTTTGTAGATAAGCCAGCATAAACAGACAAATATTTAACTTTTCGTTTAATGGATTCGAAAACATATTATTGTATCAGATAAGATCATGCGATTACAGTATCTTGAATCAAACCTGACTAATGTTGTGATAAGACTAGGATAATATAATCAGTAAATAAACTATTTTTTTTTTCAGCGTGGTAAAATCATCAAATGAGACTCGTACTGACTAAAATCCACGGTGTCTCACGGGCTATTGAAGGACACCGTTGATTTTAGTCAGTACAAGTCTGACAGTCCCTCCCGCCCTGCCCGGGGTGGGAGGACTCATTTGATGATTTTACCGCGATAAAAAAAAAACATTGCATTGGAAAAATAAAAGTTTGCAAGAAGTTCGGGTACCAAATGAAATTTCATCAAATCATATCGACGAAACGTCATGCCGTGTTTGATTTCAGAATGAGCTCTAGTTGATTTACTGATCATCTGGATACTGTGACGGGTGACACTACTTACTATTTAAGGTGACGCTGTATCAACCCCTTTTTATCAGTCAGTCCTCTAGGGGTGGATTTACAATGGTTTGAATAAAATATACTTTTTTGTGGAAAATATGCGAAAAGTACTGAAAGGACAGGGTTGGACGCTAAACAATGAGTGTCAGAGATAAGCCGAGATATATAGAGAATATAACGAATAGTAGATGTATTTTCAAGAAGTGAATAAGTTTTTTTGTTTCAATGCCTTCCTTAGGTCCCAAGTATCACTAAAGTGTTTTTGTAAAAAATATTTAGGGTCCATTAATAATATTATTTTTAGTTCAATTTCTTGTTAACTGCTGTGTTCTTATTACAATTGTTGTTAGTTTCTAAGCTAAGAGTAAAAAAGAATTTCTTTATAGGTAGTGTGATAAAATTGTTACATTTCTACATACAGATAAAATGAAATTGTTGATAAGTTGTGAAAGTAAACAATTGTTGGCTAACCAAATAAATAAAAATAGCCGGATTTATTTAAGTATTTCTGCTTCTTTTTAAATTTGAAAATCATGGTCCCATTTGATGATTTTCCCGCCCCACTGTCTTAATTGCAATTTGAAAAATATTTTACTTGCTATAAAGCATATCTATGGGGTCTGAAGTTAGTATAAATGGTATTAACTCTTCGATCATCGCCACCTCTCTCTCTTGAGAGTCAGATAATGTGTTAAAGTTGATTAAAACTCTATTCGGTTCAGGAGAATGAATATGGTAATACAAACTTAATAGTGATAAACCGGTATTATGAGCCTACTTTTGTAATAGTTCCCTTGTGCGAAATTTATATACTTTCAGCCTATGTTTTACTGCTGAAATGTGCCTGAAAATGAAAACAGATGATTCTTCTTATTGTATGAAAGACTGTTCTTTAAGTTACATGTTATTTATGATGTATGGAAGCCTTAGACTCAATTTATATTGCTTTGAAGTGAAATCTTACTACACATAATGAACTTATCATTACATACTATAAAACAAATTCTATGTCTGTCCCTATGTATGCTTAGATCTTCAAAATTATGCAACGAGTTTTGATGTGCCTTTTAAATAGATATAGTGATTTCAACATATATAACATGCATAATATAGTTATAGAATAAAAGAGAAAATAAAACTGACAGCCAATAATAATTACTAAATCAGTTATCGCGGAGAAATCGCTGGATGTATATACGTAACATATATAACAACAAAAATGGCAAATGAAAATAACCTGGATTCTTCCTTGGGAGTCAATTAAAAATGAAGTTATAGTTCTTGTAGCCATGCAAAAAATTAAGAAATGGTCAAGAAATTCCATCAAAAGTTTGGTAAAAACACTGTGGTTTAAAAGATAGGTCGATGAACTCCGTCTTTTGTGCCAAATTAATTTAATAAATCAAACAATAACCCTTCTAATGGATGGAAAGAACAATAAAGAAAGTATTTACTACTTAAAGAAGCTTTTAGCTTTAACAATGGCAATTTGAGAATCGTTTAATATTTACTAGGAGGTTATTTTTAGGTGTTCTTCTGAACGGATTTTCTTAGTTAGTGAATTCTATTAATTAATCACGTTATATAGTAACACTTAAAATATTTAAGCATATTCTTTGAACAAAACTTATGTAACCAAAAGAAACTTAAACAATATAACTTTTAAATTCAATTCACCCTGGTTTAAAAGCAGGTTCCTAAACATTGAAGTTCCTTATTTAATACAAATATTCATTAAGTATTTTTGAATCATTTCATTCACTTAAAGGAGCACAGGGGCCGTATTATGACGTCTTAAAACCAGGCTTGTTCCAGTGAGTGAACGAGATGTCGCTAGACAACTTGTATAGCTCTGTCTCTTTCACTCACTGGAACAAGCCTGGTTTTAAAACGTCATTTAACGGCCGCAGTGATTGTAAAAATAACTTTGGAATTAAATATATATTTTGCGTCTATTTGCACTATCCAATCATGAACATCCAAGATTAGAAATTTGCACGAACTCACGACTGTAACTAAACTGAAACTACTTCAAAATAAAAATCAAGCTACATTCTAGATTCTAGAACTTTCTGAAAAGTTCTCGCAATTAGTGGCTACAGTCTAGAGTCTAGACCGAGGCAATGAAAACTTGTACGATTCACCTCTTACGTCATAACCGTGATGTCAGCTATGAATGACGTCATTAGTGCCCATTTATGTCTCTGTGGTACTTATATTTTTTTTGTTTTAATTATGACTACTGTTCATTACTCAGGCCAGGGTTTAGAGATATAAATGAAACGGGTAGCCAGGTGTGATTGTTTTGGAATTGCGGTATAATCAATAAAAGACAACGTGGCCCTAGAACACAAAGGGCAACTGAAGGAATAGGTTGGACTTTTAGTAAGTGTTTTGCAGTCTCTTTTGCACCACCTAGGGTGGGCGGACTCATGTGATGATATATCCAACTCAAAAAAAATCCATACAAATGCGAGTTCATAAAAAGTGAAAAAACTGCATTTTAATTATTGGTTAGTATAAGATTTGATGTGTGTTTACTTAATGACATTCTAAAGCACGTGTTGCTATCGTCCTTTATAAATGTGATTACCAATAAACGAGTATCTAAAACTACGCTTTTCTTAAATGCGTTTTAAACACTATCTTACAACTGAAACGCTTACCAAATTTTCAATCCATTTTCCTGTCATTATACGGATAAGGTCTAAAAATTGTTCCTTTTCACGTCCATTTTTCACTCAGGCAACCCTGCCACCTGCAAACGGTCTCTTTGACCCAAAACCTTCAATGGCAACCCTCCGGATGGCCCGTCATCGAGATACCCTTGTTATTTGAATATAACTATGTTGGTCGTTTAAACCCCAGAGCATTGTACATTATAGCTTCGGAAAAAGTTTTAAATAGCTATTTAGATAGTCAAAATGGTGTATTGGGAAGTATTATGTGTATCCGGGCTTTTAAATGGAAATGGGATAAAAATAGTTTTTTTATGTGTCACTTTACAGGCGTGATAAGATGCTATGTTGTGAGAAAAAATGTTATGTATTTTTTTTATCGTGGTATAATCATCAAATTAGTCCTCCTACCCAGGGTGGGGTGGGAAGGACTGTCAAATTTGGACTAATTACAATCCGCGATGTTCCTTCAATAGCCTTTTACGTTCCAGGGTCACGGTTGCTTAATGAGACAGTCCTGGGACCCCGAGATGTTATGTCTAGGATGGCTTATGTTTCGAGGATAAAGCCCGATTTAGACGACTCAAGAAAGCGCTGCATGCAAGTTTGAGTACATTGCGGACTATAAATGACAATGAATTCAGTTGATCAAAAGAATATCGCAATGTAGTCTAATTTTAGCAAGTTCCTGCATTGTCTAAATGGGGCTATACTATTATTTTTGCTCAAATAACTGCGCAACCCTTCGGCCCAAATGTATCGTGTCTGATTTGGGTCTTTTTTTTTGTCGTGGTAAAATCATCAAATGAGTCCTCCCACCCATTACTGTCAGACTTGACTGACTAAAATCCACGGTATCCTTCAATAGCCCTTTACTTTCCGGGGTCACGGTAATTCGTACAGTCCCGCGACCTAGATTTGGATCTTGAAGTATAATTTAAAAAGAATATGGCGTGGCATATCAACGCATTACCGACATATACATTCATTGGTTTAAATAAATTTCAAATCTTCTTCAATATTTTTATTGCCACAATTATTATCTTCTAGTAGCCAGATTCTGTATCTCTGAAAGCCGCATGTCCTTTAAATGTTCCAATAGCTCCTTGAATTTTGATGAGTGAAATGATCTTAAGTTCTTTGGTATCAAAGAAGAAAACCCTCGTCCGTTATTTATTGCATCGATATACTCTTGAAGATTGATATCATCCAGGTTTATATTACTTAACAGATTTAATTTACTTTTCAATATATTTGCTACTGATAATTTTCCAATATCTAAATCATTAATAAAGTTTCCCAGCCTCCTAGATTTGATTATTTTCTTTAAGTCATCGTCTCTTTTTTCCTTTGCCGTTGTGTAATTCTCTATGATTTCTTGCAAGCGTTCTTTAGTAAGCTTCTGCTTTTTTTGAAAAGGTCTAAAGAGCAGGGGTACTCTCGACAGGGATATGTTTCCCTGTTTGTAATTGTGTACCATTTCTCCTAGAACTTTAAGTTGAGATCCGGTCATCGAGTAATTTTTCTTTAAATCTATAACTTTAAGTTCCCTTATCTCTTCCATATCATTAGTGTTTGCCTTAACTAGTTTAATTTTATTTTTAGCAAGGGTTTTTTGGGAGACAATATTTTTTCTATTTAGATTATTTTTAGCATGTTCGTTAAGTAGTTTATCTCGTAATTTTCCCAGGTTTATTCCAAGAATCGAAATCTCTGATAGCTTGGGATCTCCAATAGTCCTTTTCTCGATACATTTTCCAACTCTTCGACACAACCAATTTACACATCTTGCTTTACAACTCTCCTTTTTCTTTTTTGGGAACTGGGTACTCTTATCTCCTGTTGGTAAGGCATATTATTGATTAGGATTATTTAAACCTTATCGGCCGGTTTGCAAAGCTAAATTTGTCATTTGTATGCACGTTCATTGAACTTTAGGGCTCTTCTTCAGTTGCTTACTTTCAGAAAAACAAAAAGTGACAGTAATTAGCTCCGCAAATACTCATTTGATGATGTGTTAAACTTGTCCAAGTCGGAAAAAAAAATTATAAGCACGCCCCGTGCGTACTTATAGGTGGGATTGTGATCAATTACTTATATAATTGTCATACAAGATTATAGTAATTCGGGCCTAGCCATGGCGAAACCGCATGGCGTGTTAAATTTGGGACAAGCGCTGGTATCCTGAACAAGCCTGTATAGTGTTCTACCGGCCTAAATAATAGACTGTTCGGTGAAGCTCTGGAACCAGCCTAACGCTGCGGTCGATTGAGGCGGAGCGGAGCAGAGCCGAGCAGTGCCGCGATTCACCAATCACATGGCTTGAATACACATGTGTTATACTGCGCTCCGCTAAACTTCAGTGGAACTGCAGCCTAACTATTGTAGGAACGAGAGACGTTTTTGTGGCCACCATTAAAGGAAATGGAATTTCACAAACATAAATTAGCTCACGCCTTTTTCAAATTTTCGAACGGTAAACCACGTTACGTGGATGAAGCAAAAAGAGAATTGTCGTAGAAGTCTTTTAATTCCATGGCAAAAATTGATCGATCGATCGATTAAAAAATTGATCGACCACTGTGTGACTACTAGTACAATATAATTGAACGTAACTCACTGGTTTTCTTGCGACGGCACATTTGTTAAAGAGTTTTCAGCCGGTTCTTCCCCATGGCAAAGAATAAATTCGAACCATGTATTTATGACCATAAGTGCCTTTGTAGGTTTAAGTGAAGTTATATACTTGGTACACTGAGTTCTTGAGATATTCGGTGTAGCGGGACTTAAGACCGCGGGAATACTATAATCACTGAACATTTTAACTGAAATGTATATGGGTATGTTTAAACTGGACGACTTCTAAGTTACATATCCATCTTGATCTTATTATTTATGTTGTCAACTTATAATTGTGGTTTTATATCAATATTTTTGTTGATTTTCTACAAATTGTTTAGCACCCGTGATTTGACACATGACACATCGTAATCTGACGTTTTCACAGCCAAACGTAAATAAACATGGCCGCTCAAATTGTTTATGGTTTAACGATGTGGTAGTTTGAAGTTCTGTTGCTGTCGATGTTAGACCCCATTCGCACGAGCGGTTTTTTAATGGGTGTTAAAAAGCGTTGAAATGGAACAAATGAATTCCTATGTATGTATCTGTTCACACGACACGGTGCTTTTTTCGAACGAAACTTTTTTGATTTTAAGTGTTGGACGGTGACATTTAAGTTCAATTTACCTTTTTGTTCCAACTCAGCGCTTTTTTAACGCCCGTAAAAAGGAGAAAGCGCCGAAATGTAAAAAAAAGAATAAAAGAAAATTCCTGTTATTTTACAGCTGGGATGGTGAACAGCATTACGTAAAAGAAACTGAAGAATAGACGAAAAAGTGCGTTGAATTGGCGATATAAATAGGTTAATAAATCCCGGGATCTTCTGAAACTTCCAAGACCAAGATTTCCGAGAGAAAACCAACTCACCAATTTGTTATTCAGCTAGAACCGCAAGTCCCGTCAATAAAATTTTCATACATCTTCTCGGCTAACGCAATTACTAACGACTTATGATCAATCTCTGTCGCGCTTGAACCGCTATTCATTGGTCTAGTGGTGAGTCTTCGAGACTTTATTAACCCTTAACCACCTGACCCCTATATCAGTAACGTAACCACCTGCGCGCGGTCACAGTGACCGCATCGAATACACATGAGTTATCTCAGGATATAAAGGTTTTATTATAAGAATAAATTAATAATATTCTGTAATATATGCCAAATTATTTATTTAAGTGGAAAAAAAAACAATAATAAAACATGTTCTTCTCATAAATGTGAACAATTTAATTGCTGGCACATTTTAACTAAAAATATAACTTTGATTACATAATGAGATGTATCAACATAGGGACAAAATATTATATCAAATTTGAACTTTATTTAAAGAATCTAATAACATTTGAATGAGATAAAAAAATAAAGTTTGAGAAAGAATCAAAACTTCGATAAAATTGCAGAGGGTAAAGTCTGAAAATTTTTCACGACAATTTTTGCACATTTTGATAGAACATTCCACACAGATTGTTTTTTTACAGATAAAAGATACATGAAATGTTTTTCATTTCTTCTTGGGAACACAAGTTAAACACGTTTTACGTGTTTCAAGAGTCCAGAAACAGTAGGCAATTCGTCTCGTCTAGAAGACGACACTTGTAAGCAGTCGTCATATTCATAGTCTTCTACAATTTCAGAAACTTCCAAATTCTCAGGTTCTACATCACTGCAACTCTCATCCACCTCCACCAACCACATCTCTAACCATTTCACAACATTTTCGTTGCTTACATCCATTTTTACGCTAAAACAATAATCATGAATGTAATACACAAAAATCACATAACTACCTGCACGCGGTCACCATGACCGCTAGCAAAATATTTTTACTCACCGAAGCCAAACGCGCGCACGTAGATCCTTGCCTAGCGCACACACGACGCTAAAGCACCAACAGAAAAGGTACACAGACGCACACTAACATGCGATAACGGATTTCGACGAAATTCAAATTCAAAAAATTGTTGCGGTCACCATGACCGCTGGCAGGTGGTTAAGGGTTAATACCAAGAATTTGTCGAGTAACCTAACTTTTGAAAATTCTATTTGGGGACTAGAATTTGAATATGCTTGTGCAATGTAAATTTTAGTTTAAGTTATGTTTTTTTTCTGTTTCTAGGTTTGTTTAAAACATTGCCCCACACAACCCAAATTTCTCCTGTATCGTGAGTGTTTTACAACAATTTTAACTCATTTATTGGTCCAGGAATTATATGACGCCGAACATACAAATTTATTTTCACTTTACACATCAACATCTGAGCGCAAAACTCGATTATCGCTCTAGGGCACAAAGTGTTTTCAAAATTCGAACACGTCTTGTATTCAATTATTTTCTACACTGACAGGCGAGCTGGCCCCACTGCATTTCCTCGCTGTAGTGAGGTGAAAAGTTGGGTATTGTACTCGGCAGCAAAGTTATTCTGCGTCTCGTACCTTTGAAACCTTCGCTACGCTCAGGATTCTATATTTGAAACGCTCGCTTAGAATCCTTCGCTCGCTCAGTTTTCAATTCAAGTACTTGTGCCAAAACACAACTTTGCAGCCTTGCATACCAAATAACTATTGTTCCGCGCCAACCGTGTTGTCAAAAATGTAGATCGTACAAATGTTTTGTTCTTATGGTTTGCTGTGCTAAGTGATCCATTACTGTAAATAAATATTTGTAGGTACTTAGGTATTATCTATGGATCTATGCAACCGAAACTAAATGAATTGATTAATTGAAACCTTCGTCAATCCAGTATTCAAGATCCACTACTTCATTTTACTGCCAACTGTTGTATATGTGAGCTGCCAAAAATGTTTCGAAAGTGCCAAAGTTTATTAGAGCTTGAAGAAAAGCAAAACATTCATTAATGCTGGAAGTGAATAATGTAAATCGGTTGCTATCTTGATCTGTGGATCTTTTTCTGTAACCAATCCACAATGGAATTTGATTATCCGTGTCTGAAACATGTGGTCGCAGGACTTAAGAATTACCGTGACCCCGGTACGTAACGGGCTATTGAAGGACACCGTGGATTTAAGTCAGTCAAGTGTGACAGTCCCTCCCGCCCTGCTCTGGGTGGGAGGACTCATTTGATGATTTTACCACGATAAAAAAAAAGTCTGAAACATGTCTAATCGATTTGGATTTAGATAAAATATTAATATCGGGCGTTAAAATGCGTTCAAGAGTTGTAAGTTCTGCATGCTAAGGTCACGGAACGGTCCAAATGGGAAACCGTGACGCTGGAATGTAAATGGCTATTGAAGGACACCGTGGATTTTATTTAGTAAGTACCAGTCTGACAGTCCACGCAGGGTGGTAGTCTCATTTGATGATTTAACCAAAGAGTTGTCGGTGCTTGTATTTCTTAACTCTACTGAACCTAGATTATTATTTTGACGGATAAATGACACTAACAAGTAAAAATTTGTAAAAAATTGAAATGCAATTAAATATAGCTGCATAAATTCCTGGCTATGGATGTAAGACAAATGACCAAAAGATCCATGTAATACTGTACTGACTTTTTAGGTGAAGAGTGAATAGGGTACTTCTAGACAAGTAGGTATGCTTTATGCTCAACTACATCATCGTTTACCATCAGGCAAGATAAGGATCAGAACCGAATCTACAGATAAATTAAAAAAAAAAAATCGCCAAAGATGTCTGACCTTGAACAAAATCAAAACTCTCATTACGTACAAAATGGCAGTCTTCCTCAATGAGGCTTAAGTATCTTTCGGTAATTAACTAGTAAGATTATCGTAATATAAATCTGTAACATTAATAGCGGGGTTGGCAGACAGCCAAACACTTAATGTAATTGTTTGTATATGGACGGGGGCCTTGTCATGTACTCTATGCCTTTTTTGGCAGTAAAATGTCTGTATTGGCTTCGATTATAGAAATATGGATATGTTTATGAGGTTCTTAGGAATTAAGTATAACACAACTTATTAATGAATACGTTGTAAAGTTTTACAAACAGTAATGCCTCTCTGTGACTGCTAGACTGAAACGTAAAGGAATATTAACACATTTTGCCAAAAATTAGACCAGCGTGCTAAAGGAGACTCTTATATTTAAGGCAAAAAAAGTGTATTTGATTTACAATTTGTGTCAGTCACTTGCCAACGGCTCAATCTAACAAGAATTATTTAACACCCTATGACATTAATTTACTTCAAACTTAAATTCCATATTTAAGTTAAGGAATAACGTTCCAATCCGTTGTTGTTTATTCTATCAAACAATTATTTAAGGGTGCGCCCAAAGCAAAATCTTCAATTTTCAATTGGACTTATGGAGTACTAAATCATGTTTAATTCTTGAAAAAAGTATATGTTAGGAAACTTTATTATATTTGCAAGGGCGGTGTCCAACGAAAAATATATAAAAAGACAAAATTATTTCGATAGAAATGATTTCCTTCTTAAAATAATTATACTGTCAAATTCTTATCCAGTCTTCTACATTCTAAGCGGGGACTGTTTTCTTAAGCCAATAAATACTTCGCATCATAAGTGAAATATATTCAGGGTCAACATACTAATTCTAAATCTCCAAAATATAAGAATTCTATACATCGGACTAACAATGGCATTTTTGGGTTGAGGGATAAAAGTACCCTAATAAAATAGCGGATATTTGTCTAATAAGTATCTTTATGGCTGTTATCAAAATTGTGAGATAGTAGAGACGAGAAATATTAAAGTTTAAGGGTTTTATTGTACAGTAGAATCTTTTATAAGATCGTGAAGGCAGTGTTTACGTGGGATGATTCTAAAACATGCCTTGAAATTCGGATATGGTGATCTGCACCGCATCTCGCAACGGGGAGCGTGGCGACGAAATTCTCAACACCTGCGTCAATGCGTTTTCTGTGTGTTGTTCAGTCAACAGCAAAAGAAGATGATCCACATTCAGAAATTCAATTGTAATGAACGGACTTCGTGTCAGAACTATGTAGATGAATTAGTTGTAAATGTTTGGTAAATTACAATCTCATACTTTTGAATAACTTCAACGCTACACAGCTCTGACGTGGACTCCGTTGATTAGTATTGAATTTCTGGTTTTGATCAACTACTTCTGATGTTGTCTGTACTACGCTTGTTTTCAGTGCAAAGACGTTCAACCAACGTAAGAACATGCACTCCCAACCCATGTTGCATCACGAGGTGCAGTGTGCGAATTGCCAGTAATCTTTAAATTCAAAATATTTCATTTAACATTAATCCACTCTATTTTTTATGGAGAAGACTTTTTTGACAAAAAACTCTGGTTACTATAAAACAAGGCAAATTGAAAACGCTAGAGTGCCAAACGCCTACCGGCGGCGTAGCGGACTGTTTAAATCGGAAATCGGCTATTGAACGAACACGGTGAATTTTAGTCAGCACGAGTTTTTTTTTCCGTGGTAAAATCATCAATTGGGGCGCGACGGGAGGGACTGTCAGACTTGTACTGACTAAAATCCACGGTAATCCTTCAATAACCCTTTTTTGTTCCAGGGTCACGGTTTCCTGATGAGACAGTCTCGCGACCCCAGCAGGTCCTGGCCCTTTAAGGGGGCCCCGTCAGATTGCTGACAGCTCTTTGAGGTGCGCGTGGAACACGACGTCGACCATGGCATGGTCCATGATCGGACGGCAAGTTACCCATTACTCACGCTCTGTACGATCGCGCCTACGGTGGCCGGAAATCGGCGACGCTTGGCGACGTCCGTTGCTGTGTGTGGGCGTATCCCGCAGTCAGTACGAATCTGAGTTATGTTGAGTTGAGATTCATTCTATGATTACACTACCTAAAAAAAGGAGTGAATCGGGAATAAATTCTGAAAGAGATTTTAACGTTCAATTAATATGGTCTACAGACAAGGTCTCTTAATTTTAAGTATAGATAAATAAGTTACATGTTCGTAATACTTCCTATCATATTTATTCAAGTTAAAGTCCCTTTTAAAGGTTGATCTCGACTCTCCACCTTTTTTATTTCGTGGTAAACTCGATTCGTACTGTTTAAAAGTCATCGTGTTCCTTTAACAGCCCTTCACGTTCCAGGGTCACGTTTTCCAGTTCGAATAGTTCTGCGACCCCGGCAGGCGTTTAGTCCTCTATGAGGGCTGCTAAGTCTAATTACTGACAGCTCATTCAGGCGCGCCTCAACACGACGCGTCGTCGACCCGGGCATGGTTTATGGTCGGACAGCGATTCACCCATTACTCGGCCGGCGTCCGCATGTCCGCTCTGCCTTACCCTTCAGGGATAACAGGCCTAAAGTTACGTGTACAAAAGATATAGCGAAACGACCTTGCAACGTGACCACGACGGCTAATACAAATAACTGTCGCCGTAATGCGATCCTATGCAAAGAAACATAAGTAACTCCTTGATCCACTCCAGATTATGTGCGCAACTTGCTGTCGTCCCACACAAAAAGAGAACTTCATTATTTCCCGAGACCTTTTACTTTTTAAAGTGAACACTTTCCCTTTAGCGGCCTTTCTTTATCGAGACCCACTTCATGTCTAAGGAGGTTTATACACTTGCAATATTTGTGCAACAAATAATCCTGTAATAAGTCTGACGACACGGTTGGCATAGAGGCTGACCGATTAACAGCTGTGCTGCATTTCGGGGAAGGAAAAAAAGAGGTATTCCACATAAGCATCTTTAAAATCCACGGTGTCCTTCAATAGCCCTTTACGTTCCGGGGTCACGGTAAATTGTACAGTCCCGCGACCCCGGCAGGCTTTGGCCCTCTAGAGGGGGGGCTCGTCACTTTGCTGACACTCCTTGAGGCACGCGTGGAACACGAGGAGCCGTCGACCCGGGCATGGTCCATGGTCGGACAGCGAGTTGCCCACTACTCGCTGCCCGCATGCCCAGCATTGGCAGCTGCAAAAAGTTTTAATACGAGCCGTATATGGAATAGCTAAAATGCCATTAGCTCAGTTGCCATTTGAGCGGGTGCCTAATTTGGAATACCAAATAGTCTCATCTACAATAGTTGTTTCGGGTCTGGGTGTTTACGTTTATGAGTTTAAATGTGTGTAAACGTACCCATTATACAGTATGAATAAGAAATGTGGGGTAAAATAAAAAAATAAAATGACGCTTGCATACAAACTTAATTAATCGATTACTTGTATTTATTTGTGAAGATTAATACAAGCTACAATTTCTAGCGTGAGCAAAAGCTGTTTCTCATAAATACAGACGAAAACAAACGCAGAAATTACCTCCTACTGCTGCTGCGAGGCTCATGTAATACCCTTTAATTTTGTACAAGTTCACAACATCATGTGGTCATAGAAATACACTGGTTGCGAGTGCCAAACATCATAGTTTACTGGAGAATATCGCCTAAATGTTAGTGTTTATTAAAAGGAGTTTTGGCGTTTCCCATCACGCCTTTATCAGTCCTTTAGGTACGTTCCGAGCCAGCTCAAAAAAACATTCTTAAAAAAAATAAAAGATTTTCAAAAGACGGAGGATTAGAAAAAGAAGGTGGTTCTCAATTTGATTGATATGAAGCAATTTGATTGATTTTTGGCAACATTTTTCACAGTCCTATTAAAATAAAATAGGTGCAATTATTACCATTGAACCCTTTTTTCAAACCATTTGCAACTTGTATAGGTTTATTCTATAAATTCCTCCTGCAAAATCGCCACTAGAGGGATAGTTACTTTTTTTTAAGAAATCTTGTCTATTAAATAAATTCTGTCTTAAAAAGGTAAAAAAAAACTTTTCGCAACTCGTGATACTAAGCGAAAAAAAGATCGTCTGTAGCCCGCCCGGCGGTTGACCGAAAAAAAACCTCAACCTCATCTTAAAATTATTTCACTCGGCTGAGTTCTGTCCAGATACTACAATAGTTTTCTCTATTTCTTTGGGTTCCATTAACGCTAAAAGTATAATATATCATCTGTATTAACGCAGCGGCCATCTTGTCTATATGGTTTTGTTGACCGAAATTATTATTTTCATAAAATTTGTAGAATTATCTTAATTTTATTCTAGCTTGTACTCGTATTTTTAGGTACGAATGCGACAGTGAGTTTATTTAATTATTTTTTACACTTTTACGACTGAATCACTGAACCTATTTTGATAACTTTTTGCACAGGGGATAAGGATAGCACAGGGACTCCTTAGACGGTATAAAGCTATAGGTACGACCTTTTGTACAAAAAATTGAAGTGGGAGTTTGGGAGAGGGGCAAAGCCACGGTAATCATCTAGTGGATTAAAAAATTAGTAGTATTATTTTCTATTTTTCACGCTGTTTGGTGCTAATTGCTGTCATTAAGGCAAAGTGTGTGGCATTACTAGAAATTGCTGCCCGTTAGAATAATAAAAATAAATGCTTGTGCACTTAGCTGAAACCGCTATTTAGTAGCACAATATTTTATTTTCGCTAAAAATAATCAAGCATCACTTTTTGTTTATGTTCAAACAAAAACGTAGTTAATGGGAATAATTTTGGACTGGGTATTAAACATTCTGATTTGTCTTTAAATTGAAACAAATTTATGACTATTAGTCTGTACAACACAATATGATGATTATATGAATAGCAGATATACTATAATTCTGATACTACTCGATAGCCCTGCATCAATACAAACACACACACACACACACACACACACACACAAACACACTCACACACACACACAAACACACTCACAATACACTCACAACACATTATCGTGCACTACACGTTACTTATGATTGTGATTTGGTAATAATTGATTCATTCGGAAAATTGCTTACTGTACATTTTTAACACATTTTTGGTGGTCACACAACAGTGGCATAGCTAGGCGAGGGCGGAGGGGACCCTAGACTCCGGTCTCACACCTGAAGGGGCCTTGCACTCAAAAAATCTTGACATCTGCGGTCACCAATCAGTTAAGCATTGCAACAGTTCTTAACTGATTGGTGATAGAAAACTAAGAAATTAACATTACCAATAATTATATTATCATACTTGTAGCGCCTGATTACTGGGAACTGAACATAAAAAGCCTCGCAATGCTGATGTCGCCGACAATCATGTTTAGGTCTAGCGCCTCCACTGCTCACGCGAGGCCCCTAAATAACTTAGTAACTTTTTTTTTGTTACTTGTAACTAAAAGAGTCTAAAAGGCCTCGCAAAGCTGATGTCGCTGTCACATTGCAATAACATGGTATAGGTGACTTGGAGGTACCAAGTCATCTTACAGAAGAGTGACTCGCGCGAGCATCGTAGGCAAGTAATATTTTTCGTCCTGAAAAAAAGGGCTTCGCACAATTATCAAACGTCTTGCCCCCTCCCAGATTCGGTCTCGCTATGCCACAGTCACACAAGGTTAGCGCAGTGGCCGACCTAATGAATGTTGCGCTGCATGTCGGGAGTTCGACGATTCCCACATAGATAAAATATTCTTTCATCAGTCATTTACGAGAACCTCGCCCTAGATAGCATACATCCCTTTCTCTATCATAGTTGTATCATAAAATCGCACTGGGAAAATTCCCCCTAGCACCAAATCTTATAGCGTGTATCGTAAGAAATGGGAAAATAATGGCCGTATCGGACCAAGGCTCGGGTGGTGAGACCGATGGGGGCTCGTAAGTACACAGGAAAAGGATTCTCGAGTCTTGGCAGCGAATGGTTAGGAAGTAATGCTGTGCATGAGCGGTAGCGATTTTGTTCATTTTTGGACTTACAATAGGAGGTAACTTATTAGTGGAGCTGCGGTTTTTATGTGACAAAATTTGCTTTTATTTGGTTGGTTTGATTGAATTGGTTTTTGCAACAGCAGTAACCTTAAATCAAAGTGACCTTCCCAAGTTACAACAAGGTTTGTGTAAAACCAGAAAAAGATACACTAATTTTAACGTGATTCTTAGTAGAAATAACCTAAACGCACACAACCTTATTGATAGAACAGTCATAATCACTGGATTTTTTCAGTGATTCAAAATCAAGTTTAAATAACCATGGTGCTACTGTATTACTTAACCATCAGACTAAATCAGAAGCTTTTCTTTTCCCTGTGTTGTTTGACCATAATTTTATTTTTTAATAGTATCGTATTAACAATTTTGGATCTTATTGCAGAAGTGTACCTAAAGAAAGATCATTTTTACTCCAACTAAACTTATAAGTAACCCGCTATCGCTCCCGCCTCTCCTATGATCAAACCCTATTCTGTAACACATCCACTGAATTATTCAAGGCCGCAGTTGCCGGATATGCGGCGTTCTCAGTTGAAGCCTTGTAAATCTGGTTTCACAGTTTGGATTTGCTGTCTTATTAGCATATGGCCAATAAACTGTTCCGATTCTACGCAATAGGGTACTGCGAATTTGTCGACAGGGGCTTACTAAAGAGGCCTTAATAAGAGGGCCTTCTTACCATCTTTTTTTTTTGTGTGGTAAAGTCATCAAATGAGTCCTCCCACCCAGGGCAGGGGGGGAGAGACTGTTAGACTTGACTGACTAAAATCCACGGTGTCCTTCAATAGCTCTTTATGTATCGGGGTCACGGTAATTTGTGAGTCCCGCAACCCCGGGCCTTCTTACCATCTTACTCAAATTATGAATGCGAAAGCTCGTGAGTATGTGTGTGTGTGTGTACTATTTTTCGCAAAAACAATTACACGTATTTGCATGGGTGCATAGACAGTTCATAACCTAGATTAACACATTGGATAGTTTTTATTCCGATTCTATTCCTGTGGGATAATTTTGGTGTTTTAGCAGGTGAAGCTGTTGGCAGCAGTTTATGAGTATGTTTGTT
Source organism: Agrotis puta (assembly GCA_943136025.2). NCBI lineage: Eukaryota > Metazoa > Arthropoda > Insecta > Lepidoptera > Noctuidae > Agrotis > Agrotis puta. The sequence continues at coordinate 14,984,130 of OW964182.2, read as the reverse complement.
TTTTGTTAATCTTTCACGGTTAAAATATTGAACAGTTTTTCACGTTTGGTACACAGATGGTATAAACTAAACTATTTGTGTACCAATCATGAAAAAATCTGGATTAATTTAATTTTTATATGATGATTCTACCACGATAAAAAGGTTTTTTTTATTGTGGTAATATCATCAAGTGAGTCTTCCCACCCGGAGTAGAGCGGGAGGTATTGTCAGACTCGTACTGACTAAAATCCAAGGTGTCCTTCAACAGCCCTTTACGTACCGGGGTCACGGTAATCCCTAGGTCCCGCGATCCCGGCAGGCTTTGGCCTTCTACAGGCCCCGTCACTATGCTGACACTCCTTGAGGCGCGCGCGTGGAACACAACGCGCCGTCGACCCGGGCATGGTCCATGGTCGGACAGCGAGTTGCCCATTACTCGCTGCCCGCATGCCCGCGCCTACGGTGGCCGGAGATCGTCTGGCGATGTCCGACGCCGTGGGCGTCTACCACTGCGGCTGGGGTGCAGGGAGGACGCTGTCCTCTCCCCCACGCGGCCCGCCTCCTCCTTCACGAGCATGACTGCTTCGCAGAAGGAGGCGACCGCTTTCCACTCCGTCTCGCCCCGCAGCATGGCCTCGACCAATGCCGGGCGCGAGAGGTCTCCGCCTATCGCCATCGGTACGGTGACGGTACTCTGATCAAGCGAGCACCGTATTCTCCACCGCGTCCTCCGGACGATCCTCGCAGTGGTGACACCCAGGCGTTTCTTCCCTCCCTATCAGACACAGGAACCTCCCGAAACTTCCGTGTCCGGTGAGGACCTGCGTCTGTTATGTTGGTGATAAATGAAATGACTTCTTGATTATATATTTTAATAACAGACAGACGGTTCAGACACAGCAGTATACACAGATGAGGTACAGGTCAGTGACGGGCTGACGGCCATGACAGTGCTACCGGATACATAGACAATCCGTAGTGGTGTACATGCTTAATATAATACTAATTTAGTGATGTTACAACATCCCCCCTGTTGAGTTCTAATTAAACCTCTGACAAATACTTAAAAGACTTACTGTGCTATGTAACTATCTTATGACAATTATACATACTTAAAAATACTTATAGTTACAACTTACATAACATTCTTACATATTATGTACTTAATTATAATTAGTCTATTTCCTCTATTAACCTTCTAGTAGGTTTGACAATACGACCTGACCTTGTTGTTACACTTGAGGATTTTTGAGATGAGGAATCTTTATGCTCAGACGACTCCTGTCTGTCACCTTCCTCTCTCCCCTGTGACGAGTTGGATTGCATAGGAGGGTTTGTGAAGTTATGTGAATACTTATGTCTTAAGTGAATTCTATTCCTCCTATACCTAACACCATGGACATCCTCAACAACATATGACCTATTATTTGACATTCTTTGTTTAACAATAGCTTGTTCCCAGTCACTTTTAGGATTTCTTTTAAAATAGACATGATCATTATAATACAATATTGACAAAGACTTTGTATTTTTATCATAATACTTTGTTTTATTTTCATTATTTTTCTTGACTGACTCCTTATAATCCTTAAAAGTTACTACTTTTGGTTTTAATCTTTTGTATGACACTGGGATGTTATCTCTTAAGTTTCTAGACATTAATAATTGTGCTGGTGAAGACAAATTATTTTTCGGTGTATTTCTATATTGTAATAAAGCTATGTATGGGTCAGACTTGTTTTCTTTACATTTTTTTAACATGTTTTTTATAATTTTGACTGAGCTTTCTGCTTGACCATTTGACTGTGAATGATATGGACTAGTAACAATATGTTCTATGTCCCATTCTAACATAAATTTTTTGAATTCAATTGACTGAAAAGGAGGTCCACCATCTGACACTAATGACAATGGTATTCCATGACGAGCAAAAATAGACTTTAAATGAGTGATAACATTTTGAGATGTACTATTTTTATTTAATAAAGCAATTTCTATGTATTTAGAGTAATAATCTGTGACAATTAAATAAACTAAATTATCAAAATGCATTAAATCAATACCGACTTGTTGCCATGGATATTTACTTATTTCAAAATTTTGTAGTGGTTCCTTTTGATTGCATGGTTTGAATTTTGCACATACAAGACATTGTTCTACTAAATTCTTAATATCACTTGACATATTTGGCCAATACAAAGATTCTTTTGCTAATTTTAAACATTTATTTATACCTTGGTGACCTTTGTGAATCTTGTCTAACATTTCTTTATGCATAGACTGTGGTACTATTAATTTTGAACCTTTGAACACTAAATCTTTAATGACATGGATTTCTCCTTGAATATTCCAAAATGGTTTTACCAATGGACTGACATGGTTTTTGCTTTTTGGCCAACCTTCATTATAATATTTTTTCAATAATTGCAAGGATTCATCGACTTTGGTTTCCTTTGCTAATTTTGTGCTATATTCTGTTGTAATTGCTAAGTTAGCATACATTAAATTGACATGACAAGACATTTGTGATTCATTTTCAGGTATATAATGGTCTTTTAAAGCTGCTCTTGACAATGTATCTGATATATACATTTCTTTACCTGGGACATGTATAACTTCCAAATCATATTTTTGTAAAGTTAACATCATACGCTGTAATCTAGCTGGTACATCATGTAATGGTTTTTTAAATAAATAGACTAATGGTTTGTGATCAGTATGTACTGTGACTCTATTACCATATACATATTGATGAAATTTTTCACAACCAAATTGAATAGCTAATAGCTCTTTTTCAATTTGAGCATATCTTTCTTGGGTTTCAGTTAAAGTTTTTGAACTATATGCAATAGGTTTGTTTTTCTGTAAAATTACTGCACCTAAAGCTGACTTTGACGAATCGACTGACAAGACTAATGGAATCTTGGGATTATAATGAGCTAAAACTGGTGAGTTAGTAATCTCATCTTTCAGTTTTTTAAGACATTGACTATGATTCTGATCCCATGTCCAGACTGAATCTTTTTTCAAAAGATTTCTTAATATTTGAGTTTTTTCTGACAGGTTACTTATAAAAGGTCCTAAATAATTGATCATACCTAGTATCCTCTGTAACTCTTTGACATTTTTTGGTGTGGGCATATTGACAATGGCTTTGACTTTCTCTTGATCTGCCCTTGCACCATCTTTACTGAAGACATAACCCAAAAAACATACTTCTGAGACTAAGAATTTACATTTTGACTTATTAAACTTTAAGTTGACTTGACGAGCTCTTTGCATGACTTTATGTAATCTTTCATTATGTACTGACTCATTTGGCCCATAAACTAAAATATCATCTATGAAAATTAAGACTCCTTCTATATCACCAAATAAATTCATCATGACTCTTTGAAATATTTCAGACGAGGCATTTATGCCGTAAGGTAATCTTAAATACTTATATCTACCAAATGGTGTTTGAAAAGTACATAATTCAGAACTATATTCATCGAGACGTAGCATCCAAAATCCTGAGAATGCATCCAAATGAGAAAAACATACAGCACCTTCTAGCTGAGACCTAATCTCATCAATTGACTTTAATGGATAGAATTCTCTCATTATGTTCTTGTTTAAATTTCTAGGATCTAGACAAATTCTTAACTGACCTGAACTTTTTACTGTTATGACGACTGAGTTAACCCACTCTGTAGGTTTTGTAACCTTGACAATAACTTTCAATTTCTCCATGCGATCCAACTCTTCACGTAGCTTTCTTTGTAAAGCAAATGGAACCTTTCTTGGTGGATCCACACATGGTACAGCATCAGGCTTGAGTTTAAGATGACAGACTGGAGGTAGACATCCAAGACCCTGAAAAACATCGTTATATTGTGTAAGAATTTGCTTACAAAAGTTTTGTTTTGATACTGAAAATACACGATTTATTATACCTAACTTTTCACAAGTTGGTAGACCAAGAACATTTGGACAATCTAAATTGGCTATTATAAATGTTATTGATTCGACGACTTTACTATTATTTATGCATAATTTGCAACTTATATCCACTTTTCCCAAAATTGGAATGGTTTTTCCACCAAATCCTGTGACATTTATGTGACATTTAACAAGTGACAGTTTATTTTGACGTTTGACATAATTGAATGTTTGTTTTGACATTATATTGACATCTGCACCAGAGTCTATGATGCATGTTATTTGTTTACTTCCTAGTAACAAATTAATTTCCCATGACTTTTTACAAGAATTATTTTGCAAAGTGTTGACATTATGTTTTACCTCTGAGTGACTGACTAATGATTTGTGTGACTGTTTAGACTGACTGTTTTGTGACTGACTGTTCTGTGACTGACTGTTATTAAAATTTATGTGATGATGACCCTGTAATCCCTCAGACTTGTGACTATATTCCTCATTGAGATGTTGACATTTTTTATTATTTTGACTATTTGACTGGAATGTTTGACTTGGACGTTTTTTATTTTGACTACATCTCTCAGATGTGTGACTAATCTCATCATTGAGATTTTCATCTCTCTCAGAATAATTTTTGTCACTATTCTCATCACAGAGAGATAATATGAATGGGGACGTTGACTGTTGAATCTCTCAGATATGTGACTATTTTCATCACTGAGATCTTCATAATGACTTTTGGATCTCTCAGATTCATCACTATTGTCATCACAGAGATAATTTGAATGGGGACGTTGACTAATATGTCTCTCAGAATTATTATTGTCACTGTATTCATCATTGGGATGTGACGGTGACTGACTTGTGCCCATCTGTATACTGCTGTGTCTGTGTCTGCTGTGTGATCTGCAACTATTATGTGACTGACTGGACTGACTGACATGTGTGCCCAATAGATCATACTGATATGAATGACTTTTATGACTTTGACTCGACTTTAATTGACTATTTAACATACCAATAAAATGATCTTGACTACTTTCATTTGAATTAAACGATTGCAACTGGCTGACTTTTTTATTTTTAAGACAATATTTAGCAAAATGATTGAAATTGTTACATGACCTGCATTGAACGCCTTTCGCTGGACACTTGTAGCGATGAGACTGCCCACAGCGACTGCACTTCTTAGAGCTGCTGTGTTCGCTGTTCGAAGCTTTGCGACTGCTCGACGCTGACTGACGACTGTTCGATGCTGACGTGCGACTGGAAGCTCGTTGTCGGCTGTCTCCTCGACCACGGCTCCTCCGACTAAGATGCATGATATTTTCACCAGGAACACTACTGTCTTTGACGATTCTTTCGGCATCCTGTTGTGCGACTATGAGCGTCCTTGTTAGTTCCTGCATCCTCTGATATGTCAGATCAGGTTCTTGTAGCAATCTTTGACGAACATGTGACAACTCATTGTTAAGATTTGCTATAAAAATATCTTTGATTAACGATTCTCTCAGCGTGCCAAATTCACAATTTTTACTTTTGATTTCTAAATCCGTGATGAAGTCTTCGATGCTTTCGGATTTCTCCTGCCTGCGTGTGAAGAACAAATATCTGCACATGGTGACATTTTTTCTCGGCTCGAAGAAATTATCGAATTTTGACTTGACATCGTTGAACGTGCTGCCATCGAGTTTGATATTAAATGTGTTAAATATATTTACACCTCGTTCTCCAATTAAATGGAGTAAAATTGCGATTTTTCGCTTCTCGCTTGACTTGTCCAGGCCTGTTGCTAGCAAATATAGCTCCAATTGTTGATACCAACGTTTCCAGCTTTCCGCATTGTTGTTGGCTGGATCGGACGAAATTGTCAGTTGCTTTAGACTTGAATTTAATCCTTTTTCGCCATCTTGAGTGCTGACCACGCCGCCACTCGTACTTGGGTTTTGCATTTTCACGGCAGACTTTTTGGATTTTCGACACTAGGGCTCCTTAGACTTCTGACACCATGTTATGTTGGTGATAAATGAAATGACTTCTTGATTATATATTTTAATAACAGACAGACGGTTCAGACACAGCAGTATACACAGATGAGGTACAGGTCAGTGACGGGCTGACGGCCATGACAGTGCTACCGGATACATAGACAATCCGTAGTGGTGTACATGCTTAATATAATACTAATTTAGTGATGTTACAACAATGCGGTAGGTCAGGACGCCGTGACGCCTATCCAGCTACTCCTCAAAGAGGGGTCTTACCGCCGCGATTGTGGCGCGCCCGGACCTCGGTTACGACAGTCGCTCCCTCCATACTGCCCTGAGATCACGCCGGAGCTCTTCCCGCCGCGCCTCGACTTGTCGAGGCAGCGAGTATTCACCCCGACGCTGCGCCTCCACGCGCCACTCATAGACGAGCTGGAGGGCAGTCGCCTCCAGATCCCAGGGCAGCAATCCGGAAAGGATGTAAAAAAAAGGGATAGATTATATTAAGAAATAACACATAGGATACAAAGGCCTATGTTCAGCAATGGACGTCTTACGGTTGATATGATGATGATGGGTTACATTGTGTAAAATTTGTGTCCCTTGGAAAAAAATCAGATTTTGATATTGTTGTGGACGAAGCCGCTGGCAACAGATAGTATATTCTAAATATCCAAGGGGTTTTTTGTCAGTACCGATGAAAATCGTTTTAGAACAACGAAAAGAAAATCCATTGCCACTTGTCTGGGCTCTAAGGTTTTAAGTACTTCACCCTTTCCAAAACATTTTGCTGTCAAAGAAGTTTTTTTTTTAATGTAAAACTGTTGTCCTAAACTAGTAATTTCTCTTGTATTGTGATTTTTTTTAAAACATGCAATATTTATTCAGACTCTTTTTTTTTGTCTTGGTAAAGTCATCGTCATACGTTCCGGGGTCACGGTAATTCGTGAGTCCCGCGACCCCGGCAGGCTTTTGCCCTCTAGAGGGGGGCCCCGTCATTTTGCTGACACTCTTTGAGGCGCGCGTGGAACACAACGCGCCGTCGACCCGGGCATGGTCCATGGTCGGACAGCGAGTTGCCCATTACTCGCTAAAGCGCAAGTCGGATTAAAAAAAAAGATCTCTAAAGATCTTTCGCATGTGACAGTGCGGAAATCCAATTCGTGACATACAGCTCCGCAACCAATGGCTCAACCACTGCGCAAAGTTGCGCAAACCCAATTCACATAATACTTTTTTCGAAAACTTTTTCCGTAAATAGCACTCTGTTCTGAGCACACGAAAAAACAAAGGCTTTTGGTTCGCCAGAACATTTTTATATGCTCTAAAACTTAACCGTTTCACAACAATTGTGGTCCAACAATGTTTCCTTTTAATTCTGTGCTACGGAACCACAAACACGCCGACGGATCCCGTTCACTTCTATTTCCAGTATTTTCTTTCAGTTCGCGACCATTTTCTCGAATTGAAGGATTTTCTTTAATTCTCTTTGAACGAAATAGGACGAGGAATTGTGTTGTGTCTAAAAGATATTGCTCTAACGTACTAGACCGCTGCGTGATATACAGTTTAGGAAAAACAGCTGCAGAGTCATATAGTTTTTGTTGAAGAAAATTTCAAGAAAAAAAAACCGGGGATTGCGTGATACCCTTTCCTTTTCTAAAATCCTTTTCTAATTAAATTAAGACTGCAGCTTGTGTTAATTAAACATGACCGTGATTATTTGATGTTTGAGCCACCAAAATAATAGTGTTTGCATACATAACTAGCGACTTGTCCCGGTTTTACATGGGGCAAAATTATTAACGATGATTACAGTGAAAGAAGAGTACAATTTTAATTCCTAATTCTGTTGTCTACAAAAACAGTAAAAAAGAATTTGCCGAAATTGTGCAGCCATTCCGGAGTTTTGCGCTTAGCAACACAGTTTTATGAAATTAACAGATAGATATTAAATTATCTATAAAATGTGTGTCATATAAAATATTGGCATAAATGAAAAATTTCTTTAAACACTTTTATCTCCTATTTACCCACAGTATACTGTATCAGTACATTTATTACATTACATACATTAAAGGAGTATATGTTGTTTAGTTTACCAAACCATTTTGTATAATCAACTTAAAATAAAAAACCGTACTTAAGTACTTATTTGGGCAAGCCAAGCTTTATACATAAAATGTCTTCTACACCTTTTCATGATTTCAGACCCAGTGGTTTACGTTGTCCGGTGTCAGTAAAAGAAGAATTTGTATTCTTTTGACATATAGATGTCAAAAGAATACAAATTCTTCAGAATTGACCCTTCTACAGATTTATTATATGTATAGACATATAATAAACCTGTAGAAGGGTCAATTCTGTACATTGAAAAAATAAATAGCGGGGGGTGTTGCGGATCGATGCCAAATCCAAATATGTGATTTGAAAAATTTTGCCTGTCTGTCTGTCTGTCTGTCTGTATGTGCAGGCATCACGTGAAAACTAACGGTTCGATTTCGATGAAACTTGGTATAATTATACTTTATTATCCTGGGAATAAAATGGGATACTTTTTATCCTGGAAAAATACGTAGAAAACAAAATCTTATTTTTCATTTTTATTCATAGACGTTGTTCTGTAGAACCGCGAACACACGTTGCATTACCCGCAGTGGATTCAGCGCCGTAACCTGGCTTGAACGGTCTGTCAGTAATTTACTGCTACATGCTACTTATCAAGGTCGGAATTACTACGAAAAAAATACTTACTACAGAACGCGAACTCAACAGCAGTAGCTCGATAGAGGGATCTCCTTAATTATTATAGGCTTAGCCGTATTTGGGTCCAATAGATATTTATAAGATGTCATTGTCAGAGTTACTCAAAATGGAGAAATAAACCATCCACGCGAAGACCGACATCCGCGCGGACGGAGTCGCGGGCGGAAGCTAGTTTATAATAAAAACTTTCATAAACGCATGTTTTTTGTTACTAGGTATATTCTCTTTCAATCTGTATTTTTGTATCCAAACTGTTTGCGATATTAACTATTTAAGTAAACCAAAACCTTTTCATTAATGTTAATTTCGGCAAGAAACAACTAGGAGGTTATCTCAAAGGAATAAAGTTCACATTCCCTCAAAACTTTGGACTTCTTGAATAGAAAGGAATACCAAAATTTCTTCGGAAACAAAGCACAAACTTATAACAAGGCAGATAGTGATGTTGCAACTTTATCGAGTTGTACCCTTCAACGTCTTCAATTTACATCGTAACACAATTTCGAATCTTAAAACTTTCGTTGCTAGGATTCAAAATAGCGTGAATTGTCTAAAAGGGTGTTTTGATAATATTGTAAGTCGGTAGTTTAACACTATTCCTTTATATAACGAAGCCATGTAACTACTAACTTTTATTAAAAATTCTGATTAAATAAAAGTTGGGAAACATTCAGGAAAGTTGGTGGTTGAAAATGAATTGGTTGGCAAAAGCATTCACCAAAATTATGTTATATATATTATTATGGAGGCGAGTAATGGGCGATTCGCTGTCCGACCATGGGCCATGGCCGGGTCGACGGCGAGTTGTGTTCCACGCGCGCCTCAAGGAGTATCAGCATAGTGTCCCCCAGCAGGCTTTGGCCCCCCTGTAGAGGGCCAAAGCCTGCTGGGATCGTGGGACTAACGCGGGAATTACCGTGGCCCCGGAACGTAAAGGGCTATTGAAGGACACCGTGGATTTTAGTCAGTACGAGTCTGATAGTTCTTCCCGCTCTGCCCTGGGTGGGAGGACTCACATGATGATTTTACCACGTTAAAAAAAAAATATTATTATTATCACTACATAAGTATAAATAAAGTCGTTTCCCGCTATCTGTTTGTCCCTATGTATGCTTAGATCTTTAAAACTATGCAACGGATTTCGATGAGGTTTTTCTTCAAAAATAGAGTGATTCATGAGAAATGTTTATGTTTGTATACATATAACATATGCAGTAGAGATTGCATCCGTGCGGAGTCGGGGCGGGTCGCTAGTATTATACATATTATAATTATTTGAAGTTATCTGACGAAAAAAAATCTATTAAATATTATATTACAACTATTACTTACTTGGACAATTCAGCCTCAAAATAAAGCCAAACAATAGGAACTCTTTCTACATTAGAAATAACGAGATTCTTAACTTATTTTTTACCACTTTTCAACTAAGAATTCATAAACTTCCAGGACAAAATATTCAGAAAAAAAATACCATATTTAGGTCTCTAGTGGCACTAATTAATTTTCCTGATTAAAGCCACAGAGTAAAAATAATATGACTAACACAAGTCGTGTCTTCAACATATCTATATTACTAGTATGTACTTGCAATGGACCCGTGTCCTGTTTATGGAGTCAGTTATGTTTTAAATAAAAACGGTCTCTAATGCACGCGCTTTAGAGACCTTTTTTTAAAATTTAACTGACTTGCGCTTCAGCGAGTAGTGGCCAACTCGCTGTCCGACCATGGACATGCCTGGGTCGACGGCGCGTTGTGTTCCACGCGCGCCTCAAAGAGTGTCAGCAAAATGACGGGGCGCTCCTCTAGAGGGCCAGAGCCTGCCGGGGTCGCGGGACTCACGAATCACCGTGACCCCATAACATAAAGGGCTATTCAAGGACACCGTGGATTTTAGTCAGTACGAGTCTGACAGTCCCTTCCTGCTCTGCCCTGTGTGGGAGGACTTATTTGATGATTGTACCACGTTAAATAAAATAAAAATGCATGCACTTGAATGTGTAGGTTGCATACTTATGTTATTTTTTTTGCTGTTTCTGAAAGAGATGCATGCTAAGCCTTTTACCCGGTTCTTCATCTTTCGTTATCCTTTAAATTACGTATACATGGGTCTTGAATACAACTGGTCAATGTTCGGTATACTGTACTAAAAATATACCGTCTTCAGAGAAAACAGGTTCCTATTTTTTCCTAGTCTGCTTTTTGTTATTCCAATTTATTTTTGGTCCTCCCTAAACGTTTCCTGCTTCTAATATCTCATTATTCACCTTCATTTCGCAAACATTCCATTTGTAAACATATCAGTATTTACATAATTCATACATTGTTAATGTCCTCCTTTCTGGCTGGCTATCGCTGGCTATCGCTGGCGATGACTGGCTATCGCTGGCTATGGCTATAGTTATGGCTGCCACTACAGTGGCGATCTCTCTGCTAAGCCTTACAACTATCTTATGCTTGCAGTGTTGCTATACTAAATTCTATCTAAGTCAGTTCAGTCCTTTTCGTATGACAGAGAAATAAACATAACTATCCATGAAATATAAAAAGTAGTTTTTATCAAATACAATTTTTAAGCGGAACGACTTCACGAAGCCGTCAACCAACGAGAGAGGAGCATATGTAAAAAATCACGGTTTATGATAATGCTCATGTACTGTTTTACTCATCGAATATCGTATGTGTGTTTCTATGTGTCTAAACGCACTCACGATACAAGAGAAATTTCAAGTAAGGGGCAAAGTTTCATCAACAAGTAGTAAAATGATCTTAAAAGACACATTCAATGGTGTGATCGACTGATGCGCTGCGTGTCGCGGGTTCGAACCCCGCACGGAACAAATATTTGTATGATCTTCAAATAGTTGTTCCGGGTTTGGGTGTATGTGTATGTGATTTTCTATGTTTGTAAACGCACCCACGGTACAGGAAGAAATACCGAATGTGGGGCAAGTTTCAAAAAAAAAAATGAATAAAAAAAAACATCTGAAAAAGTTGAGACCTAATACGTGCCTCTCGGTTTTTTCTTAGTTCTAATTTCATCAAATATTAATCAACTGAACTTCGCCACTCTGTGTCCTTCCTACTGCATTAATAATAACTTGTCATCCACTTCTTTCCTTATTGGTCGAGTCGTTTCCCTAATGAAAACTTTGAAGGATCCCTCCACCCTCCCCACCACCTTCTCTTCATTACCAACTTTGAATGAATAATGTTTATAATTTTATGTTTTGGTGAACAGTGAATAATTCTATTCTTTGTTGTCGTCTCAATCTTGGAGTTAGAAATAAGTGATTTAATTTAAATAAATATGCTTTTGTGGATCTAGTAGGGAAATTTAATGAAAGGGACGGTTTTTTTTTTACGTGGTTAAATCATCAAATGCATGGCAGAGCGGGAGGGACTGTCAAACTCGTACTGACTAAAATGCACGGTTTCCTTCAATAGCCCTTTACGTACCGGGGTCACGGTAATTCGTGAGTCCCGCGATCCTGGAAATGACGGTTTTTCTTGGTAAAAGTTGTCATTTATCATATATTTCGCAACAGAAACTTGTTTACAACACTGTTTTCCTCTGTGGTTGATCTACGAAGGATTTTCCGTCGCACTGGTTTGTATGAAATCCGTAAGTAACACAAAATACAGGGCGAAATTTCCAACTGGGTGTATATATTCGAAACTATGAGAAAGAGTGTCAAGAGCGATTTTGACGAAAAATAAATCTGCATTAATGTCTTTTTGAAAAAATAATGTTCTTGTCTGAAGGCGAACCCGAAGATTTTGGAAACCAACCTACAGTGTCGAAGAGGAACAAATTCTGGCAAGCTATGACGTACGACAAACTTAGTGATACAGCAGATTTTTAACAAATTCCTACTTTTTTCAATCTTACGTGACTTCTACTGAACTTGAGCTGATCGCAATCATACATGGTTTTCAATATTTCACTGGTTTTTTCAACAAACGCGCTGTATTGAGCAATAGCAAAAATATAGTGTTGAAAAAAAAAAACATTATTTCAAAAGAGAACTGGCACACCATAAAAAATATTACTGGCTCCTTGAGAAAACTAAATCGTGCAGTACGTCGTATTAATTATCCGAAAAGACGTCGTGTCATACTGTTAATGAAAGTCCATAGTACGTACATTGGACATATCTTTTTAATTAAGGTCTTAATCAGGCCCGTTGTAGACTGTGGCCGACATTAGCTTAATTAATATTAGCCTTAGCTGCTGAGGCCTTGAGGCTAACGCAATGTTTTGGGGCATAAACAATTTTGTAAGACATAGTAATTTTTTTGGTGTTCTTTAATAATCGAAGTTAAATAGAATTTATAGTCGTAGTTACGATCGGATTTTGTCGTACTGTACTTTTTTATATATCAAAAAAAAAAACTAGTAATGGTCTGAGTTTGTCGCACTGTACTATTTTTTTTAATAACATTGTTCGTTGTAACACTCGAAAGTTCTCCCGTATCGTGTGTGTACCCAGAATAATTTGTTACAGGTGAAACAAATATTTGCTCCGAGCGAGAATCAAACCCATGACACGCAGCGCAGCAGTCTGACAGTTGACAGCAGACTTGACAGCCACTGAGTCAAGTGCAATTCTCCGGGGATTCCTGGCCTGATGATGTAGGAAAATAATAATAAATTGATTTCAGTGAACGAGAGTATTAATTCCGTACCTTTGATCTACAGGGATTACCGTGACCCCGGTACGTAAAGGGCTAGTGAAGGACACCGTGGATTTTAGTCAGTACAAGTCTGACAGTCCCTCCCGCCCTGCCCTGGGTGGGAGGACTCATTTGATGATTTAACCACGATAAAAAAAAAAAAAAACCTTTGATCTACAGCTCAGAACAATGGACTATTTTAACGACCTTTCAAGTTATTATAGCTTTAGTTAACATGGCCGCTTAATTTAAGGGCCACCATTTATGTTACCTGACGAACATGATGAAGGCGTTTGATCTTAAAAGTATTTATTAATTGTAGACAACGGCTTTTCAAATAATTAGAGGTGTTGGTTGTACCTTTTTTTTTTGTTCTGACCATAGGGCTGAAAATAGGGGTGTGTGTAACGGTGGCCTAGTATAAGACACAGACAATAAAGGGGCCCAGAAATTGCCAGGCTAGGATAATAATTGGCTAGACCAAGGCACAGTTAAAGCAGCTCGTACTGTGGAGGAAATCTTCAAAAAGCGTCCGGTGTTCGGGGATAAGACCGGACTTTTACATTGCTAAAATCACCGCGGTGTTCTTCAGTGCATGGGGAGGATCTCTGTGTCTCCTGAAAGACCAGCTCTAGGACCTCAGAGTGCAATGTAAAATCATCCTGAACCTGGTTTACCGAGCATAAATTAGTTGTAGCCCTCAGAGTTCAAGTTTGTAGGAATTTTGATATAAATCTTCCCCGTTGCAAAACACCCACTAGAAATTTACAACTTCATCTGCCAATGTTTTTATTACATGCTTTGCTTTGGGTACTTTTACGCCAGGTACCAATAATACAAAATGTCTACCCACAAAATCTGAACGTTGAAGACACCTATAATTCTCAAGATTTACATACCACGGGTAGGAGTACTCGTAAAATGTATAGTAATGCGACCTCAGAGCAATTGCGTTGTGGTCGCATTTACAGTTATACAGCCCATTTCTCTACCCGCAGCAACTTAATCACAACTTTATTGGAATAAGAATAAAGATCAATCTGATTTTGACATTATGTGTTTGAGGAAGCAACATGTTAGCTACCTTATTTTAACTAGAATAAAGATCATTGTAATATGATACTGATGCAGATATCACAGGTGAAATAACTGTAGAATGACTTTACGTCGAATTTTCGCTGTATAACTCAATTACTACGGTAAATGTGGTACCTTATTCTGTGCATCTTAAGGACACAAAATTGGAAATACGACTCCCGATGTCATGTTTGCACTAATGGTTTTAGGTAATGGGTTAATTATTTGAATTAGTTGACTAATTTGACTTTTGATTTGTTGACTCTAAAGTGGTTTTCACAGAGGCGAAAAGTTTTACGAAGTTATGTAAAAGTTAGTCCAGCAACATATTTGTATCTTTCCTTGGCAAGCGTTTGATACTAACCGCGTAATCGAAGGAATGGAATAGTTTTTAGTTAATAAGAGTCTGACTGTTCCCTACGCTCTCCACTCAAGGCGGGAGGACTCGTTTGATGATTAATACAATGGTACAAAGTTCCGCTCTGAGTAAGCGACAGAGCTATACAAGCCGTCTAGCGCCATCTCGTTCCCACAGCCGAACTACTCACGCTTAAAGACGTCATGGTAGGCCACCAAGGCGTATTAACACTGAAAGTACAAATTAAATAATGAAATAATTACCTAGAACAATTTATTATTTAGATATCTATTTGGGTTTCAGAGAACAAAACCAGTTGACCTTTCCCACACACATAGGCCTTTTTGCCTTTGTCAAACAGACAAGCGTGACGAATGCGGAGCGTGACGTTTTTATTTGTAATGGAATCGTTTGAATACAGTCACATAGAAAAGTGAAAGCGATCCGATAGCGTGACAGAACTATCGGACTGACGTCTCGCTTCGGTTCGGTATCGCTTCGCAAAAGCTTCGCTTTCGCCTGTCTGTTTGACAAAGGCATTTGGGTTTTAGGGAACAAAAACAGTTGACCTTTCCAACACACATAAAAGGTCTATTCACAACACCCAGTTGGTAACGTTCCTGGCTGATATAACAGAAAAAAAACACTACACATTTAAAAAAAGAACACCTACGTTATTTTTTTAATTTTTTCCCGAAGGCCAGGTACGTTAAAACCGTAAAGCTCGTAACACCGAACATATTCGTGCGAGTCCGTCCGATGTTTTACGATCGCCGTGAACGACAGCTGTACTGTAAAAAGTTTATTCAAATTCACCTTTTTTATTGTTTTGTTATCTTTGTATATGTATGGATGTGTCGGCTACGTTAAATGAAAAAGCGTGGAAAAATCGCTTGTTCTTTTTTGGACGTATTTTTTTTTGTTTTGGCCTTTTGGAAGTTTCTTTGTAGGTTTTTTTGTGTTTGATATGGTATTTTTTTGGTCCATTGGTATATTTTTTTTACCTGTAAAATAAGTACTTTGAGATTTGAATCCATTACTGTGTTTTTTTCAATTGTGAATTATAAAAGGCCATATTTAATGTAATTTGATCCTTTTAATAATATTGGAATGAATTTAACTTTTATCCTTACCATAAAAATTTATATCCCATTTTTTTTTTAATTTTATAGCCACGCTTCGCTGTAGCACAAAAAACTGTTTTTTCGCGGTCGCGGATATGTGACTGATGCAAAAAATAGATAAAAACAATCCTTGATGCGGATTATATATCATGCTAAAACTTCAGCTCAATTGGTGCAGAACTTTTTGAGTTTTTGAAGCGTACACAAACCAACATAACATTTTTATATATATAGAAGAAGATAGAAGATAATGTGTCCCACTGCTAAGCAAAGATTTCGTCGCACGAATGCATCCGAAGATGTGAACAAGGATCGTTACTCACTAGATATTTGAGGGAGGACATTGTACTCGAGATAACAGCGGCAAAGGTGGTGTGATGTTTGGCACGGCTTTTTTTTTGCCTGGTAAAATCATCAAATGAGTCCTTCCACCCAGGGCAGAGCGGGAGGAACTGTCCGACTCGTACTGACTAAAATCCACGATGTCCTTCAATAGCCCTTTACGATCCGGGGTCACGATAATTCGTACAGTCCCGCGACCGTGTTTGGCACGGCTGGAAATTGCCTAAAATAGAGAGGATTAGGGAAACAGTATATAAGACGGGGACACGAGGTATAATGGGACATACACTCTTTAGGCATACTTAACACAACACTAATGTAGCGCAAGCGCCATCAGGATTTCATTTTCTGTTCCCCTAGAAGGAAAAAAAGTCAATAAATTGCAACTATCCTAAGATCCCGTAACCCCCATAATGCCAACGGCACACATTTCCAATAAATACAACACAGAGACCCAAAAGTTTGACGTCATAAAAAATCCATTTAAACTTATTTTGTTTTGAGACCCTCGTTTCCATAATATGGGTAGAAAAAACTATTAAATGCTGTCGTTTGATAAATCTATGAAGATTTATATTTAAAACGCGCAGTGGCCGTTGTTTTGGTTATTTATAAGAATGTGTGTTATTTATAAGAATGTCTTTTGGTATCACCACATAGAATAAAACAAAGTCGCTTCCCGCTGTCTGTCTGTCTGTCTGTCCTTGTGTATACTTAGATCCTTAAAACTGCGCAACGGATTTTGATGCGGTTTTTTAAAAAGATAGAGTGATTAAAGAGGAAGGTTTATATGTATAAAACATGCGTAATATAGTAGAGATTGCAGCCGTGCGGAGCCGGGGCGGGTCGTTAATAAT
Organism: Agrotis puta; assembly: GCA_943136025.2. Taxonomy (NCBI): domain Eukaryota; kingdom Metazoa; phylum Arthropoda; class Insecta; order Lepidoptera; family Noctuidae; genus Agrotis; species Agrotis puta. The sequence goes on along the minus strand of OW964182.2, from coordinate 14,967,034 downwards.
AAATATATAGCTATTGTTTCCAGTTGTTCTCGTCTTGCTAACGGCGAATACTTGTAAAGACACAATCTAGTAGCTAGGATTAACCACCAGCAACTTACCTTGCAATACAACCTTGTGGACTCTGAAGTACCATAGTACAGGTAATGTACCCAACCCAGTTCTTAAGAACGATCATATAACATTGTATTGGGCAAGCTATCATCATTGCGCTACAAGCTTTTATTTTATGTTAAGAAATTATTCCAAAAAAACACTGCTATTAGTCGCCCATTACTCACCGACTGCATGCCCGCGCCTACGGTGTGTCGCCGTGGGCGTCTACCACTGCGGCCGGGCTGTGAGGTGGACGCTGTCCTCTCCCTTACCCGTTCCGCCTCCTCCTTCGCTAGCATGACTGCTTCGCAGAAGGAGGCTACCGCTTCCCACTTCGTCTCGACCTGCAGCATGGCCTCGACCAGTGCGGGGCACGAGAGGTCGCCGCCTATCGCCGTCGTGAGGACACTGCGGTGGTCTGCCCAACCGGGCAGTCCTGCACCGTATGCTCCACCGTGTCCTCCAGGCGATGCTTGCAGTGGCGACACCGAGGCATTTCTTTCTTCCTTATCCGATACAGGTAACTCCCGATACTCCCGTGTCCGGTGAGGACCTGCTTCAGGCGGTAGGTCAGGACGCCGTGCCTATCCAGCCACTCCTCAAAGACGAGTCTTACCCCCGTGATTGCGGCGTGCTCGAAGCTCTCACGGTTAAATACTGAATTTAAACTGTCACTTACGGGATATCTTATGTGATTGTTAATTATTTTGAGCTCCCGATATTTCGATGACGAGGCTGTTGCAAGTGGCATGATCGCGATTGACTGGAGACCGTTATTTTATACTTAAAATTTGTTAATTCAACTTTGATATAAGTATAAATAAACAATGGAAATAGTATTTTAAATGTAAAATGATTTTATTACTTAAAACGGTTGTACAAAACATAAATCTAAAGGGATCGGGTGTGCCTAATTATTTCAGGGTTAACTTTTAGTCTGTCTAGAATTCGAGCTCATCACCATTTTCAGGCTGCAACAGATGTGCCTGAATATCAATTACCGTTTTATTACGAACTGAGTATCTGCGCAGTCTGCCATCTGTCCTTGGCTTGGTGAAGAAATGAACAATATTGTTATGAGAGATAAGATAGCTTATTAGCAAACAATAAAGTACTAACAATGAGCTAATACTTCTTTTTTTGTACTAAGTTACACGTTTACCGTGACCCCGGAACGTAAAAGGCTAGTAAAGGACACCGTGGATTTTAGTCAGTACTAATCTGACAGTCCCTCCCGGTCTGCCCTGGGTGGAAGAACACATTTGATGATTTTACCACGATAAAAAAAAAACAGGTTCCTTCATAGTCAATTACTGCTGTAGCCATTAATCCTTTGTAGTTTCGCTTCTTGGTACGCCAAGATAATTATATTTAACTCATAACAATGTTTATAACTTCATATAACGTAGTTCGTAGATATCAAAGCATACAGGTAACTCATTAATAAAGGGACGCATCCCTTGTTATCAAGTTAACTGTTCCAGGAATCAAATTATGTGTCATGTCCTGGGTATATAATAAATGTAAAGATAATAGAAGCTAGTGACTCATCATCTGCCTAGCCTTTTCCCAACTATATTGGGGTCAGCTTCCAGTCAAACCAGATGCAGCTGTATATCAGTATTTTACATGGAGCGACTGCCTGTCGGACCTTCACAACCCAGTAACTGGGAAAAATGATACCCCATGTTAAAACTGGTTGTCAGACTTTAGAGCTTCTGACTAACAGTAACGACTATCAAAGATCTACAAATGAGAGCCGGGACCAATGGCTTTATGTACTTTCCGAGACACTCGAGGAAACTCGCTATGACAGATGCATCCACAGACCAACCTCGGCAAGCGCGGCTTAACCCGGAAGATCGGCCTTTGCGGCTGGATTTATTTAGCCTCGAGAAGCTAGTAACTAAATAATTTAAATATAACAGAAGCACGCTGCCAAGGTTCAGCCGAACAGAGTTTAGTGCTGAAGTTGTGTTCAAACACACTGCGAGGCTTGCGCGGCGGCGGGTGCGGAAATGTCAAACATATGAAGAAGTCCCTTGAACTGACTTCTAAAAAGAATTCTCAAAAAGTTCTCAATTCGGTCGGTATTCTTCTTTTTTATGTATGACATATGCCCCCTGTAGAGGGCCAAAGCCTGCCGGGGTCGCGGGACTCACGAATTACCGTGACCCCGGAATGTAAATGGCTATTGAAGGACACCGTGTATTTTAGTCAGTGTGAGTCTGACAGTCCTTCCCGCTTTTCCCTGGGTGGGAGGACTGACTTGATGATGTTAACATGTTAAAAAAAATGTACACTGAGGTTTAAGGTCATTGAGAATCACGAGAGTTACAAAGAAAACAATAAAAAGGTGCAATCCCAACAACTGGGGATGTATCAACGGGGATAACGGGAATAAATAGATAATTAATTCAAGTTCTGCTGTCCTCATTAATAGACTACATTATTACCGTAATTGTAATAGTGGGAATACATCAAAGTAAAGCCTTGCGATCAAAGCATGTTAATTGAAAACCATAAAAAAAAAAAAAACGACGGGTTGCACTCTGGGAGTGCCGGCAGAAGTGAAAACTTGAATAGTAATTGTTGGAAATATCTTGTGAACAGATTTTAGTAAAACTCGCAAAAATGGTTGACTTTTTATTTCAATAATTTTCCAATGTGACGTACATCTTTTATAAACAATGTTACCTAGCAACGAATGTCACACGAACATTCACGCAAGCGCCCTGCGCCGTCCTACGCTTTTTCGGTCAGGGTCACGTGTCCTGACGCGAGTTTAAGATTTTATACCCATTACAGAAAAAGTGCTCAACGCCGCTAAAGAAGTTTTCACTTCAAAAATAAACTGCAACACAATAAAAAAAACAAAGCTTCACAATGATGAAATTCCCTTTTGTAATGAAAAAATATATATATATATACAAGGTTGAAAACCTTCCGCAAAACCCGCTTTCCTGCAAAAGTAATTTGCCAAAAATTCTTCCATGTAAGGTCTAATGTGCTCGGAACAAATTACAGAATACTTGAGTGACATACATCAAGACATTACTCCTGAAATTCAGCGATCATCGCGTGTACTCGCAGCTTTTAAGCAAATTATGTGAGGCGTCGGGGGCTAACGTTTTAGTTCAGTGGCTCAGAAAATATCTTTTGTCAACCGAGTTCGTTGACAGCGCTGTTAATCTGGACTATATTATATTTTTTTTGGTGACACCAGTTTTTTTATACGGTAATATGTGTGCGTTGCGGACGTTTGTCTTAAGTTGTATAAAGAATTTTAGTCATCAACATAGAGTAAGATCCCAGGGCTCCATCTAGCTTATTTATATGGATACTCGCACTACTACTGTATCCATAATTTTTTATTCAGCCCTTAATAGTATTATTAATTACATCGTGGTTTTCATTTCTGCATTTTTTTCATAATAGTTCCCGCATTGTAGAAAATCGTGACACCTTTTCATTTTTTTTTTATAGTTTGTCTCCCAATTTTGATTATTTAAATGCCACTCAACTTTCTTTCGATACCTAAAAAGTTGATTTTGGAACATAAATAAGTGGAAGCCAGATTCAAATGTAACTGTTTACCCAATTGAACCGAAAACGTGCAGAATGCGAACCGAAGCGGAGGGGTCAAACTAGATGCAGCGAACCGAACTGTATATTACTCAGGAATTCATCCAGAAATTAATATGCGTGTCTCGTAACCGATACCAAATTATTCGGGAATTAGTAGCATCACATTAACCGCTGATTGCGCTGTGTGCACACTCGACTTCCGACCGATTGTTTGTTGATCAACCGATTCGTTGATGAGATGGCTTGATTGATTTACTGTTAATCGGATAATGGGTTGGGTCCATTATGATACAGGGGTGTTACATTTACATTGATTTTTGGGATATTATTATCAGCCTTTTTCCATTCACGTTGGGGTCTACTTTTAGTCAAACTAAATGCAGAATAACATAATTTTACATAGAGCAACTGTGCACATATTGTGCGCCAACAGCGGCCATCCTCGCGTGTGTTTCCGACCAGTAAAGCCCTTGTCAAACAGACAGGTGAAAGCGAACCAGACCAAATCCGAGGCGATAACGCACCGATACGAGACGTCAAACTGGGTGCAGTGAACCGAGGCGTGGCAGTTGTATAAGCTGGCTGGATTCAAACAATTTCATACATTACAAAAAAAAAAAACATAAAAACGCCTCTCTTCACATTCGCCACGCCTGTCTATTTCACAAAGGTTTAAGTTTGAGAACTAGATTAACGGGGCGTTTTGTAAGCTAGGGCGTATTACCTAGCAACTAAACTACTACCTTGGTAACAAAAATAAATGTCTTGGTCACGTGAGTTTTTTTTTGTCACTCCGATATTATTTTTTTAGAAATGTCAGCATTGAGCTCAAATTTATGCAAAATGTTAAAACAGTCTTTCTGACAGATCGAAATAATGTATTCTTAAAAATACGGACATATTATTACCCCTTTGATTTCAAGGGAAGTTTTTTTTTTATTTCTTCGTCGAGCAAAGCGGTTTTTCTTTGTCTTACTAACCAAATAAACTCGAAGAGGCAGCACATTTGCGAGCACATAACAATAAAAGTACGAGGAACAAAAACGTTTTGTCTTCTGTATAATGTTTGTACTAAATTAAGCACTTCCACGCCACACATGTCTTGACTTGATATGTGTGAAGTCTTTAGATTAAAACTAGACCATTTCCTTGACGGAATAAGGACACATATTTTACTTTTTACTAGTATTATAAATTCGAAAGGATGGATGGCTGTTTGTTACTCTTTCTCACAAAAACTACTTAATGGATTTGTTTGAAATTTGGCACACAGATAGTATATAACTAGGATGAACACATAGGATACTTTTTGAAGTGAAAACTTCTTTAGCAGCGTTGTGCACTTTTTTTTGGAATGGGTAAAATATGTTAAACTCGCGTCAGGACACGTGACCTGATCGAAAATTCGTAAGACGGCGCAGGGCGCTTGCGCGAATGTTCATGTGTGTTTATTACTATTCAAGTTTTCACTTCTGCCGGCACTCCCAGAGTGCAGACCGTCGTTTTTTTATCTCGGTATTTCGTCCTTGGTTGTGAGAACATTACCGTATACTGGCAACCCTGAGAGCACAAACTAGTGTTTTAAACCTGAATATTTTTAGACTCTCAGGGTGTATGAAGCGGGTAGAGAGTCTATCTTTAAAGCCTTAATCAAACACATATAGGCGTGACGAATGCGAAGCGAGGCGTTTTTATTTTTAAAGTATGGAATTGTTTGAATCCAGTCACACATTAAAAAATGAAAGCAATCCGATAGCGTGTCAGAATTATCGGACTGACGTCACCCTTCGTTTCGGATTCGCTTCGCTTTCGCCTGTCTGTTTAACAAAGGCACAAAGGACTCCGCGGCTCTGGAAGGAAATAAGAAAAATCTGGTTTTTAGTCAGTATAAGTCTGACAGTCTCTTCCACTCCATGCAAGACGGGAAGACTCATTTGATGATTTTATATTACTTTCAAATATATATTTATACAGGGTGTCCCAAAACTCAACGTCAAGCCGAAACGGGGTGACAGGATTGATCATAACCATCACGAGAAAAATCTGAAAAAAAATCTATCCCGTGCAGTTTGAAAATTATGGGCATTTTAAGAAAAACCTAGAAATGTGATCAAACTGTACCATTTTTCGGTTATTGTGGTTATTCTTTTTTATTTTTGTTCATTTGAACTTTGGAAACGTAATCCTAAATAACATTTCTAGAATCCCAATAAAAAATAATGACACAATTGCCTCAAGTTTCCGAGAATTGAGACTATTTGTTAAACTACGAATTTAAAATTTTCTAGATTCGTCGACTTTGACAGGCCCTCCTATAAAAAAAATGTACTAGAGTGCCTTGGCAAGTGGCATTAAAAGTTGGCGCATTTAATCAGAATTCTAAAATGGTACAATACTTGTTAGTTCCATACAATAGAAAAGAGTAAAAAAATTAAAACCTCAAGTAACCCGATTTTTGCTATCACATTTTACTCAGTTAAAATGTTTTTAATTCGCACAAGCTGTAGGTAGGTTCTTAATTTTAAGACAGAATGATGAGAGAGATGGATAATGGGTATGTTTGTCATGAGTGAGCGAGACAGATAGTGACGCCACTTTTACCAAAGTGAAAAAAAGTTAGTAAAATAATTAGGTTTGTTGGACTAAAAGTCAGATAGAGAAAAAACATTTTTATTACAATAAATGTTCAAATTGTTTACCATCAGCCTCAATACAAGCCCTACATCTTCTTAAAAAAGATCTACTTATAAGTCGGGCATATCTTCGAGAGTTGATCGCCTCAGCTGCTTGAGAAATGCGTTCACGTAGGTCGGCTACGTGATCAATGGGCTTTGAGTAAACTTTTTCTTTGAGAACTCCCCAATAGAAAAAATCCAGGGGATTTAAATCTGGTGAACGGGCGGGCCACAAGATAGTGCCTGAACGTCCAATCCACCTTCCCGGATATTCCTGGTCAAGGAAATCTCTTACTTGCACTGCGAAATGCGTACCCATACCCATTATCCATCTCTCTCATCATTTTGTCTTAAAATTAAGAACCTACCTAGAGCTTGTGCGAATTAAAAACATTTTAACTGAGTAAAATGTGATAGCAAAAATCAGGTTACTTGAGGTTTTAATTTTTTTACTCTTTTCTATTGTATGGAACTAACAAGTATTGTACCATTTTAGAATTCTGATTAAATGCGCCAACTTTTAATGCCACTTGCCAAGGCACTCTAGTACATTTTTTTTATAGGAGGGCCTGTCAAAGTCGACGAATCTTGAAAATTTTAAATTCGTAGTTTAACAAATAGTCTCAATTCTCGGAAACTTGAGGCAATTGTGTCATTATTTTTTATTGGGATTCTAGAAATGTTATTTAGGATTACGTTTCCAAAGTTCAAATGAACAAAAATAAAAAAGAATAACCACAATAACCGAAAAATGGTACAGTTTGATCAAATTTCTAGGTTTTTCTTAAAATGCCCATAATTTACAAACTGCATGGGATAGATTTTTTTTCAGATTTTTCTCGTGATGGTTATGATCAATCCTGTCACCCCGTTTCGGCTTGACGTTGAGTTTTGGGACACCCTGTATATACATATTATATGTTATATATTGAATAAATGTTGAATTTGCTTTCTCAAATTATAATCCTCAGTAGCTTATGCAGTTCGAATAGTCGATTCTTCTGAACAAATCTTTTATAGAACTCCTCACGCTTCAATCGCGAATCATACATATTAACCGTATATTTCCCGCTTCAGCAAAATAAACTGCTGTGCTATACGAGTACATATAATCTGACCAATAAAATAATTCAGTAAATATAAACAAACATTCTGTTCAAGAAGTTCCTAATAATCTTTTTTATGTTAAAATTCTTCAATAAGAAATTCTCGTAGGAATTCCATTGTGCCAGCGATTCGAAGTTAATCTGGGGGTACGTCGGAGATATTCAAAGTTCCTGTTGATAAAAATACTATGACAAGTATCCCGGATACCGTATTGCGGAGATTAAGAAGAAATGTAGAATTCTTATTGAAATATCCAGGTTTATTTTGTGGGAGAATATTTTTTCTATTTTTACTTTGGATATTTTTTTTTTTTTTTTTTTACGTGTTAAAATCATCAAATGAGTCCTCCCACCCAGGGCAGGGCGGGAGGGACTGTCAGACTTATACTGACTAAAATCCACGGTGTCCTTCACGAGCCCTTTACGTACCGGGGTTACGGTGATGGGTAAGACCCGCGACCCCGGCAGGCTCTGGCCCTCTACAGGCCCCGTCAGTTTGCTGACACTCCTTGAGGCGCGCGTGGAACACAACGCGCCGTCGACCCGGGCATGGTCCATGGTCGGGCAGCGAGTCGCCCATTACTCGCTGCCCGCATGCCCGCGCCTACGGTGGCCGGAGATCGTCTGGCGACGTCCGTCGCCGTGGGCGTCTACCACTGCGGGTGGGTCGGAGGGAGGACACTGTTCTCTCCCTCACGCGCCACGCCTCCTCCTTCGCGAGCATGACTGCTTCGCAGAAGGAGGCGACCGCTTCCCACTCCGTCTCGCCCCGCAGCATGGCCTCGACCAATGCCGGGCGCGAGAGGTCTCCGCCTATCGCCGTCGTGAGGACACGGCGGTGCTCTGCCCAAGCGGGGCAGTCCTGCACCGTATGCTCCACCGTGTCCTCAGGACGGTCCTCGCAGTGGTGACACCCAGGCGTTTCCTGCCTCCTTATCAGACACAGGAACCTCCCGAAACTTCCGTGTCCGGTGAGGACCTGCGTCATGCGGAAAGTAAGGACGCCGTGACGCCTATCCAGCCACTCCTCAAAGAGGGGTCTTACCGCCGCGATTGCGGCGTGCCCGGACCTCGGTTGCGACAGTCGCTCCCTCCATACTGCCCTGAGATCGCGCCGGAGCTCTTCCCGCCGCGCCTCGACCTGTCGAGGCAGCGGGGATTCGCCCCGGCGCTGCGCCTCCACGCGCCATTCGTAGACGCGCTGGAGGGCAGTCGCCTCCAGATTTACTTTGGATATGGTCAAATGAAGTGTAGGTATTTTTTTTATCGTGGTAAAATCATCAAATGAGTCCTCCCACCCAGGGCGAGATAAGAGGGGCTGTCAGACTCGTACTGACTAAAATCCACGGTGTCCTTCAATAGCCCTTTACGTTACGGGGTCACGGTAATTCATAAGTCCCGCGACCTCGGCAGGCTTTGGCCCTCTAGAGGGGGTTGAAGTGTAGGTATGGAATGTTAACTCTACAGTAGTTATTATTTCGCTGAAAGATTCATTTTTTGTGCTTAAATTATGTTAAAATAATGTTCTAAAAGGAGAAATCTCTCAATTTGATCAGGTATTAGTAGTAATTTGTATTTATTATGTTACTTTTCATTATTTTTTGTTCGATGCAGTTTTATTAATTGTCGTTTGGTCCCATACAAAAATATTGTATTCGGCGTAGTAGTTTTTATTCTAAAAGTTCATTGTTTACTTTTATGTTGTTATTAACATAACTAAGGATTAAAAATGTCTAGTGTGCATGTAAGAAAATTGTGTAAATGACAAGAATTTGTGAAAAAAAATCTTTAAAAATCGGCAAAGCCGGTCGTTGGCAAAAAAGTCAATGAATAAAAAACAAAGTCACTGAATTCCACCTGAAACTGAAAGAAAAGTTGTTTTTTACACTTTGTGGTTGTTTATGAAATCGATTACATTAAAATACATGATCCCTGAAAACATAAAACTCCTTTTTTGGTCAGTCTTGTCAAAGTGCTTCTTTTGGCGAAAGCTTCTTCTTTTATGCCTTTGTCAAACAGACAGGCGTGACGAATGCGAAGCGTGACGTTTTTATTTGTAATGTATGGAATTGTTAGAATCGAGTCACATGGGAAAGCGAAAGCGATCCGATAGCATGACAGAATTATCGGACTGACGTCTCGCTTCGGTTCGGTATCGCTTCGCTTTCGCCTGTCTGTTTGACAAAGGTATTACTGAATAACTTTTCTTTTTGTTGAGGTATAAAAGAAGGAGTAGGAATGTTAGTTTGAATGTAAATACAAAACAGAACATCTATATTTAAAGAGAGCAAGTTCGTTACTTACACATAATCTCCACTAAGAACAGAACATAGTGTTTTAATCCGCAACGGAATGAGATCGCAGCAGAGCTGCGCAGAAAGCTGGTCGTAAAACGCAATGAGCCTTGACACCTTCATAATAACGTTGTATTTAGCTGTAGCATGTGTAATATCATACTAATGAGGGGAGTTTGTGGGTAATAATATCCATACGGGTTAATATTCGAGGTTAAGCAACATTGCCAAAGATAGGTGTCTGGTTTTTTATCGTGGTAAAATCATCAAATGAGTCCTCCTACCCAAGGCGAGATAGGGCGACATACTGTCAGACTTGTACTGTTTAAAATTAACGGTGATCCTTCAATTGCCCTTTACGTTCCAGGGACACGGTTACCTGATCGTGCTAGCACTCGGCTGGAGAGGCGCCACAGCATCCTCACCATCCGCTTGGTTCGGGAAGAAGTTTCTGGACGTTCCTGTGTCTGATAGGGAAGGAGAAAACGTTTGGGTGTCACCACTGTGAGTGAGGATCGCCCGGAGGACACGGTGGAGCATATGGTACTGGAGTACCATATGCTTGGGCAGAATACCGCCGTATCATCATGGACGCGGCAGGCAGCGACCTCTCGCGTCCTTAGAGGGCCAAAGCCTTTTGTATAATCTAACCTTATTAACTGTAAGTTTTTGCTTGAACTTAGGTACAAGTTACAAAAACACATGAATATTTTCTCTAATGATAAGCAACGTGAAAGTTTTCAGTGCTAACTGCAGGCTTTTAGCCGTTTCGTCTAATTGCATGGAGATTCCACACGTAAAATTGCACTATGTTATGAGTTTTTAAAAACAATGGATGGGCAGAATTAATTGAATTGATTTGCGTGGGTTTTGAAATATAATAGTAAGGTTCTGTTAAGTTGGTCGCGGGACTGTACGAATTACCGTGACCCCGGAACGTAAAGGGCTATTAAAGGACACCGTGGATTTTAGTCAGCACGAGTCTGACAGTCCCTTCCGCTCTGCTCTGGGTGGGAGGACTCATTTGATGATATTACCACGAAAAAAAAGGTAATGTTAAGTTAATATTTAATGTTAAATCATACTTACGACTATTCCCATTTTTGTGACGTAAAGTAAACGGGAACTTTGACGTTAATTTAATGGAAAAAGTGAAATGTGCGTACACTAGAGGCGCTTTTTCAATTTTCTATACAATAAACGCAGTAAATACTTCAAGTACGCAAGAAATTTTGTGATAAGAGCGTAGATTGTGGACATATTTAAAGACAAAGTATTAGTGTTTTATTGGACTACTTTCTTTTCGTATTACCTATAGAACCCGTATACGATACATACTGATACTGATACTGCTAGCCTACATCATCCCACTGCTGGGCAAAGGCCTCTCCCCATGACTTCCAGTTTTCACGATCCAGGGCCAAAGTGGGCCACTGGTCATCGGTTTTGTCGCTCGTCCCGCAACTTCTACGAGTTCTGCCGCGACGCCTTCTGCCTGTGTCAGGGCTCCACAAAGTGGTTATTTTGGCCCACAGCTCATTGGGCATGCGGCAGACGTGGCCTGCCCAAGCCCATTTTAGTGTAGCTGCCTTTTGACCAACGTCAGCAATTTGTGTTTTGGACCGCAGTGTTGTGTTGCGTACGCGATCTGATATTTTGACGCCTAGAATACTACGCTCCATTGCACGTTGGCAAAACTTGAGTTTGGACTTTTGAATGTTTGTCAAAGACCAACTCTGGGATCCATAGGTCAAAATGGGAAGAATGCATACGATACATGCCGAATTTTAATCTTGACTTCGATCTACGAGCTGACGTTTTTCTGTACCGCTACCACTTTTTTTTTTTGCGTGGTAAAATCATCAAATGAGTCCTCCCACCCAGGGCAGGGCGGGAGGGACTGTCAGACTTGTACTGACTAAAATCCACGGTGTCCTTCACGAGCCCTTTACGTACCGGGGTCACGGTAATGGGTAAGTCCCGCGGCCCCGGCAGGCTTTGGCCCTCTAGAGGCCCCGTCATTATACTGACACTCCTTGAGGCGCGCGGGGAACACAACGCGCCGTGGACCCGGGCATGGTCCATGGTCGGGCTGCGAGTCGCCCATTACTCGCCGCCCGCATGCCCGCGCCTACGGTAAGTACGCCCGGAGATCGTCTTGCGACGTCCGACGCCGTGGGCGTCTACCACTGCGGCTGGGGTGGAGGGAGGTCGCTGTTCTCTCCCTCACACGGCACGCCTCCTCCTTCGCGAGCGTGACTGCTTCGCAGAAGGAGGCGACCGCTTCCCACTCCGTCTCGCCCCGCAGCATGGCCTCGACCAATGCCGGGCGCGAGAGGTCTCCGCCTATCGCCGTCGTGAGGACACGGCGGTGCTCTGCCCAAGCGGGGCAGTCCTGCACCGTAAGCTCCACCGTGTCCTCCGGACGATCCTCGCAGTGGTGACACCCAGGCGTGTCTTCCCTCCTTATCAGACACAGGAACCTCCCGCTACCACTAACCAAACATTATATGTTTCATCATTTCGCAGTCTCTACTGTCTGAATAGCTTAGTGGTATAAGCGTTGACTTTTTACGCCGATGACCGCGAGTTAGAATCCCAGTTATGAAAAAGTTTTCTTTTGCTTTACCTTTAGTTACTGTTTTAGGGTCACTTCTATCATTATATTTGTAGGGTTTTTCTTTATTTTCACCTAAGTCAAGGGCCTCAACCAAATGGATAATCTTTAAAAATACATACTCGCACTTTACCTAATTATTTGCATCTAAAACTTCCAAAAAGCTATGAATTTTGCTTGACCAGGGAATCAAATCTAATACTTCACGTTCAGCAGTAACACTTACGATCATAAAGCCTACGGGCATCACAAACCGTCTATTTGTTATTTAAACAAACAAATCACATTAATTTCAACCCCACCTTTCAACTAAACACGTCAACACTTTCTCCGTTAGTCCGATCGCTGGACTTAAAGCACCTATTCTACAGCAAGCGATGGAATAATTAGCTATCAAATGCGTTTGTCCAGCCGTGGGACACACTGAAGGCTTTTTTTTATCGTGGTAAAATCATCAAATGAGTCCTCCCACCCAGGGCAGGGCGGGAGGGACTGTCAGACTTGTACTGACTAAAATCCACGGTGTCCTTCAATAGCCCTTTACGTACCGGGGTCGCGGTAATTTGTGAGTCCTGCAACCCCGGCAAGATACACTATAGGCTAGATTTTGTTTGAAATGGGTTTGCTGTTGACTGTAGTCTAGGTCACCGAGACAAATTCGGAGTTGGAGTGAGCTCACCCAGAAGAAGTCTGTTCACTCTAACTTTGAAGTGATCGCGGTTGTATGCGTTCTGTAACACAAACGCAGTTAGGTAAAGTCCGGACGCGAAGCAGGAGGGATTTCGTACTTTAACCTGTCATTACCCATCCCTGTCACTCCCGCGTAAATATAATGAGTCTCGCTCGCACACGCGGCTCTGTGCGAGCGAGACGGGTAATGACGGGGTAAAGTACTAAATTCCTCCTGCTTCGCGTCTGGACTTTAGTTGCACTCCTTTGCTGCGCAAATATAAAAGACGTTTGATTTTTGTGTCAATTGGAATAGCAACAAGGCAGGAATAGTAATTTGTAGTGTGTTTAGATGTACTGGTGTAATACCTGGTGTAGTACCTGTATTGGTAGGATGAGCTCGTGAAGTTACCTACGTAGATTACAGAAGAAGCAGTGGGCTGACCATGACAGTTGAAGCAAACGTCTTTAAATTACACAAGGTTCAATCGTAGCATTGGACCCCTTGGTGGCCTACATACCTTGAAAAATAAGACTGGTTGCCGCGATCTTGGAACTTAAATTGTAACTGAAATATGGTACTTTTTAGTCAGTCAAGTCGGACTCTCTGCTGGTGCACCGAGACCGAGAAGACTCATTTGAAAAAGGAACAGCACAGGATGGTGAAAGCGAGTTATTTGTTCGCCTAGCCGCCACAGGCGAGAATCCTGAGCTATTGATTTCTAGTTGCTCGTTCAACTAGTTTCTCGCCCACAGTAGGACAGTTGCCTTAGGCGTTTACTTAAAACTTATTATTTCTCACAACACAAACACTTTGACGTTAAAATGTTATGACATCGGTGTTCAATCAATTAACTCTAATGGCTGTCGCTTAGTTTATGGTGTGCGTGGATAAATAACCCTTAAGTATACAGCCATAAGGTTTATAGAATAAACACGCCGTAGTGGCAATGGCCTGACCAGTGAGCAGAAACCCTAGCACGAATTCTACGTATTTGGTCGTAAAATGTACTTGAAGTATTGCTTGCGTTCGGGCACGCCGCAATCGCGGCGGTAAGACCCCTCTTTGAGGAGTGGCTGGATAGGCGTCACGGCGTCCTTACCTTCCGCATGACGCAGGTCCTCACCGGACACGGAAGTTTCGGGAGGTTCCTGTGTCTGATAAGGAAGGAGGAAACGCCTGGGTGTCACCACTGCGAGGATCGTCCGGAGGACACGGTGGAGCATACGGTGCAGGACTGCCCCGCTTGGGCAGAGCACCGCCGTGTCCTCACGACGGCGATAGGCGGAGACCTCTCGCACCCGGCATTGGTCGAGGCCATGCTGCGGGGCGAGACGGAGTGGGAAGCGGTCGCCTCCTTCTGCGAAGCAGTCATGCTCGCGAAGGAGGAGGCGTGCCGCGTGAGGGAGAGAACAGTGTCCTCCCTCCGACCCAGACGCAGTGGTAGACGCCCACGGCGACGGACGTCGCCAGACGATCTCCGGCCACCCTAGGCGCGGGCATGCGGGCGGCGAGTAATGGGCGACTCGCAGCCCGACCATGGACCATGCCCGGGTCGACGGCGCGTTGTGTTCCACGCGCGCCTCAAGGAGTGTCAGCACATTGACGGGGCCTGTAGAGGGCCAAAGCCTGCCGGGGTCGCGGGACTTACCCATCACCGTAACCCCGGTACGTAAAGGGCTATTGAAGGACACCGTGGATTTTAGTCAGTACAAGTCTGACAGTCCCTCCCGCCCTGCCCTGGGTGGGAGGACTCATTTGATGATTTTACCACGCAAAAAAAAAAAGTATTGCTTGCGTTGAACCACACATAATTTTTTCCACATGCATTTTGATAAAAATAATTACATTTCGTGAAGTGTTAACCTTCAGAACAAAACACAATTTAATAATAGTCGCATGTCCATCGTGGGACTGTACGAATTACCGTGACCCCGGAACGTAAAGGGCTATTGAAGGACACCGTGGATTTTAGTCATAAGGAGTCTGACAGCCCCTCCCGCTCTGCCCTGGGTGGGAAGACCCATTTGATGATTTTACCACGATAAAAAAAAGCCATTTACGTCAAAGTTTACGTCACGAAAACGTGAAAACTCGTGATAACCTCAAACATTTTTTTCTTCCCTTTTTCTTAGAATAACTTATTGCTTTCTGTAAAAATAATAATAGAAACATTCAGTTTTAGCAAATTTTTTATTTGGGCACCATTAAGAGAAGAGGTTTAATCTCCCCGGCAATTAGTTACTTGAACCCTGTTTTCGTTTCTGATGTACGACTTAAGATTTTTTAAGTGAAAACTTCTTTAGCGGCGTTGTGCACTTTTTTTGGAATGGGTAAAAAATGTTAAACTCACGTCAGGACATGTGACCTGATCGAAAATTCGTAAGACGGCGCAGGGCGCTTGCGTGAATGTTCGTGTGTGTTTATTACTATTCAAGTTTTCACTTCTGCCGGCACTCCCAGAGTGCAACCCTTCGTTTTTTTTTCAGCCTACACTGTCCCACTGCTGGGCAAAGGCCTCCCCCAAGTTCTTCCAAGTGTTCTTGTCCAGCGCCACTTCGAACTAGCCCTCACGGTAGAGTCCAATTCATCTCGCCACCTCTTTCTGGGCCGGCCTCGGCGGCGCCGTCCATCTCCACGCACCCACTGTGTGACGTCCTTCGACCAGTTAAAACAAAAACATTTGCGAATAAAAAAATGGAAAAAAGATGAAAGTAACAGCTTGTATTGTTTACTTTTAATATTCATTTAATAAATAAATAGCCTTTACAATCAACAATTGCGTTTTAAAACATTTTCTCATGAAAAATGTCCTAAACTTATTTCATTTCAATCAAACGTGTTTTTGTTTGAAATTGTTTATTCCAGTTGGGGCTAATGCTACTACCAACGAAATAAAATATTTTTATAACAGAAAATCATCTGTCATGGTCGCGGGACGAATCACCGTGACCCCGGAACGTCAAGGGCTTTGAAGGACACCGTGGATTTTAGTCAGTATGAGCCTGACAGTCTCGTCTGCTCAGCATCTTGTTCCTCAAACCACGATCACTTAATATGTTCCTCGGTTATTTTTTCTCACGTTATCATATACCACTCATCGCGGGACTGTACGAACTACCGTGACCCCGGAACGTAAAGGGCTATTGAAGGACACCGTGGATTTTAGTCAGTACGAATCTGACAGTCCCTCCCGCTCTGGCCTGGGCGGGAGGACTCATTTGATGATTTAACCACGATAAAAAAAAAAAACATAAACCACTATCAACCTGGATCATTATTAAAATAAACTCCTGAACGGCAAAGCTTCGTAAACGTAGATGAAAATATTCAGATATCGCTTAAAGCTCGTAAGACCGCTGTCCGATAAATTCCTGGAATCTTCGGCTTTTCCTTCTAGAGAATCTTATAAGAAAATGTCTTTCTTACATTTTATGTTCCTTGAATTTTCTAAGTCATAAGTCCCGCGACCCCTGCAGGCTTTGGCCCTCTAGAGGGGGCCCCGTCATTTTGCTGACACTCTTTGAGTTGCGCGTGGAGCACAACGCTCCGTCGACCCGGGCATGGTCCATGGTCAGACAGCGAGTTGTCCATTACCCGCTGTGTACACGTGCTCGTGTCCACTTAGAGAAATCATTTTATACCAAACATATTTTTTTATGACTTCACAAAAATCTGCAACATTCCATATCCCTAATTCCCTTTTACAAGATTCAACGTACAGCTTAGTAAAACATACTTTATTGAGTAATATAATAATATATAACATAGCGTTATCGAGTAATTCGTATTCTGGATGCTTACTCTATCGAACGAGGCAGAACGATTACTTGCTCCATATTTGGGGGCCAAGCAATGTGTTTATATTAGGGTGTTGCCTATTACTGTCATAGCATAAATAGGGTTTAAAAAAAGCCGGGATTGTTACAGATCTTGTCAATTTCTACTTGTGTTGTTCAGCAAGGTTATCATTACATTTTCCATAGAAACATCCTGGTTCAACTTTTAGTAGTTTACATTGAGTAATTATGAGCGGTGGCATAGCGCGGCGATGTTTGAAGCACGCCACGAAAAGCCGCTCGTAGCTAAAATGCGAGTTATCTTCAAGCGAATCAGCGCTGCGCGGTGCTAAGAGCGGCAAGAACAAAGTACAAGTAAGTCAGTGCGACGCGACGCTAGGATACGGTGCGGTTAGGACAATGGTACGGGAGTGGGGAGTTCGGGTATGTTCTGTAGACGCGCGGGAGTTTCAATTTCTTCTGAACGTGTCACTCCATTTTTTGTCTCATATTTGTTTCTCGGTAAAATAATAATAAAAAAATAAAATTTCATTTATTTCTCCCACAAGATACGTACACTCATTAAAGTTTACAATGTTTATTTATATGAAGGGAGACAGGAGCCCAAACTAAGTAAAAAACTTGTGTCATGGGTCTCCTGGCCTCCTTGACCCGGACAGTTATATGTGCATCAGCTAAATAAGTAGTTTGTTGCTGAGGGAGTGAGAATGTGCATGCATAATAAGAAGTATTTACGCATGCGTATACAACATTATTTTTTGTTTATGCGAAACCTGATACACCTGTCTAGTATTTTTGTGCAAAGAATCTATGTACAAAATTTTAAAACCGTATCATAAAAAATCACAAGGTTATAAGTTTGTATATTACCTGGTTGTCCGTTCAAAAACATGCTCATTTCGCGGTACACCCGCGTAAACCGCGTCTCCTGTGTTATACACTCGTGATAATTGCTTGGCAATAGGTATGTAACCGTACGGTGATTGTATTGTAATTAACTGGCAATAAAATTTAATTAAAATATTTTTGAAAAAAAAATTAACATGGTGTAAAAATTATTGGAATCGAATCAGTTACTGATTCTGAACAAACTATGTATATTCAGGTTTCGCATATACTAAAAATAATGTTGTAGATGTGTGTTTTTGTTTGTGTTTGTGAGTGTGTGAGCGTGTCTTTATGAGTTTTTGTGCATGTAAGATTGAGCCCAAGAGCAAATCCAAAAAAAAAAAATTAAAAAATCAGGAAATTATGTGAAAGGAGGCAATGACGGCACGGTTATCGCAGTGACGAAGTTATCGGACTGTTGTGCAGCGTGTCGCGGGTTTTATTCCCGCATGGAACAAATATTTGTACCTACGAATAGTTGTTCCGGGTCAGGGTGTTTGTGTTTGTGAGTTTCTATATTTGTAAACGCACCCACGATACAGGAAAAATTCCTAGTGTGGGGCAAAAAAAATGTTCTACAACTGTTAATTTTACCAACTGTTTATTAACTATACGATCGGCCAATGGTGAGCAGTATGCATAAAAACACCATAGTACTAACAAACTCAAATCAGGAGTATGAAACATTTTCTGTTCAATTCACATAATTTTCTTTAATATATATTCAAAGGCTAAATGATTTGATTTTTAACGACTTTGGTATCGATTTATTGCAGTAATTAAAACGATTAATTGGCTATTTGACAGCATCAACTAATTGCAAATCTAATTAGTCGGTGATTTACGGTTTTGAATAATGGATTCCTTTTGTTTTCTTTTGATGAATCAGTTCGCCCGCTCACCCCTCCCCCTCTTATTGCCTATGTCACTTTGGAAGTCCAGTAGTTTCGGACCCTATTCAATACAGACAAACAAACAATCAAATCTTTCCTCTGTATAATATTAATGTCAATGAAAAGTTGAGAGAGTCATGACGTCAGTAATCGGCAAATTAATAATTTGTACTAAGTTGTGACCTATTGGCAATTTTAAAAGCATCGTAAGTCCTTGAATTTTGGTCTAAAAATGAATATTATAAGGGTCAAATACTTTTTGATAATCCAAGTGATGGATTAACTAGAATTTTTGAGGAAGGAAAATTTCAGATGCGAATGGCACTCGAAACTGCGTCTTTAGGATAAGTACTCCAGATGCCTTACCAATTAGGCCATCGCTACCCACTCGTCGAGGCCGAATATTTCTTTCCCGTGTTTGAACGTTTTATGGTAACTTTTTTTTTAATCTTGGTAAAATTATCAAATGAGTCCTCCTACCCAGGGCAGGGCGGGAGGGACTGTCAGACTAGTACTGACTAAAATCCACGGTGTCCTTCAATAGCCCTTTACGTACCAGGGCTACGGTAATTTGTGAGTCCCGCGACCTCGGCAGGCTTTGGCCCTCAACAGGCCCCGTCACTATGCTGACACTCCTAGAGGCGCGCGTGGAACACAACGCGCCGTCGACCCGGGCATGGTCCATGGTCGGACAGCGAGTCGCCCATTACTCGCCGCCCGTATGCCCGCGGTTTTATGGTAACTTAGTGGGACTATTGTAATAGATGGTGCCATCTATCAAAATAGTCCTACTCGCAGCTGAAGTTTTCTTATCACAAAAATCTTTAAAATATTAAAAACTTTAACTACAATTTTTCAGACAAATAGCCAATTATCTTCTAATATCAAGTTTTACCACTGGAATCGACATGTGATCTCCACCAGCTTCTCATATTCCTATAAACACTCTTTCGTTTCATTAAATTCTCATTATTGATTGCACTGCATAAAGCACACATGTAATCAGCCTCCGGTGTCTCATCTGGATGATGGTACGAATAGTGATTGGTCCATTTGAAAAACTCATAATATCTTGTCTTGTTCGAAATGGCTTTAATCATTTCGTACACAAGCTGCCTTAACCCAAGTTCCCTTACGTCCAAATAGGATCCGTTAGGTAGAAATCTGAAAAAAAAATCTACGTTTATTGCCCGTGGTACTACTCGTTGTACTACTAGTAACATTACGGGTAAAAAACTTACATTATTTATGATTATACAGAGAACAAAATATGAAATATATCCTACGGTGAAAGCTATAATATAAAATAAGTGAGTAGTACCACGGGTAAAATAAAAAATCCCGTGGTACTACTAGATCGCTTGGTAGGTAAAATTAAGTAATTTTTTTACCCGTGGTACTACTGGTAGTACTAAGGGTAGTACCACGGGCACTAAACGAAATCCTACATCACGACATTTTTTTTTTATTTGATTTGGGTATGCTCTCGACTCTAGTCTAGGTCAGATGACAGAAACAAAGTCTACGATGTAGCGAGCTTACCCAGAAGAAGCCTGTTCACTCTAACTTTGAAGAGATTGCGAACACAGACGCAGGTTTTTTTTAATTGCGCATTATGAATGAAGATTTTAATTGCTTAGTGCGAATTGGTGGAATGGCGACTAAGTATGGATGGTAATTAGTAGTAAGTCTGGATATCTGATTGTAGAAGGGGCATGTAGATAATTTTTCTGGTGGTGTGAAAATATGTGCTTTATAACTAGCTTAAAACGTTGTCCCACACTTGGAGTTACTCCAATGTCGTAGGCACCTACGATATGAGGGCTGGCTTCAATCATGACCAGTGTTGCCATACAGTGTGGCAACGCCATAGCCGTCGCCGTGCGGCAGTTTTTGGTCACAGTATTGGGGAAGAATTTTTGGATACTCTTAAGTTTATTTAATTAAAAAAAAAATATGTAAATAGTTGTCTAACCTGGAATAGTTGGCCCCTCCTTAGACTATCGGCACGGCATAGTGCTGCACCGCATTCAGTAACTTCTCCGTCACGTAATCTTCACTCAAGGAATTCTCAAACGCCAAATAGAAGTAGTAATCTGTCTCTATTTTCTTCAAACACTTTATTCCTGCTACATTCGTACCTGGATCCTTAGGGCAAGACTTTGTGTTTTTCCACTTACAAGTATCGCTGTATATGTCTAAAACTAACCGGTATTTTGCTAGTTCCTTCTGCAATTGTAGTGCGACATTTTCTCTTTGACTGTATGTATTACAATTTGATACAAACCAAGCAGCAGCTATTCTTTTAATTTTCAACTTACTTTTGAAATCATCGTCTACCTCTTTCATATCAGCCACATCCATCCAATTCATATCTGTTTTAGGGCCAACTACCTCACCTTGTTTATTTTTAATTACGACAAAACCAAAATATAAATCGGAATTCAATTTATATGTAAAAGTCCAGTTAAACATTTTATTGTACCTTGGTGACGTTAAGGGGTAGTAAACCGGAGATTCTCTGCTCACAAATACATATTTCTGATGCGGTGATCTTTCTGGAGGAAACTCCACATGCTTTTGACAAAATTCAGGGCCGTGAAACAGTATGGCGTCAAAATCTGTCATAAAACTCAACAACGTCGTGTATAGCGTTATAAAGCAGTTATTGTATGAACATCCTCGCTCCAAAAACTGTTCTCGACCACTACCCATTAGATAGAATGGATCCGCTTTTGGATTTGACCACTGTAGGATATATTTCATATTTTTTTCTTTCTCAATTGGAACTTTGGTGGAATATATTACTAAAATAGTGATGAAGATGATTACAGCAAATCGGCCAAATTTTTGCATCATGTTACCTGTAAAGAGTAGAATTTATTGCCGGAATCTGTTTCTCGATAGAAGTAACTCTTCAAGGCTGATTTATTATGATCCAGCAAGATCCAGCGTCACTGCATTACAGCCATAGATGGCACTGGAATAACGTAAAAATGTTTCAATCCAGTACAGCTTCCAGTATCCAGCGCTGGATCTAAATAGAGCAGGATCCTATTTTTCAATCCAGAGACGTTGGATCTAACTACTGGATGAATATAACAGATCAGGAAATGTCGCACCGTAAAAAGATAATAAAATTAAGTCGGACTGCGATAAGTAGCCCTATTACATTTAACCAGGACTTGTGTTTTCTACTGGAACTGAGACAAAGACTTAAAAAAAATACTAACTCTCTAGACTTTCCCTTTCTTTTCTCTGCCCTGGGTGGGAGGACTCATTTGATGATTTTACCACGATAAAAAAAAACTCTAGACTTATCAATAAATAAATTCATAGACATTTCAGAAGTATGTGACCTGCACAGAGGCAGCTTAAATAACTCTGAAATCGGTTTAACATCTTCAAATGAAAACAAAAAAAAATATTTACCTCGGTTCACCATCATAGATCAAATCTTCGCTGGACATCGGATAAAACAGTACTTTGGTTCAAAATCAAAATTTAACAAAATATCGTCCACCTGCATTATCATAATCATATTGAGGTATATTTCTCACGTTAACAACAACGACATATACAAATATACATAGAAGTATTAGCAAAAGAAAAAAAAAATGTTACGCATGTATGAGTCGTAAACCATTGTGCAGTCGATTAAAAACTATAGTTTCAGTAATGTTTCACTAACAACTTTGAGCACTGCAAGAAAAGCGAGCCAAGTTCGAAAGTTATTTTTTTATCAGTATTCATACTCAAGATAATTATTACAGTTACTGCGGGACTGTCTCAAAAGGGACTGCAACCTTGGAACGCAAATGGCTACTGAAGGATCAAGGAACAGGTTATTAGTCAGTCAGATCTGACAGCCTCTTCCTAAAGCGGAAGGACTAATTTGCTGATTGTGATGACGAAAATGTAGGCACTCGCTCTGCTCAGGAATTAATTTTACTTCGAGAGAAGGGTGCTTGACGTAAAGCCCGATTTATTATTATTGGTCAAGTGTTTACTAAATCGGGCACGCTGCAATCGCGGCGGTAAGACACCTCTTTGAGGAGTGGCTGGATAGCCGTCACGGCGTCCTTACCTACCGCATGACGCAGGTCCTCACCGGACACGGAAGTTTCGGGAGGTACCTGTGTCTGATAAGGAGAGAAGAAACGCCTGGGTGTCACCACTGCGAGGATAGTCCGGAGGACACGGTGGAGCATACAGTGCAGGACTGCCCCGCTTGGGCAAAGCACCGCCGTGTCCTCACGACGGCGATAGGCGGAGACCTATGCTGCGGGGCGAGACGGAGTGGGAAGCGGTCGCCTCCTTCTGCGAAGCAGACATGCTCGCGAAGGAGGAGGCGGTCCGCGTGAGTGAGAGAACAGCGACCTCCCTCCACCCCAGCCGCAGTGGTAGACGCCAGATCTCCGGTCACCGTAGGCGCGGGCATGCGGGCGGCGAGTAATGGGCGACTCGCTGTCTGACCATGGACCATGCCCGGGTCGACGGCGCGTTGTGTTCTACGCGCGCCTCAAGGAGTGTCAGCATAGTGAGGGGGCCTGTAGAGGGCCAAAGCCTGCCGGGGTCGCGGGACTAACGAATTACCGTGACCCCGGTACGTAAAGGGCTATTGAAGGACACCGTGGATTTTAGTCAGTACAAGTCTGACAGTCCCTCCCGCCCTGCCCTGGGTGGGAGGACTCATTTGATGATTTTACCACGAAAAAAAAAGTGTTCACTTAATGAGATAAGTGTAATATTTAAAGACAACCAATCACACTAAACACGCCCAGGAATAAAAAACAAAAAAACTCAAAAACATAATCACCTACTTTTGAAAGTCGGTCAAAACTTTATGAGTACTAAAGTTAATTGACTTTTGTTTCTTTTCATTACCCTTTACTACATACCTAGTTAAAATGATTGATTTAATGGTTACTCAAGGACTACGTACCTACTTTTTTTTATCGTGGTAAAATCATCAATGAGACCTCCCACCCAGGGCTGAGCGGGAGGGACTGTCAGACTCGTACTGACTAAAATCCACAGTGTCCTTCAACAGCCCTTTTCGTATCGGGGTCACGGTAATTCGTGAGTTCCGCGACCACTACGTACCTACTAAAAAAAAAATGAAGATGAAGAAATGTGACTGGGGTTTTCCACTAGGAGTTTCTAGATAGTTACTAGGAGTTAAGATTTTTACTAGGTTGAGGGATATCATCATCATCATGTGGGTTGTTAGATGTAACATGCCTTAGATTTTTTGGTTCTAGGAACATGCCGGTTTCCTCATAATGTTTGCCTTCACCTTTTTGAGAGCAGAGGTGATGAAATAATTTACACAAAGTAAGTCGTAAGTCAGAGCCTATTCCATTGCGCCACCACTACTCTGGTCGAGGGATATAGTTGTAGATCTAGACTTTAATGTCCTTTTTATTACTCGACTACGGCAAAGCCAAAAGGAGGGTTATGATTTTGACCCGTATGTATGTATGTATGTATGTTTGTTTGTATGTAGGTTTGTATGTATGTTTTCATGTATGTTTGTTTGTTCCCTCATAACATCATCTCATTTGTTATATCATAATTTATGATAAATGAGGTGTCGTTAGAAGCGTCTCAATTGTCCAAGAGCATATCCAAAAATAACTAATATAAAACCCGACTACAAAAAAATCGCGCACTGAAAAGTATAAAACAAATGAAAATTGTTCTTGATTTATACTTTTCATTGTTTGAATTTTTCGTAGCCGGGTTTTAGTTATTTTTTGGATATGCTCTTGGCTCCAATCAAGCACAGAAGCAAATATGAAACCTAATGAAGCCAGCTTACCTAGAAGAAACAGAGACTATTGCGTACCAACGGAACACAATAAATAAATCCAAAACCTTATTACATTTTCATTTCTTTCTTTCTTTCTTTCAAAAACTTGTTAAACATTCTAATTTCAAATTCGTAGCGTTCGACATGGCTTTCGAAAGTCTAATACGGAATTTGGATGTGATCCAGAAGTCTTGGTGAGACAAAGTTTTGGCCCGGTTTCGTTTGGCTATTCGTAATAAATATATTTAAGATTGAAGTCTAAATCTTTTACTGTGTATTTAGACCAATGCAGTATTCGTTTTCACGGTTCCGTATTCGCAAATGAAAGGGAACCCTTATAGGATGACTCGTGTAAAAAATCGAAGCATGATTGGCGCAGTAAATGGTAGTAGCTTTTGTTTTTACGTGGTAAAATCATCTTATGAGTCCTCCCATCCAGGGCAGAGCGGGAGGCACTATCAGACTCGTACTGACTAAAATCCACGGTGTCCTTTAATAGCCCTTTACGTTTCGGGGTCACGGTAATTCGTACAGTCCCTCGACCCCGGCTGGCTTTGGCCCTCTAGAGGGAGGCCCCGTTTCTCTGCTGACACTCTTTGAGGCGCGCGTGGAATACAACGCGTCGTTGACCCGGGCATGGTCCATGGTCGGACAGCGAGTTGCCCATTAAAATGGTAGTAGCTGCAACACTGCATGTTGCGGGTTCAATTTCCGCAAGAAACAACATGTTTATACGAAATTCAGAGTTTTTCCGGGTCTGACTAATTATTATGTATGTTTCTAAACGCTGGGTGCGTTTAGAAACATACATAATAATTAGCGCTACGGCACAAGAAAACATTCGTAAGGGGGTAAAGTTCACAGCGTCCTTACCTTCCGCATGACGCAGGTCCTCACCGGACACGGAAGTTTCGGGAGGTTCCTGTGTCTGATAAGGAAGGAGGAAACGCCTGGGTGTCACCACTGCGAGGATCGTCCGGAGGACACGGTGGAGCATACGGTGCAGGACTGCCCCGCTTGGGCAGAGCACCGCCGTGTCCTCACGACGGCGATAGGCGGAGACCTCTCGCGCCCGGCATTGGTCAAGGCCATGCTGCGGGGCGAGACGGAGTGGGAAGCGGTCGCCTCCTTCTGCGAAGCAGTCATGCTCGCGAAGGAGGAGGCGTGCCGCGTGAGGGAGAGAACAGTGTCCCCCCTCCGACCCAGCCGCAGTGGTAGACGCCCACGGCGACGGACGTCGCCAGACGATCTCCGGCCACCGTAGGCGCGGGCATGCGGCAGCGAGTAATGGGCGACTCGCTGCCCGACCATGGACCATGCCCGGGTCGACGGCGCGTTGTGTTCCACGCGCGCCTCAAGGAGTGTCAGCAAATTGACGGGGCCTGTAGAGGGCCAGAGCCTGCCGGGGTCGCGGGACTTACCCATCACCGTAACCCCGGTACGTAAAGGGCTCGTGAAGGACACCGTGGATTTTAGTCAGTACAAGTCTGACAGTCCCTCCCGCCCTGCCCTGGGTGGGAGGACTCATTTGATGACTGTACCACGCAAAAAAAAAAAAGGGGGGTAAAGTTAATTGAAAAGTAAGTTTTCACAACTCAATTCATTACTTTTTCCAATCGGGTAAATAAAAATTAATTGACAAGTACCAATGCAAGACTTTTAACCTCTCGGGCGATTTATAATTGAAAATGATAAAAATCAACGTCCAATGAGCGACTGTCTGTTATGTACAGACGTGTGTAGGTAAGGCGCTGGGGCGTTTTCGCTTATTTACACCCGGGTGTACGTAACGCGCCCGAGAGGTTAATGACAACACCAAAGTATTTTGTTCTATTTACGTACTTAGAAACATTATTCTCCAAGATAAATAAACGTTATTTTTCACAGGCCTTTCACTGAATCAAACTGAACCGCTATAGTACAGACACTTTATTACAACGGTCCAAAAACCTCCCAACACTTAAGTCAGGGTGTCCTTAGGGACTCTCAAGACGGTCTGAAAACCACAGCGAATTAATCACAAGAGATTAGATGTGAACATTGTGTACAAGTGTACAAGTTACTTGGCACGTGTTTGTCATTCGAGATGGTAAAGTCAAGTGAGAGAATTGTTTAAGATCGTGTATTACTTTTTGTTTTATCGTGGCAAAATCATCAAATGTGTCCTCTTATTCTTTTTCTTTTTTTTGTGATCTTTGGTGTCAAAATTCATTAAACCGTCTCTGGGCATCCCACAGACCTCTGACATAGCATTAGACTTATATTCATAACTTCTAAAGCTAGATTTCCTCACGATGTTTTCATTCATTGATGTCAGTGACAAAGTATATGAATTAAAAAAGACATATTGGTACTTGCCAGTGTTTCAATCACAACTTCGTGCAGGAGGCCAGATGATGTCCTGTGATATTCCAATGTATTATAGAGCCAACCTGTTTTCGTCAACCAGGTACAAATCCAGATTCTATGTCAGAAAAAATCCTGAAGCACAAAGACAAAACACACAGCAAACGCGCGAATGTATTACAATTATACCTATGTATGTCCCGTGTTACGAGCAATACGGTTTCAAATCTATGTATGTATATATGCACAATTCAACTGGACTTCTACCATAGTAAAAAGACCAACCAGTAAACCAACTAAGCGTCAACTGAAACGCGTGTCAGGGCTGGCAACAACGGAGGGGGCGTTATAGGGCCAAAGCCTGCCGGGGTAGCGGGACTGTATCGTCAGGTAGACCATGGAACGTAAAGGGGTATTGAAGGTCCACCGTCAGGTGACAGTGATGGGTGGGAGTACTCAATTGATGATTTTACCAGGAAAAAAAGTGTTAGCAACAACACTATTTATAATGCTGCTCTATACACAATGAAACCACTTGCCTCTACAACCCTGAACATCAGCGTGCTTGGAATTTGTGTGTGAGTCGATCAGACTATTCGTTTATAGTTGAAATACTGCATGTTTGCATGTCTACTGTGTCATTACACCACTTTCTATGTAAATCGGTTGTGCTAAACACGATGACAATATACTATTGTGATGGAGAGCCTAACAATGCTGGTAGCATCATGTTTAACTATGGCTATTGGATCATAAGGAAAAAGAAATACTAACATTTACTCATGACCTCAGACGATGCGACTTTGGCTGACCGACACGTGTCACTGTCTTGTCCCCTTCCCCTTAGTATTGTCGCGGTAACTCCTAGAATTATCATCATCATGTCCATCATCGCCGTTCCACCCACTGTTGAGTCTCAGCCTCCTCTCTTTTGCGATCTTGCTTCGCTGATCTCGCAAGTCTAAACGAACTCCTAGCATGCTCTATTGAATTACTTATGCCTTTGTCAAACAGACTGACGAAAGCGAAGCGTTTCCGAAGCGATACCGAACCGAAGCGAGACGTCAGTCCGATAGTTTTGTCATGGTATCGGATCGCTTTCGCTGTGCTATGTGACTGGATTCAAACAATTCCATACTTACAAATATAAACGTTACGCTTCGCATTCGCGTGTCTGCTTGACAAAGGCTTTACAGTTAGAACAGCCGTGTCTCTTGATCGAATAGGTCATGACCAAGCGTTAACGGCCGCGTTGTTCTTGTGATAGCAAAATATTGCTACTAAGCTACTATTGGGTTGAATTTCTAGGCTTTTTTTGTTTTTTTTTTTTCGTGGTAAAATCATCAAATAAGTCCTCCCACCCAGGGCAGGGCGGGAGGGACTGTCAGACTTGTACTGACTAAAATCCACGGTGTCCTTCAGTAGCCCTTTACGTACCGGGGTCACGGTAATCTGTGAGTCCCGCGACCCTGGCTGAATTTGTGACGATTTGAATAGAAAAAGTAAATTACATTTAATTTTTCTTTACGAAAAACTTAAAGTTTGGCAGTTTATCATTAGACGCGATTTTAAAAATTTCAAAAATATAGAAAAGAATATGTTTAAAAAAAGAACAACGTCAAAACGAACGCATTCTGCCATTTGCAAAGCTACACATTAATGCCTACATTTTATATGCCAAATGTGGTTTCAAGACATTCTTGGCACTTGTAAGTAACTGTGTTTACCCCGATACCAGTCGTAAATTGTGCAGGCAAAACAATTTGTTTACATATATTTTGAATCTACAACTGATTTTAGGAAAGCACTTAGCTATTTTTGACCTGATTTCAAAAACAAAGATCAGGACAAAAATTGATCGAGCTCACCCAGAAGGAACTAGAAGTCCTACGCATCAATGGAACACAGTATAAATCTATTTGTTTGACTCCGAAGGGATGGTGGACGCTAGCCAAGTGGCCCTGGTGAAACCTTGCATCATCAGTAAGATCGCTCAGTCCTCACCGCAGCCTAGAAACAGCGTGGGCTAGCCAATGAGCATGCGGCTGGCGAGTAATGGGTGACTCGCCGTCCGATCAGGGACCATGCTCGGAACGACGGCGCGTCGTGTTCTACGCGTGCTTCAAAGAGCTGTCAACAATCTGAGGGGACCCCGGGACTGTATCATTATGTAACCGTGACTCTCGGACGTAATGGGCTATTGAAGGATCACCGTGGATTTTAGTCAGTACAAGTCTGATAGTCCTTCCCGTCCCGCCCTGGGTGGGAGAAGTCATTTTATGATTTTATCAAGAAAAATAAAAAAAAAGGTTAAAAACAGCTTGTGGTGTTATTAATCTTCTTCTATACATATAATAAATCTGTAGAAAAGTCATTTTTGTACATTGAAGAAATTGAAACAAAAAATAGCCAGCGTGTGAAAAGATAAGTAACAGAACACATTTCCATCATTTTTGTAATTTTTGTCTGTTTGTCTGTTTGTCTGTTTGTTTGTGCGCGCATCACGTAAAAACTACGAATTCAATGCTGACAATATTTATATACAAAAATTATACGCAACTTGAGGTTTAACTTAGTTTTTGTTTCATCGAAATCGGTTCACTCTATCAAAAGATATGATTAATTTAGTGAGTTCAAGAAGTAAAATATTACGTTACGCAATATAGTACTTGCAAAATATAGTACTTGCAACGACATCTTAAGACTAAAAATAGAACTAATGTTGATAGTTGAAATCCAAATCCGATAGATGGCGTTGTGCAAATGACGTCATTTTCTGAATCGCGGTGTTAAGATTTTCTTGCGCGAGAATGACATCCACCGTGTTTGCTTTTTTTTTTTTTTTTTCGTGGTAAAATCATCAAATGAGTCAAAGTAACTTTTAAGACACCTAACGAAACACAATTTGCCTAGCAAACACGGTGCGGGCACGCCGCAATCGCGGCAGTAAGACCCCTCTTTGAGGAGAGGCTGGATAGGCGTCACGGCGTCCTGACCTACCGCATGACGCAGCTCCTCACCGGACATGGAAGTTTCGGGAGGTTCCTTTGTCTGATAAGGACGGAAGCAACGCCTGGGTGTCACCACTGGGAGGATCGTCCCCAGGGGACACGGTGGAGCATACGGTGCAGGACTGCCCCGCTTGGGCGGAGCACCGCCGTGACCTCACGACGGCGATAGGCGGAGACCTCTCGCGCCCGGCATTGTTCGAGGCCATGCTGCGGGGCGAGACGGAGTGGGAAGCGGTCGCCTCCTTCTGCGAAGCAGTCATGCTCGCGAAGGAGGAGGCGGGCCGCGTGAGGGAGAGAACAGTGTCCTCCCTCCACCCCAGTCGCAGTGGTAGACGCCCACGGCGTCGGACGTCGCAAGACGACCTCCGGCCACCGTAGGCGCGGGCATGCGGGCGGCGAGTAATGGGCGACTCGCTGTCCGACCATGGACCATGCCCGGGTCGACGGCGCGTTGTGTTCCTCGCGCGCCTCAAGGAGTGTCAGCATAGTGACGGGGCCTGTAGAGGACCAAAACTTGCCGGGGTCGCGGGACTCGCAAATTACCGTAACCCCGGTACGTAAAGGGCTATTGAAGGATACCGTGGATTTTAGTCAGTACAAGTCTGACAGTCCCTCCCGCCCTGCTCTGGATGGGAGACTCATTTGATGATTTTACCACGCCAAAAAAAAAATAGTGCCAATCGTTATACAGTAAGTTAGTGTTGCCAATTCGTTGAGTCACGACCACGAATAGACGATACGTTGTCACACTAGACTGTTCGACGCACCGTTCTTTTTACCCGACTACGGCAAAGCCAAAAGGAGGGTTATGATTTTGACCGGTATGTATGTTTGTATGTATGTATGTATGTATGTATGTATGTATGTTTGTTTGTTCCCTCATAACTTCTAAACTACTTATCATTACATGACAAATGAGGTCTCGTTAGAAGCGTCTCAGTTGTCCGCTGGTTATAGGGTAGGTGAGGTGTCACCAAATCCAATGTGGCGCCCTCTAGGGGATGAGAAGTCGTTACCGAAAAAAAAAAATTTTTCGTACAATATCGACATGGGTATCAAATTAAAGGGCTTGATGAGCACATTTGAAATATATATACATTATATAGCTTTTACCAGCTAATTTTCTGTTTTTAACAGTGTCAACATAGGAATCAAATGATAAATCTTAAATTCACAACTAAGAAACTATACATAAATTACTATGAATAATATAACCCCAAAATAGTGTAAATAAAAAATAAGTTAAAAATAACTAAAACCCGACTACAAAAAAATCGCGCACTGAAAAGTATAAAACAAGAACAAGCCGTGGTCGTATGCCACCTAGCCAATAAAGATTGTGTGAAACAACCGCAGGTGGCATACGACCACGGCTTGTTCTTGTTTTATACTTTTCAGTGCGCGATTTTTTTGTAGTCGGGTTTTAGTTATTTTTAACTTATTTTAAGTTTGTAGGCTATTCAGTCATAAGTGTTGTTAGATGGAGTTGTGTGATAGTTGTGGAATATTTATTTATTTTATATCCCGGGGTGGATCGCTAGGCGGTAGATCACACCAGCTCCAATAATAAAGGACAAAGCCTTATTTTCCCGAAGGCTTTCAGAAATTTTGACATAATATGACGAATATCCTATAGTTCAAATAAAAAAATAAACGGCACCGATGTAAACGATTCACAGAACGATTTGTTTAAAATGATTCAATCCTTGAAAACAGGAACTATTCAAAACAGGGAAAAGTTGTTACAGTTTGTAGTTCGGGAGCTGGACACCAGCCAGATTTCGGGCCAAATTGAAACTGGGAACATTCGATACGTTACCGACTGAGTGCGCTCCAGAACTTTGTTTATGTTGCCTATTTACTTCTGGATTCAATAAACGGGATAAAGTTATGTAGATTTAAGTAAACAAGATCAAAGAGGGACTTGAACTTAAGTGCTCTGCTTTACTTCGTGTAACTTATTTAATCATCACTGCTTTCGAAAACAGTGGAAAAAAATCATCGTGAATAGTACCTATTTAGATGGATTCGCTCGCCGTCTGATCAAGGTCCGGCCCGGGTCGACTACGGCGCGTAGTGTCCCATGCTTACCTCAAGGAGTTTTTAACAAATTGATAAGCTTGTTAGCATGTTTAGGCGCTGTAGAGGCAAACGCCTGCCTGGTCGCGGATCTTTATTATAAGGGCACTGCAGTCTTGGAATGTAACAGATACTAAGTTACACGGGTAGATTTTAGTAGGTAAGTCAAGTCCAACAGTTCGTTCCGCTTCTCCCATGAAAAGGTTGGCAATCCTTCTTACTAACATTTTTAATGTTTATATGTTTGTTACTCTTTCACGCAAAATCTACTAAACGGATTTAGATAAAATTTGGTACATAGATAGTTTATACTCTGGATTAACACATAGGATAGTTTTTATCCTAAATTGTAGCGCGTGAAACCGCTGGCAACAACTAGTATTCAAATAAATGCGAGTGAAGTCGCGGGTGAAAGGTATTAAGAAATACATTTAACACAAATAAAAAAGACACCAGGTACAAACATACGCAATATAATCGATATCAATGTGCACTTTATAGCTAGCGGGGACCCTTAACAATGTTTTATTACAACTACCCTCCTTTACGTTCAGATTGTAAGTGGTTTAGCGAGGTATTGTTTGTCTAGTTGAGAACGTGATCGTGGTTTTATAGGTATGGATGAGCTGTGTTACAGTAGTCTCAAGTTTTATTTGACGGAACTTAACTAATCTTTTCTTTTATAGGGAATTAGATGTTACTAGCGGCTTTGCTCGCGTGTAGCTCGAAAATTATCCTACAGGAACGTAATACCGGGATAAACGGTATCCTATATGGCAGGGGTGGCCAACCGGTCGATCGCGATCGACCGGTCGATCGCGACTATTACTCCAGTCGATCGTGGCAAAGCAAAAAATATAAATAAGTAGATCAGACTGCGCAACGTAATTACCAACTACTGCAGCATCATCTTGTATCACTTTTCAATCGCTGTTCCGTCACGGTTGGTAGATCGCACAGGGCTTCGTTGGTAAACAGTAGATCTTATGTCTAATCAAGTTGGCCACCCCTGCTATATGGTATTCTAACCTAACCTAAACTATCTCTGAACCCAATTTCAGTTTAACCGTTGTGTCGTGATTAACAAAAATCCATCCATCCAAAAATCCAAAATTTCGCATTTTAATAATCTCGCTACGCCACCTCGCTTTGTTGAAGATATCATGTTAGAAATGTAGAAATGCTTCTTTTCTTAATAAACTAAATATCGGTTGACTGTGACACCCTGCACAATTACGTACAACTTCAATATTACCTCTCGATTCTCACAACACGTATTTTCACGCCTTTGTGAAACAGACAGGCGTGGCGAATGCGAAGCGTGACGTTTTTATTTGTAATTATTTTTAATGTATGGAATTGTTTGAATCCAGTCACATAGAAAAGCGAAAGCGATCCGATAGCGTGACCGAACTATCGGACTGACGTCTCGTATCTGTTCGTTATCGCTTTTTTTTTCGTTTGACAAAGGCCTAAGCGCGCGTTTGGAAGCTCCAGTGCAGCAGATGCTGCGCAGGTTCATACGTTCTTCATCCTGTTAATGTCTGAATTTGTATACAGCAGCCGCACTAGTTTAGAATTGTGCTGATGAATTTTACCGATATAGCTAGGCACTATAAAAAAAACGTCAACAATGAAACGTAACTCCAGCGTCCTTTAAAAGCCTTTTACCACCTTTTACAACAAAAACTCTCACCACACTTGCTTTGACCCTCACATTTACTATATACGACACAATCGACTCATACAGGTACATTTTCCATCAAATATTGGCCTTTAACCCACCGCCTGCTACCACAAATTTGTATTCATCACGTGTGGGCCGACCATCGGGTGCGGGCAGCAGATTGGGTCTATTATACCTCACACAATATTCTACGTTCTTCGGTAAAATTCAATGTTAGGAGGGTTAAAAAAGGGTTTTGTGAAAGGTATACACTTGAGGTTGAAATGCGGGTTTTACGCCTAATGTCTGATAGCAGACGGTAGTGTGACCTTGCTATATTATAGTTTTAAAGGAGTCATTGATCGAAATCAATATTGGAGTTTCATAACTTTTTTTTTTTTTTTGTCGTGGTAAAATCATCAAATGAGTCCTCCCACCCAGGGCAGGACGGGAGGGACTGTCAGACTTGTACTGACTAAAATCCACGGTGTCCTTCACTAGCCCTTTACGTACCGGGGTTACGGTAATGGGAAAGTCCCGCGACCCCGGAGGAGTTTCATAACTTAGGGTTACGAGTAATGGGCGGCTCGCTGTCTGACCATGACCATGCCCGGGTCGACGGCGCGTTGTGTTCCACGCGCGCCTCAAAGAGTGTCAGCAAAATGACGGGGCCTCTAGAGGGCCAAAGCCTACTGGGGTCGCGGGACTGTACGAATTACTGTGACCCCGGAACGTAAAGGGCTATTGAAGGACACCGTGGATTTTAGTCAGTACGAGTCTGATAGTCCCTCCCGCTCTGCCCTAGGTGGGAGGACTCATTTGATGATTTTACCACGCTAAAAAAAAGGGTTATAACGCAAATAAGCGTGAAAGGTCATCGAACGTCAGTGTGACATAAGCATGATCAGTCTATGATGTTCCCACTGCTGGGACACAGGCCTTACTTTATGAAAGCAAGTGGATAGATCACATTATTATGTCTTCGAATTTTGGTAATACTGACAGGGTCATGATGTTTTTATTCCGAGTTATCAAAGAAGTAATGATGAAATAAATTACATATAAGCAATACACCTATCTGGGTTCGAACCTCATGAGCAACTCGTAACACCGGGTCATCACTACTCGTTTTAAATTAATAAACTCTTTAATCCGATCTCAAACAATTTCTCTTCAACAAATAGGTTTTAGTTAAATGGACGGTCAGTGTATACTGAGCGTTAAAATAATTAATCTTGCATTTTGAGATGGGTCGAAACTTGATTGTCTTTGACACTTATTGTGAAGATTTCAATGCTTGACCATTTAGTAGCTAACGACCGTCATTAATCAAATAGATTGAAGGTGTCTCGTGCATCTTTGCTCGTAAAATTAGGATTTTGAATGCATTTAGACTATTTTGTTTGACATAAAAGAGATTAATGATAGTGAAGAAATGCAGAATAAAATACTGGAAAATAAACGATATTTAGAAAAGAATAACTTATTTTATCATGAAAATATCACAAACTTCTGCCTTACCACAAAAAGATAAACATCTATTGAAAGCTTGTCTAAAGAAAAAAACGACGGGTTGCACTCTGGGAGTGCCGGCAGAAGTGAAAACTTGAATAGTAATAAAACACACACGAACATTCGCGCAAGCGCCTTGCGCCGTCTTACGAATTTTCGATCAGGTCACCGGTCTTGACGCGAGTTTAACATTTTTTACCCATTCCAAAGAAAGTTTTATTTTAGTTCCTTCAGTATTTTTTTAAAGAGAACTAACAAAAGAGTATTGTTTTTTTTTTAATTGAAACGTTTAGCCTTTCCAAGTAAGATAGAAGCCGCCAAATTAGGGATACATTCTCAACATTTTTGACACATACAGGCGTTACAATCGCCCGTTTTGTAGACCCCTTCCGCACCCTTACGGGGCAAAAATTCAAAACAATGATCTCTAACGATGGAGGGTACAACGGAAGGAATTTCAACGTTTTTTGTGCTAGAATGTGGGTAGATACAGAAAGAGCTTGCGGCTAAATATTTTAAGGTTGATCTCCAACCTAGGTCGGTCTATTGTCGGTATATAACATATATGGGATATTTTATGGGCGTGAGGTATAATGGGGACATACACTCTTTAGGCATACTTAACACAACACTAACGTAGATCAAGTGTAAATCCACGGTGTCCTTCAATAGCCCTTTACGTTCCGGTGTCACGGTACTCGTTGGTCCCGCGACCCCGGCATTCCGTTTTACCCTTAGGCTACGAAACCCTTAAAATATTGTCATTTTCTAAACGAACCATTCCACTCCCCATTTCAGTTATTTCTAAGAAATATAATCATCATAATGAATGTTTTGAAAAGGCTTTTGTATAATTTTCCGCGACATTTCTTCTTCAAATAATATCAATTGTATCTTCTCCAAATAATCTATAGGTACCTGTATAAACATAAACAAGTTTCTTTGTCCGATGCGGTGATGCTCAAAAGGGTGGTTGTATGATTTTGTTTCTCTATGGAATTTGGAATACATTGTGTTTTTTCTGTGATTGAGTTGACTTATTTGGATTTGTTGACATTGAGTGTTACTCAGAAATTATTCCACGAGAACATAGCACTAGGATACACTGTATATTTTTGTTATTCCAGACTATATATTAACTCTAAGAGAAATTTCATCAAGATCCGTCCTGATGTGATTGTGTAACAAACATCTATTCATCTATCCAAACTTGCATTTAAACACTAATAAGATATATTGCTAATGTGGTGGCAGCCAGCCAGCCAGCAAGTCAGCAGGCCAGCCAGCCAGCTAGCGAGTAACCCCGCTTGCCAGCCATATAAACAGATTATGTTTCTTTCGTTAATAATTATTTCTCCGCCATTTTACGTGAACGTTATAATTAGTTACTTGTGAGTTAGCTAAGGACTG
This sequence comes from Agrotis puta, assembly GCA_943136025.2. Lineage (NCBI taxonomy): Eukaryota > Metazoa > Arthropoda > Insecta > Lepidoptera > Noctuidae > Agrotis > Agrotis puta. The sequence goes on along the minus strand of OW964182.2, from coordinate 14,930,571 downwards.
CTTTTGAGATTTAATACTAAAGATTTTTGATCGGTCAACATATTCACGTCGGATATACTTTACAGTATACATTAAAATATAATATACAGTTAAAATATCACTTGTATCATTTTTTAAGTCCGTTTTGATCGTCTAGTGCTCGCAAGCACGACTGCTGAGCAAGACGTCCTGGTTCGCTTCTCAGGTCGGACAAAATGTTATGGGTATTTGCAACAGATCTTCCTCAATCAACAACGGCATCTGAATTAAAGCGCATTTGGTGGCAATAGGCTCATACCCTATTATGTTGTTGTACCTACTTATTAAGACACAGTCACTTTTTTAACCCTCTATAAGCATTGTGGCAGATTGTCCTACAAATGAAAACCAAAACTTTGATTTCAAAATCTCGCTAGCTGTAACGTTGTCCTGCCGGGGTCACGGGACTGTACGAATTACCGTGACTCCGGAACATAAAGGGTTATTGAAGGACACCGTGGATTTTAGTCAGTACGAGTCTGACAGTGCCTCCCACTCTGCCCTGGGTGGGAGGAGTCATTTGATGATTTTACCACGACAAAAAAAAAGCTGTAACCTTATAAAAATACTAGCGTATTCTCCTACTGCGACGCCCCAAAAAGAAATTGTCCAGAAATTTAATCTTGCCGGACGAATCAAATGATTTATTGCTGTAGCTACGTCGCCATTTTTATCCCGAATTCAGACGTCCTAGTTTCTAATGATATTGTTTTTGCCAAGTACTGTCGCGAAATTGATGAATTTATTATTTTTAATAACATTAGGTTCTTTGAATGTTGTCTAAATATACATAAATATAAAAATACAAAATTAAAATAAAACTAAACTAAACTAAATATTATAGAGCATCGAAAAATTCATCCTCAACGCTGTCAGCTGGTAATGTGCCCAAGAGACTGGCGGTTTTGCCTCTCTGTATGGCAATACTTAGCCTCTGGCCAAAGTAAAAGCCAGCTCTTGGGTCACGGGAAGCGTCAACAAGTCTTTTAGAAATGTCTTTGTAGAGGCTGTGAGCACTCGGACCCCATGGCCCTATAGTTTCAACCCCAAACGGCTCAAAAATATAGTTACTACTAAGGTTGCTATATTTTCGCCGCTTGAGGTTCTCAGCAACCGCAGCAGCAGCGCCAGCAGAGCACGATGAACTTGGAAGATGAGATGGCGCAAGAGTATCGACACAGGTTGCGTCCCACACTAGAGGCCTACCCATCTTCCAAGGAAACAAAGACATACCGTCAGGTCTTTTGCCATCGTCGCGTGCCAAGCCGTTGGGTTCTAAAACAGCTGGAACGCCGACGGTAACAAGAGCATTGATTTACGTATTGATGAATTATATTAAATTATTACACAGAATTATAGAAAATCTGCCTCTTTAGTATAATCGCTGCTAGTACTGTTACTGAGCGTATGGTCCTAAATTCAATTTAAACGGCACGGTTGGCGTAATTGCTGAACGATTGACTGGTGCGCCGCGTGTCACGGGTTCGATTCTCGCCTGAGACAATTTTTGTATGATCTACAAGTAGTAGTTCCGGGTCTAGATATTTGTGTTTGTGAATTTAAATGTAACCCGCGGTTTGTTTTAATTCGTTTCCTTTCTAGCTAATAAAATTAATTTACGCGTAGCTGCTTCCAATATAACTAATATTCATCCAACAATTTCTATTTGAACTCCATGTTCCAATTAATTAAATCCAGAACTTCGTCAATTCATTAACATAGAAACACATATTCAGAATAACAGGGAAGTTGTTGGCTGTTCACACCTGTGTCAACTAATAAATAAACATGATTAGGTTAGTTTGTAAATTGAGCTCGACTTAAGCGCGCCACACACGGCTAAGATACTATAATATTTTATCTTAAGATATCATATCGCTCGCCATACAATTCTATCTTAAGATACCAAAATATGAAATATAATTATCTTCGTCGTATGTGATTGAACATTTAAACATTTAAGGTTACTTCTAAGCATGCTTTATGGTCAACCACATTATTGGTCGACAGGCGACATAGTGGTTAAATGGTAGCCTATCCCAGAAAAGTCCGTGGTGGTATATGTCTATCTCTTATGGATCACCCACAATAACTTTTTTTTGTCATTTACTTTTTACGACAAATAATGGCTAATTTTCGAAGCGATTTTAACCAATACAGCATTAATCCTTAACCAATTAAATACCTTGAATACATTGTTCATTTAATATAGATCTATATGGCCCTGAATGTTTTCGAAGATATTACAGATTTAAAAATTGCGGGACGTAGCGTTTGCGGCGGTACCGGCCGGCCGCCCGGTGCGGCAAGAGCGTGCAACGTTGTTTGTAAAGACATTCTGTAATATGTTGTAAAAATAAAATAAATAGTTAATAATGTAAAAAGTAAATAAGTAAAAATATAGTGAATGAATTTAGATATTCCAATGATAGCAGGAAATCTTCATGGTATAGGGAAAGGGGGATTGTTTTACTCCAAATTTAACGCGTGCGGGTCACGGGCAGTATTGAATAAATTAAAAGTACTGGATCGATTTTAATCACATAGGCTATATATTTTATACACGTGCGAAGCCGGGGCGGGTCGCTAGTAATAAATAAATGTAAAAAACTTAATTCAAAAAATTCCAACATTTTATGCAAAGGAGGGTCTAATTGTTATAACTGTACGTACATTAAACCTTGTTCTCTGAACTATTACTGACAAATAAGAACTACCACAATGAAAACTAATAAAAAGAAAGAAAATCCTTATTTTAATTATTTTTCTAAAGTGTTTTTTTTTGTTACTTTTTGATTTATTTACAAAAGAATCAACGAACAGCTACCAAATTGAATTTTCAATATCAAAACCGGCTTTGAAGAACAACGATCACAAATATTCAGTGAAACAAACAGTTTCTTTTCTAATTTCATAATTCATTCTCGTTTCGTAGGAAAATTGAAAAATCTTGTGAAACAACAAAGCAACCATTGGCCGAGTTATTAAACATTTCAAAAGAGAAAGGGCTGCGTCGAAATCCAACACTTGAGTCTCGTTAGGAAAACTCTTTGTTTTTGTAATTTTATATCCGAAATAAGTTTCCTCTGAAGCCGGACTGGGAATAACATTATCCTTTACAATTGTAAGGTATGGTTTGTGCAAACGAGCGACTTGCTTACAACATTCTTGTTCAGAGTCTTATCACAAGATTTCCGTATTTTACTTACAGCGTACTTGAAGAAGAGAGACTTGTGGAGGTCCGACAGGCAGTCGCTCCATGTAAAAAACTGATATCCAGCTGCATCTCTGGTCTGACTGGAAGCCGACCCCAATATAGTTGGGAAAAGGCTAGGCGGATGATAACATATCTAGCTCATTATCACTACTGCGCTGAAAGCACTTTCCGAATGTTCCAGCAATTAGACAATTATTCAGTTCGATATTCATATGAAGCACTTCTTGAAGTTATAATTGATTTCATTGAAGCGCTTACTGGTGCTTAAAGCGATCACTCATGCTGAGTAATGAAGCGTTCGAAAGCGCTTTGAGAAATAATTTAGTGTGTTGACTTCGACAGCTGGAGTGTTATAATTGATTCGGAAATGTTATAAAGTCATAACTAAACCTATTTTTGTTAGTGTTTGAAAAGCTAACATTGTGCGCAGTGGCCGAGCGATCGACTGCTGTGCAGCGTGTCGCGGGTTCGATCCCCGCACGGAACAAATATTTGTATGATCTGCAAGTAGTTGTTTCGGGTCTGGGTGGTTGTGTATGTGAGTTTATATGTTTGTAAACGCACCCACGATACAGGGAGAAATTCCTAGTGTGGGGCAACGGTTTCTAAAAAAAAAACGAAAAATAAAACAATACGAAACAAAAACTTTTGGAGTTGAAAGTATAAAAGAAGTCTCCCGTCTATGACATTATTGAACAACCAAAATATTAATAAAACGCGAGATTGAGATCATTCTATCAAATTCCATTTTACGTACTGTTTTTATATCTATAACTGTAAATACTCTTCCGATACCTGTTACTAATACTACACTAATTCTAGTGAAGATCTGCAATAGTTCATATGGAAAATACATTTTATCGAAATTATCAATAATGCCTTTGTGAAATAGACTGGCGAAAGCGAAGCGTTTCCGATACCGAGCGAGACGTCAGTCCGATAGTTCCGTCACGCTATCGGATCGCTTTCGCTAATCTATGTGACTAGATTCAAACAACTCCATACATTACAAATAAAAACGTCACGCTTCGCATTCGCAGCTCCTGTCTATTTGACAAAGGCTTAAAAGAAAGTCGAATCTCTTGAAAGTTATAGTGAGTGAAGTGTGTTTCGGCCAGAGTTTATGTGAGACAAAAACAATATATTTCAAACCGATTAATAAAGCCATAAATCAGACTATTCCAATTTTGGATATCGTACGCGAAAAAAAAAACTGGTCACGCATTAAAGCGTGATGCGTAGAAAAACCATTTTCCATTTCAGTTCATTTTAAACTCACTATCTAAAACGAACTAGTGGTAAGGCAAGGTCTGAATTAGAGCTAAGCGAGAAATGAGCTGACCTAGCTTGATAAAATAAATTAAAGTTGAGAAAGTGAGTTCCTAATGCTATAATCTAGAACCGTTCCACCAATGAGAAATCATAATATACTTATATGACATTGGGAATATTTCAATTATAGGGAATTGCATAAAACACGAGGATCTCCAAGAAATAATCGCTGTACCTATTAGCATAAAGTGTGTCCATTTATTACATTAGTGAAGCAATATAACCATATGTACAGACAGCGTCAACATGTGGTTACCTTTAGGGGATAACCACTTCATCGTGACGCTGTCTGTACTCTATGTTGTATATTTACTTTATCATAACTACTATTGTCAACTTCAACATTCCATGGAAAACAGGTATGACATTATTTAATGTGCTTTATAAAAAAGTAACAGAGCTAAGCGATAAATGACACATTTAACAGTGTTACCTTACAAAACCGTTTGTTTTTAACAGGAACGAATCTAAATGGGTCATTCAGGACGCATCAAATTATACGGATATTGAATGACGCGTTACCCGGTTCTACGGACCGGTTTCAAACGGAATTTGATTGTATGTGCTCACGCTTTTGATTTTAGAATAATTTAACGGTCTGGAAGTTTTATACGATCAAAGGATGAAAGAGTATTTATCAAATGCGAGCGGTTGAGCAGTACAAGTTGTGATACACGATTTAGAAGCCTAATTCTGTCTCTTTTCAATCAATACCTGAGGGTTTTGGAGGAAATTCTTTGCTCAATCATGGGTTTGATTTTTTTTTGTTGTTGAATAGACATAAGTCGTCGTCTCGACGTCAATCCCTACTTCCTTATTTTAGTATTAAAAATTCGAAAGTGTGCATGTATTTCTGTTCCGTTTTAATTCCGTCAAAACAGCTGAACTAATTTTGTTGAATTTTGAATTATGAGACTTTAGATAACGGTCTACTCTTGCTTAACCTTAATCTGATCATATAGTAGGCGCAGCAGCTGTACGGTCAACCGCTGCGTGACGTGGGTGTGATTCTTGAACGAAACACATATTTTTATGAACTACAAGTAGTTGTTCTGAGTCTAGTTATTTGTTTAAGTGAGTTAAATGTTTGTAAACGCACCCACGATACAGGAGTAAGTTTAAGTGAAGGTGGGGAAAAATTTAAAAATAAAGAAGCAAGATATATTCTTTAGCCTAATTGGCATTGGTCGCGGGACTGTACGAATTACCGTGACCCCGGAACGTAAAGGGCTATTGAAAGACACCGTGGATTTTAGTCAGTACCAGTCTGACAGTCCCTCCCGCTCTGCCCTGGGTGGGAGGACTCATTTTACCACGATAAAAAAAAAAAGCCTAATTGGCATACGAATCGCACCAAAGAGAGCTAATACTTATTTCATTCCCATAAAAATCACAACAAAATGAATTTAATACAGGTTTTTGTCAGAAAAAGTTAATAGAATAAAAAATCACAGTTATGCATAATCTCAAAGAACAAAATTATCCAGTCTAAAGTTTCTATTATATGTACATTGCACACACAAATCTCCAACAAGCTCTTTGTGTAGTTAGCTCATCCAATTTTCTGTTTATTTTATAATGCCACTGAAAAATAAAATGACTTCGCAATTACCTTTGTTATGCTCAGAAAAATAATTGACATTTACATAGTGTATCTGTATGTAGTTGTTTGGGAAAAAAGCTTGGATTATCTCGTGAGTTTAATGCCTTTGTCAAATAGACCGGCGAAAGCGAAGCGATACCGAACCGAAGCGAGACGTCAATCCAATAGTTTTGTCACGCTATCAGATCGCTTTCGCGTTTCTATGTGACTGGATTGTTTGACAAAGGCTTAATGGTTGCAAGCGCGAGTATTAAGCATAGGGTCTTGTATTTGATATTATCTAATCAGGCAATAATTATCCCACTGCTGGGGCACATACTTCCTCTCTAAGAGTGGGAGTGGACTAAGTGACAGGAGTGGTGTTATCATCAAATGAGTCCTCCCACCCAAGACGGGACGGAAGGGATTGTTGGACATCAACCAAAGCACAGTGGTATCCTTTGTTTTATCGTGGTAAAATCATGAAATGAGTCCTCCCACCCAGGGCATGGTGAGAGGGACTGTCAGACTCGTACTGGCTAAAATCCACAGTGATCCTTCAATAACCCTTTACGTTCCAGGCTCACGCTTATCTGATGAGACTGTCTCGCGACCTCAGACAGTACCGCGTCCTCAGACTGTCCTGCGACTCCAGACAGTCCCGCGATCCCAGACTGTCCTGCGACTCCAGTTTGTTTTTTCGCCCCGCACTAAGAATTTCTCCTGTGTCGTGGGTGCGTTTACAAACATATAAACTCACATTTACAAACGCCCAGACACGAAACAACTACTTGTTGGTCATACAAATATTTGTTCCGTGCGGGAATCGAACCCGTGACACGCAGCGCAGCAGTCGAATTGCTCAACCACTGCGCCAAACGTGTCGCCAAATATGTATTTTCTTCCTGTCAAAGAGTAACCGAAAGACCGGGGTGTATTTTTAGTCAGTAACCATTTAATTGTCCCTCCCGCTCTACCAAAGCTCCAGAGATTCATTTGATGATGTTTCCACCCCAAAAAAAGCCTCATCAATTTCAAATCTCACTCACTAGTCACGTCTCTACGATAACTCATTTCGGTCTCGATAGGTACTCGTTACAACTTGGTCTGAGGTCACTGAATGATTTACTACTCTTTTGCCTATGTTGGAGCACGCGTTCACTTAGTAACGTATTAGTGGCTTTTAGGTACCGTATGTTTGGAGTTTTGGGTAACCTACAATATTTTTTATAATATTTCTTTGAAAGAAATGTTAAAGCTTTGTGTATATTTTGTTTGCACATTACGAATATTTTGATAGATTTTTGATTTCGCTCTCAATCATAACTGCTTTTCCATGAGACACGTACATTATAATATTTTATTTATTAGAAACTTCTTGAACAAATGGACATGTATGCAGGTGGACTTATGTAATGTCTTTGGCATTTCGTTATGGTGATTTAGAGTAGCAAAAAAGTAATTAATTATAACAACATACCTAACATACATATATTATATTGTAGTGTCGACAAAATCACATAATATTTGCTTAATTTCAACCAGAATCGGTTCTTTTATCAGTCAAAGTTTTTTTTGTAATCAGAACTCCCTCGTTTAAAAAGTTGTTGTTGTATATTTAGTTTTCAGGGTTACTGATCTCAAAATAAAAACGGAATCTTTCGAGACCAGTTTGCTGTCCTTCTGTCTGATTTTATATGACTATCCGTATGTCCGTCTATCCACCTGACAAGACCATTTTCCCAAAAACGTGTGGAGGTATCAAGCTGAAATTAATATTAAATACTTAGGTGAATTCCGTTGAACTCCTTTAGTAATTAGTCGAGCGACACGATAACTGACAAATGCTTGCACTGACTGGACAGGTCCAGTCAAATCAGTATGGTTCTTTCTTCAAATTGAAAGAACCACACTGATTTGACTAAACTTCAGTGTGGTTCTTTCTTCAAAATTGTCAAATTGTTGACTTCAGTGTGGTTCTTTCTTCAAAATTGTCAAATTGTTGACTTCAGTGTGGTTCTTTCTTCAAAATTGTCAAATTGTTGACTTCAGTGTGGTTCTTTCTACAAAATTGTCAAATTGTTGACTTCAGTGTGGTTCTTTTTTCAAAATTGTCAAATCAGTGTGGTTCTTTCTTCAAAATTGCTTAGGTTAATAATCCTTCCGTTGGGCTCCATGAGTTATTAGTCGAGCTATACGAGCAGTTATCGTTAACTGACAAATGCTTGCACTGACAGGACAGGTCCACTCAAATCTGTGTGGTTCTTTCTTCCACTAACTAACCTACGTATTTGTGCATGGTCCTCGTATGACATGACCAATATAATGTCTGGAAAAGAGACAGTAACCTCTGAGTTTGTTTCGGCTGTTTCTTCTCCGAGTAGTCAGATACAAAACACAACCTCATCTAGTTTAAAGTTACTTATTTAAGTCCCGAGACGGGGTTTGGCGCCCGAAACGTAGTGAGGGCGCTAATCCCAGATATAGATATACCTAGATAACGCAAGAGGAACTACTTCGCGTGCCAAAAATCCGTGCTAGCTTATGATAAAAAATCGTAAGTGGCCATTTTCGCGCTCGTCCAAATCGATCTATCGTTAGTTGGACGTCAAGTTTTTAATATTTAAATGGTTAATTGTGCTGTGGGAAGAGGGGGGGCACCGTAAGCGGGGGCACATTTCAATCAATTTGGTTTTCCCAAGACTAAATAGTTTTTGTGGCGTCAAAACAGGTAGCCAAAAAATGGCACGCTTGGTTTTCATACAGATCGTGATGTTATATTAAAGAAAGAAACAATTCAAACTAAATTATATTAAAGTCATAATACTTAATTGTAAGTAATTTTTATTTTCATTGCACAGTAATTTAGTGGCTGTATAAAAAGATACAACATGGTTCAATACAAAAATGTCAAAATAGAACTGGTTTTTTTTTTCTTATTTTAGCAGCTGTCAGTTGAAAGCGATTCTCCCTAGGCCTGCAATGGATAACTTTTAAATCGCTCATCAGGCATGTAATGACCTACTTTCAGAGTATGAGTAATGAAATAGTGTTTATAATAACTTACTTGCAAAAATATAAAAAATATTTCATATCATTTCAATCCCTTGAAGCTAAGAAAACATCAAATTTCTTTAACACAACTTTCTTTACACACAACCTAAACGTGTCTAAAACAAGCCTTATATCAAACGATACTAGCTTATTTTCTACACCAACAAATCTATCTGTATTTCACCACTTCATCGTGAGACGGGAAAATAACTTGATACATTATTTTCAATACATCCGTTGATTTCCAGTTCACTCGATGTTTCAACCCAATGTTACGGAACACCAATTCATTTTTCACTTCTATCATTCAAAACTCACATCTGTGGTCTCGTAATAAGAGTCAAATGGATTGAAATGGTAAGTTTGTAAGAGAATGTACTAGTAAATGCGTGGCCTTGGTGGGTAAGTGCGTGGAAAATCGCCATCTTAGCTTCTCTATACATTTGGCATAGTTTTCATGCGTATTTGCAGAAATAAAACTATCTTCGGAAGATTTAAATCTTGTGTATCGACATATAAGGGATCGCCGAGTTCAGGGATATTACTATATAATATAAGCACAAACCCCGTAGTTTCAACCGATGTTTCGGGCGTAAGTTATTATTTATTACTTACGCACATAAGGTTAGTGATACGAACTTAACATTGGTGACTGATGTGAAATGTGCATGATGTGCTGTCAGAACTTATAAATTCAAAAGTATTAGGCAGGAAGGTTAACTCAAAAGTGTCGAATTACTTTTGTACGGGCCAGAACATTCGTAAGAGAGTAGACACCCACAAACCACACCCAGAAACGGATCTTGCATCGGAACGAGAATCTATATGCTGTAATGTTACAATTTTCCTTTTTTTCTTTACTTTTATTTTGTTTTTTATTCGTTTTAGTTCAGAATTGGAAACAGAATATAGTTTTTGGAGTGAAGCCTAGATAAATTACATCCAATTTGAAACAACAATAGTAGAAAAAATAAAACGGTTTCGACTGAAATAAACTAGGTACTTAAATGGTTGTGTTTTTAAAGGTAATGGTGTGCAAAGTGATCCTTTTTTTATCGTGGTAAAATCATCAAATGAGTCCTTCAATAGTCCTTTACGTTCCGGGGTCACGGTAATTCGTGAGTCCCGCAACCCCGGCAGGCTTTGGCCCTCTAGAGGGGGGCCCCGTCATTTTGCTGACACACTTTGAGGCGCGCGTGCAACACAACATGCCGTCGACCCGGGCATGGTCCATGGTCAGACAGCGAGTTGCCCATTACTCGCTGCCCACATGCCCGCACCTACGGTGGCCGGATATCGTCTGCCGACGTCTGTCACCGTGGGCGTCTACCAGCTCAAAGTGAGCTTTTATTTGGAGATTTTTAACAGTTGTTACTATTATTCAGAAACACGAAAGAATTAGAATCAGTCTTACCAAAGGAGTATAGTGTTAGTTACTAGTTTGTGTAGGTCAGATAGACGTCTACATCTGGTTCTACTTTAAGCCGACCCAGTTTACCTATCATAAGATCGAAATATGTTTGACCGAATTTCATTTCACCTAAAACTTTTCAACTATTTCTGTTTCGCTTTTTTTTCTTCCATTGAAGTCACGTTTGCCACTTAATCAATTTACCTATTTTCAATACGACTTTTTTTGTTACTCCGACGTTTTATTTCAGCTGATCTAAATTCTCAAATATTTAAGAACTGTACTATACATACCTATGATCCACAATAAACTTTTGATTGATTGATTGACCTTTTGCACGTGTCGAAATTGAAAATGATCCTACGAAAACAAAAAGTCGAGATATTTTATGAAAAATACAACAGAATAATAAATTTTTATGAAAAATTCAACAAAACAAATTAAAAACTTATTTTTATGGATTTTTTGTATGAAAATCTCTTTAAAAATATTACATGCGTTATGAAGTTAGGCATTTTTTTTTATTATCGTAGCGATACGTCCCGTCTTCTGTCATAGTTTGTAAACTGCACCTCATAAGATATGCACAAGGTCCCATATATTCTGTACCGGACACTGCGCAGACGTCGTTCGATATTCGCATCCGTTTGGTGCCAAATACATGACATACTCGTATTATGGCCAATTGCCAGATGTCACAGAGTCATGATGTCACAAACTGTAATTTATATCTAAACTGTTAAATTACACGCTTAAGCCTTTGTCAAACAGACAGGCGTGGCGAATACGAAGCGAGGCGTTTTTATTTGTAATGTATGGAATTGTTTGAATCCAGTCACATAGAAAAGCGAAAGCGATCCGATAGCGTGACCGAACCGATGCGAAGACGTGGCGAAGGCGTGTTTTCTCTGTTTGACGTCGTTCGTCGACTCGGTCCGGTTCGCTATAGGCGACAGCGAACCGGACCGGACCGAGTCAGTTTGATAAAGGCTTTATAGGAACTCGAAAGAAATTCATGACAGATATTATAAATTTACGTACATTTATTTGAGAACTTCATGAGCTAGTTAAATAATTCAAAAAGTATAGCGTTATATGGCCAGGTTGATCTGGGTATGGGTGATCTATTACGTACCACTGGCACCGTGTGACGATACACGTATTTTTGCCCCGACTGTTATTTCTACTGACTTAATAGCGTGGTTTTTGGGGTGAGGGGAAATCATCTGTTGCGGTTCCACTGAAACGGAGCGGAGCGGTGTGGTACAGGTTACCTGTAACCTGTGGTGACGGCTATGGCACTTAAACACAATTGTGGACAAACATACAGCTCGAACTGAGAAACTACTTATTTTTTGTAACGTCATGTTACTTGTTAAAAACAATTCTTCAAATAGATAGAATTTCACACATTGTCATTGTCGCTATGCAAAATGAGGTCAAAATATTTACTTTGAAAAATTCAAAGAGTCACAGATCAAAAAACTAGTATTCCACAGTAAAGTTCTACACAATATCATACATTGGCGTACTTCCAGCGATAACGGACTCCTGGACAATGCTCATACATAAATTACAGTTTCTGCGAATGCACGCCGGGAGCGCTGCCATATCACATACCTAGTACAAAAATAATGGTGACTTTTCATACATTTCCTCTCTTTTTATTCTATTAAAAATTTTCGGATAGATTTATTATCGTTTTCAGCGAATTTTTTGGGAGATAAATTATGGTGAAAGTTTGTTTAAAATTATATATGTATGTACATGTGAACGTGACCTACATGTTGTGCATTCCGAGTATTGTTTTCTGAAAATCAGTACAGATTTCTGCTTTTATTTTAGTTACACCATGAATGAAACATAATCACCCAATACTCTCACGGCTGATAATGTCATTCAAGAGCGAAAAATAAAATCTAAGAACTTAGTCTGCATGATAGGGTCGTGAAATTAATATAACGTCGCATTGGCTTCTATGAAATCCACTGACATCCACATATGGGACATCAATGGTACGCGCGTCTTAAATTACCTGACCCACCTTAAAAAACACCCAAAAAAATAAAAAAATATGTAAAATTCTAATGATTCATGTTCTAAACAAAATCAGTCATTTAAGCAAAGGTGGATTAGCTATTTGTTATAACTTACTGTACGATGTAAAAGAAACTTCCATTTCTAGTAAATCAATATATTATTTTCATATTATAAAAAAAACCTACTTTTGCAATATTAAATAACCTTTTTATCAGATATTCCAATTTAATAACATTTTTCTTTGAGTTACAAGCATTCATTTCCTTTAAAGGAAAAATCCAAGGACTTTCTTATTTGATTAACGAATCGCATGGCTGCAAGCTAAATTGAATGGAATCTCGTTCATTTGTTTTTATTACGGTTCTGCACCATTATGGTAAAGTGAATTAGGTGATGAGTTATATTACGAGTATGATACAATAACTTTTATTTTGTTTAAATGTTTTCATAATGTAACACAATAAGTTAAACACGTAACAAACATTTGTATGGCCTCCGTGTAATTGTTTCAGGACATGTGATAAGGAGGGATGACACTCGTGTAACTAAGAGAGTGATGAGTATGATTGTTGGTAGATGGAGAGGAAGAGGAAGTCTAAAGAAAAGATGGATGGATTGTCTTTTTTTTACGTGGCAAAATCATCACATGTGTCCTCCCACCCAGGGCAGAGCGGGAGGGGCTGTCAGACTCGTACTGACTAAATGGCTCCCTGACCTAACGCATGACGCAGATCCTCACCGGACACGGAAGTTTCGGGAGGCACCTGTGTCTTATAAGGAGAGAAGAAACACCTGGGTGTCACCACTGCGAGGATCGTCCAGAGGACACGGTGGAGCATACGATGCAGGACTGCCCCGCTTGGGCAGAGCACCGCCGTGACGCCTATCCAGCCACTCCTTAAAGAGGGGTCTTACCGCCGCGATTGCAGCGTGCCCGGCCAACGAGCCCCTTAGCTCTGCGTTCCACCGAGTCACGGGCGGCAAATTGGTATTTAGCTGAGCCATCCCAAAGATGGCTACAATACTGCATGCAGGATCGGACTTGTGCTTTGTACAGAGTTAAAAGCTGTCCAGGCGTGAAGCACCGCTTCACTCTATTTAGGATGACCAGCTTTTTGGCCGCAAGTTGGGCTTTAGTCTCAATGGTGTCGCCAAAGTTGAATTTAGAAGTCAACTCCATGCCTAGGCGCTCGAGTTGGTCATTCACAGGTACAGATTTTGTTTTGTCATCTTGGCAGTCACCTCTTTTCTAGTCAAAAATCCACTTAGCGTTTCTTTGAAGGCGAAGACCCTACTCTTATAGTCATTTTCATATTCAAGATCATTTTCTACCAATGAAAACTTAAATAAAACTCTTAACTAAACATAAACATCGAAATATCTTTCCCAAAAAACAAAATCACTTCTCACTTAATTCAACTCAAAAAATTAACCTCAAATATGGCGACAGAATTTTTATCAAGCACATTATCTAAAAAAAATGGCTCCTTTCTTTTGTAACCTGCACCCATTACGGTGACAATTCCTGGCGTTAAAATATGAATACTCATTGGTATTCTGGAATCCGCCATCCTCCACTTTAATACCGTTTATCTCGTTACTATAATATTTCCGGGCGTTAACCTCGCTTGGCGCTGAGTAAGACTTGGTGCACACGAACGACTTTCCAGCGACCGATATCGGTACTTTACTTGACGTAGCATTTTTTTTTTCTGAGTTGTTACAGTTTAATCAGGCTAAGAAAATCATTTGTTTGTTGAGAAACTCAAACTCAAAGCTTTTAATTTAAATTAGTGCAGTATTAGGACAGGTGAACAGAAATATAAAATATAAAAAAAGCTAATTTAATAGCTGTCACAACCAAATTTAAGAAGAAAAATACATATTGGACTTTTGAAACCAGCGCGCGCTATTTGGCCATATAGTATACCTTGAATTATTATGATGTAAATTGTACGGAAAATGAAAAAGTGTCTCTAGTGTAGGCACGGGGAATTAATTTTATCCATAAAATTAACGTTAAAGTCCTCATTCACTTTTCGTCACAAAAATGTCAAAACTCATTATAAGTTAGTAAAAACTTATTTGTATTATGGTCAACCAAAGAATCATCCATTGTAAACTATGTCTGTGTCATTTCTAACATAATATACAGCAAAAAAAACGATTTAACTTCATTACGCAGTAATCATCCAGCCATAAAATGTGTGTTCTAATCAAAATGATTTCATACTAAATCGTTTTTTTTTACGTGGTAAAATCATCACATAAGTCCTCCCAACCAGGGCAGAGCGGGAGAGACTGTCAGACTCGTACTGAGTAAAATTCACGGTGTCCTTCAATAGCCCTTTACGTACCGGGGTCATGGTAATACGTCAGTCAATCGACTCCGGCAGGCTTAAAAAACGATTTTATGGTAACGAAAATCGTTTAAAGCGGTGCGTGTGAATCAAGCCTTAAAAACTTTTAAAGGGAAAAAATATCTGCATTTTATAAGTCGCTCTTTCAAACCTTACGTAGCTTTGATAAGGTTTTTAAACGTTTTTGAATGGGATTTGCCTCGGGATGGGATTTCGTTCTTCTTTCAAAGAAATATAATATACTTGTGTTTTTATTTTATTTGTACGTGCTAGTAAAGTGTGAGAGTAAAATAATTGGATTGTATTCTTTGACGGCACGGTTGGCTTAGTAGGTGAATGATTAATTGTTGCGCTGTGTCTCGGGTTCGATGCCCGCTCAGGTTTTATAATTGTATGACCTGCAAGTACTTGTTGTGGTTAGTGTGATTGTTTGTGTAATGTGTATATGAGTTTAAATGCTTGTCAACGCTCCTACAATATAGAAGAAATTCCTCGTTCTTTTTTTTTTAATAAACTTTGCCCCACACTAGGAATTTCTCCTGTATCGTGGGTCCGTTTGCAAACACATAAACTCACATACACAAACGCCCAGGCCCGGAACAACTACAAGTATCATACAAGTATTTGCTCCATGCGGGAATCCAATACGAAGCGTAGCAATCCAAACAAATTGTTTTTTTTTTAATTGTATGTATTTAAAAAAAAAACAACGGATTGCACTCTGGGAGTGCCGGCAGAAGTGAAAACTTCAGTAGTAATAAACACACACGAACATTCGCGCAAGCGCCCTGCGCCGTCTTACAAATTTTCGGTCAGGTTACGTGTCCTGACGCAAGTTTAACATTTTTTACCCATTCCAAAAAAAGTGCACAACGCCGCTAAGGAAGTTTTCACTTCAAAAAATATGTATTACTTTTTACAAACGTTTCCTCACACTAGGAATGTCTCCTATATCGTGGGTGCGTTTACTAAAATATAGAAACTGACATACACAAACACCCAGAACTGGAACAACTACTTGTAGGTCATATAAATATTTGTTCCGTGCGGGGATCGAAACATAATCCAAACGTATTTTTGGTTTTGCTTTTGTTTCTTTATTTTTCTATTTTTTTAAATAAACGTGCTTTCATATAACATATTTTCAAAAACTGCGTACTTCATTATCTAAAGGTCAGCTCAGACCGAGACGGCGCACTATGGGCCAGTACCGTGCATACCGTCTCAAAAATAGTTTTTGGTAATGTTCCATATTGAATAATTCGTTAATGCACATGTCTAACTAAATGTCCAATGCATATTACGTAGTAATTAAAATCCATTATTTATTGATTTTTACTATTAGACTAAGGCTTGCAAGTTGACGGTTAAAAATATGAGAATAATGTAGATCACAATTCCTCCAGTTCACATGATCATATTTTCATTAATTTCACAGCAAATGTATAAGTGTGATATATGGTTAGAATCGTTAGTAAGTACTCTAATTAAAAATAATTTAAGTGAAGCTTTTTGTAAGAACTGGAAAGGTATAGAATGTTTATTTCGGGACTTCATATTTTAATCTTATTAGAAACTTCAAATAGACTTTTGACAGTTAGCCGTGTCTGCCCATGACGTAATTTTGGTACTGTTACATAGAGCAACTTATATAGAAGACAGGGCAGTAAAAAAATTCTGCCCGAATCTGCCCCCCTTGAAATAAATCGAAAAATCCCAGATGGGGGGAAAATACAAAAAAAAACTAAAAATATTTTAAGTTGTGATTGATGAGATTTTTGGACAGTTAGATTATTTTTGACTTATAATTCTTCAATAATATTATCTGCAAGAATGTCTCTTACACTGTTTACCAAGTGGGATGTGATGGTTCATCGGGACAAAGTGAGTATAAACAAGTTTTAACAGATGAGAGTGACTTTGTCTCACATGTCAATTTATTTAAAGAATCTTTGATACCGATAAAGCTAACTGACATAAAAACGAATGAAGTTATTTGGAAAAATCCGGCTTGTTCTTCTATTCATAATTTGCAAAAGAAACGCCCGAGAAAATCGATCAGTGGTTGGTGATATTAGGGTTCAAATTGAAAATTTGCGAACTTCAAAGATACACAGGGATGAGCAGGTCATTGAAATAAGGCACGAGCTATTCCTAATTATGGTGGATGGAAAAGTTACACAAGTTTTAACTGACACAAATTCTGGATCTGTGTGTACAGTGTGTGGGGCTAAAAAAAAGCGAAATGAATAATTTGTAGGAGATTGAATCAAAGCCAGATAATATAAATGCATACGAATACGGTTTGTCTACGTTGCATCAGGTATGTGGAGTTAATTTGTCATACTTCAAACAACCTTTGCTGCGAGAACTCCGGAAGATAAAAAAAGCAAAGACGACAAGAAAAAGCTTGTACAACGTTTAAAATACAGGAGTTCACGAGAAACTTATTAAAAGGTTTCTGTTATTCTCCAGAGTTTGGCATCCATATTGCTGTAAATCCAGAAACATTTGGTGAATATGCTCTCACAACCGTACAACTGTACGTGTATGCCTTCTTCAGTACATAAAATCTAAATACGAGTACATGGGGAAAGTATAATTAGATATTTTGCTGTTCTGCCTATTGGTAATTTATCTGAAGATGCCCAAGAATCTCGAAACAGATTACAAAAAAAATTGCTTGTATCACGCAAGAAAATGCTCTAAATCAGCAACGAATCAAAATGTATTTCATGGTCTTCTATTTACATCAGATCCTTATGTATCAAGTATCAGAAAAACATCAGTGAGTATTTCCAAGAAATTGTTAGACGAAGCCAAGAAACTCTTAGATATTTAAGTGGAAGTAGGTGTTACATTAATTTTAAAATATTTTTTTGGATTTAATTATCATATTATATTTGTTATTTAATTAAATTTTAGATGTATATATAATTTAAAAAATATTTACAGAAGTAATATCATTAAATTGTAATTGAATTAGCTAAACAAACTATGGTTTAATATGAAAAAAATACATTTCTATTTTTGTTTTATTTTTTAAATATTATAAATTCAACATTTGACAAAACGTGTTACAAAATTGGATTGTATATATATTCGAGATACTACGTGCCAAATTTGAACTATTTATTTCAATTAACTTAAAAGTTACAGATTTTTGAGACGGTACGCACGGATCTGGCCCATAGTGCGGCGGTGCGCGCACATTTCAATAGGGCTACTCAAAATCTAACTTTATTTACTACACGATAAGACACACATTTGCAGTATCGTTATGTCACGTCGCGTCGCGTCTCGGTGTGAAATGACCGTAAGTAAACACAATTTTAACTTAAAAACATACTTTAATGTTACATCATACACTACGAAAAGCTTCACTGATCTCATATAAGTAGAACAAAAACTTTTAAACACACACACTCACACACATAATACTAACTTTGGTGGATAAGCACTTATGATGAAAAATTTCAAACATGTTTACAAGTTCCGCGATTGCTTTCAGCGTAGACGGGTACTAAAGCGGTGAGGGGGGGGGGAACTTAGCCTGTTTATATTAACTGCATATTGTACGACAAATCATGAGGATACGAAGTTTTATACACGAGGTTTCATATGGATATCAACTTTCGTAGTCATTTCGTAGCGCTTCGTAGCAGTCTCGTAGCCTTGTAGCGATCTCGTAGCTTCGTAGCAATCTCGTAGCTTCGTAGCAATCTCTTAGCTTCGTAGCAATCTCGTAGCTTCGTAGTAATCTCGTAGCCCCGTAGCGATCTCGTAGCGTCGTAGCGTTCTCGTAGCCTCGTAGCGATCTCGTAGCCTCGTAGCGATCTTGTAGCTTCGTCGAGATTTCGTAGCTGACTGTTTAGTTTAAAAAAAAAATTAATAAGCAGTTTAGTAACAGATTGTTGTAATAGCTTAAACCATCCTATACTTAGATATTGTTATATAAACTAAGTGGAATATTTAAGTTGGTTGTCAAATTGTATTGTATTTAAGTAGTCTACATAATTTATTTTTTATTTTTACCAGATCACAACTATCATTTATGACAGTTAATTCATGGTTCAATGACAATAGGGTCTAAATTTCCTCAACAATTAATTTAATATTACATAGACTTTTGCTTGTAAACCTTATATTTTCTCATTCCTTGTCATTGCATTTTAGTCTTTGCTTGAACTTCAGCTTTGTATTTTAGTTCAACTCAACTGGCTCAATGAAATCCGTGTTACTGACCCAAGCAGAGTGTTACACTAAAACAGTTAGGAGATAATCCGACTCGGGACAGCCTGTGACGTCACTAGTACTAAATCTGACGTTAGAGGCTCTATCTTGAGCTGAAAGCCTCTTAACGTCGCTTCATAACATCTTTACTGTTAGGTGTTTGATTCTAGTTTAACGTTTCTGGGGCGAACGTTATTTTTTAACTGTTCGGTTTTTAGCGTTATTTAAAAAAAAAACAATGTGGTGTAAAACTGGGTTATTTGAAGAGTAAATAGCGTATTTTGTTAGAATATTCTAAGTAAAAGAGGAAAACGACGTTTTGGTAAGATAAAAAGGAAATTAATAAATTTTTTTAAAGGTTTCTTATTTTTACTCAATAACTGGTTGCGATGTTCAGATAAATATAGGTTTCATAAAAAAAAAATATTCAGGTATGTCGTATTCGACTGTAATAAACCAGCACACAATAATAATTATGTTAGTATTTAATTTTAGTCAAATAAATCCCACCAAAAACATTAAATGTAAAAAATGCCAAGTCTCTCGATGCAGTCTTTCCATCGTAAAAAGTTTTGAGATCTCATTGAAGCCAAGTCCTATTCAAATTATTTTGTAGTTATAAATCAACATTTAGTATTTGTATAAATAGTTTTCTTTATATTATAAGTGGCCATCATGATCCACACGTAACAAATAATCTGATCACAGGTCTCGTCAGTAACATTTGCACATAATTCCAGGCAGCAAGCAGCTTTTAATTGGTGCTCATTGCCAAGTCACTATAATTATAATATAAAGAAAACTATTGATACAATTACTAAATGTTGATTTATAACTACAAAATAATTTGAATAGGACTTGGCTTCAATGAGATCTCAAAACTTTTTACGATGGAAAGACTGCATCGAGAGACTTGGCATTTTTTACATTTAATGTTTTTGGTAAAACCTAAACTCCTAGCTTTGTCCACGTCGAAGATATAGGGGGGGGGCGAAACAGCCGCGAATCGCATCGAGAAAAGATGGTACGGCCGTGCCCGTTTTGCTCGAGACTTGGCTGGGGCACTGCCGTGCCCCCAGATAAATGTATTATTTTTAAACCTAAAATATGCTGTCGTAAAAGTGAGTCTTTGGTTTGCAAAATTTTATATTTTGTTGTTTTTATAACCAGCGCTGTGGTCAACATAAGATATGAATTCATTTAAATTTTACTTCCGCGCACTTACGTCTGGGAAATATTCGTAAAAAGGAATAAAAAGTTTTTGAACAACGCACTTACATTATTACACAATAATGTGTCTGGTTTCGAAAAAAAAAACAAAACAAAAATGGCTAACATTCAGTAGAGGTTGGGTTCCGACCTCATATGTACAATTTTTTTTTGACGGAGTTTATCAATCTACCTTCTTAATAGGTTTGTTTTTAATAGACCTTAACCGGACACATTGAATACATATCTTATTAAATAGAATATTCGAAATGGCTGCTACTTAATGTAAAAATTCAATGAAACCTAATAAAATATATCAGCCCTTCAAATACGTCAAACACAAAAATACGCTCTTATAAAATAAGAAAAATCACAAACACTTACACACGACTTACGATGTCGAGTCTCATTCGCGTTCTAAATCTGCTACTCTTCAAGATTTGAGGATAAAGAGGCTTATGTATTTGAACATGATGTAAAAAGTGGGTGGGTGAAAAAGGGGATTGAATTGAGTATCCTTACTTATATTTATTTTATCGAAAGGTTATGGGTGACCTTTGCAAGTAACTGGACAATACAGATTAATAAAATATGTTAATGAGTTTCATTTCTATGATAAGTGACCAAAAAAAAAACGAGGGAACGAAAAATTCTGCCTGAAAATTAGTGGTTAAGATGGCTTAATTAAATGCGGAAATAGGTTTTTTGTTTGTTTGTTACATTTTCACATCTAAACTACTGAACCGATCATCCTGAAGTTTTGCATAGACGTTTTCAGGTGAACAGAACCGTAAAAAAGAAAAGTATAACCTTCTTATCATAAAAAATTATGCCGCGTATCAAAGAAAGTTAAAATAGGGGGAGAATCAAATACCACAGGAACCAATTAACGGGCAACATCTTCATCATCTTCTAATAATACATTTAATTATATATCATCTTCCTGGCCTTATCCAACTCTACTTGGAGTAAACGCTATACTTTTTTCTTTGTTTAATCGTAACCTCTAAGCCGGAGATATTAGCTGAGATAGAAGACTAAGGGGATTCAAGAAGATATTCAAGTCTGTTTTGGACCACGGGCATGCAGGCGGCAAGTGATGGGCGACTCGCTGTCCGACCATGGACCATGCCCGGGTCAACGGCGCGTTGTGTTCCAAGCGCGCCTCAAACAAAGTCAGCATTATGACGCGGCCCCCCTCTAGAGTGTCAAAGCCCGCCGGGGTCGCGGGACTTATCGAATTACCGTGACCATGGAACGTAAAGAGCTATTGAAGCATGCCGTGGATTTTAGTCAATAGTCAAAATTACGCGTCTGATAGTTCCTCCCGCCCTGCCCTGGGTGGGAGGACTCATTTAATGATTTTACCACCATAAAAAAATGACGTTTTGGACACTGGGAGAACCCCAAAAACGTGGAATGGGAGTGTTGTGATTCTGTTTTTCCAGAAAGGGGACGAAAACCTGTCGAATAACAATCGTTCCTATCACTCTTGAGCCAAGTCTATAAGCTGTTTACGAGGGTCAATACAAATCAATAACCCATTGAACAACCCATTGGTTGAAAACAGCGAATCATGAAGCTCTCGGGACCAGTCACTAAGGCCTTTGTCAAACAGACTGGCGAGTCCGAACCGATACGAGACGTCAGTCCGATAGTTTGGTCAGGCTATCAAACAATTCCATACATTACAAATAAAAACGCCTCGCTTCGCATTCGTCACGCCTGTCTGTTTGACAAAGGCTTAAACGATTCAATTTCATCCATCGTATCAGTTTATCGATAAGCCTGTATAAGACAACAAAAACAAAAACAACACTTAACAAAGTTCCCATATTATGACAAAGTAGTAACAAAAAC
The DNA here is from genome assembly GCA_943136025.2 of Agrotis puta. Classification (NCBI taxonomy): domain Eukaryota; kingdom Metazoa; phylum Arthropoda; class Insecta; order Lepidoptera; family Noctuidae; genus Agrotis; species Agrotis puta. The sequence goes on along the minus strand of OW964182.2, from coordinate 14,908,255 downwards.
TTAAACATCATACACAATATCATACAGACTTACAAAAGCTTTACACTTAACAAAACTTACAAGTATTAAACTTGGGCAAGTGCATTGCATAAGTTGGCGACAAAACTTGCAGTAAGTTGCGTAATACGCAAGTTAAGTTGTTTCCAACAACTTGCATTCGACTCGCTATTGGAGAGTTTACAAGTTTGTTACAAAGATTTTAATTGTTGGAGGCTTTGGAGTTCAGTGTTGGTAGTCATTTATTTTTCCCTAATATCTTCTTATGTAATCTTTTTACCCTTTTTAGTGGCTACAGGTTTGATGGCGATAGCCACAATCGCTGATGATTTATTGTTATTTACTGAAGAGTTCCCTCGATTTCTCTAAGATCGTGACCTGATCCATTTTGACGGCACGTTTAGCGCAGTGGCTGAGCGACTGGACTGCTGCGCTGCGTGTTCGATTCCCGCACGAAGCAAATATTTGTATGATCTACAAGTAGTTGTTCCGGGTCTGGGCGTTTGTGTATGTGAGTTTATATGTTTGTAAACGCACCCACGACACAGGAGAAAAAATAAGACTTTAAATTTCCTTCTTCAAATTTGCAATGAAAATTTAAATCATCACTTGCAACTCAATTGTGAGGAAATAAAAGTACTGTATTGCAATATTGATTGACAGAATCGCAGAAACATGGCGCCAAGGGAAATCTACGTGCGAATGAATTGATAGATTGTAAGTCCATTGGAACTTTGTTATGTCTGTATACAATGAGAGGTCGGTGTTCGGAAACCGATGGATTTATTTTTAGAATACATAACTTTTTTCTTTTTAAGCTTCCCCACGCTTGGAATTTCTCTTGTTTCGGGAGGTCGTTTACAAACATTTTAAATCTCATACACAAACAGCCAGATCTAGAACAACTACTCGTAGTGACACGGAGCGCAGCACTGCGCTGTGTCGCAAAAGTTTTCAACCGTAAAGCCTTTGTCAAACAGACTGGCGTGGCGAATGCGAAGCGTGACGTTTTTATTTGCAATGTTTGTGAATTTCATATTGAAATGGTAAACTTGTTTTGATTGGATTTAATGTGTTTATTGAGACAGTCTTTTTTACTATAGCTTAAAAACTGTTTGCATGCCTTAATTAAGGTGGTTAGAATATGGATAATTTTAAACTTAGCATCTGAAACCTGTTCCTACTTTCTGTGCAAATAAAGAACTATTCTATTCTATTCAAATTAAATCTTGTCATATATTATGAGAACAACAAAAACAAAACGATCTAGCAATCTTCGCGTATTGCTCCAACGCCAATTGATTATAATTACAGAACAAAATAATTCACTCAAAATTAAAGCCCCAGTAACCCTACTCACAGCCACAGATGAAGTACCCTTCACCAAACAACATAAAAACAAATTCACTAAAAAACTTAGTCGAACAAATCATCGTTAACTTCAGCTCATAAACCCATTTACACCTTAATAATGTGGTCAAAGGCGCTAAAATATTTAAGTAGTTCCAAAGAGTTTCATTGCAAAGATTACAGGCACATAAAAATTCTACTTTTTGTTTATTTAATCAGTCGATGGGCGGAAGCACAGAGCTCGGAATCATTTAGAGATGACAGTGTAGGATTACAAAGACGCGCCCACAAACGCACCCACGTCTTTTTTCAATCGTGGTAAAATCATCAAATGAATCCTCCCAACCCAGGTCGGGACAGGAAGGACTGATTGATGACAGCTCTTTGAGGCGCGCGTGTTCAGATGATCAGACGGCAAGACCCATTACTCGCCGTCCGCATGCCCGCGCCTACGTTGGCCGGTAATTGCATCGCGACGTCCGTAGCCTATATATTATTGCGCTTCTAAAAAGAGAAAAAAAAACTCTTGCTTGCACAATAAAAATCTTTTTCCGATCCAGTCTGTCTTTAGCTGTCCTACTTAGGGATGTTCTGAGCTGGAAGTCGTACCCCTGGGGTGAGTCCCTATCGTGTGGACGCTTAACTTTTAAGTAAACATAGTATATAGTTTTATGGCATATAATAGGCCTATTAACAGATAATATCGCAGTAACTGAGTGATTGATTGCTGCGATGCATGTCGTCGGCTCGGCTACGGCATCGTAAAAACATTTATATAACCTAAAAGGTAGTAGTAGGTAATTTTTCCAGATGTGGTTGTTTGTCAATGTGAGATTAAATGCAATTTAAACGCACCTGCGACTCATGAAAAATAGTGGTCTACATCGGTCTTTTTTCGACAACTTATCAAAATAGTATCATTAAGTATTTCAGAAACGCTGAAAACCTGTCCAATACTTTTCCAATTATCTTTAAACACCGAAATGCATACCTGGCCGAGAAATAGCTTTTCGAGCCACTAGGTTTATTTGTAAGTTTGATTATTTACAAAGAAAACCGTGACGTGATTCCGCCACCTTTTCTTTTTACGTGGTAAAATCATCAAATGAGTCCTCCCACCCAGGGCAGAGCGGGAGGAACTGTCAGACTCGTACTGAATAAAATCCACGGTGTCCTTCAATAGCCCTTTACGTTCCGAGGTCACGGTAATTCGTACAGTCCCGCGACCCCGGGTGACTATAATTATTAAAGAAAGGTACGCCACCTGACTATAATTATTAAAGAAAGGTACGCGTGCAAGCCGCATAGCCCAAGGCTTTTTCTTGATCTGTGGTCAGAGTTTCTCGAGCACAAAATTAGAAAAGTTTTGTCCTTATTTTTACGCCAACAACCGTGTTTAGTGAGCAGTGTTTAAATATTTCGTTTGTTTATTAAACCATGACCTCGGTCCGCTTCCAAAGTGGTGAAAGATGGCAGAATTAAAATGTCATTACTGAATTTTATTTGAAGATTAATATAAAATGGATTTTCTTGATTTACGTTGCTTTTGTTTCCTTTTGTTTATTTGGAACGAAACTGCTTTAACCTCTCGGGCGATTTATAATTGAAAATGATAAAAATCAACGTCCAATGAGCGACTGTCTGTTATGTACAGACGTGTGTACTTAAGGCGCTGGGGCGTTTTCGCTTATGTACACCCGGGTATACGTAACGCGCCCGAGAGGTTAAGCCACTAGTCGATCGAACCAGCTTCGTCTAATGTGTGAAAATACACACAGACGCTAGCAAGTGAACCTATCCTAATCTGTCAAATTTTACCAATCGAAAATTAATTTCGGTGGGAAGACCCATTAAATGATTTTACCGTGTAAAAAAAGGCGTTGTAAGTGTCAACTTCATGCTTAACTTTAACTTTACAAAAAAAAAAAAAAAGTGTGGCACTCGGGAAAGTTATTGCATAGCATTTTTTATCAACTTATTCAATTATAATTGGTTATTTATTTTATTTGAAAAAATTATCGCCTTCCGCGAATATTTAACGAGAATATCATCCCATCGCTGCTCTTTTTTTTTATCTTGGTAAAATCATCAAAAAAGTCCTCCCAGGGCAGGGCGGGAGGGACTGTCAGACTTGACTGACTAAAATCCACGGTGTCCTTCAGTAGCCCTTTACGTACCGGAGTCACGGTAATTCAGAGTCCCGCGACCATCCCATCGTTGCTCTATGGGAAGTTACTCTACTAATGAGGCTATGGTCAGCCACGTCGATCAACTGAAAACACAAGAAAAAAAATCATTCATTCAAATATTTATTCACGTTGACATGTCAGATGTGACAGTGACAGTGTTGGTTTTATTTTCATTACGAAATTTCTTGATTCGGTCGCCGCGCTCAGAGCCCGCGATAAAAGCTACGCGGTTAGCTACGGGTTACAAAGTGAATGTATTTTTTAAGCTATAGCTTAAAAAATACATTCACTTTGTAACCCGTCCCACACATTTCGCACAATTGCTCAAACTTACAATTTCTTTCAAACACAATCTAAGAGCCCCGACACATCTGTTCATAATAAACTAAATATTCAGAACTATTCACAAACTTGTTCAAAGCGGCATGGTGAGTTGATTTCCATAATGTTATAAATTGTCTTGTTCGATATAGTATGATAGGTATTATAAGCCGCACCTGACTGTTGTGATAACTGACTTAGTTTGCTGTTTTGTTAGTTGTTTGTGTGAGTGTGAGTGTGAGTCGCTATAAAACACTGCGTCGCGCTGCGGTGCTGCGTTGGGAAACGTGTACCTTTTCGAGTAATAAATAGAGTTAGATTTGGAGTAGCTATATTGATATGTGCGCGCAGCGTCACGTCTAGGTGTGACTTGACCCTTAGCTGTATACATATAATGATGTATGCGTGTAGTTTCTTGAAATAGTTGTTCCAAAATAATACAAAGTTTGTAAATTCAGAAGAGATCGGTATTGTACTCGTATAGGAAGTCTTCATTTGGTCGCGGGACTGTCTTCAGGTAACCGTGACCCCGGAAGCGGAACGTAAAGGGCTATTGAAGGACATCGTGGATTTTAGTCAGTACAAGTCTGACAGTACCTCCCGTCCGGCCCTGGGTGGGAGGAGTCATTTGTCGATTTGACCTCGTAAAAAAAGTTTTGATTTTACCAGTTACGTATTAACCCGTATGTCATAGGAGACAAGTCTATTTTGGGGTGAGTGGGTTCCACCCCGGGCAAGGTCACTACAATACCTGTAACCAACCGTAAAAAATATTAACTACTTACAAAAAGAATTACTTATGACAGGTTCTTGAAAAAAACGCACACTCCTCCGTCTTTTAGTGGCTGTGGAAAAACGCAAAATTACGGGCAATAATTCTGACAATTATTCAACTGGTCAGTAGATATTACTTCCATATTTTGTATGTACATAAACCGTTCCTCTATTTCGACCAACTGCCAAGCGACTCCGTGGCGCAACGGTAGCGCGTCTGACTCCAGATCAGAAGGCTGCGTGTTCAAATCACGTCGGGGTCAAATGTCTCTTTTTGTGAATTATAGTTTTTTTTTTTCATACTTCATCCGATTTTTTTTTTATATTTTACTGAATATTTAAGAAAACAAATCAAAGAAATAAAAAAAAATGTTTTTTTCAAGTTTGTTAGCTATCTATGAATATATACAGACTATAAATAAAAACTTACTAGTAATATATACAACAAAAAAAAGAAAAAAACATTCAAAGGGCGTCAAAGAATACGTCCACATCGCTGTCAACGGGAACAGTGCCCAGAACGCTGGCAGCATTGCCACGTTGTATGGCAATGCTGACTCGTTGACCTAGGAATAGGCCAGCCCTCTGGTCACCTGAAGAGTCGACTAATCGCCTGGCGATGTCCTTAAAAATGTTGTGAGCACTCGGACCCCATGGCCCCAGAGTTTCAACCCCAAACGGCTCAAATACATAACTACTGGCTAAGCCAATGTATTTGCGCCGTTTGTATCTATGAATAAAATAAGTGGGTGACTTATGATGACCAGCATTCGATGACCAATATTCGATGTGATAATATTTGAGTATCACTCGAACACATACAAAAACGTTAATATACTAAAATATTCTTTAACAGAAGGATTCTGAAGTGCCCAACAAATATCTTCCAGGGGAACTTATTTAGTTCCAATATACCATCGTTGAGGGGAAAACATACAACTCTTGGACATAATAACGAGGAATATGGCTTATTGGCATCTGAATAGATTCATTTATGACAATATCTGATATTTGTGGACTGTCATTTTCAAATATTGTATTTTATTGCGACTAAAGAAAAACTATATACTATATTGTTAAATATCCTACATTTTAAGCATATTTTATTGATCATTTTTACCTCTGCATGTAGGCGTAGTACCATTACGTAACGATTTGTCAACACATTGTCATTTTACCTAGTAGGTAATATGACAATGTGTTTAAAAGAACATTTTCATTACTTTCTAATACCCTAATTAACTAAAAAGATTGACAACTTATTGATATTTATCATATCATGTCTTTCCTTGATTCGCGGTTAAAGTAACACATTGATTGTTATTCAGATTTCTCTTTCCATAATCGTCTCTTAATGGTCCACAGTACTCTCAGCCAGACAGTAGAAACAAACAGACACACTAAATAGACAATGTTGCCAACATCACAGACACAGGCCTCACACAAACCGCCAACATAATAACCTAAGTACGCATAACCAATCTTGGGGCGCAGTGAGGAACATGCGGGCCGCAATCCGAATACAAATAGGGTGGACAGGAGACGTGGAGGTTTGTATGGCGTGGATGAGCTAAAGAGAGAGGAGGAGGGAAGGAGGAAAGTTGGAGGGAGAGAAATAGAAGACTGTTTTGCACACCATGAAATTGGTAAATAATGTTGAATTCGAAAAAAGACCTTACTCCACCAGTAAAGCAATATAATATGTAGTTTTTTACTTGACTGCAAAGCCAAAAGGAGGGTTATGATTTTTAAGTTTGTGTTGTGTTAATTTATTGGGAAATGTATTGTGAAATAAAAAAGATATTTAAGATAAGATTCCAATACCGGTATCTATCTATATTCTATATATATATATATATAAAAGGAGAACTGACTGACTGACATATCAACGTACAGCCGAAACTACTGGGGCTAGGAATGTGAAATTTTGCACACGACTTCCTATCATAATGTAAGGGAGCACTAAGAAGGGGTTTTTGGAAATTAAACCTTTAAGGGGATGAAAAGGGGGAATTAGGAAAGTACGTAACCCACGCTGACGAAGTCGCGGGCAAAGTGTAAAAAAATACATATAACTGATGCCGTTATAAATTCTTTATAAGTTTATATGAGAAAACTTTCCGAGGCTGGCAGCAATGTCGCGACTGCAATGCATCGGCAACACTGCTGTGCAGCACCATATTGACAGCAATGCTGTAGTGGCATTGCTGTGTGCTGCTCAAATCGGGAACGTACATTACATGTTAACGAGATACTGGCCATGTTTATTGGTCATCGTAAGTAAATCTTAGGACTTTTAAAGCAAAATTCCAATATCTCTAGCGGTAATAGAAACATTAAAAATGAATCAACCTAAGAAAAGCCTATTTCTTCCATGTACTCGTATACATAAATAGAAAAAGTTTTGCAAGTGATTGTTACTTCCCAGCTGCAGTGGTAGACGCCCACGGCGACGGACGTCGGCAGACGATCTCCGGCCACCGTATGCACGGGATTGCGGGCGGCGAGTAATGGGCGACTCGCTGTCCGACCATGGACCATGCCCGGGTCGACGGCATAGTGACGGGGCCCTCTGTAGAGGGCCAAAGCCTGGAGTCGCGGGACTGTACCGGGGTCGCGGGACTCACGAATTACCGAGTCCCCTGTACATAAAGGGCTATTGAAGGACACCGTGGATTTTAGTCAGTCGAGTCTGACAATTCCTCTCGCTTTGCCCTGGGTGGGAGGACTCATTTTACCACGATAAAAAAAGTGATTTTTACTTGCCTAACAACCCCAGCCCAGTCACTCATAATAAATATCACCACATCATCATCAAATATTAATCTTTCCGACTAACTTAAAACATGACAAGCACAAAACCTTACAAAGATTTAAACATCAAAGGCCATAAATAAATAATAAACCCAACGTCCACTAGAAATAAAAACCCTCGTCCAAGCCTTGACGACTTATCCAGAAATAGTACATCTCTGTCATCGATTCGTGACTTATAGCCGCCTCCATGGTCCACTCAATTATTCATGACTTCCATTCTAACAGCGTTGGAACATCTTTTTTATATCACTATATTATTATACATATTCTCCCTTGAGGGAAGTGTAATTCTATAATAGGATAATCTTACTGTTTTGTGAACATTTTTTTTGGGTCTGCTGAGTGCTACTCAACCTTTTGCTGTTTAGATGATTTGAATTCATGTTTATATTGTGTTTTATCTTTTGATATAATATCTTAATATTATTTATTTTTTGAGCAGGGTACTTGATGGTAGGAGTGTCAGCATAGTGACGGGGCCTGTAGAGGGCCAAAGCCTGCCGGGGTCGCGGGACTCTGAAATTACTGTAACCCCGGTACATAAAGGGCTATTGAAGGACACCGTGGATTTTAGTCAGTCAAGTCTGACAGTCCCTCCCCGCCCTGCCCTGGGTGGGAGGACTCATTTGATGATTTTACCACGCTAAAAAAAAGGGTACTTGATGGTAGCACAGGATAAAAAGTAATGGTAATAAGTACTTGGAGATGACTCTTGTCCAGCATCTTTGTGTAGGTCTGCTGGTAACAGCTGATGAGTGTGATCGAGGACCGAGTTAAATGGCGTGAAGTTGGAGAGGTTTATGTCCTACAGAGAACTGTCTGATGGCTGGGGTTATTGAAATTCCCGTTGTTGTCCCTTTTTTTTCTTCTACATTTTTCGACCTTCGATTATCATTAACAGCTTATAATGTTTTCAATACTGGGACACAGGCCTCGTCTCTGTGAAAGAAAGTGTGTAATAATCCACCACGGCCGAAAAGAAAAAATAAAACCACGCAGATTTTTCAAATTGCGACTAATCGACCACAACCTTTCAACCAGGAGTCCTAAACTACTACATCAAAAAAATGTACTAATTCTATCATTTTAATACACGCCAATTTCCAGGATATTTCATCGCCATAAGTACCCCTGTTTTATCCCAAGGGACGCAACAAATTTTCCTAAGTGTCCTATGATTTCGCAAAAATTATATGGAAATAGTTCCCGCGAGTAATGTCTTAAGGCGAGGTTTTCCTGAGCACCGCAGGCATTCAACGCTTACCGCAGCGCCCGCAAGGACTAGCGGATACGTAATGAATTACGATGGGCGATGACACGCGCGCCAAAACTTGCGAAGTCTAGGTAGTAGTTACAGAGTAGAGCAAAGCAGTAAATCAACTTGAATTGATTACTATAGGCACGTTTGTATGTATATTTTTTTTTTGTTGCGGTATTATTTTGAAATCAAATGATGTCAAGGGCAATTTTGTTCAAAATGAAATACTTATGACGATTAACGTATTTATTTGGAAATATGGATTAATATAATGTAAAACTACCTTCGCATATATTGCATTATTTTTGAACATACAGAATAATTTAGTTGGAAATATGATGTTTACAATCTTAAAATGTTACAATGTTAAAAAGTAAAAAAAAAATCAGGACCTTTGGACCATTAGATAAATGCGGTTTGTATTCGACTATCATTATATTAAGTTGGTGATATGTTCGTATCGCAAATAATTTTGGTATTACGTTTGAATGGAGAAATTACTTGGCACCGGAACCTTAATCAAATAGAAGCTAATGAAAGCTAATATTATTTTTTCTCTAAAAAGTAACGGATATCATCAGTAGAATTGTTTTCATTAAGTACATTATAGTCACATACTCCTCAATTTTAGGATTATTCAAATGAACAAGTTGTAAAGTAATTAACGGAGACACCTTACGCTCTTCCGTATGCTCTATTCACCTATAATACAAATGTTGATTTTGATTAGCTCGTAATAATTACCACTAAATGCTTTTTTTAATTAAATAAAAAAGTGCAGTAAATGACTCACTCGTTATCCCCTGAATCATTAGTCGATATATGAGCACTGCGCTTGGCCTGCAGCTGCATTGCTCTAAAATATAAAAACTCTAGGTAATTTTAAAGCGTGGAGGTGAATTAGGGGTCACGGCAGTTAATAACTAATATTTTTGTAGGAAATGATCATACTGTGTACACTTCCACACTATGACCACTACCTATTTCACATTTGGAGACAGTAAACCATTATAATAAGTGCGTTCACGGTGGCTTTATGAACTCTGACATAGGGTCTAAATTTAACTGTCTTAAATATTTGATGCGGTTGGTAAATCCGCTAGAAAAATAAACCATTATATTATATTCTGTGGTTATAGTCTAGGAGCCACTGAAACATCCCACCCGTTCTCCACAAAGCTAGATTTTTTAAAATTGTATTATTGAAAAGTAACGTTGTAGCAGGCATCTATGTGGTTGCATTATCATTCCTCAAAACGGAGACAAAGTTATTTTGTTTTTGCTCTCACAGTATGACTATAATTTTAAATTCTAACTTTGTGGAAAACAGGTAAGTCGGATGGTTCAGTAGCTCTCCTACTATTAGTAAAGAGAAATAAATATACAAAGGAGGTTTTAATAATTTTTCCAATGCATCCTTACCTTTTTTGTTTATTCAGCCTTCGAAGAGCCAGCGATGACAACTTCTTACTTTTTCTGCCCATTTGTTTACAAAATTATAACCTTATAAAATGAACAATATTACAAGTATTTTGAAAATTAATATATATACAGGTATTATTATTTAAAATAAATGTTTGTCTCAGTCAGTAATAGAACTAAGCGTGGTGGTGGGTTTGCAAAAAAATTGACGTACATCCGACCTCCGACACGGTCCAAGACCGACTAAATGCCACGGGTCGAGTGTATGAAAAGATGAAATCACCTAATTCTGGACTTACTGGTATGGTTTCTCATCCTTTTACAATAATACTGCTAAATTCTATCTAATTTTTTATGCTCTTTAAGATGGTATAAGTTTTATTATTCAAAGCCTAGTATAACTCAAATAAAATGGTATCCAAACCATGAGTTGGACCTGTTTTTGCGATTTAATTGAATGCAGTAAAGTGCAAGCAATCGTGTATCGAAGAGCAGAAACCTGTAGACCGAAGACTGAAATATGTACTATGTTTTTTTCAAAATTTAAATCCCTTTTATTAAGGAATAATACACAATACAAAATGACGGTTTTGCGTCTCACATCGCCTTAAGTGGTAACTTTGGACCATGAATACCTTTTATGGCTCACGGGTAGCAATTAGTTGAGGTAGAGGAAGGGGTGGGGCCCATACGTTAAGTTGAAGGCTATAGATTACATGGACTGGATTATTTTGTTACTGGTAATGTATTCGTTTTAGGAATGGAAAAAGAAATACTTGAAGAATCAGTTAAAATGTTGGCACAATCAATGTTATTGTCACTCTTGGCTATATCTAAGTGTATAAATTGTTGAAGTAGACAAATAAAAAAAAATTAATGCTTTGATTTCGAGTAACTATGACTCACTAGGTAAATACAATTACATAATCAAATTAAAAACATCGTAATAACTGAAGTCATCATATCATGTTAAAAAAACAAAAAAACAAAATGCTAGTTTTTTTTTTACGTGGTAACGTCATCAAATGAGTCGGGAGGGACTATCAGACTCATACTGACTAAAATCCATGGTGTCCCTCAATAGCCCTTTACGTACCGTGGTCACGGTAATTCGTGAGTCCCGCGACCGATACAGCATAGTCTAACTTTAAGCAGGAGGAGGATATGTAGGACGTATCTTCATTTTTCACTTACGATCACCGTGAGTGATTGTTTAGCATGCTCAGTTTGAGTTGTGTCGTTTTGAACGCAAGCTCAAATGTACCGTTGTTTGCCTCAAGTTGAGTCAATTTTGTGAAGTGTTCTCGTCACGAGCTTCACGATATCTGTATGCGGCGTAATAGGTAATTGTCTCCCAAAAAATAAGTCACTAAAGCCTTTGTCAAACAGACAGGCGTGACGAATGTGAAGCGAGGCGTTTTTATTTGTAATGTATGGAATTGTCTGAATCCAGTCACATAGAAAAGCGAAAGCGATCCGATAGCGCGACCGAATCGATGCGAAGACGTGGCGAAGACGTATTTGCACAGAGCAAATACGTCTTGACGTCGTTCATAAAAAGCCAGCTAATACAACTGCCACGCCTTCGCCTACAACTCTGGCAATCCCTTTCGGAAACAGGGAGGGAGGATTTATATGATGACGCTTGCCGAGTTTGGTCTGTGGATGGGTGACCATCTGTCATAGCGAGTTTCCTCCGTGCCTCGGAAAGCATGTAAAACCGTTGTTCCCGGCTGTCATTTGTAGACCTTTGACAGTCTTTACTGTTAGAAGCTCTAAAGTCTGACAACCAGTCTTAACATGGGGTATCGTATTACCCAGTTACTGGGTTGTGGAGATCCAACAGGCAGTTGCTCCATGTAAAATACTGATATCTAGCTGTATCTGGTTTTACTGGAAGCCGACCCCAATATAGTTGGGCAAAGGAAAGGCAGATGATAATAATAAATAAAAAATAAATATTCCACAACTATCACACAACGCCATCTAGTCCCAAGCTAAGCAGAGCTTGTGTTATGGGTACTAGACAACTGATAAACATACTTATATATTTCTAAATACATACATATTATAGATAAATTACACCCAGACACAGAACAAATGATCGTGCTCATCACACAATCATTTGTCCTGGGTGGGAATCGAACCCACGACCTCCGGCATAGCAGTCAGAGTCACTAACCACTAGACCAACAGGAAACATGAAATTGATTTTGCATTTTCAATTTCACATTTTAATTAAGAAAAAAATATTTTATTTGCTTAGTATTTTCATGAAAACTGAAGTCTCGAGGGATGTACTCGTATTTTAATAACACTTTAGAGCCGAGAGCTTTCGGTGTAATTGCTGAAAAGTTTTCAGCATCTCTTATAGAGCCGTATGGTATTTTTAATTTTAGATTTTCAGCTTGGTATATGTGAATTTAGTAAGATAATGATGGATGAATGGGGCCCTTGGTTTTGTGTGTGGATTATTATATTTATATTGAATTCAGTCATTTTAATTTACTTATGAATAGAAGTGTGGTCATTGAATTACGTTTTAAAATCACGGGGAAATAGTGATACATAAAATTCACAAAAGCACATACATTTTTGGACTTCATACTAACATGCGCATGTAGTTAAGACTAATGACGACATGCTTCACATAACGGTGATCGGTTCTATTCCCGCACGTAACAAATTTCTTTAATTTCTGAGATCTAAAAACTAGTTGTTCCGGGTCTGTCAATATTTCTATAATATTGACTATGTCTATTTTACAACGACATTATCCTTGCAAGGTTTATGGAACATAATAAAAACAAAACAAACGATAAGTAAACACATTTCCTGCAACATAAGGCCATCAATACATTGACGGCATTCAAACTAACGTCCATAAGAAAATATTTCTTGTTCATTCCACTTCACATAACGAATCATTAACTTCTAACTACCCGTCAACTAATCCGAGGTCGGTAGTTAAGTCAGAAACGTTGACAGACTATAAATATTATAGACGTACGTTTTTGCGTGACCCGTTTAGTAGAAACACCCAAACAAATAATAAACTAGATTAATGCCTTTGTCAAACAGACCGGCGAAAGCGAAGCGTTTCCGAAGCGATACCGAACCGAAGCGAGACGTCAGTCCGATAGTTCTGTCACGCTATCGAATCGCTTTCGCGTTTCTATGTGACTGGATTCAAACAATTCCATACATTACAAATAAAAACGTCACGCTTCGCATTCGCCACGAATCTGTTTGACAAAGGCTTAAGGGTTATAATTTTTGCACCGCTATTGGTTTAATTACGATTTTTATGGTATAACTGGTAGAATGGTTCTTAAAATCTAGCTAAATTAATAATGAGTGTAAAAAGATGGTTGGCTTAGCTGTGAGTTATTTATTTAAAAAAAAATCTTTTTTGTTTTTTTTTGTACTCTCTTAACTATGGCAGGTTCTTCATCTCCCGCATTCACCAGTTTCTCCTTAACCATTTTTCCTTCTGGAGAGACTCTACCCTTTTTTAAGGTGTTAAAATCATCAAAACAGTCCTCCTGCTCTGGGTGGAGTTGAAGGGACTATCAGACTAGTACTTTTTTTTTACGTGATAAAATCATCTTATGAGTCCTCCCATCCAGGGCAGAGCGGGAGGTACGTAAAGGGCTATTGAAGGACACCGTAGATTTTAGTCAGTACGAGTCTGACAGACCCTCCCGCTCAGCCCTGGGTGGGAGGACTCATTTGATGATTTTACCACGATAAAAAAAGCCACTTAATTTGATACACAGAAAGTACAGATGAAGGCAGTGTGATGGTCTGTTTTACATCGTATATACGTGCAAAGCCGCATCAAAAGATCGTTACTTAAAATTCAAGATACTTTGGGAACAGCTGTTGAGTATTACGCGGTCGATAACAAAGATTTAAGCCCCTCATGCGACTGACACATTACTCACAGAAACGATGGCAAAAACTTTTTTTTATATCGCTACGGACGACTCTTGGGTCGCGGATCCGTCTTAAAAGGACACTGTGGCGTTGGTACGCAAAGGGCAACCGAAGGAACGGAGTGAATTTTTAAATGAAGAGAAAAGAAACGAAGAGGTTCTACATTTTTTTAGTTTTAATTACTTTTAAGTTGTATTGCCAAGAAACACAATTTTTTTTTCTCTTGAAAAGGAAAATCTGGTGTAGGAGAAATTGATGAATGCGTAAGACGAAGAACCTGTTAGAGTTGGGACATGCTCCTAGCTCCACCAATACCTTGAAATAATCGTAATCCGGGTATACCCATTTCTCTTAAGCCTTTGTCAAACAGATAGGCGTGGCGAATGCGAAGCGTGACGTTTTTATTTGTAATGTATGGAATTGTTTGTATCCAGTCACATAGAAAAGCGAAAGCGATCCGATAGCGTGACCGAACTATCGGACTGACGTTTCGTATCGGTTTGTTATCGCTTCGGGCTCGCCTGTCTGTTTGACAAAGGCTTTAGAGTATTTTAAGAACCGGGACCGTGCTTAGTCGTCCTGTTTTTTTTTTGTCTTTTTCAGTGACAGCAGGTGACAGCAATCAAACGGTATTTAATCGCAATTTTTACATATAATATCGGCAACATTAATGCAAAAGGATATAGCAGTGGTTGAAAGCAGAAAATATCACAAAAAAGATTTCAGAACTGCATTTTGTTTTAAAATAAAAAGAGAATTATAAAAGCATGGTTAAAATTTTAATTAAGTTCAACTGATGCATAAACATTGCAAAATGTCGTAATTTGAAAACTCGTTGTGCCAGATGTTACGACAATTTACATTTTTCTTTCAAACTATTTTGCAGTTTGAAATAGTTAAATGTACTCTTGTCTTTCATTAAAATGCATGCGAATGTTGTGAGTAACTTTTGGGAAAAATATAAAGGTCAAAATTGCTGGTAATGACGCTGTTAGATGTTGCAGGTTTAAATAATTGGTTTGCACATACTTTTATTTCTATCGACACGTATAAAATGTGAAAAATTATGCAGAGCGCACACCGACAACACAAAAAAATCTCTGTATTTTAACATTACCAAGCTTATGATAATAGAAATCAGAGATCACTATTTCGTCATTATTTTGTAAACCAGCTCTGTGACAATTTTAAAAATGTCGCAGCACATGCTGAGATAGGAGCCTTTTGGCCTTGCACAGGACTAAATTGTTTTTATTGGTTTTACGTTTTGTCGATTTTCTTTCATATATTTCGTTTCTATTGTTGTTTTTATTTATGTAATTTTGTTGTTCTGTCCTGTGTGTCTCAATAAATCTCTTTTCTTTCTTCCTTTCACAAACAGAAACAGATTTTCTCAAAGATTTATACAAAATCATTTTAAATTCTATCAAGATGAAATCACCCGTAAAATAACAAAACCTGTCTTTACGGTGTATAAAACTTCAGATTAAATGCCATGAAACAACTCCAGTACTGCTATGAATATTAGTTGAGACAGACGGACTACTTTCCAACCATGCAAAGCGGTTGGTCGGTTGGTCACGGGACTCACGAATTACCGTGACCCCGGAACGTAAAGGTCTATTGAAAGACACCGTGGATTTTAGTCAGTACGAGTCTGACAGTCCCTCTCGCTCTGCCCTGGGTCTCATGTGATGATTCCTTCGTTTCTGTTTAATAAATTTCAGTTGTTAAAAGTTTATTTTTTATTTAAATTTGCTTTAAATGCCAAAGCTACTGAAAAACTGAAATGGCTACCATTCAGTAGGGGTTTGTTTTCAACGCCACATGTAGAATAGTGTTATTGACAGATTTGAGCAAGCTACCTTCCCTTAAGCCTTTGTCAAACAGACAGACGATAGCGAACCGAACTGAGTCCGAAGTGATAACGAACCGATACGAGGCGTCAAACTGGGTGCAGCGAACTGAGGCGTGGCAATTGTATTAGCTGACTTTTTATGAATGACGTCAAACAGAGCAAATATGCCTTCGTCACATCTTCGCATCGGTTCAGTCACGCTATCCGGATCGCTTTCGCTTTTTTATGTGACTGGATTCAAACAATTCCATACATAAGAAATAAAAACGCCTCGCTTCATATTCGCCACGCCTGTCTGTTTGACAAAAGTTTTAAAGTTGGTACAACTAAAACCGGACACATTGTATAAGAGCGTCCTGGCCGCTCATTTCTCGAAGCCAATACATAAACTTCATAAACGCCAGCAACGCTGTCTTGACGCTTAGGCGCCATACATTTATTTTACCCGGCCGCGCCCAGAGCGCTGTGTAGATCAAGATTCTTAGCAATTAGCCCTTTTGTACACACCGCGACGTAAGACTCCGACTGTTTACGACTTTAGTATCCAGGTGACTATCGCAATACAAATCCATAGAGTTTCGTACACAAGCACTCGGCAATGGATACTAGATTCGTGAGATATCAGAGATTTGCGCCGCGTTGTGTACGAAGGGGCTAAGGCAATTCTCACATGACACCGCTCGTCCGTATGGTCGGGCGTTGCAGCGGATGCAAGCCAGTGTAACATGATATCCACATCACTCCCTGACGCGACTGTCTGTTAAAATTTTTCTTCTTAATCACTAGCTATACGGTCGAGGAATACCGGCGGCGAGTAATGGGCAACTCGCTGTCCGACCATGGACCATGCCCGGGTCGACGGCGCGTTGTGTTCCACGCGCGTCTTAAAGAGTGTCAGCAAAATGACGGAGCCCCCCTCTAGTGGGCCAAAGCCTGCCGGGGTCGCGGGACTGACGAATTACTGTGACCCCTGAACGGAAAAGGCTATTGAAGGACACCTGTAGATTTTAGTCAGTACGAGTCTGACAGTCCCTCCCGCTTTGCCCTGGGTGGGAGGACACATTTGATGATTTTACCACGATGAAAAAAAAAGGTTTTCGGTCGACGAAACGCGTGTTGTTTCGACAGCGTATTATTTCGAGCATGCCAGATACAATCGAAGTGCGACTGAGAAAAGTCATGTTAATTTCAAAATCTACCCCTCCTATTCCATGTTCTTTAAGTTTATGCAAAACTAATCAGCCTATCACCGTCTCCAGGATCCCTCTACCTATGTCTGGTAAGCTTAAGAGAAAAGTCACTTTTGTGGTGACTCACCAAAGGGGGTTACTTTTCTCTGAAGCTGACTGCAACTACCAAAATTCATCATTTTTTTAAAGAAAACAAAAGAACAAGAGAAGTTTTGAACTCTATTTTTGAATATTTCTTTCAACTGGTTCTAACACGAGTGTAATTTCAATCAGTTATTGATTTCAATCAAAGAAAACAAACACCTGGCTTCGATTTTAAAGCGTTACTAGATTCTATCGATCGTATTAAAGTTTAAGGCCACATCCTCTTCACCAAGGCCTCACAATTAAGGTCAAATTATATAAAAAAAGAAATCAGACATTCAAATGTAGCCCGTCTGTTCTACGTCAAAAGACACACTTAATTTATGCTATCATAAACAATTTATTCATGAGTATATCTTTTGTCTTGTCTCTAGCCTTCTTTGGAAATTGTCGTAATAAAAGTATTATTACATTAATACGAGGACAGGGTTGCCAGAAAAAAATAAAAGCTGCCAGTTTTTTTGTTTGAGGAATTTTATTATTTTACTAATCCATCCGTATGTCTATTGCAAGAAAGTCGCCTTAAAAGTAATAGAATTTTCTTCATAAATGTAATCGCCTTAAAAGTAAACGAATTTCCTTTATAAGATTAATCTGCTGGGGTTATGGAAATTATAGACAAATCTGCAAAAGTGAGGTTTAATTACAGGCCGGAGTCGCGGGACTGGGTGTCTGCTTTCTAAGTTTATCAACGATAACACGGAAACGGATACAAAATAAATCTACGAACGTAATTAACGTCAAAATAAAATTGCGGTTGCCTTTTTTATCTTCAACATTACAATTTACAATTGCTGTGCGGTGGTTGGCCTATCGCTAAATATTTAGCCCGATTTATGAGGACATGGAAAGTTGTAAAAAAAAAATTGGTATTAGTGTTTTCGGAACCGGTAATCTTTTTGAGAACCGGGAATTTCGGTACTTTTGTATAACGGAACCGGGATTTCCCGGTTCTTTCGGTATTTTCGGTTCTTGCTAGTTTTTGTTGTAGAAAACAAGTGATATGCTTCAATAGTAAACTAAAATTTAGTATTCAAGTAATTTTAATTCGATTTTTTTTCTTCTATTTTCTATTCTTATACTTAGTAGTAGGTATACACTACACTGCGATTGATTATAGTCTCATAATCAGACTATAATCAATCGCAGTGTTATTGTTAGGTACTTACGTAAGTATTTACTGGCAATAAAGAGTTAAAATATGGCAGTCATCTTAGATTCCTTAACATTAAAATTATATTAAACATTCTTAAAGAAAACAAAATTAAACTATTTTTTATTCTCACACCTAGTAGTAAGTAATTATACCTGTATAAATCAGACTATAGTCAATCACAGACAGTGTTTTTGTTAGGTTCTTAAGTAATTATTTACTGTCAATAAAATGATAAAAATTAGGCAGTCATCTTAGATTCCTTAAATATTTAGGATTATCTTAAACATTTTTCAAAGGCAACAAAATTAAACTATTTTCTATTCTCATACCTAGTAGTAAGTAATTATATATATATATAAATCAGACTATAATCGATCACAGTGTTATTGTTAGGTTCTTAAGTAAGTGTTTACTATCAATAAAATGGTAAAAATTAGGCAGTCACCTTAGATTCCTTAAACATTTAGAAATATCTTAAACATTTTTCAAAGAAAACAAAATTAAACTTTTTTAACAAAAAATATTTAAACATAATATCTCCTTCCGAGTATTCATAAAATATGGTGTAACCAAAGTTTAGATTTTTAAGAGAGAGCTAAAAGAGCTCTCTCTTCTCTATAGTAGGATCTTAAAAACAACAGTGCATCTAGACTTTTGTCACTCAAACGAGATCTTATTTTTTTGCATAGCAAACCAGCTGAACAGACTCTTTCTGACTCAACACTGGTTCGCGGAATCGTTAATGGTCATATGCCTGCGACAGGTAACGCCCACGATCTCCTCCATTCTCAAAGAGAGCCATTTCAATCCTAACATTCGTAAAGAGATCTTCATGAGCAGAAGATCTAACGCGTTTTTCACTAACAGCTTTTGCAAGCTCAGCATTTAACTCATCGCCTTTTGTCAAAGCAATGTTTTAAACTTCAAGCACATCAGAGTCAAATTCACGTTCTCTCGCCTGTTCACCTTGGGAGGTTTGTATTTGTGGGGATTCAGCTTGAGTTGAGATACAGGAGTTGTTGACGATTTGGTGCGACTTAGCCTTCCTATCCCAGCAAAAACGAGCGAGTGTAGGTAGTTATTGGTTATAGCGTAGCGAACGCACCATTAATTTCGCGCGTTATTTCTTTTAACGCTGAATTGTTCACGTTAGTTTTGAATGTTTGAATAGTAGAAAGTGTGGAAAAGTAAAGTAAGCGTAAATAAGTAAATAGTAGTGTGAATCGCGTAATAAAAATTAAATTCCCGAAAGTACCGAAAGAACCGGGAGTCAAATTTGATTTCCCGGTTCCATTTTACTGACAAAAGAACCGGGAATTCCCGGTACTTTCGAGACCGGGATTTCCCGGTTCTGAACCCTAATTGGTATGTTCTAGAACCATTAAAATGTGATGAAATATATAGTTTTAATTCTGCGATGTAGTGATGTAGTGGCACCCTCCCACCCATATGCATACGCACAGATACAGGAAATGTGAAGAAAAATGAGCATGCCTTGCAACCATACTTATACCTATAAATGTTGAGTAAGGGACTTTACACATGACGCGACGCGATTGCAATTCGACCAGTTACAACTAAAAGTGAAAATCAACCTTGCTACTACGATATAATGATGCAATTCGATTGACTAGACGTTGAAGTGGCGATCGTGTTTTGTTTCTCATCTATCCGTATACAACCGCACATTTTATGTCATATGCAGTAGTGTTAAGGTTGATTTTCACTTGTAGTTGGAATGGAATGGAATGGAATCGCATCGCGCCATGGGTAAGCTCCCTAAGGATTTTGTTGCATGGCATGTTCATTTTTCCGATTTTTTCTCTTGCGGTTCCAAAGTTATTTACGGCCATTATCATTAACATAATGACCATCTCGAAGTACATCATACCGTAATTGGTCTGCTCGCTCGCCCATTGCCCAGTAGAAGTAACTGCTCAATAATCAGTAACAATCCTGCGATTGTGAACCTTAAAACTAGTAGCATAAGAGCTTGCGAGGGTGATCTCAGATAACTTTTAAGATTTATTATTATGGAGATGGGCTAAAATTAGTGATGCAGTCAAAAAGTAGCCATTACACATCGCGTGATGGTCCTAACGAAAAGAAAATACAAAAGGGAAAAAAGTAATCTGTTTTAATGAGAAAACATATTCTCACTATTGGTCGCCCATTGGTCGACATTCAACCTTCTAATTTTAAAAAGTAAATTGGCTTCTTGCACTGTTTAATTCTCTATAGAATCTTTAACAGGGCCAAATATCATGTATGTTATTTTTGAAAAGATAATGTTAGTTTCTTTTTAATAGCCTAGATTCTCTTTAACTAATGGGCATAGGGTCCCCTTTTTCCGTCCTAAACTTCCTGTTTGCGCCTGCCGAGGTCGCGGGACTCTTGCTGGGGTCACGGGACTCACGGGTAACCCTAGCCCCGGAAGGGCTATAATTGATGGACACCGTGATTTTTAGTCACTGCAAGTCTGACAGTCCTTCCTGCCCTGCCTTGAGTGGGAGGACTTGTTTGATGATTACACCTCGTAAAAAAAAAACCTTCCTGTTACGAGTAAGTGCAATTTCTGGTCATATTTCACTCGCAAACTCGGTTGTTAAAATATGAATCACTAGCCTTTGCGCGCGGTTTAACCCGCGTCATGTTAGGCGTTTGGCCCTATGGTCCCGTCCCCATTAGTTCCCTTGAGGAGCGCGTGGAACATGGCGCACCGTAGCTCGGGCCTTGTCCTTGGTCGGATGGCGAGCGAGAGATTACTCCCCGTCCGCAAGCAGTTGGAATATGCCCCGCGATTTGTTGCCCCGTGTCTGGGGCGATAAGTAGAGGATGTCTTTTCCCTCACGCATTCCGACTGCTCCCCATTCCCCTCGCCTGCCGCCGAATCCCTGAAGTACCTATCGCAACAACCGTGCCCGGGAGGACTTGCGTCAGATTGAAGGTGAGGCTGAGGACGCCGTAGCGCATTTGCAAACACTTCTCAAAGAGGGATCTTACGACCGCAATTATGACATGCCAAGGCATGACATGAAAGTACCTTCGCAAATAATGAATCCCTTTAAAATCAAATGTTGATTTCCACAAAAAAGGTTATAGTGACTTAACCTTAAAAGATAGATATATGCTCTCGCGGACTTTATTTTAGAACTTTTCATAAGGAATAATTCCGTAGTACATAATTTTTGCGTATCTTTAACCGTTTACGCAGCGCACGCAACAGGAGCTCTCGAAAAGGAATGTATTTTCCCGATTTTGAAACATTTCTCACTGCTGCTCCGTTCCTATTGGTGATAACGTAATGTTACATAGCCTATAGCCTTCCTCGATAAATGGACTACCCAACACTGAAAGAATCATTCATATCGGATCAGTAGTTCCAGAGATTAGCGCGTTCAAACAAACAAACAAACAAACTAACTCTGCAGCTTTATAATATTAGTATAGATAATAATTAATATAATAGTATAGATAATGCTAAAGGATACTACATTTTCGATAAAAAAAAATACACCACTCACGTTTATTTATTTGTTTATTTATTTATACATAATTATATACTAACTTGTGCGCGCTAATCTCAGAAACTACTGGTACGAATTGAAAAAATATTTTTGTGTAGGATAGTCCTCTTATCAAAAAAGGCTATAAGCTATATAACGTCATATTATGAATAACTAGCTTCCGCCCGCGACTCCGTCCGTGCGGATGTCGGTCTTCGCGTGGATGGTTTATTTCCCCATTTTGAGTAACTCTGACAATGACATCTTATAAATATTGAGGCGCTGAATCCACTGCGGGTAATGCAACGTGTGTTCGCGGTTCTACAGAACAACGTCTATGAATAAAACTGAAAAATAAGATTTTTTTTCTACGTATTTTTCCAGGATAAAAAGTATCCTATGTTATGCCCAGGATAATAAGGAATAATTATACCAAGTTTCATCGAAATCGAACCGTTAGTTTTCACGTGATGCCTGCACAAACAGACAGACAGACAGACAAAAATTTTTTTAATCATATATTTGGGTTTGGTATCGATCCAGCAACACCCCCGCTATTTATTTTTTCAATATTTTCAATGTACAGAATTGACCCTTCTACAGATTTATTATATGTATAGATAGGAGCCGGGCATATTTTAGGATTCTCATAATTTTGGCCTGTTTAAAGAAAACTCATTTTAGAAATTGGTTCATAAATACAAGGTTATTACGTAAAACAGGAAGATCTCGTATTATTACTTAAAATTGGTGTTCGAGGTGAAACGAGGTTCAAAACGGTAAACCGACACGAGCGGATGCAACGAACTTGGATATACTAGGAAATGGAGCGGGCAAATGCAATGGCAGCTAATTCGTACAGCTTCTCGGTATACAACACTAAAGAAAAGCTAGATCCAGCTATATGCCTAAGTATTCTGCCGAAAACGGTATAGAAACGGAAGCAAACTGGCCCAAACGCGAATCTTTCGATAAGTAAAAAAAAGCATCTTCTTTAACAACGACAGCTTTACACGAGATTTCACGTTTCTGTACCATAAAAAAAGAGTTTTTTACCTTTTTTATAGGCAATCGTACGGAATCCTTCGTGCGCGTGTCCGACTAGCACATGGCCGTATACCATATCTACATAAAACTGACTCACACACCCAGACTTCTAGAGCAACAATCGCTTCTGCAGAGCTGTATGACGTCACATCCTGCTATTATTGCACAGTACCCACAATTTGCCTTTAATAAATAACAGGCTGCCGGCAACGGCCTATACTGTACTATTTATGGACCTTACATTATTAAGGCGCTATTAGAACGAACTGAACTGCATGAAGAGACTGAACTAAGTTTAGTAACTGACTGAACTAAGTTGGTTTGATATCGAAACAGATGGGAACTTTGACGTTAATTTTTGATGTTAATTAGTTCCTCGTTCTTATTTTCTATACAATAAACGCCGTAAATACTTCAAGGATATTGTACGTAAAATACAAAAATCTTAATGCCTCTGTTCTTGAGAAAAATTTTAACAGCGTTCGTATGATTTCAGATGGCGCCACATGAACGAATTACCTGTCAAATTGTGAATAAACGCTAGTAAAACCGCTGGCAAAAGCAATTAATAAGATACTACCGGAAACAGACTAATACACCCGCGAGGTATCTGTAATTGGCCCTGGAAATTGAATGGATCTAGTCTAGTTTAAAATCGAAGTCGTAAAAATAAAATAGACTCTGGAGAGGAAATACGTTCGATTTTAGTGGTTTTAGAGCTCAATATTCAGTTAAGTTTAGTATTGAAATTTACTACTATAGGGGCTGTCTGAGGCCGAATGAGTCCTCACGGTTTGGATAAAGCGAAAGGGACTGTTAAGGATTACTACACCGTGCCACCGTACGTGTAGGAGGAGTTCGTGGCTAAATATTTACAGCCGCACAGGCCGATTTTCCGGGTTAAGCCCCGCTTGCTGAGGTTGGTCTGTGGATGGCTGACCATCTGTCATTGCGAGTTTCCTCCGTGTCTCGGAAAGCACGTAAAGCCGTTGGTCCCGGCTGTCTTTTGTAGACCTTTTTTGACAGTCGTTACTGTTAGTCAGAAGCTCTAAAGTCTGACAACCAGTCTTACCGTGGGGTATCGTATTACCCAGTTACGGGGTTGTGGTGGTCCGACAGGCAGTCGCTCCTTGTAAAATACTGATATTCAGCTGTATCTGGTTTGACTGGAAGCCGACCGCAATATAGTTGGGAAAAGGCTAGGCAGGTTGGACCGTGCCCCGTCCGGGCTACGGGGCACGGTCCAACATTGTGGTGTACTTTTTGTATGAAGTGATTCATGCTTGCGGCCCGGACGGGACACGTCCGGGGCACAGACGCGGCATGGTGGAGCGTGAATCATCCTTTATCCTTGATTCCCATTACACAGAAATTTTCACGACCCGCATCATTATTTATGAAAACACAGCAAACCTATTTAATGACAGGAATAATGGCAAGGGGTCTACTTTCTATTTCGATCCGTTGACGAAGACACGGGTACAAACAAGGATGTACGAACATACCTAATGTTACTATCCAAATTGCGCACGGATAATACCGCCAAGACTGAAGTCGTTTTGACGCGACGCTAGTGTCTATGTCATTAAATCAAATTGAAAAAAATGTAGTACCACGTATTTACCGCAGGTCTTGAGTGGATGGTCGCTGGACTCACGAATTACCGTGACCGGTACGTAAAGGGCTATTGAATGACACCGTGGATTTAAGTCAGTACAAGACTGACAGTCCCTACCGCTCTGCCCTGGGTGGGAGGACTCATTCGATGATTTTACCACGCTAAAGAAAAGTATTGAGTGGTGGCGCGGACTCTAAGAAACCATCTATAAAATCATATTTAAATATCATTCATTCTTAGTTCGTTGTCAAAACGTCCGTAACTACGGCTGAAACCACGGATTTCGTGCTTAGAGTTTCTATACTATCGTTTTTGCCCCGTAACTGTGTCGAATTGCGACGGTTTAAACACGTACATCTATACAGGCGTTGTGTGTGCGTTGGCGCTGCATTGACTGGGCGTTGACGCTCCGTTGTTCTACATATGAATCTGAACGATATGTCACACGATATGTTTAAATGATGGAACGCGACCCAACGCTCCAGGATGAGAGAGAGACGAGGTGGAGAAGGGAGCTGCGTTAAAACGATGAGGCGGCAGTGCAGCATTTAATAGCATATCGAGGACTGAGACACCCTACACAGACGCTAATATGATGTTCGAGATAGCTACGTTGAATGTTGAAGCGCTTCTGTGGCATTTCTCTTAGAGGAATCAAATATAGCAGCTCACAATTTAGGACCCATAAATAGTAGTAATTTTTATCCGTGGTGCTAGACAACTGGGGCTCTCGCAGTTGTAATGTCCTTTTGTGTCTATTAGCCTTTGTTTTCTCCCGTCTCCTGCTTGATATGGAGTCTCCACTAGTATTTTCTGATTATTTTAATGGCAGGATTCAAGACAGGTTAATTTATTCTTCGGAACACGTCAAGCTGTTAATTATGGCTTTCAAGGGATGCAGTGGTTTGGTAAAAGTGTGGTGGGTTTATCCCAATTAAATAAAAATCACTCTTAGACCTCAAGGGCAAATAATACGTGATACTTAAAACATCAGATATACATCTTCTTAATATCCTAATTCAATATTTACTCCCCTATCAATGTTAGTGAATACAGGCAATGTAAGCTGTAACGAAACTCTTTAAGAGCTCAGGGCTGTTAGCACGTCCCGGAAGAATGTTAGTACTAAAATACATGTTTGGGATACTGTTTTATGCTCGAAAATTGCTTAGAACGATTCAGGGAACAGTCAGGTTTAACCACACTTTGATGCTTGAATCTGATATAAATTGTTTTTATTTTTGTAGAACACTAGTTGTCTTCCAATAACTTCCATCTATATCGATTTTTATTTACGTGGTAAAATCATCAAATGAGTCCTCCCACCCATGGCAGAGCGGGAGGGTTTTTTTTTTAAACGTTGCCCCACACTAGGAATATCTCCTGTGACGTGGGTGCGTTTACAAACATATAAACACACATACACAAACGCCCAGACCCGGAACAACTACTTGTAGATCATACAAATATTTGTTCCGTGCTGGAATCGAACCCGCGACTCGCAGAGCAGCAGTCCAATCGCTCAGCCACTGCGCTAACCGTGCCGGATTGTCAGACTCGTACTGACTAAAATCCTCGGTGTCCTTGAATAGCCCTTTGCGTACCGGGGTCACGGTAATTCGTGAGTGATCAGACAGCGAGTTGAACTATATCGATCTAGGGCTAATGTGAGCCACTAGTTGTTAGTTTTGTTCAGCTCGTCCTGCCATCTTCTGAAGGGTCTGCCGCGACGCCTTCTGGCTGTGTCAGGGTTCCTCTAAGTGGTTATTTATGAGAAGCCTTTTCCCAGCAGTGGGATGACACTGTTGTTTCCCACTGTTTCAACCGCTTCTCGGCTCTTCCTAAATAAATGGGCTATCCAACACAAAAATATGCTTTGAATTCGAACTAGTAGATCATAAACAAAATATTCAGCTTTATTATATTATGTAGTATAGATAAAATAACATGACGCCTGTAATCCTCGAAGGGTTCGGCAGTTTCATCAGTTATTTCTAAGTTATATGAAGAGCCGGGGTCGCAGGACTGTACTGGAGTCGCGGGACTGTACGAATTACCGTGACCCCGGAACGTAAAGGGCTATTGAAGGACACCGTGGATTTTAGTCAGTACGAGTCTGACAGTCCCGCTTTGCCTGGGTAGGAGGACTCATTTGATGATTTTACCACGATTTAAAAAAAAGTTATATGAAGGGGCGAGCATATTGTTTTCAACCGGGAACAAACCCAAACTTCATGGCTGTTACTGAATAATTCTTTATGAAAAAATCCAAAATCATTTCGCCCGACCTAGTATTCAAACCACCGGGTTTGATTTTGGATTTTTCGACGATTGATTGATTATTTGATGTCGATGTTTTGACGTTTTGCTTAGCATTCGCTAACGAGGCAGTAAAGAAAACAAATACTGTTCAATTTATCCAAGTAAATGATCTACGAATATTTTCTAAAGAAAAATATAAGAGACTGGCAATATTTTCTCGTTATTTTTGAGGGTTGAGCGTTCATGGATCATTTTGATAGATAAATTAGCCAGTATTTGTTAAAAAAACAGGCTATTATATCTTATTATTTTTCTTTTCCTTTTAGCAGTCTTTAGTTGTTAGGTTTCACAGAAATATAAAGCTTCAACGATAGTATTTATCTACAATAACTACTAAAGTACCAATCTATCTTTTCTTTAGAAAATGTTATGTTGGTTTGTGTACGCTTCAAAACCTCAAAAAGTTCTGCACCGATTGAACTGAATAGCATGAAATATAATCCGCATCAAGGATTATTTTTGTCTATTTTTTGCATCAGTCACATATCTTCTGAACCATTCAATCACAGTGTGCCACAGCTAAGCCTGGCAGCAGCTAGTTTATTACAATAATTTACGGGAGAATAAACAATTTGAAAGCAACAATAAATTAAAAATCTAATAAGTCTATCAGTTTTTTTTTTTTTTTTTTAGGGTGATTTTGCCAATCATCAAATGAGTCCTCCCGCCCTGGGCGGGGCGGAAGGGACTGTCAGACTCTTACTGACTAAAATCCACCCGTGTTTCTTCGGATGCCCTTTACGTTCCGGGGCCGCGGTATCCTGGATTAAGAAAAAAGCCGCGACCCCAGCAGGCATTTGGCCCCGTAAGGGGCCCCGTCGGTGACGCGTGAAACACGACGCGCCACCGACCCGGGCTTGGTCCTTGGTCGGACGGCGAGCTTACCCATTACTCACCGTCCGCAAGCCCGCTCCGCCGCTGTGCCCTCTGCTGTTCAGAGGGACACGCGTTGGAGCATCCACCCGACAGGCTATTCGCATACGGGCAAAGAGATCCCTTAGACCGATCGCCGGCGAATCAGCCAACCTCCTAGCGGGATTGCTGCCCTGGGATCTGGAGGCGACTGCCCTCCAGCGCGTCTACGAATGGCGCGTGGAGGCGCAGCGCCGGGGCGAATCCCCGCTGCCTCGACAGGTCGAGGCGCGGCGGGAAGAGCTCCGGCGCGATCTCAGGGCAGTATGGAGGGAGCGACTGTCGCAACCGAGGTCCGGGCACGCCGCAATCGCGGCGGTAAGACCCCTCTTTGAGGAGTGGCTGGATAGGCGTCACGGCGTCCTTACCTTCCGCATGACGCAGGTCCTCACCGGACACGGAAGTTTCGGGAGGTTCCTGTGTCTGATAGGGAGGGAAGAAACGCCTGGGTGTCACCACTGCGAGGATCGTCCGGAGGACACGGTGGAGCATACGGTGCAGGACTGCCCCGCTTGGGCAGAGCACCGCCGTGTCCTCACGACGGCGATAGGCGGAGACCTCTCGCGCCCGGCATTGGTCGAGGCCATGCTGCGGGGCGAGACGGAGTGGGAAGCGGTCGCCTCCTTCTGCGAAGCAGTCATGCTCGTGAAGGAGGAGGCGGGCCGCCTGAGGGAGAGGACAGCGTCCTCCCTCCATCCCAGCCGCAGTGGTAGACGCCCACGGCGTCGGACGTCACAGGACGATCTCCGGCCACCGTAGGCGCGGGCATGCGGGCAGCAAGTAATGGGCGACTTGCTGTCCGACCATGGACCATGCCCGGGTCGACGGCGCGTTGTGTTCCACGCGCGCCTCAAAGAGTGTCAGCAAATTGACGGGGCCTGTAGAGGGCCAGAGCCTGCCGGGGTCGCGGGACTTACCCATCACCGTAACCCCGGTACGTAAAGGGCTCGTGAAGGACACCGTGGATTTTAGTCAGTACAAGTCTGACAGTCCCTGCCGCCCTGCCCTGGGTGGGAGGACTCATTTGATGATTTTACCACGATAAAAAAAAAAAAAAAAAAAAAAAAAAAAAAAAAAAAAAGACACACAGTGCCTAAAAGAGTTTTTGCCCGCATCCCAGGGTGCACCGGCCCGAAAAACTGGTCTTCCCCCCGGACGTATCCGAAGGGGAACGCCAGTCCACGGGCGCACGTGGAGGTTTCCTGTCTTAGCACCCCAATAAGTCTATCAGTTAGAAAAATATTGGACACGTATTTTTTCTTTTGTTAAACCAATGCTTATTTACAAAGATACAATGCATCAAAGTTCGAGAGTGTGGTTTGTGACGTCAAAAGCAAGTAAAAATTATACTTGCTTATGATGTATTGCCAATTTTAAAAGAGCCGTGTCTTTTTGTTTACGTGGTAAAATCATCACATGACTCCTCCCACCCAGGGCAGAGAGGGAGGGACTGTCAGACTCGTACTGACTAAAATCCACGGTGTCCTTCAATAGCCCTTTACGTATCGGGGTCACGGTAATTAGTGAGTCCCGCGACCCCGGCAGGCTAAGAGCCGTATCTTCATCAATTTCGGTTTAGGTAACAAAAGAAAAAATACGGGTCTAATATTTTTGGTATATAATCTAACTGACCGATTTAAAATATTAAAAAAAAATATTTTCTCCTTTCCAAAATGTTCTAGATCAGTCTAACTTAATATTATGTAACTTTAAAATATCGCTGACGCGATGCACGAATCCTGACGTAACATAATCCTTCGTCTTGGAACAGGTGTTTTAATATTGTCAAATGTAGGAGCCCGGCTGACGTAGCGTGGGACTGGTATTACAGGATATGGATCGAAAGGTTTATTTATAGTCAGTACCTGAGGAGAAAGTTCGACTGGCGTTATGTGTATTTATGCCAGTTTTTTTTTGTCACTAAAGAGGTCACTTATAAGCTTTTTATTTAATAGTTTTTTTTTTATCGTGATAAAATCATCAAATGAGTCCTCCCACCCAGGGCAGAGCGGGAGGGACTGTCAGACTCGTAGTGACTAAAATCCACGGTGTCCTTCAATAGCTCTTTATTTTCCGGGGTCACGGTTTTTTTTCATTAATGCAGTAAATAAATAATTATAATTGCATAAGTTGTTTAAAAATTCTATGCAATAGCTTTACCGTGGCAGTCCCCGAGTGCTACACGTATTCTTTTTTATAAAACTTTTATTTAGGCAACAACCATTTTCGAGAAAATAAAGGCACAGTGGCTTTAAAAACTTAGAGCAAAATGTTCGTCTAGCCTAGTGTAATGTTTAGTTTGAAGGTGAACTGTACAACTTTTCCTTACTAATTACTTAGTTAATTGTCTAGACTTGCGAATACCTAGTAAATGTATTCAAAATAAAGGCTCTACTATTATCAATACATTCAAATCAAAAAGTAATAATGTAAATCGACGATACGGTTCACCAAACGCCAGTGTTATGTTAAGTATGCCTAAAGAGTGTATGTTCTCGGAACATACTCGTACAATCTTTAGGCATACTTAACATAACACTAACGTAACGAAAGCACCATCAGGACGTCATTTGCAAGCGGCTGTTGGCGCTTGCGCTACGTTAGTATTGTGTTAAGTTTGCCTTGAGTGTGTGATTTCCCATCATACCTCGCGTCCCTGTCTTATACACTGTTCCCGGACCTAGTTAACTAGCAACTTACATCCATGCCAGGTGGTGCTCACACGTAGTTTTTACTAAAGTACTTGTTTACTTTAGCAGCTGTTATTTTAGCATTCAAGCAAATACGACTAAACATAACATGCATCTAACCCTTTATTGTCCTTTATATCTCCTAATATCACATTTAAATCCAGATCTAACACTAAAATGCTATCAAACTAAACTACTACATGCAGTACCAGCATTTCATATAATATTCAACTCTGCATTGAGTCGTTTTCCCAGTATTCACGTTGAGCGAGCTTTAAAAGTGTAAAATCTTGACGCACAAAAATGTGACATTGTATTTTAAGATAAAGAAACTTTTTCATTAAAATTTTATTTAGGTAACCTTAGGACTTTGGGGAAAGGAGCATTCTATAAGATATAATTGTAGGAAAATAGTGAATAAAGACAGAAAATGTTTGTCTTGGGGTGGAAAATAATCAAATTACTTTTTTTCTTTTGTAAAACTGCCCCACGACCACGATACCTCGTCCCCGCAAAAATACAATCTAAAAAAAACGACAGGTTGCACGCGTGAAAACATGTTAGTTATAAACACACACGAACATTCGCGCAAGCGCCCTGCGCCGTCTTACGAATTTTCGATCAGGTCACGTGTCCTGACGCGAGTTTAACATTTTTTACCCATTCCAAAAAAGTGCACAACGC
The DNA here is from genome assembly GCA_943136025.2 of Agrotis puta. Taxonomy (NCBI): domain Eukaryota; kingdom Metazoa; phylum Arthropoda; class Insecta; order Lepidoptera; family Noctuidae; genus Agrotis; species Agrotis puta. Next base: position 14,877,061 of record OW964182.2, on the reverse strand, counting down.
CGCTAAAGAAGTTTTCACTTCAAAAATTGTAATCAAACAGTGATAGCAAAATGGAATCTCAGACAACGATAGGTGAAATTGATCACCATTTTAATTTGCCTCTCGATGTGTTACAAATCCAGTTCAGAAGCCAGTCCTCAGTTGCAAGCACAGACAAAAATTTTAATATTCAACCCACATCAGGGTAAAAATCTAGGTGAAACTCGACTCACATACTTTACACTTTGAGTATGACGGGAAATAGTATAAAGTTTTAAATATGTAAAACCAGAAAATCTAGAAAAATTGTGATATGAAAACCTGATTTCAACTTTTAAGTAATCTTTAAGTTTATGTTAGTGGGAGCGTCACTGATGGGTTTGACAAAGGTCTGGAAAAGGCTGACCTCCCGATTGTCCTACTTTTACTGACTAAAAATCGGCTCTGTTTCTTCAGTTGCCTTTTGCGATACAGAGCAACGTTTACAGACGGTCCCGCGAAAATTGCCCTTTACTTTCCAGAACAGTGCTAACCTCTGAAGGCATTCCCGTGGCTCTAGCACGCATTTAGCTTTTTTTTTATCGTGGTAAAATTGTCAAATGACTCCTCCCACCCAGGGCAGAGTGGGAGGGACTGTCAGACTCGTTCTGACTAAAATCCACGGTGTCTTTCAATGGCCCTTTACGTTCCGGGATCACGGTAATTCGTACAGTCCCGCGACAGGCGCGCATTTAGCTATATCAGCCCTTTGTATACTAGCTATAGTCATGTTTTTATTCGCTCACAAAACTCGTATCATCTGTGACTAAACCCGGAGTTTTCCACAACATACGATTTACAACCGCGACTCGAGTCGTAAGTCAGCGTGTACGAGGTACAAAAGTAATAGAATGTTATCGAGTTCAATCTTGAAACGTCAACAAACATCCGTAATAAGATCGCCATGTTTCAGTTTACGTCGGCCATCAAATTCATGGAGCTATTGTGTAACGGGAGCAGTTGTTGCGGACTTATTTAATTAATTGACAATTGTTAAACGACTGAGAGAAATTACATCTCTCAATAATTATTTTCTTGCTTTTTTCTTTTGCAGAAAACCGAAATCAAGAAAGAAAGATTAATCTGAACGACCTAATTTTTATGAAATTAATTCAAGGGAATTCTTATACGAGTAATGGCGTCGAGTCTTTTAATCAGTACCAGTTTGACAGACTCAGATCTAAAACACATTTAATGATGTTACGAACCATCTCAATAAAAGAAAACTGTTTTGTTATGTGTTTTTTTTTTATCGTGGTAAAATCATCAAATAAGTCCTCCTGCCCAGGGCGGGGTGGGACTGACTGTCAGACTTGTACTGACTAAAATCCACGGTTATCCTTCCATACGTTCCAGGGTCACGGTTACCTAATGAGACAGTCTCGCGACCTTATTTATCTTATTAAGAATACAATTTACTCACTTTTCTTAAACATTTTTTATTACAATCCTTCCTTCTTCTAAACCGCAACACAACTGCAACAAAACAACCGCTGTAATTTCCGTTCACAAGATAAGAACGTTGAATCTCTTTAACCCGAATAACTCATTTTGTTTTATCAAATAACTACAATGCAACCGTCGCACAATCGTTGTCCGTTTTATTTACAGAATAAAGTACCTTATTCACGGTTTCATAAGAAAACCAAAGTAAGTCTAGGGACACATCTACAATGCTTATGACGTAGTTCATGTTACGTTTTTTTAAACTCCATTAAAAAAAAATGCGTTGAGGTCCACTCTTTTTGCATTTTGTATACAAACACTATTTTTTTAAAGTTCCATATAATTTATTTATACACGTTACGCTTATTTCCGGTCACCGTAGGAGGACGGCGAGTAATGGGTACTTGCCGTCCGTAATGGACAATGCCCAAAGAGCACAGTGGATTATAGTCAGTACAAGAGCAAACAGTTGTTTTTTGCAAGTAAATTTCTATTTCATTATGTCCTGCGTTATAGGAGAACAGTGTATAAGATGCGAGGTATGATCTCAAACCACAGACTTAAGGCAAACTTAACACAATACTAACGTAGCGCAAGCGCCAACAGGACGCCATTTGTTAAGAGCCGCTTGCAAATGACGTCCTGATGTATGTCTCCATTATACCTCGCGTCCCCGTCTTATACACTGTTCCCCTAGATTTTCCAGAAAATATCTTTGTAAGGTAACGTTATAACGACTGAAAATGTTTCAGCGACATATTTTCTGCAGGTGTATCACTGCTCTTAGGATGCCAAACAAGTGTGGCGACCGCTCGCTCATAGCGCTGGTGTTGGGAGCTGGCTTTTTTACGGCGTGACGGAAATAAAGCCACGAAACACTTCCGTGGGAAACGGTGAAAGACATAAGAGTGAGAGATTTTTATGCAGAGAAATATCGCGTTTGATAATACGCGATTATGTGGTCGACGGTGAACCACACTTGCCTAGCAGTAAACTTTTCATCTTGACTTAAAGCCTTTGTCAAACAGACAGGCGTAGCGAATGCGAAGCGAGGCGTTTTTATTTGTAATGTATGGAATTGTTTGAATTCAGTCACATAGAAAAGCGAAAGCGATCCGATAGCGTAGGTAACCGAACCGATGCGAAGACGTGGCGAAGGCGTATTTGCTCTGTTTGACGTCGTTCATAAAAAGCCAGCTAATACAACTGCCACGCCTCGGTTCGCTGCGCCCAGTTTGACGTATCGGTTCGTTATCACTTCAGTCTCGGTCCGATTCGCTATCGCCTGTCTGTTTGAGAAAGGCTTAAACGCCCCAAAGTTGTAGCTACGAGTATCAAGAAACAAAGACTTCGGCAAGGAATTCCATTAGTTGATTGATGTGCACAATGAAAAAAAGTTTATTTTATTTTATTTGATTTTGAAACTTCATAATTACTACAGGTTTCACTTTTGGTTGATAAAGTTAGCGTAGAATAGGAAAAGCGTAAATTAGTTAAGTCAGTAGGGATAGCAAGACCTTCGGCTTACAAAAGGTGAAGATATGATTATTTTTAAATATGTCGATATAGTTTAGTTTGTACTCTGATGAAAAATTCAAGTTTGTAACCTCGAAAAGTGGTAGCTCGAGCCGATCATAGATGAAAGGTGCTTAAATCTATTTCTTTTAATATGATATGTTGTCCTTCATTGTTCGTTGTATGATTCTGAGTCTCTTTAAAAGGCCAGCAGTGTAATGGAGACTATAAATGTTTATTTATTTATTTTATTGGTTTACCAACAATTGTTACATCCATGCATAAATAAATAGAGCACATAACACTTATACCAGATGTAAAATATTAAGCGGTATAAACTACATGCAAAAAAAAAAAACAATAATATTCGGTTTACGGATGTTAAAAGGAAGAACAACTGAAAAAGTAGGTGACCCAAATGATCAGAAACAAAATTTTATGCTGTGTTATCTTTATCAAGAATACATGTCAAAATAAATGTGATTAAAAGTGATTTTAGAGTATTATAATAGGAGTTAAAACTATCGTAGACTATGTATATACTAATTTATTGTGAGAAACAACTGATGAGGGCTTGCATGAGATTTTTAACCGTACAACCGTTAAAATTAGTGTTAAAACTGTACAGTTATCGGTACATGTATCGTTTATGCGTGCACGGTTAAAACCATCATGCAAACCTTAACGTACATGTCATCATTGGCAAAATACACTGGTCTTAGTAATTTACAAATTTAACTTACTAATTTAAATCATTACTGACCATCTGTAAAAACCTACTTTTTAAAGAAAAATTGCGTCAAAGTTTGTTAAAGACGAAGAAAGTCTGATAAAGTAAACAACCAAGTTATTTACGTAGCGTCGCCGTCGTCTGTAATCACCATTCCAATAAAAAAAGAGATGATCGTATACACTTTATTGTACACAAGGATGAATAAACAGTTCTTACTACTACAACTTGCTACTACAAAAATATACAACATTATTTTTTGTTTATGCGAAACCCGATACACCTGTCTAGTATTTTTGTGTAAAGAATCTATGTTCAAAATTTTAAAACCGAATCTTAATAAATCACAAGGTTATACGTTTGTATATTACCTGGTTGTCCGTTCAAAAACATGCTCATTTCGCGGTACACCCGCGTAAACCGCGTCTCCTGTGTTATACACTCGTAATAATAGCTTGGCAATAGGTACCTAACCGTACGGTGATTGTATTGTAATTAATATGTAATTAACTGGTAATAAAATTTAATTAAGATATTTTTGAAAAAAAAAATATCACATGGTGTAAAAATTATTAGAATCGAAACAGTTACTGATTCTGAACAAACTATGTTCAGGTTTCGCATATACTAAAAATAATGTTGTATAAATGTTACCAAAAAATATTCGCCTACGCCTTGGACCACACGTCAAGCCGCATCGCCATTGTCGCTTGAATCACAAGAGATTTCCGACGCCCGTATTAGGAGATTGCCGGCGCGACCCAGTTATCTAGACCCGAAAATTATTACTAAACCTAGGTCAAAGAACGCGTTTGACACTTGAAGGTCAATCTAAACCTTTGTTAGGATCTTTTTTGACCTTCAGAAATTGGAATTTCTTGTTCCTTTTCTATACAAAGCATCCAATTTGGAAGCGAGAAAATCATTGTTTCATTAGGAGTGCTACCGCAGTGTTTTTCTCTTTCCTGATGTATTTCAATAATGAACTGATTGTTCTTGGTAAGATTCTGAAGCGGTAAAACACAGAATTGCTTTGCGTGTCTATCTGTGTAAGTTTTTCGTTCTTCTAAACTGCAACTTGAACATAATCAATCTATAATGTTCCCATAGGCTTTCTCTTCGTGAGAATGAGTGGCACGTGAGCCCAGTACGGGTTGGTAGATGTCACATGTCTTAATGTTTTTGATTCTTCGACATGCCGGTTGCCTTGTTTTCCTTCACCGTTCTATAATATAAAAAAAAAACTCTAGGAATTTATCCTGGGTGGGTCGTAGATATGTTTACAAACATTTTAACTCACATACACAATCAGCCAGACTCTACTACCTATTTTTTTATTAGCCTGCTCAGTCCCATTCCTGGATTAAGGCCTCACTCCACTCCTTCCACTTCTCGCGAGCCCGTGTGTCCTACTTCCAATTCGGACAGAACCTATCCAGTTCGTCCACTGTCTCTACTACCTACGACATACAAACATTATTTTGTTCCGTGCGGACATCCAACCCACGACACGCTCCGCAGCAGCCGATCACTGCACCAACGCTAAAAACAAGCTAGGCAGACGACGAACATTAAAGAGCACACTCCGACGATAGATAAATCAAAACCATTACTTTAATAAATATTTATGACGAATCTTTCTCTAAAACTTTTCTATTATTATTTCCTTAGCAACTGAGAAGACAGACAAAGAACGAAATACCTACTAAGTATTATTATCATCGTCCATTTGCCCACTTTAGTAATATAAACTAGTTTCACAAAGAATAAAGGAATTAAGACCGGGCTGCTAATGAAGAAAGATCTTTTTATATCTTTCAAAGAACAAATGTTTTCTTTTTCTGTTAATTAATGTAATCAATTGAAGTCGATCCAGAAAAAAAGACAAAACAATAAAAACATAAGGAAGTTGGTAAACAATACAATGGATAGCAACAAAGCTGTACCCACTTTTGTTTTTTTCAATTCTAGTTTTTGGTTGGCAGCACTAGGCATATGTAGAAACGACCCTATCAGTGGCGAGTTTTATGATCTGTAGTTTAGCAAACTATTAACGTTTTGTCTCAACTAACGGTTAAAAAAACGTATAGGACTAAAACAAACACTTAGCTGATCTATTGATTAAACAATTCGCCCTAAGACACCTTAGGACAAAGTGATATTTCTAGGACAACGATGGAACATTTTTTCCCCTCTTTTGGCAATAGTTGGTGACTATGTGTCACTTTTTTTAACAAATAAATGTCTTGTGTCAATTGTCATTTCTACTTTTTGAAAAAGGCTAAAAGTCTTGACTTTAGTCTACGGCAACGGTGACAGAGACAAAGACTGTGATATCAAACTTATTTAATCGAACAAAAAAATGTCTAAAACAACTTTAAGAACTGTTTAATCAAACAAGTTTCAAATTAATAAGAGTACCTTTGCAGAAGCATTTTAACAACAAGTGCCACTTGTTTAGAAAAAATCTACAAAGTTTTATTACACATTTTTGAATCTACCTATGTTCTAAACCTGGTTTAGTTAGCAGATTATAATTAAATTGGCAAAAGATTGTCTCTCACTTTAACTACTACATTTCTCCGAATATTCCGTCCATTCGCTTTATAAAGATTTTTTTCTGTTGTCCATAATGTTCATCTCACTGTCACAGAGGACAGATTGAACCACAGAACATGAGAAACTACTCTCTGGTTATCTTTGTTGATTGGATAGCATAACGTCTGGGGTTAACCTGACAGTACCTCGGTGAAACTGTCTCTCTGGCCAAATTAATGAAGAATATAAAAAGAAAAAGTAATGTTAAAGTTTGCCCATTCCATTACAATAATGGTTTTCAACTTCGGAATGAATTTGAATGTCGTGCTTTGAATATTTCTTTAAATGCTAAAACATTCACGAAATTCTGGATTAAAATAACTGCAAATTAGGTTATTTTCAAACTGTGCTCGCAATTTCACAACATTATTTAAATCTCTAAAACTATAGTAAACTAATTTCCAAATAATAACTAGGTTGTTTAAATTTCACAAAGAATAATCTAAATAAACACATTTGCTTACAAGTACAAAAGTAGAATTTTATATTTGTAATTTGTTCTTATGTCAAAGTGAGTTTCTACTTTTTGTGTCAACTTTTTACAGACCAATTAATTCAGGTTGGTTATAATATAAATTCGTCTACATGGCTATCAATGGGAATAGTTCTCAGAAGGCAAACGGTATTGCTACGTTGGATATTTTTGGGTTTTACCACAAAGGAATATCGATGGATCAGAATGGTTTTTAGTTAGTCCGAGACCGGGAAAAAATCTGTATATATATAAATCAATGCCACTTTTCGTTGTAATTTTATAAGTCAAGAACGGGCTCACCTATCCAAACCAAATGTTTAGGCTTTGTTCGAACTATTTAGTAGATGGTTTATGTGAAGTTTGCACAAAACCGGTCGAGCGATTCTTAATTTATCACATTTTTTGTAACAAATGAATTCAATTAATGGCGGATCATTTTGTTAATGGGGTTTTGCTGTCAAATTGAAACTTTTTTCAGTGTTGACAGTACAAGCAGTCATTCATGCGGTCATTTAATTTGGGACGTGCTTCGATTAAAGCTAAGTTCCAATTTTTGTTATTATTATTTCACTTTATACTTAGCGAAGCACGTACCGGGCCGCTAGTATTTTATTTTTTTCCTTCCCAAAAAAAGTGTTACATGCTGAAAATGTAACTTAAAATTAGTGAAGTCGTTTTTGAAATTAGTCTTGTTCATTTTGAGTTTATCAGTTACAAAGAGAAAATAAAATCTTTGCTCCTTTTAATATTATTATAGGGTAGGTAAACCTTAATATGAAATCAGAACATTAAATAAAATTTAACCCTACATTAAACAACAAGAATAGACGTAAATGAAGGCAGTGTCAGGGATAACCATGGCAAAAGAAAAAACTTTTTATGCGGTTCATTTTTGTCACCAGTGAAAGAAAATATACGAGTTTAAGAGTTTCACAGCCGCAAAACGTATGTTTGTTGATTTAGAACGTGTCGAAGATGTTAGAAAAAGATGGATGGTCACAAATATGTTGTCAAAAATAAGTTGGAAGTAAAACTACTCCAGTATTTTTATTTTGCAAATATTGTGCGGAATAGAAAGTAAATTCAATACAATAGTAATTCGCGTGTCAATTTTCACGTAGCCGTCTGGAAAATAGAATTACTTTTTTTTTTGGTTATTGTTTTTGCAAATGGCACATGTGAAATTGTTAGCTGTTGGTTATTCTAGGTAAAAACTTATTTTTATCTGAAATATGTTTTGTATATTATTGAAATACATTTATTCTACTAGCGGAACGCCCCGGCTACACTTATGTACTTTCAACTTACCTGATAGATTTCCCTTCTAGTTTTGTCTTTACAATAACGAAAACGAGACAAAAATAGTTATCTAATTCAGTGTAGATTAAAAGTTATGCGCGTTAGACTGAGCAATTATGATCATCAAAAATTGATGGCCGACCAGTAAAAAATAAATATATATTATATAATATGTATAATAAATAAATTCTACTTAATATAATTAATTTGACGGCACGGTTAGCGCAGCGGCTGAGAGATTGGACTGATGCGCTGCGTGTCACGGATTCGATTCCCTCACGGAGCAAATATTTGTATGATCTACAAGTAGTTATTCCGGGTCTGGGCGTTTGTGTGTGTGAGTTTCTATGTTTGTAAACGCACTCACGACACAGGAGCAAATCCTAGTGTGGGGCAAAGTTTTTGACAAAAAAATCTAAGAATATTTTAAATGCGATTTAAAAGCAATACTCTTAATTCAATCCTATTTTTTTTTAATCTAGAAAGTACAAAGTACTTTTTCTTCTAAAAAAAAAATATTTAATAAATATTTTCCTCCTTCAAGTTTAATATACCCCAAAAACATTTTCCAATATCTACTGACCTACCATTTAATTTTAACTCATCACCATTTTAGTAACCCACTCACGCGTGCCCCGAACTGAGAAATATTATGAACGACAGTTGAATTTAATGTACGAGCCGAAAATAATGAGAAGGGCGAGAGAGACGCCATCCCCTTTTTTTTACCGAATATAGGAGATATTTCATGCCAAGTTCTAAGCTACCTACAGTGTCTGTGTCACTTATCATTATTTACTTTCGTTTTCACCTTAATTTTATACAGCTTTTTACTGGCTCTTGAACATTGTTTGGCCATATTTTTGGGTTCGTTTCAGAAAAAATTAAGAATTGTATGTGATTTTTTCTTTTAATGCTGAAGGTCGTAATATACAACATTATTTTTTGTTTATGCGAAACCCGATACACCTGTCTAGTATTTTTGTGTAAAGAATCTATGTACAAAATTTTAAAACCGTATCATAAAAAATCACAAGTTTATAAGTTTGTATATTACCTGGTTGTCCGTTTAAAAACATGCTCATTTCGCGGTACACCCGCGTAAACTGCGTCTCCTGTGTTATACACTCGTGATAATAGCTTGGCAATAGGTACCTAACCGTACGGTAATTGTATTGTAATTAACTGGTAATAAAATTTAATTAAAATATTTTTGAAAAGAAATATAACATGGTGTAAAAATTATTGGAATCGAATCAGTTACTGATTCTGAACAAACTATATTCAGGTTTCGCATATACTAAAAATAATGTTGTATAGATTTTATATGAAACTACTATTTTGTAATGTATAACAAAGTACAATTCAAAGTACAACACTGCAAACAATGCTCCATGTAAAATACTGATATCCGGCTGCATCTGGTTTAACTGGAAGCCGACCCTAACATAGTTGGGAAAAGGCTAGGCAGATGATGATGAATTCAAAGTGCAATGGAAATAAATGCAAGCGAAATCGCTGAAAAAAGGTTGTATTGTTATATATGAACGATTTATGGATTCATGTTTCAATGTAATTTCATGCTTTTTAGTAATGTACGCTAAATTAATATGATTTATGTTATACTCGTATTATGCTGGATTGTATCCGAAAATACGACGGATTATAATTGTTACAAAAGAGATTAATTACTGAACTAAATGTAAATACGTAAATTTTAGCTTTATCTACTCATGTTACATTGTTTTATATACTTACAATTCAAAATTAATTATGAAAGTTTAATATGGAAAGAAATTATCTTACAGTAAAAATAAAATAATAGAATCCATATCAATTACATTTACAAACTGTTTATATTGAGACGTAGGTAAGTAATATTTTATTTATTTGTTACAAAGTGGTCCACTATGATAGTATTTATATAACTTATGTCAGAATTTAAAAACAGAAATAGATGGAGAACGTTTTGTAACTGTCCTTAGTAATATAGTAATCAATTATAGGGTAGTCTTGGTACTCGCCCTGCAACGCATAGAGACAGAGTGGTTTTTAATCAGGCAAGTCTGACAGTCTCTCCCACTCCACCCAGAACGAGAAAACACGCGGACACATTTGGCCAATATTCATATAATAAAATGGTAGGAAATTCAAAACTGTACATTGAATATTTTTAAAAGAATACTTGGGGTGTGATCTACAATCGATACAGCAGCCAAAAATATAGTTTTTAGAATTTTTGTCTGTATGTCCGGGATAAACTCAAAAAGTACTGCATGAATTTACTTCAAAGACACGACAAAGAAGTCGGGTCAACATATAGGTTACATATTATAACGCTATCACCTACGGGGAACGAGCAGTTAACCCATATTTCTTCAACGCATTCACGCAGACGACGTCGCAGGCAGCAGCTACTAAAAATAAATACACAAACAGAAAACATATTTTAATTAATTTTAAGCTCAACTCATTAAAATAATTTTATTAAACAGATAATTTCCCATTACTTATTTCAAGATCAAGAAAAGTAAAGTTTTAGTCACTAAATAATATTTCCATTGGAACACAAATTAATTTAATAAGTGTATCATCTGGTTATGATTTCTTATGATAAATTTATGTAATTTATTTCAGTTAATTAGTTTCGATGTCATGAAAACTAAAGAATTATTGGGCAATACGCAACTGTTACTTTGACTGTTATTATTTAATTTCATATTTCATTTCTAAATATTATTTCTGTCAAGTTACGCATAATTTTGTTTATTTTCTTACACCCAGTCTTTGAAAACCTAAGTTATAGATCAACATAATAATTTTTACATGCAGGATTAAGCATAACATTTTTTTTTCATTCCATATTATTATCATTCACAAATGATATTTTAAACATCAGTCACGTTAATAAATTATGTAGGTAATAGCAGATGCAAAAATTCTGAAAAACGAACCGAACAAAAAACCTATACGTATGTACGTATTTTTTTTTTATCGTGGTAAAATCATCAAATGAGTCCTCCCACCCAGGGCAGGACGGGAGGGACTGTCAGACTTGTACTGACTAAAATTCACGGTGTCCTTCACTAGCCCTTTACGTACCGGGGTTACGGTAATGGGAAAGTCCCGCGACCCCGGCAGGCTATGGCCCTCTACAGGCCCCGTCATTATGCTGACACTCCTTGAGGCGCGCGTGGAACACAACGCGCCGTCGACCCGGGCATGGTCCATGGTCGGACAGCGAGTCGCCCATTACTCGCCGCCCGCATGCCCGCGTCCACCACTGCGGCTGGGGTGGAGGGAGGTCACTGTCCTCCCCCTCACGCGGCTCGCCTCCTCCTTCGCGAGCATGACTGCTTCGCAGAAGGAGGCGACCGCTTCCCACTCCGTCTCGCCCCGCAGCATGGCGTCGACCAATGCCGGGCGCGAGAGGTACGTATGTACGTATAGTGGAGAATTCAAACTAGATGCAGCGAACCAAACTCTTGTAGAAATGAGTTTTTAATTTTATCATCATCTGCCTAGCCTTTTCCTAACTATATTGGGGTGGCTTCCAGTCAGACCAAATGCAGCTGGGTATCAGTATTTTACATGGAGCGACTGCCTGTCGGACCTCCACAACCCAGTAACTGGGTAATACGATACCCCATGGTGAGACTGGTTGTCAGACTTTAGAGCTTCTGAGTAACAGTGACGACTGTCAAAGATCTACAAATAACAGCCGGGACCAACGGCTTTACGTGCTTTCCGAGACACGGAGGAAACTCGCTATGACAGATGGTCACCCATCCACAGACCAACCTCGGCAAGCGCGGCTTAACCCGGAAGATCGCCCTGTGCGGCTGTATTTATTTTTCCACGAGCTCCTCTATTTTTAAATTTTATCCATTTATAAAAAAATATATATAATTCAAAAATGAACAAATATTTTCTTATTGTCACACTTAATATTTTATGTGATCGATATTCAAAATTACTATAACCTAAAAACATTGTGATTCAATCAAAAATTAATTCTCTCTTCTTTTTAAGACATGGCTATTCTTCCGCCCTTGAACCCACAAAGTAACAAGTAAGTAAACACGAAATTTTAATAACATTTTCCCTCGGACCCTGAAAATTCCCGGACACGTTTGCAGCAAATTGAGACAAGTCCTTGGGGGTCAGGGTCGCTTCCAACAGTATCAATAAGGTAGATATTAAATTTTGCTGCCAAAAACAAATTTTTGAAGAAAATACTTAAATTTTTTAAAGTGTATTTTTCTGAAGTTTTCTTTAATAACTTAATATTGGTATATAACATGCAAATACACTTTTTACTAGATTAGACTTGGCTATTTAAGTAATTTGTTGAAAACATTCTAACATACTTGTTTCTTAGAACAATCAACTTGTTTGTCTCTAATTTATTTATTTATTTAATAAAAACATCTAGTACAGCGTCAGCCATTAGGTAATACTAAATTAATATATCCTGCCACTCTGTCATCTTACAGAACATTCCAACATGATCGTCTTCCATTCATCAGCATACAATTGTAACTTTTAGTTTTAGTTGCATTTGATGTTTATCATATTTATCGAGAAAATTGGATCTTGAGACACAATATCCTAGTATAGGAGGTGTCACATAGGCACACGAGCGGACAGGCGATGCAAATGTATGTACGTTGCGTCACGTGGAGAGAAGATAAATTATGTACTGCTCGTCCGCGCGGAGTGGCGGTAAGCGCTGATACCCCGCACAGTGTCACGGAGTTTGTAAAGCATCAACGGATTTAATACTAGCCAATATGATATGATCCACCTTAACTGTCGATCATGTGGATGTGCTTTTATTTGATTAACTAGCTGCTGCCCGCGACGTCGTCTGCATGAAGGCATTGAAGAAATAAAGGTTCACTGCTCGTTCCCCGTAGGTGATAGTGTGATAATAATCTAGCCTGTATGTTGACCCGACTTCTTAATAATATTCGTGCCAAATTTGAAGTAAATCCATGCAGTACTTTTTGAGTTTATCCCAGACATACAAACAGACAAAAATTCTAAACCTATATTTTTGGCTTCCGTATCGATTGTAGATCGCATCTCAAGTAGTATTCTAATAAAAAATATTATGTATAGATTTCTAAAAATGTTATGGATGGAGAGGAAGAGGAAGGCCAAAGAAAAGATGCATGGATTGTCTATGGAATGATATGGAAGAAAAAGGGGTAAATGATACTGTGGCGTCTGATAGAGGAGAATGGAGGAAAAAACCGTGTTGCGCCGACCCCAAGTAAAATGGGATAAGGGCTAAGGTAAAATATGATAGATTTCTAAAAAAAGTATTCCTCCCTGTAACCTAAGGTGACGGTTGAGTGAAGCCATTGGTGTTGGAAGTCCTCATCAGGGCCGCCTAGCTCGCGACTACAATCCTGTCGAAGTATCAGGTTTTATTGTGTTCTATCGGTGTGTAGGAGTTCAAGTTCCTTCTAGGTGAACTTGCTTTATCTTAAGCCTCATTTTTGCCTTCCTAATGGGATAGATTCAAGCCACGAGCAAACTAATTTTAAATTAAAAATGAAAGAATGAGCTGTGTCCAAATTATTTCGAAGCTATACTAAAAGCTGTAATTTATGCTTGAGTTTTACAGCGACTTCAGAAATTCCTACCACGGCAAAATGAGGTTAAGTGGTACGAAAATAAGGGCTACTATAAATAATGATTCCAGCACAATCGACCATTAACCAACTTAGTTCTGTAACATAAGCACCACCATGATTAAGTATAGGGAAAAATATTGGATATTTGAGTTACTGAAGTATGCTTTATAATAGAACGCTTGCCTATAAAACCGTGTCCACTTTTGAAGTATCGTGAATACCAGGCTAAAGTCTCGTCTTTCTAGGAATTTCGGTGCTTCTCACGTGGTCGTAGAGAGCCAGAACAGCTCTTTCTAGGGCTCTCCGAGGAACTTGCTTATGGTGCCTATCATTTTTGGTGAACGTTCAAGTTTCAACCCGTACGTCATGGGAGGACACATTACTTTAACGTGTGATGCTTCAGGTCCATGGGTACCCGCTTCTAATTGAGTACGTCCTTTTATAATAATATGTAGACATTATTGCACTTCTGAAATTTAAATTTTAAATAAAACGTTTTAGCTGCAATTTTATCAAAACTTCAAATTATTTTATATTATAAAAATGTCCGAAAGGTCCGCATTCATAGTCCATCCCAAATTCTGTTGGCAAGAATAACACCATATACGTTACTAATCATGTCAAATCCGTAGCGTGGAAATGAGGAAATGCAACAAAACGAAGGCCAACAAGATAAGAAATAACAGAAATTCTTGGCAAACGGAATAGTAAGTTGTTTGTTTTATTGAAACTTCAGTTGGAACAATGCCTGGCGTTATTAAAATTGTACTTTCTACTGTCCTTGTTTGATAGTGGAATGAATGTCGTGAATTAGATTAGGTTTCTGGACTATGAATAGTGGTTCGGTTATTTTTTATTTATTTTTTCAGAAAACGTTGCCCCCCACTAGGAATTTCTCCTGTATCGTGGGTGCGTTTATAAACATAGAAACTCACACAAACACCCAGACCCGGAACAACTATTTGCAGATCATACAAACTGGTTCGAATTTTAAAAAATATTTGCTTGTTGGATAGTCCATTTATCAATAAGAGTTGAGTGACTGAGTGATCGACAGTTGCGCAGCGTGTCGCGGGTTCGATCCCCACACGGAACAAATATTTGTATGATCTGCAAGTAGTTGTTCCGGGTCTGGGTGTTTGTGTATGTGAGTTTCTGTTTGCGAACGCACCCACAATACAGGAGAAATTCCTAGTGTGGGGCAAAACTTGATTTTCCTAAAAATAACTTAATTTTAGTCCTGAATACCCGACGATAAGATAGAAAAACACTACTAAGATAACAAAACTGTTAGTGTCAAAGTATTCTATTGGTATTTGAGCGATATTTTGCGGGTTTCAGTTTTTTGATTATATTTAGTAACTAGCGGGCGCCCGCGGCTCCGCACGCGTGAATGTCGGTTACCGCTGCATATAGAGGGAGCGACTATCGCAACCGAGGTCCGGGCACGTCGCAATCGCGGCGGTATAAGACCCCTCTTTGAGGAGTGGCAGGATAGGCGTCACGGCGTCCACAGACGACGACCTACCGCATTACGCAGGTCCTCACCGGACACGGAAGTTTCGGGAGGTACCTGTGTCTGATAAGGAGAGAAGAAACTCCTGGGTGTCACCACTGCGAGGATCGTCCGGAGGACACGGTGGAGCATACGGTGCAGGACTGCCCCGCTTGGGCAGAGCACCGCCGTGTCCTCAAGACGGCGATAGGCGGACACCTCTCGCGCCCGGCATTCGTCGAGGCCATGCTGCGGGGCGAGACGGAGTGGGAAGCGGTCGCCTCCTTCTGCGAAGCAAGCATGCTCGCAAAGGAGGAGGCGGGCCACGTGAGGGAGAGGACGGCGTCCTCCCTCCACCCCAGCCGCAGTGGACGCCCATGGCGACGGACGTCGGCAGACGATCTCCGGCCACCGTAGACTCCGGAATGCGGGCGGCCGTGTAATGGACGACTCGCTGTCCGACCATGGACCATGCCCGGGTCGACGGCGCGTTGTGTTCCACGCGCGCCTCAAGGAGTGTCAGCAAAATGACGGGGCCTGTAGAGGGCCAATGCCTGCCGGGGTTGCGGGACTCACAAATAACCATGACCCCGGTACATAAAGGGTTATTGAAGGACACCGTGGATTTTAGTCAGTTAAGTCTGACAGTCCCTCCCTCCCGCCCCCTGCCCTAAGTGGGAGGACTCATTTGATGATTTTACCATGCTAAAAAAAAAGGAAGACTAAAAGTCGCGCTGATAATCACGGTTTGTAAATAACAATTATTGTCTGTCAATAAGGTCGAACAGTCTGAACGTCTATTCGCATCAGCAGCCGAATATTGTATGAAGAACGCGCGTTTTTTTTTGTGTATGGCATCACGCAGGTCAAACTCTAGTAGGTTGTGTACTGCTCAACCGGACTTTTCTGTGGATGCCTTAAGATTTTAAGGCCTCCAGCCGCGCGGACCCCGCCGCCTTTTTATACCTGCCGAGCGTCGAGCGCGGCAACCGCTACACAAAAAAATAATCCTTATAGCATGATCCTGTATTCACGCGCGATGACTGATTAGCGTATTTCATGTATAACTTTGGTGTTTCTGCACCGATTTACATGATTCTTCTTTTATTGAATAGATAATAATGTTAACTTTTTTTAATTAGGGATGAGTGAGAGTGTTGTAAACGTAAGAGTAGACAAATATAATCAGAAAGCTCCGTATTGCTAAGCTATCGGGAGTTTCACGTGTTATTGTGAGTCAACCATAAAAGATAGACATATGCTGTCAAGGAATATTTTTATATAATTTTAAGGAAAACATTTCCGTCATACATGATTTCTATGTAGCTTCAACCATTAAGGCTGCACACGCGACAGAAGCTTAAAAAATTGAGTAACTTCTCCCGTTTTCCCAATATTTCCCTTCACTGCTCTGCTCCTATTGATCGTAGCGTAATGAAAAGTATACTATAACCTGCCCAGGAGTATGAAGAATAATTGTGCCAAATTTCGTTAAAATCCGTCGAGTAGTTTTTGTTTCTATAACGAACATACAGACAGACAGACAGACAGACAGACAGACAGACAAAAAATTTTCTGATTGCATTTTTTGCATCAGTAGCGATCCCTAATCACCCCTTGATAGTTATTTTTTAAATATATTTCATGTACAGAATTGGCCTCTCTACAGATTTATTATAAGTATAGATAAGTATTTAAAGCAGAGAATTAGCTAACGAGATGCAAGTCATCTAGCTAAGCTGTAATAGGAATAGTGAAACTTTTGGTATTAACAGTCATTCATTTCTATTTCAATGTTTCCATAATTGGAGCAGAAAAAATCTGACATCATCTGCAATAATATTTACGATATAATAGTGCGGCAAAAGAAAAAATCCATTCCTCCTAACTGCCCTACTTAAACAAGACAAAAGAGAATACAGAAACAAAACAAAAAAAATAATAATTTGGCCAACAAAGTGTAAGTTTTCGTTTATTTTATTGAAAGTTTACTTGGAAACATGCCTAATTTTATTAGTTTGTAAGGCTCTTGATATACGAGTACGACAACGTTTTGTATAACTCCCTTAGTATTATCTTGCACATGATATATTTACGTAGATAGTCCGTTTAATGACTGGGTCAATGGGTATTGCTGTCCGGAAACTGTATCAGCTGCCAGATTATAACGTTAGGCGGTACTGTATCGGATGCGGCGTCACTATATATTTTGCATGCCGTATTATTTTATGGGTGAAAGTGTGATAAATCTTCACGACATATCATTCAAGATATTGTTTTGTTTCTCTGGATTATTGCCTTGTTGCAAGTGTGAGCAACACAGGGCAGTTCCTATCCCACTTTATCATTCAGTTTTCCATTTTAGTATATTTTCTGAAGCAATGCTCGAACAAGGGCTCAAAAATAGCATAGCATTTATCTGTCTTCAATGTGGTTAGTGTTCATTAATATCGTTTGCGTAGCTTATTTTCATTTTTCATTAGTAAGTCTGATTCAGACTTACCATCGAGCTCATCTTAGGTTCACCCACAAAACTGTTGAAGAAATCAGTTATTTTAATTCCACTGCCTAGCCATGGCTTCTTGAAGGCCTTTTATGCTATCTGGTTTTAGTGCTTATAATCGTCACTGATGAGAATAAATGTGATCTTTTTTAGGTGATAACATTGCCAAAATTTCCCTCTTCCTCCAGTAGCCCACAACGTTCCAGACTAACGGTTATCTTAACAGATCTCTGAGCTTTTCGAAGCTATTCCAATAATGATTTTTCTTCACTAGATCTAACCAGCACGTTCCACGTTCAGGTCGTCTCGCTTCATCTTTCGATGCCGACCTCGGCGGCGCCATACATCTTCCAACCGAATTTTGGAGAGAGTTGCCAAGCGGTCATCGTGCATGCGGCTGACTAACGAATTCGTATCCCGTCCAATCGTATTTCAGCTAAGCATCCTTGCCAACATCCATTACACACATTTTGGAACGCAGTGTGATGTTTTTGTCTTTTCTTTTTACTCCAAGAAGGCTGTGTTCAATTGCCATTCGGCAAATTTCTGGAACTTTGATGGCACGGTTGGTGTAATGACTAAGCGATTGTCTGCGGCTCTGCGCGTCGTGGATTCGATTCCCCCACAAAAAAATGATCTACAAGTACTTGTTCTTTTTTTTTAAAAAAAACGTTGCCCTACACTAGGAATTTCTATTGTATCTTGGGTGCGTTTACAAACATAGAAACTCACATACACAAACACCCAGACCCGGAACAACTACTTGCAGATCATACAAATATTTGTTCCGTGCGGGAATCGAACCCGCGACACATAGCGCAGGAGTACAATTTCCCAGCCACTGCGCCAAACTTGCCGTCGAAAAAAAGTAAAAAGTTCAACTCGACATAATTATCACTTAATTGATTTTTTTTATTGATTGTTATGTAAGGAAAAATATCTACAACCTATCTTTTTAAATGAAGTCAGTGATTTTGGTTAACTTTAATTTGAACTTTCTAACCTTAATACAAATTAAACCTCCTTGCTAGGCCAAAATAATAAGTAGGCCACGCTCTCACAGACACGTCGTATGTCTTGCTTATGCAGGAATAGCCTTAACATCCTAATGAATCAGGAAATATTGACATGTAAGTTACGCCTCCGTAGCAATTTATTATCTAAAGACCCTCCCACTAGTTTGGGTTGTAGATTTGTGTAAAAATGCCACAGTATGTTTTTGGTTTTCTAGATAGATAGATAGATAGAATACTCTTTATGTGCAGGTTGTTACGTACATAAATAATACGATATATGTATGAATTGTATACAAAACAAATAATTTAATTTATATTATTATAATCATTTTTCTTTATAAATATATTTGACGTAACAAAATAATTCATGTTTTTTCTTTTACGTGCACCGGCAATAGAGACAGGTGAAGACCGCGTAGGCCACACGCTCCTATTTTGTGCTCTCTGGTCATATTGTTACATCAGCATCATTAACACTTTATAATGCACTACACACAAATAAGAGGTATTTACAATTATACCTTATAAATAGGGTAACACAATGAGCGGTCTTATAAATAAAAGCGATGTTTTCAAGACAACCTTTGGATGAATTTGAGTAAGAAGGAAATAAAATACTGTAGGTAGTCTGTGGTTTACAATGAACGTATAATCGGACCATAATTGCTGGTATAAGCCATAATAATAGCATAATGTTGTCACTGAAGGGACACAGGTCTTCTCTTTGTGTAAGGGAGATGGCTGTAAACTACTAGGCTGATCCCATACGAGTTTGCAGATGATTATAGGCCGGTTTGTTCACGAAAATTTCCTTCGCCGTTTTGAAAGGTTTTTGGTGCATTCTACTGTAACTACGTTTTTTTTCTCTACTTTACGGTAGACTTCTAGCTTAACCTGATGCAGCTAATGACGATTAATTAACATGTATCTTTAGCCGGTAAGTATCACATAAAAGTTTAATTTCAAGCAAAGTATATTTAAACAAAATCTGCTTGTTTCTACCCCAATTCTTTAGTCCTATATAGAAAAAAAAATCTATCTTACTTCAAAAAAACCTTACATTATTTAAAAATGCTTTGAATGTCATGTTATTTTTATTTAGATTATATACAACATACAAAAGATCTCTCTTAAAAAAATAAAGCTGTAACCGAATACCACTTTAAAATAAAAACAATCAAAAATCTCTGAATACACAAAAAGCATTTTCGGATTTCTGTTGATACAAACTGTTACCAATCAGAAGTCAGGATTCAGTTGAAAATACTTCAACAGTCCATTGTTGCGAACATGTGTATTCAGGCAAGTGATCCATCCAGACTACTGTTTGTTTTTAAATATGACCTGACCTTAATTATAATTTTCGTCTGTATCACATCCGTTGTTTCCATTAATCTTTCTGTATTCATTCATTTTTCCTAAATAAATTGTCAATATTTGTATAAGTTTAATCTATAAAAAAATATGAATAATGCTATTAAGTCAGCAAGTAGAGACCGAGTATACGACCTTGTGGGACTCCCATGGAGAATGTAGATTCGAAAGATTGTTTTTACATTTACGTCAAATTTTAGAACAATATCCTTTTTCGAGTAACTACAGAAATTAAAAACAGTTGTCTTTACTTTTTCTGCGATTTTACATTTTAATTTCTTGATTGATTTTTGATGATGAATCGAATTAAAAGCTTTATTTAGTTCCTTTCTTTATTGAACGTTAAGCTATTTGACGTAATTAGAAGGTGAATTAGTATATAATCTTTTGAGTATTTTGCATTGCTCTATCTAAAGTCAGATTTAGGTAATGATGAATTCCTTTTTATAACTGCAACAACTTAAGACAGGGTCTGACAATCACGAACGCAGCAAGAAATAATTTTTGAAGGCAGTACAGTCGTTCGATTTAGACTTTTCGAGAACTCTTATTATATTATTAGATAGATAACATAATTGGCCTTTTATATTCCCACTGCTGGGACACATCATGTCTATGCTAGGTAGATTACAGACGTAGAAATAAATCTGTATTGGCAAATCCTTATTACGCTTGACAAAAAACTGTAAGCAAACTATGTCCCAAAGCCAAACTGCCTCGAATGTTTACGTAAACACAGTATATGTATTGTTTTCATAAGACTCATCCTACCCAAACAAATTATATTTAGGCAATACATTTTTTGTCCTAAGTAAATAAGGTCGATTTTCGTACGGCTGTAATGGAGTGGGTCGCGAAAATGTACCAGATTTGAGCGGATTAATTCGCCAGTTCACATTTAGGTAACACGGCTAACGTGGACAATCTGTAAATGTGTAAAAATGAAAATTTATCGTTGGGCACAGTATCAGGTAGACCGGAGTGGAAAAATGAGCACTTTATAAATGTGGACATTGGTCTGTTTTAAATTAGTGTTTTTGTGGCCATAAAAGTTTACTTTTATTATCGTGTCTGTGACCTCTAATTTACTGACCAGGCTTACCAACGCAGATTTTTTTTGAGAGTATGCCATTGACCTGTCTGTGGATCCTTTTCATATTTATATCTCTATCTCTCTTTCTCTCTCTGGCTAGATAGTTCGTGTATGAAGTAAAGCAGATTTGTTTACAAATATTTGCGTTTGCCAAAGCCGCCGGGGTCGCGGGACTTACCCATTACCGTGACCCCGGTACGTAAAGGGCTAGTAAAGGACACCGTGGATTTTAGTCAGTACAAGTCTGACAGTCCCTCCCGCCCTGCCCTGCGTGGGAGGACTCATTTGATGATTTTACCACGAAAAAAAAAAGCCTTCAATTGCGCGAATTATGTAGAAAAGGAAACAGGAAAAATAAAAAGCGAATCCCTACCGCACTAATGTTCTCTGAATTTATTTCAATTCTTCATTATTTTATTTTACTGATTGTGTTCATCTATCTTAATATATATAAATCTCGTGTCACAATGTTTGTCCTCAATGGACTCCTAAACCACTTAACCGATTATAATAAAATTCGCACACCATGTGCAGTTCGATCCAACTTGAGAGATAGAATAGTTTAAATCTCAAATTATAGTCGCAATTTTAATTTATTGCTAATTATTTGTCTGTTATTATTTGACAGTCACAATTATCTGCTAACTCCAAATGATTCTAACAGATGTCGATACCTTTCGACTGGGTTGAGTAAGTAATCATTAGATGGCGCTGCTATGGTAAATCTACGAACGTGTCATATAAGCTACATTTTAACAGCATAATTACCACGTGTTGTTGACGCTATAAAATTAATTAAATTTATTTTGTAGTGAAGGAAATACCGTATAATTCAATTATTTCCACTTTTTAAATTTTTGGTGTTAGCATAGCCGGCCACGTGTTACTTAGACTGAAGTGTAAATTGAATTCATATTAAAATGAAGATTACTTATTTGTGCTTCATTGATCAAAACTGAATATATGTATGTAAGTATTATCATATAATTATAAAATTTAATTAAAATGTCAATGAAAAAATGATACACAATTTCCTACACTTTTTCAATAGTTGTACAAATTTTTTTTTTTATTGTTTTTATTTAACCTCTATTAAAAATTATTTAGCACTTATTATTTGGATGGTAGCATAGCGTCGACCACAGCAGAGGTTTTAGGCGAGATCGAGAGGTTCTATGGACAGTTATACACTTCGCAAAGCCCGTTGACAGCTTGGTAGGAGATCCAAGAGCCAAGCTGTCCCGACATTATACCGAAGATATCCCGGACATCAGTCTGTAAGAGATTAGGATGGCCCTGAAGCAGCTTAAGAACAACAAGGCGCCGGGCGAGGACGGAATCACTTCAGAGCTTCTGAGATCGGGTGGAACACTGGTACTTAAAGTCCTCTAGAAACTCTTTAATTCCGTCCTGTCCAAGGGCAAAACGCCTGAAGCGTGGAGCAGGGGTGAGGTGGTGCTGTTCTTCAAAAAAGGTGATAACCGCCTATTGAAGAATTACCGACCCATCACGCTTCTGAGTCATGATTATAAGCTGTTTTTAAGGGTTATCACGAACCGTCTCGAACACAGACTTGATCACTTCCAGCCTCCCGAACAAGCCGGTTTCCGAAGAGGCTATAGTACCATAGACCACATCCATACGCTGCGGCAAGTTATACAGAAGACCGAAGAGTATAACTTGCCATTATGCTTAGCGTTTGTGGACTATGAGAAAGCCTTTGATTCGGTGGAAACATGGGCGGTGCTTGAGTCACTCCAGCGATGCCGTATTGACTATCGGTACATCGAGGTATTGAAGTGTTTGTATAATAATGCCACCATGTCGGTCCGAGTACAGGAGCACAGCACGAAGGCGATTCCATTGAGAAGAGGCGTAAGACAGGGACAGACGTTATCTCCCCGAAACTGTTTACTGCCGCAATGGAAGACGCCTTCAAGCTCCTGGAATGGCAAGGACTTGGCATCAACATCAACGGCGAATACATCACTCACCTTCGGTTTGCCGACGACATCGTAGTCATGGCAAAGTCGATGGAGGAACTCAGCATGATGCTCGATGGCCTCGACCGAGTTTCACAACGGGTGGGCTTGAAAATGAACATGGACAAGACGAAAATTATGTCAAATGCCAATGTTGTGCCACCCCAGTCTCTGTTGGAAACTCGGTACTCGAAGTTGTTGACTCATATATCTACTTAGGACAAGTAGTCCAATTAGGTAGGTCCAACTTCGAGAAAGAGGTCAACCGCCGAATCCAACTCGGTTGGGCAGCGTTCGGGAAACTACGCAATGTCTTTTCGTCCGACATACCTCAGTGCCTCAAGACGAAAGTCTTTAACCAATGTGTGTTACCAGTGATAACTTACGGCACCGAAACGTGGTCTTTCACTATCGGCCTCATCTCAAAGCTCAAAGTTGCTCAACGAGCTATGGAGAGAGCTATGCTCGGTGTTTCTCTACGTGATCGAATCCGAAATGAGGAGATCCGTAGACGAACTAAAGTCACCAACATAGCCCACCGGATTAGCAAGCTGAAGTGGCAGTGGGCAGGCCATATTGCTCACAGAGCAGATGGCCGATGGGATCGAAAAGTACTAGAGTGGAGACCACGGACTAGCAAGCGCAGCGTAGGACGTCCACCAACAAGATGGACAGACGACCTTATAAAGGTCGCCGAAAGACGCTGGATGCAGGTCGTTTCCAACCGGTATATGTGGAGATCTAAAGGGGAGGCCTATGTTCAGCAGTGGACGTCCTTTGGCTGAGATGATGATGATGACTTATTATTTCAATGTGCTATGATAACAAGTTTTTGAGATTTTTTTTTCTTATATTTAAACTATTAAATTAGTATTTCAATTCTTATTGAAATTATTATTTATACTCTATAATTTAAATATGTACATGTCAGTATTATCACATAACAATAAAAGTTAATGAGAATGATTTTCAATTTTTTTTCTCATATTTCTCCCACAGCAACGCGTGGCCGGGTCAGCTAGTATGTATATATAAAAGGAGAACTGACTGACTGACATATCAACGTACAGCCGAAACTACTGGGGCTAGGAATGTGAAATTTTGCACACGGCTTCCTATTATAATGTAGGGGGGGCAACCCACGCGGATGAAGTCGCGGGCAAAGTGCTAGTAACAACTAAAAGCATTGAAGTTTTAAATAGAAGTATTTATTCTTAAATCACTAAAAACAATCAAAACACTTTTCACAAGACCATCCATAATTATTTATTCATATTTATTTATTCTTGAGACTACATATTGTGCACAACTATAAAAATATTTTTGAAGTGAAACTTCTTTAGTGGCGTTGTGCACTTTTTTGGAATGGGTAAAAAATGTTAAACTCGCGTCAGGACACGTGATCTGATCGAAAATTCGTAAGACGGCGCAGGGCGCTTGCGCGAATGTTCGTGTGTGTTTATTACTATTCATGTTTTCACTTCTGCCGGCACTCTCAGAGTGCAACCCGTCGTTTTTTTTTTTGAAACGAGACTTCGTAGACCTACAAAGTGTCGTTTTTGTTCAAAGAATCAAAATAAAATAAATTCGATATAAAAACCTGTGTTCAAATATTATGTCAGTATTGTTGTTGGCTAGTCAAATCTTCAAAGGTTCATTGTTTTTCTGGCAGTTCACTGAATTATAAAAGAGAAATGAGAAAAGAGAGAGCTGTTTGCTCTTCTTCTTGGCCGGAGATCGTCTGGCAAAGTCGGACGCCGTGGGCGTCCTTGGAAATGGAAATTGCATGAAAAAAAAACAACGCAGTGGTATTAGTCCTAGTTATGGCTACGCACCAAAACCGGCACGATGCCATCGTTATAGTCTCATCACAATTCAACTCAGGTTAAGCCATTGGTTTGTCGTCCAACCTTGAACCAGCGACCCACAGACCCAGCGTCTGAGCATAAACAATTGGATACATAATTCATAGGACAAAGGGGAGCGCCCAAATAAAAACTATGATTTTTACGCATTTTTGATTATGCGTAAATCGACAAAGTTACGAGAGTGTGTCAGTAGTTACGTACTTACTTACCTGTTTGCGAAAAACATTATTATTATTAATGACTAGAATGGTAGAACGTTTTGTAGAAACTGTTTTATTCGTCTTATTTGGGTTTACGATCTAATGCCTTTGTTGAACAGACAGGCGAAAGCGATACCGAACCCAAGTGAGACGTCGGTCCGATAGTTCTGTCACGCTATCGGATAGCTTTCGCTTTTCTATGTGACTGTATTCAAACAATTCCATATATTACAAATAAAAACGTCACGCTTCGCATTTGTCACGCCTGTCCGTTTGACAAAGGCTTAAAAGGGTAGGACCCCTTAGTGACACAGAATGGACCAACAGAACGGATTGATGGAAATCACGTCTTGGATTTCTCGAGGCGCTTTGAAATGTGATGAATTGGATGACGCGGCGTAGATAGGCTTACCACTAGGTGAAACGACGGCACCGTGAGAATCTGCCGCAACCGATGGAAGCAAGTAGCAGATTGTCGTTCAGCATGGTGGCTTAAGAGGATTCAGCAGTGCACGTTCTCCGGCTCTTATCAAAATAATAATCTTATCAAAATCTTAGGGTAAATACAAATTTTTTCGCAATTCATTTTGTGATTCTAGTCCTCTTTCCCTCTGCTCCCCATTCCCCATTCTCCAACTCTGTATTAATCTAAAAAAAGGTGAGAAAATAAATAATATTTTTATCACTCATAAAATATTTTCCTTCACCGTTTAATCATAATTAATATCCCCAAACACTGTCATTATCTTTCTTAGATTTGAAAACAACTGAGGTTGCCTATTAAGCCATTTCAATGGGCATCTTAATGGCAGTCAGCTTGTGATAAGGAGATAACGATGAGATCAAACGCGATGATAACGTCGCGCGAAGCACGGAACGTAATTGATTATAATTATTATCGCACTAATAGGATACTGCCACAGTTTATACGTTTAAGATAAAATGCGTACGGTAAGATACATAAGACAAAATTAATGTACTATTGTTTTATGTAAATTTGTAATTATTTCTTTTGGAGACTAAAGCCCCATTGGCGTTTGACCATGTCAGTCACAGCACAATGTTTAGTTAGATTGGAAGCCGTCCCCAATATAATAGTTGGGGAAAAGGCTAGATATGGTTTAAGAACTTTATTTTTCTCATAAACAATTTACAATAATTCACTTACTGAGAAAACATGTTTAAATACAAAAAAAAATAATAATGTGTAAGCGTATAGAAATAGACGTTTAAAACTAATTGGGTACAAAAATCATAAGATACATTTCGTGAAAAAGAAAAATAAGCGGGTAGGCGATCACAGTTATACAAGGATCTAAAAAAGTGATAATAACTAGAAAAAGGCTAGATGATGGTGATGATTGCAAGTATGTTACGCAATTGCAGTACACTTTACCATTAACCATGCAATTTACAAAGGGATGCTTTTAGTAGGTACTCCAACTGTAACGTGGGAGTTGAAAATTTTACAACAAAATCCTGTAAGTTGAAATTTTTCCAACAAAATGTCGTAACTTCGCACTCAGTGAAAGCACGCGTGATAATTTTCAACGCCATACTTTCAGAGTTAAACTATGACTTTTTTTGTTGAAAAATATTATGAGCGATTTATGAGCGTTTTAAATAGTTTATTGTTAGTTTGAGCTTCACTAGAGTAGCGATAAAGTAAAGGCTTTTGAGGGTAAAAGCCCATGAAAAAGGTTTACTTTTGGAATGATACTGTTAATAAAGTTGGAAAATAATGTAACTGACGGAATCTTATTTCAGGGCAAAATAGTTTTTTTTTTGTTCCTTTACTCAGTATATATCCTCCGCTTTGGAGAAAGCGGTGCGGTCTATCAGACTCATGTTGAGTAAAACTATACTATAGTTAAAAAAAACTATGGGTATTCACACACTCGTGCAGGGAGTAGCGAGATCAAACGCGACAGATGCTGTTTTTTTTTCAAAGAACGTTGCCCCACACTAGGAATTTCTCCTGTGTCTTGGGTGCGTTTACAAACATATAAACTCACATACACAAACGCCCGGACCCGAAACAACTACTTGTACGAGTAGATCATACAAATATTTGCTTCGTGTGGGAATCGAACCCTTGACTCGCAGCGCAGCAGTCCAATCGCTCAGCCATTGCGCTAACCGTGCCGTCAAGTCAAAAATCAAAAATCGTCAAAAGAAATCGAGGTCATGCGTACTGTACGCATAACCTCGATTTCTTTTTAAACACAGTGGTATCCACCCCACAGTAATCCACTCCAAACAATAGCCCCACTGGATATCTGTTACCTGCGGTAACGCCTGAACGATTCCTGTGGAGGTGGAGAACCAACATCCTGTCGGAGAACGACACAAAATATTTTTACCTTTTTTCCAACGGTGCGTAGGAGTTTCAGTTCTGTGTGATTAGCTTGTACCATTTTAAGCCTCGTCGTTGAATCTGGGCAAAGATTTCAGTCAAGCCCAATAAAAGAAAATAAAACAGTTTTTTTGTAAACCACTTCGTTATTTATATTGACAGCATATACTTATTTAATCAAAGCAATTAGACTGCCACTACTTTGAATGGAGCTCGCGGTATCGGACACAGTGCGGACGTTGCTGTAGATTTTGACACCTAATGAAGTCCTTTTTTTTTTCTTATCGTGGTAAAATCATCAAATGAGTCCTCCCACCCAGGGCAGAGCGGGAGGGACTGTCAGACTCGTACTGACTAAAATCCACGGTGTCCTTCAATAGCTAAAATACTGATCCGTTTTAAAATCATATTTCCTGCAATTACAGATGCTCTGTATGAACGAGCCCTTACATGGAGTATGTATGTACGGTGTAATTTATATGGAAAATAAAAAGCCCCTCTACTGAGAAACTAATTTTATCCATCAAATTAACGTCAACATTTACGTTTACTTTACGTCACAAAAACGTAAAAACTCGTACTGTATTAATGTCAGGGCACGGACATCGGACATGTCCGTGCCCATTTGACTGATCATTTTAACAAAATGGCTGAAAAAATAACTGTATATTACTTCACATTCGTATTCATAAAAACACTATCATGACTCCATTTAAATAAAACTTTAATTTAATTTTGGCCCAAAATGTATAATACAAAACACGTTATTATACGTAGCAAGGTCTCAGTGTATGGACTAAACGTGTAACATAACAGGAATCCCTTGTTAGTTTAGGACCTCCTCTGCCGTAACTACGGCAAACATCATAAGACGCCGCGTCAAAATTCATCATATTATATCTGCCATCTAACCTTGAAAATATAAAAAGGTTTTTAAACTAACACCTTGATATACCAATGCAATAAAGTAACTTATTCTTCCTATTTCGAATATTAACTTTTTGTATACTCTTACTCAGCCTAACTCCCGGACTTGCGCTGTAGTAGCACCGCGTAGCCGAAGCTTCAGTCGAGCTACGCCGGTCGTCCTGATCGCTACGCCACCGTAGCAAACCATGCCGCGCGCTACGATCTAATCACAAACGTGGTCGAACTTTTCCTAGTCTACATTAAACTAGTTAAGTGAATACTGTGTACGTTATAGGAATATGTAGTGTCTCTCATTAGTGTTAAAGTGTATTTTAGAGTTAAAAGAGTGAGTGTACACTTGGGTATAATTATTATGATCGTTGGCCACCGCTGTCCAATTTGCAGAAACAACAAACGATGACCTTTTCATTTTGCAGGTTAGTTGTGTTTTTAATTAATATGAGATGAGAGGGCAGTTTTCATTGCCAGTTTTTTTTTTCTCGGTACATAAAAACTTATTACCTTTTACGTTTTTTCGTGAAGTATTATAGGGGCTATAAAATTTTTCGGAATACATTAACTGGAATTGGTCGACTGTACGCGTTATAAAGTTGATTTTTTATATTTATATGTGTTATAATTCTGAAGGGATTGGCCCAAAACTCTTGAAGATTGGTAGAAGGAATAATTTGAACAAATATTTGAGGTCTCCGTTTATTTTACTTGTGAGTAAAATTCTTAGATTTTGCGACTAAAATGAGAATTTAGGTTTAAGTCGGGCAGCTGTTTTACTTAATTTCATTTAGTACTCCAAGTTAAAGGTTTTCGTCCATATTTTTTCATTAAAACTGTTGGCGGTGGCCTAGCCCTAGAGATTACTGGAAATTATGTAAATTTTAATATGCTAAGTAGATATTATTAATGTTACTCTGGGTTTCGTTAAAATGAAACCTAGATTTTTTCTGAACTCAGTTTTGCTTGTTTCATGTTATATTTTCGTCATGTTTGTATAAATTAAATATTTATAATTATTTTATAGATAAACATTAGCATGTTAAAATAGTTAAAACAATATTATACTGTCAATTATTTAAACTCGCTATTTTATATTTTTATTTGGAACGATTACATAATTATGAAATACCAACTTAATTATATATATATACATTTATACAAACTACATTTAAATACTAACATTAAAAGTAAAATATGTACAAAAAAGACTAAATTAAAAATAAAATAATAATAACACGCAATTAAATATTTAAATCATACGAATTAAGGGGTAAGTCAGTAACATGCGGAAAACAATATTAGTAAACCTAAAATTATTTTATACAAAATGGAACAGATTTTATTACGAAAAAAAGGTTACGAAATATCTTTCCACTGAAATATGATTTATGTCTTGGCTTATGAATTTAAGGCAATGTTTATGAGAAACAAAAAGTATGCGTAATTTTAAAGGGTAGTATGAATTTCTTTGATATCCTTCTTACTTGAAGGTTTAACCTTTTTTAGGTAGTAAAATCATCAAAGAAGAAAGGCAAAAAGGTTTTTTATACGTGGCAAAATCATTAAACGTGTCCTCCACCCAGGGCAGGATGGGAGAGACTTGTACTGACTAAAATCCACGGTTTCCTTCAAAAGCCCTTTTCGTTCCGGGGCCACGGTTACCTGATAAGACAGTCTCACGACCTCTGAAGGCAATAAGGCTTATAGTGCTTTATGATTGAGCTACTACAGGTTTGATTCTGTTCAGTAAAAGCAGGCTTCAATGAGCACTTGGATTAGACCCGCATGGTGGACTACAGCTTACCCCTCTCACAGAGAGGAGACCTGTGTCCCAGCAGTGGGAACATAATAGATTGTTTGTGCTTTTTTTATCGTGGTAAAATCATCAAATGAGTCCTCCTACCCAGGGCAGGGCGGGGCGGGAGGGACTGTCAGACTCGTACTGATTAAAATCCACGGTGTCCTTCTCTAGCCCTTTACGTACCGGGGTCACGGTAATTCGTAAGTCCCGCGACCAGATTATTTGTGCTTATGAACACTAAAACATTGAAAAATGGGTGTGTAGTTCGGGTTAAAAATTAATTTTAAAATTTAGTAATTCTCTGATTTAGACAGTCGCGAGTGAGGAGAGGGACAGTATGTCAGCCAGTCTTACCAAAAGGATTTGTGGAGGTTTCGTCTCGCAGTAAAATGTATAGATTAGATAGATAATCATTCCATACGCTTTACCGTCGATCCGATCATAGACCATACCCTGGTCGACCGCGCGCCGTGTTCCATTCGCGCCTCAAAGAGCTGTCGGCATTATTACTTTAGCCCCTTGAAGGGATAAAGCCTACTGGGGTCGCGGGAGTCTCATTAGATAACAGCGACCTTGGAACGTAAAGGGCTATTCAGAATTGTCAAACTCCCACTGACTAAAATCCACGGTGTCCTTCACCCATGCGGATGGGAGGAATCTTGTGATGATTATAACGAGATAAAACAAAACCGTCGACCACATCATCGCATACCAACGGGGGAGACAGTGCTCAGCCGCTAGCCTATCTGTACTAAAATAATAATCAGGAAAGATTTGTTTTTATATAATGAGTAAAATAAAAAAAAACCGGCCAAGTGCGAGTCGGACTCGCGCACCGAGGGTTCCGTACAAACCTGCAAGGTTTACAAAGTTCGTTCATTACGACAATCGAGTCATAACTATGGTATTTTTATTGCAAAATGAAATTCATAACATTACAATGGGGGTTTGATTTTGTTACAGCTTAAAGGTATTATAGACCTGAGTATTTGGTATGAATTTCAATTTAATACCTCTACGCGTTTATGAGGAAATGGGTAGTAAGTTTAAAATTATTAAAAAATATATATTATGTGTTGTAACTAAAAATTTATGGTTTTCGTAATTTTTTCTTTATCTATGCTATAAGACGTTGCTTCGTACCAAATTTCAAGATTCTGAGTTCACGGGAAGCACCCTGTAGGTTTTGATTCCCTTGCAAATGTCGAAAATTTGCGGCATAAACGGCTGTATCTTTTGATTGCGTTGGCTTAGAAGTTTGATTTTTTCACAGCTTCAAGGGACAGTAGACCTGAGTAATTGATATAAATTTCAGCTTCATACCTCCACGCGTTCCTGAGAAAAAGGGTCTTGACAGACGGACGGACAGACAGACGGACAACAAAGTGATCCTATAAGGGTTCCGTTTTTTTCCTTTTGAGGTACGGAACCCTAAAAATATTGGACCAATATAAATATTCTTTCACGAGTAGAAAGCTGAACGCTAATTAAAAATAAGCTTTAAGCCTTTGTCAAACTGACAGGTGTCGCGAATGCGAAGCGAGGCGTTTTTATTTGTAATGTATGGAATTGTTTGAATCTAGTCGCATAGAAAAGGGATAGCAATCCGATAGCATGACAGAACTATCAGACTGACGTCTGGTATCGGTTCGTTATCGCTTAGGACTCGCCTGTCTGTTTGACAAAGGCATTATAGATGATCTCGAGGTAGGAAGTGGTTGGGCCTTCAATTGAACCCTGAGTAAAGCTTAACAGTACGCGATTGGAGAAGCCTGTGTATAATTGCTCTGATATATGCTAATGAGGATTATTATACATATGGATTCCAGTTTTTGTACGATAGTGTAGTTCATAGTGTTGCAACTATATCCGTACTTAACTTGCTACATTTTTTTTAAAATTACGTTTCGCCTCACTAGGAATTTCTCTTGTATCATGGGTGCGTTTATAAACATACTAGCTTTTGCCCGCGACTTCGTTCGGGTGGAATAGTGAAAACTATCCTATGTCCTTTCTCAAGTTCCAAACTATGTCTGTACCAAATTTCACACAAAAAGGCAGACAGACAGAGTTACTTTCGCATTTATAATATTAGTTTGGATAAACTCACATACACAAACACTAAAACCCGGAACAACTACTTGTATATCATATAAATATTAGTTTAGCAGTCAATCACTCAACCATTGCGCCAATCGTGTTGACACAGACATAGGAACTACTATCATTCTCAAATTTTATCACTCTGTTGATGCGAAATCCACGCAAGCGAAGCCACGGGCGTGAGCTATAGTCATATATTTAGATTGTTCAGCCAAAATTATAATAGCCTGTCAAATTATTTGTGATATAATTTACACAACGACGTTAAGGGCGACAATTGACATTCATAAAACTGTCAGTCGGTTATAATTTTCTATTACCACAAGGAAAAAAACAGAAAATAAAATTTACGACAAGCAATTTACACCTTAAGCGACAAAATATATTCTCCCAAGACGCCATCACTTTCTACGGGGTGTTAACATTTTTATCAAGTGGAGTACTGTGGCTTCCGTTCACTGATGCAGGGCTGTAAGTAGGACGGGCATCGCGGGGCAAAGTAAGGTTACTTTAAATACCAATTCCCTTTAGCGGATAGCGTTATCATAATTCGGCTTTTAAAGCAAAAAGAAGACTAGTGACATCCATGCAGTAACAGAAGAACTAAAGTGCTCAGCACCATGTAATTAAAGTTGTAGTTAAAAGAGTAGAGTTTTGAACATGTAGAAAATTCTGACAATGAATGTTGGGCAGAAAACTCACCCACACACACCACTGGTTGGTCGAAGGTATTTACCGGTTTAGTGAAGTATTGAAACTTAATACCCTGTTCCTATTATCATAAAATGATATAAATAAAAATACAACTAGAATAGCAGCGAAATCTGAAAGAAGCATTTGTCACAATTTTTAATTCTTGGCCTCTCACATTAATTTCCATTTCAAGGGAAGACATTGGAAAATCGGCTGCCCTACCTTAAATTAAGTCCTAGCCACGGCCCTGTACTGATTACACTCTATTCGTCTCCTACCTATCCCTCAGGAGTTATTGTGATAACTACTTCAGGGATCATTCTGTAGGTAGATGATATCCATTCAGGATATTAGAAAGAGAGGTCTGTTAAAAGTTTCAGCTTTAAGCAACGAATGCCCGTAACGGAACGTTGATGGGTGATGGTCTATAATAAACCAAGTACACTACTTGCTGGAAATATTGTGTGATGTGTGGAGCCCCCCTCTAGAGGGCCAAAGCCTGCTGGGGTCGCGGGACTGTACGAATTACCGTGACCCCGGAACGTAAAGGGCTATTTAAGGACACCGTGGATTTTAGTTAGTACGAGTCTGACAGTTCCTCCCGCTCTGTTCTGGGTGGGAGGACCCATTTGATGATTGTACCACGATAAAAAAAAAAATTAGAACTATACTAATATGATTGTGAACACTTGTAAGTTTTCTTCTCTTGTTCCAAACATAAATGAAAACTCTTCTACTAATAGAATACTATACACGAGGATTTTTTCATCTGGGCGTGGATGGCTATATCCGAAACTATGAGGAATATCGAAAAACGTTGTAAGGAGTCTCTAGGCCGATTTTGAAGAAAACTAAATCATCTGCATCATTGGATTTTAGAAAATTCAAACTCCTAGCCAGGAATCAAACCAGCTGATTTTGAAAAAAAAAAACACTCTGTACTATTACACCATTCGATAGTGTTGCTAATGAGGATCAAATTCTGGGAAATAATGCCAAACTTATGGATGTAACAGATTTTTATGAAACTGTTATTTTTCTATTACCTGACTTCTATTCTACTGAGCCATCATTTATTCGAAGTTATAAAATTTCAATGTTTCACTGGATTTGACGTCTCAACAATCCCACTGTATTCAGCAATAAAAAATTATTGAGTTGAACAAAAAATAGCATTATTTCAAAGAAGAAACGGTTATGTTTCGAATACAGTCATTGCCTTTAAGATTGATTAGATTTTTTTAAATTAATCGTTTTCCTTAAGTTTGCCGTGTATCATCATTGCCCAGAATTTAATTATTTTTAGCGACACTATCAAATGATGAATACACGTGATTTTTTTCCAAATCAGCCAGTTCGATTCCTGGCTAGGATTAAGGATTTTCTAAAATCCGATGATGCAGTTTTAGTTTTCGTTTAAATCGGCCTCGAGACGCCTATCAATGTTTTTTGATATTCCTCATAGTTTCTGATATAACCAACCACGCCCAGTTGAAAAATTCACCCTGTATATCTATTCAGTGAAATGGGAGCTCATTTAATATTGACAAAGACGAAAAAAGATCTCGAACAAAAAGTAAGTACATAGTCACCTACTCAAACAAGAAAATTCTCATGAAATACGATTCATCACTTCCGTCCGTCCCTTAGGGCCGTATCGACGACAATCCCTTACATAAAACAACATACACTTCCCTATTGTCGAAGTTCTAAAAATATTATATGTATTTTTTAGCAATGCTTTGTACAATCAAAGAAAGAATTTGGGATGCGTATTTGTATAAAAAATGTACTACTCTTATTTATGCACAGGCATCGCAAAATAGTGTGTCTTGCTATTATAGCCAGGGTGACACAATGAGCGGTTCTAGCGCTAACAGCGATTTCAACACAACCTAGGGATGAAATAAAGAGAAGTAAGAAGTAGAAATAAGGAGTGTAGTTCAACTTAGGTCTAAGGCTGAAACCAGACGAGCGTAAATTTTTGTGTTGTGTGCAGACCACTCATTTTGCGTCGCGAAAGACTTTTTCTATAAAAACAACCGAAATTCTGCGACTCCCAACTCACAAAATGACGCTCGTTTGGCCTCACCCTTAGGGCATGTTGTTTGGGCAGTAGGAAGTTTAGCAAATATATTTATTAAAATCTTGAACAGTATAACGAATATAGTAAAGATAAAGAAATAATTAGATTTACTTACTACTTATTAAACTGCTTTACAATAAAATAATTTATTTCAGTTATCACATAGCTCATTTTAGAAAAACTCCTCTTACTAAAAGATCAAATAAAAGAAACGCGATTATTTTAATTCACTGCTGTACTTTTTTATTACTTGTACCTATTTATCTTCTAACGTTTACTATTTATAGAATACACTTTCTTTATGACATTCTCTGTATAATATTAGTATTCTTTTGCCGTCCCATCAAGGACAAGAATGTAATAGCGTGAGATATCTAGTGTTGCTTATAAAAAGCTCATGTTCCTGCCTTTATTTGCCTCATTTTGAAGAGTGACAGATACTCTGATAAAATTGTGACACCCTTTTTTATACGTGTTTTCTATTTTTGACAGCGAGACGGTTGAAATTTGACGCTTTTATTTGTTTCTTGGGTACCTGTGTATTGTTTCTTGCGCCTCTCACATATGTATGTTATCTATCTATACTATAATAAATCTGTAGAAGGGTCAATTCTGTACATTGAAAATATTGAAAAAATAAATAGCGGGGGGTGTTGCTGGATCGATACCAAACCCAAATATATGATTAAAAAAATTTTTGTCTGTCTGTCTGTCTGTCTGTCTGTTTGTGCAGGCATCACGTGGAAACTAACGGTTCGATTTCGATGAAACTTGGTATAATTATTCCTTATTATCCTGGGCATAACATAGGATACTTTTTATCCTGGAAAAATACGTAGAAAAAAAGTCTTATTTTTCAGTTTTATTCATAGACGTTGTTCTGTAGAACCGCGAACACACGTTGCATTACCCGCAGTGGATTCAGCGCCGTAATATTTATAAGATGTCATTGTCAGAGTTACTCAAAATGGGGAAATAAACCATCCACGCGAAGACCGACATCCGCGCGGACGGAAGCTAGTTTATACATAAATCTTTATATTACATACATGTAAAGCCCTTCATGTTATTTATGTACAGATGTAAATGCTACACACATTTTTTTCTACATACTGTTAGATAATATGAAATTTGACAAGATATAATATTTTGTTTGTTGTCTGTCATCAATTAATCATATAATATTATGATTTATTAGATATTTATCTCATTCTTGAAATAGAAAATAGGTCTCAGCTTGGCACTACATAATTTTAATGAATATAGTCTAGAAAACTTACACAAGACATCAGAAATTATTGATGGTACGGTTAGCGCAGTGGCGGAGTACTTCTGCGTGTCGCGGGTTCGATTTCCGCATGGAACAAATATTTGTATGATCTACGGGTAGTTGTTCCGGATCTAGTTATTTGATAAGTTTAAATGTTTGTAAACGCACCCCTGTAAGAAATTCCTAGTGAGTGGCAACTTATTTTTTAAGCAAAAAATAAGTAAGAAACAAAATGGAAACACATACAACCTTTAATATTCTATTAGTTTTTGAGAAATTTTCTTGGCACGTTTAAATGATTGGTATTACATTAATTATAACCTGTATAGGTAATCATTACACATTTCTGAGAATACAAATTTACTTTCTGGGGCAGTAATTGCGGTTTTATTTTTCAAAGTATCTAAAGATTTGATTAAAGGTTCCTTTAACCTTATAATTATAGCCGTTTAAAAGTGAGGATTTAAAAACTACATTTTTAGACTGTAGGTACAATGTAAGAAAGCTTGGCACTGATTTATTTTACGTGATAAAATAATCATATGAGTCTTGCCACTCAGAGTAAAGAGGAAGGGACTGTCAGACTCGTACTGACTAAAATCCACGTTGTTTCTTCAATAGCCCTTTACGTTCCAGGGTAACGCTTACTTGTTTGGTCAGTCCCGCGACCAAGTTTTGCACTCCTGCACATTTTATAAGCGTAGGTCGCAGCATTTCGTAAGTAGAACAGAGATTCAGGGACCCGCAATTCACTAATAAATTCCAAACTGATTTAGCATTGCTATCAATCACTTACCTAGCCGATTTGAATTTCGAATACTGATATAATCTTTCATTGAAACCTGAACCAAAGCTTGGAATCCCGCAATCGGAAAATTGGCGAAATCTGATTGGGTTAACTTTATTTTTTGGACATTAATTCACCAATCAGCATAGCTGTTGCGCAGTGGTTTCATATTTTAAATGTTTTTACACTATTTTTATGGCCGGACCAAGTCCAAAGCGATATCGAACCTATACGAGACGTCAAACTGGGCGCAGCGAACCGAGGTGTGGCAGTTGTATTAGCTGGTTTTTATGAACGACGTCAAACCGAGCAAATATGCCTTCGCCACGTCCTCGCATCGGTTCGGTCACGCTATCGAATTGCTTTCGCTTTTCTATGTGACTGGATTCAAACAAATCCATACATTACAGATAAAAACGCTTGGCTTCGCATTCGCCACGCCTGTCTGTTTGACAAAGGCTTTATTGTAACCGGCTGTTATTTTTAATGGAACTTCCAATTTTAAAAGCTTTGGATTTGTATACTTTTCCGCGGTTGAATTACGTATTTCAGCTCTATTAATTAAACCAACCTATCGTATTGAACGATTAAAGCATCAGATAGGTAAGTGCGTTTCTTTTGATTTCGTTATTTTCCCCGGACCTGAGATTTTGATTAAATTTGAGCTTAAGTTTTTAGACTGACATGGTCATTAACACTATTGCTAGGATTTTAAATGGGATATTTACACTAAATTGTAAATAATACCCGATTTAAATCCTTTTTTTTAATCGTGGTAAAATCATCAAATGAGTCTGGGAGGACTCATTTGATGATTTTACCACGGCAGAGCGGGAAAGACTGTCAGACTCGTGCTGACTAAAATCCACGGTGTCCTTCAGTAGCCCTTTACGTTCCGGAGTCACGGTAATTCGTACAGTCCCGCGACCAATACAGTCCCGCGACCCGATTTAAATCCTAGTAATAATTTGAGCTTGATGTGTTCGAGTATTTCAAGCCTACATGCGTTCCTGACAAAAAATCTTGACAGACGGACAACCGAGTGATCTTATAAGGGTTCCGTTTTTCCTCTTGAGGTGACGGACCCCTAAAAATAAGATCAGGATAAAAGAAAAGCCGATATGCAAAAGTGAAACTTGTCACCCGAAAAGGTCAAATAATATGACAAGTGAAGGCGAATGGATTTCGGAAATCTATAATACAATAGGATCTGCAGTCTCTGGTCCCTTTGTCGCCTTCTACGACTCTCAGGGGAACCAATCTGGCCATCCCATTCGAACACGGAACCAAACGGCCTGAGATTGGGGTTCCGTCGCCAAAAAAACGTAAACAATTTTTGTTTGTGTGTGTTTTCTTCTCCGCAAGATATGCGGGAAATATCTTGGAAAGAAAAATCTTGAAAATTATATTGTGTGTCTGAATTTTTTTTTCATGTTTGGGTGCTGTGTCTAGAAAAAAAGTTTTGGATTTGTATGGATCTAAATAATGAGCAAGTAGTAAATACTTTATACAAAGAGAACGTATTACAACTTTTCACGTTTTTGTGACGTCATAGCGAGTTTCCTCCGTGCCTCGGAAAGCACGTAAAGCCGTTGGTCCCGGCTGTCATTTATAGATCTTTGACAGTCGTTACTGTTAGTCAGAAGCTCTAAAGTCTGACAACCAGTCTTACCGTGGGGTATCGTATTACCCAGTTATTGGGTTGTGGAGGTCCGACAGGCAGTCGCTCCATGTAAAATACTTATATCCAGATGCATCTGGTTTGACTGGAAGCCGACCCCAATATAGTTGGGAAAAGGCTAGGCAGATGATGTATACTAAAGGGAGTTTTTCATTTTTCCATAAAATAAATACAGTATATAATTCAAGTACGCTGTAAACAAAATACAGAAATCTTGTGATAAAGCCTCAGTGCTTGCCAACAGTTTAGGCAAAACCACAGGGGCCGTATTTTGACGTCTTAAAACCAGGCTTGTTCCAGTGACTGAACGAGGTGGCGCTAAACGACTTGTATAGCTCTGTCTGTTTCACTCACTGGAACAAGCCTCGTTTTAAGACGTCATACTACGGCCGCAGGTCAACTAACAAGCTTGCGATAAATAAATTGCAAAATACCAGTTATGATCTGTAGTTAAGTCTCAGACATAACACGAACAAACACATTTCAATTAACTAAGTTAATAAATTATTCCCTTTATAGCGCAGCATGATAAAATCTCTTCGAGCACACAGGAATGTGGAAATATTATGTAGCGTAATAAACCAAGCGCACCAAGCTCGTTGTTAACTACGAAATATGTATGATTACTAGAGATGTGCCAGTAGTCGCCCGTATATGCAGTCGGCAAAAGCGGGGTTTGTAGTCGGCTAGTGTGATTAATATGAAATGACCTTTATAATCATCCTTTTTTTTTGGTGGTAAAAACATCAAATATGTTAATGAATTGGAGCGGGAGGGACTATCAGACAAGTATTGACTATAATACACCGTGTTTCTTTATATCCTTTACGTTCCAGGGTCACGGACAGTGAGCGCGACAATATTAAAATACATACTAAAATAAATTCATTTCATTTGAATTAAGTTACAGTATTGAGTACCAACGACCCGTGAAAGATGTATCGTTTTCCTTCGTTGGTACTCAATGATTGAACTTAATTCAAATGAAATGAATTTATTTGAATATGATTAACTTTTAGTATCAAAAAAAACAATTTTAGGTTAGGGGTTGCGATTGAGCGTATTAACCTACAAGCTCCTGATCTCAATTGACTAAAATGTTCTGATTAGCCGACTAGGCCTTTTTATAATCGGTTAGTCGGCCAAAATCATTGTCGGTCCACCTCTAAATTACATTTCTGACGATTGAACGTAGAGTAGTGCTGTCGAAACGCATTGTACAGTGATATTATTACATTTATTATAGGTAATTAAATTAGCAATGCGCTGTCATGCATACATGAGCGTATGTATCTACTTAACAATGGAGAATGTATGTGTGGTATAATTTTATAATTATGTGATTGTGTTTACTTGTTAGTTGTAGTGTAGGCGAAAGAAGTATGTAAGGGTCGAGGCAGATGGTGCTCTGTGGTTTCTTAACCACACGGGAAAAGACGTTAGTTTATGTATATAAGAGAATAGTTTTTCTTCTAGGCAAGGGTGCTTCACTTTCGACCACATCATCGTTTACCACCAGGCGAGATAGTGGCCAAAAAAGAGAATATCGCCAAATAATAAAATAATAATTACGCGTTTTTGTCTTTTTTTTATCGTGGTATTATCATCAAATGAGTCCTCCCTCCATGTACTGACTAAAATCCACGGTGTCCTTCGATAGACCTTTACGTTCCGGGGTCGCGGTATTCGTTAGTCCCGCAACCCCGACAGGCTCTGGACCTCTAAGGTTCTATCCCCGTTATCGTGCTGACACTCTTTGACGCGGCATGGAACACAACGCGCCGTCGACCCGGGCATGATCCATGGTCGGTCAGCGAGTCACCAATTACTCGCCGCATAATAACCGAATAATTACGGACGTAATATAACAATGGACACAGCCATTCTACCATAACAACAATAATTATTCTAACATAACAACAATACTCTCTACCGTAGACACAATTAATTGTGGTATTCGCCTTCGACTGTGTATTGAACAGAATCAGCATCCTGTTTGATTTGATAACCAGCATTATAATGATTGCTTTGCTCACTGAGGCGGTGTCAACTCTGAAGTTTCCGCTTGGCTTAGGTATGCGTGTTTGAGATATGTATATTAACGGGATATAAGACTGTGAAATAGTATTTGTTTTTGTTAGAAGTCACGTGATTATAATATCAATAATACCTTACGTAAAGCCAATGAGGCTTTAAACGCTGCAAGAAATTGTACGCAAGTTTGTCAAAATTGCGGTATTTATTTAACTGAATTCATTGTCCATTAATAGTTTGCAATGTTGTCAAAATTGCATGAGTAAAGGGCGACTCGCTGTCCGACAATGGACCATGCCCGGGTCGACGGCGCGCTGTGTTCCACGCGCGCGCCTCAAGGAGTGTCAGCATAGTGACGGGGCCTGTAGAGGGCCAAAGCCTGCCGGGGTTGCGGGACTCACAAATTACCGCGACCCCGATACGTAAAGGGCTATTAAAGGACACCATGGATTTTAGTCAGTCAAGTCTGACAGTCCCTCCCACCCTGCCCTAGGTGGGAGGACTTATTTGATGATTTTACCACGAAAAAAAAGCGTGTTAATGGGCCTTCAAACCCGAAAATCGAATCATTGACACAGATAATACTAAGAATGTTACTGATTCGATTTGGTGTAAGATGTGGTGTCTCGGATGTGAAGTATGTACGAAGTACCATGCTTTTATTAAAAAAAAACACTACAATTTAATTTTTCAATAATTATAGTATTGCATTTAAAAACACTTTATTTCTTAACCCGCTGATTACACCCAAAATGTCACACTCAGTTTACACACTTTGAACCACTGCACCAACAAAACAAATATCTATTTCAAGCAATAATTCACATACATAATAAATGACCATACATGTGTAACACAATTCAAAGACTTCAAAAGGGAAGAAAACACAGAAACGCGGAAGAAGACCTTCCTCAAAGCAGGGATCATGACATACCATAACGTATGCGCGCTTAAGTATTCAACAAGTTATTTGGTTCACGAATTAAATAAATAATTCATAAGTACAAGGCGGTTCGAGACGTACAGTCGACCACGAAAGTGAGCTGATGGGCTAATATGACGTCTTAAAGCGAGTAATTCCAATGTGGGTACGAGGTGGCGCTAGACGACTTGTCATCTTTCACGATAGATAACTTAGTCTAAGCTTTAAAGCCTTTGTCGACAGACAGGCGTGGCGAGTGTGAAGCGTGACGTTTTTATTTGTAATGTTTGGAATTGTTTGAATCCAGGACTGACGTCTCGCTTCGGTTCAGTATCGCTTCGGAAACGTTTCGCTTTCGCCTGTCTGTTTGACAAAGGCATAAAAGTTATTAAAATAATCTAATATAATACAATAATGCTCTCCTCGTAATAGTATTTTTATTAAAAATATTATATTATATATATATTATATATATTTGTAAAAATATTGTGGGCTTTAGTTTATGTCAAATGAACGTATTTTCTTTCTTAGTATACTACTCTGCATCTAAATACACATGACACGGTTTGTGCAGTGGTC
This sequence comes from Agrotis puta, assembly GCA_943136025.2. Taxonomy (NCBI): domain Eukaryota; kingdom Metazoa; phylum Arthropoda; class Insecta; order Lepidoptera; family Noctuidae; genus Agrotis; species Agrotis puta. The sequence continues at coordinate 14,834,568 of OW964182.2, read as the reverse complement.
AAGCGATCGACTCGCTCTGCTGCGTGTCGCGGATACGATCCCCGCACGGAACAAATATTTGTATGATCTACAAGTAGTTGTTTCGAGTGTGCTGTTTGTGGATGTGAATGTGTTCAAACGCAAGCTCAGGAGAAAATCATAATATTTTCAAATTATAATGTTGAGCAGACGTGGTGTCGTCAAGTTGTCTTGTAGTCATCTCTTACTCTATGGGGATACTATTTTGTATAAATTTTTAAATGAATGATGTAACTAACATTCAGTCCCTTAATTTAAAAGAGTGTCCATGGAGTTTTATTTCCATTTGTCTCCATAGGGACGGTACAATCTCTACGCTTTAGAATGGGTACTACAGTACTTTTACAAATTATTATGTCTTGTAAGTATTAATTAGAACTGTAGCTCCAAATTATGTTTTTAATTTGACTCTTAAACATAGCCTGTCATGCGATTCAATAAAAAGAAAAATTGAGTTTGATACATTATAATAGTTTTAGTAACATGAATAATAATAAATCTGTCATAGTTTTTTCAGTTCAATTACTTGAAAAACTTTCTAAAATATTTACAGACAAAACTTCCAAGTCGATGTAATAGTAAAAAAAAAATTAAGATTGTTAATTTTTCTATTTGACTCGACTTGCCGTCAAAACTGACAAACCACTTTCTTTGGCGACGTTACTTTTTGATGTGGTCTGGGACTGACCGATCGATAGAGGAGACTATACATGTGATATATGTTTGTTGTGGGTACAAGTCATTGGAGTGTCCTACATTGTGGACGTCTGAATGTACATAGATGTCTGGCGATTGCTACGCTTTTGTTAACGAATTATTAAATGGATTTTATTTTTGAACTTTGACTGTTATAAATTACAGACGATTTTCTTTTGACAACAATTGGAGCTTTTGAAGAAAAAGTTGAGTTCAAAGAAGGCTTAAATTATAACTGTAGTTATTTGACTTATAAAGTTCATAAATACATACAATTACTATATCTATCTATACTATAATAAATCTGTAGAAGGGTCAATTCTGTACATTGAAAATATTGAAAAAATAAATAGCGGGGGGTGTTTCTGGATCGATACCAAACCCAAATATATGATTAAAAAAAATTTTTGTCTGTCTGTCTGTCTGTTTGTGCAGGCATCACGTGAAAACTAACGGTTCAATTTCGATGAAACTTGGTATAATTATTCCTTATTATCCTGGGCATAACATAGGATACTTTTAATCCTGGCAAAATACGTAGAAAAAAAATCTTATTTTTCAGTTTTATTCATAGACGTTGTTCTGTAGAATCGCGAACACACGTTGCATTACCGACGCAGTGGATTCAGCGCCGTAATATTTATAAGATGTCATTGTCAGAGTTACTCAAAATGGGGAAATAAACCATCCACGCGAAGACCGACATCCGCGCGGACGGAGTCGCGGGCGGAAGCTAGTATTGTAGTATATCTTTTTGGGAAATTGATTCGTAAAAGATTTGATCGCTTACCGTAGAATTTAGAAATAAATAGGAGAAAGTTGTACAATTCTCAAAGTTACATAATATTTTATGATATAATTTTCCAACTAACATTTTTTTTATCGTGGTATAATCATCAAATGAGTCGTCCCACCCAAGGCAGGGCAGGAGGGACTGTCAGACTTAACTGACTAAAATCTACGGTGTCTTTCAAAAGCCCTTTACGTACCGGGGTCACGGTAATTCGTGAGTCCCGCGACCCCGGCAGGCTTTGGCCCTCTACAGGCCCCGTCACTATGGTGACACTCCTTGAGGCGCGCGTGGAACACAACGCGCCATCGACCCAGGCATGGTCCATGGTCGGACAGCAAATCGCCCATTACTCGCCGCCCGCATGCCCGCGCCGACGGTGGCCGGAGATTGTTTCCAACTAACATAAAAGATGCTATAAAGATTCTTTGACATCCGTTAATTCCCAAAAAAAAAAAAAAAATATAAATATTATAATTATGTAAAGTTAACATAATTCAACACATGCATTTGCTGTCTCGACATCTACGTCAATTCACCGTACATAGTAAAAAAAGCATAGACAAAAACAAAATAAACCAGACAGTGAAAACCGCGGCTAAATTATAAAGTATATTGTGTGAGCAAATCTTTTTGCATACAGGGGCCGTATTATGACGTTTTAAAACCAGGCTTGTTCCAGTGAGTGAACGAGATGGCGCTAGACCGGTATAGCTCTGTACGGTACGCGTAAAAACATCAGCAGTGTCATTTTCTATAAACAGAGTCTTGTGGCAGCGCAGGCCGAACGGTGAGCGCTCGCGCTGCGCGATTGTACAATCCCAAAGCCGTGGTTGGAGTCGAGAGTCCAGCGATATGATTTCTTATAGAGAATGGCATAGCCCGAATCATATTCCGTTGAACGTCGTATATGTGTCATATATACGAAAAGAAAGGAGTAAAAACTCTAACAAACAATTTATCTCACCTATGAATTTCCCTGACGGTACCTGCAGGTGTTCTGTCTTCCTGAAACCATCTCTCATCCCCAGAACCCAGAACATACATACAGCAGGGAACTAATTAGGACTGTCGTGAAAAATGACGTCATTCGTCGCTGTCTTAGAAACTCTTACACAGGTTTAATATTTCATTCCAAGTTTTCTTGAAGAACAATTTGTAGGTTATTCTGAATAATTTCTGTGTTTTATGTTGCACGTAATTTGCTTGGAGATAGAGTTCCTTTGTTGAAATTTCCCGTTATTGTGCTGTTGCATTTTTTTTATTAGAATGATAATCTTTGGTTTTACGAGTAGTTATTATTTTCCTGGAACTCACTAGTCAGGCGTGCAAGAGAGTATTTAGAATTTACTGCGGCCCTGTAACGTAGAGAATTTTTAGTCATTACTAATTTTGTTAAAAAAAATATTTGTGTGTGCAATCTTCTTGTCCCCGTATTGTTTATCTCGTATATAATCAGTTTTACAGGTTGGCTGGAAGAGATATCTTTTAAGAGATAAGCTCACCTTTGTGAATTAAATATTTAGTAAATGCTTTTTGTTAGTATTTTTTTTTACACAATAAATAATAAATAATTTAACAGTCCCTTCCGCGGCAACCAGGATGAGAGGTGACGACTTTTGTGAAAAACAGTTCAACTCAATGTTGATTTTGTCTTTGAAATAATTTGGTATGTGACTGTATTGACCAATAATTTCAAAAACACTATTTCCCAAAGAACAGACTTGCCCGAAAACACGATTAACTATTAAAAAACTGGTTAAAACATTGATTTCAGAAGTACTAAAATCAATGACCAGCTAGATTATTTTGTTAACCAGTTAGTAACGTCACAGTTTGCTTTTGTTATATGAAATCTGTGGGAGAGTTGCATTTTGACAGCTCTTTTTTTTTTCGTGGTAAGATCATCAAATGAGTCCTCCCACCCAGGGCAGGGCGGGAGGGACTGTCAGACTTGTACTGACTAAAATCCACGGTGTCCTTCACTAGCCATTTACGTACCGGGGTCACGGTAATGGGTAAGTCCGCGACCGCATCTTGACAGCTTACAAAATGTACGTGAATTTATTGAAAATAAGGGTATTTTCAATAAATTGACGTACATTTTGTAAGCTGATTATGTATTTTCTTAACACATTATTATAAAGGAAAAGAATAATCTCTTATCAGTTTTCCAACCTACTCTAGTAGGCGTAAAAAAACGTCGTAAGGTTTACTGAACCGAACAAAAATAATAAAAACAAAGTGTTCCCTAAAGATACAACGCCTTCGGAAAATTCGTTTAGGATTCTCAGCTCACTGATTGGACGAAAGGATGTCCATAACCCAAGCCTGATATTACAAAGCCAGTAAATGTGAAAGATTATTCTATTTCTTTTTGTTTCTATTTTATGTAATTTGTGCTATATTGTAAAAGAAAAATATTAAAAAAAACCGTATTAGAGTTTTTTGTCCCATGTCGTAAAAAAGAACGTTTTCAGTGCTTCTGACGGGTTCTCAGTGCTGAAACTTTCAGTTACCTGAAATTTCTTTTTAAATCATAATGTAAACCCGCGTTATAACGATCGTCATAAAGAAACTCAATTTCAGAATGTATACTACTATGTAAGTACATCACTTCGGTACTCATAGACATAGAGCATAAACAAAAGAAGAGAGAGAAAAATCATTTTTTAAAATCATTCAGATTTTAGGACTTTCTATCTCATTCTATTCTATTACCATTGACATTATCTACGTGTTATAGGAAAGAGATTGTTTCATATAAATGGTGTCTCTTTTCAGAGAATACTTTCAAGAAAAAGATAAAATTAATTTAAAAACTGGCTGATAATACCTAATTATAAAATGAAAAACATTTCATTTTATTAAAATAAAAATATAAACCAGCATGCAGTTATGACCAGATGTAGGAATGTGGACCAGTCTAAAGGACCAGACCGAGACCGTTGAAAATCAGCGTCAGGCACTAGTTGTCTGGCATTTTTGCTGAACTGGGCCTATTTGGCGCAGCCGTGGGGCAAACAATTTTGTACCAAATAGTTTTAAGTTATTTAAAAAAAACCGTTAATTGTTCTCTTTTATTATGTATATTATTGTGTATGCCCTGTTTCTGTACCAATAAATATAATTTCTTTCTTTCTCAAGGAGTATATGACCCAGCCTGTCCCTTCCTAGCGCCCTCCCCCCCCCCCGACATAAGTCGTGGTCCGTACCCCACAGGGGGTGCCCCTTAGCGTGTGGTCGCATAGTTTTTAACTAAGTTTATTGCCCTGGCTGGAGGCCTTAAAATCTTAAGGCATCCACAGACAAGTCCGGTTGAGCAGTACACAACCTACTAGAGGTTGACCTGCGAGATGCTATTCACAAAAAAAAATGTTTGCCTATCATGGGAAAAAGTAATGTAAAAATGTTGTTGACTGAAACAAAATATATTCATGACATAATCCACGCATAGGGCACCCCAGGACACTTCACGCAATCTTCGTGCGGTCCCAAGACAGATTTCTGTTAGGAAACAAAACAATTTTGCGTCTCCTGAACAAAACATTCTCGTTGTTTGTTGGTAAGCGCGCTATCATTGTTTCTATTTTAGATATCTGAATTTGATTCAGCGATAGTTTGGGTTGACGATATCGTCAAGATCGCGGGGAATAGATGGATAAGAGACGCACAGAACCGAGAGATATGGCATAAAAAGGGGGGAGGCCTATTCACAGCAGTGGATGATCCCGGGCTGATATGGTGATGGTGATGATGATGATGATAGTTTGATAAGGGATAGTGTTAACTTAAGTTTCTGCTCCGGCTTTATTTATATTCGTAAGTTTCTATTTAGAATTGTTTAGATAGTGCTTCAGATTTATTATTCTTTTCGGTGAATCGTTGTGGAGGTCACGGGTTGTATAACTTTTGGTTCGACTGGCCGTTGGCCTTCCTAGCGAAATAGACTATCAAACACAATAATTTTGCAATTCGCACCAGTATTTCTGAGTTTAGCGCGTTCAATTAAACTAACAAACTCTTTAGCTTTATAATATTAGTAAAGATTTCACTTAGTACTTGTCAGTATTAAGTGACATCGATTGCAATTAAAGTTACGGAATAGATTTTTTCTTTTGAAAGAAAAAATCTATTCCGAATAATATTACAAATATAGAAACTCACATACACAAACGCCTAGACCCGGAACAACTACTTCTAGATCATACAAATATTTGCTCCGTGCGGGAATCGAACCCGCGACACGTAGCGCAGCAGTCCAATCGCTCAGCCACTGCACAAACCGTGCCGTCGAAACGTCTTTACTTTTTGACATAAAAACTACTGATCTGTTTCGGATAAAAATTAATACAAAGATAGTTTATAACCAAGACTAAAATAATTGGGACATTCTATTGACATTTTATCCCAGTATGATAATAGTCTTTAAATACTTGTATAACAACAAAAAGCCAACAACTACGTTCTGTTAACCATTAAGCATGTCGTGCTTAATTCAGTTTTTTTTTGTATAATATTATCATACTTTCTTATAACAGATAGTTTATTTAACCTTCGTTCCTATTTAGAACCATTGTTTTGTTTTTATATTTTGTATAAAGTCCATTTGCTTATTATACTATTAAGTTAAAAAGGGAAACCTATTATTAGCCTTACTAAACTGTTTAATGTTTATCTGTAATGCATTATATGTATCGCCGTTGGTTTTCTAAATAAATAAATAAATAAACGTCATTGAAATGTTTTTACCGTAATCGTACTTCTCCGAAAATCGAATCTTGGCTTCCAAAAAATGTACTATCAGTATATCTACCACAGAACCCTGAAAATAAAACATTACATCGTATGACAACAGTTTATAGATGGCTGTCAAACATGAAATGTTTCTAAGGCACGATTTTTGGGACTGACATGATAAATCTTAGGTAGATACTACCAACAGTCACGATTTGTTAAAATAGACTTTATGTCAATGTTATGTAGGTCAAGAATCTTTTTTTTGTCATCTTCGAACCTGTACCTACTTCTAAATTTAATTTGTACTTACTATTGCTAGCCCTTTCTTTTATCGTGGTAAAATCATCACATGAGTCCTCCCACCCAAGGCAGGGCGGGAGAGACTGTCAGACTCGTACTGACTAAAATCCACGGTGTCCTTCAATAGCCTTTTACGTACCGGGGTCACGGTAATTCGTGAGTCCCGCGACTCCAGCAAGCTTTGGCCCTCTACAGGGGGCCCCGTCACTATTCTGACACTTCTTGAGGCGCGCGTGGAACACAACGCCCCGTCGACCCGGGCATGGTCCATGGTCGGACAGCGAGTCGCCCATTACTCGCCGCCCGCATGTCCGCAGTATTACTAGCCCTTAAAGAAAATTTTCTACTACAAAAAAGTACAACCTACCCGAATCTGTCAAATTTTACCAATCGAAATTTAACCATCTACTGTTGTGATAAGTTTGAAAATCTATTAAAGAAATTTGACAGATTGAGGTAGGTTGATGTGCTAGCGTTTGCACATCCTTTTATGTGGTAGAATTCTTCAGTTAATTTTTTCAGGGTTGGGCGTAAGGATACAAACTCATACCGACTAAAAAATAACGTTTATTTAAATGCCTTTTGCGTTCAAGATGTTTCTGGGATCACCCGTTACCACATTTCATAAATATATTTAATGGCAAAATACGGTAAAGGTTTTCATAACCGAACTATACATTCAAATATGACCACAAGGTAGAAACAATAACTTCTGAAAATCGGCTATAATTCTATGACAAAGACACACGAACATTACCATTATCTTTATGACCAATGTTGTCAGAGTAATAAAATTGTGTTCGAAATCTAGATAGTAAGGTAACCTAGAACTCTTGGAAAGAAACTCTTGCCTAAGTAAATAAGTAACAGAAGTTCGTAACGAAGCCGTATTATTATTTCAAGAATTTTAATAATTATTAAACTTCTACACTTCATAATTATTAACGTAATAATGAAAACTTTAAGGTAATTCCTGGAAAGGGTAATAATTAAAGTTGTAACAAGCGGCTCACAACGGTAAACTTTATATACTGAGAATGAGCATGAACATTTTGTAGGTTGTTATAAAATGTCAAACAGAGCTCTGCGCCTTTCGCTAAATCACTCTTAGACTATTGACATGTTTTTGGCTTATACAAAGAACAAAGAAAATCGAATTTATTACAGAAAATTTGCGAGAAATAGTTGCTATTGCGAGAAATTTCCAAAAACAGAAAATTCCAGTTATCGCCTTTCAAATAAAACATTTCGATAAATGGACTTTAAAGTGTGTGTGAAGCGCTAATTAGCATACACGCCCTAACGCTTTAAATTAATAATCTATCTTTGTTATATCTTTATCTGCAACCAATCAACGACCGAAGTTGCCTATCCGAGTCTTTAAAATGTCCAATCAGAAGCAATCGTTAAATACAAAGGTGCGGATTGAGATTGAATATTAATTTCGAGCGTTAAACAAGACATAAATACCAACCGCTGCTTGTATTTAGTAGATACTAAAGAAGAACGAAAGCACAAGTAAAACATTATTATTATCCCATTACACAATACTTCAGGTGGATAAGCCGAAGCAACGAGCTGTTCACGAAATGATGATAAAACCAAAACTATTACGTCCCGGATTTACGACGAGAACGCGGTGTATCCAAAAACGGATCGCTGGTAACCATTATGGCTTTTGTTTTCGGATATATTCTAGTACAAACGAAACAGAAGGTACAGATGTTGAATATGAGTTTGTTAACACGACAGCAGCATATAATAATTAGCCTATAATTATCCGACTTTTAGAGCACAGGCCACTGTGAGAGGGAGAGGGCTGTAATCCGGGGTTTTGAGAGTAGTGTTGATGAATATATATGTAAATATTATACAGTGATACTAAAACGAAACCTAGTTGAGTTTGAATCCACTCCTTAATGAGGCCCTTAACACAAATCATTCGCAGAGCCCCTGCTAAGACAGTCTTTTTTTTTACGTGGTAAAATCATCACATGAGTCCTCCCACCCAGGGCAGAGCGGGAAGGACTATCAGACTCGTACTGACTAAAATCCACGGTGTCCTTCAATAGCCCTTTACGTATCGGGGTCACGGTAATTCGAGAGTCCCGCAATCCCGGCAGGCTATGGCCCTCTACAGGGGGCCCCGTCACTATGCTGACACTGAACACAACGCGCTGTGTTAAGACAGTCTAAGACGTTTTCTGACAGCTCTTGATTGGACGGCGAGCTAGAATATAATATGTCAAGGCAGAGTTTTCAAAGTGGCCCTTCTACACTGTCCTACACAATGGCACAGGGCAATAAAACTGTAGTTACGGTATCAATCGCATGAAGGTAGCATGGGTCGTTAGGTAACTTGAGTAATGGCGAAGTTATTATAGCCACAACTGTAATCGCTCTGAAGAAATTCGGGGATTTTTTATAAATAATAAATGTTCCATGTTACTTGGTAACGTAAAAGGGAAAATGTATGGGTTTGGAGGTTTTGTGACTTGTTAGAGCATGGTGATTTATTTTATGGTAATTTTATCGTTATTTATAGAAAGTTATATTACTGACTAACTGACCTCAAAGAATTTAACAAGATATTAAAGGCTTTTTACTTTTATTTCTTGAAAATGTTTGGCACGTGGTTTACTAACTTTGAGGAATGCCTGAGATCTGTCAGAATTAGGTTATTTCAAAGCGGTATCGAATTACCAAGTTACTGGGCTAGGCATTTGCACCTTATGTTGACCTTACATGGTTGAGAAAAGGTTAGGCAGATGAATTAGGTTGTTTACAGCTCATTGAATAAGTATCATATTATTATAATTATCATGGTAAGTATATCGTCTAAATCCTTAATTGTTTAATAACTCGGATTTAACTCATAATATCTGTTTATCTTACATAAGGTAAACAATAAAAAAAAACAAAAAAATCGGTCGTTTGCTCAAAAATCTGCCTCAAAAATTGAGTTGAAACAAATTATAAAAATCCGGATTGAAGCTTCTCGTTTTAATTGATCTGCAATGCGAAATGTAACAGATTGCAGCCATGTTGCCGATCATATTAAGCCTCGCATTACACTCTGTGCCATCACTGCAACCAATGAACCAGTGAAAATAAAAATTACAGTATGTCTCCTGTCTATACAGGTGGATAAAAACTGCAAATGTTACGAAATAAAGGTTTTTATGCTTATTTAGCAAATTATTATTTTTTAAATTTACGCAACGGGTCTAGGAATTTGTCTTGTATCGTTGGTGGCTTCACAAACATTGAAATTCACTTACACAAACACTCAGACCAAATATTTGTATGTCAGGTCGTACAAATATTTGTTTCGTGCGGGGATCGAACCTGTGACATGCTGCACAGCAAATGATCGTTTAGCCTCTGCGCCGTGTCTTGTCACCTTAGATTATAAAATTTATTTGTGGAAAGGAAAAAAACATCACCTAGTTTGATATCTATAATATTTTGTTTTGGTACAATATTGTCGATATTTGGACTTGTATCGCTGCGGGTAGAAAAGAGTACTAAAACCGTTTGGAATTGAACTTTTCCAAAAGGTTTTAAGCGTAGTAACACTCAAAACAAAATAAAATTATTTTTGCATAATAGAAATCTTACCTCCCAGTTTCGACCCAGAATTGTCACAACAATCCTATTAAGGCCGTATACACACAGCGCTTTCATACAACCAGCTGCAACCGTGCACAAGTACCTCGTTTAGCGAATATTAACGCGTAGTAATGCATTTCTGACGACTAAGCCGTTTTGCGCAAATGTACAATACACACAGCCGTATGTTCCAAAAAAGTCCAGGAAAAAACACGGACAGAAAAAAAAAAAGACTTCGGGAAAAAAGGTAAGCTAGTCACGTGCGAAAAGATAAAAAGATCACTTAACGAAATTCAAAAGCGATTTTCTTTTGAATCTTTTTGGAGTTGTTGAGTTATTTACCGAAAATAAATTCATTGTTTGTGAATGCCTGGTATCCATTATGAATTAACTTTACAGAAGTGAGTACAATTGGTGGTTTTTGGGTTCTCAAAAGATTAAAGCCTTTGTCAAACAGACAGGCGTGGCGAATGCAAAGCGAGGCGTTTCTATATGTAATGTATGGAATTGTTTTTATCCAGACATATAGAAAATCAAAAGCGATCCGATAGCGTGACCGAACCGATGCGAAGACGTGGCGAAGGCGTATTTGCTCTGATTGACGTCGTTCATAAAAAGCCAGTTAATACAACTGCCATGCCTCGGTTCGCTGCATCCAGTTTGACGTCTCGTATCGGTTCGTTATCGCTTCGGACTCGGTCCGGTTCGCTATCGTGTCCTGAAATCGCCTCAAGTTTTCCGTTTTGTTTTTGTTTTCCGGGTCTTTCGTGGCGTGAGGTGAAAATGGAATGCTACTCAAAATTATTCGGTTTACTACTTTTCAGATTTAAGCTCGTTGTTAAATAATTACAGCCGCACAGGTCGGATCTTTCGGGTTAAGCCGCGCTTGCCGAGGTTGGTCTGTGGATGGGTGACCATCTATTATAGCGAGTTTCCACCGAGTCTCGGAAAGCACATAAAGCCGTTGGTCCAGGCTGTCATTTGTAGATATTTGACAGTCGTTAATCACAGTTAGAAGCACTTAATTGGCCATGAGGTATCTTATTATCCAGTTACTGGGTTGTGGAAGTCCGATAGGCAGTCGCTCCATGTAAAATACTGATATTCAGCTGCATTTGTTCTACTGGAAGCCGACCCCAATATAATTGGGAAAAGGCAAGGCAAACGATGACTACTTTTCAAATATTCATGGTATTTACTTTAATTACATTCGGAACATCAACAACTGACAGATGGCTTAACGGACTACAGGCCAATTCGTCAAGTAAAAGACAATACAGTCGAGTTCCAAGAATCAAATAACAGAAAGAAATAAGCAATAAATATATTGCTAAGATGGCCAATACATCAAACACCTGTTATTACTAGGGTATCCACTCAGCCGTAAAAGTATTGGGAAAGCGATACAAACCAATAAATGGCGATTTACGCAGTTTTTCTTATAGAGACTTAATAATTTGTTACGTTGATACATGGCTTTGGGTTTATTTTTACGTCATTTTAACTTCTTATAGATCAAACTCATTCTCTAGCACATATCAGGGGTCAGCGTAGCATATCTCCAGGTAGGAGAATGTCGGGCATGCGGGCAGCGAGTAATGGGCGACTCGCTGTCCGACCATGGACCATGCCCGGGTCGACGGCACGTTGTGTTAACGTAAAGGGCTATTGAAGGACACCGTGGATTTTAGTCAGTACAAGTCTGACAGTCCCTCCCGCCCTGCCCTGGGAGGGAGGACTCATTTAATGATTTTACCACGATAAAAAAAAGGTAGGAGAATGTGGAACGTGTGAATGAGAGGCAATCCTTCAATCGACGCTTTGAGAATCGGGGATCACGAGGCGATTTCCCGCCACTGTAGGCGCGGGCTTGCGGGCGGCGAATAACGGGTAGCTCGACGTCCGATTAAGGCCTTGGCCCAATTCGATAGTGCGTGCCCCAAAGAGCAATCATTTAACTAACAGGGTTGTTGTTTTCCTCAGGAACATTACTTTTTCGAGGTGGAATATAGCTTTTTTAGCGGGGTTACCATCAAATGAGTCTTCCAGCCCAGAGTGGTGCGTAAGGGACTGTCAGACTCGTACTGACTAAAATACACGGTATTTCTTCAATAGTCCTTTACTTTTCGGGGTCACACCTGACAACTAATATCTAACAGGTTGTTCCCACTTGTCGGGTGTCAGATCCGTATATTAATCGGATGTCGGTGCCTGTTCGAAGCTAGTGCCAATTGTAAGCTCCCTAAGCGAGGCCACTGTGCACGATAGACATCGACGAAGTTCTTGTTGTGCATTATTATTTAAAAAGAAAACGAGAAAAGACAGCCAAAGAAAGAAAATATTGGGTGCATAATTCTGAGAGAAAGATTCAGTACTTAATAACATAATATTGAGAAGTGACGAATTTTTTTTTTAATTATTTTAGAATGTCAATAACTACATTCAACCATCTATAGGCCCAATATCGGAACGAGGGGAAGCGGAGAGAGGGATATCGGCCCCGATATTAGACAAATTTGAACAGCGCCATTCTTAATCATAGGCGAGCGAGATCCGAGACGATTTTTTTTTCCGGACGTAGAGGGCTAGAAAAATGCCCGACATTTCTTGTCGAAGTCGACACAAAATCGGTTTCCGACAGGTGTGAATAACTTCATAATTGTAATTATAATGTTCTGCGACTATAACCTCCGATTAGTATATGTATCTGACACCCTACAAGTGGGAACGAGATCTTTCGCAATATTTCAGGACTATCGGTATAGGCTTGAAAGGTAACTTGGTAGGAAACTAACATACATATATTCCTTTCTCTAATGTTAGTCACCGCGTAGCAATAATTGCACTCACTCATTTATTATGTTGTATCGGTATTTATAGAAACAAATAACGTACGGTCATTTTAAGACTGTACATAGATTTAGTTAGGTACGTATATGCAACTCAAGAATATTTAAGTAATTTTAGTAGTTACAATATATTAGCTAGTGTTTTTTTATTTAGCGTGGTAAAATCATCAAATTAGTCCTCCCACCCAGGGCAGAGCGGGACGGACTGTAAGACTCGTATTTACCAAAATCCACGGTGTCCTTCAATAGCCCTTTACGTTCCGGGGTCAAGGTAATTATATTAGCTAGTATTAGGATAGGATTTAAACCAACTCACTTAACTTGGCCCGTCATCCTACATGCTATCACCATCTCTCTAACTTCGTAACCCCGACATAGTCGAGAAGTTTATCTGTGGAACTCGCTATCATCTTTAATGTAAAGCTTCTGGCGTCAACACTATTCCGTGAAGCTGAATAGTTTAGTGTCAGTTAAGTTTTAATTTGGCCTTTGTTCTTTGGCGCACTTGCAGTGGTTTTCCCGAGGAGTTTGGGGTGTTGTAAAGTTGGGTATTTTTGAGACAATTTAGGGGAACGGTGGGACGGGGACGCGAGGTATGATGGGAAATCACACTCTTATGGCAAGTTTAACACAATATTAACGTAGCGAAAGCACCAACAGGACCCCATTTTGTTTTGTTACAAAAAATGTGATAAATGAAGAACCACTCGACCGATTTTGTGCCACAAAACTACACATAAACTATCTACTAAATAGCCCGAACAAAGCTTAAGCATTTGGTTTGGATAGGTGAGCCCGTTCTTGAGTTATAATATTACAACGAAAAGTGGCAATGATTTTATATATATTGATTGATAATGATAAATAGAATTATTTCTATTCTACATTCGTATAATATGTTCACGGGCAAAAATAAATCGAATTGTTTTGAAATTAATTTACTTATTTGTGGTAGAATAGACATAAAATTGATCACAAGACAGTGCACTTGGTGTTTTTTTTTATTTCAGGTTTGATAGTTTATAACAAGTTTTAAAAATGTCTTTCTCAGCTAAAACTGTTTGTATAAATTATTGTGTATTTTCATTCTTCTTCAAAAAATGTTACAGACATTTTTATTCCCGAGTGACGCTCCACTTTTAAAACTTTTAACAAAGAGCGCCTAGTTTTTATAAAAAAAAAACAGTAAAAAAATATTTTTGTAGCGCGTCGCCGCAAAAAATACTGTTTAAACTTATAAAAAATAACTTAGCGGCAAAGTACTCTTTTGTCTTTGAATCATCGTAAAACAAAGTGGGTAAACTGTGTTTGGAACGGCTCGCGACAAGTTTTTTTCAATGTTAAAATTCTTTGTGATATTAAAAGGACATTTACAAAGTGGGCTTAAAGATATTATGCTAAAGCTGGATAAGTATTTCGTGATACAAATTGTTTAACGGCTTTATTAATTAGCTAAATAACAACGGCCCTAAAGTAGAATATTCGAAGCTCGCTGTCCGAGGTCCAGGGGGTAAACTTTCGAAGTTCGTTAACGATGACACGCGTACGGATACGAATGAATGAATGTAACTAATGTCAAAATCTCACTGACAGACTGCGTCACAACTCCGAAGTCCTTTTGACGTGGCACTAGTGTCTATGTCAATACATCAAATTGCAAATTTGCATACAATGTAGTACCACAAATTTTCCCCAGGAACTATCTGTCAAATCGTAAAATCATTCATTCTTAATTCGGGCTGGTTTCCAAAACTCCAGTAACTAAGGAAAATGTCTTCCTTTTTCTGTCCGGGCAGCTGCTGAGAAATTATTTTTTAGAAAAACCCAATAGTTATTTTTGCCCGACTCGGGAATCGAACCCAGGACCCCACGCTCAGCAGTTGCGCTTGTGACCACGAGACCAACGGGGCAGCTAAGAGATTACCGAGGCCCTGAAACGCAAAAGGTAATTGGGGAAACAGGTTGCCTTTTAGGCTTTGCTATTCCACCCAAAGTGGGCAGATTAATAGAATTATTGTTTCAAAAATCCACCTAAAACATAAATTACTTTACAAACCTAACACAATTAATAATTCTTAATCCTACGTTAACACGAGAACAAGCAAGGAATAAGAGTAAGATAATAACACTCTTCATTATTATAATATTCTTTAAAATTCGACACATTTCCTCACGTTCAAGTAGAAACCGGCTTAGTTACGAAACAACTAAGTTAGACGTGTTCCCCAAAACGCCTTCCATTAAAAGTTATATCCGAAACAAGTATAAAATGTATTATGAAGCTCTTTTTAATGCAATGTTAAGATAACTTTGTTCTGTGAAGATGTATTTTGAAGTCGGGATTGTAAATAAAACATGTAAAGTGATTTTTGTTTTCAAAAGTGTGTTGATAAACGGTCAACAGAATAAAGAAGTAAATGAATTGGAGTCCATTTTCCTGTCTACCTGTATAAACGCGTCGTTCTTTTAATATAGATATCAGAGAATCAAATAAATTTCTAGTGATATATATTACATTTTATATGAGAGATATTAATTGTCTTATTAATTATTTTATTACAGGAGAAATTCCTAGTGTGAGGCAACGTTTAAAAAAAATGCGACAGCGAGAATGGAATCCTAACTGCGAGAATTCCCGTCATTGCGCTAGAAGTCTTGTGAAGACACGCAACATTATTTTCCTGCAGTTTGCAGCTATTCATGTGTTTTTGCTTACATTTTAGGCCTATCTGCACTTATGTCGAGGGATTGTCCTAGAGAAATATCGCACCACTGAAACGCAAACGGCAACAGAAAGAACAGGTTAGCTTTTGGTCAATCAAGTCTGACGGTCCGGATAAAAAAAAATCAGTTTCTACATCAATTGCTACTATGGTTCAAAGTTAAAATAACACACAATATTACTAATACTCAATACTAAAGTAATCAAATGCTACAACGGAATTATAAGTTCCCAACCCCTTACAGTTAAATAAGTTGAAAAAGTTACGTTGAAAACTGAAATTATTCACGAGCATAAATATTTAAAGACCATCCACGGAGTGAGTTTGTTCAAATTAATTATTTAAAATCAGTTTTTTTTTGGGTACCGCAGCCAAAGGTGCAAATGGGGCTTTACTACTACCGTTTGGGGTGTTTTAATCATCAAACGAGACCTGGGTTTTTTTTGGCCCGCCCAGGGCAGGACGGCAGGGACTATCAGACTTGTACTGACTAAAATGCACGACGTCCTTCAATAAACCTTTACGTTCCGGAGCCACGGTTACCTAATAAGACAGTGCCGCGATCCCGGCAGGCTTTGGCCCTCTAACTGACTGACTGGCAATAAGCTCTTGAAACTTAATATGTAGATACACTTGATTATATTTTTTCCACGGAGCAAGTGTATTCATTTTGGGCGCTGGAGCAACAAGTCTAAACTATAAATTCTCGTAAAATATCTATATGCGAAAGTGAGATATTTCGTTTATTTGTTACGTTTTTACGGCAAAACTTGATTAATTCTGATGAAGAGATAGAAGGAGAACAGGAAATTGTTATATGCTACTTTTTGACGTAAAACTTGAACGGGAGAAATGGGAAGTAAAAATTGAAGTGGGTCGTCGTAAAATAAACCGAAAATAGTACGGAACCCTTCGTGTCTGACCCGCATTTGGATGTGTTTTCGACACAGTGTCGTGTTTGTTAATTAATTTGAAAGACTGAGGTGTTTTATGTAAAGAAACTTTGTCAATAAATACATTAAAGGAAAGTTTTGGTGTAGTTCAGTTAAAAGATTTTAAATACGGCGATGAAAAGCTTGAAAAAATTCACAAAAATTTTAGTAGACAGCGTTTTTCTTCTTTTTAAATCAAACGTCCAAATTTTTCAAGAGATCAGAAATATAATTAATTTCGAGTCTCCAAAGTAACCTTCGAGTTGACAGTCGCGTTGATAAGATTACTGCTGTCAGAGTTTAAGTAAAAAAAATAACTGAGAAAGGACTGACAAAAACGCCAAACAATATCATTTATGACAGAGCACGACACACAAAAAGGGCGCGTCAAGTCAAAAGCAAAAACCTTGTCAGATACTCACTTCCACTTGAATGCAAGAGTGACTTTTGTTTGTGTCTCACTCGCTCGGTATACGTCCTTTCACAAAACGTCATAAAACTTATGAAGGTACTGTCCACATGTCAAGTTTCAAACATAAACCGTTCGACCGTAAAAATTTTGTATATGTCAGACTTTAGGGTGAACTTGAAGTGTCAATAAAATGTCAAATATTTGTTTTTGTTTACGATTGTACTTACGTTTTTGTATTCCGAATGTGTAAGTACCGTCAGGATCAAAGGGAGCCTGGAATCGTTTTCTTTATGTTGACCCGTTTTGTTATTTGTATTGTGTCATCTTTGGCAGCGCCAAAGGTCACTTTGGCTTTTTACTTCAAAGAATTTGGGCAGGATCAGAAACATATTGTAGTTTGCCGAAATGTCGAGCTTGGTTAATTAAACTAGGATTGTAATTGAAACCTTGTGAATAGTAGCCAGGTTTTTTTTAAATACCTACTGTACTTCTTCCGTTTTATGGGTGCGTTTACAAACATTTAAGCCCACAGACACCGCCACACACGGAATAACTGTAGTCACATCGCGAGACGTAGCCAATAGTTCAGTTTATGCGCCACGCGGACGGTGCCGTCTACCAACTGACCATTTATTTATTAAAATTTGAAGAAATAAAATCGTAATTTGTCCCAATAATTAAAATGTGTGCCGTACACTACAGTGTACGAACGAAGACCTAATTGTATTCATCAAATATAGTTACCTACATCAGTTAAAATCACTACATAGAATGTTAAAAACTACTCAATCAACTTTATAACCTTAAAATACTGTAATTTTACGCCTGGTATACTAGTATAATACCAGCGGAAAGTACAGGACATTACAAACAAACAAACAAATATATAAACATTTAGTCTAGCATTGTACACATGGAATTTACTTTAACTTTGTACTGCCAAAAGTTTGCAGACATACAAGCCGTAAACTGTTTTGATATTATTTGAGTTATTTAACGTAATTTCACGGCTCGTGCTTGCTTAGACTTTAAACAAAAAGAGTTATGTAAAGTAAGCGTAACTTTTACGTAAATGAGCATTTTAATTGGAGTTGACAAAAGGTACGTTTAGCCAACGTACTTTATTATTGTGTTCATTTTTCCTCACTTTTCCTGCATATGCATGAGGGCGGGAGGGTGTTACCGCATCCTGCATGTGGATTTGCATGAGTGTGGGACTGCATCCTGCATCCAAGTCTGGATTTTCACGGAATTAAAAATTGATATTTTTCCCAACATTTTAACATAGAAATAAAATCATACATTGAGTAAGTATCCTATACCCCTGTTTCTTTTGCATATAACGCCCTCGGCCCTCTAAAGAGGCCCCAGAAAATTAGTATGGGAAAAAAAAATGACTGTGGCGGCAACTAGAACGCCTCACATTAACTATTTATTATTTATTATTATTTATATGACGTCACACGAAATCCTGCATTGCACCAGAAGAGTTTAGCCGTGAGATAGACGGAGCATCCTTCTTTATAATCGACTAAAAAGCAGAAGGTCTCAATTCAATATGTGTTTTTTTTAAACATTGCTCCATATTAGGAATTTTTCCTGTATCAAGTATATAAGAACTCACATACACAAACGCCAGAAAAACTACTTGTAGATCATAGAAATATTTATTTATTTATTCAAATTTTATTCCCATATTAGTATAAAGATGGACTTAATGCCATAGGCATTCTTTACCCGTCTATCTTTGGGTGATGCAGAAAAAAGAACAAGTGCAGCAGAGCAGCATGATAATTATTTTCCAAAGAAAAAAGTAAAACGTAAAAGATAAAAATATAAACATCGCGGGAATCGAAACCGCGACATGCAGCGCATCAAGCAGTTCAGTTTCCAGCCACTGCGTCAACCCTGTCAACAAAACATAAATTGATATTATATATAAATACTAGCTTCCGCCCGCGACTCCGTCCGCGCGGATGTCGGTCTTCGCGTGGATGGTTTATTTCCCCATTTTGAGTAACTCTGACAATGACATCTTATAAATATTACGGCGCTGAATCCACTGCGGGTAATGCAACGTGTGTTCGCGGTTCTACAGAACAACGTCTATGAATAAAACTGAGAGATAAGATTTTTTTTCTACGTATTTTTCCAGGATAAAAAGTATCCTATGTTATGGCCAGGATAATAAGGACCAAGTTTCATCGAAATCGAACCGTTAGTTTTCACGTGATGCCTGCACAAACAGACAGACAGACAGACAAAAATTTTTTTAATCATATATTTGGGTTTGGTATCGATCCAGCAGCACACCCTGCTATTTATTTTTTCAATATTTTCAATGTACAGAATTGACCCTTCTACAGATTTATTTTATGTATAGATTGGAGAGCAGCGGTAGCCTAATGGTATCGGTCTCGACTTAAAAGTCGTAGGTCATTGGTTCGAACCCAGTCAGGCGCATTACTTATTGTATTACATCACCACTGCTCTCAAAACGGTGGAGGATAACATCGTGAGGAAACCAGCATGTTCTAGAACCAAAAATTCAAAGACATCTACCAACCCGCAATGGGCCCGCGAGGTGAATTATGGCCCACTCCTTCACACAGAGAGGAGGCCTTTGTCCCAACATTGGGAACATTTATAGGCTGATGATGATGAGGATAAATAGAGGATAAGGAACTTTTACCACACACCTGCAAATAGCACACCTGCAAATAGTGATTACACAGATTTTTTGAAGTGAAAACTTCTTTAGCGGCGTTGTGCACTTTTTTTTGAATGGGTTGAAAATGTAAAACTCGCGTCAGGACACGTGACCTGATCGAAAATTCGTAAGACGGCGCAGGACGCTTGCGCGAATTTGCGTGTGTGTTTATTACTATCGAAGTTTTCACTTCTGCTGGCACTCCCAGAGTGCAACCCGTCGTTTTTTTATCTAAAAAGAGTTGAACCATTCGACATAAAATTGATAAATATTTTTGGACTGGCTTGACTTGTCAAAAAATGTTTCATAGTTTTACTCGTATTTTTATAGTGACAATCTGGATTTTTGAGAATAGCCGGAGCAAAGCCGATTGGTACGTGTTTCAGCGAGATTATTTGATGGACAGCCTATATGTAATAAAAATAGTTTTGTGAAAATCCTGTTGTTATTATTTTTGTGGCAAAACAGTATTTTTTCAATTGGTTAAGTATTATTAATCATAATTACAATGTTAGAATGTTGAAACGAGCGCAGCAAAATATTTTGCTTTGTCCGGTGAAAAACTAAAAATTATAAAGAAAAAACATTCCGATATGAAACAAATAATTGCGTATCCTAATGGTTGGTATCTTTAATTAACGATTTAGAAATATTTAAGAAATTAAAAAAAAATACGTGTGGCACTCACAGACTGCCGCGGCAAATCTACTGAGTAGCATTTAAAAAAAAAAACAAGAAAAAATTATCGCCTACCGCGAATATTAAACGAGAATGTCATTTATTTAAAATGTTTTTGGTGCACTACTAATAAAGAAAAATAAATTATAATTAAGATATAAGTGGGTCTTTTATATACAGGATTCCCAGGTCTCACTTCCAAACTGGGTCAAAATTTTCAACAGGTTATGGGCCCAGCACGCTTCCGCTGCGCCACTCTGCTTTGTTGTAGGAGAATTTTATAAGTACTTAGGTTTCATTGTGAAAACCTCCTTTTGTAGCTGGCCGTTTAGAATGAGTACGTAAAAGTAAATTGTCTTAATGACGGATGTTTTTATGATTGCCGAAGTCTACCGAACTGAAACGATGTTAGACGATGCGGGGTGTTAGGTTTTTTCATTTTGTAATTTCTTGATTCGGTAGCCGCGTTCAGAGCCCGCGATAAAAGCTATGCAATAGCTTAAAACTTAACAACAAACAAGGTTCTAATTTAAATAATAGCTTATATACAAAAGGGTAAAGTTTTAACCATACCTATACCTGTTTAATAACAAAATATTTAAGTATTAACAACCTGTGTTATTGTTGCGTAAGCTTCTACGTTCACGAGCGATCTCCAGACTCACTCACAAGTTAAGTAGACAAACATTTTCGTTTTAAGATGACGTACTCTCTAAACTCGTACATGTTGATTTTGTAAGTTTTGCTTATGAAGAAACCTTGTTGCTGGAAAGTTTTGGCACGTATGAACTGTTGATTAATAACTAAGTACCTGGAGTATAGAGTCCTTGCATCCTTACTAATGATTTTCTGTGGAAAGAAAAATTCACAACAGGATTTGAACCTACGATCTCCAGATGGAGTACATCCGACTCTCGATTTCCAATAGAGCCACCGAGGTCCTCCTTTCAATTGTCGAATTCTTCAATCCATTTTAACGCCTTACGGTGACGTTTTAATGCGTATAATATTCAAAAAATATATGCTTAATAATCATTATCATTATGGAGGAGAAATGATAATGACTTTTCACACAAAAACTTGTATTGAATAAATTAAATTTTGGAAGCAGATAATAACCTGAATTAACACGCATAATTGTATTATCCCGGTTTTTTTGTACCCCAGAGTAATGTTCCCTGTGGATAAACGAGACTTTACACGGGCAATCCCAGAGACATTTATGCAGGTTAAAGATATTTGGTTGAGTACCTAGAAACGTGCCACAATCATCAACCTTGCATATTTTATCAACCCCTCAGAATTACCGAAGCTCATCAACATAATCCAGCACTTAAACTCATGCCTAGTCAAACAACCCTTAAACTAGGTTACCCTTACCAAACCACATCTCGGGCTAAAAATAGCCCGGGCCTGGGCATCTCAGACATCTGCAAATACAGAAAGAAAATGTTCACCAAACCCCGAGATGCGAATTAACCCGTCCGTGTTAAACATTTAGATTGTAAACATTCGCAGACACAGTGTGCTATTATACTAACGAAGCTGAGGCTTCAATTTAGTGGCTGAGTGATAGGCTGTTCTTCGTGGAGCTGAGCTGAGTTGAGATGAGCGAAGTGGAGATGAGCGGAGTAACCAATAGACGATACAAATTCAGAATTAACAAGTTCACGTTGCTGCGTTGTATTCAGTGCACATAGATAGCTATTAATAGGGTCAAGAGTTTTTCTGTCCTGTTCCAACTATTTTAATTATTTATGAACATTTTGGTGGCTTTCGCTTACCATGATTATGAAATTGATACAATTTTTGTAATGAAAATGCTGTTGAACATAATACCTAAAGGATTCGACTTGCACCGGTAAAAAGTAATACTAGGTGAGGCTTATATCAATGTGTAATACTAAGGAAGCTGAGGGGTCACTTTAGTCGTTGAGTTGAGCTGAGCGAGTGAAATAGAGACGTGCGGAGTGTTTGCTATGGACACTTTAAGCTTGCTGCATCGTTTTCACATGAATGATGTAACAAAGATATTGTAGGTAATAATTTTCTGATTGAAAAAGAGTGTCTACGGAGTTTCTTGCCCCTTCACATATACCTACGCTTTAGAATGTTCACTAAGTACTTTCATAGTTATGTTATCTTGTGACTGGTACTGCGGCGTCATAACATTTATTTATAAAAAAAAACTTGATAATTTAAAGTTCCTGTAACTGGCCTACTTTAATTATTTGAAGTACTTTGATTAAATTTGAATATTTTGATTTTGATTCAACCATTAGCCGAGAGAAGTGCACGTTTGCATTCCGTTCTGTTTAATTGAAAATGGCTACTGACAGCACAGCTATGATCTGTAGAGCAATGAAAACATTAGCTCAGTAACGAGAAGGGTTATTCCCTTAATTGAAAACGTCTGAAATCGAATCTCAGTTATTATTACCTGAACTTACTGAAATACTCCATGTCAAGAATACACTTTTGTTTTGTGTAAATTAAACACTCAAATGAGTCCTTCCGCCCTGGGATTGCCAAAATATTCAAATCCACCCTGTTTCTTCAAATATCCTTTACATTCCAGGGTCGCGGTAACCTAGCTAGACAACCTCGTCAGGCGTTTGGCTCTGTGAGGGCCACGTCAGTTAGCTAACAGCTTCTTAAGGCACGCGTGAACTCAAAAAAAAAAACGTTGTATACTATAATTTGCGAAAAATTAACACCGATAGTGGAGTGTGATTTTATACTTACAAGACTTGACCCACAGGCATTTGAGTTTCGTTTTACTGCTATACTCGTAGATAGCTATCATAAAAATCTCTCTCAAACGATTACAAACGACGACAAACGAAGGCGCTTCATCCTTTTCGAACGATTTAGAGCCTTCTTTTAGGGGTGAATAATGTCTGACGCATATCGACGCCCTCCGGGGAGACAACACTAAGTTTTTTTTTTTTCGCCTTAGCGCCTTAGCCTCGACAACTTAGAATCATGACGTTCCAACTGGTCGAAGGCAGCCCACCTTTGGGTACCAACTCCTTTGATGATGTCAGGACTCACATGAACCATCGTCTCGTCATGAAGGTCACGATAGATTCCTCGACGTATCGCCCTCAGCTACAGTTCTGCTCGTAACTGTCAGCCTCGTCAGTGACGAACTACTGCCGAACGAGTCCAACGATGCGAGTGATGACTAAGCTACTGCCATGTGCGATGTGCGAGTAGCTGGTGGGCGAGTAAACAAATGTTAATGAAAACCCGAATGCGAGTTGCTGGCCAACTCGCATGCAAGAGTTACTATGTCGACTTGTACGCTAAGTCACCCTGTATACACTAGCCGTTAGGTATAAAATGACGACGAAACTAAAGCCGCTTTCACATTAGGATGTTAGCAGCGTGACAGTAGCGCGACAGAAGCACATTCCTTAACATTCTATAAGAACAACCACCCGTTAGTGGTGGCTGATCATTTCATTTCATTTGTTTTTGAATGACGAATAGGAATAGTGACGTTTCGACACAGTAATTCGTACAATACTCGTTACTGATTTTCTTTTGTTTTTATTTTACGATTATGCACCTTTGAGTTTGGGGTTGTTGTAAATTCGCCACAAAATTAATTCAGATACAGATAAAACATTTTGTCCTCGTTTTCGGTAGGTTTGTGCTGGATTTTATTATTTAATTGTTATGCTATCCGTGCGAAAAAAAGAAATGGGGCGAAATTGGGGGAATTTACAATAAACAAAACTAAAAAAATTAAAACCTTTGGCAAATTTATACATATTTTTTTTCGTAGTGAATTCATTTTGTGGTATCAGGTATCACTATTAGTAGTACTATTTTTGATGGACCGATGTCCAGCACGTTTGATAGATTGGCTCGATATAAAAACGTTTGAATGCGATTGAACGACCTATCAACAAAGAGACGCTATAGCTAATAGATAGCTCGAAATATCGCAAAAATCCTTTTGCACTGTGTGAAATTGCTTTGTGCTTTTTGTCGACAAACAATTCAGTGGATCACATGCATGTCAGTGGTAAATCTGTCTTTTAGCCGACCTATCATAGTATAGAGTGTCAATAGAATGCGAAGTCAGTACTATATACTGGTTTTTGTGAATTTTATGACCCAAATACAATTAAATTTTATTCGTTGTCAAAACACTGTATTTGAAATACTCTTTATCATCAGTTTATAATTAATAAGCTTTGTTTCTTTTAAACTTTCTTAGAAAAATCCATTCCTAATACTTAACATTCTATCCTGCCAAGAATGTAATAGATAAAAAAAAACTTGCAAGTATTACTTAATCTAAAATACGTACACACGTGCTATAAGAAGCATCGTTCCTTTTAAATGGCCATTTTTTTTTTTTTTTTTTCGTGGTAAAATCATCAAATGAGTCCTCCCACCCAGGGCAGGGCGGAAGGGACTGTCAGACTTGTACTGACTAAAATCCACGGTGTCCTTCAATAGCCCTTTACGTACTAGGGTCACGGTAATCCCTTGGTCCCGCGACCCCAGCAGGCTTTGGCCCTCTACAGGCCCCGTCATTATGCTGACACTCTTTGAGGCGCGCGTGGAACACAACGCGCCTCAAAGAGTGTCAGCAAAGTGACGCCTCCCCCCTCCTCTAGAGGGCCAAAGTCTGCCGGGGTCGCGGGACTGTACGAATTGCCGTGACCCCGGAACGTAAAGGGCTATTGAAGGACACCGTGGATTTTAGTCAGTACGAGTCTGACAGTTCCTCCCGCTTTGCCCTGGGTGGGAGGACTCATTTGATGATTTAACCACGATAAAAAAAAATGGCACGTAAAGCTTAATCTTCCCAGAAAAGTATTAACAAAAAATACTAGTTGGTATTACTAAGTCCAAAGTACGTATGAGTATGTAAGTACTCTGACGTAAGGTTGGGCCCATTATGATGCGTACTTCGAAGGGTCAATGTTAATATCAGTCCGCACTCAGCTCTATGAAAGAGATTGAACCCTCCATGATATACCGATGGATACAGGGTGTTTCATAAATTGTAATATTCTGTTCATGATATTGAATATGATTGCTCTACAATGTGATTCATCATTTTAGTTCATAAAAGCAGCTTCGTATTACACTCACCTTTTTTCTCCTTTTTTTTCTACCTTTAGTTACCCAATGTAGAGTCAAGTGTAGGTCTCTTCTAAATATTTACTGTTTAGTTTTAAAATAAAACATAGTATACAAAAGTTTTAATATCCGAAGCCTAACTAGGAGGAACCTGTGTTTCGGTTAAGAAAGCCAAACTTCTAAAAAAAAGGAATAATAATAGTCTTGTGATATGTCGCGAATAAGTGAGTGGAAAACTATGATGTATGTCTATCTGTGATTAGGATTAATTACAAACCTAAGTGTGAAAGTGACATTATGAAGCGAATTTATTTTTTTCTTAAACACAGCGAAGCAAAATAATTGCAAGAATGACAACAAAATCAACTTTGTCATTATGCATATGCCATACTCTATTAATTTAGCACTAGAGACGAGACGACATAGTTAAAATTTCTAACACGAAATCAAAAACACCCTGTATACACAATTATGATCCCAAACAAGGTCAAAGCCAAGTCGAAGATTCTGGGAGGCTTATCTAAAATGTATGCAGTGGATTAACGGTTTTGGAGTATCATCCCGAATAAGGCCCGAAAAGGGGGTCGTCAGATACCGAATATCGTCTCAGTCAATATGGTACAAGATGATAGGGGATTGCATTAATGAAATTGGGCACCATTTTTTCAATGTGTGTGCATGCGACTGTCTTTATTATAACATACTAGCTGACCCCGCGAACATCGTAGCGCCACAGAATCAATACTAATACTACCACTATAACATTTGTTACAAAAAAAATGAAAAATGAAGAACCGCTCGACCGATTTTGTGCAAACTTCATATAAACCATCTACTAAATAGTCCGAACAAAGCCTAAATATTTGGTTTGGATAGGTGAGCCCGTTCTTGAGTCATAAAATTATAACAAAAGTGGCATTGGTTTTTATACTCGTATATATAGATGGGTAAGTATTTTTACAAGTTGCGCAGGCAGCGAGTAATGGGCAACTCGCTGTCCGACCATGGACCATGCCCGGGTCGACGGCGCGTTGTGTTCCACGCGCGCCTTAAAGAGTGCTAACAAAAATGACGGGGTCCCCCTCGAGAGAGCCAAAGCCTTTTTTTTTTTTTTTGTCGGGGTCGCGAAGAACACCGTGGATTTTAGTCAGTACAGTAGTGGCAGAACTGTCAAGTTCTACCCTCATTTGATGATTTTACCACGTTAAAAAAAAAAAATTTTTACGTAAGTTGTGTCGTGGGACTGTCTACACTGGGCAGTCCTTGAAAGCAAATGCAAGTGAAGGAATAGGGTGATTTTTACTTTTATAAGTGATGTTTGATAATTTTCCAACTTTAAAAAAGGCATAATTAAACCATTTCACATTTGAAGATCGAAAATGACTGTTAAGAATAAGGTCTTAATACCGATACCCAGGTCGGGTAATCTGATCAAGGATTACTCAGTAGTAGCTACGGAGTAGTAAATACACAGCCACTTAGTAGTTCTCGGTAGAAATTATAAGGTAGACCTCTACCTATCCCTTCTGGAATTACAGGTGTGTATGTATGAAAATTGAATGAAGATAGAAACTAGGTAACGGTGACTTTTTATAACTCGCCATTTTCTTTCCAGATCACCTACTCTGGATCTTATATTTCTTTGTAAACTCGATCTTTGTTAACAAAAC
The DNA here is from genome assembly GCA_943136025.2 of Agrotis puta. Lineage (NCBI taxonomy): Eukaryota > Metazoa > Arthropoda > Insecta > Lepidoptera > Noctuidae > Agrotis > Agrotis puta. Next base: position 14,807,332 of record OW964182.2, on the reverse strand, counting down.
AGGCTTAGAAGTAATAAGCTTTTGTCTCGAGGAAAGTGAAGTAATTCTTTATTTGATTTCATTCAAAAACCTACTATAAATAAAAATACACAGACTTGTATTTGTTGTTACCTACGAGTACAGGCGAAATTACAAATTTAATCTGACACGAAGTGATTAATCTTGTTTTTAGCTTTGGGGATTACAATACAACTATATAATGAGGTAGTAAGGTAGAAGAGTATCTTTATAACATAAAACTCATATTTCGCCAGATATATTTTAAGACAAAATTATAATTATACTATAGGGGAACAGTGTACAACACGGGGACGCGAGGTAGGCAAACTCACAATACTGACGTAGCGCAAGCGCCAACAGGACGCCATTTGCTAATGGCTGCTTGCAAATGACGTCCTGATGGCGGTTGCGCTACGTTAGTGTTATGTTAAGTATGCCTAAAGAGTGTATGACTGTGTCCGCATTATACATCGCGTCCCCGTCTTATACACTATTCCCATAATAGGGGCGAGCAGAAAAGGTTTCCACGCCCTTTTTTTAAGAGCTCATTGGAACAACAATGAAGAGACTCTTTAACTATTTGCCGAACAGGAACCAAACCTGATCAACTTCGAAATTGACGAGCGAAATTCAAATTTAATTTTACATGCGCCAGCACGGCGGGCTGTGCTGGCGCCGCAGCTACGGCTGCTGAGAACCTCAAGCGGCGCAAATACTGTAACCTTAATGGTTGCTACAGTTTTAAGCCGTTTGGGGTTGAAACGCTCGGGTCATGGGGTCCAAGTGCGCGTCTCCTTTTTAAGTAAATTTCCCGGCGACTGGTCGACACTTCGCGTGACCAGAGGGCTGGTTCTTTCTTTAGTTAAAGAATAAGCATTGCCATTTAACGAGGCAATGCCGCCAGTCTTCTGGGCACGTTACCAGATGACAGCGATGCGGAGGAGTACTACTTTGACGCCTGAGTGTCTGTGCCTTTTTCTGTTTTTTTTCTTTTTTTTTAATAATTTTAATTCAGTTTTAGTTTACATTTAGTATTTTGTTGTAAATATTTAGTTTTATTCTTAAATTTCTAGTTTTAGTTATGTAAATACTTTTAGTTAGTACTTTTTTATAAATTGTTAGATTAAGAAAGACCCTCATATCCTTTTCAAAAATATGTTTAGAACTAAAAAAAAATTTTACATGCAGTAAGCAATACCTCTAACAACCTCTCAGGGGAACCAAACCGAAGAAACAGGGTAGACTTTTAGTCAGTAGGCGCTGCGCAAACGTAGACACTTTATTGCCGACACGGCACACCATCACAGGGAACCGTAGTTAATGAGCAATTGGATACAAAAAATGTTTACGTACGAGTATGCGCAGGGAGTGGATGATTTCATAGTGGTTCTATAGAAATCATTAGTTTGTATCTGGCACAAGGCACAAAAGTGTCCAACGTTTGCGGCTTACCTAAGAGTCTGAAAGTTCCTCCTGCTCTTCCAGGGGTACACGCATTTGATGATTCTTACACCCAAAAAAATACTGGACTCCATAAGTAGGCTCTTTAAGGCTGGACCACACAAGTGCGTTATTTTGCGATAAAACGTCCCGACTCATTGTATAAAACTGCTTTATTTTGGTCCCGTAATTGCTTAAATTTTTGAACAAATAAAGTACCCACATTTCTTGTTAAAATAAAGTAGGTACAGTTACACTAAAGAACATGGACTCCATAATGTCTCCAAAGAACCTTTTCTGGTGTCGTCGTAAGAAACTTAAATTGACTTAGGGAGAATTTAGAAGAAAAGCAAGAAGGTTCCCAAGTTGAGTCTAAGCTAAGCCAAAGTAAGGGACGAAATTAGATAACACACAATGAGTTCAAGACTTCAAGTTGTGGTTTCAAAGTTCTTGTTTGACATGCTAGTGAAAGTTTCGCAAACTAGGAATGTTCTGATATCCCGTGACTTTGCTTAGAGATTTAGTATTAATTTTCCTATTCGGTAACTTTACAGGAGTCATGGAGAATGGTATTTTTATAGCTAAGTTAAATGCGAAGTAATTAATTAAGAGCAGAGCATATTTGAACTTTTTAGAAAAAAAAACGTTGTACTTGGAATTTCTTCTGTACCGTGGGTGCCTTTCTAAAAAATAAAGTCACATACAAGTACCCAGACCCGGAACAACTACTTGTAGATCACAAAACCGAAGTACTTGTAGTTCACACAATTTTTTATTCTGTACAAGAACGAACCCCCAACACGCAGCGTAGCAGTCATCCACTACGCCATCCACGCCGTCAATTTTGATTAAGATATCTTGATCAAGAAGCTCTTGTACAAAACTCCATGAATCTGGACCTGAGGAACCAAAAATTTAAGGTGTTTACTAAGAAAATCTACCTGAGGCTAACTTAATAAACCTTGGTTCAATTAATAAGGCATATTTCAGTCAGGTGGTACGTAGTAAGGTATGCTAGAGGTATGTCGGAGGCACGCTTGCCGGCCGTGCATAAGTATCGTCACTTGAAGCTAGTTAGGTTATTAGCATGCCAGTACTACGTCTGAGTGTACTACAGAGTTCACTTCAAACTTTAGTATAAAGTCTGAGTATAGGTATACGTGCCTGAGGCTCTAGCACGGTTTTTCACGTTTATGTGACGTAAAGTAAACTAGAACTTTGACGTTAATTTTGTGTTCTTCGTTTGTACACTAGAGGCGCTTTTTCATTTTCCATATAATAAAGCCTTTGTCAAAAAGACAGGCGATAGCGAACCGGACCGAATCCGAAGCGATAACGAACCCAGAGCAAATACGCCTTCGCTTCGTCTTCGCATCGGTTCGGTCACGCTATCGGATTACTTCCGCTTTTCTATGTGACTGGATTCAAACAATTCCATACATTACAAATAAAAACGCCTCACGGCGTGGCGAATACGCGCCATGCCTGTCTGTTTGACAAAGAGACAGGCATGGCGCGTGTTATAATACTTAAGCGTTTTATTATACTTCACGGTTGAATACGTTTACGTAAGTTTCTAATTCAGAATCCTAATTAATAATCTAAACTAGCTAATGCCTATGGAGTTAACTGCGTAGCGTATGGTAATTATTTCACGGGAAGCTCATACCGGGATGACAATTATTCTTAGTTTTAGACTAGACTTCCAGGTTATAAACTATATGTGTATTGTATTTTACACAAAACTGTTTAATGGTTTTTGTTTAAAAGTGTAGTAAATATCTTATCAATAATTGAGGTACCTGTCTAGTTGTTATCGATGACACATTGATTGACGTCATAAAGCCGAAGCCGACATTCCGAATTCCGAATGGCTGCGGGAAACGCCAGTCAGTCATATTCCGATATAAGTGGACAGTGAGTGACGCATTGGTTGGTTCATAGCTCAATGTCTATCTATTTCTAACTTTAAGACTTAGCTGATCATTATTTCTATTATTACTTTGGGCTAGAGGTTTGAGGCTTAATCATTTATACAATAAATCGTCAACTAATTTTTTCGAGGTTAAGCAGGCAGCAGCAGGTTAAGGTCGACGGCGCGTTGTGTTCCATACGCGCCTCATAGAGTGACGATATACTGATGGCTGTCCTTATAGAGGGCCAAAGCTTGCCGGGGTCGCGGGACTCACGAATTACCGTGACCCCGGAACTTAAGGGGCTATTGAAGGACACCGTGGATTTTAGTCAGTACAAATCTGACATTCCCTCCCGGTCTGCTCTGGGTGGGAGGACTCATTTAATGATTTTACCACGATAAAATAAAAGGTTAGGCAGTATTGCTGGCGTTGGTCCCTGTAAAGGTGACCATCATTACATACAGACATTTGTGGGCACGATTGGCGCAGTGCTTGAGTGATCGACTGCTGTGCAATGCGTCGCGGGTTCGATCACCGCACGGAACAAATATTTGTATGATCTTCAAGTAGTTGTTCCGGGTCTGGGTGTTTAGGTATGTGAGTTTCTGTCTTTGTAAACAAACCCACAATACAGGAAAAAAAGTGTGGGGCAAAGTGTTATAGAAATAAAAAACTAAGACATAGACATACTTTTTGAGACACGATGACGTGTCTCAAAAAGTATGTTTAGCAGTTGGTCCCAGTCTAACTTTTAGACCGCCACGCCATTTGCATCCAAAGGTTGCCCGTGACTTTCACGATGATCATCAGCCCACCTTATAAGAAGCTTGCCTGCGGGTACCGGTTCGTGGTCACCAAAAGATAACTTATCTTTATCTTTCCCGACAGTTATCAGTTTTTAGAAGGAAATTACCAACCTCTTGACACCTTCGAGGAAAACACTCATTTCTTTCGGATTTTATGTGAAAAGGAATACAGTTCTGTTTCCATTGCTCGTTGAGTAAAGTCTCTCTTACTTTTAAACATAAAAAGATGAAACTCTTAAGCCTTTGTCAAACAGACAGGCGAGTCCGAAGTGATAACGAACCGATACGAGACGTAAGTTCGGTCACGCTATCGGATCGCTTTCGCTTTTCTATGTGACTGGATTCAAACAATTCCATAGATTGTACATAAAAACATCACGCTTCGCATTCGCCACACCTGTCTGTTTGACAAAGGCTTTACTGCTTTCAACAAGATTTTATCAACCCTAGGGAAGGGTTGATAAAATTTTGTTGGCCTAACTTTAAAATCCACATTATTAAACCGCTATCGTAGTCCAAATGGCTCCTCATTGATCTGATTCAGGATAAAGTTCAGTCCTAAATGATAGGCAACTAGAACAATTCACATTACAGTCGGGGTCAAATTGACCCCCGAACGTGGAAGACGACTTTAATTGCCTGATTCCTGGAGGGGATGTAAGAATGTAGTTTGTAATGACATTTTGATAGGGTTATGGTGGGTTGTGATGTTCATTGAGCTATTTGGAGATGTAAAAGGTTTTTTATTTGTTTTGTGATGGGTGATTTGGCTAAATGTTTGATATTGTGGCGGTGCCTGTTTTTTAATGGAAATAAAAAGTTTATTTTAAACTTTGTCTGATTTTGCTTAAACACTTTGCTTAAAGTTTTATGAAAACACATAACAATGATTAAAAATAATACAACAAATCCAGTTATTTTACTAATTTTCCAGGTTTTCAAATATGTTGAAAATACAATTTGCAACCAGTTTCTGAATTATAATTAACGTCCCTACTACTAACAGAGACTTTTGAAGCAAAAGTTGATAGAACGCATAACGCTATGAAGATCTCTCAACCGTGATTTTGGACGTATACCCAACGCATTGTTTCTACTAAATCTTCAACTGAATCCACACATATACGAGTTAAAAAAGTTTTCACGTATTCTTTTTTTATAGAATTTGCCTCGCATCAGCAATTTGTCCTGTATCGTGGGTGTTTACAAACGCATACGTTTGTGTAACTACTTGTAGATCATACAAATATTTGCTCCGTTCGAGAATCGAACCCGCGACACGAAACAGCAGTCTAATCGCTCAGCCACTGCACGAGCGTGTCGTCAAAAAGTCCACACCATATTTTCGATCATCACTCTCAAGTGATTTTTACATCTCAACTGTTCTTAGAAACACGAATAACAATATCTTTTATGTCTCTGGATCCGCGAAGATATTATGATTATATTAGTGGTAGTTTCGCGGATCATCACCCTTTTTTTTTTTTTTTTTTTTGCGTGGTAAAATCATCAAATGAGTCCTCCCACCCAGGGCAGGGCGGGAGGGACTGTCAGACTTGTACTGACTAAAATCCACGGTGTCCTTCACGAGCCCTTTACGTACCGGGGTTACGGTGATGGGTAAGTCCCGCGACCCCGGCAGGCTCTGGCCCTCTACAGGCCCCGTCAATGTGCTGACACTCCTTGAGGCGCGCGTGGAACACAACGCGCCGTCGACCCGGGCATGGTCCATGGTCGGACAGCAAGTCGCCCATTACTCGCTGCCCGCATGCCCGCGCCTACGGTGGCCGGAGATCGTCCTGTGACGTCCGACGCCGTGGGCGTCTACCACTGCGGCTGGGATGGAGGGAGGACGCTGTCCTCTCCCTCAGGCGGCCCGCCTCCTCCTTCACGAGCATGACTGCTTCGCAGAAGGAGGCGACCGCTTCCCACTCCGTCTCGCCCCGCAGCATGGCCTCGACCAATGCCGGGCGCGAGAGGTCTCCGCCTATCGCCGTCGTGAGGACACGGCGGTGCTCTGCCCAAGCGGGGCAGTCCTGCACCGTATGCTCCACCGTGTCCTCCGGACGATCCTCGCAGTGGTGACACCCAGGCGTTTCTTCCCTCCCTATCAGACACAGGAACCTCCCGAAACTTCCGTGTCCGGTGAGGACCTGCGTCATGCGGAAGGTAAGGACGCCGTGACGCCTATCCAGCCACTCCTCAAAGAGGGGTCTTACCGCCGCGATTGCGGCGTGCCCGGACCTCGGTTGCGACAGTCGCTCCCTCCATACTGCCCTGAGATCGCGCCGGAGCTCTTCCCGCCGCGCCTCGACCTGTCGAGGCAGCGGGGATTCGCCCCGGCGCTGCGCCTCCACGCGCCATTCGTAGACGCGCTGGAGGGCAGTCGCCTCCAGATCCCAGGGCAGCAATCCTGCTAGGAGGTTGGCTGATTCGCCGGCGATCGTGCGGTATCCCCGGATCATCCGGATAGCCATGACCCTCTGGCATGCGACCAGCTTGAGTGGTCGCGTCCGGATGCTTAGGGCCCACACAGGGGCCCCGTAGAGGGCCATGGACCGCACGACACCGGCGTACAGCCTCCGGCAGGAGGCGTTTGGCCCGCCGAGATTGGGCAGGAGTCGCCTGAGGGCGCCTGCTGCCCGGTTCAGCTTTGGGGCCAAACGTAGGAAGTGCTCCCTAAAGTTCCACCGGCTGTCGAGGACGAGTCCCAGGTACTTCATCGTCCTCCCGACGCCGATGCGAACCCCCTCCACCGTAATGTGGGACTCTGAACGTGGCGCGTTCAGACGGCCATGAAAGCACATGGCCTCTGTTTTATGCAGCGCCACGTCGAGTCCCAACTGCCGGATTCTTTGAGCGACTGTCGCCACCGCTTGCGTCGCCAGGTCGGCCGCCGCCTGGTGGATCATCACCCTTGGGTAGAACCATTCGTTATACTCTATTGAGAAATCAACTTCGGTGTCAAAGTGTCTTTGAAGTAGATTGGGTATTTTCTGAAAGGGTTAGGATAATTTCAGGGTCGTTCAACTTTATTTATTTGAGGGTGGGTTTTGAAGATACAATTTTTAAGGATACTTTGAAATTGCCTAGTTGGTCGCGTTCGACTCCCAGGTCGGGCATAGTTAACGGGACTGTTCAAGCGGGTAACTTCGTGTATTCCCGTTGTC